>OX465258.1:2276137-3659042 GCA_949987775.1 Aproaerema taeniolella | reverse complement strand
GTCCAGCAGACCCACAAACAACGACCTATATTTCTTAAACTATGATGGCACTAGATATGGTTCTTTTGGCATCAATAGGCACTAGGAAGGCACTGTATATTGGCATACATAGAATACCTAAATTCATTGTTTAAATTCCGTGGGTCTGCTGGCCTGAGCTACACCATTATTTGGCACTAGTCTTACATTTTATGCCGTAACTTTTCCATCTCTTGTCGTATGTCTTGTCTGTATGTGTAAATAAGACGAGATAAGACTAAGAAAAAAATGAGACCTGCATCCTATTAATCCATCCTAGGAACTACACCTCAATTCATTTTGCATCTTAGGTGGCGTTCTGGTTCCGCGCGGTGTGGTAGGCTTCGTAGGTAAATATATATTTTTAATATTTTTTCTCTAATGATTTTATTATTTTTTAGCCCATATATAACTATAACTCTTGACTGAACCAATTTCAACTATAGCTGTGACCCATCTCGATCATGTCAGCTTTCAAACAAAAACAAAAATGCATAGAAATCGCTACGATTCCACAGACACACAGATACACAAAAGTAAATCTTATAACACCCCTCTCTTTTTGTCAGTGTTTAAAATGGGACAAATACTTTTTTATTTTAAACCAGTCTAGTGGAAATAGGAAATACCTCGACGTTCCCGCTGCTGTTACAGACGCGACAGGTGAAATGTAAACAAAATGAAATAAGTATGAGAAAAGGGAACGTTTTACAAATAAATTTTACTAGAGGATTCCTTCAAGTGCTACAAAACACTTGAAAAAATCTGACGGTAAAATGGGACAGTAGGACTTCATGTAATCTTGCCGTGTGGTGATCGGTTGAGAATGACACTACCCCATATCTTTCCCTGGGTACGACACCTACAAATGAGACCTACCTCCTATTAATCCACCCCAGGCAACGACACTTCAATTTGCTTTGAATCTGAGGTGGCGTGCTATGGTCTCTTGCGGTGTGGTAGGCTATGTGAAGAGCCGTCAGGTTTGCCCTCCGTGTGAAGAGCCGTCAGGACCACCCTCCTACCGAAGTCCGACGCAAAACAGCTTGCTGTGTTCCGTTGGTGCGTAGGGTACCAGTGCCATAATAGGCATTTTCTGGGTTAATTCGCTCCATTGTCGACCTCATCTATGTCCTTGGGAAAGATTGAGGTCAAGAGTTAACCCATCTTATTATAAAAAAATAAAATAAAATATCTTACTCATAATCTAATTTACTGTAATGGCTAACATCAAAACTATGATTTCTAACAACGAAAATTGTAACCAATATTAAATAGCACTGCACTACAATTTCATATGTTACAGGGATGAGATTTGTCTATAAATAAACGTTACGTAACCAATATTAGGTAGCTCTGACAAAACACTTAATGAAGCTTCCGAATACACATTTAATTAATATCATTTGAGCACAATTTGCCTCGGGCGAGATTATTATTAGCTGTTTTATGTAGGTTACATTAATATTCACTTATAAGTTCCTTGTTCTTCCTTGTAGAACGAGTGGAGGTAAAACTTAGAATGAACTAGCTGCCAACTCTTCCCAAGTATACTGTAGAAGAGAGCATTTTTAATATTTATCAGTTTAAAAAATAATTGAGTTTTTTCAAAAATTGTTTTTACATTTTGTAGCCCTTGTTGACTCCTCAATCAGTCACGTAGTGCCAAAATCCACGACACTGGGCGATGTTGCACTTTCGTTGAAAAAACCGGTCGTCAACTGGCAATAAATTAGTCATAAATTCCTAATAAATTAGCTGAAGTACTTTATCTATAATTCTATACTAATATTGTAGGAAAGATGTGATTCTTTGTTTGTTTGCATTGAATAGGCTCCGAAACTACTGCACCGATTTGGAAAATTCTTTCATTTTTAGAATGCTACAAATTATCTCCGAGTAACATAGGACTCCGAGTAACGAATAACATAGTTGTTTCGGAGCCTATTCAATGCAAACAAACAAAGAATCAAAATTTTCCTCTTTATAATATTAACGTAGATGAGACTTATAACTCAACTAATGCAACCCAAAGAAGGATTTTTTATAATGATTTTATTCTTTATTGATAATGCTGACCGTTTGAAAATACCCTATGATACTCTCAAGATCCATCTCCGTAGGAAAAATAATAAGTAAATAAAAAACACTACACACTGAAAGGTCCACACTGAGGGCTTCCCTTGTGTCGTGGGTCCCTTGCAACATACAAAAAGACAGACATGAACACCCATGACCATAAACAAACATCTGCTTTTTGCTTTTTATTTGCTCCGACTGGGAATTAAACCCAATACCTGTCAATCAAGAGGCATCGTCGCTACCCCTCGACCTAACCGGTTGTCTATAAGTTGCTCAGTTAGGACATAGAATGAAAGGCAAATAAACAAACGCGTACACTTTCACATTTATAATATTAAGTAAAAAAAACAAAGATCCCTCCATTATCCCTTTTAGAGTTCTGAACCTCAAAAGAAAAAGCCCTTATAGGATCACTTCGTCGTCCATCTGTCTGTCTGTCTGTCGACCCGTTTCATCAGGAATGTGTGGAAGTGTTAGGTGGAATTTATCCTTTAAAGCATAAAATATGATGACATTTTGACATAGGACCGGGGCGCACTACGCGCTCTATCAGCATCCTACTAAGTATATCATGAATAAGTTAGTTAAAGTAAGGTTGGCATTGCTGGTCGGGGCTGGCTGTAATGAAGTGTTTTCAATAGTTCTCAATTTTGCTACCTAAATGGATAAAATAGCACTATCATCATTTAATTGCCATTGAGATACCATTGAATACTAGTTTCGTCAGTAACTAAAAACTGGCATGTAACTAAAAACTGGCCAAGCATTTTCAGGTTTGACGGAACCCAAATTTCAAACAAGTTTAACATTTCGTTTAATTTAGAATTCACCTTTCAGATAGGTAAAATGAGGCCTTCGGTAGATTTAATTAGTTTTAAATTAATCAAAACTTTACGAAATCCTTTTCCCCGCTTGAAATACTAAATTTTCTACACTTCGCAGGTAGGTCACCTGTATCTGTATATACTTACTACAAAATACATTTGAGTTCAATATAATATAAAGATGGTGGTTTTTGAAAAAAAATACGAAATCTTCTACCACTGATGTCTACAAGTATATTAAGTTTAGGAATAGTATATTTAATTCACCCGCGTGATGTAATTAAGGTAAATTTAGTGCACTATAGAAAAAAATCAAGTATGTAGATACCTATTTAAATAATAATTCGTGCCAATATGGAATATCCGTAGGAGAGATACAAAATAATATGTCTTTTTTTCCCTGAGAAGAAAAAACAGTTTGTTTTAAGTTTTAAACATATTATAACGGATTTTTACTACGATTTTTTACCCCCGACGCAAAAAGAGAGGGGCGTTATAAGTTTAACATGTCTGTCTGTGTTTCTGTGTATCTGTCTGTGGTATCGTAGCTCCCAAACGGATGAACCGATTTTCATTTAGTTTTTTTTGTATCATAGATAATTTTATCCCGAGTGTTCTTAGCCATGTTTCATGAAAATATGTTCAGCCGTTTAAAAGTTATAAGCAATCAAATGTCGGGAGTGATTAAAAAATTTTAATTTTAGGGTTCTCGCGACATCATGCACTTAATGATATCATTCGGCGGGCGTTGGTATCGGCAAATATTCCTTCTGTGCTCGAGCCTTCAGGTCTCAGCCGGTCTGACGGTAAAAGACCCGATGGTATGACCCTGGTACCCTGGCAGAAAGGCAAGTGCCTGCTCTGGAACGCTACATGTGTCTGGACCTTTGCGGCGTCCCATCTGGGTTATACTTCCAGAGCGGTTGGGGCAGCGGCCGAAGCAGCAGCCCTAAGAAAGAAAGACAAATACGCCGCTCTGGAAAACTACCAGTTCATCCCTTTGCAGTTGAGACTACAGGCTGTTGGAGTAATGAAGCCAAAAGTTTCATCAGAGAGGTGGGGCATCGATTGCGAGATAGAGGCTATGATCCTCGTTCTGGATCCTTTCTGGTGCAAAGGTTATCCATCGCGATCCAACGCGGCAATGCGGCTAGCGTTATGGGTACCTTTGCGCCTGGAATAGTCCGGGCGGGTTATTTGGCTAGTTAATTAGTTCTTAAGGCTAATTATGTATTATTTTATAATTTTGACGACTTTATTAAAAAGAAAATAAACAATTAAAATTTTAGGGTTATTGTTGCTAAGCTAAAAGGATTTTTAACGATTTTTGTTCGTTTCTGTTTTGTTGTATTCATTGACATTTTCAATGTCACGAAAGTTTGTAACAACTATTATAATAACTATAAACACCTTTCCTTTGTTTTGGCATTTTGATTCTTAGGCTGAAATTTATAGAGCGTACTCAGACTTTGCTCAGCCTTTGCTTACGAGATAAGTTCGCGTCGAAATAGTGTTACCGTACATGAAATTTCTGTCGTATATTTTCTGCGCTATGTGATATTAGCGGAACTGTGGCAAAACATATGGGGCCATATTTAAGAATCTATCTAATGACCATAAAAGTCTCGAACGACATGCTTCTCACATAAGCTCACGTCATTGCCACATCGAGATAGGCAGAAAAATAACTTTAGACATCTAAAATGTAAGTAAGTGCCTGTACTTTACAGAAAACCTCTCCCATTTGCAATCACTAGTACCAACGGAGCAGCAGAGCAAATAATGATAGCTATCGGCATGCCAGCTAGAGTGGACACCGGTCGATATCCGACGCAGTTGAATGTTTTCATATTTACACGTGCAAACGTAATTCTTTGAAAATAGAAATAGTCGAGGTCCAACCAATGTTTTGACATTGGAAATTTCTTTTCGTTCGCTCCAGTATATGCTCCGATTTCACGAAAATGTGCGATTCCCTTATATCTCGGAGAGTTGTGGAGATATGATATTCAAAAAAGACTCAAAAGAAGCGTATTCACGAGAACTGTGAGGTGCAAAAATAATGTCAAAATTTTTGATTTTGGCGCTCGATATATTGGAAAAAATTGTGAAAAACTACTCTGGACAATTTAGTCAGCTTAAATCAAAGACGATCGGGTTAAGGATTTGCCCTGTAGCCTAACCTTTTTGAAAAAAGTCAAAACTCAGAACGAATTTTTTTCAAATTCCGTAGATTTATTGCCAATGTGTTTGATAGTCGTGTGAGGCACGAAATCTGTGATTTTTTTCAATTACATGGGTTGGTGAACTTATAAATTATACACGTGCGAACGCCACTTTTTTACTAGATCTCTACTAGTATTTTTAAAAGCGAATGTAACTCTGTTTGTCTGTTACTGTTTTCTTACAACATCTGCTTTTACACAAACATTCGCCCCGACCGCGCGTTCAAGAGGCAGCATCACAACCACTCAACGTAAACGATCGACATAGACAGAACGGTCGTGGTTTTTTGTAAAAATAATAATTATGAAACATTAAAACACTGCTTCGGATTTCAAAGTCATCTTAAAATCCTCAAAGCTATGATCGTATTTATTATGAAGAAACTTTATTTTGGAAACAAACTTGTAGTAATAACATCCTTTAGAAATCCCAAACAAACAAGTATTAACTTGAATTAAAATTTTAAATTGAAACTTGTCTCTGCCTTGGGATTAATGAATTAATTAATTGTTTGAGATATCTTAGATCAACTCCGCTCAAGCTGAGACCTAGGCTTGTATTCGCTGGGATGACTTTTTAGGTAGCGAAGTTCTAGGGTTAATTCTTTTTATATAACTATAATAATTTTCCACATTATAAAAACGTATGAGTCACCGACTTCAATCCCAACAACAGTTCGCAAATGTCACTCATTTATTTAGACGATGTTCTGGTTTGTTGTATTTTTTTTGTTTTTGTTGAATTTTTTAAAAGCGCTGAATCATATGGGACCGCCTCTAGAGTATGATCTTTCGAACAAAAAAAGAATTTCGAAAATCGGTCCATAATTGGCGGAGAAATAAAAAAAATATATACAGTCGAACATTACCTCCTCCTTTTTTTAAGTCGGTAAAAATGAATAACTTACCCCAAAGAACTCATATTAAGTTCCCAAAAAATTATATAATAAGGCAATGAGCTAATTGTTCATCAACGCTTAGCTTTGACTCAAAGTTTCCTTTTTAACCCCCGCCAAAAAAGGGGTTATAAGTTTAACATGTGTATCGGTGTGTCTGTGTATATGTATGTATGTCTATGTATCTCTGTATTCTTAGCTATATTTGAACTAAATTGGTTTCAGCCGTTTAAGATTTAAGCAACATGCTCGCGAGGCGTTTCTCCAAGTGTTCGGAAGGCGTCAAGATTTTATTATTTAAGGCTTATTGCCAGACATTTTATACTGGACAACTTTGGGTGAAATATACTAAACGCACTTTTAATGTACTCAGAGTACAATATAATGACGCCTTCCGCATTCTAATGAGACTGCCTCGCTTCTGCAGTGCGAAGGGTATGTTTGCAGACGCTGCGGTGCCGGATTTCTTCGCTATCCTAAGGAGTCGTGTGGCGTCTTTTTGGGATCGGCTAAGAGAAAGTCAAAACGAGATATTGTGTAACATTGTCGAAAATTCAGATAACGTATTTTTTAGATACTGGATAAAGCTGCACCGCACGGATAATGGGTCTCTGACTTGACATTTAAGATCAGTGATCACCAACTTACTTATAAGTATTTGTGTATTTTAAATATTGTATAATTTGTAGTCTGTATAATGTATGGGTTGTAATTGCCTGAAATAAATGTATTATTATTATTATTATTATATTATTGTATTATTATAACTTATAAGCAATTGAATGTCGGGGGTGATTTTTTTTAAATTTTAGAGTATATTTACTGTAAGGCAATGAATAAGAAAGGATTTTACGAAATTCCCGCGGGAACAAAATCCCGGGCGTCCTCTACTTTCCATAAGAAATAATAGACTTTAATGTTACAGTGTCCAACCAAGATCAGAAACCACATTAATTACCTTGTTTATTCTGTTCAAGAGTGACTTAACTCGTCTAATAAGTTTCACCTCATTTTGTTACGGCAATTATAAATTAATTGCTTGGATTCAATTACTAAGTTTTGTTAACTAAATTAATTGATAAATTCTTCACGGAATATCTGCTCTGTAATTGAGTCTCACTCTTATTTCCATTTCACATTTTTTTCTTCACTTAACTTGGAATTAAAAACAAAGAATTTGACAGTTTCCTACTCTTTTTGTGTAGACTATAAGAGTCACACTTGTACCGTGGCTGTTTCGTTATTAACCTCCTTTATCATTTCCAATTTTTAACCTCCTTCATCATCCCTCGTTCAGATTCTTATTTAATATCTGCATCCATCATTTCAAATTGACACATTTGATCACTGTCTGCTCCGGAGCTCATGCCATATACCTGCCACTAAGCAGATTGCCATATTACAAAATTATATTCTACCTTTTTATATTCTTTTTTAACCCCCGACAAAAAAGCGGTATTATAAGTTTGAGCTCGGAGCTTAGGCCATGTACAGGGTCAACAGCACATCATGCTATCCAAAACTATCAAATTTCTTCAATCGATTTTCAATTTTATGTCCTAGCATTAAAAGATCCATTGGGGAAATTTGACAGGTTGTGGTAACCTGGTGTGCTATTGACTGTACCTGTTATATTATTTTAAACGCCCGTCAGAAAATAGGGTGTTGTGAGTATGACGTGTGTATCTGTGTAAGTGTATCAGTGGCATCGTAGCTCATAAACGACCGAGTTCGATATGGTTTTTTTGTTTGTTCGTAAACGATTAACAGATTTACCTTTCGCGATATTTAAGAGAAAACTATTTAACTGGCTGTGTGATAGGTGTTTTTATTCCCTTAAGGAATTATATGACTATAAGGTTTATAAAACATACTAGCTGATGCCCGCAACTTCGTTTGCGTGTTAATTTTTTTTTTTGTACAGAGTACACAGATTGAAAACATCTATCTTACGTGATTTAGATTTTTACATACAAAAGTTTTTTCCCGCTAACTTCCGTTTCCGTGGGAATTTTGCAATATCCTGTTGCAACTAAGCTTTAAGTTTACTAAGGTACCTGCATGCCAAATTTCAAGCGTCTAACTTAAGCGGTTTAGATTTTTCATACAAAAGGATTTTCCCGCTAATTCCCATTCCCGTGGGAATTTCGGGATTTCCCTTCTTAGTGCACCTCTACGGTACCTAAGCTACGTCCCTTCCAAATTTCAAGTGCCTACGTTTAGCCGTTTAGGCTGTGCGTTGATATATCCTTCAGTCTAGGTATAATTTCTCCCGTTTTTTACACATTTACCACTATATCTTTACTCCTATTGGTCGTAGCGTGACGTTATATAGCCTATAGCCTTCCTCGATAACTGGACTATCCAACACAAAAAGAATTATTCAATTCGAACCAGTAGTTTCGGAGATTAGCGCGTTCAAACAAACAAACAAACTCTTTAGCTTTATAATATTATATATAGTATAGATAATATAGCTGATGCCCGCAACTTCGTTTGCGTGTTAAATTTTTTTTGTACAGAGTACACAGATTGAAAACATCTATCTTACGTGATTTAGATTTTTACATACAAAAGTTTTTTCCCGCTAACTCCCGTTCCCGTGGGAATTTTGCAATATCCTGTTGCAACTTAGCTTTAAGTTTACTAAGGTACCTGCATGCCAAATTTCCATCGTCTAACTTAAGCGGTTTAGATTTTTCATACAAAAGGATTTTCCCGCTAATTCCCGTTCCCATGGGAATTTCGGGAATTCCTTTCTCAGTGCACCTCTGCGGTACCTAAGCTACGTCCCTTCCAAATTTCAAGTGCCTGCGTTTAGCCGTGTAGGCTGTGCGTTGATATGTCCGTCAGTCTAGGTATAATTTCTCCCGTTTTTTACACATTTACCACTATATCTTTGCTCCTGTTGGTCGTAGCGTGATGTTATATAGCCTATAGCCTTCCTCGATAACTGGACTATCCAACACAAAAAGAATTATTCAATTCGAACCAGTAGTTTCGGAGATTAGCGCGTTCAAACAAACAAACAAACAAACAAACAAACAAACTCTTTAGCTTTATAATATTAGTATAGATAGATAATATTAGTATAGATTATTAATTGAACTATTTGTAAATTTTGAATAATTGCATGCCATACGATTGGTGGATTATGAGACGCATTTCTTTTAATATATTATCATTGTAATTACCATTATCCGTGCAAATAAAGACATTTCATTTCACATTTCATTTCATTTCATTTCAAAATTGGCTTAGCCGTATGAGTTTTAAGCGATTACTGTCGGTGGTTATAATTTTTTTATTTACATACACATACATATATACGCTCACGCTTATAATCCCTAGCGGGGTAGGCAGATCACCATTTTTTTATTTGATAGTTATTTAACAAGTGAGAAATTCAGTGAGCAGCCATTCTTACGTCAGGACCCGCCTATTAAGAGGCAGCGACAGTCCCACTCAACCAGACCGCCGGTTCGATTCCCAGTCAAGACAAATATTTGTGTAAAAAGCAAATGTTTGTTCTCGGGTCACGGGTGTTCGTCTGTCTTTATGTATGTTCCAAGGGACCCACAACAAAGAAAAATCTTAATGTGGGCTTTTGAGTGTGTCGCGTTTATTTTTTTTTATTTTTTTTGTGTTTTGAAGAGAACAATTAAAATTTACATTTATCTGATATATACTTTATCAAAATAGAACCATCGGTGTAGAATTAACCCGCCATCCTGGGGCAGCAGGATGGCTGCTCACATATTATTTACAATATCATCGCTTGTATAAAAGTTACAAAATTTTAAATTTTTTAACCTGTTAGAACGTTTGTCGTACATTTATTAGGCATTTCTTTTTCAATCTAAGGTCTACAGTTTTAAGGTTACAAGCCATCCTGACGTAAGAATGGCTGCTCACTTGCAGACTGTGTTTCCTAAACTTGCGTTAAAGTACAATTTGCTTTAATTGCTGTACATAATTGAACATTTGTTGTAAATTTACTCAGTTTAGTTCGAATCACTTTAGGAACCATTTACAAGCCATTCTGACCCACACATTTTGCCAATGGGCCTCCTATGTAATAGTAATACTAGAAACTGAACATAGGAGGCAATGGTAATTCAAATTTTGAATTACCCTGCCGTGCCGTTCGAATTATAAAAAAACCCAATGGGCGGTTTCCCACTTGACCGCACGGCACCGGCGCTGGTAACCAGGGAAACAAAAATGTATGAAAAGGATTCATCGCCGTGCCGGTGCCGGCGCCGGTCAGTGGAAAAACTTGTCATATGTTTTTATACATTTTTTCTTTCCGCCGTTGCCGGCGCCGGTGCCGTGCCGTCAACTGGAAAGCCGCCCAATGTCAGAGTATTTAAGCCAGACAGAAGGGGCGCGGCGGCCTTATGACATATAGAAGCAGATAGAAGACAGAAGCTTGTTCGAAGCGCGCCGCACCCGCGTCCGCTTTGTCTTGCCTGCGCCTCAGTGAGTATTAAAATTAATACAAGAAGAACATGAGCGTGAATTAACGCCTCAGGCCTCGCCCAAATTCTGATTGAAAAACGTGATTATAGGAATTATAAGGTTATGCTTAGTCAATTTGTGAAAAAAAGGTTTATTTAGGGACTAAAAGGTACTTAACAACATTGAAAGATAAAAAATTTTTTTTTTTTTTTTTTTTTTTTTTCGCGGGTACTTGAGAGAGTAAACACAAAAATTTTCTCTCTTGAATTTTTCATAATTAAAATAGTAAAGTACATTTTAATGTTATTATAAACCTACCAGTGTTTAAGTTGACCCTGTCTTCACCACTACACTTGTTTTTCATCACCTGACACCATTTTCTTCAATACCATGGATATCACACCACAGCAACTAGCACGCAGTATGGAGGAACTGACATCACTTTTTACTGCACGGATGGAGGAGTTTGAAAAGAATCAGCAACCGCCCACTGCAGCTGCCACTACGGTCAAGAACCTATCTACGGAGTACTCCACCTTCAAAAGCTTCATCATGAATTCTCTGCGGATACTCAAGGTACAAGTGGAACAACTCACTTCTAGTATTGATCGCATTGAAACCCACTCCCGTAGAAAGTCTCTATTGTTTCATGGTGTTGGCGAGGATAAAACTGAGGATCTACCGCGTAAAATCAAGGCGCTACTAAGCAACCAAATGAAGTTGCCCCAGGCGGATTTTGAATCCTGTCATCGTTTAGGTACAAAAGCCGATAAAGCGAGACCCGTGTTGGTACATTTTACTACTTTACAGCAGCGATCTGAAGTGTGGAGCGCCAAGACACGTCTTAAAGGTTCAAAGATATCCATCTCAGAGTTCCTTACTAAATCACGGCAAGATGTCTTTGTTGCTGCCAGGAAACACTTTGCTATGAAGAATTGTTGGACAAGCGGAGGCACTATAGTCATTCTGTTGCCTAATAAAAGTCGTAAGAAGATCATTTCCATGAGTGAGCTTCAAAAGCTGACGGCACAATACCCTGCCACCAATTAAATAATGCCGGCGTCGGATGAAGGTACTACGAAATCCCTCACAAAGAATGACTGCATTCCAACATTCTTAACGTATTCACATATTTAAGGTAGATTCACAACTAATTTTAAATTTAACTGTTTGTTTTTCAATATTTACATCATCACTATTATGTTAGAGGTTATAATTGTCAGTCTAGTCAATGTCAAAGTGACATAAATTATGCGTTTCGTTACACACTTTTGCATTTGTTTTTTCTTTTTTTTATTGCTTGGACTGGCAATAGAGTTCTTTTTTGGTCAGCTTATTCTGGTGAAAATAGTAGTATCTTGTTGTATTTTTTTTTTTTGTTTATCATTGTATTTAAATAATATTTCTTTATATTTATATATTTTGTATTCTAATATATGCTCAGTGTAGATGATGATTTCTTTTCATGCTCTTCTTCTGATGAATTTCTAAGTGCTGGTAGTGATGACTCTCTTTCTGACTCTGGACTGCTCGACAGTAAGCTTCTCTCTATTTTCACTTCCAAATCTCCTCTTCTTTCTCTTGTGCACATTAACGCGCAGAGCGTTTTGGCACACTACGACGACTTGCTCACATCATTTAGCGACGGTATTGTCGATGGAATTTTGATCTCAGAATCGTGGCTCAAACCTTCTCTTCCATCTACTTCTTGTTCCCTTCCTGGCTACAGGATATTTCGAAATGATCGTGTGGGTAGAAGAGGTGGTGGTGTTTGCATCTATCTGCGTAGTAATATACCGGCGGTTGTTGTTGGTCTCTCTTCTGCAGATAGCACTGAAAAGATTGAATATCTCTTTTTGGAGTTGACAGTAAATCACAAGAAAATTCTCCTTGGTGCTGCTTACAGTCCTAATGATAAAATTAATTATTTTTCGACACTAGAAAGCTTACTTGAGGAATACACTGTGTTGTATGATCACATTATTGTAATGGGAGATTTCAACACATGTTTGCTAAAGGTTGATGCGAAAATTAGAGCTAGAGCTCAAAAACTACTTAACATAACGTCATCTCTAAATATGCAAATACTTCCTCTCTCACCCACACACCACCCTCCCAATAGCCAACCTTCATTAATAGACTTGATGATCGTCTCCAATACTGATCATGTGGTTTCACATGGTCAGTTGCTTTCACCTTTTAGTCACCACGATCTTATATATCTATCATACAAAGTGCGTCCTCCTAAAGTCAAAGGAAAGGTTCTTCTCATGCGCAATTTTCGTGATATGGATCTGAGTCGTTTGAGAAATGATATAAATCAAACTGATTGGTCTTCGGTGCTGCTTGCAGCTGATATCGATACCAAAGTAGCGGCTTTTACTTCGATTCTGGTGGGACTGTATGACAAATATGCTCCCGTTAGACCTGTTAGAGTGAAACGTTTGCCTGCCCCCTGGTTGACTCCTATTATACGAAGAACAATGGCAAAACGCGATAAAGCTAAATCAACCTATAGGAAGTCACCAACTGATGAGAATTTAGCTTTATACAAAAAACTGCGTAACATCTGCAACAGGATGTGTAGGGATGCTAAGCGTCGCTATATACATTCCTCTTTAGATAATCTTTCTGCTTCTCAAACTTGGAAATTTTTAAAGACTCTTGGTGTAGGTAAGACTGCGGTTACTGCCAACAGTGCCGTGGATTTAAATGCACTTAATAAACACTTCTCTACCCTTCCTCTAACTTTTGACCCTAACACTAAAAGCGCTTCTCTTTCTCACCTTGCTAGCCTTGCGAAGCCTACCTGCTTTCCCTTTATTTTTCATGCGATCACAGAGGAGGATGTTAAAAAAAGCATTCTCTCCATCTCCACAAAAGCAGTTGGTGACGATTGTATTGGTATGGACATGCTTGTTCCAGTCCTAGACCACATTGTACCTGTTATCACCCACTTAATAAATTATTCACTGATGACTAATGTGTTTCCAGTGGCTTGGAAGAAAGCTTTTGTTATCCCCCTTCCCAAAACTCCTAATCCTGCCTCTCTCTCTCAGTATCGCCCTATATCTATTCTACCTGTCCTCTCCAAGGTCCTAGAAAGTGTCGTTCATAGACAACTTTATTCTTACCTCACATCTAATAACCTGCTATGTCCTTACCAGTCCGGATTCCGTCCCTGCCACAGTACGGTCAGCGCGCTGCTGAATGTTACGGAAGACATCCGACTTGCGATGGAAAACAAACAGCTCACTATTATCGCACTTCTGGACTTCAGTAGTGCGTTCAATACTGTGGATTTTGATATCCTTCTTGGCACTCTCCGCTCAATTAACGTTTCGTCCTCTGTGATCCATTGGTTCCGTTCTTATCTTTTCGGCCGCCAGCAGTGCGTGAAACTGGACGATGTCAAGTCGGACTGGACCACATTATCTGCTGGTGTTCCACAAGGCGGCGTACTATCTCCTTTGCTGTTTTCTGTTTTCATTAATAATATCTCAAAAGTACTCTCTTCTTCCTACCACCTGTATGCAGATGATCTGCAAATATATCGTCACTTTAACCTAAATACATTTTCTGACGCTGTGAACGGTTTAAATGCGGATCTAGTAGCTGTACAAGAAAGGGCAACCTCCTTTGGGCTACTTGTAAATCCTAACAAGTCTCAAGTAATGGTTGTGGGGAGTAGTAGGTTACGTGTCAGATGCGACGTTAGTAGTAGTCGTGTGTATTATAACGGCGTTAATATTCCATACACTGACAAAGTAAAAAACCTGGGTTTAATCTTTGACAACTGTTTGTCTTGGTCAGCACACGTTAGCGAGTTGAGTCGGCGCATGCACTACTCTTATCATTCTCTCAAGCGACTTCAGAACTTTCTTCCATTCAAAACTAAAATCTTACTAGCCCAATCTCTTTTACTTCCAATTCTCGATTATGCTGACGTTTGCTACTTAGATGTGAGTGAAGAGTTGCTTGGTAAGCTAGAACGACTCCAAAACCTGGCTATTCGATTTATTTTCAGTCTGCGAAAATATGACCATGTGTCGGAATATCGCGCACAACTGAAATGGCTTCCCATTCGGCGCCGCCGTGATGTGCACCTTCTGTCCTTCCTGTACAACATCCTCAAGAATCCTTCCTCTCCTGATTACCTTCGTTCCCGTTTCCAACTGTTACCTCCTGATACTCGTCCACGCCGCTCCTGTAATACCACGGTGTTGCAATGCCCCTCCGCTAGTACAAACTTTCTTTTTAATTCTTTTACTGTCCGTGGAGCACGGATGTGGAACAAACTGCCAAAAGTCATACAAGAGAGTCCGTCTATACATTCTTTTAAAAACAGAATCAAAGAATACTTCCTGTCACAACTTTAATGAGCAATTATATTATTTATTATATGTATTATAATTATGCATTAATATGTATTATTAATTTTATCATTTATATATGTATTAATTATGTAACCATCTTAAGAGATAACTAAGGTTTGTATTTTCTTTCTGTTGTGCGCAATTCTCTCTTCCCGTCTAATACACTATTTCTCACCGGTTAGGTTGGCTGGAAGAGATCTCTTCTAGAGATAAGCTCGCCTTTGTAAACATTTTTTCTGTCAAATTGTCTTACTTTGTTGTGCAATAAAGAATATTATATAAAAGAAACGCCACGCACTCAAATGTCCACACTAAGGTTGTCTCTTGTGTCGTGACCCTCTTGGAACATACAGAGACAGACACAAACACCGAGAACAAACGTCTTCTTTTACACAAATATTTGTTCCAACCAGAAATCGAACCAGGAATAGTGCCACTACCACTCGACCAAACTGGCTGTCAATATAACGTAAACAATCTAACGTATAATTAATATAATTCACTAACAATTTTGTCTGCTTTTAAATTACAGAGAACAGATTATATTCATAATAATTAGGTCACTGCTTCATAAAAGCCTAATTATGGGATGCTTCCCAATGTGTTTACATATCTCTGAGCAAATGTATTTCAAATCATCGTATCACAATTAGTTTTATATGTCTACGAGTATACATATCATAATTACATTACATGTCGACGGCAGGTTTGGTCGAGTGGTAGTGGCACTGCCTCTTGATCGACGGGTCCTGGATTCGATTCCCGGTCGGGGAAAATATTTGTGTGAAAAGCAGATATTTGTGCTCGGGTCATGGGTATTTGTGTCTGTCATTATGTAAGTTCCGAGGGACCCACGACACAAGGAAAAACCCTTTATTGCCCATGGTCTCTGTGACAGTCCCTGGAAGGTACCTTAACGTGGGCCTTTGAGTGTGTAGCATTTATTTATTTATTTATATATTCTATGTAATAAGTATATTACAAAAGTCCCCACCGCGTCTGTCCGTTTGAACGCGATAAACTCAAAAACTACTAAACGGATATTCATACGGTTTTCTAAAATATATGGAGTGATTCAAGAGGAACGTTTATATGTAGTTCCCATGGGGACAAAGTCCCGAGCTGCCAGTGTTTCTATAAAAGTACACAATATTTGAACTTAGCTTTTCTTACTGACTACGAAATCGTAGCAAAGAGCTACGAAGTCTACGTTTCGAAGCACTGTTGCTCTACCTACACTCTATATTTCACAAAGTATCCGTGTATTTTGTTACCTATTTTACCTCAGCTGGCTACGAATTTCGTAGCAAGGCGCTACGAAATTTAAAAAAGTATCTAAATAACGTCTGGAAAAGTAAAGAATAAAGTCAAATGTATTATCAAAAATCCTAGCGAAATGTTTGTGTCATGTAGTGTAACCTACACTTACAGTAACTTGAATTACGTAATGTTTTGTGTATGTATATTATGATTTTATCTTATAATTATATTATTTATTGTATATAATAGAATAGGTTAATATTACTTTTAAATTTATTTATTAATTGGTAGGTAACATTATTGCGTTGTAGCCCGCACCACATCTGTTTCTCTCTTACCGTCGCTAATGTAAACTGGAAGAGATCCCTTCAGGAATAAATCCGCCTTTCCACATCTATATTTCTTTTGTATAAGTCTATAAAAGTTTGCAATAAAGATTCTACATACATACAATACTCATTTCCCTTCTGATAACCCTCCGAATGAATGACAAATGTGTAACAACCCTCTTCTGGCTACCCCGTTAGGGATTATAGGTGTGAGTGTGTGGATAGATGAAATATATTTTATTTTTTATATCGCAACTACTAGTTCTAAAAAATTTCTTTTACATAATACAAATAACAGTGTGACCTAAGCATTTAATTTATTAAAAAATATATTTTTGTAAATCCTTATACAACCTCGAAAGCGACGCTTAAAATTAAACTAGATGCAAAATTGTGCGGAAAATACGGGATGCACTTTCTTGATCAGCATTTTTCCCCAAATGCCCTGTTCTGTAAATAATTAGCTACTAATGCATGAAAACCTCAGAACAGAGCAGTTCGAAAACCAATAAAAACCTTATCAACGCGACATCGAGAGGGAATTTCAAACTTACGTCGCCCGGAGCGAAAACAGCTTTCAGGGAACGGCCTTCAAATCCTTTCCACTTTGCAAAACTTTCACATATGTTAAACCAATATTGGGCGATGAGGGGAGTGGGCAAAAACGGGTATACAAGTTAGTAGGAAATTCGGGATTTTCGCGGAGCGTCGAGCGCACGGGCGTCGCGAGTGGCGTCTGAGCGATGACTGCCGTCGCTCCCCAACCTCCCCTTCATCCTGTTGCATGAACGCGACAGGTGATTCCGTCTGTAATGGCTCACAAGACTTTACAGGCACTCACGGCTTTGATTGCACGCACTAAAGCTGCACTAAAGTTGTACGAACGCTGTACTAAAGCCGTCATTACGATCAGTTAGACCTGGAGTGTCTTGGGGGACGTTAATGGTATCTTGTGGAGTTTAATGGCAGATTCTTGACCCATTTTTTAGTAAATGGGTATTGAGAACAGTTTACAGAGTACAGTTTGCGATGGTTTCTTAGTCAACTGGAAAGTTCTTTAAGAAAACACTGTTAACAGTCATGATATCTGTATATTTAAATATTGGTGGTCCTGAATCACTGACTCGTCAACGCCCAGCCCAAATTCTTAGACAAAGAAAGCTGATATTTTGCACAAAGGTTCCTTTTACGATTTAGGCAAAGAATAAGGAAGAATTTTACTAAATTCCCAAGGGAACGAAGTCCCGGGTGATTCCCTAGTTACAATATATACAGGGAGGCAGTTACGTCATCTACGCACGCATCGTGGAGACTCGAATTATACCCAATTGGGTTCTTTTACAAAGGGTCTATGACATGAGCGTAACAGTCTGTCTGTGGCAAAATTTTTAGTCAATGTGCCTTTTTATAATTTGAACGGCACGGCACTTTAAAATTTGAATGAACATTGCTCACTATGTTCTCCATTTCTAGTATTACTATTACATATTAGTGCCGTTTTCGAATTATAAAAGGCTCAATGGATTCATATTTTTATTTTAGTTTTGTATGAGCGTGACATATCTTGGTGTAGAGATGTAAGTTTGTGGACTGTATAAATCAAATAAAGGCACTGGTAAACGGGAAAAGATTGTATTAAAGATAAACGAGAACACTAATTACAGAGAAATTAAAATAATGCTCGCACAATAAAATAAACTTAACACAGATTCATTCAATTCAAGACAGAGACAAAACAATTGACGATTTTTACATATTTGAGGTCTTAAAAAAATGTATTTTTATTAAATTTTACCTATTATATGAGATCTCAAAATATGTACTATTCACTTTTTCAATTAAATGTTGGCTAAAGTTCCAGCACTTGGATAAATGGTAATAGCTTTGATTTAATGGTCAGTAGAGCAAAACCCAATGAAAAGCTGAATATGACACTTTTGGAATGACGGGTAAAATACAGATTCGTTGAATTCAAAATATGAATCCGAACAAAAGAAGCAGAACTTGAATGATGAAGAAGAGTGAGAATGAGACGCATGCAGCCGCCTTACAAGTTTACACTTGTGTGTGTTTTTAAATGTAATTACATATTGATCAGTTTGATCACTAATAAACAGTAGTAAGCCTCACACACTTAAAGGCCCACACTAATAAAACCATGGTAGAAAAACATATTTTTATAAATATATAGGTACAGTCTAAATTTTAAAAAATTCAGCAGTGAAAAATTGATCTCAACTTTAAAAAAATCGTGTCGCAACACGTCCAGACGTAAGTGGCAACTTGACGCAAGTAACTTAATTACTTTTCTGGTAAGTTGCGTCTTGTAATTTATTCTAAAACGAGTGGCCATTGGGGCGGTGATTAGCAAAGTTTCTCCGTTCCAAGGTTTTGGTAAGTGGGAAGAAATTGGGGGAAACAACGATAGCTACGTCAACGAATACTTATTAGGACGTATATGGAATACTTAGTAGGAATATCATGATTATAGTAATTTGTCGCTTCTGTCCCTATTTGGACAACATTAACCATTGAATCCATAAGGGAAAGGGATTCCCAAAACATATCGACTTCCCATTATAAGGCAACAGTTGTATGGATAGGTGTCTTTTTTTGCTTAGTGGGTTGATTCAATCCCTTAATTTTCACTTATTTGAAATCAGCCAATATATTAAGAAAAGAATATACTTTTGATTCTAGGAGCCATAGATAAAAATTTATAGTATAAGATCCCAGGGCCGCCAGACTTTACTTATTTTCTCATTAACCAAAAGTGTGGGAAAGAGTAACTAATTTTTGGACGTAGCTTCAGAACCTGGTAGCTGAAAATTGGCCGTCGGCCCAAGCTAGCAGGTATTCATAAGTTAATAGTACATATTATTACTAGTACTACTCTTCATCGCAGTTTTGATTACTAAAAAAAATAACTAACTATTGTAGGACAGACTTTCGTGATGGACCGTACAAGGCGTGAATAGGTTGATAACTCGACTTGTATGAATATGTTTTTATTTTGATTGGCATCTGGATCGCTAGTTTAATATGGTGAATAAATCAATAAGTCGACAGGTCCACTTTTAACGCACACACCCTACTTGTGAATTTTTGAACAACTCCCTACCAATGAGTAATTATATAAAAGACATCTGACTTCATATAATTCGACTTGTCAACTTATTCACGCCTTGTACGGCATTGTCACACGAATTTATTACACCAGTGAATCAGAGTGACCATCAAAATTTTTTTCCACGTAAACACACTGTGCTAATTCTAGTATTCATGCTCTATCTGCCTCAGTGAAGAATGAAACTGATCCTGATAACCACATGAAAATTCACTTTTTATATTTTTTTAATGATGATAACAGTGTCACCATTAACTTGGTTTTACAAAAATTGTAAGCCATATTTTATATTTAAAATACCAAATTCGTAAAATTGAATTTAGAATACAGATTTCATATTTTTTTCAAATACAAAAAATAAGCTGTCTTAATTTTTAATTATTTTTCACTAGACTGGAATGCCACGGCATACCTAAATTAAGAAAATTCCAAGAAAGTTATAAAAACTTAATTTAAATCAGTCGCACTGAAATCCTTACAACTATTTTTCAAAATAACTTTTCAAATTGAACAAATAAATTTTATCTTAGAATATAATAGTTCCAAAAGATAAATCCCAAATGGCAAGATCAATGGAACTGAGACATATTAGCAGTAAAGTTCTCGTAACGACAGTAGTTTCTTTTAATCTAAGAATACTGTGAAGAGAATTGAAATAATTGAGTTTTTTAAGTTTATTTTATTGGTAGCACTTTTGGAAACGACCTCGGGGCGAGGTCGGCCTCAAAGGCACGGGGTCGGTGAAGGAGACGAATTGTGGAATTTAAAAAGATAGAAGGAATTAACTTTTGCCTACTCGGAAAGTACGTTCCATACTTAGGCAAGAACGAAAAAGAAAGTTAATAAAATATGAGAGGGAAAGTTGTATGAAAATCCTTTATTTCCTTGCTGATTTTTTTTTACTTTGAATACCATAAAAGAATACACGAAGGCAAAATTCAATAAGTTCGATATTTAAAGAAATGACATAGACCGCTTACTTTTTTTGTATAGCTTCTCTTCTAAATTTAAAATAAGTTTTTTAACTTAAAAACCAAAACTGGCTTCAAAAATAAAACAGAAGTATATAATAAAGACAATATTATTAAATGTGCTAGGTACCTACTGCTCTGTTTGTAGACGTATAGCCTATCAAATTTAGCTTGGCACCGACAGGTACCTAGCAGCCGAGAACGGGCCAAGTTTCTAAATCACTCTCCCTTTGGTGAACAGAAATAATGTACCGTTTCATTTCTAGAAATATTTACGTACTCGTACATTTATATATATTCTTTATTGCACAAACACAGTAGGAAAAAAAAATTACATAAAAATAGTGTACAAAGGCGAGCTTATCTCTAGAAGAGATCTCTTCCAGCCAACCTAATCGGTGAGAAATAGTGTACGAGACGGGAAGAGAATTGCGCACAACGTAAGAAAATACCAAATAAGAGAAGGGCTTATATTATTAATACTTAAATATAATGAAATAAAAATAATATATATAAGTACTAACATATATAATACATATAAACGAATATAATAAATCATACATACATAATATATAATTTGCTCATTACAGTTGGGACAGGTAGTATTCTTTGACTCTATTTTTGAAGGAATAAAAATTACACTTAATTACACTTAATGTACGCTATGAATTAAAAAACATTAATTTTTAATTCATAGCGTACATTTAAGTGTAAAAATAAACAAATAAAATAAAAATAGCTTGCACTCTGTGCTTACTACGACCGAAATTTCGAAGCTCCGTCAGTACATTTCTGTCTCGCGCTATACAGATGACAGTGACAAGCCGGCTTTTGACTATGGGATGTAATATAATACATATTTTATCGCTCGTCATACATTTTGTACGAGACCGTTCACACTCTGCTATAATATACACTACATCCCAAACTATAAATATTTTTTCGCACGACTGAGCGACATTTTTGAATGTATATATTTTTCCTCACGTCCCCGGACACCGCGCCTCCCCCTGCCTCGCCCTCAGTTTGAATGGTAATATAAAAAGAACGTGTTGACACAGTGGCGACCGAAGCTGAACTGTTCCAAAATATGTACGAGTATCTTACAGTGTGAACAGCAATCGCGTGATGTAACATATAGCTCAAGATATAATATATATTACATCCCATAGTCAAAAGCCGGCTACAGGGTAGTGACAATTATTATTATCGGCTATCCGTCGATTGCACATAGTACAGCGTAGAGTCCCAGGTTGTAGCCATGAACATAAACAATTTTGCTAAACATAACCGGGTTACACTTTGGCAGAGTATGTTTTAAACTTTTTTTAAAAGTTTGATATATACTTGACTATGAGAAGAAGAAGACTATATCAGACAAAATGTACGACACATCGGAAAGTTTTGAATGCCAGGCATTTTCCGAATATGATAGAACAACATTTTTAAATAGGACGCTCTTAATACTCATATTCTGCGAATCAATGATTGGATTTGTTTTGTCGTAATCTACATTATTAATATTATAAAGAGAAAAGATTTGATTGTTTGTTTGAATTGAATATAGGCTCCAAATCTACTGGACCGATTAAAAAAAATATTTTACCATTAGAATGCTACATTATAGTTTACATAATTTATATATGTAAACTATAATGTAGCATTCTATTATAGTAACATAGTTTACATAATATTCCCGATTTCCCACGGGAACGAAGACCCGGGCGGATTCTTAGTCTTAGATAAGAACAGTCTGCTCTCCAGCTCCTACAACCGTTAATTTCTGTGGCTTCTCTCGTTATTAGGGCAGCAGTTTGTACGTTGTAGCTAGAGGCAATCGATTTGTATGCAACCTACTACGCAGGACCCTGTTAATAGAGTACCGGGAACACATAAACAGATTTGGACATCGTTGGAACCATCTGCTCTGGCTACGTAACGTCGACATCGAAAGCTAAATGGAGTCAGCAACGCATTGGCTTTTTTTTTACCCATGACGCAAAAAGAGAGGGGTGTTATAAGTTTAACGTGTCTGTCTGTGTATTTGTCTGTGGTATCGTAGCTCCCAAACCGATGAACCGATTTTCGTTTTTTTTTTTTGTCGTAGATAATTTTATCCCGAGTGTTCTTAGCCATGTTTCATGAAAATCTGTTCAGCCGTTTAAAAGTTATAAGCAATCAAATGTCGGGGGTGATACAAAATTTTTAATTCAAGTGTAATTAATAATGGGTTTGCTCTTTTTCTGCGCTGGACTGGGAGTAAAAGAAAAACCTAGAGTGTGTCAGCTGCTTACTCTTCCCAGGCATAGTGTAAAAGTCAGTAAGGGGACGTCAGGGTTTTTCTGTTGCGATAGGCTGACAACCTCTCACCACTTAGGTACATCATATTCCAACCGTGTGGTGATCGGTTGAGAATAACACCACCCCATCTCTTTCCGTGGGTGTCGTAAGAGGCGACTAAGGAAACACAAATGAGACCTGCCTCCTAGTAATCCATCCCAGGCAACAACACCTCATTTTTTTTCTGAATCTGAGGTGTCGTCCTATGGTCTCATGCGGTGTGGTAGGCTCTGTAAAGGGTCGTCTGGTTCGCGACCACCCTCCTACCGAAGTCCGACGCCAAACAGCTTGCTGTGTTCCGTCGGTGCGTGGGACTACCAGTGCCTTTATAGGCATTTTCTGAGTTAACTCGCTCCATCGTCGACCTCATCTTTGACCTTATGGCCAAGATTGAGGTCAAGAGTTAACCCATCTTATAATAAAAAAATATATGTTTCATCTAATAACCCTCGGAGTTAATGTCAAATATTATGGCATCAAGTGGTTTTAAAACCACTGATGCTCTGCCTACCCTGATAGTTACAGGAGTGAGCGTACGTATGTATGTATGTTTGCTCTAGACCTAGTGAGAAGATGCGGTCTAGGATGCAGCAAGCTAACCCAGAAGAAGCTTCGGGTTACATGTTGGAAATTAATAGCTGATATTTTTTTAAATAAATAAATAAATAAACGCTACACACACAAAGGCCCACACTAAGGTTTTTCCCTTGTGTCGTGGGTCCCTCGGAACACACATAAAGACAAACACAAACACCCATGACCCGAGAACAAACATCTGCTTTTCACACAAATGTTTTCCCCGACTGGGGAACGAACCCAGGACCCGCCGATCAAGAGGCAGCGTCACTACCACTCGACCAAACCGGCCGGCAAGATTTGGTCGATCGGTAGTGACACTGCCTCTTGATCGACGGGTCCAGGGTTCGATTCCTAGTCGGGGAAAATATTTGTGTATAAAGCAGACGTTTGTGTTTGTGTCTGTCTTTTTTCGGGTCACTGGTGTTTGTGTCTGTCTTTATATGTTTTTATTTATTCTTATTATAAGACGCAGGCATAGTAGTGCGCAATATGGAAGATGATGAATAACGCTCAGTGCGAAGCAGTAGGATTTCTACAAAACTAGAATGGTAGGTACCCAGCGATTTGATTCATATTTGCCAAAAGCTCCTCCGCAATCATTCGTATGCAATGAAGCCACTTATCATGTAAATAACTTTGTTTTCATATGAATGCCCCAGGGATCAAGTAATATTGGAGTAGGTGTCTGAATCCTTAATCAAATTTCGGTGTATAAGCCCAGAATATGGCAAATTATGCTTGATTCTGTGCTAGAGATAGGTTTCAATGTAGCAGGTATATTATATGATCAGTCTTTTTTAAACCGGCTTCTTCATTTTGCCGAAAATATCGAAAATTATTGGCACCGTTTACAAATTGCCGAGCAAATTTTTCGTTGAATGCATTCGTACAAGGAGGCAGGAAGCCAAAGTAACCTAAGGCAGTAGGTGACCATAAATAGTGGTAATGTATCACGAGCACTTCCGTGCTTCGGAGGGCACATTAAAAGCCAGAAGCCAGTGGCGGCTCAAAAACTCTAACACCACAGAATTAGTCAAGTTTACCACATAATTACTTGAAAATACCTACTCGATAAGTTTCTCCTTACCTTTTAGAGAGAAAGCAAGAAAATCTTTTACCCAGTGCACTTTCTTTTTCTCAAATTTAAGAGCTGCGCTGTCAAGAGTGGAGTGAACGCCACTCATCTCTATTCTCCGGTAGTGATTTCACCCTCGATACGACACAACCACACCTTCTGTTACACACAGCGCTATCTATTGAATTTGCACCTTACTAAGATCGCTAACTTGGTTTGTAATACATATTTAGTTCACGGTGCAACCAATAATGTATGGCTTGTATAAAGCGCACTGTAAACGGGTTTATAACCGTTTTATAAGCTCTGTACCGGGGGTTCTCTGTCTCTTTCGCTGCCAACCACCGAACAATAAACACTATCTAAATTCGATCCATCAGTTTCATTTCCCGGGTCCGCCACCTTCTCTACAACTTGCTCCGGTGCACACATAATACATAATGAATTAAAACTAATTTAAAAACTTAACCTAAATAACAAAGCTAAATAAAATAAATAAAAACTTAAAAATAAGTAAATAACGGTGGAAAAATGTGTGCATGAACACCGAATAGCAACTACCTCTGCATTATGTTACGCATCTGTGATTTCATTTCCGTGGGAATTTTAGGAATGAATTATACACATAAACATTCCTCTATTTATTTATTATTATTTATTTATTTATTTATTCTTAAGTCTACAGCATTATCAAAACTTATAATACTAATTAATTTATCTGAACATTCGCCAATTACAGACTTATAATTTGTTATCTTTACATACATGAATTTTAGTGGGTACATTTTTAATGAAATATTGTGAAATTAAATGAAAACAGCAGACTAATCAAAACCAGAAGTAATCTAGTAGGTATACAATATGAAAGCCAAACAATTGTCTTCGCACCAGTGTAGTATATAATCACTCCATCCATCGGTAAAAACCGTATAAAAATCCGTTCAGTAGTTTTTGAGTTTACCGCGTTTAGACAAACAGACGCAGCTAGGGACTTTGTTTTTTTAATATTGTATGATGATATGGTTCCATCCATATATCATCCCTATCCCCATACATTCCCATAACAATGTCAATGCACGAAAGGATTTCTTTTTAGAAAAGTTTAGCAATGAAATTGCAGACGTTTCCAAATTGAAACTACGTAATAAACCTACAAGTACCTACCTATTCATCATTTACATTAACACCAAAGTACCGAAAAGCTCTTAAAAGCGATATCACCAATCGCTCAAGTACTTACATCAAATGAGTAATAAAACAACAAATGATGGCGTCAGAAATGACGACAGACGATCATTGGGAGTCATAAACCAAAATAGACGAAACCTTAAACAAGGCTTGTCGTGTTTATTACACTTTGACAGTAAAGGCTCTATATTCTGATGAACAATTAAATTCATCTTTTATTCGCTTCGGGTTAGCTATTAGTTATGATGTAGGTCTTATACCTAGACATACGAGTATCTACCGCTCATTTTTTCCCCCGACATAAAAAGAGGGGTATTACAAGATGGACGAGTGCATCTGTATATCAGTCTGTGTCTGTCTGTGGGATACTTTATTCTTTATTGCACAAACACAGTAGGGAAAAAAATTTACATAAAAAATAGTGTACAAAGGCGAGCTTATCTCTAGAAGAGATCTCTTCCAGCCAACCTAATTGGTGAGAAATAGTGTACGAGACGGGAAGAGAGAATTGCGCACAACGTAAGAAAATACCAAATAAGAGAAGGGCTCATATTATTAATACTTAAATATAATGAAATAAAAATAATATATATACTAACATATATAATACATATAAACAAATATAATAAATCATACATACATAATATATAATTTGCTCATTACAGTTGGGACAGGTAGTATTCTTTGACTCTATTTTTGAAGGAATGCATAGATGGACTCTCTTGTATAGCTGTCGGGAGTTTGTTCCACATCCGTGCTCCACGGACAGTAAAAGAATTAAAACGAAAATTTGTGCTAGCCGAGGGGCATTGCAACACGTTGGTATTACAGGAGCGGCGTGGACGAGTATCAGGAGGTAACAGTTGGAAACGGGAACGAAGGTAATCAGGAGAGGAGGGATTCTTGAGGACGTATCGTAGCTTCGTAGCTTCTAAAACGGATGGACCGATTTTGATGCGATGAGATGGTTATATAATATTTAATCAAAATTGGTTCAGCCTTTTAAAAGTTATAAACGATGAATTTCGGGGGTGAAACAATTTTTTTAATTTTGGGTTATTAGTGGAAATCCTGGTACAGATAAGAGGCCGGCACATTAGATTACTTTTTACTTACTTTTTACCTTTTTATCCCTAGGTAAAAAATTAAAACCTATAAAACTGTGGCGGATGCCACCGCTCCGTAAAATGGAGCGACTAAATTCTGAGGCTGCTATTGGCCAGCCTGCGAGCGCCAAATACGAGCCAATGTTTAAGCTTGCCAATAATTAACCACAAGTTCCTTTATATAAGATGGAACTATGATAAAGGAGACAGCGATGGGACCAGCACCTCCTAGAGGTAGAGGAGGGAGGCGTCCCATCAGTCCACCGACTCTGCAAGCAGCTGTCTACCGAACCATCACCGGTAAGGCCGCTGCTTGACAACAACGACCAACCCCACTACAAAGCGAAGGACAGGGCGGAACTGTTCGCTGACAGCCTGGAGAAGCAGTTTTCACCGAACCCCTGCGGTGACCCCATACACGAGGAGGAGGTCCTCACCCACTTGCGTGGGTATCTAGCGGCACCTGTAGTCACGGGGGAAGACCCGATTGTCTTCTCGCCCGGCAAAGTGCAACGCGCCCTTCTCAAGACGAAGCCACGGAAAGCACCTGGCCCCGACCGCATCACAAACGCTGCGCTGCGCCACCTTCCGCCTAAAACGGTGGCAGCAGTCGCGCGTTTGTACACCGGCATTCTTCGCACAGGTAGCTTTCCGACCTCTTGGAAGCTAGGCCGCGTCATCCTGCTACCGAAACCGGGTAAGGATCCGAAACGCCCCCAAAACTACAGGCCCATCACCCTCCTCGACACACTGTCCAAGGTCTTCGAGAAACTGCTTCTCACACATCTGGTCCCGCACATCACCCCCCGCCCGGAGCAGTTCGGCTTCAGGCAGGGCCACTCCACCACCTTGCAGCTCACCCGTGTCCTCCACCACCTGGCCACCTGCCACAACAAGCGGGAATTCACGGTCGTGGTGATGCTGGATATGGAGAAAGCGTTCGACCGCGTATGGCACGAGGGACTGCTGTACAAGCTATCGCGGTCGGACGCGCTACGCCGCATCATCCGAGTGATCTCCTCTTTTCTAAAGGACCGCAGAATCCAGGTGGCTGTTGAGGATGCGGTCTCTACCGAGCGCCCTGTCAGAGCGGGCGTTCCCCAAGGAAGCTGCCTCTCCCCGGCCTGTTACGCACTCTACACGGACGACATCCCCGTGGTAGGCGACGTCAGGCTCGCTCTCTTCGCAGACGACACGGCGTACTTCGCGTCGTCGTATCGTCTGGTCCACGCTGCGACGAAGATGCAGCCCACTCTCGACTCCCTACCACAGTGGCTAGCGCGATGGCGGATGTCCGTGAATGTCGCCAAAACGCAGGCCATGGCTACCGGACTATGGAGAATCCCGCCGCCCCAACTGACCCTACAAGGACAGCCCGTTCCGTGGGCCAATCAGGTAAAGTATCTGGGGGTCACTATCGACCGCCGGCTTATCATGCGCACCCACGTGAACAACACCGTCGTCCAGGCCAAAGTCGCGAGCGCTAGGTTGCGCCCCGTCTTCGCCTCGAAGCTCCCACTCCACACCAAGCTCATGGTATACAAAACCTATATCCGATCACGTCTAACGTATGCGGCACCGGCATGGTATGCACTGGTCTGCGAGTCGCAGAAACGCCGCCTTCGAGCCCAGGAGAACCAGTGCCTACGCAACATAGTCAACGCCGGCCGCTACGTTCGTAACGACGTGATCCGGCGCGACCTCAAACTCGACAGCCTGGACGACTTCAACGTCCGCCTGGCGAGGAGGATGTTCGATCGCGCGGATAACTCCGCGTTCGAACATCTGCGCGACATCGCGCCCCTCCACGCCCGCCCCCCGGACCGTCGCTGCAGAGCTCTCCCAAGAGAGCTCATCCCACCGGACGATGACACCACCACCGATCAAGACTCTACGCTGCCTCGCTCGACCTCCCCTAGGGTTGAGGGCGCGAGGCAGCCCCCACCGGACTCGACGCACCCCCGGACTTGACATCGTTCTGCCTCGCCCGACCCCCCCTGGGTCGAGGGCTCGAGGCAGACGCACCTGAACCTCCCCGCTTGACCTCCCACAGGGTTGAGGCCGCAGGGTACCTCAGCTACGCGCAATTACCTTTCACCAACGTGACCCCCCTAGATCCCTCCACGCAAGACCAAGGTGGGCGAGGTGGAGCTGGGCAGTCTGTCTCTAGCCCTGTGGCAGGACGGCTGCAAGGCTCCACCAGGCTTCCACCCGTCCCATATTGCTTCCCATGGCGGCGACCAAACCGCGAATGCGGTGGTGGGTCATGGGAAGCAGCATAGGTTGCACCAACTTTGGGTCCCTCCCTCCCTAGGGAGGCTTGTTTTTCACAGCGGGCAATGAGCTCTCTGCCCGCACCTTCACTTTACTCTTTCCCCTTCTCCTTTAGTACCCTTCGGTACCTTTTAAACGAGAAGTCGATCCCCCTTAGCTCCCCCTCGACATTCCAACTCGGTCATGTAACCGTAGCGGGCCGATGGCCGCTGACGGTTACATGACTGATGAATGGGTCACTCTCACACGTTACGCGTTGTGTTCCAACCACAGGGCCGTGTGAGAGGGCCCAGTGACAGACTTACTTGACAGACAGCGGATGGGCGGGAACTGTCGGCGTAGCCATGGTATGGTAGCGTCGCCTCTTCCCGCCCGCCCGCGTCCCCCCCATAATGCTCCCTACGACAGCCGAAGGTACGCTCTTGCCTTCCCTGTCGGGGGGAGCAGAATAGTCCCCTCACCCTACACGCAGGTAGGGTCAGAGGCTGTCCCAACGACCGGTCTATTATTATAGGCCGCGATAGATTTTCGCCGCCATGGGGTTCGCCCCGACGCGGCTTCCCCGAGCGCCCCTCCGGCGCTCGAGAAGACTTCCCGAGAAAAAGGAGACAGTGTGACATTGTGAACACGCAGCGCGGAACTCATAGTTGTTACCTAGTTAATAGACACTTAAGTACTTGTGAAAATAAACAGTTACTTATAAACTGAGGGATGTGTTTATATGATATCCTAAAACTCCCAAAAAAACTAAAGACCTATAAAAATTCAATCTCAACAATGCCTATCAGCAGAGAACCACAAACCAAAACGTCATCTATGTAAACATACCGTGTATGTATTTTTGGTTTTTGTTGTTTTGTTTAATTGCTAAATTAATTTCGATCACAACAGGAGTAATACTTATTCGAACAAAAACAAATTTTGGATATTGGCCGTAAATTGACGGAATTATCGCATAAAAACATACAAAAAAAAACAATATAATTGAAAATAGTCTAGTTCCACTTGAAGTGACAAGACAAACTGTAAACTTCACTATTGAACGTTTTCACGGTTTTTTTTTTAATATAGTGTAATCAAACAAGCTGTGGTAAACTGATAATCCTCATAAGCTCGTTATCTCGACAGGTCGATAAAGCGTTATTGTTCAGTGGCAGGTATAATGGAAACATGGTGTAAACATGACGTTAGATTCAAAATACACTGATAATATTAATAGGGTTGGCACTGTAAAACTATATAATTTTGAACTTTTTTTAAATGTATGTATGTGTCAGTTCTTTCTTTAATCTACGGCACAATAATCCCATATCGTACATACCTAATTATATATTTTTATTAAACCTTAATATTTTTATTAAACCTTAATAAAGTTAAAATACATACATTTAAAAAAAGTTCAAAATTATAATTAGGTATTAAATCATTAAATCTTGCATTAAATCTTTGCGTTTTTATCAGAGACCCAATTTTTTTATATAAAAAGGTTAATCTCTACTTCAAAAGAAAGTTACTACATATTATGCTTTATAAATTTTAAAAGAACATTAGCCTTTTCAACCGACTTTAAAAAGAAGACCTAATTATTTATTACTATTGGTTTTTGGTTTCGTTAGTCGCTGAAAACCTATCAATTAGGGCCATTTACTTTTTGACAAATGATTGATTGTTGTACAGCTGTAGGTACTAACTACTGGGTCATTTTCATTAAATTTTTCACCCAAGCTTGACTATAATTTTTTTGTCGATATTAAACATTTTGATCCCTACTAATACATATCATAAATGCGTGCGTAAGTAACTCTGTCTGTCTCTCTGTTACGCTTTTACGCCTAAACTACTGAACCGATTTTGATTAAATTTGTACAGAGATCTATCTCTATATAGGCTACATTTTATCCCACAGCTGAGCACGACATAACCTGTAGTCTACGCGGACGTCGCTTGCGGAAAGCTAGTTAATATATGTTTGGTAAATATGGCCTATAATGGGCGGTTTTCCACTTGACGGCACGGCACCGAAATTGTATGAAAACATATTGACAGGTTTTTCCACTGTCATTTGTTTTCATACATTTCGTTGCCGGCGCCGGTGCCGTGCCGTTGCCGTGCCGCCAAGAGGAAAACCGCCCATTCAGAGATAGCTTGGGACAATTTATACAAAACGCACCCAATAACGAAGGCTATCTATTTTTACTGTATTTTCCCAAGATCGTTATCCTAATCAGCTAATACCTTCTCGGAAGCACGGCAGTACGGAACGTAGTGTGACAATATGTTTGTTCATTAGGCGGACGAGCGGCGGGCGGTGAAGTGCGAGCCAATCAAAATGAAGTGCACGTCAGCGTGATTATCGATTGCCGAGCGGAAATAAGCTACGTAGGGTTACCATGCTGACTGGAAATTTCAGGACTTAATAAAGTAGTGGCTCTGAGAGCTAATAGACCTTTTGTAAATTTTTTAGAAATGGCTGATATTTATATATCAGCCAATTTTTTAGAAATGAAACTATATGCTTCACGAAACCCGAAGCCTCCACCCGACGCCAACGATCCACGTGCCATGCTTACACGCCACTTCACCGACGACCTGGCAACGATGACAGTCCAAGTACAAAACCACCGTACAAGACCAATCCAATTGCTCATAGGTGTTAGACAGGGGGATGTCATATCCCCGAAACTGTTTAACAATGCTCTAGAGGACGTTTTTTCAACAATGTAGAGGAACTAATGTACTTACCTACAACTTAGGTATAGATAGTAGATAGCCTCTGAGTAGGTACTCGTATAACAAATTTTTATTTTTATGACGTGTGGTGATCGGTTGAGAGTAACACCACCCCATCTCTTTCCGTGGGTGTCGTAAGAGGCGACTAAGGAATCACAAATGAGACCTGCCTCCTATTAATCCACCCCAGGCAACGACACTTCATTTTTTTTCTGAATCTGAGGTGTCGTCCTAGGTCTCATGCGGTGTGGTAGGCTCTGTAAATACTAGGATCCTGAAAGATACTATACTAAGGCTAGATTTTTTGTATTTCTTCTGGAACAAGTCATGGACGTCCTCTTATCTATGTATTGCTGCCTAACATCATAAATCCAAATGTCTTACAAATCCTAAAAATATTATATAACTTGGTAACCCTACTGATAACAACTGCTCTTTCTGCACTCGAGACACATTTCCTAGACGTTGGCTATCAACAGCGTAGAAGAACTAATGTACTTACCTACAACTTATAGATAGTAAATAGCCTCTGTGTAGGTACTCGTATAACAAATGTTCATGCAATTCTTTGAAAAATGGCGTCCATGCTCGTGATTTTATTAAAGACCATTTTTAGGGTTCCGTAGTAATCTACGAACCCTTATAGTTTCGCCATGTCCGTCTGTCCGTCTGTCCGTCTGTCCGCGGGTTTTCTAAGAAACCCTCGGTATTACAGAGCTGAAATTTGGCATGGTTATACATATTAATCACGCCGACAGAACTGTAGAGTAAAACCTTAGAAAAAAAATTTTTTCGGGTGTCTCCCATAGACTTGAAAGGGCGATGAATTTTTTTTTCCTCGCCAATATCATCGAGTGGGGTGTCATAAAATAGCTTTTTAAAAGATAGAAGGGGTTTGCTAAGAACGTTTTTCGATTTAGCACTCCGTTTGCGAATCATAAATTTGTAAAGTGAAAATTTTTGTCAAACACAAGTGTCCCCCCCCTCTACCAGCTAAACGGTTTTTTCTAAAAATGTGGAAAAATTCATAGAGGTAGAATATACATCAAATTTAAAAGGAAAACTATAAAACATAAGTTGGCCCTTCAAGTTAGCGAGTAATGGTAGACCAAGTGCCAAACATTGTTGGGATTAATAAAAATATATTTACTAATATTAGATCCTTGGTACTACAGAGCTGCAATTTGGCATGTTCATACATATTAATTGCGCCGACAAATAGAAAAAATAAAATTTTGTAAAAAAAATTTTTCGGGTGTTTCCCATACATGTGAAAGGGCGATGGATTTTTTTTCTCGCCGATATCATCGAATGGGATGGATGTCATAGGATAGTTTTTTAAAAGATAGAAGGGGTTTACTACGAACATTTTTCGATTCAGCAGTCCGTTTGCGAAAAATTAATTTTTAAAATGGAAAAAAAATGTTAAATATTTCACGAGCATTTAGCATTTACGACGAAGTTCAACCTAATCCAAAACAACTGCCATACAAAGTTCCACGCTAAAAGTGAGGCAAGGTCGAAAGCCAAGCTGTACCATATTTGACATATCATGTGTCGTTATAGGTTTTTGGGGGTGTTAATTACGAAAATGACATCAAAATTATACACAATCGCCACGCGACCTGCACCAGCTCGAAATTATTCCTAACAATACTTTTGTTGCAAAAAAAATTAAAAAAAAAATTCTGTTGTATTTAGCCCAAAACCAAAGTTAGTGTCCCCCCCCCTCTACCAGCTAAACGGTTGTTTCTAAAAATGAGAAAAAATTCTGGTTGGTAGAATATACAACGAAATTAAAAGAAAAACTATCAGACATAAGTTGGCCTTTCAAGTTTGCGAGTGATAGTCGACCAAGTGCCAAACGTTTTTGGAATTAATAAGAATATGTTTACATGGTTCAATACTAAAAGTGAGGCGAGGTTATTTTATCAGCAGGTCTATATTATCTCTTATAATATTGTCGCAAAAAAAAAAAAAAAAATTTTTCGCTCGCTTCGCTCGCGAATTTTATAATTTCATTATGTTGTGTTTAGACCAAAACTAAAGTTAATTCTGAAACTACAAACTCTTTAATACATTTATTTTTTATACTATACTATTTGGAGATTTAACATCGACTATGACTAGTGATGGAAAATACTGAGTCTTTTAAGGCTTTTAATAAAGACTCACCTTATTTTTGACGCCTCGCGACTGATTCAGTCTTTTAGTTCCCAACCTTTAGTCATAAGACTAGCTTTTGTAGTTGAAGTCTTTTAACGTAAAAAACTGAGCTGTTACTTAAACAGCTTAAAGGACTTAAAAGACTGGCGACTCATTATCTGGGAAGTCGACAGTCGTAAGGTATGTGTTGATAGAATGTAAATATCTCATTTTATCTCCTTGTCAAATGTTATCAAAATGTATTTAGTGGTTTAGGGTCTTAATTTTAGAGTCAAGTCCTGTAAGATGGAGGCGAGTCTTTTTAATAAGCCTTAAAAGACAGTCTCTTTCATCTCTAACTACGACCGTAACGATAGTACACCCGTTTTAAATTAATACGTAATGTAAACAATTTTTATACAACCATTTGCATCCACGCGAGGTGGTTATTAAACAGATGATTTTTTTTTTCATTTTCTTTGTGGCGCTGGAATCTACATTTCTCCTTTAGTTACCTTTTTCTTTGTGACCTCGTTTTTATTAGACATTATTAGCGATTTAACCGTCCATATGCTCGTAGAATTAAGAAGCCAGCTGCATATTTGAACCATGCTGCTACGGAACCCTACAATGCGCGTGTCCCGACACGCTCTTGACCGGTTTTTAAGGTTGGTTTTCTGAAAAATAAAATTAAATAAAGAAATCTTTTACGGGTCAGGGGCTCTACTCTGTACTCCTCCTGCGATCAGCGGTCGGCTGGTTATTGTCACTACCTGTTACTGTCATATGTAATGCGTAAGACAGAGATGTACTGACATTTGACGCTTTGAAATTTCGGTCGTAGATAGCACAGAGTAGATCCTCGTCCGTTGATCAGCTGGGTGCCCCGCTAGCAGGTAGTGTTGCATAACTGTCGACAGTTTGGCTATCGATAGGACTACCTAATAATATTCTTTATTGCACAACAAAGTAAGAAAATTTTACAGAAAAGTTGTTTACAAAGGCGAGCTCATCTCTAGAAGAGATCTCTTCCAGCCAACCTAGCCAGTGAGAAATAGTGTACTAGACGGGAAAAGAGAATTGCGCACAACAAAAAGAAAATACAAACTAAGAGAGGGTTACATAAGTAATAAAAAAAAAATACCAGCCCATATACGTCCCCAACGAGGGGCACGGGCCTCCCTTCGAAACACGAAGGGAATTAACATATATCAAAATAAAATAAATAAATACATATTAATACTTAATTATAATACGACAATATTAGACATATAATAAATCTTACATAAATAATATAATTTGATCATTATAGTTGTGACAGGTAGTATTCTTTGATTCAGTTTTTAAAAGAATGTATAGACGGACTCTCTTGTATTGGCCTTCGGCAGTTTGTTCCACATCCGTGCTCCACGGACAGTAAAAGAAATAAAAAGAAAGTTTGTACTAGCCGAAGGGCATTGCAACACCGTGGTATTACAGGAACGGCGTTTACGAGTATCAGGAGGTAACAGTTGAAAACGGGAACAAAGGTAATCAGGAGAGGAGGGATTCTTGAGGAGGTTGCACAGGTTGGCAGGACAGAAGGTGCACATCGCGGCAGAGTCGAATTGAAAGCCATTTGATTTGTGCGCGATATTCCGACACATGATCATATTTTCGCAGACTAAAAAAAATCTAATGGCCAGGTTTTGGAGTCATTCTAGCTTACCAAGCAACTCCTCACTCACATCTAAATAGCAAACGTCGGCATAATCGAGAATTGGAAGAAGGAGAGATTGGGCTAATAAGATTTTAGTTTTGAATGGAAGAAAGTTCTGAAGTCGCTTGAGAGAATGATAAGAATAGTGCATGCGCTGTCTCAACTCGCTAACGTGTGCTGACCAAGACAAACAGCTGTCAAATATTAAACCCAGGTTTTTTACCTTGTCAGTGTATAGAATATTAACGCCGTTATAATATACAGGACAACTATTAACGTCGCGTCTGACGCCTAACCTACTACTCCCCGCAACCATTACTTGAGACTTCTTAGGATGTACAAGTAGCCCAAACGAGTAAGCCCATTCTTGTATAGCTACTAGATCCGCATTTAAACCATTCACAGCATCAGAAAATGTATTTAAGTTAAAGTGACTATATATTTGCAGATCATCTGCATACAGGTGGTAAGAAGAAGAGAGTACTTTCGATAGGATCGATAGCCAATAGTTTGCAATACTATTGATGACAGACCAAACTATCGACACTATCGATAGTATTGATTCAAAACTATCAATACTATTGATAGTATTAGAATGATTTAGAATTCAATAGTATCGTTACTATCGATAGTATTAGAATTCAATACTATCAAATAATTTTAGGGAAAGAAAAATATTCGGGGCGAATGGGACTTGAACCCACGACCCCAGGATCAGATCTCCTGGTGCTCTAACCAACTGAGCTATCGTGCCTTCAAGTCAAGCAGCGAAATTTCTCATTCCCTTACTAAGCACATACGTTGTACTTGTAGGTTAGCGCCATCTGTGTCTCGTACGGAGAATTACAGACTCATATTACTTGTTGCAAAGTAGATTATGACAAGGGCGAAACTTGTTAACGATTATATTTTAGTACCTATTTTTAAAACGTTTACCCGCGTGAGGGATATTCACAAATAATTTTTAGGGAAAGAAAAATATTCGGCGCGAATGGGACATCGATACTATCGATGTCTTTAGGCTTCCGTCTAAAAGTTTTTAATTAAATACATAGTGGAACTAGTGTTAAACGTTTTATTTCTACGTAAAATAAAGTTCCATTAAGAAATCGAAACACAAAACATTAAATATATATAATTATATATATAGGTATGTTATTATGATTGAAGTCATTGAGATGCAGTATTTTTCACGCTTCATCATCCTATTCCAGAAAGATTTGATTTTTTGTTTGCATTGCATAGGCTCCGAAACTACTGGACTGTTTTGAGAAACTCTTTTACCATTAGAATGTTCCATTATCCCTGAGTAACATAGACTACAAACGAAGTCCCGGGCGGAATGCTAGTCTATTATAAAAAACTAGTAGATTTTCCTTAGAAACTGTAACGAGAAATTCCCTGGCGCTTCATAGAATATTTCTGATCCCGGAATTAAAAACTATTCTAGCACTTTTATCTGAAGGAGGAAAATAATTCATATTAATTAATAGTTTTCTCACCATTCATTATAATTGTAATTAATTGAAGTGTGCTCATATTTTTCCTCGCTTTGCATTCTGTCTTATTTTCTTGAAGGACAAGCTTGACCATAGTATTGGGAGCCACCCACCGTTTTCTATTTTCTTCTAATCAATGGGTTAAGCGGTGATAACCCAGTTGGTAATGAGCCAGACTTGTAATCCGAAGGTCGTGGGTTCAAATCCTGGTGCGGGCCTGTACCACTAAATTCGTCTTTTCAGATTTATGTACGGATCTCTAATTATCACTTGCTCAACGGTGAAGGAAAACATCGTGATGAAACCCGCCCGTCCATGAAAATTCATTTTCGAAAGACGAGCGGTCCACCAACCCGCATTGGGCCAGCGTGGTAGACTATGGCCTAAATCCCTTGCGTGTTTCGAAGGGAGGCCCTTGGACGTATGGCTGGTAAAGAATGGGTTCTCAATGGCGGTTGACTCGAATAACAATGGAGACCATTTTATTTGTTCAGGTGGCAAAATTGAGAACTATGTTATTTTAATACACTTGCTGACTGCCACCCCGACATTACGTTGCAAACCACCTAGCAATTGAAAATTTAGTTGGCAGTGGCGCCGCCGCCGCTAGTCAAACGTCGGTCAAAAATAAATGAATTTTGTTGCATATACTTTGCAGTTAATTTTTAACGGGTTCCTTAGAGGTAAGTTGATAAAATTTTAAACAAATTTAAGTCGTTTTTTTTCTTTAAATGCCCTTAAAGATTTTCGAAAAATTCTGAATTTCTAGTTTCTCATATGTTTCTTATTCTTTTGTTAAAGGCTCTACGTTAAATCTAAGTTAACGATTGTTTCTACATCAACTACTAAAGTAATTTAAAAAATAATCACACCTTTTTCTTTACAACTTACGTAGCTTTAACCGAAAATGTCGCGAGAGTCTTTCCTAAGAATTCAGAAAATTCGTGTTTACTCGAAAACTACAAAAAAACGTTGAATACATGAGGGTTTTCAAGTGCTTTTAAAGGTGCTCCATTTACAAACTTCCCACTTATCATTATTTTTTGGGACATCATGTATGTTTTTAAGTTCAATCTCATTGTTTATTTGCATACTTAAGTTAATATTAGAAGGTAGAAAAAAACGAGTACAAAAAAGTAACTAATAGATTACAGGAGGTTTTACAGGAAAAGCTATAAAAATCACTTTTAAAACTGAGACGCACAATGTGAGGCGTGGGCAAATCAGAAAAAATTATAAATGTGTATCATATTCAGATAAAACCGGCCAAGAGCGTGTCGGGCCACGCGCATTGTAGGGTTCCGTAGCAGCATGGTTCAAATATGCAGCTGGTTTCTTAATTCTACGAGCCTATTGTCATAGTCGATGTTAAAATCCCCAAATACTATAGTATCAAAAAGAAATGTATTAAAAAAATTGTAGTTTCAGAAATAATAGTAGTTTTGGTCTAAATATAACAGAATGGCGAATTTTTTTTAATAGTTTTTTTATTTTTTTTTAGTTTTTGATTTTTTTTTGCGATAATATTATTGTTAGGGATAATATAATAATATCGAGCTGCTGCTAAAGCAGGTCGCGTGGTGATCTTGTATAAATTTGATATCATTTTCGTACTTAGCACCCCCAAAAACCTATTAAACGACACCTGAAATGTCAATATGTTACAGCTTGGCTTTCGGCTCGCCTCACTTTAAGCGTGGAACCTTGTATGGCGGCCATTTTGGATTAGTGTACACTTCGTCGTGAATGCTACTCTCGTGAATTATTCCACATTTTATTTTTATAAAAATTAATGTTTCCCAAACGGATTGCTGAATCGAAAAACGTTCGTAGTAAACCCCATCTATCTCGAAAAAAACTTTCCTATGATAACCCACTCGATGATATCGGCGAGAAAAAAAAATCCCTCGCGCTTTCACGTGTATGGAAAACACCCGAAAAACAATTTTTTTCCACCATTTTATTTTTTAGATCTGTCGGCGCAATCAATATTACGACCATGCCAAATTTTGGCTCTGTAGTACCAAGGATCTAATATTAGTAAATATATTCTTGTTAATCCCAACAACGTTTGGCACTTGGTCGACTATTACTCACAAGCTTGAAGGGCCAACTTATGTGTGATAGTTTTCCTTTTAATTTTGTTGTATATTCTATCACCGTGAATTTTTCCATATTTTTAGAAACAATCGTTTTGCTTGTAGTGGGGGACACTTGTTTTTAATAAAAAAAAAATTCTTTAAAAATTAATTTTTCGCAAAGGGACTGCTGAATCGAAAGACGTTCTTAGTAAACCTCTTCTATCTTTTAAAAAGCTATCCTATGACATCTCATTCGATGATATCGGCGAGAAAAAAAAATGAAATAAATAGAATGAAATGGAAGTATTTAATGCGCGAGCGAAGCGAGCGCGAATTTTTTTTTTATATTTTTTTTTGTTTTTTTTTTTGCAATAATATTATTGTTAGGCATAATATAATAATATCGAGCTGCTGCTAAAGCAGGTCGCGTGGTGATCGTGTATAATTTTGATGTCATTTTCGTAATTAGCACCCCCAAAAACCTATTAAACGACACCTGAAATGTCAATATGTTACAGCTTGGCTTTCAGCTCGCCTCACTTTTAGCGTGGAACCTTGTATGGCAGCCATTTTGGATTGGGGTACACTTCGTCGTAAATGCTACCCTCGTGAATTATTCCACATTTTTTTCATTATAAAAATTAATGTTTCTCAAACGGATTGCTGAATCGAAAAACGTTCGTAGTAAATCCCTTCTATCTTTTAAAAAGCTATCCTATAATAACCTACTCGATGATGTCGGCGAGAAAAAAAAATCCATCGCCCTTTCACGTGTATGGGAAACACCCGAAAAACATTTTTTTATCCACTATTTTATTTTGTAGATCTGTCAGGGCAATCAATATGTATGACCATGCCAAATTTTAGCTCTGTAGTACCAAGGATCTAATATTAGTGAATATATTCTGATTAATCCCAACAACGTTTAGCACTTGGTCGACTATTACTCACAAGCTTGAAGGGCCAACTTATGTGTGATAGTTTTCCTTTTAATTTCGTTGTATATTCTATCACCGTGAATTTTTCCACATTTTAAAAACAATCGTTTTGCTTGTAGTGGGGGACACTTGTTTTTAATAAAAAATTTCACTTTAAAAATTAATTTTTCACAAAGGGAATGCTGAATCGAAAACCTTTCTTAGTAAACCCCTTCTATCTTTTAAAAAGCTATCCTATGACATCTCATTCGATGATATCGGCGAGAAAAAAAAAACCATTGCCCTTTCACGTGTATGGGAAACATCCGAAAAATTATTTTTTCCACAATTTTATTTTTTCAATCTTTTGGCGCAATCAGTATGTATGACCATGCCAAATTTCAGCTCTGTAGTACCAAGGATCTAATATTAGTAAATTTATTAATCCCAACTAAGTTTGGCACTTGGTCGACTATTACTCGCAAACTTGAAGAGCCATCTGCTTATGTGTGATAGTTTTCCTTATAATTTTATTGTATACACTACCACCATGAATTTTTTCACATTTTTAGAATCAACCGTTTAGCTGGTAGAGGGGGGGGACACTTGTGTTTGACAAAAATTTTCACTTTAAAAATTTATATTAGGCAAACAAAGTGCTGAACCGAAAAACGTTCTTAGTAAACCCCTTCTGTCTTTTAAAAAGCTGTCCTATGACACCCCATTTAATGATATTGGCTAGAAAAAAAAAATTCATCGCCCTTTCACGTCTATGGGAGACACCCGAAAAAATTTTTTTTTCTAAAATTTCACTCTACAGTTCTGACGGCGTAGTTAATATTTATGACCATGCCAAATTTCAGCTCTGTAGTACCAAGGGTTTCTTAGGAAACCCGCGGACAGACGGACAGACGGACAGACGGACATGGCGAAACTATAAGGGTTCGTAGATTACTACGGAACCCTAAAAACGTGATTATTTATTAAAATATTTATGGTACAGAACCCGCTCCACGCGAGTCCAACTCGCACTTGTCTGGTTTTTTCAAGGTAAAAACTCTTCATTCAATAGACCTCACGAACTATCAAAAAGTAAAGAAGTAGGAACTCCAGGAGTTGCATAAAAGTGGCAGGAACAAGCAAGGTGGGGCAAACTGGGCCTGACCCATATTTCATTGCGACCTATCGATCGCGAGACGGACGGGACTCCTGGTACAAGGCTACTGTCCTTTTCTGTGTTTTCTGTGGCTCTTTTTAATGTAGAGTAACTGAGACAATAGTCTGTGTATCTATGTCATCGTAATATTGTCAAACCCGTAAAATTCTAACTTGATTTAGTAAGACTTCTCAAATCTTGATCTATATTTTATTTATTTTTATTTAGTTTATTCAGGAAACAAACAGCATGATACAAGGTAGGTATTACCAGTATATGTAATACAGTGCTTTAGGTATCTCTCTTTCAACCTCTCGGGTGGTTAATCAGTCCATGAAACTGAACAACTTTCCCAAGGAAAAATACGAAAAAAAAAATTTGAGTTCCTCACATACTTTCATCAGCATATAGCGCATTTTGTATGGGAGATCAAAATTTTTTTTTCGTATTTTTCCTTGGGAAAGTTGTTCAGTTTCGTGGACTGATTAACCACCCGAGAGGTTGAAAAACCCTGTATAATAAAGCCAATATGTTAACTCGTATTGATTGTATCTTACTCTCACTATCAAAATGACAAACACGACTGCTACTTAAGTATAGATCAGAGTCTGAGTCGCGTTCTGTACGGACCTAAGTTTGTCCCTTTTTTCACATTGACGGACTTTTTTATGATATTAATCAAACCTAACCTAACCGTTCCTAAAAAGCCTAACCCAACCTAACTTACCTATCCCAATGGGCCTTTTTATAATTCGAACGGCACGGCACGGCACTTCGAAATTTGAATTACCATTGCCCCTTATGTTCTCGGCTTCTAGTATTACTATTACATAGGAGGCAATAATAATACAATTTTGCCGTGCCGTTTTCGAATTGTAAAAAGGCCCAATGTCACGCAGGCGGAGCTTAAAGTTTCATAAATTAATAATTTTTCATTACTCATACTCAGAAAGTAGGTCTGAAGTTGCCTACGGAGCGGCTTGAAACTAATACTTTTCAAGCCTAGGGAGAATCGCTTTCAACTGACAGCTGTCAAATTAAGTATTAAAAAACATGTTCCAACTTCCTATACAGCCACTAGGGTTGCCAACTACACTGTTTTAAACAGTATTATACTGTTTTGCACAACATTATACTTTTTACTGTTGAATAAAAATAAAGTATTATAGAAAAATACTGTTTTAAGCATCAAAGTTCTTTTTTACCAGGCCATAAATTCCAAAAAAAAACTTAATTTTTTTATTGATAAGGCTATTCTGATCTTGAAAAATGATTTGATTTAAAGACTCCAACTGGCTGTGTTTAATAAGCTGTTTGTCATTCAAATCTTTGGTCACATTTGATCCAACTGAAAAAAATGTATAGACTTACTATTGATATGAATGCATTATATTCAGAATTAATAAACTTCAAATTAATTGAAAAAGTTTTACAAGAAAAAGATTTTATAGAAATGAGAAGCGACCAAAAGTGGTGCCATTTGTTATCATTGTCAAACACAAACACTGACCAAGAATTTGTAAATATAAAAAAAATATATCTCATACCTCTATTCTGTCCCTGCTACTTCAGCTTTCACCAAAGAGTTTTTTCAGTCATGAAGACTAAATGGAGAGACGACAGAAACAAAGCGATGTTAAATTTAATTAAAAATTAACTCTTAATATATTTCAATAATAATTTTGACTGTATCGAGGCAGATAAAAGTTTAAAAAAGACAACAAGTTAATAAAATATGCGAAAAGTTCAAAAAATTATGTATTTAAGTAAAAAAAATTAAAAAATACTGTTTTATTTTATCTTATACTTTTTTTTACCTTCTCCCACCTTAACATACTTTATTTCATGAAAGAAAAGTTGGCGACCCTAACAGCCACTCTATTAGTAAAATTGAAATAATAAAAGTTAACTATTCATTAAAGAATACTTTTTTAAATTACTTTATAATAATTTAATTTTAGCTATTTCTTTAAAATAACATAGATTTTGGCAAAATTGTTACCATTTTTTTCAATGATGAAAATGAAAAATAATGGCTGAATAGCTGGCCAGCCACAGAAAAAAAAACATAATAGGCGGGAAAGTGGCATTCCAATCTTCATTTGTTTTGTTTTTGTTTTTTCGCCCTGAGCTAGATTGTGGTCAAGAGCGAACCCATTCTTGATAAAATAAAAAAGAGTTTTGTAACTTTCGCAAAGCAGCAATGAGTTAAGCTATTCATATTTTTATTTTTACTTCCTTTGTATTCGTAATGAAAAGCACAGTGTTAACCTCTGGTGAAAGACTTATTTAGTCCCTCGAACTATTAATTTATTTAAGTCCCGAGACGGGGTTTGGCAACCGAGAGCGTTAATAAGTTGCTTTCACCCCTAAAGTAACAATGTACTATTACTAGATAAATTGTAATATCGCGGGAGATTATCATTTCACTAGTGAAATGGTAGTATTACGGTTTATACAATTTTCTGGTGACTTTTACATTGGGTAACATTAAATTAGTTAGCAAAAATTAAAGATCTGAATCAGCCTACGAAACTGAACAACTTTTTCCAAGGAACATAGGTTGAAATATGAAAAAAAAACAGTTTCATGGGTAAAATCATCTTGTAAAGTTTCGCTAACTAATTTAAGGACACTCCTAATAGCTGATCTAACTTTTTTCGCGTGGTAGTCAACTTTCTTTTGAGTTAACCTTGAATAAAAATCAGGGCTGCTATTTTTATCCAGGGCTAAGGGCCGCTAAGATCAGGGCCGTTATTTTTACGATTTTTTGTATCCTTAAAGTTGGTAAGTAATTTATACTGTGGTGGTCATATTCTCTTTGGGTGATTTGCAACCAGTGGCGCTGCTAGTCAAGGCAGCTTTCTTTAATAATATTCAATTTCGATTGAGTACTATACTATCAAAAACTAATAAAATGTACGGCTAAACGAATAAAATGAGATCATTTTATAAAATGGTACTGTCATTTCACTGCCATTGATTGACAGAATAACTACACTGGTCTTAATTTTGACGTATTTGAAGGACTAGCTTTCCGCCCGGGACTTCGTTCCCGTGGGAATTCGGGAAAATCATGTACCTTATGTCTATCACGGATAATGTAGGATTCTAACGGTGAAAGAATTTTTCAAATCGGTCCAGTAGTTTCGGAGCCTATTCAATGCAAACAAACAAACAACCAGACAAACAATCAAATCTTTCCTCTTTATAATATTAGTATAGACAAATATAAAACAAAAAACTTGCGAAACTACTTAAATATTGTAAATAGTGTTTAAAAAACATATATGCGCTAATTAAATCTCAAGTTAATGAGAGGTAACTAGCTCCATATTTACATCCTTGATATATTGCAAGTACCTATTAATATGAAAGCTGGCAAACTGGTTAAGGCCTAGGCAAACCTGTTTCCATTTAAGGCGACATTCTGGAGGTATGTAGCAGCAATTTCACATTAGAGAAAATAAATAAATATTACAGCTCTTCCCAGTATCTACCTATCTACACTAATACACACATCAACACGGTCTACTAGGGATATTGCTCGATTTTTCATACAAAAGAGGTCTGTTGCTATAAAAGTATACTCGAGATACATGGAGGGCTATACTTTGCAGACGAGCAAGTGCTAAACCTGAATTTTAATTTTTTATCAATAAATTTTGTTTTAATTGAAATTTGTGAAAACGACCCACAGGAACGAAATCCCGGGCGGAATGCTTGTTTGAGATCATTTTAAACTTAGCAAAACTTTAGGACATTTTCTCCATGAATCTGAATAACTTATCGCATAAGAACCAATTATTTACTTACGGCCGGTTTGTTCGAGTGGTAGTGGCGCTGCCTCTTGATCGACAGGGCCTGGGTTCGAATCCCAGTCGGGGCAAATATTTGTGTAAAAAGCAGATGTTTGCTCTCGGGTCATGGGTGTTTTTTATCTGTCTTTATGTGTGTTCCGAGGGACCCACGACACAAGGGAAAACCTTAGTGAAGTGTGGGCCTTAGAGTGTATGGCTTTTTTAGGAAAATCTAAAAAAAAATGCTTTCGTACTAAGTTGTACAGAAGTGAAGTTTCATTTGAAATTTCGACCGTTTTTTTTGCATAATGGGTTAGTCTAATATATTTTTTTTCAACTGGTAGAGTTTAAAATACAAATATAACCTAAATTTGCACTAAAAAGACAATAAAAAATTACAAAAAATGATACATCATGAATAATTAAATGGTCTAGAAAATATACACAAAAAATTAATGACTGCAATTTTCGAAAGCTCAAACATGCCTATCTATACTAATATTATAAAGAGGAAAGATTTGTATTTTTGTATGTATTGTAACGAATAGGCTCCGAAACTACAGGACCGATTTGAAAAATTATTTCACCATTAGAATCCTACATTATCCCTAAGTAACATAGGCTACATAATTTTCCCGAATTCCCACGGGAACAAAGTCCCGAGTGGGATGATAGTATTCACTATAATTATCGTTAGAGTAAATAAAATATAATGTAACGTATCAAGCTTCTTAAAAGGCTATTTTTATTGATTTTTAAAATGTATACTAAAGTTTGTATATATATACATACATACTACATACGCTCACGCCTGCAATCCCTAACGGGAAAGGCAGAGCATCAGTGGCTCCTGAAATTTGTATATTTCACCGGAAAATTGAAAAAACTGTAATATTACAATTTTACGAAACTTTAAAGGCCGCCTGCATGAATAAGTTTACGTAGGTTATATCAGATTAGGTTGCATTAATATCGTTAAAAATGTCAATATGAATAAAATTTAAGCAGTTCACAAGCTACCGAGAGATTATAATCTTTTAAAATAAATTAAAATAAATACTTAAAGTAAACCTCAATTTAAATAAAATTCAAAAAGAGGAAGAGTCACGAATTATCAAGTACATACAAAACAGGAAGGTCATTACAATAGCGTACGTTATGGTATTTGTCAGTAAACAAAGACAAACTAATTACGACGTCATTAATGATTTGCAATAGCTTGAACTATATGTGGCATAACCAGAAAAACAAGTAGAATGGCTTATTACCAACTAATGTTTGATATAAAACAACATTTCTTAGTAAAATGTGGTAAATTGTAATACGTAAATTATTACCCTTAAAACTATGTCATAAAGGATATCGTCAACGTACGGTGTGTTCAACAACTTTACTTTTAAGATGAGTGTTATCATCATAAATATCCATTGCCGAACATTCTTTTTCTTCTTCTTATCGAGTAGGTATAGTCAAGTGTGTGGCAAACTTGGCTAACCCTGGGTGTTACAATTTTCAAACCACACAATGGCCTCTGACTCGGTTTTAACGACTGTAGTCATTCGACACCCTCCGAAACACGAAAACGCTCGTGATAAATTGCCACTTTGGCCACCCATCAGGTTCCCTACTTCTGTGTATGTTGCTTAACCTCACTAATTGGTTGAGATCAGCGTGCGCCACTTGGCTACGAGCGCTTTGTCGATCATTGACCTGTCACAAATAAGTTGTGTATGTAAATAAAACGATTGCAACACGTTAAACAACATGTTTCGGACAAGTCCGTTTACCAACAGTACAGTGTCGCGACTTTTTTTTTTTATAAGATGGTTTAACTCTTGACCTCAATCTTGACCAAGGTCATAGATGAGATCGACGATGTAGCGAGTTAATAAGGCACTGGTACTCCCACGCACCGACGGAACACAGCAAGCTGTTTGGCGTCGGACTTCGGTAGGAGGGTGGTCGCGAACCAGACGGCCCTTTACAGAGCCTACCACACCGCATGAGACCATAGGACAACACCTCAGATTCATAAAAAAATGAGGTGTTGTTGCCTGAGATGGATTAATAGGAGGCAGGTCTCATTTGTGTTTCCTAAGTCGCCTCTTACGACACCCACGGAAAGAAATGGGGTGGTGTTATTCTAAGCCGATCACCACACGGCACAAAACGCGACTTCACTTTGTAAAGATCCTAACATACTTTTCTCTGTAAGTATTGGTGGTACAATACAATACAATACATAACTCTTTATTTGCACACAAAAAAATACAAGTCCTGGAAACACAAACATATAAGCCTTGTGATACAAAAAGGCGGCCTTATAAATAAATAAACCAAAAGGAAAAAAATTAAAATAAATTGGAAACCAAAAGATGTGTCAATACTTGTGTTTCCATCTCTTCAGAACTAATAACACTCAGAAATTCTAATCAGTATTTTTCGAAAGGCACAGATACACAGATACACAGACAGACACGTTAAACTTATAACACCCCTCTTTTTTGTCGGGGGTTAAAAAAATGGCCTTAGAGTAGAATATTAAATAGATACTGCCATGAATTTGAAAGTTGTATAAATTAAAATTTTAAAGTGGTCACAAAATCATGTTAGTTATAATTTATAATCGCTCAAACATTCCTACACTTTATGTAAATGCTGAAACATGAACTACTTTGCTGTGATAGAATTGGCGCGTTATCTAACATTTGTATTCTGTGGATAACAAACGCGTACTTGTTGTATAATTAAATATCACGTTTTTGTTTATGCTCGTATGTAAACAGTTCACCTCGCTCATCTTATAAGTTTAATTATGCAGCAAGTAAGTCTCAAGAAAAAACTTTAAAAAAACTAGGAATATTTCACTAAAAAGAAGTCACCGGGGATTTTAGTGAGCCGCTCTGACGTATATTAAACCACAAATTCCAAACGGTCGGCGAATTAATGAGTAATATTCAGGTTGTTTCCTCTTCCCACTAACTACAGACAACATGACAAACCAGTCAGTCAGGTGCCTCTCTTTAGTCGCTCACAGACGTGTTTTTAAATAACAAAGTAAATACAAATGTTTGAAAATGTCTGCAGAAATCTTTATAACAACAGAAAGTGCCGTCACTACGGAAATCTTCCCAGATTTATGGCTTCAAGAAAATCAGGACGTCGCTACTCCCATTTTGGATCTTATGAAGACTACAAAAAGTGTCAACATCTCGGCGATTGAGGGGACGCCTCCGATTGAATCTCAAGTCACTTCGTCAGTGTTTGAAGCATTTATTATAATAGAAATTGTTATGACAGCTTCGGAGTTATTATTATCAATATTGGCAGCTTCTAAAGTGGCAAAATGGCGGAAAAACTACAGGAATCAAATGTTGATGCAGTTGAGTTTAGTGCGGTTCATAAAACGTGTTTACGCTTTAATTAAGTTTTTAGTTGGTAATAAGTGCCCTTTATTGATAAGTGTGTTTATTTATATTGATTTTGTAATAGTTATTCTAGTCTGTTTCTTTATTAAGCATATGTATGAGAGTCTGATAGTGGTGTTGGTGAAGACTAATAAAAACCAGTTGATGAAAGTTATAGCATATGCTTGGCTGTTGCCCGTGCCTATTAGTGCTATAGGCACGTTTCTTATATTATCAGACACACTAGAAGAATGGGGAGTGTATCTGTTCATCTGTGCAGTATTCCGATGGCCCTTGATGTTCATCGGTTCACTAATTTACATAACAATATTGATGAAAGTTCTCCTTGACAAAATAAGGAGGTTCGCCCGGAGTCTCACAATCATTACATTTGTTTTATGTTTGGTTATTAACTTACATTTATTAACCAATGATATAATCAAACTCTTCTGTATTGATACTTTTTATACTAAATTCATAGCGTATACTCAAGGGCTTATCATGAATGTTTTGATACTGTTCCTGTACATATTACTGATAACTTTGCATTTAAAACGTGTACAAAAACCTGTTGATGATTTACCTAATAGTGAAGCTATGACAAAATGTTAATTAGCACAAAAAAACAATTATGTGATTAATAATTTGACTGATCTTTAGTTATAAGTACTTTTAGAATTTGTACATATTAAATAACATAAATTCAGTAGCTTTTTCTCTTCACAGTTAGCTCTATATTTATTTTTACCTTCACCCTCATCACCTTTCAATCAATTATTTTAGGAATCTTTTTTTTTATATTGGGGTCTTTAAATTATTAAGCGAAAATTAAGGATGTGAATGAGCCCGCGGAACTGAACAACTTTCTTCAAAGAACAAAGGAAGAACTATGAAAAAAAATGGCCTCTCAACACCTTTCAATCAATTGTTTTACATATATTTCATTTACAAATCAATCAATGATTGCGATCAGCTGACTGCCTGAGTTTGGCATTTAGTGTTTTTTAAATAGAGAATATAGGTTCCTTGGGGAAAGTTGCTCAGTTTTATGGGGTTAATCACGCCCTTACGTTTCGTAAACTAATTTAAAGTCGGGCTGATAATAACACATCTGTAGTGCTTTAAATTAGGATTTTCCCCGTACCTACAAGTGAGGTCACATTTTTGGAAACCTTCCAAGCACTAACACAATACCACCAAGAAACGAAGTATGAGTAGACAAATTAGCATAAAACTTTGTTCCCCTCAAACTTCACAAAAAATTACTTTTCTTGGTATTAATCCTTTTTAACCCCCGACGCAAAAAGAGGGGTGTTATAAGTTTGACCGCTATGTGTGTGTGTCTGTGTGTCTGTGTGTCTGTCTGTGGCACCGTAGCTCTCAAACGGGTGAACCGATTTGGATGCGGTTTTTTTTAGTTACAAGCAGGGTTTTTGGCGATGGTTCTTAGATACGTTTTATCAAAATCGGTTCAGCCGTTTCAAGGTCATCAGCTCTTTTGTTAGCTGCGGTAGGGTTCTTAGACTCTTAATGTGTATTTACTTTACTTTCAAACATACATGTGACCTAAAACTTGAAACACTCATGTATGCTTAATAACTATGCAGGATTATGGAACTCTTGGTCTGATGCTGCAGCCAGGATATCCAGAACATTAGCACACTCTTAAAAAAATAATAGCAGATATGTCGTGTTTGGACTCGTTTTGTTCAGTATTTGATTCTGCATACAATGCAATGGTGGCAACACGGTGAGCTGATGCTGCGGCCAGGATATCCAGAACACTAGTACATCCTTGAAAAAATAATAGCAGATATGTCGTGTTTGGACTCGTTTTGATCAGTATTTGATTCTGCATACAATGCAATGGTGGCGACACCGTGAGCTGATGCTGCGGCCAGGATATCCAGCACACTAGTACACTCTTAATTATTTTGAAAATAAGTTAAAAATTTTGAAATAAAAATTAAATTAAAAATTTAAAAAACCCCCCCCGCAAAAAAGTAAAGCGGACATTTAAAAAGTTAAAAATAATACCTTTCGTTGAGCCATCAAATTCATTTCAGAAATACCTATATATATATTTTAATTATCGAAATCGATGGATGGCACGATAGGGTTTGCTCATTAAAATGGCGCTATAATGTCGCGTCGGGGTACCGCTTTAGTGAATCAGACCCTTCATTTGATTGACTATTCACTGATTCACTATTCACTATTGATTGACTATTCACTGATTCAGACCCTTCATTTGATTGACTATTCACTGATTCACTAAAGCGGTACCCCGACGCGACATTATAGCGCCATTTTAATGAGCAAACCCTATCGTGCCATCCATCGATTTCGATAATTAAAATATATATATAGGTATTTCTGAAATGAATTTGATGGCTCAACGAAAGGTATTATTTTTAACTTTTTAAATGTCCGCTTTACTTTTTTGCGGGGGGGGTTTTTTAAATTTTTAATATATCTGTACTAATATTATCAAGCTGAAGAGTTTGTTTGTTTGGTTGAACGTACTAGTCTCAAGAACTACTAATTCAAATAGAAATATTATTTTTGTGTTGAGATGGCACTTCACTTGGCGTTGCATATTCGCATATTTGCTGCATTCGGCCAAATAATACCATATATGGAGGATTTATTCGTCTATATTTGCCATATTTGCACAAATATGACAAACACACAAATAGGCAATTACGCCGATCCCTTTGCTTGTCGGTCTTTGGTCACACATCAAAGGACGCAATATGATTATTAGACCATTTTAGACCTTATTTGCCTGTGTTATTTGATGTTGGCATCCCAAGTGAAGACTTTGTGTTTGTGCTGTTTGGACTACGTACGAATATTTGGACAAATACAGCGAATACACGCAACGCCAAGTAAAGTGCCACCTTTGGATAGTCTATTTATCGAGTATGGCTATAGAATAGACTATATGTATAACTTCACACTACGACCAATAGGGGCAGAGAATCGACATGAGTCGTTGATAAAGACTTTAACTGGCAAATCGAACCACTGGTGCGAACCAAAGCGGGTCGCTGAACAAAGGCGGATCTCATGGCTCTTCTTGCTAGATCCACTCAACAGCAAATCAAGCTTCACGCTTTGGACTTAGGATAACTCTTATTCAGCAGCTCTAGCACGATGACGACAAACTCGCGCTCGGCTCACGCTGAAACTTCACTTTGATTGCGCGAGGGTCCTGCGCAAAAGCTTGCTCGCCCTAAGGCGTTGTCAATGTTGAAATTTTGAAATAGGACCGCGGTGTTGTCGCGGCGCTATCACTATCGTACTCGGCCTGCTGTACCCGTAAGAGAGAAAATCGCACTTCAACTGTTTTGTGTAAGGTACTCGAGTTATTGACGATATAATAAGGTAAGTAACGGCTTCGTGGCGCACGTCACACTTGAAAGGGGCTCCACATCACAATTGCGGTCAGTTTGAACATGTTTACCGAAGCTAAACCGCTCACGTTTCCTTTGTATTCAGCCCAGAATATACGTTTCAACGTTCAACTTGCTAGTCAAATCAGCTACTGCATTATACGTTCTTTGAACTATATTAATTATTTGTTCTTACTTTTTGATTCATTTTAGATTGAAAATTAAGTATTGAGTTAATAAAATATTTGTTACTGCAGAATTTTGATCGCTGAAATACTGGTTATTAAAACAGCTTTCTTAATATATGTTAATGTTACTATATTAATGTATTTACTATATTATAAATATACTATATTTACTATATGTTATGAGTTAATATATTCTTTAGAACAAAAACTACAGCAGCTGAATAACTGTCAAGATGTGCTGTGTTACAGCTAAAAGAGAACAAAGCATACATTATTCAATATCATGCTCGATAATGGAATTTTATACCAGCGTTATACAAACTCTTGAGTAACAAGTCTGTTTATGATGACTATTCGCTTTAAGAAATAAAATCGGCAAATTACAGAACTAACTCAGAAAAAACATGTAAATACAGCACTTTGCAATACACACAGCTTTTATACTTACACACACATACACACACTCACGCCCGTAATCCCTAACGGGGTAGGCAGAGCATCAGTGTGTATACTTACACATTTAATATAGCTTAACCCCGTATAAGGTTAAATTGTTGGTCAGTTTAGTAACTATTTATTCATCTGTGCTTGTGTGCTGCCCATTACAGGTATTCATTTCTTAATAGTAGATTAAGCAACAAGGGGATAAAACAGTGTATTATGTCACGGGCAGCATATTGAATTCTGAGCGAAATGAAGGATTCTGTAGTTAATTCCCGAGCGGAGCGAGGGAATTATGTTAAGAATCCTGAATAAAGCGAAGGATTCAAGTCTGCCCAAGACTAAGAAACTTTTATCCCCGAGGAGCTCACTCTACTTTATACACCTACTGTGAGGTTAAATAAAAAGGAAATTATAAATTCATCCCATCAATAATGTTTTGAGCCTCTGTTTTTATGTCAGAGTCGCTGGAATTACCTACATACTGGACTTTTTTTTTAGATTGATTAAAACAAACTTACCACAAAACAATTTAGTAATTCGCGGTAAATCACAGATCCAAAATCACGGACGACGTTTTCTTATAATATTTAGTTCCGTAGGCAAAGGAAAGTCAATAGCTAAAACGTACAGCCAGGTTTTTATCTATACATATAATAAAACTGTAGAGGTCGAATTTCTGTACATAGAAAAAAAATGCTAAAAACCGAGTCAGGGGGATGTAAGAAGAGAAATAAAACAAATCCCGATTTTTTTAGATTTTTTTGTTTCTCTGTTTGTCTGTTTGTCTGTTTGTCTGTTTGTCTGTTTGCACGGGCTAATCTCCGTAACTGTTGGACCGATTTAAGTGAAATTTTGCATAGGGGTACCTTATATCCCCGGTCAACATTTAGGCTACATAAAATCTCGAAATTTAGCCAGTAAATATAAAACCAACAACAAAAACCCCTGAAAAAATTCAAAGCTAGGTGTTTTTCAGAACATTTTACTCATACCATAGAGATCAACGTATTTTTGACATATACATGGGCTAAAAGCAAGGACATGTTGTTTTTTAAATTTATCTCTTTCGAGAAAGGCAAAGGAATCTGCATCCATACAGCCAGGTCTTCAATATATGTATTTCTTAGCTATGTCTTCAATTTATATTTCTTTACTTCTCTCATTCTCCGTAAGCCGATAGTTTTTTGTTTACGAAGAACTATGGCGGCGAGAAGCACTGCCGCTGGATCGGAGCAGATACACTGTATCACTTGAATTACTTTTTAACCGACTTCCAAAAAGGAGGAGGTTTTATGTTCGACTGTATACAGGGTGGAATTTTGTAATGCCACCTGAAGGGAAAGTACTCTTAATACTGTAGATAGAAAATTGTACTCAAAATGGAATAGGCACTTACAATGTTTCTCAAGTTCTTTCTATTATTTACGCCAAACATAGAAAAATATACACATCAACACTGTCTAGGGATATTGCATGATTTTTCATACAAAAGAGGTCTGTTTGAGAAGCTATAATACCATACTCGAGATACACGGAGTGATATAATTTTCAGATGAGCAAGTGCTAAACATGAATTTTCAATTTTTATCAATGAATTTAATTTTTCTTGAAATTTGTGAAAACGTGACTAAAAAAAAAAAAAACTTTTTTAACGAACCAAAACTAAATACTTAATACAGTTTAATAAGAACGAAGTTGATTAAGAATTTAGTCTTCAAATCTTAATTCGGCCCTAACTAAATGACATTATTCAATTTTCAGGATATCACTTTTTGAAAACAATAAAACGGCTTATTTTTATTTTTAAGCAAAGGAATCTATGGCCGTACAGCCGGTGTTTTCAATGCATTTCTTATTTTTAAAGGCGGGAAACTCAATAGAAACTGGCAATTGACATTTGTTTTATTAAAACCACTATGAATATGGTCTATATAGGTTTGATTTATGCCTTTGATGTTCTGACATGAAATAAGGGCTATTTATTGATTTTTTGATTTTAGTTTACATCAAGCGTAGCATTGCGTATATAAGCCATGGATAAATGTTATAATATTACTATTCTAATAAGTTTCTTAGTTTGGATCAAGCACTGACACCTTTGCTTATTTCTACAAATGTCCATTGAAGGGAAAAGCATAGTCATTGAATCATTTTTACACAATTATCGCAAAGCATCTCAAATGCACGGGGGTTGTCTTAGATACTGACATAGGTGACCTGTTTCAGAAACTTCTATTCCACTGAAAATCAAAAATAAGTCCGTAATTAGCACTAAGGAATTCGTGTGCCATTTATTGTACTTACCTAAGTAATAGGTCTTTCAACATACAATTTGCGTAAATTTTTTACTCCACATATTTTTATTTTATCAAAATTGATTTTTTATAAGTACAAAATCCTTACGTTTTTCACAGAACCGCGAAATACAACATTAATTAACCACTTTTTGTGGGATTGTTAAGACAACAAGATGTTTTAGAGGCACCACTGACTCATGTTAAGTGTTGATTGTCTCTCTCTCAGTATCAAAAAAACAATTTTATTTTATCAAAATTGATTTTTTATAAGTACAAAATCCTTACGTTTTTCACAGAAACGCGAAATACAATATTAATTAACCACTTTTTGTGGGATTGTTAAGACAACAAGATGTTTTAGAGGCACCACTGACTCATGTTAAGTGTTGATTGTCTCTCTCTCAGTATCAAAAAAACAATTTTATTTTATCAAAATTGATTTTTTATAAGTACAAAATCCTTACGTTTTTCACAGAAACGCGAAATACAATATTAATTAACCACTTTTTGTGGGATTGTTAAGACAACAAGATGTTTTAGAGGCACCACTGACTCATGTTAAGTGTTGATTGTATCTCTCTCAGTATCAAAAAAACAATTTTATTTTATCAAAATTGATTTTTTATAAGTACAAAATCCTTACGTTTTTCACAGAAACGCGAAATACAATATTAATTAACCACTTTTTGTGGGATTGTTAAGACAACAAGATGTTTTAGAGGCACCACTGACTCATATTAAGTGTTGATTGTCTATCTCTCTCAGTATCAAAAAATCAAAAACGACTGCTACTTAAGTATAGATCAGAGTCTGAGTCGCGTTCTATAATACGGACCTTAATCTATCAAAAGCAGTAACAATGGTATAGAAAATATAAGCGATAGAGGAAACAACTATGTTTGACCTTTGTTTTCAGATCCAAAGTAATGTATTAAGTATCAACCTTAAATGACATAGTTAGCCAAGTTTTCAAATAAAAAATATTTTTAGAAATTGCTTTTCCTTATATATATGAACGAAATAGTTGCTTCGATAAAAAACGGCAATTCATGTATCTGTAGTTGTGTCAAAGTACAAACTCGGTCTATAAAAATACATACAACACGCAGACGAAGTTGCGGGCATCAGCTAGTACTAAATATTTTTAATAAAAGTAAAATCTCTTTGATGTGTAAAATTTTATAGTTAAAGTCTACTTGGACCAAGGAAGTTAAGCCTTCAACAGCCTTGTTTTTTTGATAGAAGTTTTTGTTGAAATTTTGGCGTTCCATATTTAAATGTCATTAATACCCAAGGGAAGTTCCATACAATTTTATTTACCTTAAGCTTTAATGGCTTACTTTTAAATATAGAATACTTCACGTATAATACGTGCTCCAGATGCAGGTGGTGTATAAAATTACTTACATCACATGTGACTTTGAGCGACATAACTTAACACTTTCCAGCCAAAATTATGGAACGGTTTAGTAAAATATATTTTCATTATTCATACTCTGAAAGTAGGTCTGAAGTTGCCTAAGAAGGGACTTGAAAGTAATACTTTTCAGGCTTAGGGAGAATTGCTTTCAACTGTTTACCTCGGATGAAAGGCTTATTTAGTCCCTCGAACTAAATAAGCCTTTCATCCGAAATAATTTGTTGTTTTCACCCCTTAAGTAACAATGTACTATTACTTACTTTTTAAAAAAATGAGATGATGTATTTCTAAGAAATACTCGTAGGAAAACAAAACAATCTCGTAATGGAAGTACTCTCCTAGGATCTACCTATTACTGAGTCTAGTCATCAACTTACATTTTCCTTCCTACAACTACAAGTCCGATATTTCACCTGACACGACATTTTTAACCGACTTCAAAAAAGGAGAAGGTTCTATGTTCGACTGTATGTATTTTTTTATGTATGTTCACCGATTTCTCCGCCAATTATGGACCGATTTTAAAAATTATTTTTTTGTTCGATACTCCAGAGGTGGTCCCATATAAATTTTATCGAAAATCAACCAAAACAAAAAAAAAAATACTACAAACCAGAACATTGTCTAAATAAATGAGTGACATTTCGTTTGTAGTTATCTGCTAATAGGCATTGTAGTCTGCAAATAATACTAGTTATCTACTTTGTGCGAACTGTTTTTGGAATTGAAATCGGTGACACATACGTTTTTAACGTGGAAAATTATAAGTCTCCAGCTGTACTTACTCGTATTTAAGTCAAAACTAAATAACACCTGCTTTTGATATGGACCTATAGGACCTATAGTAAGTAAGTATCACATTTTCACTACACAACGTATGTCAAAAATACCCAAAAATAGTTTTTTTTTTTTTAATTAAGATGAATGCGCAGCTCTATTTAAAATATATCAGTACGCCATGTTAATTATAAGAAACTTTGATTTTTAAAACTGATTACTAGTTGCGACCACTTCACTTTTGAATTATTATTATTTTCGGGTTTTCTTGAAACAGTTTGTATATATTCATAAATGTATGTAATTTTCCAGTTATATTTATTTTGTTTTTCTTTGTTTTTGCTATTACTATTTTCTTTCACTTTTGGTTTCCTGGTATCACTGTATGGGGCAGTTTAGTAGAGTTTAATAGAGCCACTCAAAATTGAATTTTTTTTGTTACTTGAAAAGATAAACATTTCATTGTGAGAACGTCGCGGCGCGCAACGCTGCGTGGTGCAAAGTATTCTAAATTCTCACATGTAATAAATACAATTCAATTTTGAGTGGCTCTATTAAAATGTGCGCGCAGCGTCGCGTCGTCGCGGTGTGAACTGACCCCTTGATGCCACCTTGTACACTTTTAGTTAACAGTTAATTGTGCATTCACAGACTTGATGCACACTTTTAGTTATGTTTGCTAGGGTGTGTATTTGTTTTCTCCGTGATTAAGTATGCAATAAAGTATCTCTCAGTTATTCAAGTTTATTGATTAAGTACTGGTAGTAATATCCAGTGGCAGTATGCAAATACGGATTATAGAAGTTGAAATTTGAAACTCGGCCACAGAGCTCAGTACACCAAGTTATAGGTACAGTTGGTGGCAGCTGTTGTCTATTGACCGTTAAGCAATGTCAGAGAACATTTTGAAATTTGAAAACTCTGACACCAGGTTTACGTACTAGCATTCCGCTCAGGACTTCGTTCCCGTGGGAATTTGGGAAAATTAAGTAGCCTATGTTACTTAGGAATAATGAAGCATCATAATGGTGAAAGAATTTTTGAAATTGGTTCAGTAGTTTTTAAGTTTATTCGTTACATACAAAAATACAAATCTTTCCTCTTAATAATATTAGTGTAGATTTGTGTAGATAAGTAAATAAATATTTTAATGGTGGAATCTATCCACAACTAGGTATGATCAGCTATATTATTTTTTTCCCGAAAACGGTTCTCGTCTCGTGCTATCAGTATGCGATGTACACTGCTGGTTTTCGTCTTTTATGGTACTGTTATTGTTTCTCATTGCAATATGAAGTGTATTTGAGTACATAATTTCATTTGAAAGAAGAGAATATTAAAAGCAAGCTAAGAATGAGAGAATGATTTCAAGAATACGACCGATCCGGTTCAGTGGCTAGTGACGCTTGCCTTTGAATCCACGGTTCCTGGGTTGAATTCCTTTTCAGGGCAAATATGTATTTGTGTACAAAGCAGACTTGTTTTCGGATCTGGATGTTGGTGTGCCTCTGTTTGTGTGTGTGTGTGTGTGTGTGTGTGTGTGTGTGTGTGTGTGTGTGTGTGTGTGTGTGTGTGAGTGTGGGCCTTTAAATGTGGCGTTAGAAAAAACTCAATTTTCTGTTTTCCAAGCTCGCTCTCTCATTCGCACGCATGCACTTTTGTCTTGTCACCAGCTTAAGCCACTTTTGCGACACAAACTAGTAACAAGACATTTGACTCTGGCTGACCCTGAAATTATAATACTTGCCGTATTTTTGAAAACATCGCGAAAAGCATTTACAGGTTTAAAATAACACTGAACTTTCTAACATTCCAAACTACAACTTTCAAACCACTTCTCTCACTTCACGCAATAATTTTCAAATTAGCATAAGCTTCTTGCAAATTATCTATTGCTCAAAGTCTAGTGTACTAGCAAAGCAAAATGAGCTCTTTCACAAAGTGATAGAATAAAATACGCGAAGCAACCACTTTAATGGAAAACAACTTTCTTCTAAATCGATACTTTGACTGCGGAATTTATATTTTTCATTGACTTTTCCATAATTCTAGAAAAAAGGTCATATCTACAGCTTCAGATTTTAAAGCAGGTCTCTTAAAGTTCGAGTGAATAGGCATCTTCTGGGTGAGCTTGCTCCTTGACCACATCTTCGCCCCTGGGCTAGATTGCTGTCAAGAGCGAACCCATTCGTTGTAAAAAAAGGCCTTCCACGCTGGATTGGGAGAGAAGAAACAATATGCTAGCGGCCAACCCTTACCATCTGGGCAAATATGGACGGATTGTAAGGGTTCCGCCAGGGCATCTATTCACTAATCAATGGTGTCTTAATGGCAGTTGAATGACAATGGTATGAGTTTTTTCCGTTCAGGTGGCAAAATGAGAAATTATCGAATAATCAATGATCAGCAGTGCCACCGGCATCCGAACGTTAAATGGCAAACTACCTAGCAACTTAACATTCAGTTGGTGGTGGTGCGATCGATAAACCAAGCCGTTTAGCGAGACACACTTGAGAGGAGCGTCTCAGTTTGGACTAGCGTCTCAGTTGTTTTTCATGCTGTCTCGATTTCGACCACCCGCCTCAGACTTGTGCGAAAGGGACAATTGTAGCTTTCCGGCAAAATGCCGAGTTTTATTTCCAAAATTATGAGTTTAGGTGTCAATAAATTCCTACCCCAAAAACGTAATGAAATCGTACGTTTTTAGTCTCCATCAATTTGTAAGCCTATAAACGAGGCTCGTACGTTTTGTTTTTTCCAAAATTGTTCTTAGTTTTTCAACAGTCATCTCTTAAATGTTGAGAATTTTTTTGGCGAAAAATGCTGACTTTTAGTCTTAAATATCTTTTCGTCTACTAAAAATATCACAAAAATCAAAACGTAGGGACCTAGTTTCTGGTGTTTTTGATACTATACCAAAATTTCACAGGGATCCGTTGATGTTTAGGGGATGGAATCCATTGACGCCGTTTATAAGGGAAAAAAACACTGAGACGATCCTTTTAAGAAATAAATAAATAAATCTGCAAAAAAAAATTTTTACCATTTGTCTACTCTACTCCGTCCACGCTCACATCTATAATCCCTAACGGCGTAGACAGAAAATCAGGGTTCGAGGGAACTACTAGATGCCACGTTTGACACAAATTGTGAGGGTTATCAGATGGAATATGAGTATAGTGGTGATAGGGGTTAGCCTTATGCCCACGATACAGCAAAACCCTCGCAACCCACTTACTGGTTTCTACAGTATGCCTTGGAAGAGTCGGCAGCTGGCACATTCTAAGTTTTTCTTTCACTCCCAGTCCAGCCTGGGCTGGACTTTGGATTGTCATTTTTCATTTTCGTATGCTTAATATTACGTGCATGTAAGGGTAAAATAACTACGCTTAATTGAGTATTACTGTCCGTTGCGATAGAATAAGAGACGGCGGAACGAGATACTTTTTTTTACCAGCCCAATACGTCCCCACCAAGGGGCACAAGCCTCCCTTCAAAACCCGAACGGGATTACGAGATTTTAGGCCATAGTTCACCACGCTGGCCCAATGCGGGTTGGTGGACCGCTCGTCTTTTGAAAATGAATTTTCTTGGACGGGCGGGTTTCATCACGATGTTTTCCTTCACCGTTGAGCAAGTGATAATTATAAATCCGTACATAAATCCGAAAAGACGAATTTAGTGGTACAGGCCCGTACCAGGATTTGAACCCGCAACCTTCCGATCAAAAGTGTGGCTCATAACCAACTGGGCTATCACCGCTTGCTTACGACAAAATTATGTCACGCGTTACGTTATAGGGGCAGGAATCCTAGCAAATGAAACCAAAGCAAAAGTAAAACTAATAAAATTTAATTTAGGATCACAATACAATTGTAAGATTGATTTTAGATTACAACAACAATATCTCAATGTTATTTATTATTTACTGGTCCAACTTAATGCAATAGAAGCCCAACAAATTTTTGTTTTTTTATTCCAACAACATACCAATTGAAGAAACGAATAAATATTTGATCGGAAGAAATAGAGGTGGGGCGATTTAATCAAGGAAATCATCCAATCGACGATAAAGTACCGAGATCAGATAGTATAGACATTATTAGATATATCACAGCAACCTATCACCCTACTAAAGATAAAGCTCAAACTTGTCACGGGCGTTGGACTCAAATTCAAATTTTCCATCTATTTCGTTAAAAGCGCGTCGGAAGAAGATTTATTCTAAGTTTATATGTCAACAATGTCATTTTTCATTTATCGTTTTGTGCTTAATTATACAATATACATAATCACATCGTCACTAGCCCAACGTCCTTATCGAGCGTGCCGCTTCGACATAACTAAAAAATGTAGGTGCTAATCTAACAGCTATCACAAGGTACTTCTTAGATTTTTCGAACCTCTTTTTAGAAGTCAACCTTAGAATCTGTTCTTACAAAATCGTATCTATACTGAGTAATTTGTGTACTCTACCGTCGATCTCCTGCTGCCCACAAGCAATTACTTTAGATTAAACTCACAATTTGTTGGTATTGCATCTTGAGATATAAAAAAATACCCATTACGACAGTTATACCCTAATCTACACATCGTAAAAACGTGACATAAAATATGTAAATTGATGAAATTAACAATCACAAAACTTCCCATATAAATAAAACCCTAGTTTTGTTAAATGACGAAACATGGAGGAATCAAGTTTATTTACAAAGATTTTTTTTAAGGAGATAAAATGGTTCGTGCGGATGGACGGAAGAGAGACGTGTTGACGTCGCTGTGACGTCACATACGCGTTCGCGTTCGTTTAAGCGCAAGAGCAGGCGCAGCGTTTGACGCGCTTCTCCCTGTGTAGCAGCATGTTGTCTACGCTGCGGACCGAGCGAGGCTGCATATCTGTAAAAATAGATAAACGCAAATTAATATAAATATTTTAATATTCGATGAACTAAGAGAGTCGAATCATACGGCTGTAGAAGCCATGCAACGGGTTGCAAAAAAACAAGAGACAGAGAGAGCGGAGTATTATCTTACTTCTCTCTCCTCTCTCTCCTTCTAGATAACAGCATAAAACACGAAAACCAGCAATGCACATCAAATCCTGATAGCGGAGCGGCGCGGCCCGGGGTCACGGGGTCCCCATAGGTTAATAACTCCTTAACTTAACGTTACTGGGGAAAAAACTAGCGGCCCATCATATTTATTGAGTAGATTTTACCTTTTAAATATTTGCTAAGCTGTCCCTTCCAGACTGTATCATTATTATTAAGTAGCTACGTTGGATTCAGGTTAGATGGCGCTGTGTTAATTGCCCAATATCATTTACTAATTTATTTTATATATTCGATTACTCTTGTTAAATGAAAATATAATGATGCAACCCGATGCAATAAACTAGCTATCGTCGATCGAACTCATCCAAATACCTTGTTAGCGACCATTTTATCTCCACATCAGCTATTACTGCTAATAGACTGGGACGTACAAACCACAGTACATCAACCTGTACATACTAACCTTGACGTCATCTTTACATAGTTCGTAATAGGGACGGTCAATATGCAACAGGGTACACAGTGCTTATGTCAGTACTATGTGAGATTGACAGGTAATTAGGGATAGGCATGACGAATGTGTTTGTTGTTATCGGACAATATCGATCTATTCCGGCTTTTGTAAGTTGCTAGTTAAAGATGATCTCCTTGTATCAGCAATACACCACAACTTTCGGACATGGCAAATCTATAATATTTGCAGGAAGCGCAAGACAGTGCGCAGACAAAAGAGCTTTGAGCAAGTAGCATAATGACCGCGAGGTTATATTTGGACCACGAGTGGTGGAGAAAAGCCCCACCCGTAGATTAAGGAGCACTGGAATAAAGGTACAAAGACACAAAAAACTACTCACAATGCGGCCTCTCCTCCATAGGCATATCTTGGGGCAGCAGCAGGGTGCGCGGGGCTCGAGGGGCCTGCGCTGGGGGCTCGTGGGACATGGTGACGGGGTGCGCCTCAGCAGTCTGTCTCTGTTGCTCTTCATGAGCCTCGGCTTGGGCCTGGGCCTCGGCCTCAGCTTCTGCGGCCGCCGCCAGGGTATTCACGATGGTTTTCACCTGAAATTAGACATGAAGGATCATCTTAGAGTCTAATGCGAGAGAGATGGTATGGCATGTTTATCATCCAATCTCCTAAGGTCGTTGAATATTATTTACCGGGACCAAAAAAGGGTGATTCAACACCCATCAATGCTACATGCACATGCAATATGATTAATGTTGATGTTGACTGATCAAAAATAGCAGCAGGCCTTCCACCACATCTGAAAGAAATTAAAATCATCTCACTTCAATGACCCTTTTTCTCATATAGCTTTGTTTCTATTTCCTCTGAATTCAGAATACCCTAACATTGTTTTCAGATGTAGTGGTAATCCCCAGATAATGGTTTTCCTTCATATTCCACTTACAACTCTGGCTCCTAATATCATCATCATCATATCAGCCTATTGCAGTCCACTACTGAACATAGGCCTCCCCCAAGGTGCGCCACTTTGCACGATCCTCCGCTTTTTGCATCTAGTCACTACCGAATATGATGAAGACCTAATCGGAATCAGCAATTCACCAGCATTTGTAACAATGTAAGAGACCAAGAGACTCATACCTCTTGCATATCGTTATCAATCTGTTGCTCGCGGTGGTGCTGGGCAGCTGCGTCTTCAGCGGTGCGGTGGATGGCGTGCAGGTCTTCAGGAGTCAGCCCCCACGGCAGGTTCATCTGCATCGGGTTGCCTTCCAGCTGGATCTTCTGGATCTGGAAGAATTACATAATATGTCAATCAAGGGTCTCTAAAAAGAGAGGTTTATAATCAAGGTACACAGGGGCAGGGAACCTGATGGGTGACAAAAGTGGTAATTTATCACGAGTGTTTCCGTGCCTCGGAGGGCAGTTAAACTGAACAACTTGTTCCAACAAACATAGGGTGAATAATAAATAAAAAATTCGCCTCTACACAAGTTGCGCTATCATTAATTCATTATAGAGCGTATAAAGCGTCATCATTTGATTGCCTTCATCATTTGTAATTTTGTGTAGGTTTCTTGCAGAATGTTGTTCAGTTTCATGTGAAAATTACCTCATAAAGTTTCACTAGCTAATTTAGAGTCACCCCATATTTTACTACCTTAAGAACGATCGATAAAAAAAGATATTGTAAAAAGCTTCCACGCTGGACTGTGAAAGAAAAACTTAGAATGTGCTAGATGGCGAAATGTGATTGATGGCTATGTTTATTCTAAGATCTTTTTGTACCACATTTCCAGCAAATAAATTTCATTTCATTTCATTTCAGATGCCAACTCTTCCCAGAAATACTGTAGAAGCTAGTAACTGAGGCCGTGAGGGTTTTGCTGTACCGTGTATGAAAGTCTGACACTAGATTCTGTCATTAGATGAAACATCTCTTTCTAATAGTCATCTAATGACTCTTAGAAAGAGTTTTAACCACATGAAGCTCTGTCTACCCCGTCAGGAATTGAAGGCGTGAGTGCATGGATAGGTAAAAATAACGTAGTAACCTGATACGCCGGCCACTGTACCAAAAATTCCACTAAAAACAAAAATATTTCTTGTCAAGACAAAAACACGCATAATCAGATTCAAGGAGAGGGAGCTTAACGAGAGATTGTTTATTTTGTAAAATATTCTCTTCAAAAGTAAAGTGGGAAACTGGTAGCGTCTGCTCCCTAATGAAACAAGGAAGGGGCTCTTTCAAGGTGTTCTTGAATAGATAAGTAGCTGTAAGTAGCTTTCATTTATACTTTATTGTACACAAAAATTAAAACAAACATTTTACAGAGAACAGGATACACAATGGCGAGCTTAACTCAAAATGAGTTCTCTTCCAGCTAACCTAAGTGACAGAGAAATTTATTTGAAGCGGGCTTTTGCACTTTTGTGTACAACACGGGGAACAAAATTACTAACATGGTAAAATATAATATCTTAATTGAACACATATTCAAGTAACAAAAGCAGACTAACTACATAAATATCTTACTAGCCATACACCTATACATATACCTACCTAATATAACTTTATATAAAAATACATAAATCCAATACATACATAATATATGTATATACAATATATAAATATAATTATATATATACATACACACACAAAAATACATTAGACGGCCGGTTTGGTCGAGTGGTAGTGACGCTGCCTCTTGATCGGCGGGTCCTGGGTTCGATCCCCAGTCGGGGCAAACATTTGTGTAAAAAGCAGATGTTTGTACTCGGGTCATGGGTGTTTGTCCTTATATTTATGTATGTTCCGAGGGACCCACGACACAAGGGAAAACCTTAGTGTGGGCCTTTGAGTGTGTAGCGTTTATTTATATTTTATTATTTACATACACATGCAAGATAAATAAGTTTATCTTCCATTTGTTTTTAGTTTAGCTTTAAGCCTTATTTATAGAGATGTAATAGATAATAACATATTGCCCCTCAGCTAGATTGTAGTCAAAAGCGAACCCAACTACACTAATATTATAAAGGGGAAAGCTTTGTATTTTTATATGCAACGAATAAACTTAAAAACTACTGGACCGCTTTCAAAAATTATTTCACCATTAGGATGCTACATTATCCCTGAGTAACATAGGCTACATAATTTTCCCGAATTCCCACGGAAACGAAGTCCCGAGCGGAATGCTAGTTCGTTATAAAAGTCAATTATTAAAAAACATAACTATAAAATTAAAATGTTGTATCACCCCAGACATTCGATCGCTTATAACTTTTAAACAGCTGATTTTTTTTATCAAATATGGCCTAGAACCATATAGATTACGTTAGCTTTGAAACTAGAAAAACCGCATTGAAATCCATTTGTTTTGGAGCTACGATGATGTGTGATGTGTGTGTATCTACAAAGATACACAGACGTTTAGATACACCAGACACACAGATACACATGTTTAACTTATAACGCCCCTCTTTTCTGTCGGGGGTTAAAACAAGCTTTTACTTAAATATTTATTTGATACTCCTATCATGGGAGTTCAAAAAAATTACTTGTCCGCCATCTTGGATGTAGAATGACGTCACTTAGCCAACCATGCATTGTCATGGAAAAACGTGTACGGAAAATTTCAGCTAAATCCGTTGAGGGTAACAGCATTAAAATTCAGTTGCAAGATTTAATCCGAATTACTTTTTCACGCGTAAACTACGAAACTAATTTTGATGAAAAATTACAGGGCCCGATTCTGTAACTTCAGTTGTGTATCGATAGAATGCAGGCCATTTTATCTGTTCAGGTGGCGAAATTGAGAACTATTTAATTTTCATATACTTGCTGACAACCATCCCGACCAGCAGCGCCACCGCCAACGGAACGTACATTTTCAAAGTACGTAGCAACTGGAAATTCAGTTGGCGATGGCGCCACCTGTCAAAGCAGCCGTCATTAGATGTATGAAATTTGGATAGTTCTCAATTTCGCCACCTGAACGGATAAAATGGCGACCATTCCATCGACACACAAATGAAGTTACAGAATCGAGGCCCTGTACTTTGCCTTTTGTATTGGGTGACTTTTAGTTTAGTTTGCGAAACTTTAAGGGCAATTCTCCTCGTGAAACTGAACAACTTTCCACAAGGACCTTACATGAAAAATTTTGATACTAAGATAATCATAATTAGCTGATCACTCAAGTTGTATGGAAAGGAATTTTTTTTTCATATTTCGACCTATGTTCCTTGGGGAAAGTTGTTCAGTTTAATTACATCCTTACTTTTCGCTGACTAATTTAAAGTTAGCCAATATCAGATTAACATATTGGCTGAATTCTTCTGCATTCCAATGGAAACTTTCTCATAAACTGAAAAATAGTAACGACGTTGAATAAAAATAAATTCTTAAGACCCACACAGCTTATACAGCTATACACACGTTTTTTTTATTTGTTTTCTTTTTGGTCGAGGCGAAATAACCATAAATTACTGACTCCATATTTACAAATGCTTAAAAAAGAACACGGGTAGGTATTTATATTTCATTAAATTCTAACAGGAAAGAAATACAAAATTTACATTAGCTCTCATTCACAAACAGACATTTAGAACAGTAAATAAAGCTATGGAAAGGTCTACCTACGAGGTTAAAATTTTTATGACGTATGTTAATTTACCTCAGGTTGTTCGAGTTCCTGCGTAGGAGCGGGCTGAGGAACAAACTGGTGGAGTACGGTCGACTGCTGGAAATGAATAAAAACTAATTACTTACAGCTCACAGCATTACGTAAAAACGCCTATGTAGTTTTGAATAGGGACTAGTGTTGTTCAGCTCAAACTTCATTTCTTTCAAATGCTACACACTCGAAGGCTTTTGCTGAGGTATCAGGACACCCAAAAACACAAAACAAATACATATACAAAACTAAGCTCCGACCAAAATTTTATTTGGATGAAAATGCAAAGTTCCTTAACCTCAAACCGATTTTGGCCTAAAAAGAAATAATCTTCACAATCTATTATTCCACCCACCCGCACTGGGCCAGCGTAGTAGGCTATGGCCTAAATTCCTCTCGTATTTCAAAGGGAGGCCCGTGCTCCTCGGTGGGGACGTATATGGGCTGATAAAAAAAACTATTAGTGGATCGAAAGGTACCTATTTCGAATCCCAGTAGCGCCAAATTCCATTTGTGAGTTTTGTACTTAAAACTCTTATTCATCCATCCATCATGTGGTAGGCAGAACATCATTTTGTTCTAAAACCACTAGGCGACTTATTTGACGTACATTCTGAGAGTTATTGTTTAAACATTAGTAAAATAGTGATAGGATGCCAGCCTTTTGCCAACGATACAAATTGGCTCCTAAAGTATGCCTAAGAAAAGTTAGCAGCTGGCACATTTTGAGTTTTTTTTCAGTCCAGCGGGAAATGTTAACAAATAAATACATTATCTTATGAAGCTGATATGAGCGTAAATTGAAACCCTCATAAAATTACTGATAAAAAATATATAGTTAGAGTTGGAGATAGATATGCAATAAACTCTGAGTTTTGGAAAAAAATATATTTATCTAAATATTTAAGTCTGAAAAAATAAAATATTTATCTAATGACATAAACATATAAAAGTAATAAAAAAATATACATTTCGTTGTTTCCTCTAACAGTGCTTTTCCAACAAAGGGATAATGGGCTATGTACGACATTTTAAAAATATTTTTAATTTCGTTTAATTTTTTATTTAACATAAAGGAATAAGGTCCCGTTTCCTAAAAAAAATATATGAAAAATCTATCTTTTGAAATAAAAATATAATAATTAAAAGTTTCTCAGTAGGGTGAACTAATCATAAATACGGCATTATACAATCGTGTCTTTGCCAAGCTGTCATGTCAATAAAAAAAAACATAACCTATTTCATTTTGTATTTGGTTGTTTATTTTTGAGTTTTATTTTTGCTTTTGGTTAATTTTTTCTGAAGTCTTTTACTGCTACCGCATACCGGATTACGATTTAACTTTGCACGGACTTGTAGTGCTAGATTTTGACTGATTTCCTCACGACTACACCTTATTCATACCGGACTCCGAGAACTGCTTCAACGATAGTGATTAATACTCTTCGGATTTGTGGAATAACACTGATAACGACAGCGCAGCAGGCTTTGCTACTCAACATGGCATCTGACGAGTTACAGCGGTGGAGAGAACCAAAAAATGTTTTATACCTCTTTGTTCAAAACACTGACATTAACTCACCAGATTTGACGTTTGTTACCATTCTAAAGGAATTGAAAGAAAGTTGGTGTAAAATGGTAGACAGGAATTGTCCCAAACGTCCACTTTTTGCTGTGAGGATCATTTAAACGTAAGTACATTGAAACGTATCTCTAGTTAATCTGTGATTGAAACTTAAATGTTGAACTTAAACTCAAAAACGCAACGGTATAGGTTATATGTCAACCAACTGTCAATCGTTTTTTTTTTTACTTTGGCAAAGGAGTTAATCTGTAGAATGCTGTAATAAGCAACAAATCGTAACCAAAATTTTAAAAATTAATTATTTTTATATCTATGATCAAAATTATTTGATATATTTTTTATTTGAATATGGGACCTTAAGCCTGCTTAAAATAAAAAAATCAAATTATTTTAAAAATCTTGCACATAGCCCATTGGAAATTACCTTTCGAAATGAAAATTAATTTATTTATTCAAGTTCTTGGTACTTGTCGAATCACTTTTAAAGGCTTTTAATGTATTGTTTGTTGTTTTTTTAAACAATTTATTTGCATTATATATGTTAATTTTTATTTATCAAAATCGTATAATAATAACGCAGTTCTAATGAAGGCAACAATCAAGTTTGAGGTTTTGAGTTTCAAAACTTTAATATTTCAATTTTTCCAGTCTAAATACGGTTGTTTTTAACCAAACTGACTATTATTATATTATATCATGTGTTTAAAATTCCTTATACTTCCTTATTCAGTCATTGACTTTATAATACTTGAGATGAGAACACAAAAGTTACTAAATCACTACCGCTACGAAAAATTCCAAATCCTTTGCTCTTTGGTGTATTATTTAACATAAATTACATCCGACATTAATTTAAATAAGCATAATATTGTGTGTAGAGATTTATTTTAACTTAGAACAATGAATAATGAAAATCCTTGACCTTCCGTTCCCATGAAAAGGTCATATGTTAGGGGTGTAACAGCGTTGCAAAATTTTCTGATTTATAAGGATTATTATCCTATTTTTTCCAATTGGAATGTTTTTTTATTCCGTCACAGATTAAAAACTAGTAAGTAATTTAATTCCGTACTCAAAAAGCAATAAAAATTCAGGACATGGCCGTTATAGACGCTTTGAGTACCTACTGGACCAGACGCTATAGCTAAAAACCATCGCTGGGTTAGGTTCTAATATTTAAATTCTTAATAATATATCCTTCACATTTTAGCGTTTTTAAAGTATTAGTTTTAAAAATCTGTTAACTTACTAGTGGAAAGCATTAAATAAAATAAAATAAAACAAGTCAGTATGAATAAAATAAGTTAACTAGCAAAGGCACGGACATTACGTCTGCGGATGCAAATGACAACTTTAAAAAAACTCTGTACCCTAATAAATTAATTATTGTCTGATTTCAGACTTGGTTGGGTATTTTTATTTTTGTAATAAAAATGAGATTGTATTTAGAAGTTGACCTATACATTCGATCATATTTTAACAAAATTATTTTCCCGATCTTCTGACAAATTAATGTTTTACAACACCAGGTCTAGCTTGTAAAAACATATATTTTTGTTATTCTTACTTCCATCTTTTTAAGTTAACAAATCGTCCTTGATCTATGAGAGGCCTGTGAAACAAAAGGGGCAAAGAAAGATAAAACAATAATTATGCTAAAATTAAGTATGTGGCGAAATTGGCTAACAGCTGAGGCCGAAGGTTTACCCTTCAAGATATGGAAACGCTCGTAATGAATTGTTGCTATGGTCGCCCATTAAAGTTCCCTGTCCCTTGCTTAACCTCAGTGATCGATTCCGAATGGTGAGCGCCACTGGGCTATGACTGCTTAATAAAGAGTTTCTTTGAACTTTGAGGAACATTTTAATAATTTAAACAGCAAATATTTTTAATAATTGAACGGAAAAACTAAGTTTTTTTTAATGTAGTATTTAGTTAAGCAAAATGTTTCTTAAAATTATAAGTATTATTCAAAAACGGCATAAAACTAATTGTGTAGTTATTATGTAAATAATAACATAATATAATGTTAAGTTATACAATATATAAGTATATCTTTACGTATTAAATTGAGCATGATGCCTAAGTAATTACGTCAATACTAAGTTAATATAGTTGACCATGAATACATCTAATAAAAAAAACGTTATGTATGTCGGTCTGTTTTTGTAATACTCACAAAACATTTTAGAAAAAATTCTCAATATGTTGTAAAAAAATTGAATAAGTTTGTATGAATATCCAAAGCAAGAGTGTAAACAAACATAAATATTACATATTCCAAATTCAAAGTGTATCAAGTGACCTCGGTATTAAAGCATAACAATTACAGGGTGTTGAATAAAAGAATAAAAAATAAAAACAAAGCGCCCCTAATGTGACATTCGAATGGGCCTTTTTATAATTCGAAAACGGCACGGAAAAATTGTACTACCATTGCCTCATATGTAATAGTAATGCTAGAAGCTCAGAATATAGGGGGCAATGGTAATTCAAAATTTGATGTGTCGTGCCGTGCCGTTCGTATTATAAAAAGGCCCATTACCTCAAGCAAACAACGCAGAGTTATACCAAAAATTATGTGTGGGTCAGAATGGCTTGTAAATGGTTCCCAAAGTGATTTAAACTAAACTGAGTAAAATGTACAATAAATGTTCAATTATGTGCAGCAATTAAAGCAAAATGTACTTTAACGCAAGTTTAGAAAATACAGTCTGCAAATGAGCAGCCATTCTTACGTCAGGATGGCTTGTAAACTTAAAACTGTAGACCTCAGGTTAAAAAAAGCAATGCCTAATAAATGTACGACAAACGTTCTAAAAGGTAAACAACTTTAAAATTTTGTAACTTTTATACAAGCGATGATATTGTAAATAATATGTGAGCAGCCATCCTGCTGCCCCAGGATGGCGGGTTAATTCTACACCGATGGTTCCATTTTGATAAATGTACATCAATAATTGTTCTCTTCATAACAAAAAATAATAATAAAAAATAAACGCGACACACTCAAAGGCCCACATTAAGATTTTTCTTTGTTGTGGAACCCTTGGAACAAACATAAAGATAGACGAACAGCCGTGACCCGAGAACAAACATCTGCTTTTTACACAAATATGTGGCCTAACTGGGAATCGAAATTTGGTCGAGTGGAGGCAGCGACACTCCCACTCGACCAAACCGGCCGTCATCATTAATATAAAACATCAATGTCATTATTTTTCGGTTTTTTGAAGTCTGTTTAATTATTTTTCTTAAGAGGAGCGTCTCAGTTTGGACTAGCGTCTCAGTTGTTTTTCATGCTGTCTCAATGTCGACCACCCACCTCAGAATTGTGCGAAAGGGACAATTGCAGCTTTCCGGCGAAATGCCGAGTTTTATTTCCAAAATTATGAGTTTAGGCGTCAATGAATTCCTACCCCAAAAACTTAATGAAATCATACGTTTTTGGTCTCTGTCGATTCGTAAGCGCATAAACGAGGTTCGTGCGTTTTGTTTTTACCAAAATTGTTCTTAGTTATTCAACAGTCACCTCTTAAATGTTGAGAATTTTATTGGCGAAAAATGCTGACTTTTAGTCTCAAATATCTTTTTGTCTACTAAAAATATCACAAAAACCAAAACGTACGGACCTAGTTTTTGGTGTTCCTGATACTATAGTAAAATTTCCCAGGGATCCGTTGACGTTTAGGGGATGGAATCCATTGACGCCGTTTGTATGGGAAAAAACACTGAGACGATCCTCTTAAGAAGTTTATTTATTTTTCCATTTGTAGTGTAAATAATAATAATGACGGCCAGTTTGGTTGAGTTTTCTAAATTTGCGTCAAAATACATTTTGCTTTAATTGCTGTACATAATTAAACATTTATTGTACATTTACTCAGTTTAGTTCGAATCACTTTGGAAACCATTTACAAGCCATTCTGACCCATACAAAATTAATTATATTTTAAAAAAATGTCTGCACTTTTGAAAAATTTCATTGATACGGAATTTCACAAAGTTGGTTATTGTATATTACCAGCCTGTATTATGTATTTCTGGGCAAATTGTTTAACGTGATGTGTGAGAAAAATATGTAAATATGTAATTTAAATTATTGGCACATGTCAGCTTCCGTGTTTAGAACATCATTACATGTACTGTACATATAGAACTTGTTCATGAGAGGTGAAACGTGGAGTAACGGATTTTTTTTTCACTACCTATTCAAATTAACAGAGTTGTTTGACTCCTCTTGAGGTTATGACAGAAAAAAGTCACGACATCGCGATGTTAGTCGTACTTGTTTTCCGCCACCGACTTCGGGAAAATTCTTATGTGTTATTCTGATGTGTAGGCTACATTATTGCAGGCATACATTAGTGCAAAGTTTCAGCAAAATTCGTTTAGAAGTTATTGCGTAAAAGAGTAAAAAAATCCACACAGTACTTTTCGCATTTATAATATTAGTAGGATTAGCGCCAAACACTTGGCTATACCTACACGATAAGAAGAAGAAGAAGCGCTATAAAATTTTTTTAATTATTCTATAATTTCGCACTAACAAGGCACTTGGGAAAATATACACAACTAAGTTCTGTGTAGCGACAAAGTGCGCCGCTGTAATTATTGCATTTTCAAACATTTGACGAAGACTATTTTCATTCTAAAATTAATAGATTTAATGCAATAATGTAAACTTTATGTGTGCAGAAATCAACGATTCATTCATTCACAAAGCAACGGTGATTGAGTAATTATCACTTCAGCTCGAAGATAGAAATGCATAGTCCGAAATTGAATGTCATTGGGGCGCTAAAACATAAACCAAAGTGTGGTGACTCCACAGTGCTTAGTGTGGTCGCTAATATCCTCGATACGCATGTATTGTATTGGCACCCACATCTATACGATTTATCACTTTTTCTCTACACCCAAAGGTTGTCACTTATTGACTTCTTAGCTTCTTAGCAATGGGGCCGCCTTTTGTACCCTGACATAACTTTCTGTATTAAATGTAACTGTATCTTATTAGTGTTAGAGTGCAATGAAGTATATTGCATTGTATTGTATTGTATTGTACGAGTAACTTTACCTCATTCTGGTCATGGTTCTGCTGGGGTGGGGGTGGGGGCGGCGCGAAGGGGCCGATGTTAGCAACCTCTGGGGGCGGCATGTTGTGGGGGGCGGGAATAGCGATTACTCTCTGGACATGGATGCGCATTTCACGAGGAGGATTCATCTGCTCCTCCGAGGAGTCCCATGGCATCTGCTAACAAAAGATAACAAAAATAAATTTAATGTTAAAAAACAACGGATTTCACTCCGGGAGTGCCGGCAGAAGTGAAAACTTGAACATTAACGTTGTGCATTAATATCTTGACTTTTGCAGTTTTAATTTCCTATATTTATCAAACACCCCTTCGTTGCATCTTGACTTTTGCAGTTTTAATTGCGTATATTTATTAAACACGCCTCCGCCTTACGGATTTTCGATCAGGGTTACCCATACTTCAAAGTGCACAACACCGCTAAAGAAGTTTTCACTTCAAAAAGTTGTAAACAAGCTTTTATTGAATTATTTCATTTTACTAATTCATACCATGGGAGTGCAAAATGAAATAACTAGAATGACGTCACTTAGCTATCCATGCATTATTATCTAAACTAAACTTATATACTAAATTTTATAGTATAACTATATCAATAGAGGGTAACTGCATTAAATTCAATTAAAACACCAGTTTTCCCGATCTAGAGATTTTTTTTGTCAGTAATTGTCATCGGAAAATTGTAAAAACCGTAATCTCAAAAATATTTTTTTTTGTTTTTTTTACTTTCATCATCATCATCAGCCCGTGTCAGTCCACTGCTGGACATAGGCCCCTCCTATAGCACGCCACTGAGCTCGGTCTTCAGCTCTCCTCCTCCGGTTGGGCAGTGGTTACTGCCCGCTACCTTACAAATATCGTCACCCCACCTAGTAACAGGGCGCCCTACGCTACGTTTGCCGATTCGTGGTCTCCATTCTAGAACTTGTCTGAATGTCTGCCCCAACGGCCATCGGTTTACGACAGATATGACCAGCCCACTGCCACTTAAGCTTGCTAATTCGCCGGGCTATGTCGGTCTGGAAAGAGTACGGCATCAATATAAACGGTGAACACATCTCGCACCTACGATTTGCAGACGACATCGTCATTATGGCTGAAATGCTGCAGGATCTTCAATGGATGCTGGACAGCCTAGCTAATGCGTCTCAGCGTATAGGGCTTGGATAAAACCAAAGTGATGTTCAACGAACATGTTTTTTTTACTTTGTTTTAGAGAAAATAATTGATTTATTTTTTATTCGCAGGTAGTTAGAAGAAGGCTACAAAACAACGAAGACATACATTAGTATTTTGCTTTAATTAAAAGCTTGTTCTAAATCAATAAATTTTAAAAAAAGACATCGGTTTTTCTGCTCAGCTAATTTTTAAGAGCCCGTATTTAATCAATAAATCAACCATAAGAGCATCTAAAGTGTTATAAGTTATAAAATAAGGAGATAAGTAAATGAGTATTGTGTGAGATTAAATTACAACTCAGAACAAAGGATAATGGAGTCTCATCTCTATGAATTATTTATGTGAAGTTGCGCAAAGGCAGTGAGGATTATTCTCAATTTGCTGCTTTTTATTTAGATTTTTCTTTGCGGGTTCACAGTTTGAATTACAGCTTTACTATTACCGCTGTACCGCGCCCTAGGTAAGCAGGGTAAAGCGGGGGGCAGGGCAGGCTGCTCCCGCTCTGTCAGTTTGATAGCGCCCTCTACCCATTTATCTATTTTATAATATAAAATCTATGAACTAGGTAACAACTAGGTTTAAATGCATGCCCATTATAGGTAAGCTCATTATTGTCCAGTAACAGTACTTATGCTAAAAATAATGATGTAGTAATTTACAGTTAATGATATGAAGAATAATAAATAAAATTAAAAGTATGATATTAAAAATGTAACAATTGACGGACTAATCGAGGTGTTTCAGCAATTTACGCTTAAAAACTTTGAAGGAGTCCTTAAAACTATTGATATCAGTAGGCAAAGTTGGCAGCTAGCATATTCTTAGTTTTTATAATAATAAGATTTATATATCTTTAAATATACATAACCCAAATGTCATTTTCAAGTGTCAGTTTATAGTTTGGATTCTAAAACTGGACAGTTAACATTAAGCTGTCAGAAGATAAAAAGAATGTCAGTAACTTAAATCTTTCGGAAATAAAAGATAAAACGAGCTAAACGTCATATTCAAGATACTCTACACTATGTATAAATAAACTGAAATGTGTTTTTTTTAAATCGAGCTAGAATCACATGCCAATAAGTAGTTTAGGCCTTAATTTTACGCTATTGTTTAGTTTTTATTTTTTAACATTTAGTAATCAAGAATAACCCACAAGAGTGTTGGGATCAGGAAGCAATGACCGCGGCCACACGAGGACGGCCATCGACGTCGATGCGTACGCGCAACGAACAAAGCCAGCGGAGCAACGCTGACGCGTGACCGCCATGAAACGACTTGTCAAAACTAACACCCTCATACGAATCGCAAATATTTACAGAGATTTTAAAAAATTGTTCAATGTGACCAGAAGGGTTAATAATGATTGTTAGTACTGATAAATACATGGATAAATATTTTATTTTTAAACACATTATACAAAATATGTTTACAAAATAACATAAGTGAAATAAAATGAAGGAAAGAATTAACAAAGAAAAATACTAATCATGAAATAACATTAGTAAATGGGCCTTTTTATAATTCGAAAACGGCACGGCAAAATTATATTACCATTGCCTCCTATGTAATAGCAATACTAGATGCTGAGAACATAGAGGGCAATAGTAATTCAAATTTCGAAGTGCCGTGCCGTGCCGTGCCGTTCGAATTATAAAAAGGCCCATTGTGTGTGCCAAAGTGTGTGCCAAATAACATATAGTAAATGTGTGTACAAAAGGGTCGTAGCTCAGCATCTGTTTTTTTGAAGTGAAAACTTCTTTAGCGGCGTTGTGCACTTTGAAGTATGGGTAAAACATGTTAAACTCGCGTTAGGGTCACGTGTCTGTCACGCAACCCTTACGAAAATTAGTAAGGTGGAGGGGTGTTTAATAAATATAAGAAATTAAAACTGCTAAAGTCAAGATGTCATCCGTTGTCAGCATAGAAAAAATTAAATTAAATACTAATGTACAACGTTAATGTCCAAGTTTTCACTTCTGCCGGTACTCCCGGAGTGCAACCCGTTGTTTTTTTTTAACAACACTATATTGATGATGTTCGGACAATCATCTAAAAACTAAACTCCACTATGAAACATTCGCACTTTTTTTTATTTGGAAATAATTTTTCGACATTTGATAATTTTTCCTATCACTCTTTTTGTTACTTTTAGCTTAGATAATTACATTCCAGTACTTTTACGTTGAATCCATATTTAACCCTCTAAAACTTGAACTTGATCATAGATTCCTTCACTATAGTACAGTACTTAAATGCTAATTTGTAACTGTTTCTTTTCTCCATGAAAAAAAAAACTCTTATTGCCTAAGGGTCAGGCAAATGTAGTCAGACATGCTATATGGACTTGGGCGCCGATAAAACAGTCCTTTGGGGATTGAAGAGAGCCTTCAGGTAAGAAATATCGTGGAATTGTAATATTGTAAATAAACTATGATAAGATAGATGAGTCAGTGTTACATAACTTCCGTCACTTATCAAGTTTTATAACATGCGCGTTAGCACTTAACCGGCATGATCAAACATAACTTGAAATCAAAGCTGATCTTAAAAAATGTAACAAAAACCCGTTCAGAAATAAACAAAGAAGTCGTCTATTGAATTTGGTTTACTAATATTAATATTCCACTGATGAAGCCGAGATTAAACGCGGAACGAAACATAAGGAAGGAGTGACTCCTGCATTGTCCAATGTCCTTGAACGAATGTATTAAATACACATTGTTATTTATACTTAGAAACTATCATGATGGACCGTAGCCTTAAAGCCTTTGTCAGAGTAATTGCATCCATTCTAAATACTTAGAACCAGTCCCGACCACTTTTTTAAAACAATAATTGAATTAATGACATGATTAGTTTTACTCACGATTTTATTCACTGTTTAGTCATTATTCAGTATTTTTACTGCTTCTAGTATTAATTGTAGTCTTTAAAGACTGCGCCAATTAAAACAGTTTTTAAATTAATTTATTTAGGAAGGAACCTATAAAATTTTTGAATGAATAGGAAGTTCTTGCGGAACATTTTGCCGGTTTCCTACATTTGTTACCACTGTGGTCAAATTACGTATTATTTGGGGTTTTATTGCACATTCCGCTCGAGACTTCGTTCCCGTGGGAATTCGGGAAAATCAGGTACCCTGTGTTCATCACAGATAATGTAGGATTCTAATGGTGAAATAATTTTTCAAATAGGTCCAGTAGTTTTGGAGCCCATTCAATGCAAACAAAGAAACAAAAAATCAAATCTTTCCTCTTTATAATATGCATAGATAACTTACATTATAAAAACGAAGAAAATATTGGCTGATAAGCAAACATTTTCTCGGGATTCGTTATACAGGAATATTGTGTTTTTATTAAGTTATGTATGACAGAAAGTTGATAATTTTATAAATGTGTGCAAAAGAATTACGTACATTATTGTGTTAATTTAATAATAAAACAAATACAAAATCTAATCTAAATATAAAACCAGCAGTGTTTCCCCACTGTATGGCTAAAGTAAGTTTTCTAACCGAAAAAACTTCACCCGTTGATTTGATGAAGTGCATTTAGGCCTGTATTACAGAAGGAGACTCAAGCCTTGATCTATACTTAAAGTATTGTCTCTTTCTCTCACTATCAAAATGATAAAGACGTCTGCTACTTAAGTATAGATCAGAGTCTGAGTCGGATTCTGTAATACGGAGAAAGATATAGAAAATATTTATATTTCTAAAATTAACTCTCATGCTAAAGCACCATCGAATGATCCTGTGCCTATCGCATTTTTTTTTACCAGCCCATATACGTCCCCACCGAGGGGCACGGGCCTCCCTTCGAAACACGAAGGGTATTTAGGCCATAGACCACCACGCTGGCCCAATGCGGGTTGGTGGGCCGCTCGTCTTTCGAAAATGAAGTTTCTTGGACTGGCGGTTTTCATCACGATGTTTTCCTTCACCGTTGAGCAAGTGATAGTTAGAAATCCGTACATAAATCCGAAAAGACGAATTTAGTGGTACAGCCCGCACTAGGATTTGAACCCACAACCTTCCGATTACAAGTCTGGCTCATTACCAACTGTGCTATCATATTTATATTTCTAAAAGTAACTCTCATGCTAAAGCATCGCATAGTCAAGGTTAAAACTGATGAAAGTGGATAAACTTGTATTTGATTGAATATTAATATAATTTAACATATTACGTATTTCTATGACTTCGTTTCCCGCACTTTCCATACACGTGTTTCATTGTGGTTAAGTTTTAAGTTATCTAGAAACTTATTTTACATAATTCGAGATTATGCGGGAATAATACAGCCAAAAGTTGTGGGTACAGGTTTTGGAGAGCTCTTTTAAGGCTATTGAACTTACACGCATGTACTACAACTACCAATCAATGTTAAGGACTAAAATTATATGTTTTTATTAAGACTATATATAAATTTACCTATGATTGCCCCGAATACTATTTTCCTCCTTTTCTCTACATTATTCATAACGATTTTACGTCATACTCAAAGGCCCACACTAAGGTTTTCCATCGTATCGTAAGTTCCTTAAGGATACATGCAACGATGGAAAAAAACACCCAGACCTTACCAAAAACATCCATTCTTTACACAAATGTTTGCCCCGACTGAGAATCAAGCCCAGAAACCGTGAATTCCAGTTCTAGTTGTCAAAAAATAATGTCGAGCTGGATTTTTATTTCACAGATGCAGACACAGACACCATTACAACTTCCTATTATTTTGAACTTAGTTCCTACTTCGTAAGTTTGGCCCAAAAAATAATATATGTTAAATAACCTGCTCTGTTTATATTTAGAGGTACTCGTAATATCACCAGTAATCGTTTATCGGTTGTATCACCCAGGAAATAAACGCGAAATTGACGGAAGTAATATAATATATACGTCTGTACTGTGCATGTTTGGAGTGGGTGTAGGGACTTAATATAACGTTTGGGGGACATTTTATATATTCAATGTTTATATTTATTTAATTTGTTAATTGGGAGCAAGAATTTATAAGGTACAGCTTTAAATGTAACTTGTTTAAAGAGCGTTTTCTCCCTTGAACAATATCTCAAGTCATTTATCCAACTAATATTATAAATGCGAAAGTTTGTGAGAATGTATGGATGATGTGTAGATGTATGGATGTTTGTTGCTCTTTCACGCTCAAACAGCTAGATCAATTTTGATAAAATTTGGTATGGAAGTATCTGACAACCAGGATTAACACATAGGCTACATAATTTTCCCAAAATCCCATGGGTACGAAGTCCCGGGTGGAAAGCTAGTAGATTACTAAATTAACATTAAACACAGACCCCTGTCTCTTAAAAAATGCGTAAAAATGCTTTAAATCGCCTGTTTTTTATTGCCATTAATAATAACTGGTAAGTATCATCTTCGTAACAAGTTACTGGTGTTACTATTCTGCAGTAAAAACAGCGTGGGACTAAATTGTTCGTTGATCAGATTGTGAAACACTTTAGTGACAAAAAAAGAAATAGAGCAGGAGTGTTTCTCGCGCGTTCTTGTCGCGAAAATTGATGATGAATAATAATTATTAGAATTTAAAACTAAATACAATAACATCATGTTTTCTCTATGAGTAGTTTGAACTTGAGAATCCAAATATCCAATGCTCAGAGATCGAAATGACGGCACATGGTCCGTATTATAGAACGTGACTCAGAATATGATCTATACTCGAGTAGCAGTCATCTTTGTCATTTTGATAGTGACAGAAAGAGACAATCAATACTTAAGTATAGATCAAGGGTTGAAGTCTCCTTCTGTAATACGGGCCTGTGAGCACGTTAATTGATATGTATTTATTTATTATTTTATTATAAGATGGGTTAACTATTGACCTCAATCTTGACCATAAATATCAAAGATAAGGTCGACGATGGAGCGAGTTAACCCAGAAAATGCCTATACAGGCACTGGTACTCCCACGCACCGACGGAACACAGCAAGCTGTTTGGCGTCGGACTTCGGTAGGATGGTGGTCGCGAACCAGACGGCCCTTTACAGAGCCTACCACACCCCATGAGACCATAGGACGACACCTCAGATTCAGAAAAAAAATGAAGTGTCGTTGCCAGGGATGGATTACTAGGAGGCAGAACTCATTTGTGTTTCCTTAGTCGCCTCTTACGACACCCACGGAAAGAGATGGGGTGGTGTTATTCTCAACCGATCACCACACGGCAAGAGTATTAAAAAGTATTAAAGGTATTTTAATACTAATAAAATTCCTTTTAAAGCACAAGGCACAAAACTCAAAATGAATACCAAGACCAAGTATTCGTTATTTACACTCTGGATTTATATTTTCCTCCGGATTTTTCGTGGAAGCGTAAAGTTACAACTACCATAAAACAAACTATCAATTTGAATTAAATAGCAAAAATTAATTACAGCTTCTTTCTTAAGGACATTTTCTACGCGTTAAAGATGTAGGTAAATACGAAAATATGAAGACCATTACAGCAAGACATTTCAACACCGCCTATCGTACTATTACTAATGTTACATCTTTACAAGATCTCCGTAATTACAAGCGACGACGGCGGAAGGTCGTCAGCCAACGGTGGCTTCCTGTACTCTGGTTTCTGCTACCTGCATGAACATGTATTTCTGTATTTTGGTAGCGACCTCGCGGTTTTTTATTCCGGGTTAGATATTGAATTGGTTCTTGCCATTTCTCTGAAGGCTAGGGCTGATAAGGGACGGTTGTACTGATTTTTCGGTTTGTTTTTTCTTGTTGTTGTTTGAGTTAAACTAATCTCTTTTCTACACTTCTGCAAAAACATTCCAAAAAAAGCTCCTTTTTAGAATGAGGTGCCTTATGTATCACAGGCCTAGGTTTATGTACATAATTTCAAGTTTTGAACTAAATACAACTTTAAAATCATTATGATATAGGTAATACAAATCTTTAAATAATTCTAATTAAACCAATTTCTATTTTTTTTATTGTAAGTTAAGAAAATTAAACTATTTATAATAAGTTCTCAAATAATCTATTTTTAATTGTATTGTGTATCCTTCTTTATTTTTTATTTAATACATAAAATTGAAGGTCCTCCTGACTAACTGACTCATCAATGTTCAGCCCAAACCCTTGGGACGACAAAGCCGAAATTTTGCACAAAGGTTCCATTTATAACGTAGGCAAGGAATAAGGAAGGAAGTCCACGAAATTCCCACGGGGACGAAGTCCCGGATACCCTAATAAACAGTAACATATCCTGATGGTTTCACTGTTCGTCGATTCTCTTGGTAAACTATTTTGTGGTTAACATATTTGTCTTTGTTTTACATAAATGTGGTTAGTTGTAATACCGCTTATCCAGAGCCTCGATTCTGTTACTTAAGTTGTGTGTCGATAGAATGGAGCTGGCGAAACTGTTCTGGTGGCGAAATTGAGAACTATTTAATTTTCATATACTTGCTGACAACCACCCCGACCAGCAGCGCCACTGCCAACCAAACGTAAAGTTGCAAACTACCTAGCAACTGAAAATTCAATTGGCGGTGGCGCCAACAGTCAAAGCAGCCGTCATTAGATGTATGAAATTTAGATAGTTCTCAATTTCACCACCTGAACGGATAAAATGGCGACCATTCCATCGACACACAACTTAAGTTACAGAATTGGGGCCCAAGCAATTACACATGCATCGTCAGTTTAAATATTACCCTTGAAGAAGTCGTGTGCAGCGGCAAATGTGCAATTTAAGACCAATGTGTGAGCACAGATTTTGTTTAAGCCTTCAACTTTGTTTAACCGTCTTAACGCAGGCTTATTTCTTTGAACTACATATATAATATAATTGTAGCTTGGCGATCCTAAACAATAGAACCTGGGTGATTATGCTGAAGATCGGCTTGTTTAATGGCGCTATCTTCTGTATTTTTGAGAACCAAACAAAATAAAATAAAAATTTTGTGTCATCCCTGATAGTCGATTACTTAAAACTTTTAAACGGCTGAAAAAAACTCAATCGAAATCAGTCCATTCGTTTAGGAGCTACGATGCCACAGACAAACACACAGATATACAGACATTATACTGACACACATATTAACACGTCAGACGTATAACACCCCTCTTCTTTTGTCGAGGTTTTATAATATTACAGTAAAATAGTGAAGCATTTTAACAAGTTCGGATTTCAGGTTCAACAGACGTAAAGAACTGACTGATGAAGTTCATTTGTTTGTTCATGGACGCACCTAAAGTCTGGCAAAAAAAAGTAGAATTAAAAAGTGGCAACCCTTTCAAAACAATCTAAGAAAAACTGGACGACACTACAGAGTTGCCACTTTTTAATTTCTACCTTTTTTTACCAGACTGTATTTCAAGTTTACGAACGATATTTAGGAGTTTTGGCTGTTCGTACCCGCTCTTCCCTTTGAAAATGGCAGTCACAGGCTAAAAGAAATGATGGACTAAAAGGCAGTAACAAGAATCGGTCATATTTCGGTCGATACCCTATTCGGTGGGATAAACAAGTGAAAGATTGTTCGAACACTTATAACTCGAGAACGGCTGGACGGATTTTCATGGTTTTTGATTTGTGGTATTTGTCTCCGTCCCGAATAGCATAATAACTAATAAAAACATTGGAAAATTGACGATAAAATTTCCACGGGAACGAATTCCCGGGCGAAAATACAGTTGTTTATAATACTTTTGTATTTTGATTTTTGAAAAAACATCCTGTAACCAAGCGAAATTTCCATTTCAAAGAAAAAATCGCGTCAAAACTGTAAACAAAAATACGTTTTATTTCTAGCAGCAGTAAAGAACAAAGTAAATAATATTGTTCAAATTATGTAACCATAACTGTTTTGACTTAATCAACCATTTTGTTTTCGGTTTGTCCTTCATCTTTAAAGCTAACTTAAACAGCTTCCTCACGATGTTACTAAGATTATATTATTAGTTTCTTAGTATTACTACGAGTACAGTCAATATTTATTAAGTATCTTACGTGATTTAGATTTTTACATACAAAAGTTTTTTCCCGCTAACTCCCGTTCCCGTGGGAATTTTGCAATATCCTGTTGCAACTAAGCTTTAAGTTTACTAAGGTACCTGCATACCAAATTTCAAGCGTCTAACTTAAGTGGTTTAGATTTTTCCCGTTCCCGTGGGAATTTCAGGAATTCCTTTCTTAGTGCACCTCTACGGTACCTAAGCTACGTCCTTTCCAAATTTCAAGTGCCTACGTTTAGCCGTTTAGGCTGTGCGTTGATATGTCAGTCAGTCAGTCAGTCAGTTTCTCCTTTTATATATTTAGATTAAAAACCCCCGACAAAAAAGAGGGGTTTTATAATTTTGACGTGTGTATCTGTGTGTCGGTGTATCTGTCTGTCTATACCTTCGTAGCTCTTAAACTAATAGACCGATTTCGATGTGATAATTTTTGTTTAAAAGCTGTCGCGAAATGGTTCTTAGGTATATTTGATCAAAATTGGTTCAGCCGTTTAAAAGTTATAAGCAATCGAATGGCAGGTTTTTTAATTTTAAAATGAACTAAAAAAAACTGTCATAAAAAAATAAACGTATTATTTTATATTTCTGTTGTATAAGAAGCTTCTTGAAAATAAAAGCTATTAAACCATTGAATATTTATTAGATAAGACCTACCCCGGTAAGTTATAATACAAGATGCGAATATACGAGTACATGTAAATTAACTAAGCAGAACATTAAACAAGATTAAACCACGTTTAATATGAAACAAGATATTAATGTCTATCATAATAATCATAACTGTATGGCACATCATTAGACACAAGGTATGATATAATCTATGCAGCACCCTGTTGGACCTTGTCGTCTTGTGAATAGCCAGGTAATGTCGGCTAATGGAAGTGGTACAAGGTTCATTTACGTCGTAGTAAAGTTAGTGCCTATGCATCGAATTATGCGAGTAATGTTTGTATGACCTGCGCGTCCCGCTATACACACCTACACCTGCACTATCAAGTTCAAGATCACAAAAAATATACTCAAATTGGGAACGAATCGATCGCTCGCTTATATAAAACGTGTGTGAAGCGCGCGCGACTCAAACCGTCCACTGACTCGCTATGATGCAGGCGTATCTCGCGATCGTCCTCGCGCTAGCGGCGCCTGCGCTGGCCGGCCCGCGCGACCGCCTCGGCTACGAGAGAGAAATCGACTCCTCCCGATACAACCAAGTGCCCAAACTCCAGGATTATGTACTCAACCCGGAATACTTAGCAGCGCAGAAGAACAAAGTGAAGCTAGTGACAAAGTTCCGTCCGCAAGAACCTGTGGCGTCCGATAATGTTATATTGGAATCCAATGTAGTGAGGATTGTGCGGCCGGCGAAGAGAAGAAGTCAAAGTGGTGAGCTAGTGAGGCAGAGGAGAGGATACAACTTGGAGCACGTGAACGTCCCAGCGAGGTACCCGTACCTCCCGGTTCCTAATTACTATAGGTTCCGCCGCTGGGGCTAACCGCCGCGCGCGCCCGGCCGGCTCGCTCCAAATGTCAAGGCTGCGCAGACGCAGGCGCCCCGGGTCCGCGCCCCCAATGGGCTGCGCATCTCCCTGCGCGCGCGACTATCAAACAGACTCTTAGTTATATTATTTATGTGAAGTGGCTGTGATCGAACGCTCAAGCTGTGCCGTCCCCGCGGTTGGATGCAACGATTGACAGAACGACTTTAAAAGAACTTTATTTTAGGTAATAGAATATCGAAGAATATTGTAGAGCTAATATTACACGATTTACAAAAGTGATTCTTTTTTGTTTTTTATCGATCACACGAGTGGCGATTACGTAACCAGTCGAACTAGACAGATTAATACCAAAGTACCGGTGCCGACTAAATCTCGAGCGTTTAAATGTCAAGCATTTTTAAATAATGGGTCATTCCGGGCTGTGTTATTGCGTTGTATGTTTACAATACTTCCACGACGGATTGGGAAAGATAGAAATACTTAAAATGTGCCAGGTGCCAACTCTTCCCAAGGGTACGGTAGAAGCCATTAAATGTGGTTGGCAAAAGGCTGCAAACCTATAATATTCCATCTATTGCCCATCACAAAGAATATCAAATGTGGCATCAAGTGGTTTTAGAACCAAATGACGTTCTGCCTACCCCATAAGGGATTATAGGCGTGAATGTATGGATGTTTACAATATGCAAACAGTGTAACAGGTGGTATCCTAGAGTCGAGTTCGTAATTTGCATGGTAGGTTACCATGAACGGTTATTACCGTTTTGCGCAACTGAAAGCATGAACCAAAAGTTTTAAACAGGTGTTAAAAATGTAAATCAGCTCATTGTTTTACTTTACTTCCGGTATTAATGCGGATAATTTATGAGAATGGGATGTGATACTGATGATAGTGTCAGATAATAATTAAAGCGAGGGTATGTTCAGAATTTTAATTAGTTAAATATTTTAAGGCTGCGAGGGCCGAAACTTCAAGGTGTTGCGTGCAAATGCAGCCATATGCACCTTAGAGCTAAAAGTGAGAAGTAACTAACTCGAGCCAGATGATGAAAATTATACTGCAAGACTTCAAAGAACATAGGTTAAAATTAAATGAAGAATCATTACTCCATACCACTTTAGGAAACAGCCGATCGACTTGGTATGAAAAACCGGAAAAAAAATTGGTGAATTTTATATGGGTCCTATGAGAAACATTTTTCATTTTTATGGGGAGAATTACCCTAAAAGTTTATATTTCCATTTATTTGCTAGTATATAGTCACAAGACTATCTGCTGCGTGCTTGTGTGTTCATGAATAATCATGAAGAAGAAAAAATCTGCTCTTTAATAGCTTTAATAAAATGTTGCATACACGTGACATTTGGACATATAACTCTGGGTGTAACAAAAATTAACAGTTTGGAAAATTATTATTTTAGATAGAAAATTAATAAAAACAAGAATTTGTGTGAAGTTTTTAGTGACTAAATCATAATAGTAAATAATAAAGTCACTTAATGGTTATTATTATACAATCATCACCGAAAACTCTTTCCCTAGAAGAATAATTTTATTTGTATGTTATTTATTTAAGAAATCTTATAACATTACACCATGGTAAATCTATACTAATATTATAAAGAGGAAAGATTTGTACCTATTTTTGTATGTTTGTATGTTTGTAATGAATAGGCTCAAAAAGTAATGGGCCGATTTAAAAAATTATTTCACCATTAGGATGCTACATTATCCCTAAGTAACATAGGCTACATAATTTTTTCGAATTCTTACGGGAACGAAGTCCCGAGCGGGATGCTAGTATTCTATACTTATAAATAATTGCATTCGCTAATCAAAATATTTTTCATTCAAACTCTTGTAAACTTAACGATAGCATTTAATAAATAATAAAAGTTAAGAGTATTTGTGTGTGTGTCAAGTTGTGATACTCGTACCATCAAAAAAATTAATGTGAAAATGTAATAATTAAGACAAATAGTTTGAATTATTAAACAAACTCAATTTATTAACCTACTTCTTCGTCTAGCTATGCCTGTCGCAGGCTGTTTTAATAACCATGACAATTACGGCAAATTACAGAAAACAATTTCACCCGCCAATGAGATGTTACCTAGGGTAGAAAAAACGCATTACCGCAGATTATAAATACCAACTAATAGTTACTACGTAAGCATCACCTCCCATTGTATTAATCTGAGCACACTTATAGCATTACAGCAATTAGACCCTATCGTGTTGTAATAGGAACAATGGTATAATGTATGCAGGTTTAAAATGCAGTTGGCACAATCCGTGTCACGAAGACTTGTTCTTATGCACTCATGCAAGAATTATCGACCTGTAATTGTAGGAATTCTGGTCGAATAGTTACGATCTTTCTGAGACGCGCTGTTCAGACAGTTCACAGATTGGGCCTTTTTATTATAATTCGAAAACGACACGACAAATTGTATTACCAATCAATGCTTCGTATGTTAAGAAAATTGGGGGAGCAATGGTAATACAAATTTTGCCATGCCGTGGCGTGCCGTTTGAATTATTAAAAAAAAGCCCAATAGGTGACTCTTAATTTAAGCACGTAAATCAGCTCACGTAACTAAACAACTTTTCCTAAGGAAAAAAGGTCAAAATACATTTTTTTTTTTAGAAAATGATAGTATGAGAAGTCGAATTTTTTTTCAAATAATTTCATATTGGAGAAATTTTATCAGATTCAAGGGCAGAATCACCCCCTAAAGTTTCGTCAACTAATTTAGGAAATAGTTTTTGAAATATATTTTTTACCAGCCCATATACGTCCCCACCGAGGGGCACGGGCCTCTCTTCGAAACACGAAGGGGATTTAGGCCATTTCGAAATAATACCTAACCCTAAAAAAAATCAAACGATTTCTCTAAAACTATTGAGACAACGTCATCAAATTAAAAACATTTACGCAGTTATATTTAATTTTTAACCTTTTGAAAAAGAAAAACATGCGCGAGCTTGGATTTATACGAGCTTCAAGAAATCGAATCTACAAATCATATTAAGCATGAATGTAGAGGAAAATATGTGGCAATACATATAGAGATTCGCACATGAATACTGTTATAATTATAAGTGCTCTGGAACATCACACTGGTAGGAAAAAAACCTAAACCAAATTCCAACAATTGACGCAAGTAGCATGTTTCTAATACCTAGGTATGAGACACTAACCGCGGCTTCCGTACCTGAGTCCTGATTTCACCACCCAAGGTAACCGACTCAGTCAACCACGCAACCATTAATAACCACCGACCGCTGGTATGTAAATATTTACACTCAACAACACGACAAACTTCACAAATTACCCCTAAAACAACCTCTATTACCATGCGTTAAGTTTGGTAAGAGTTGGACATTGTCTGTACTAGCAAAAACTCGACAACAATAGTCTTAATATTTTTTGCTTCGAATGTTTATTTATAGAATCGTAGCGCCAATTACAATGTAAGGTTAAAAATCTAATAATCAAAGGAAAATGTGGGAGTCTTGTTTTTTTGCGGTTGCAAATTGAGTATAAGAAGACCACATAAAACCTATCTTGAATTTAATCAACTGTGTTAATGGTTTCAACGCCTTTTGAAGTACTTCGTTATTTAAATCTGTTTAAGTACACACGGCAGCACATCGGGCGTATAATTTGACCTTGACGTCGCGCTAAATAGCTAGATCGGGCCCTGGTGTCTGTAAACAGTAGTATTACAATTTAAAAAATAGAAGTTTACAAAAACACTTACATTATTTTTAAATTTTAACTTAGTAACGGTGAGTATTAAAGTTTTTCATCTAATTTCCTTCAAATATGCCAATACTTTCGTTTCCACTGGAAGTTCTATTTATCCCGAAAGGGAAGATATACAATAAATAGTTGTTATAAATTGTAACCAATAAAAAGCAAGGCTTCCAGTCCAACTCTCCCCAGGCATCTGTAGGCGGCGGCATGGATTTTGCTGTACAAATTGTAAGCAGAAAACTAACAACCATTAGCATAGCACTACTCTCACATTTCTTTTATCAACTAAATGATGCTCTGTCTATTCCGTTAGGATTTAGCTATAGGCATGAGTGTATAGTACAGAATTTAGTATATATGTTATAGGCAATGTGTATAATTCAGGTATTCTATACAATACCTAGGAAATGTATAGAATGCCGGGGTCGTTCAGGCAATGTATGAAATGATGTTCAATGTTTGAACTATTTTACACTTTACCTAGGAAATGTATAGAATACCTAGTCATTGTACAGAATGCCGGTTGAAGCATAGGTAATGTATGTAATCGATTTTTCTTCTCTTTACCGCCTCCGTGGTGTAGTGGTTAAGCCACTCGCTTTACACCAGGAGGTCGCGGGTCCGAACCCCGGCGGGGTCTAACTTTGTTAGACGTCGCGAGTCCGAATCCCGGCGGGGTCTAACTTTGTTAGACTCGGTTTGGTTGGCGGTAGGGTATTTTCTTAGCCCGCCTGGCTGGCGACCACCATCTTATCTAAGTCTTGCCGCCAAACATCAACGTTGACAGCATTGATGTGTTCTGTGTGAAGATAAGATAGCCAGCCCCCCATTGCGTTGGTAAGTCTTGGTTAGTCCGCTTCCATTTTCGGCATCATCATCACTTACGATCAGGTGAGATGATGCCAAGGGCTAACCAATAGTGATTAAAAAAATGATTTAGTTAGATAGATACTGATCTTTTGAGAGCTAATCCTAATTTCAACTTCCACCAGCAGACTGCGCTGATAAGACATGTGTTCTATTGGTTGGTATGCCTAAGTACCTACGAGTTTTTGCGTAGCGAGCGTTTCTCACCTATCAGTTCCCTTCGGATAAACATTTACATTTACAACGTACGTCCCGTGGTCGTTCATTATACACATTGCCTGATGCGCTTCGGGCATTTTATACAATACCTAGGCAATGTATGAAATGAATCGTATTATACACATTGCCTGAACGTTTTAGGCAATGTATATAATGCCTAGGTATTCTATACAATGCCGGATTATACACATTGCCTATAACATATACATAAATACTGTTACAATACAAGTGAAACTAACAAATAGGAATTCAAATCCAATTCATTAAAACAAACCGCCTGTCATTTGATCAATTAATTTACAACTGAAATATCTACTGAACAAATAAATGAAGGTCCTTTCATTCAATTAGTTCACAAACAGCAAATAATATTCATATTTAACGAGGTCAGCCCAAAATGATCGTGCCTGATTAAAATAATTATTTTAATGAGCGCTAAAACTGATTTCGTTTTTGATTTTGCTAATTTAATGTTGCGGAGGTTTTTGAACCTTTTCATTTTGCCTGTGTTGTGTCTCGAAGGACCTACCGTACAAGGAAAGATTACGAGTGAGCTTTAGAGATTGAGACTGTATTTAACTGACTTCAAAAAAGGAGGAGGTTTTACGTTCGACTGTGAATCCGTCGATTAAATATTTACATAGACAGGTTATCGTGCTAATGTCGTAGACCTATCGCAAAAGAACCCAATTGAGTGTTTTTATAGGCTTCACAATGCATACGTAGATGACATAATATATATATTTTTTTATTATAAGATGGGTTAACTCTTGACCTCAATCTTGACCATAAGGTCAAAGATGAGGTCGACGATGGAGCGAGTTAACCCAGAAAATGCCTATAAAGGCACTGGTACTCCCACGCACCGACGGAACACAGCAAGCTGTTTGGCGTCGGACTTCGGTAGGAGGGTGGTCGTGAACCAGACGGCCCTTTACAGAGCCTACCACACCGCATGAGACCATAGGACGACGACACCTCAAATTCAGAAAAAAATGAAGTGTCCTTACCTGGGATGGATTACTAGGAGGCAGATCTCATTTGTGTTTCCTTAGTCGCCTCTTACGACACCCACGGAAAGAGATGGGGTGATGTTATTCTCAACCGATCACCACACGGTTAAAATCTGCCTCCCTGTACTGCAATATCATTGAATTCAAGTATAATCAGAGTATCATACATAACTAGGAATAACGGTACTTATAGTAGAATTATCATATATATTTATGCAGTATAAATGTATTATGTATGTATGTATTTATTCTTTATTGTACAATGATAAATCTTCTTCTTTCTAGAGCTTAGTACCGTTTTTCATTCGGGATACGCTTGACCATAATCCTGACCATTTAAAAATAGATAAAAAAAATATTAAATTGTCAAGAATTTAAGTAAAGTGAATATAGTGAATAGCAACTTAACAGAGGTACCAACATTACAAAATTAACCTGGACGTAATGCCTGTAACTACTTATCATTACACCCACAGCCAGCGAGGTACCATTTACTGGAAACAAGTATATTTTTTCGAATAAATCGCCGAGATGCTCAGTAGGGCGTTTACCCCCGCCCCCCACTCCTACACAATTATCCTCCGCTCGAATAGTTCGCAAAACAACAAATATAAGGCTTTGGTTACATTTATACCTAACTATTTGGTGAGCAATGGGCGATATGTACTTGGTCACGAATTTTTTCTGATTTTTGTATTTCAACACTTTAAACCGATTTGAACACATAATTAAATTTTAATAAAATATTTTGAAACAAAATTGACCCGCCTTCAAAAAGGGTGAAATAATTTTTTAAAGCTATGTTCACGAGTAAGTAGTGGTTACGGGTAGCACAGTAAATAGGTGAATTCATAGCGGAATATGGTAAATAGGGAGGAATTTTTTTTTGACGTCGTTTTGAAATCGGTCTACAAATGACAGAGTTTTGAGGTAACAAACATAAAAAATAAAATAAAAATCACCCAAATTGAGAACCTCCTCCTTTTGTTGAAGTCGGTTAAAAATGGTCTTTATTCGCGTATATATGATTATCTACCTATTTCCCGACGTTTCGACGCGGTTGCGCGCGTGTTTGTAATTCAATTCAATTCTTTGGAAAATTGTGTCCATCATCGTTGTCAATTTTTGAGTATTTTTATCAAAATTAAATATGAATGTAGAATAGCGAAGTCGCCAATATCAAGAAGAGAAATCCTTTACGTGTTATAGGTACGTCAGAGCTTTGTCCGTTGATCAGCAAAGTGTACCAGCAAATAACGATGGCAATTTTGGAGCACTAAGTTCTTAACTTGATAAAACCTCACACACCTCCTTCTTAATGTGTTTTTGGTTTATTGTGTTTGAACGTGTCATCCACCTATTAACTCGATCACCATTCTATTTGTAAATATTCCAATTCTTCAAAAAAAAATCGAGTATATAAGCACGTAATTTTTAATCTTTACTAATACTATAATATACTAATTATTTTTTTATTAATATTATAAATGCAAAAATAACTCTGTCTGTCTATCCGTCTTTCACGCCTAAACTACTGAACCGATTTTGATGAAATTTGGTACAGAGTTAGATTAGAGCCAGGGAAAGAAATAGGCTATATTTTATCCCACAGTTGGGCACGATATAACATGTAGTCCACGCGGGCGGAAATCTAGTCTATTATAACTTTTCGAATTATCAATAAACCCTTTTATTACACCGTGATTTGTTGTCTTCATAGGTACTTACTCGATTTTTATATGCAAATTTTGTTGTGTAGCCCCAGCTTTAACGTTTTCTCGAAAGCGTTCGAAGTGTCCTTAACACTCAACGTCACAAGCTGAGTATAAAAACAGTCTATTTTCTACTTTTATATCTACTTACTTTCAATAAAACACTGACTTTTATAAACAAGTTATTTATGGACGCAAAGTTTCATCATAAAAATCTAGAACGAAATTCAGTTTTGGTTCCTAATTTTGTTTCGGAATTGCACATGGGCTCCTCAGAAATTGTTCAGTTTCTATGAACAGACTCACGTATCATTGTTTCACTAACCAATTAAATATGAAGACGCATTTACAATTATTTTAGGTTAAAACTGTCTTTTCAACAAAATATTTTATAAAGATTTCAATTTTAACCACCTCCCGCTACTTGTACATTATATTTCATCTAATAACTTCTGAATTTCTGTAAAACGGTGGCATCGAGTGGTTTTAAAATTACTGATGCTCTCCCTACCCCAATAAGGATCATAGCCGTGGGCGTATGTGTGTATGTGTATGTATTTAATTATTTTTTTACATGATAAATAAACAGTTTAGACCTCATTTTCGATATAATTTTTCTTCCTCAGGTCAGGACTCTGGCCATTGGCGGAGTTATCACATAACAAACATACCAAAAAGTACAGTCAATTTAAGAACCTCCTCCCTTTTTTGAAGTCAGTGAAAAAATAATCCGCGCCATCTTGTATTTGAATTCATTCCGAGCAACTCTACCTTAAAAATTCACAACATACCTACTTAGACTTACAATGTATAAGTAAGTAAGTGGTTACTTTCGAACGCTGTCAAACATGAACAAAATCAACGTCAGGCACCGTTACCCATCTGCAAAAGATGAGTAATTATTTTACTGGTCGACCTACTGACACTTAATCGCCTTTATGTATATGTACCTAGTTATTTGTCTTCATGTTTGTACCGCTACTTACAATGAATGATTTAAAAAGAGTGGATAATTAACTTGGTTCGTGATGAGACTAATGGGCCTTTTTATAATTCGAAAACGGCACGGCAAAATTGTATTACCATTGCCTCCTATGTAATAGTAATACTAGAAGCTGAGAACATAGGGGGCAATGGTAATTCGAAATTTAAAAGTGCCGTGCCGTGCCGTTCGAATTATAAAAAGGCTCATTGTGTTCGAATTTTGTTCGATATGCATGGTTAAGCTATTAGTTTTATCCTGATGTGTGGTCATGATATTTGTAAAGAAAGAAGACATTTATTTCCGAAAACATAACACAAATATGAGCAGTTCTGTGCTTTGAGTGGCATAGAAATCTTAAAAAAGAAAAACAAAATTGTGGTCTTATTATTTAACTATGATACTTTCTTGCCACTTAATTTTTTAAGTGAAAACTTCTTCAGCGGCGTTGTGCACTTTGAAGTATGGGTAAAAAATGTTAAACTCGCGTCAGGACACGTGACCCTGATCGAAAATTCGTAAGACGGAAAGAGAGTGAAAACTTCTTTGTTGTGCACTTTTAGGATGGGTAAAAAATGTTAAACTCGCCTCAGGACATGACCTGATCGAAAATTCGTAAGATTTCATTTCTGCCGGCACTCCCGGAACGCAATCCGTTGTTTTTTTTATTCACAAGCCTTTAGTTGTGAATTCAGTCGTAATAAACATGAAACGTACGACAAGTGACAAGTGATAACTTTTTGGAGCTTGCCTTTTTCACGCATTATTACGTTAATATTTTTTTAAATAAATTTTTGTTGAATCACGATTTTGATAAAAACCCGTTCATTCAACACGGAAGTTGACGTGATTATCACATTATCATGTAAATAAAAATTAATATAATAAAACTTTTTTCTAAGGCAGGCAGGCCTCTACGTTATACCGAAAGAAATCGTTTCACCGAAAAATTCGATCAATCATTGCTTTGACTTTTTTTACCATAACCTCGGTCAAATTCCGATAGCTTTTCTTTATAAATAAATTAATATTTCGGACAACATATGGGCGCTAGATCCCAATAACAATTATTATAAATGCGATAGTTTGTGAGGATGTATGAATGTATGTATGTATGTTTGTATGTTTGTTACTCTTTCACGGATAGATCAGTGGACCAGTTTTGATAAAATTTGGGCGACGCCAATATGCTGCGTGTATACATACTTTTTTATATACATACATGTTATACATTATACAAATATTATGAAGATAAAAGAATCGATTGTTTGTTTGTTTAATTGAATAGGATCCGAAACTATTAGACCGATTTGAGAAATTCTTTCACCATTAGAATGCTAAATTATCCCTGAGTAACATAGGCTACATAATTTTCTGAAAATCCCAAACGAAGTCCCGGGCGGAATGCTATTTATTATACATAAACACATTAAGATACCTCACAAATACTTAAAATGTTGGGCGAGGATTGAACCCGCAACCTTGAGATCAGCAGGCAAGGTCATTGTCATTACCAACCGTGCTATCAAGCTTTTGCTTGTTTGTACTGCGCAGGAGTGCGAAAAATGACATACTAGGAAGGTGTTAAATAACAGAAGAGTCGTTCCGTTATTTTAATATTGACTAATCATTACTCATTACCTAGGTACCGTTGAAAATCAGTGTTGCCAGTCTGAAATACAGACTGACAAAAATCTCTGAGCCCCGGCCTTTTTACTCACTGCAGCATCCATACGCAAATTAATCTGTTTATATTGTTTGTATTTTTGTTTATTTCAAATGTGTGTTTTTTTAATGTCATTTGTGATCGTCTAAATGTTTGTATCTGTGTGCTGCATAGTAAAATAAACGTTTTTTTATTATTACCGGCTAATTCGTGCAAGCGGATTTCGCGGATGGTTTGTAAATAAGAACACATGAACTTTCTACGTGAGGTATTTGTTTAATATATTGAGTACTGACACCCAATTGCAGCAGCTCGAGCATGATGCGCGACAAACTCGCGCGGCACTCCACTCGGCTGACGGTGAAACTTCACTTGGATTGCCCCACGCAAAGGCTTGCTTGCCCTCTGGCGTTGTCAATGTTGACATTTTGACATAGGACCACGGCGCATTACGCGCGCGAGCACATCTTACTCGAGCTGCAGAGAGTTAACGCTATGTACTTTAAATCTCATACTGTCACTTTTCGTCGTGTCGACATAAACAAGGACGGCATTACATTTAAGGAAGCTTTAAGTTTTATAAAGGTTTGTGCAACTGAGCATGAGTATTTTTAACCCCCGACAAACAAAAAGGGATGTTCGTGTGTATCTATAAAAAAGAGGGGTGTTATGAGTATGACATATGTATCCCGAATAAACTCAAAAAATACTAGACCAATTTCAAAATATCTTTCACCAATAGAAAGCTCTCTTATCAGCGGGTACATAATTTTCCCAGATTCCTATGGGAACGAAGTCCTGGGCGTAAAGCTATATTAAACAAACGCCACACACTCAAAGGACCGCACTAAGGTTTCCCATTAGTGGGTCTAACTGACCTTGTTCTTAAAAACTTGATTCGTACTTTAGTTCTGAAATTTGCATCCCATAATAAAATAAGTTAAATTATTAAAAAGCCCTGCACATTCTTATCTATTCATCTGCATTTTGCTCATAAAATCAGTAATTTGAGAACAAAGTTATCTTATCATGTTAGTTTTTATATCTTTTCGGAATAAACTGCGTAGATTGAATGGACTCTAAAGGGAAAACAAGGTTTTATATTAATTTGTACCTACCTACTTAAGATTTAAATAAAGGTAGTGTACAAAGGTGCAAGATAAAGTTGTGAAGTAAATAATAAACACAGAATATATTCTAACTTAAACTCTATTAGATGTGCAGGATTACTTACAATATTTTCTAACATGCCCCTGACAAAAAACAGGGATGTTATAAGTATGACGTATGAATCTGTGTGTCTGTCTGTGGCATCGTAGCTTCTAAACGATTTTTTTTGATTGAAAGTTGACATGATTAAGATGGTCCTTAGCTATATTTGATGAAAATCTGTTCAGCCGTTTAAGAGCTATAAGTGATCAATGTTGGAGGTTACACAAAATTTTTAATTTTAGAGTTATTTTCTCATCGCAAGGACATCGTGCGCAACTAACGTTTATAATTTTATCAAACAGCAACTAATACCAAACTACAAATTTTAATCATTTTATAACGCAAAAATCCTTAAATTGATCAAATTGAGCGAGATAGGAGAAATTATTCAAGAGCTCAACTGTGTCTATACAATTTGCATACGTAAACAAAAGTGATCCTGCATTAATTGGGGTCGTTATACGAAAAAGCTTTATGTCCTTGGTAGGTTTCAAACAAAAAGGTATGTCAACAAAATGGAAGACATTTAAATCACTTAACTATTTAAGAAATGCCTAAGATCTGTCTAAAGGGCCGTCGTTACTCTTTCTTAAATTTTCCTGAAATTCTGTGCCCATCTTTTTATTGAACTGAATCGTGTCTTGAAGCTTTCTTGAAGAAAACTTCAAGATCGTTTCGGCCAAGACAACAGAAACTCGTCTACTTATCTTCAAGATATCTACAACACTTTTTTAAGATATACATTTGCTACTTAGCTTGGATACTGTAATATAGCCTTCCAAGCATAACACCCGCTAGGCTTCCATCTGACAGTTAATCGAAATCGATGGACATAATACAAGTACGAGTATTTCTTTTTACCAATTTCCTCAGTTTTCTATGGGAGTTTCGGAAAACCCTTTGTTATCGGATGCCTAATCATATTTTATAAGCAAACAAGTCTCTACGACTAGCCGTTTAGGCTGTACGGTGATCCATCATGCAGTAAGTCAGGACAAAGCCTTCTAATGATATTTATAATTTTGTTAATTATTATCAGTTGATTGTTGTATCTGTGACTACATAGATTTCAGGAATAAACATATAAATAAGGATTTATTTGCAGATATTATGACAAACTACATAGTTCTGTGGTGGTGACGTTATATACTTCTGAATTGAAGGTTTCTGGGGTTGAATCCTTGTCGAGGACACATTAGTGTGGGCCTTTGAGTGTACTCCGACGAGCATGCATAACACGAATTCCTTGAATAAAGTTCAAGGGAATACTACAAAGTCTGTAAACACCAACGTCCTTGGAAAATAAAGCAAGAGAAAATGCGATATAAAGCTATTTGTGGTCAGGATAGATCAGTGAATAATTTAGTGTATTGCTTACAAAGGTCAACCACCACATCACATACTTAGTAGACTTTTTATACCAGGAGACCACAATATTTTTTGTTATAGTTTTTTGTGTAGGAATTTTTAAGTGACATTACTGCTACCTACTATGAAAGGCGTGTATGAAGCGAATTATGAATGTAGGGGAAGCGAAAGAAGTGTGTTTAGATCGTGGCAGGGTGGCAATCTGCGGTTTCTATCTCGATAGGCAAAGCTGTGAACTTGTTTGAGTGTGTGTTGGTGTGTATTATGAAATAACAAATTCATGGGCTTATGTTGATCACATTAATCTAAATATATAAAAGGAGAAACTGACTGACTGACTGACATATCAACGCACAGCCTAAACGGCTAAACGTAGGCACTTGAAATTTGGAAGGGACGTAGCTTAGGTACTGTAGAGGTGCACTAAGAAAGGAATTCCCGAAATTCCCACAGGAACGGGAATTAGCGGGAAAATCCTTTTGTATGAAAAATCTAAACCGCTTAAGTTAGACGCTTGAAATTTGGCATGCAGGTACCTTAGTAAACTTAAAGCTTAGTTGCAGCAGGATATTGCAAAATTTCTTACGGGAACGGGAGTTAACGGGAAAAAACTTCACGCGGTTCCCGAAGTTCACGCGGGCGAAGCCGCGGGCGGAAAGCTAGTCAGATATATCCTTAATAGCAGAAGGTTTGAAAAATGTTCATTGTTCATTCACACGTACATACATATACAGTACATGCTCACAGAGACTTCACTCTAATTACAGTGGATTGCCAAGGAAAACATGACCTTAAATGCAACATCAAAAGTTTTAATTTCTCTTGCATTCGTTTGTCGTCAACAAATAATTTTGAACTGCTAAATAGAACTATAATATTTTTAAAAAAATATCATCCCGACATAAATAATGATTTGATATACTTAGCTATATAGCTATTTCGATTACGTGTGCTTTCAAACAAAAAGACCGCATCGAATTCGGTTCATTCGTTTAGAGCTATGCTCACGGTGTCGCGGCCAAATGTCAAAATGACTACAACAAAGGGCGAGCAAGCCTGTCGCGCCGTTACTAAGTGAAGTTTCACCGACATCAGAGTGGCGTGACGCGCGAGTTTGTCGCAGGTCGTACTAGGCTCGCTGCACGTAAATACTGATAGCTCAATAACAAAAATAATGTAACCCAATAAATTCCTTTGTGAAACCAAATGAAATAACCTAAAGAGTACATAAAGGCCCGGTACTTTATTTAAATGGATTGTTCGTCTTATTGTAGGTAACTCTATTAAACCGGAGGTCGTGGAATCTATTCCTTTTCGTGATGAATTATGATTTATGTTTGTTCTCTGGATGTTCTGTATGTTAGAAATATTTATTAACTTGATGATGAACGGGACTTTTTCCCGTGGGAATTTCGTAAAATCCGTCTTTACTCCTTGCCTATGTCATAAAAGGCACCTTTGGGCTTAATTTCAGCTTTCTAGGGCTAATGGTTTGGGCGGGGCGTTGGTGAGTCAGTGAGTCAGGGCCTACAATTTTATATTTAAACAAGCTTTTCGGCCGGAACTTCGTTCCCGTCGGAATTTGGAAAAAATATGTAGCCTATGTGTTAATCCAGGGTGTCAGCTGCCTCCATACCAAATTTTATCAAAATTGCAAGACCAATTTGAACGTCAAAGAGGAACAAACATCCATACATCCATACATACAAACTTTCGCGTTTATAATATTAGTAAGGAAAAAATAAGGATAACCCCCTCATTTAAGGCCACCTCAAAAGTAGGTGCCTGTTTTATGTCATGTCCATCGAAGTCCTAAAGCCAAACTTTCATTTTATAATAATGATTACAAACGATAAATAAAAACCATTATCAAAAACATTATTAACAAAATTCCTAACCTACATTGATGTAAATGTACAAAAATGTTTTGAAAGTATGTTCTCAATATTTCAATTTGGGTCTTTCGGCCCGCGGCGTTTATTTTAGCCTTGTTTACTGAGATGGTCCTTGGTTAAACAATATACAGGGAGTAAGGAACAGCACTGCAAACACTTAAATCTATCATATATCGTAAAATATTTTTAAAAGTAAAAGCAAGTATTAACAAGAAAACACTTTATCTAGACAAGGCCACGGACATCAAGTCTATGCATGCTAATATCTATATTATAAAAAAAAATCTTTATTATAAAATAAAATAAAACACTTAAGTCATGGATATGTGCAAACCTTGTTAAATGATGGAATGTATAAATAAGATCACTCTGACTTGGTTTTAACGACTGTCAAGGCCGCTGTGTGACCAGTCAGAGGCCATTATGCGGTTTGAAAACTCTGACAATAGGGTTAGCCAAGTTCGCCACACACTTGACTATACCTACACGATAAGAAGAAGACTAAGATCGCTCAAAAGTAGTTTTTCTCGAAAAAGGGACGTTAAGGAGCTTTCGCTATTTCGCTACTTTATGTTGTTTATTGCTGCTTTTTGTGTTTTACGTAATGATTGTTATTTTTTATTGCAAAATGTAATTTTTTTGAGTAAGTTGGTTACACCAACCCGCATTGGGCCAGCTTGGTGGACTATGGACTAAATCCCCTTCGGGTTTCGAAGGGAGGCCCGTACCCCTCGGTGAGGACGTATAATGGGCTGATAAAAAAAAGAGTTGGTTAAATGTACAGAAAAAACTTAGAAAACCGGAAACACTCCGAATCCAGGTTGTCAGTATTGCTAAGCTGTTCCTTACATCCTGTATTTATTTACGCCCGCGTTCAATAACCAAATGCCTTCAATTTCGCCACGCCCTGCCTCCACTCCACCCAGAGCCGCAATCAGTGTCCAAAAAAAAAAGAGCCTTGTTTTACGCTCAAAAAATATATCTGTAATTCGGTACTGTTCTAGATTTACGCCTGGATCTGGTTCTGTTTATCGCAGTAGTCTATTCTTAGAGAAAAACTGTGGATGAGCTCTACAAAATATCTTTAATTAAGTATACATACAAACAGAAGATATGTTTTTTAATTTTTCTTTCATACGGTTTCTTGGTCATGCTTAATATGTGTGTATTGACTATTTATTCATAAACGTGATTCTAGATGACGTTTTGGTTTGTTAGTATTTTTAGTTTTGTTGTTTTTGAGGGTTAACTCTAAAGGAAAAAACGGAACCCTTATAGGATCACTTTGTTGTCCGTCCGTCCGTCTGTCTGTCTGTCTGTCTGTCAAGACCCTTTTTCTCAGGAACGCGTGGAGGTATCAAGCTGGAATTTATATCGAATACTCAAGTCTACTGTCCCTTGCAGAAAATTTGTCTACTGTCTTTATGCAGAAAATTTCCGCAAATTTTCGACACTCGCAAGGGAATCAAAACCTACAGAGTACTTCCCGTGAACTCAGAATCTTGAAATTTGGTACGAAGCAACGTCTTATAGCACAGATAAAGTAAAAATTGCGAATTCCGTAAATTTTTAGTAACATCATATAATAAAAATATTTTTAATAATTTTAAACTTACTACCCCTTTTCTCATGAACGCGTAGAGGTATTAAATTGAATTTTTACTTATATATCTACAGGTTTGTACGGAACCCTCGGTATGCGAGTCCGACTCGCACTTGGCCGGTTTTTTAAAAGCTCTCAATTAGTTTCTATTTAATAAAAATGGCAACACTTTAGGAGTATTCTCTCCCAAAGAAAAAAAAAATTTTTTTAAATCAGCCGGCTATTAAGTGGCTGTGTTTGTATTCGCGGACTTCGTCAAATATGAACAAAAGCGCATTAACCTACGTTACAATTTGCGTAGCAATAAGGACAAAGACAACATCCTCACTATGTTCCATAAACTGACTAAATCGGAACAGTCCGTTTATGTACTGGGCCCTTCAGTGTATAGCCGCCTCCTGCACTTTGAGAAAGATGCAGCGTCCACCCAGGCGTTTAAATTTAAATTTAAAAAATGGCTTTTTGGTAAGCAATTCTATAGTTTCCACGACTTTTTGGCCGACAACGCCACATGAACTGTTTTTTTATTATTATTTATGATAACTTTATACGAGTTACATATGTATATTAATTAAGAATCTGACCTGTAATATTTCCTATTACCAATTAAAGAAACTGAAACTGAAACTTATTGCGTAACAAACAAACAAAAAAACGTAAATTCGAATTGAGAACACCCTCTTTTTTTGAAGTCGTTTAAAAAAAAGACGACAAAAATTTTGGCACAAGGAAATAAACACATACTTATTACTAATTGTAAGTTCAAGCAAGATTTTATTACATTTACAAAAGTCAAAAAAATATTGTCCGAATATAGCAATAACGGGATAATTTTTCTCCTCTATCTTTATAAACTTCTGTGTATGTTTTTGGATAAAATGTTTATTAAAAAGGGCAGGATGACGAAATTAAAATGTTGACGGCCGGTTTGGAAGAGTGGCTTAGGATCGCTGCCTCTGAATTGACCGTTCCTAGGTTCGACACCCGGGCCGGGACAAGCGTTTGAGTTAAAGGCTGATTTATAAAGTTTGTTCCCGGGTATGAGTGTTTAGTGTTTGTGTCTATTTTTGTTTATACTCCAGGGGTTCCACAAGTCAAGGGTAAGAAGGAACTCAGCCTTTGAGTGTGTGGCATTTATTAGATAAGTCGGTACGCCTTAAATGCCTATTTTCCGAAAATACAGAAGAGCGGTCAATTTACCGAGAAGAAATGTGAAAAATTCAACGGTGTGCTCTCTATAAATCTTAACACAATTTCCTCTTCCTTATGGTAACCTGGAGGACTTTTATACCTAGCAATAAGACCGCATTTTTGTACTTCTTCTGTTTTATTGTTATTTATTGTTATATCTGTTTGTGTATCTATATCTGTATCTGTTTGTGTGTCTTTTCTCGAGCTACACATTGATTTTAAGTAAAAACAACTTCAAAGAAATACCAACAATATACAAAAGTATACTTTCACTCCACCTACTGATATTAACAACAATCTCACAAAAAAAAAAGAAATAAAAAACAAGAAATGATATGCAAACACGATTACGCTTTTAAGATAGGGCCGTGAAAAGTTTCGACTGGTGACTAATTAATGAGAAATTAATGTTAAAATGAATCCAGGAGTTTGAAAAGTTCAGTTAATTGAAATTGAAAACAAAAAGCAAATATTTTACACTCTGTATACCTTTAAAAATACATGAATCAAAATCCATCATCAACGGTATTAAAAGGGAAAAAAAACAACGGGTTGCACTCCGGGAGTGCCGGCAGAAGTGAAAACTTGAACATTAACATTGTGCATTAATACTTGATTTAATTCTTTCTATGCTGACACCGGATGACATCTTGACTTTTTCAGTTTTAATTTCCTATATTTATTAAACACCTCTCCGCCTTACGAATTTTCGATCAGGGTCACGTGTCCGTCACGTGTCCTGACGCGAGTTTAACATTTTTTACCCATACTTCAAAGTGCACAACGCGACGCGGCTATAAGTTTTCACTTCAAAAACCCGGGATTTTTTTTACATTAAATCGCTTAAAATTTTTGCTGCTGAACCAATTTTGATCAAATATATCTAAGAACCATCTCGATTAAGACAGCTTTCAAACAAAAATCAATGCATTGAAATCGGTTCATTCGTTTAGGAGTTATGATACCACAGACATAACACCCCTTTTTGTCGGGGTTTAAAAACAAAATATTTTACACTTGGTATAAAAATACATGATCAATTATCATAGGTTAATTAAAAAGAAAAAAGCTGTGTTTTTTTGAACCATTGCAATGAATTATGCATTATTTTAAATTAATTATTAAGCCCTCTAACTTAATTCTACATTATTACTTGAGAGCTGTTATAAAATATCTTGCTTGCAGAAGAAAGCAATTCATTCTGAATCAGCAAAGTTAAACCCGACTAAGGAAGTGAAAAAATACCAAAAAAAAAAGTAAAGAATGTTCCCAAAGCCCGTAACGGATTGGCATTGCGTAACCCAAATGCATTCAACTTGCGAACCTGTTAAGGGCAATGACCTTTTGGCAATGTTCATTTTTTTTTCTCTCACTACCGATCTCCGAGACTTTTAAATTACATGCAAAATACGGACGCATAGCTTGAATATCGTGAGTAATGTTGAAGTTTCTTAACTTAACTTTTATATCAAACTATAGGATGCCCGGGACTTCGTTCCTGTGGGAATTTGGCTTTTCCTTGCCCACGTTATAAAAGGAACCTTCATGCCAAATTTCAGCTTTTTAAAGTCAAAGGTTTCGGCTGAACGTTGATTAGCCAGTGAGACACAGGACCTATAATTTTATGTACTCATATCAAACTCTGACACCAGGGTTAACCAAGTTCGCCACACACATACACGATAAGAAGAAGAAGATGTACTCATATCGATAGAATATCAAGACTTATTATTATGCTATTACAATTTTTTATTATTATGGATGGTTAAAAAAATTTTGACTTTATGGCCTGGGTTTTATAAAAACATTCCCGTTCGCTGCCATATACTTTGAGAAAATGAAAAACAAACTAACAGCGTAATTAAACATCCTCCTTTTTGGCTGTGGTGGTCTTTATTTATATTTTCTCGCTTACCTTATTCCTGTGTCATTCTAAAGTACTCCTAGAAAAACAATTTTATTTCCTTAGATTTACTCCGTTTTGATATCATTTAACTTCATAATTCTACAGTGAAAATAAAAATAAAGATTTCAAACAATACAATGAGTCAGAGAAATGAAGTACTAAAGCCAAACTCAAACAGAAATCATATGCAAAACGGAGAAAGCTGTAGAAAGCTCGTCACCCACTTAACTGAACCATAATAACTACATACAGACATCAATAACTACACGAAGAGAAAGCTTTTAAAGAATACACGGAAATTAAAGCGCATTCTCGGCAAATATAAGGCTATAAAATAAGGTCCTTCCTTATCGTCAAATATACTTATTTCCAATTTAATTAACCCTGATGTCAAAGTTTTTTTTTTAGTACCAAAATGACCCTCACTTATGATCTAGATTTATTTATTTCATAATTATAGGTCTTTACCTAAGAAATTACCGATTTTTTCTCAAGCTTTATTTTGTTCATAATTTATTTAAATGAACTTGAACAGATATTACTAAAATTGATTTTTTATTGAAAAATCGGCCTATAACGGAGATTTTGAATAAATTTAAAAAAAATTACTTCGGATTTATTTACTGAAAACATAGCCCAGTTCATCTGTTATCCGATTCACTGCTTATTTTTGCTATACCTTTGTTACAATTACAACTTATAACTAACGAAGTATGATAATTATTACTTTAATGTTGTCCAAACCTTCCCGCAACGTTTTGTCAAAGAATTTCGCATTCCCGAGAAAAATCCAAGAACGTTAGAAAAAATAAAATGGAACGCGGCAATTTCATAGGTAAGACCTATTATTATAAAGATCCCACTACACTGTGAAATGAAACAAACACAATGGTCAATTTAAAATTAATAAAATTAGAACAAGTCTAATTAATTTTCCTCGATTTGATTTAACGGCTGTAGTTAATCGACAACAGCCGGAACCGACGCACGGAAATACTTATGATAAAATATCAGTATGGTCACCTATGAAGGTGAATACACCTCCACTGATTGATTTCTAACAACTTCAAGCACCATTTTACAAGTTAAACACTGTTTTTATTATAACACTTGAAACTTTCGCAATTTGAAGAATTTGAACTTTTTTATCATTATTAACTTGCAGTGTATTTTTAAATGTAAAATCTGAATTTTAACGCAGCTGCCCTCAACGGATTGAGCAGAAATTTTCCATACGGGATTAGTTTAATGGATTGTTATCCAAGTGACGACATTCTGTATCCAATATGGCGAACTAGTTATTTTATTTTGCACTTCCATGATAAATGGGTATCAAATAAAAGATGTGCTGAGAAGAATACGAAAAATCAACATTTAAATGAAGCATGTTTTTTTTTTATACACCACCTGCATCTGGAGCACGTCAAGTATGCTCTATTTAATTAAAGTAAGTCATTAAAGCTAAGGGAAATAAAGTTGTATGGAACTTCCCTTGGGTAGTAATGACATTTAAATATGGAACGCCAAAATGTCAACAAAAAAATAATTTCGAAAAAAAAACAAGGCTGTTAAAGGCTTAACTTCCTTGGTCCAAGTAGATTTTAACTACAAAATTTGACACATCAAAGAGACTTTACTTTTATTAAAAATATTTAGCATAAAAACTTGACCGTATGTCTTAGCTATTGACTTTCCTTTGCCTACGGATCTATATATTATAAGAAAACGTCGTAGGTGATTTTCGATCCGTGATTTTTACCGCGAATTATTAAATTGTTTTGTTGTAAGTTTTTTAAATAAATCTGAGAAAAATGTCCAGTAATTCCAGCGACTCTGATATAGTAGCGGAGGCTCAAAACATTATTGATGGGATAAATTTATAATTTCTGTTTAATTTAACCTTACAGTAGGTCCTTTATATAAAGTATAGAAAGCTCCTCGGGGATAAAAGTGTCTTAGTCTTGGACATACTTGAATCCTTCGCTTCATTCAGGATTCTTACCATAATTCCCTCGCTTTTCGCTCAGAATTCAATATGCTGCCCGTGACATAATACACTGTTTTATCCCCTTGTTGCTTAATCTACTATTAACAGTATAATTATTATGATATTCACGGCCTTCGGCACCTCCTGCTTACGAGTACGACCCGTGAAACCTATCTGGGCAATAAATAATGTATTTGTAACTAAGACAAAAGGTGAACACAGTTTCTAAGCTACTTAGGTGGAAGTTCCTTCGTTTCTCGTCCAAACACACATCTAGAACATAAATCACTTCAACTAGAAAGCTTTAAATTTACGATGTCTAGAACACTCACAGGTCTTAGAAGCATTGTTAGATTTCTAGGACTTAGAGGTCGTTATGTGGACCTACGTTTTTATTTTTCAAGCCAACTCACGTGAAATGAAGAGTTCTAGAAAAATTGCAAGTAGACATTATGCGGAGTGGAAAAGCGTATACAGCGTGTATCATAAATACCCAATAAAAACGAAATCCAAAATTAGTAAAAATTTTGTTTATTGTGCAGCTTTATTTCAATTATGTAAAGCATGTCACGTTAATTTTATGAAATTTTCATTCTGAAAGATGCCAAACCGTGCAACTGATTACTTTTGTATATTTAATGCTACCTGCCAACTACTCCTTCCTCTTAAACACTCAATGGGTTGACTGGAAGAAATCCCCTTGTGAGATAAGTCCGCCTTTGTACTGTTTTTCTAATAATGTGTCTTGTGTAAATTATGCTCATGTACATCAAAGAATAAATACATACATACATACTGATTAATAGAGTTGGGACTATTTTACTTTTGAATTTAATTTTGGATTTTCTTTTTATTGTGTAGTTATGGAACATGTTGCATAATGCAGCAAAAACGCACGATGAAAGTATTTGCTCATCAAATCCTAGTTCAAGATGATTTAATTCTATCTTCGATGGTATAGTGCCATATGGTCTCGAAATAAATATAATCCGAACTAATATTTAGTCCCCCCCCCCCTTTTCCTAATCTTATAGATATAGTTAAGTGTGTGGCAAAATCAAATCTACCATTTCATAAATGCGATATTGAAAAGTGCACCAATAAATCACACTACGTGTAAATCACTATCAAAGTATGAAAACGTTTTTTATAACTTGTTTCACTATTTCATCTGAGGCTCTTTTATAGTATGTCCAGGGACTTTATTGTTTTTTATTGCTGAAACGGGCAGACATTAAATAAATTTTCCGAGCGCCTGATGGTTTCGTTATAGCAAAGCCACAGAAACAATGTCACAGCAGCAAAATGTAACCGCAAACCAGGCTTTTTCCGTTTTATAGTACTCAGTATGAATTTATTGGGTTTACTTTTAAAATTGTATGCTTTACAGAAGAAAATATGTTACTTAAGATTAAAAGACATTCAAAGATATATCAATACATATAAGATACAAAAGACCAACTGAAAATCATCTTTGCACTATGCTGAACTATGCATCCATCCTCCTTGATGCATTACACCAAGATAACCTTTGTTAAGAAAATTGATAACATAAGTTCCATTCAATGAATACTATTTTCAATTAAGTTTTATAAGAAATTCTGCCAGACAAGTCTAGAACAAATAACTTATAGCTCTTTTTCCATTTACTTTACCCAAACGATTATCCGAGTCAATTTTTTAATTAAAACTTCTAATTATGTAAAAAATTTCTTCAAAATTTGTATAAACACCACTGCTATTTCAATAATGTTACGCCATCTATGAAGCAATAAAGACAGCAGCAAAAAACATATTAAAAACCAAGGGTTCCTAATCTTTTATTGGTTGGAACAAAATTTTAAAAATAAAATCGTTCTTCGGCAGTTTTCCAAATACCAAAAACTAAATTCTCTTTTAAATTCCGATCCCGGTATTGCATAAGCAAGTATGTACCTACCTGGCGTACAATTTTAAGTCAGTGGCTTTTTCCGCTGTGATGGTTGAAATCCTTTCGATTAATTAATTTGCAGGGAGCTATTATACCTGCAGCAGGCAATTAACGACAACAATCTTTTTAATCATAAAGACTACGTAACCAATATTGCAAAATTGACTTTCTAGCACAGTCGTTTGAGCTAGTGTTAGATTAAAAACTCTTTGACTCGTTGGACAGTCCTTTTAATTCGGTATTTAATAATTACAATGAAAAAATACATATCTCCGTCTCCGATCGATCTACGCACGAAAAACGATCTGTCAAAAGGGGCCGCCTAGTGCTGTTCCACCGGTGGGCTGGTAGTGTTGTACCACTTGTGACGTCGATCGATTTTCTCTTAACACTAAGTACTCACATTGATCATCGGGAAGGGTCCAGGCCTGTGCTGCGCGAGGGGGCTGAAGGGGGGCATGCGAGACTCCTGTGGGGGCATTGGGCGCTCCGGCTGGGGCCGAATGGGCAGGCGCACGGGTCCGGCCAGAGGGAACGCGAACACTTGGGATTGAGGCTCAGGGAAACCCATTTGTCTGGAACAATGAAACATTTTTTGTTATTTGGGGAGCTTACAGGTAGGTACTGTGGAGATTCTATCTCCAGCATAATAATCTTCTTTGAACGCCTTTAGTAAAAGATTCCATAATCAAACTGTTTGGAGCTTTGCCGCGGAAATTATGTAAATATATGACACAGTCTCTTCCATGGCTTCAGCCGCGCGAGTTAGGTTCCTCTATAAATCAATAAATGCTCTAAAGGTGATTTTCTGCCTTTTCCTGGTCTCCATCAGTCTTTCCCCAATACCAGCTCCCTCCGAGCTACGCTACAGTACATACAATAAGTTTGAAAACCTACGTCTTACAACTAATTACAAGCTTTTAATTTCAACTAAGCCTCGAAGCTTTATGCAGTAAGTAAAAGTATCACTGGTCTAGCTAACTGAACTATCAAACTAGAGAAATATCCAATAGAGGAATTCAAAAGGACTTCTAAATTGAATCTCCAGGACTTCAAATCCCATCACTCTACAGATTAGTTTGAAATATAATATTTCAGATGATGTAACCTGACGTGCTGCTGTCTATATTTAACATGTCAACGTAAATGCCAAAGGTCGATTTGATACATACTGTTTCGTATGCTGTACCTACAGAAATTATTAAGGGCACCACGTGTATGGTGGCGTACTTTACGCTGCAATTATTTTGATAAAACAATGAATTTTATAAATTATTTTGGTTTTCTTTGCTTGCTTTTCGAAAGAGGTGCGTTTGGATCGTAGCAAGTGGCAAACTTTGGTCTCTGCCTACTCTAATGGGATAAAGGTGTAGCTTATGTATGCCTGCCTTTCCGTTAAGCAATTCCCGACGGGGTTCACGCGTAAAGAAGTAGGTGATAGGAACCTGTAAGTTTAGCCAATAAGCTGAATTTCACTCTGCATAATTATTGAATTTTAAAAACATTGATTTAGAAATTCAATCCAATCTAACAGTGGTCTGTGATAGATTGCAAGACTATTTTTTTAAAACCAAAACAGTCATATCCCAGGTGACATAAAGCTTGTCGTTTAACATATATCTTGCTTACCGTATATGCTAAGATTCACAGACTGTATTTTATTCTTTTTGTTTTGTTTTTATAATCTCATAATAGTTTAGAAGTAATTTTAAAGTAAAAAGTAATGTCACTAACTAATGCTACAATAAACTATTTATTTATTTAATTCCTTTTTATAAGTTTTTTGTCATTCAGTAGTATTATACCGTGCCAAATTTCATACAACGTGACTATCTTGGCTATTTTAAATATATTTTTAAGATGCCACTGTAAATGAAGTGCCCCTAATGTTTCGCCTTACAAGATGTGTGGGTTAAACTGGTGCACTTAATTGAAACCAGAAATTAGTATTTTACCAAATTACGTTCTAGTTTTCAGTTGATTTATGTTGCTTCCTACGCTCCTGAGAGGGTGACGTGTTTCTAGCCAAGATATTCATGTTATATGAGGTTTGTCGTATGACAAGGTATTTTTTCAAATTAGCCATAGTTATTTTATTTTTTAAATACAATTTTAACAAGGCTTTGGGCGTCTAACCTTGACTTCAAAAAAAATCCTTTTTAACAAAGAATTAGGATAATAAGGTCATATTATACCTTAGTTCATAGCCTGATTCGCTAGCTAATCTAAAGTCAAGGTCGATTTTGTATACTGTGATGTGCTGTCGTGTGTACATTTACCTAACTCTGTTCACCACTGGTGATAAGGTTCAAATTAGAACAACCTTGGATGCAAGGGTACCGGATGTACAAACTAAATCATCTTCCGTTTCCTTAAGCCGGGCTGGGAGTCATGTAAATTACTAAGCCAGTTGGTGAAGTAGCTCACCGAAGGCCCAGGTGGGGGATTTGCCTAACAAACTTCCCGTTTCCATTCCCCCGGGAAACTTATACACAATTTTATTCACTTCCCAAGAAACTATGTAAGTACTTCGCGGATTTCAATGATGTTGAACAAAAACGTTAGATATATCGCAGGCAGTTAGTACAATAGGTCCTCTGTTTGGCCACTTGGACGTCGTTACGTCATTATGAAAGCAGTTAATACAAATTGATTGCCGTTGACTGTAAAATATGTTCATTTTCCAAAACACCGTATCAGTTCCATTTTGAACTGGATAAAACGCTGCCACGTTAAAGCAAAAACAATGGCAAACAGCAACGCAAGACTTAAGAAATAAAATCCATACAGAACTAAGTGCCGCAGTAAATTTCAAAAATTTACCAGTGAAAGCTACGCGGAAAAACGAAAATAAATTTTAGTTTATTTAAAATGAAATAAAAATTTACTAGCGTCGTACACTCGAGTATTAAAGTCAAATTATGTTGAGGGTTTTATATTATGATGAAATTTTTTCTGTCACGAGGAGGTTCCCGTCCATAACAGGTGCCAAACTTTACCTAATTTAAAAGTATATCTCAGATGTCAATAAGGTACTCGTATCCACAAGTTATTCACATCACATTATTGGCAAATATTGAATGTTTTATCTGCGTCCCGGAACTTATAAATAAAGCTACAAAACTGTTATTCGAAGTAAGGAACATTCACATAGATATTGGCTATTTTTAGCAAATTGACAATACCTTTGGGAAGTTTAGACGTGTTAACGTAACAGAGCGACAGAGTTTCTTTCGCATTTATAACAATAAATCTGCTATATAAAAATAAGTCGGGTTTTCCTTCCTGACGCTATAACTCCAGAACGCACGAACCGATTTCCACGGTTTTGCATTCGTTGGAAAGGTTTCGGGCTCCGTGAGGTTTATAGGATACTTTTTATTTAAAAAAAGTTAGGACACGGGCGGAGCCGCGGGCAGAAAGCTAGTTGTATAATAACTTTCTCCTTACTTTCTTACTTTCTCCGAAAAAAGGTCATAAATTAAATTTAGATCTATTAAGTATGTACAATTAATTAGTAATTTATCTGTTCAGAGTCGGACAGTGCTTCTATTTAATTAAGCTGTCTGTTTTTAAATAGATTTCACGTGGGTAAATGAAATCATCCAAATACTATACTTCCCTTTTAGAGCTAGAAGGTTTCTTAAATGTCAGCTTCCAAAGGTTAAACTAATCATAACACTAAATGGTTTATATGCAAAACTGTATCCTCTAGACTCAATTTTAATCCATTTAACATTTTAAAGGTTAAATGTTCTCCATTTCAACCAACAGGTTGACTTTTTACCCGACTGCGCGACGCAAAGGAGGGTAATGTGTTTATCAGTCTATGTATGTATGTATGTGGGTTTTTACCTTTGTGGCACTATTTAGACCGAACGCGTGGACCGATTTTGATAAATGATACGTCGTTTGATTAGTCATAACAACGCTGACATTAGCGTAAAAATTTGGAAAAATCAAAATAGCCGATTTTGGACGCCATATTGTGAAAAAGAACAAATGAAAATCGACGAACTATGTCAAATGGGATATCGTTGAAAAGGTTTTAAAAAATAATTCTTAGGATCTCATATCGATTTCAATCAGAATTACCGTTTAGGATCTATAACGATTTAAAGTTGGTTAGTAACGATTCTCAATTAAATGTAGGCTTTTAATTCGGAAATTGTTATGTTTGTGCAAGTGAGATATATACACAGCTATATCTGACCCTAACTAAAAAGTATAAAATAAAATAAATTAATTTAAAAAATGAAAAAACCCGACTGCTTAGTACCAACTAAAAAAAAAAAAACAAGTAAGTCCCGTAGTCGAGACTTTTGTTATTGAATATTATTGAATAACAACGATTTTAACAGTCGAGACCCATCAAAAATCCAGCTTCCTAATAATGGGTCCCCACTGTTAAAATCGTTATGTTGTCGCGGCGCTGTCACTATCGTACCTACTCGGCCTGCTGCCATACTCGGAGATGTCAATTAAGGTTAAGTACTGTTAAACTCTAATGTTGTCTCTTTCACTCTTGTTGATATAAACAAAGATAGCATGACATTTAATTACTTCTTAACTTTAATTGACGTTTCTGAGTACGGTAGTTAGTTACTTTTAAATAAACAGCGTATTAAGCTAGAGTACATTTAATTTTCGAACGAAGCGAAGCGAAGTGTAAAGTCATTTATGAGTTATCGCACATACTCACTGACTGTATGTGGCATGTCAGGGGCCAGGGAAAATAACCCTAGATATGCTTATGTGTAAATACTGACCTAGGCTCATCTCCGCCATGGCAGATGATGGCGATACGCTCAGCCTGCGCGTTGCGAGGTGCGAAGGCACCGAGGATATTGAAGGGGAACCTCCTCTCCATAGGGTCCTCGCGGCGACGCTCCACCATGCAGTTCATGCGGCCCCTGGAAAACAAACAAAACAATTTATTTTTAAAAGTTAATTGCTTAATGTTTTTCTCTTCGCTATCCTTCAAAAGAAACAGCTTGGAAATAAATAATGCACCAGCGAGTTCGTCGAGTTCGAATTTTATTGGCAGTTGAAATTTTTTTCTTCTTATCGTGTAGGTACAGTCAAGTGTGTGGCGAACTTGGCTAACCCTGTTGTCAGAGTTTTCAAACCGCACAATGGCCTCTGACTTGGTTTGAACGACTGCAGTCAATCAACAACAGGCGGGACCGACAGCTAAACGTGTCCTCTGAAGCACGGTTTCCGTAATAAATTGACACTTTGGTCACCCATTAGGTTCTATGCCTCTAAGTACGTTGCTTACCTTCACTGATCGGTTGAGATCAGCGAGCGCCAGCGATCAGCGAGTTGAAAATAACATCGCACAATTCATATACATATATATGCGTCAAATATTCGAATCCTGTAGTTTTTTTATCTCGATCTAGCTAGACCAACAATTCATGCCATATTCATAACTACCTTTCCGCCTACGACTTCGTTCCCGTGGGAATTCGAGAAAATTATGTAGCCTATTTTCATCAAGGCTAATGTAGGATTCTAACGGTGAAAGAATTTTTCAAATCGGTCCCGTAGTTTCGGAGCCTATTTCATACAAACAAACAATCAAATCTTTCCTCTTTATAATATTAGTGTAGATAACGAAATAAACAAGGAAAGGACTCACTTTTGGTTGTTGTTAGCAAGGAAGGCACCTGCGAGTTCATCGAGATCGAATTGTATGGGCAGCTTGAACATGGGTCTGATTCCGTCGAGTTCGTCTTCTCCTTCGTCAGAGCTGTCGGACTCAGAGCTCTCGTCACTAGAGTTCGTCGCATCGTTCTTTGGAGGTTCATCGTCGAGTTTCTGTAAAATAAAAAAAAATTAGAGTTTTTAATCTCCTTGTAAATTGTAAATGCTTCTTTAACCATTCCTCTGTGGCAAAAAAATGTTAAGACATTAATTTTTCGTTGCATATAACAATGTAGGAAAAAGAATGCATTGAAGTGACACTGCTGTTTTCGAATGTGAGTTGTCTAAATTCTGAATGTTCCGAACTTATGAGTATGTTGGACATATTGGACATAGTACGACCCATAATTTTCACTACTTGTCACTGTCATATGTATAGCGCAAGAGAGGGACATATATCTGTGTATTTGTGTGTCTATTTGTGGCATCGAAACTTCTGAACGGATGGACAAATATTTCGGACCAATTTTGATGTGTTTTTTTTTTAAAAAGCTGACATAATCAAGATGGTTCTTATCTAAGTACATTATGTAATCAAATTTGGTTCAGCGCTTTAAAAGTTATAAGCGGTGTATAAGCGGTGATACATTTTTTTATTTTTAGAGTTATTGTAATTGATCATTGTCAAAGGAAGAGGCAAAAATTTATTTTTAACAGCATATATTTTATCAAATCCGCTATTGACATTCCGAACAAATAATAACCTTATTAGCACTTAATGAAAACCGTTTCATACAAGCATGCGATATCTCGTTCTGTGCTGTTTGCGGGCCACAATAGCTCGGACATCCTGCGCGAACAATGCGCCCGCGCACCATTGTTCACCCTACGTTTGTAAATACTGGCTGTTAGATAGACTGGTCATCAGTCAATCAATAGTACTACTGCCATTCAGAAATTACAGATCGTTTTTTTAAAGCAATTTTTTTTGCTTATTTATCTTCCGCTGTGGTATTGGAGCGAATGTTAAAACGTAGATTTGTTTTACCAATAAAACGTTAACTGGTTGAACAAAATCAAAAAGTTTTTAAAAATTTCCATGCTACATTAGGAGTGAAAGAAAAACTTAGAATGAGCCAGCTGCCAACTCTTCCCAGGCATACTTTAGAAACGAGTTGGTGGGACGCGAGGATTTTTCTGTATCGCGGGCGAAAGGCTGATATGATAATAATAAATAATAAATATAAATAAATAAACGCTACACACTCAAAGGCCCACACTAAGGTTTTCCCTTGTGTCGTGGGTCCCTTGGAAAACACATAAAGACAAACACAAACACCCATGACCCGAGAACAAACATCTGCTTTTTACACAAATGTTTGCCCCGACTGGGGATCGAACCCAGGACCCGCCGTTCAAGAGGCAGCGTCACCTACCACTCGACCAAACCGGCCGTCATAGATAACCTATCACCACTATACATATTATTCATTTACCATCTAATAACCCTCATAATTAATGTGAAACGTGGTGTAAAAACCATCTCGATTACCTACGTCAGCTTTCAAACAAAATAACCGCATCGAAATAAGGAGCTACGATGCCACAGACAGACATACAAATGCATAGATACACACGTGAAACTTATAACAACCCTATTTTTTTGTAGTGGGTTAAAGAGGATTTACATAACAATTTCTGTATTGACTAATTCGTGTTTTAACTCTTCAACTGTTCATTACAGAAATTAAGTGCTTCAGAAGGCACGTTTTAAGCCGTCGATGCCGGTCGTTGTCAATTGACTACAGTCGTTAAGCCAAGCCAGAGGCCATTTGGGGGTTTGAAAGCTCTGGCAGCATGTTTAGTCAAGTTTATCACACACTTTTTTTTTTTTTATTATAAGATGGGTTGACTCTTGACCTCAATCTTGACCAAGGTCATAGATGAGGTCGACGATGGAGCGAGTTAACCTAGAAAATGCCTTTAAGGCACTGGTACTCCCACGCACCGACGGAACACAGCAGGCTGTTTGGCGTCGGACTTCGGTAGGAGGGTGGTCGCGAACCAGACGGCCCTTTACAGAGCCTACCACACCGCATGAGACCATAGGACGACACCTCAGATTCAGAAAAAAATGAGGTGTTGTTGCCTGAGATGGATTACTAGGTCTCATTTGTGTTTCCTTAGTCGCCTCTTACGACCCCCACGGAAAGAAATGGGGTGGTGTTATTCTCTACCGAACACCACCCGGCACACTTGATTATACCTACGAGATAAGGAAGGGATGATTTACATATTCGCTTTCCCGTTATAACTGTAAGCTGATCTAGATCCCATCCAAAGATGTGAAAGCGCTTGTATTTTAATCTAGGTTAGGCCAAGTGATCTATGAATCAATTTATATCTGTTTATGAGCGAGCGAAGAAGTAAAAGTTGTTCAAGGAGTGAGTCATTGAGTCACTAATTCATTAGAAATAGACATTGTCATTTGCTATTTTCTTAGACTAGCTGTTTAAACAGGGCCTCGATTCTGTAACTTCAGTTGTGTGTCGATGGAATGGAGGCCATTTTATCTGTTCAGGTGGCAAAATTGAGAACTATTTAATTTTCATATATTTGCTGACAACCACCCCGACCAGCAGCGCTACCACCAACCGAACGTAAAGTTGCAAACTACCTAGCAACTGAAATTTCAGTTGGCGGTGGCGCCACCAGTCAAAGCAGCCGTCATTAGATGTATGCAATTTGGATAGTTCTCAATTTCGCCACCTGAACGTATAAAATTGCGACAATTCCATCGACACACAACGAAAGTTACAGAATCGGGGCCCAGGAGGCTAGCTTCCCTTTTTTTCATGAAGAATAGGTTCGCTCTTGACCACAATCTTACTCAGGGAAAGATGCGGTCGAGAATGTAGCGAGCTTACCCAGAAGAAGCCTATTTACTCATACTTTTATAGATATTGTAAGAATTTCAACGTTTAATTCGTTCTGAAATACATAAGATTCCTTTTCATAAAAGGTTTACAATTTGTTAGCAATTTTACTCAGAACAATAGGACTAGAGGTCTAATTGCGCCCATTCGAGGAAACCAAAACGATTTAATTAATTAAATATTTCTGAGACTACCTATTCTAAATCAAAGATAAAATAATTTATTTCTTCGTCAAAAAGTTTTTATACTTAGCCCCTGGTTGCGGTGAAACCCCTTAAGTAAACCAAGTTGGTGTTATGTCCAAATTATGTTATAAAAACCAACAAAATGACGCACTACTTGACCACAAGTTATGAAACATCCTGGTTCATAAACAAGCAGAGATAATAATAACTCCATCACTACGAGGAAAACTGCTGTGAATTTCCACAGATTTACAAATGAAGATACGCCGTCATTATGTACTGGTTAGGTACTAGCACTTATTCAAATTACCTAGTCCCATGACGAGCGAAAAAACTGCGCAGTAGAGTGAAAAAAGTAGGTACAAGTATATAGCAGAACTGCATAGCAAATGAAAAGAGTAGATGTAACTAGAAATATTTAAGTCAAGCTTCAGTTACGTTTCTTTATATACTATTAGAATGTTCTGAGGGGATAACTATAAAGGTCTAATCGCATTAATACGGCGCTACACTATACAACACGATGCGTCAAAATATTTTTTACACAAAACTGTATGAACAAAGCTACAGTAAGCGACGCAACACAGCACCAAGCAACATTCTGCGTCATTTCAATAAATAAATAAAAATTGGCGAAAACAGTTTACAATGTTTAATTGAGCCCTGCCTTCCAAAGTAAGTAGATGACTACCTCTACCTATCTTGGAAAAAACCTTTGATACATTTGTATTGTATGGCATATCATATTTTGGTGCGTTCGTGTAGAGTAGTACTTTCATTTACGATGATCGTTTCAGATTATTAACCCATATAAACGGCGTCAAGCAACGTACACAGAGGCGGTGAACCTGATGGGTGGCGTTAAAGTGGTAAATTATCACAAGCGTTTCTGTGCTTCTTAGTCCCGGCTGTTGTTGGTTAACTACAATGGTTAAACCAACTCAAAGGCCATTTAGCAGTTTGAAAACTATAACACCAGGGTTAGTCCAATTCGCCACCAACTTGATTATACACCTACACGATAGTGAAGGAAGGACATTGACTTGACATTGAACGAGTGGTAAATTAGTTTTGCAGTAATTATTATAGATATTATCTAAATATTCTCATTAAATCGGGTAAATAGCGTGTATAAAATGTGAAATAGATGTCCGCGTAATGTAAATAATAAGCGTGGCCGCTTTCACAGAGAGCAACGGTCGAGAGCCGGCGATAGCTGTAGTACACACGAAAGCACATTAAGCTGAACATTGGACCTTGACCCTTAACTCGTTTGCTATAGCGACGATTTTTATAGTGCAACCATAAAATAAGATACAGCATTTACGTAGACGGTAAGATACAGCAAAGAATAGGATTTTAAATTACATTAAACAGAGTATTGAAAAGTTTACCGAAAATCGGTTTGATTTCTTGGAAGGCTTCTTCTAACAAAAATCCCAAACTTTAGTACTTACCTAAATACATAGAGCAAGAAATTCGTCAAATGGGAAAATTTATTTACCGCACGACAATAAAATAAAGCTCTTTATGTTCATTGCCCAAGAAAAAAGTTAACCCACTTATAGAAGTTTTTTATAAATTATTTATGAAACATAGGATTCCTTTGCGGTGATATCCCAGTTGGTAATGAACCAGACTTGTAAACGGAAATCCTGGTGCGGGCCTGTACCACTTAATTCGTCTTTTCGGATTAATGTATTCGTTTTCGAAATTCGAGCGGTCCACCAACCCGCATTGGGCCAGCAGCAGCAGCGTGGTGGATTATAGCCTAAAATCGCCCTCGGTGGGGATGTTAAAAAAAAAGATTGCCTTAATGGTTTATGTATATTATAGGAACAAAATAATTCTACCAAATAAGGTGCGATATTGAAATAGTCAAATGCTGTATCCATCACCATAGCTTCTGTTCGTCTTTTATCTGGCTATGTAAACTGTACCGCAACGCACATACAACTACGTATCTCTACTTAAACAGCTATATCATCTACTCGGCGCCAGCGCACTCAGGCGAGTGAAAGCTTGTGACGTCACCCGCACCGCGGTTCATCGCGACATTACACAATGCCCTAATGACTTCAGAAGATTGAAAAAACGTTACCCAAGATGTACACCTATTATGTAAATGTTGCTAGAAGCTATCTCACTATGGTTAGACTACCCACGCAGTATAACAATTAAAGGGGAGATATTTTGTTTACAAATGTGGGTAGTATGGGTGTTTAAATTTGCCTTTAAAGAATGGTTAGAGCCTCGGTCTCGGTGCGATATTCCCTTGATATTTACATAGGTTTAATATAGAATGACTTTATATTAGTGAAAGTTTAGTTTGTAAATGGCACCGTAATATTGTCAAACCCGCAATAGGTATTGTGCCTTCGTTTGCCGTGATACAGGTGTTAAAGGAATGAGGGAAATTGACTATTAACTTGCAGGGAAAGTTACGTGCAGATTTAGTCGTAAAAATACTATTTCAACTAGATAAGCCGTTACATATTATTATCTAAAACGTATTTTTAATTATATATGTATATGTATATGTAAATATTTTATATTATCATCAAAATGCCTATTCTAACGCTCTAAAAGGGTTAATTACGAGCCACATCACGTAGATATATGATATGTTTGAGATACCAAGACTAAACACAAGATATTTTCATTCAATATCAGATTGTCGTATAAAAAAGTGTTTATATGGCGGTCAAATGTAAATTTAAAACAACCATTTATTATTACTATCGCAAGCCATAACAACTCTTTGATAGTAGCGCGCATTCATTAAAGAATAATACTGAAAACAATGATGTTGGTGTCATTTTCAGCAGGCCGAGTACGATAATGTCAGCGCCGCGACAACACCGCGGTCCTATGTCAAAATGTCAACATTGACAACGCCATAGGGCGAGCAAGCCTTTGCGCGGGACCCTCGCGCAATCAAAGTGAAGTTTCAGCGTGAGCCAAGCGCGAGTTTGTTGTTAACTGCTAGAGCTGCAGGGCAACAGATCAAATATCATTAATGGTTATGAACCATATTTTTAGCCGTGGATAAAAACAGAGGGATGTTTTCAGTTTGTCTCTATGTATATGTGTCTCTGTGCCTATGTGTGGCACCGGAACTCTTAAATGAATTCACCGATTTCAATTCAGTTTTTTATTTGAAAGCTACGTAATCGCGATGTTTTTTAGCTATATATTTTGATAAAAATTGGTTCAGACATCCAAAAGATGCGTTTTCACTCGGACTTAAAGAGAATCTGGTTAATGAGTTTGGAAATGCAAATGTAGGTAGAGAATCCGATTCCTCAGCTAGCAGTTCTCGGTACGAATCCGCGGGACTAGCTAGCGGTGATAGCCCAGTTGGTAATGAGCCAGACTTGTAACCGAAAGGTTGCGGGTTCAAAGCCTGGTGCGGGCCTGTACCACTGAATTTGTCTTTTCGGATTTTTGTACGGATATCTAATTATCACTTGCTCAACGGTGAAGGAAAACATCGTGATGAAACCCGCCCGTCCAAGAAAATTCATTTTCGAAAGACGAGCGGTCCACCAATCTGCATTGGGCCAGCGTGGTGGACCATGGCCTAAATCCCCTTCGTGTTTCAAAGGGAGGCTCGTGCCCCTCGGTGGGGACGTATATGGGCTGGTAAACAAAAAAAAAGTGGGATCTCCCCGTTGATGTTCTCCCTGAGTCAATATACCATGCATTAAAAAAAATTCCTACCTGTAACTTGTCCTCATCAATCTTGGACTCGGCATGGTTTAGCGGATCCTCCTTGGCAAGTGGTACCGTTGGAGGTTGGCTGGGAACTACCGTGCTGGTCGTATGCGTAGCCGGCGCCGCCGCTGGGACGCCATGCAGCGCGTGCGCATTTGGTAACGGCTCGTCCTGTAAACAAGGATATGGCGTTGTGTTAGGTATTCTTTAGGAAGGGTTTTGTGTGGTTGAAATCCTTATTTTAGTTATTAGAAATAGAAATACAGATAAAATAAAAAGAAAATGCACAAAATGATGCCCCTGTTAGTGGCATCATTTTATGCATTATCAAAAATGAACTGAACCCTATATATATGGACTTTTTAATTGCTAGACTAAGTCCTAACGATTCCTTAACTGACAAACATTTATAAAATGAAAACGAATATAATGAGAAGCATATTATTACAATACACTTTTTTTTTCAAGAGAAAACAAGAAAAATTCTCAACAACAAAACAAACACTCGCTAATGTTAAAAGCAATTTTCCACGTAATTGGTTAGTGTGGATACCCGTTCAACACGACTTTAGAGACCTTACAAAATGTAAGTAGTTATTTCTGCGACAAATTACGAGATAAACATTGCAAACTTCGCCGCTCACTTTAGCTAAAACCATCAAAAATCTTCTTCTAGGGTTGAGAGAAACTTTATTATATTTAAAAGGACATTTTCTCTAAGAGGGACTGGGAAAGCAGAACTTAGAACCGTTAGAACAAGCAGTTTCGTTTTGGCTTCATACACTTTAAAAAAAAATAAGTTTTTGTACAACAGAGGTCTTTTTGGGAAGCTAAACAAACTACTGATGAGAGATTCAAAATTTAATTGTCTGTAAAATTTAATGTCTATTTGCAGACTCAGTTTAAAATTTCTTAGTGTCAAATCAAAAAGTTTCCAATATTTTAAAAAAGAACAACCCTCGAGTTTATTTTCTGTTCTTCTCGGGGGATGACCGGGCCTTTGCGAACAGACGTCAAGTTAAAAAAAACAAATGTTTTTGACGTATTTTAAACAACATTTTATGTTCACTGAAGTTTGACTATTAGAATGTTGTGCATCCAGTCCAGAGTCAAAAATCATGCCAGAACGTAAACGCAGAATGAGTAATTTCATTTTGTTTGACTTCTAGGTAGTACTGGGTCCATTCGGTTGCAGTGGAAATTTTCCTAAAGTCCTAGAATTTAAAGTCGGACTTAGCAGCCCTATGATCATCTCAAGATGGCGTACAAGTTTGCATGTTACGTAACGTTCGACTCAGTAGGTATCTTCCTACGCGCTAAGGTTTGTCATTGTTCAAGCCAATTGCCGCATTCTCACTAGCTAACCTCTACATTATAATCATGTTAATCATGCAAAGAAACGACTATTATAGGAGAAGTGCAAGGTTGAATCCTGCATTGATTTAAAATGGCACTCAAATTGTAAATTAAAACTTTTTGTAACAAATATCTTTGGAGCTACAGAGGGATGTTATAAGTTTAACGTGTGTATCCGTATTTCTGTGTATCTGTATGCCTGTCTGTAGCATCGTAGCTCCTCAACTAATGTACCTATTTTAATGTTTTTTTTTTAATTTCAAAGCGTGATCGAGATTGTTTTAAGCTGTATTTAATAAAAATTGGTTTAATTGTTATGAATATCGGGGGTGGTACAAAATCAACAAAATGTTTAATTTTAGAGTTAATATACTATTCGTTCAAGTTTATGCCGGCTACGTAATATATTTTTTCCAGTTTACAAAGAATTACACAAGAAAACTTAACGGATAGGTGCCATATCATGTATTATATTTGCTAATGTTCCCCTTTCGGCTGGAAATCACATTTTGTACCAGTGCTTGTCATAGTTACTAAAAGTAAAAGTCTCACAGTATTATGTAGTACCTACTGGAACCGAAAACGTAAAATCAAATAGCACAGTAAACACAGACTGCGATGAAACTGATGAATAAACTTTAAAAGTGCCTGAAAGCTGTCTTTTAATTTCAAGTAGTAGGTACAAGTCCGAGACAGCCACTTTTCTTTTTTTAGCTAAGCCCAAAGTTAAACACAGGACAACGATGGGTTTGTATTTACCGACGTATTAAGCCTTGCCACAATAGGCACAATGTACATCTATATGTGTATTGTCTATGTCCATATTGTATTTTGTATATTGTTAAGCTTGAATGTAAACCGTGTGATCTTTGTGCCAACTAACAATACGAGTCGCCCGGTGCTTATTTTCAAGGTCGTAAGGTTGACAATCGGATCTACTGACCTTAAGTGTACGTTGTTTTATGTTCCTTCAAAATATAGAGCGTACGAGTTCAACTGTTTGTCCTTATTTGGTAACCACGACAGCTTTACTTAAAGTAGCCTCGTTTAAAGTTTGTAAGGTTGTGTTTCTTTTTGAAAACAAGTGTAAGTACCTACCTACTTACTCATCTTTGTTTTTTTTATGTTTTCAACTAAGTCAAGGATGAGGAACGAATGATTGAATTTTGTTTAATTTATTCCATAGTGAGAAGAGAAGATACTTGAATCGTATTCCACTGGCAAAGTTCATTAATAGACTGCTGTTTACGAAAAATGTTTATCAATTTGTATATTGGGTCGAAATATGAACAAAAATTTCGCCATGAAACTTGTGCTATCTTTGTATGGGAGGCGAAAATGTTTTTGAGAATTTCATATAGGTTCCTTGGAGAAAGTTATTCAGTCTCATAGAATCACCCCTTGAAAATTCGCTAAATAATCGAAAGCCCTCACCCTAATCTAAAGGGTTGTCGCAAAAACATTTGAATATCGCATAAAATAGATACTCTTTTGACACTGCCAGACGTATAAAAAGACAAGAGTGCATTTTTATTTTTGTGATAATGTTATCGTTTAATTTTTATATTTATGTGGCAAAACAAAAGATTCTTTGCTCCCAAGGGTATTTAAAAACATCAAATATTTCAACTCTATTATCCCCAGACAGAGAACGTGCATAAACTTTAATAAATATAGATACAATATATGAACATTTAATATAGTAAATAATTATTCATTTATACAGGAAACCATGAAAGCCAAAGAACGTGTATGCTCAGATAATAATCAGAAACGTTCGTGACGATACGTACACAAGATTATTTCAACAAAACATTGTTACTAAGTTAAAACATAATAAAGTTTAAGAACATTGGAATAAGACTTAAACTTAAGAATGGAAAATGTTTCAATTGTTTGGGCTCTTTTCAACAACGTGAAACTTATAACGAATTCAAAGCAATGCAATCCAATCTGAACTAAACAAAAACAAAGTTAGGGAGACAAGACAATTTGTCTGAATAAGAGTGACACGGGTACTAGGTATAGGTATACTTTACAGCTATAGGGCCTTTTTATAAGTCGAAAACGGCACGGCAAAATTGTATTACCATTGCCTTCAATGTAATAATTTTATTATATGTATATGGGTATCAAGCTAAAATAAATAATTAATATTATCAAACAGAGCTACTTCCCAGAAGCAACATCTAACAACTTACAAAAAAATTAATATCTTACTGACTATTATGGGGTTGTAAAAATTTACAATTATGCAACTTAACAATTTTTTTTTTATATCCTTCAAATTAATCTCATAAACCTAGTTTTACAACACAAGTAAACCTTATATTTCTCTATCGTCCCGTGCATTTCTCATTTTATCCTACGCTAAAGATACCTCATATACGTTGAAAAGAAAATAATTATATCATGTACAATAATCATGGACTGTGGCTTCGATCAACTATAGAAAACGACTGTGGTGTAAATCCCCTTCGTGTTTCGTACCCCTCGTGCCCCTCGGAGGACGTATAGGGGCAGGTAAAAATAAATAAAAATATATACAATAACCGTGGAAAGACACAGTCATTACATTTAACTATTGACTCAAGGATTTATGCTAAAGTATGTCATTGAACTAAGCCAAAATATTTATTTTTAACGCCAGAGATTATCGACTTATAAACTAAAACCGTGTGAATAAGTAACCGTAAAATGTTTTTAAAAACCTCTATCCTAAAAATAGACACTAGAGTATGACTCCATAACGATTATTATAAGTTGCACTGATATGCGTGAGTAATTTTCTTAAATATGTATGTTGTACCGAATGCTTCACGCAAATAAGGTTATTTCAACATGAATTACTATGGTTTGAGAAACAATGACAGCACAATTTTGAGTTGAATCATTGTGGCATAACCGTAACAGCACAGTGGAAAAAGTTGTATGACATTTTCAATTAAAGTACGAATGTTACTTCTGAAACATGGATGGAGTCTATCACTCTAACAGCTACCGTAGGGTTAGACGGGGCAGTGCCCTGGGGCCCCCAAGCTCAGAGGGCCCCTCGGACTCTGACTTACAAACTATAAATTGAACTGGTGAAAATTTCTTCCACATTCGCAATATAAATATGTACTGAGCGCTTTTCTTCATCTTTTGTATTGCGCACTGCCAAGGAGTGGAATTCTCTGCCGGCGTCTGTATTTCCGAGCTCATACAACCCGAATATCTTTAAAGTACGAGTGAATAGGCTTCTTCTGGGTGAGCTCGCTACATCCTCGACCGCATCTTTGCCCTGAGCTAGATTGTGGTCAAGAGCGAACCCATTCTTAATAAAAAAATAAAAATTAAAAAAAAGCAGATTCCAGGAACGCGACTTTAATAATGGCTACTTATTTCGAATCTGGAGTACGACAAATCTGGATTAAAAAAATTCTGGAGCACGACAAAATCGGAACACGACAAATACGGAACAAACGATTTTAAATAGTTTAGTTGGGGCCCTGGTTTATTTTGTACCCAGGGCCTTTGGTTACCTTGCTACACCACTGCACTCTAACATCATCACGATAGCCGAAGGCTTCTTCTGACCTGAGCTTCCTCAAGGATCTTTGCCCACGATCAGTTTTGCTTATAAAGTGAGTTCCTTCCAACATCCACCAAGCTATAAAAGCTATAATTGTTGATAGCTACAATTGGTAGTTAGTGTGTAAGTTTTAAAAAAAATTAAGTTCCTTATCAGCAGTAATAATGATAAGGTTCAAATTAGAAAGAATTTGGATATAGCTTTTCGAAAACCCTTACCATCAGGCAACTAGTATCAACTAGGAAGTTAGTTAATATCAACTAACTAGTATCAACTAGGAAGTTAGTTAATATCAACTAACTATATCGAAAATCCCAAGAAACCCCAACAGAAGCTCAGATGATCTTATAAAAACTAGTGTGAAAACCTTGTATCACGTAGTGACAGGTATCGAAGCGAGGCGCACCGAAGCGAGAAGTGTTTGAGACCGCGACTGATAGAAAACGGCGATTACGTGCCTCTATTGTGGCATTGTCTACACCCATAGCACTTTTACTAGATTTACGAAACTGACTAAACCGACAAACGACAACGAACAACATTCGTTGCGTGATAAGTAGGAAATTGGCAAATCGCACCTCAAACGCAGAAAGCAATGATTGCTAGGCGGAGAAATCTAGACATTTTGTGTCTTTCAATGACCTTTCTTTAATACATGAGAGAGAGTTTATAAAGCTTAGGTGGAAGTCGTTAAATGGTTGTGATTTGAAATGGGTAAAAGACTATAAAATGTTGGGCAAACAGGGAAATAAAATTCGCTAGCCCTATTTGCTGTCGACTCCATCAAAGAGAGAATATTTCTGGTATTGTTAAATTAAACCTACAACTAAGTAGGTTCGGAGCCCAGTGGTACTCATTTGGAATTGATCAGTGAGGTTAAGCAGCGTACGCAGGGCGGTACACTTTGAAGGGTGATCAACTTGCAATTCATCACATCATGAGCGTTTCCGTGCTTCGGAGGGCACGTTAAGATGGCAGGCTGTTGCCGACTAAAGTCCTAAAGTCTATTTAGCAGTTCGAAAACTCTTACATCAGAGTTAACCAGAGCTAGCAACAAAAAAGAAAGTTGCCGTCTAAAAAAATTAGAATTAGGATAGAACATGGCTAGTACAGTCAGCGACTGATCAAGAGTTCTGACCGCCCTAGACTAATTATGAAGACGCGCCCCCGCCAGGTGTGTTACGGACGGCCTAAAAAACGCGAGAACTAGGTTGCACTGTTTAAATTCCGAATTTATTAATCTGTGAACAAATGAAGTTAAAAACGCCCGTTATTGCGAGGCAGATTAAACAAAACTCGCACTAGGCACTCTGTTGCCAGCTCACCCACTCGCTCAACCACCGACAGATTCGAGTAACGAGTCAGTGTTTGTTTCACGCGCGCTTTTTACAATTTCATTGTTAAAATCAGGGACTCAAGCGCATTTAGTTTTAATGTTTTGTCTCGGTCTAGTTGAAATATGTGGGGTAGATGCAATGATGCTAGATTAGTGCATGCGAAGACACGATTTTAGCGCGCGCCCCCCCCCCCCCCCCCCCGATCCTCGCGCCCTAGGCTGCAGCCTAATAAGCCTAAGGGTTAATCAGGGCCTGAGTACAGTAAAGAAATGACTACGATTTGTAGCCCCAAATTCTTCAGGGTCTTTCTTCGAGCTATATTCAACCAACAGTACCCTTTAAGAACATGCCTTAAAATATTTGTCAATTAGAACACATTCAAAAGCGCCAATCAGAACAAAAGCAAAGAAAAATCGAGTCTCGATTTATTTGCTGACGAAACACGTTCGATTCTTGACATGTAGAAATGTCAAACTATTGCATGGTCCATACAAATACAAAAGCCCATACAAAAGTGACTGTAAAGTCAACGGCCTCAGACGACGTGTGTAGAACTCGCAATCGTGGATAGACGATTGATCGCCAGTGATAGATTGTGTGAATTTGTTAGTACGGTGCTTACAAAGAGAGTGATTGCAGCCACTAGGGTTGTTACTGACGCTTTTTTGAGCTACACTCTAAAATAACTCTACAATTATAAAAAACTGTATTCCACCCGACTTCGGTTTGTTTGAGACGGCCGGTCGAGTTGTAGTGGCGCTGCCTCGTGATCCTGGGTTCGATTCCCAGTCGGGGCAAACATTTGTGTAAAAAGTAGATATTAGTTCTCGGGTTACGGGTGTTTTTGTCTGTCTTTATGTATGTTCCGAGGGATCCACGACACAAGGGAAAACCTTAGTATGGTCCTTTGAGTGTGTAGCTAAAAAAGATTACTATAATAACTTTTAAACGGCTGAACCAATTTTGATCAAATATACCTAAGAACCATATCGATTACGTCAGCTTTCAAACAAAAGAAAACGCATCGAAATCCGTCCATTCGATTATGAGCTACGATGCCACAGACAGACACACAGATATACAGCCATACTAACAACGCGGTCTAATGTCAAAGTGTCGAAATGACGACGCTAAAGAGAAAACAAGCCTTTGTGCGGTCATAGTGAAGTTTTACCGTCATCAGAATGGAGTGACTTTTAATTTTTAAAAAACAACCCTCGAGTTTCTTGTCTGTTCTTTTCGGGAGAAGCAGAGACTGCAACTCTGCGATCAGACATATACTACGTTAGTACTATTATTTATTCTGTGTATATATATTTAAAAACAAATCTTATTCAATTATTAAATGCAACATATAATATTCACTGAATTTAATTGAATAGGTCTAAATATCAAAACAAACTCTTCGCATCTCCACACACGAATCAACTGATTTGCCATTGTATGTGAAATCGAAAATTATTTTAGAGAATTTGATATACTGGGCTTTAGGTATCTCTCTTTCAACCTCTCGGGTGGTTAATCAGTCCATGAAACTGAACAACTTCCCCAAGGAACATAGGTAAAATACGAAAAAAAATTTTGAGTTCCCATACAAACTTCATCAGAATATAGCGCATTTTGTATGGGAGATTTTTTTCGTATTTTGACATATGTTTCTTGGGGAAGTTGTTCAGTTTCATAGACTGATTAACCATCCGAGAGGTTGAAAGAGAGATACCTAAAGCCCTGTATAACCTATACAATAATAGGAAAGTTGTTCAGTTTCATGTGAAGTATCACTCCCGAAAGTTTCGTAACTAATTGAAAGTCACTCCATATTATTTCTTTTGATTGTTAATTTTGATTTCTAACTCAAAATACGAGAATTTCGTTATTACCCATGTTCTTCTTTTTACTTAATTTCTTTACGCGTCCATCGATCTTCGAAGAGACTTCATCCCTTATTGTAAGTGAACATCAATTAATTAACATAACAGCGCAAAACACCAAAACAAAAGCTGCAAGCCGCCACAACCTGACAAAATAAGACTTATCGAGTTTTAATAAGATCATACGCTTGATGCCAGTCAAAGGCAGGCAAGCGTGAAGAATTAACGAGTATCTAGAGTTCCGAAGCTAATAATTAGCCGATGACAGAGCAAGGGGGCGGGGTGGGGGTGGGGTGCGGGGCAGGGGTGATTGAGAGACGCGCGTGCGCGGAAAATTGCTCGCTTCCTGCAAACTGATGGGACTGTAATCAAGCCTACGCCAGGTAGAGGTGACAATGTCATCTGAATTCAGAAATTGTTGATTGTTCCACGCTTATTTTTAGGTCAATGTATTTTTCAGAGATTGTAGACAGCTAAAATCTGTGGTAAAATGCACACGTACAGCCTTCGCAACGTGGGTCATTTTGTCATTTTTAACCTCCGACAAAAAAGAGGGATGCTATAAGTTGAAGGGTGTATCTGTATGTTTGTGTATCTGTGTGTCTGTGACATCGTAGCTCCTAAACGAATAGACGAATTTCGATGCGTTTTTTTTATTGAATGCTGACGTAATCTAGATGGTATAGCTAATATTTGACCAAAATTGGTTCAGCTGTTTAAAGTTATAAGCAATAACTGCTTTACCACAAAACATTAAAACACCACTTAGGCCTGTGTTCACCAAAAATATAACCAACGGTTAAACTGCGGTTAGAAGCTAATCAGACAAAATGAAAAAAAAAATGTATGAAAATGACATTGTCAAATCTCTGATTAACTGCTAATCGTTGGTTAAATATTTGATGAACACTGGCTTTAGACTAACTTATCGCTTTAGACTGCGATAAGTTAGTGGCAGTTAGAGTGCGATAAGTTAGAGTGCGTAAGTTACTGGCTTTAGACTGGCTCGTCATTTTATTATCGTTTAATTTATCCCTTGCGCAAAAGGCAAAGGAATTCATGTCCATACAACTATTTTTAAACATTGTCTAAGTTTTAGTTTTATTTTAGTTTAGCCCTAAATGTCGAGGGTTATAATTTTTTTAGAATTGTATTTGTAAAGTGTCTTGTGTATTTCTCATCTTTTTTTTTTACCAGCCCATATACGTCCCCACCGAGGGGTACGGGCCTCCCTTCGAAACACGAAGGGGATTTAGCCCATAGTCCACCACGCTGGCCCAATGCGGGTATGTGGACTGCTCGTCTTTCAAAAACGGATTTTCTTGGACGGGCGGGTTTCATCAGGATGATTTCCTTCAACGTTGAGCAAGTCATAATTAGAAATCTGTACATAAATCTGAAAAGACTAATTAAGCGGTACAGGCCCGCACCAGGATTTGAACCCGCAACTGGGCTCTCACCGATTTCTCATCCATTCTATGTAAATGCTAAATCGAACTGAGATCGCAGTAACACACAACAGACTAGATTTCTATCATTCAAAAAGGCCAGTCAAACATAGGAAGCCAATTCGATACGCTGATTGAGTAAGAATAAAACAACACAAAACCAAAAATACATCGAATTTGAGCGCATGGCGAAACAATACAACCTTTGAACGAGATGGACTTTTAGGAGGCCAAGTACGAGTTGATTAACGCGCATAATTCAAGGAGGATGAATCGAGCCTTCATGCTTAATTTTCATGCTTCTTCTATGCGCCTCACCTAACGTTGAGCTAAAATCCTACGCCCCCTCTAGGGGCAGAAATTGGGAGTTTATATAAGAAAATTAAACAAACAATGATAAAGTGATAAAAATGAGGGTGTTTATTTTTATTCATATGACAATAGAATTTTAATTTACCTTTTGTTTTTACGAATATATGCAGTTAACCTGAACCGTTTCTTCTCTATTATTTTATGACTCGTAGCGTGGAGAACGGATACAACAAAAATTAACCAATTGAGTTTAGTAATTTTTTTTAATAGGGAGAAATCAGGGACCTCTGCGCCCCCCTTGGAACCGCTCGACGCCCCGCAAGGGCGGCGCGCCTCACTGGTTGGGAAACCCTGGGTTAGATAGAGAGAAACCAGAAAATTCTATTACGAACTAACTGTCCTATCATTACGACTGAAGCTGAAGTGTTTGAACCACTCCTAGCCCAGTGATGCTTGTTGTTTGAAACCGATTAGCAAGGTTAACTTAAGCGAGTGAAGTTACGCTCCTTGATGGGTAACCTTTTAAAAAACTGCACCTTTTCAAACGGACATAGACTTAAAAAATAGATGTTTTTGACTTATTTTAAGCAACATTTAATGTTCATTGAAATAAAGATTGAATAAAATTATCACAAGTGTTTCCGTAGGTTCGCGACCACCCTCCTACCGAAGTCCGACGCCAAACAGCCTGCTGTGTTCCGTCGGTGCGTGGGAGTACCAGTGTCTTTATAGGCATTTTCTGGGTTAACTCGCTCCATCGTCGACCTCATCTTTTGAACTTGTGGGCAAGATTGAGGTCAAGAGTTAACCCATCTTATAATAAAAAAAGGTCGTTTTCGTGAGCCGAAGAAGCCAGGCAAAGACCGAAGACATTTGACAGTTTGAAAACTCTAACTAAAAGCTATTTAATATAGCTTATATTCAGTCTGTTAGTGGGATACGAGCACAGACCTATATCGAGACGGTTTTGCTGTATAATGGGCGAAAGGCTGACCACCTCTCACCATTATACAACTTGTTCTATCAGATGACCCTCAAACTTTGTGTCAAACGTGGCATCAAGTAGTTCGGTGGAACCACTGATGCTCTGCCTACCCTGTTATGGATTATAGGCGTGAGCGTATATATGTATGTATGTTATATTCAGTAGAGTTTACGGTGATTGGAAATTGCTAAGTACTCGTAATTCAACAACCCTTTTGTGTAATTTAAAACTAGGTAATCGTTTCTGTCTCTACCTACCCTATTCCTAATAATTATAAAAGCGCAAGTTATGCGTACATATAATAAAACAATGCAGAAAGTTATGTCACCTCCACTTCTACGTAAATGTTTACATTCCATACGGGTACTGGCCAAAAATATTATGACATTATGACTTCAGTATTATTTATTTGGCTTAAGAATGAATCCAATCCAATGATAATATGGAGATAAATGATTACAAACATGTACCTTTTTAAAACAGTATTGATGATCTTATGCTAAGAACTAGCATTCTTTTATATAGCACTAGCTTCCCGCCCTCGACTTCATTCGTTTGGAAAAGTAGCCTACGTAATTATTGGGACCTCTAACTATTTCTATGAAAAACAATCAAATCGATCCCTTGCTTCATTACGAGATGAAGGAAGGACAAACAAACAAACACACTTCCTGATTTTCATGGAAGTAATGATATATATTACATAGGTACGCATAGATTACGTCATGATAGGCCTTTAGGTAAATCTCTTTCAACCTTTTCGGGTGGTTAATAAGTCCATGAAACTGAACAACTTTCTCAAGGAACATAGGTCAAAATACGAAAAAATCGATCTCCCATACAAAATGCGCTATATGCTGATGAAGTTTGTATGGGAACTCAAAATTTTTTTTTCGTATTTTGACCTATGTTCCTTGGGAAAGTTGTTCAGTTTCATGGACTGATTAACGTTCAGTTTCATGGAGGTTAAAAAAGATTTACCTAAAGCCCTGTATATGATTTTGCACTTATATCGAAGCCGAGTTCCGGTACATCTCTTCAGTACCGACCAGATATTATTTCTTTCGGAGCACAGTTTTTCTTCCTGATATCATTTCTTATTTTTAAGAAACGTGCACACGGATCTAATATTTGGTCGGTACTGAAGAGAAATCATATATGCGTAGCGCGCGTTGATTGTTTAAATATGCGTATCTTGTAGTGGGGACTTCATCTTAGCAAATACTTAAACAGTAATCTACCTATGATCAACAAGTAATTATTTTTGCACCAAAATGTCAAGTTAAGGAGTTTTCGTTATTGATCTACTTTGGCACTACGCAATGTACCGCGAAACCGGTCCCCGCGCGCAGTGCAACCGCGCCTCCTCGCTGTCAAAATGTCGATATACATAGCTGGTTTTCGTGTATTACGCTGTTGTCATTGTCTTTTATTGGAAAATGGGGTGTATTTGAATAATTAATGTAATTTAAAAGCAGAAAATATTAAAAAGCAAGAAAAATTCAAAATTTCTGGGGAAAATTCCACTGGAAATAGAATGATGGTCTGAGTTCAGGGTTTTAGTTTTTTCTAACCTGTCCCTTACACCCTGTATTATATCAGTGACTAGCGTACCCCAAACTGATACAATAAGAGAACTTACATAAACTTATAACAGACTAGCTGATGCCCGCAACTTCGTTTGCGTGTTAATTTAGATTTTTACATACAAAAGTTTTTTCCCCCTAACTCCCGTTCCCGTGGGAATTTTGCAATATTCTGTTGCAACTAAGCTTTAAGTTTACTAAGGTACCTACATGCCAAATTTCAAGCGTCTAACTTAAGCGGTTTAGATTTTTCATACAAAAGGATTTTCCCGCTAATTCCCGTTCCCGTGGGAATTTCGGGAATTCCTTTCTTAGTGCACCTCTACGGTACCTAAGCTACGTCCCTTCCAAATTTGATGTGCCTACGTTTAGCCGTTTAGGCTGTGCGTTGATATGTCAGTCAGTCAGTCAGTTTCTCCTTTTATATATTTAAAGATGTATAAAACAACAAAGATACGTTCAAGTTTATTTCTTATTTCCCATTTCAACTTTTATGGAAAAATAGAACAAACAGGTTTACTGACTCACTGACATTCTAAACACTCCTCAGAAGCCTTTTAAAGAATAGGTGCGAACCGAGTCAATAGCGGTTTTGTCTTTTCAAAAACGGGTCTTCAACTGGGGTTTACTCATTTGCATGACAAAGGTTAAAATATGAGAAATGTGAGCTCTTGACAACACAATGAAGAAGAAAGTTTGTTTTGAAGAGCGAAAACAATCGCTGCATCTTGAAATTTGGGCATGGCGATTGTTCTGAAAGATTAGGTGGAAACCTAGCGCTAGTTTCACCTATCACCAACTTAACTTCAAATGTCTAAAGGTCCTTTACGTATATGTATGTCCCACTGCTGGTCACACTTAAAAGAAAACTTTCCTCATAATCGCTACGCTAAATATTTGCCCCGACTAACTGGGAATCGAACCCAGGACCCGTCGATTTAACCTGCCGCCACTACCACTCCCTTTTCCCTTTAGAAAGTATATGTGTGGACGGCTGCCTGTTTTTGTAGTATGGGTATATCTATTCTTGTATCTAATTTATTTATGTGTCTCTATATCTTTTAATTTATCCAGGGCCCCGATTCTGTAACTTAAGTTGTGTGTCGATGGAATGGTTGCAACCCCTAACAGTAGCGCCACCGTTAATAATCGAACGTAATGTTGCAAACTACCTAGAAACTGAAAATTCAGTTGGCGGTGGCGCCACCAGTCAAAACAGCCGTCATTAGATGTATGAAATTTGGGTAATTCTCAATTTCGCCACCTGAACGGATAAAATTGCGACCATTCCATCGGCACACAATTTAAGTAACAAAATTGGGGTCCAAATCCTTGGTATTTTGATCTATAGTAACAAAACATTAACTCCTTCAACTCTATCGACCACTTTCTCCTACTGTCTTTATTACTCTGTTACTATAATTTTGTTTTATTACTAACTATAATTAGTAAGAATCTAAGGAAATATACGATTTACAATAATGATATCAGAGAAATACGGTGTCAAAGTTTGAAAATATCTTGATTTGATTTTAAAATAATGACTTCAGGATTTGTTAAGATTATCTAGGTATATTCATATTCTGACTATGTTGCTTATATTCATATTCTGACTGTTCAATTATGTAGGTTAATTCACACCCTTTTTGTATTGTATTGTAAAATCCTTTATTGTACATCAAACAAAATAAATACTTTGGAATCAAAAGAGATATATATTCCATAAATTCAAGGTACAAAGGCGGACTTATCCCACAAGGGGATCTCTTCCAGTCAACCTACGAGAAAGCGAGTAGGATTCATGAACCCTTTATTTTCGCTAACTATTTAAAATCACTCTATATATATCTTTGGTTATTAATTTTCGTTTTTTCACTTGTTTTAAATACATATTATAGACTGTTTTAAATACATATCATGGCTTTGACGATCATATTATGGGCTGAAATGACTAACATATTTTATTATAAACTTAACATTTGTAGCTATATTATGAGATAAATAAATCTAATCTAATCTAATCATAACAGTGGTATAAAAATTGGCTATCTCATTCATATGCATATACTTAGTGGGACTAACAAAAATAGTTCGCCCTCATGGTCAATATAGTTGGCCCACAAGAAAATGCTCGAAAAAGAGCTCCTTAAGTACAATAAAACCACATCGTAACTTTTTAAATATCTGTTGCAGCTTATCAAAAATATTTGATGCAAAATTTTCATTTAATGCTTGCAGGTTTTGGTCAAAACGACTGTGATTAAAAATGTCCACTTCGAAGAGAATAAAAAGCGCAGTATGCAATCAGTGATGGCAGATTTTAATATTCATTCATGTGACAGTAAAGTTATGGATGTGATGTATAATGAAAAGCAGAATTATATACGTATCTGCCAACTAATACGAATAGTACGTACATACATAAATAAAATATAAATATTCTGGGACAATTTACTATGAGTGCTTTAAGATAACTCATGTAATATTTATGATATCTGTTTTTGTTGTTGTATATTGGGTGATTTTACATTTTTTAGTGAAAATAAATTAGTGTTGCCACTGCATACCTAGTTTTCTTTTTCCACTTTTTCCACACAGGGGTGGGAGCAACCGCTTAAAAAAGTGGAAAAAGAAAACTTTAACCAACTAAAATAATAAAAAAGACCTTACAAATATTTTTAATAGATATATTATATGGTCACGTACAAATTTTATACGATTAGATATGTATAACGTACTACATATAAGAGTAGTTATGTTTTAAACACAGCACAGCATTTACATGTTACATTCTCTCATATAGTATAGAGATGCATACGACCTGGGTTCAATGACCTCGTCTGCCGGCCACTTTCGCCACAGATACATAAACATAATCGCAACTCTAGGTGAGCACAGAACACTGGTTCTCAACCTTTTCAATTTCGCACCTAGGTTTGAAAGTTATAAATTTTATTAAATGTAATATAAAACTCACTCACTTGTCCTGAGAGGTAAAGGAATTAACGTAGTGATTAAATTTATTACACGATTTAAGGTTTTTATGAAACATACTTAATTTTTTATTTTTTAACTGAAAGATACGTCTCAAAACCGAATGAAGTGGAAATTGCTACACCGACAAGAGCGCGGCTTTTAAAAAAAAATATAAGTATAATAGTGTGCAAACGCGTACACTTAATTGGAAAGCATTGACATTCATTGATATTCTCATTTTCCGTTTTCGTTAGGACTTTTTTTACACGAGTTTTTATTTTTCAACATGCGAGTGTGTGTCAATTCTAGCTCGACTAGAATTAAAAATATATCAATATAAAGATTCCCATTCCATGTATACTTCCGATGTGGGTTATGTGCCGCCAGTTTGAAAACCGTAAGCTGTTTGTCATAAACAAACAGCCTTTGTTTAATCCTGCGGATAACTTAAAACTACTCCTGAAATTTAGTAGAAAACCTTTAAATAACACTGAGATCCCTTGACTGAAGTGCGTCATGTTCTATCAGTTTGAGCGCTCGTAGCCCAGAGGCGCTTGCTAACTAGATTCGTGAGGTTAAGCAAGGTACACAGAGGCAGAGAGCCTGATGGGCAACTATAATTCCAATTAATCACGAGCACGTTAAACGCCGTCTGTTGCCGATTGACTACCAGCCATTCAACCAAATCAGAGGTCATTTGGCGGTTTGAAAACTGACACCAGGTTTAGTTAAATTTTCCACACACATTTGATTATACCTACACAATAAGCAAGCTTAAGAGTTGTAGTATTCATAAACATTAACCAGCCCTCGTTAGATGCCACGGACAACCTTTGACTCTAGGGCCACTGTAGGAATACAATAGAGATCCCCCTAGGTAGGTCGTGTTCTACCAGTTTTAGAGCCGCATGCAGTCATAAAGCCTTCGTGTAATGCCACGGACACAACCTTTGACTTGCCCGTCTCTCTGGCCACTTGTAACTGTAGGAATACATGTAAAGAAATCCCCCTAGGTGGATCGTGTTCTGCCAGTTTGAGAGCCGCATTCAGTCATAAACAGCTTTCGTTTGATGCCGCGGACGACCTTTGACTTGCCCGTCTCTCTGGCCGCTGCTTACTTGCAATTGCAACATACGATGAGTAATATTTTGTGAGTAAAAACATAATATTATGTTGTCTATACTATACTAATATTATAAAGAGGAAAGATTTTATTGTTTGTTTGCTTTGAATGGCCACCGAAACTACTGTACCGATTTGAAAAAATATTTCACCATTAGAATGCTTTATTATCCCTGAGTAACATAGGTTACATAATTTTCCCGAATCCCACGGGAACGAAGTCACGGGTGGAATAATATGCTAGTCTTTATATGAACACAGAACCTTGCATACGATAGGAATTATTATATGTATAAATCGCTTTTGTAGTTTTACCTAGAGCGAAAAATTAAATTAAACGAAATAAAATTAACCACATTTTAAATTTTTAGGTTTGTTCCCACGGGAACAAAGTCACGGGCGGAATGCTAGTCTTTAAATAAATACAGAATCTAGCATACGAAAGGAATAATAATAGAAACCGCTTTTGTAGTTATATTTTAACCTAGGCCAAAAAATTAAAAAAACGAAGTAAAATTAATGACATTGTTATTGTTAGGTACGAGTTTATATTGAGTGGCTTTTATTTAGCGTAAATCAAGGATGGGAACCAGTCCACGGAACTGAACAACTTTCCCAATGAAATATACTTTGCAATATTAAATTTTCGCCTCTTCATACAACTTGTGAGTGGAATCAGCTGATTGCCTCAGTTTTTTAGAATTTCCCGTAGGTTCCTTGGGAAAAGTTGTTCAGTTTCAAAGGACCTCTGAAGTTTCTTAAGATGACTTCATATATAAAGGGAATCGTGGCATGAAAGAGGTTTTGAAAGAGTCATTTGCATTATTTCAGTAGTTTAGGAACGGATTTGGTTGGTGATTTTATGTTTGTTTTGTTTTTTTTTTACCAGCCCATATACGTCCCCAGCGAGGGGCACGGGCCTCCCTTCGAAACACGAAGCGGATTTAGGCCATAGTCCACCACGCTGGCCCAATGCGGGTTGGTGGACCACTCGTCTTTCGATAATTTTCTTGGACGGGCCGGTTTTCATCACGATGTTTTCCTTCACCGCTGAGCAAGTGATAATTAGAAATCCGTACATAAATCCGAAAAGACGAATTTAGTGGTACAGGCCCGCACCAGAATTTGAACCCGTGACCTTCGGATTACAAGTCTGGCTCATTACCAACTGGTCTATCACCGCTTTATGTTTGTTGGTGACGAGAAATAAGGTGTTGCCACTTAAAAATAAAATCCTGGCTTCTTCATGTCACTACTCCTATATGTAGTAATTCATCTCATTTCAGCAACCTTCGCAAAACCATGCAATGATGAAACGTATGTAGCCCGCCCGTTTACTTAAAAGAGGTAATTCTAGAAATAGGTCACGATTTTCATTAGTGTCTGTGTGTTACCTACGCGCAACCTAAATACCGACTACCTACGTACTGCCAATTGAAATAACCTTACACCGGCACATTAGTCTGTTTAGTATGTACAGAGTTCCGCAAATCAGGTTACCATTGGCGTGCATTTTGTGCTGTTACGATAAGACTAGGAACCTAAGGCGCAGCCCTCTGTACATTCTGTTCAAAAAACCTTCTTCTTTGTGTGATCATCACAGCAATAGATCACCACAAATATATTTTTTTAAACAAGTATTTATGTCACCATGACATTGTCAAACCCGTCATATTGTAATGTGACTTAGAGGATTACAAACTTTTTTTTTAACGCTACACACTCAAAGGCCCACACTAAGGTTTTCTCTTGTGTCGTGGGTCCCTTGGAACACACATAAAGACAAACACAAACACCCATGACCCGAGAACAAACATCTGCTTTTTACACAAATGTTTGCCCCGACTGAAGATCGAACCCAGGACCCGCCGATCAAGAGGCAGCATCACTACCACTCGACCAAACCGGCCGTCAAATCTCGGTACTTTGTAAACTGCCCATTTTTTTTTCACATTGACTTTTTTATAATAGGCATTAATGCAACCTTTTTTTACTTGTGGTAATGCCCATAACCTAACCGAACCCAAAAAAGCCTAACCTAATCAACCTAACTTGTCCTAATTTCATAGGCCACCCGTAAACATTCGTAAATTTAAAATTTTACGAGGCAAATTATAATACCCCTGGAAATTATATTTTGGCTACTGACATTGTAATATAATATTATGGCTTTTATAATATTCAAACGGATATCATGTCTGTGGATGTAAATTAATATTAATGTTCTAATGCATTATTTAATATGTACCTCTGTACTTTATATGTATTAAAAAACTGATTTCCACGAATGGAGATACTTAAACAGTATAAGCAAAGCTGTTAGAACAGCGACATTGTGTAACATTTATTATGAGATTCAAGGTGAGCAAGTTTTGCGACGCGCTCTCCAATATACTTTAACATCAGACAAACAGACGGATAAGCTAAATGTACAGAGGCCGGCGTTTCAAATTACCCTATTTTTATTGCAACTGGTAACCTGATGTAGCGGTGTATTAGCCTTACTGTATTGTATTGGGATGATGTGAATCAGAACGCTAAACTGAACAAATTTCCTCAAGGATCATAAGTATACGAAAAAAAATCGCCTCTTCATAGTCTCCATACAACTTGATACCCTGACTTGGAACTGAACTTGGCACCATCAATGTAGACTTCGAGATTTGTATAACTTCCAATTTTCCCATGATCCATAGGGAATAGTTGTTAAAACCATGTACGATACTTATTCCATTCCACTGACATAGTAAGTATATTTATACTATTTGGCATTGTATATTTATACTCTTGCAGTCATAACACTCTTATAACACAAGTTAAACACTAAACCCCGTCACACTGTCATAATACTTGACGTAACCAATACTTAGCGGACCCCATGTCTATCCACATTACAAAACCACTCTTATCACCACTAAGTAGAGTCCACTCTCCTCCAGCTCCAGGGGTTTCGTACCAGTCCTTATTAACTCATTACATAACTCCAGTTGCATACGTGACGGATGATATAAATCACATATAATTCACTAAGATAATGATCGATGATTTTCCTCGACATAAAAACCTAACAATGAAATTCTAAATAAGCGTAGAACATACTGTCAAGGTTATTTATCTATAGTGGAACAAATGTCACAACAAACTAAATTTTAATTATATGCATTTATATAAATTAACTAATTTTACGAGTAATTGTCCTAATATTTGTAAGTAGCTAGAAAATACTTAAAATACCTTGACATACGAGTACACTAAATTGGTTATAGTCTTGAAAAAACCCTATGAGGTGTATCCTACAGAGGTTCTTATGTTATTTTATGCATATTCACAAACACCTGTATGTGATAGATAATAAATAATGCTATACATAGAAACAAGAAGACTTTAATAGCATGATAACAGAAGTATTTATCTAATGTTCATGTATTTAATCAGCAGGTGTACCTACATGGAACGTGAGAAAACTACATTATGATTTTCAAAATATCACAAACCCGTATGATATGTCGCTCAACTATGTTTAAAAAAATGTAATCCTAGAAACTGCACTTCAAAATTTTTAACAAAGTCATTCGTATGGCATGGTTTTTAAATAGAATATTATTTCATTCGGCTCCTTTCGGCAAATCTACGAAAATCGAGGCTTTAAATTTAAAATGCAATTGTGCACAATGCTACATCCGGTATGCCAAAATTCATAAAAGCTAATTATTCTAGTACTTACAGCCAGTAACGCGTCGTTTCCATAAGCCCTGCCTTCCAGAGCCAGCTCCTTATCGAGCATAGCATCCAGCTGCTCCAGCTGATGGCATGAGGATCTGGCAGCTACCCAGCTGGAGGCCAGGATAAAGGAGCCCAGGATGAATGAGGAAGCCACCACCGTCAGCGCGGCTATGCGGGCGATCTGGACCGCTGATGACGGCCTTTGACGGTATGCCTGGTGGTCAAACTGTTTATTACTAAGTAGGTATGAAATAGAAGTAAGAGGAAAGATATTGGATTCATCATCGTCGTCAGAACAGCCCTTAAGATTGAGATGATTATTCACCCTGTTGCGAAAGGTCTCGTCTAAAAATTACTTATTTGCAAAAGTTGAAAATGAATTGGAAAGCGCACATCGGCGATAATGTTAAAGCTAAAGACAATATATTTAAAGGTATTTTTGTGTTTCTGAGATGGAAATATACCTTGAGCATAAAACAGAAAAAAATTACCCAACTTATCTATCTAAAAAGTGTACAATGGTAAATTTCAAATCATGTTCAATTGTTCATATCATGCTAAGAATTAAGAACAATTTCGCTGTTGAAATTAGTGCATAAAAAAACTATGTATTATGCAACTAGCATTTATGCAGAAATCCGTGTAAGTATTTATGCGGCTGTTAATTATTCAGTTTAATTCATTTTAGTCTGCAATTTGTAACCATTTTGAGCATACCTATTACCCCTAGTTTTTTGAAATAGAAATGCGAAAGGTGAGTGATATTATTGTAATGGATCGTAATATTCAGAAAATAAAGGTCAATTTAAATGTCTGTCTCTATTAGGTAAGAGTTCATCGACTTGAAATCAAGAAACAACATTTAAATCGTTCCGGTGTCGACTAATCCGTTATGCGACAAATATAAAACTAAATTTTACGCGGGCCATTGAAAGTTGGTACAAAGTGATTTCCGCAGATTTTATTGCTTTCTTTTACCATTTTTACAATTAAATGGCGAGGAACGGTTTGAATTGCGTAAGTTTGCCGCACGCAGACAGATTTTTAAACAGACGAAACTAACTCTTACTATTTACAGAATAAGACCATAAAACTTGATGCGTTCTTGCGAAGTTGCAACACATTTTGTGGCAATCATGGTAGGTATGACTAGATGAGATGTTTTGAGCCTAAAGTAACTTCTTATAGCGCAAACGGCCCTTAGCGTAGCTCAGTTAATGAAAAGGTGTTTGGTACTGACTTGTGCATACATTGCATAACCATTAGAGGCATGGTAGGGGGTATTGCAAGTGAAAGCGGCCGATGGTTGCACTGAAGCGGCACGTCATTGGTTGGTGACAACTGGTTAGCTGGTATTATCTGGTTATAAAATTTCTTTCGGATTGGCTTTAAAGTTATTTAGCTGTTGCTAAGCCTGCGCTAACTTTAGTGTTTTAGGATTTTCGGGCTGAAACTAAAACGTCTGTAGAACCTGTAGATTGTTTGTAGATTTTCACAAGTGTTTTGATGATTAGGTTTATAGTAATAATCATTGTTTTTAGGCAAACATTTTTATTAAAATCGTAGCATGTTTGCGTCACCCTTTGTGAGTTCTTAGGGACAAACGACTCAAAGGAAACGTATGTGCCTCGTTTATTTGAATACAACAAGATTTCGATGACTTTTAGTTGAAGCATGACCGGTAACAGTTTATTCGATTATTTACAAAACCGAATATCTTTGGTAAAATCACATCGTTAATCCAAGTCAGAGGCCATTTGGCGGTTTGAAAACTCTCACACCAGACTTGGTATATTAGTACAACACATCTTAATTATATCTACATGATAAGGATTGTACACTACATTATGAACATTTTTATTTAATAATAATAATAATAAACGTTACACACTCAAAGGCCCACATTAAGGTTTTCCCTTGTGTCGTGGGTCCCGCGGAACACACATAAAGACAAACACAAATACCCATGACATTTGATTTTACACAAATATTTGCCCCGACTGGGAATCGAACCCAGGACCCGTCGATCAAGAGGCAGCGCCACTACCACTAGACCAAACTGGTCGTCATATTTGTTAAATGTTATGTTTTTTGTTTGTTTTGTGTGTAATAAAGAATATTGTATTGTATTGTATTGTAAGGATGCATAGAAACGGTCGTCAAAAATTAAAAATTTTATCACCCATCAGGTGCCCTGCCCCTGTGAACTTTGCTTAACCTCCCTGATAAGTTACGATCAGCAAGCGCAACCGGGCTACGAACTACATTTTTATTCAAAAACAAGATTCAAGGTGATGATGATAATGATAGAGTCAATAGGCCTCTTTATAATTCAAACGGCACAGCACGGCACGGCACTTCAAATTTGAATTACCAATTGCAATTAATTTTCATGCAACAAAATTGACACCCACAGGCATGAATAACATACTTTTAAAATATAAGGAAGTAAGTAGTTTGTAACTTTGCCAAAAATAAACAATATAGGTATGTCAATTTCACACTATTTCGTAACATATACATATATATATATATATATATATATATATATATATATATATATATCACTATTGGTAGTAATGCAAACATTATTGCGTTGTAACCCGCACCACATCTGTTTCTTTCTTGCCATCTCTAAGGTAGACTGGAAGAGATCCCTTTAACGATAAGTCCGCCTTTGCACATCTATGTATCTTTTGTATTAGTCTATAAGAGTTTGCAATAAAGAGTTTACATACATACATACATATTCTTTCAGTAGATCTTCGCGGTTATTAGCGTTTATTTAAATGTTAACTGTTTTATAATTGTCACTTTTATTTTATACCTACTTTATGTACTGCTTAAAAGCCATAATATTGATTATGTTTTATTATTACAAAAGAAGCACCATTGAATATTTTACAAATTATATGTATAACATATGGTTTTTCACCTGTCTACTCTAACAAATTATCATTTTTTTCTAGTTTGATTAAATTGGTTTCTAATGTTACATTACAGACACACACTCATGTCCCTGTCGGGGTAGGTAGAGCATCATATGGCTTTAAGCCATTACTTGACGCCATTTACATTTGACATACCTACATTTTGAAGGTTATGAGATGGACCAAAACAATGTTATCGAAAATAATTTAAACTTAAAAATTCGCGACCACCAATTAGCATTGAATGTGGGAAACTGGTGCAAAATAGGTGAAAACTATCTCCACTAATCAAACCACCAACACGCGAAAAGAGTTGCTTGAGGCAAACAAGAGGGCTATTGAGGTCGCCGCGCCGCCTTCTGGTCTAACTAAGTAAATCTATACCAAATAATCCGGTCTGGCTTGGAAACGGCATTAATGCAATTCATAATAGCAGAGGTATTACATTCGGCATTTTTAACCACCAACGCAAAAAGAGGGGTGTTATAATTATAAATTTGACCGCTATGTGGTGTTTGTCTGTGGCACCATAACCGATGCGTTTTTTTTTTAATTTTAAAGCAAGTTTTCTAGCAGCAGTTTGAAAGTCGGAGGTGGTAACTTTCAAATTATACTTCCTTCTAAAAAAAAATCACGGCCCATGCAAATCCACCACTAACGCAAATCCACTAAGCAAATGGGCCTTTTTTTAATATGAAAATGGCACGGCAAATTGTATTACCATTGCCTCCTATGTACTAGTGATACTAGAAGCTGGGAACATAGAAGGCGATGGTAATACAAATTCTGTCATGCCGTGCCGTGCCGTTCGAATTATAAAAAGGCCCATTATTTGTTCGATTTACATCAATTTACATGTAGAAAAACCCATCGTTTAAAAGTGTAGTGACGACGCGATTTTATTTAGTAAACAAAGAGTTTATATACTGTGCCAGGCGTCGAGGATGTGGCATGCATTCAGAATAAAGTTTTTTTTATTTATATGATGTCATTCGGACGTGCTGAGAAGGCGTTTGGACTTGATACTAACAATAGAATATAAGCCGGATCTAGGGCTCTTTAGTCGGTCTGAATGCATGTGGATACTTTGTTTTGGTTTTGCTTACTTTAGGGGGTGATTCTTCTCGAGAAACTGAACAACTTTCCCCAAGGAAACTGCCCTACGAACGAAGCATGGAAACACTATATTACTATTAAACCACCTATGGTTTGTCCTAAGACACAGACAAAACAAAGTTTTTTTTTTTATTCCACGAGTTTTTTTTTGAAGTGAAAACTTCTTTAGCGGCGTTGTGCACTTGAAGTATGGGTAAAAAATGTTAACGTGTCTGTCACGTGATCCTGACTCGAAAATTCATAAGGCGGCGGAAGGGTGTTTAATAAATATAGGAAATCAAAACTGCAAAAGTCAAGACGTCATCCGGTGTCAACATAGAAAAAATGAAATTAAATATTAATGCACAACGTTAATGTTCAAGTTTTCACCTCTGCCGGCAATCCAGGAGTGCAACCCATTGTTTTTTTTTAATTTATTAACGTCTTAGTGTCTTAAGACAAACCATAGGTATTGTCTTCTTGAAGCTATTGATATTTAAATGTATTTGTCGAAATAAACAAATTTAAAAAAAATTACTCGTGGAAACACACGTAAAATACAAGTTTCGGCTTAATTTAGGCACCAGTCTCCCACAAAATCTTGTCAATTAATTAAGTGCATTTTTGTATTTAACATAACTAGACGTAAGGCTAAATTTTATGGAAAAAAATAAATAACTTATTATTATTATATTATTTAAATTGCCTGTTTGGTCCATCAGGTTCGCTGTCACTGTACACGTTGCTTAACCTCACTGATCGGTTCAGGTCAGTGAGCGCCACTGGGCTACTATGGCATGTACTATGGTGGTTGTAGGATAGACTTATTCTTATTTCTTTATTAATCTTAGCTCGGCAATGTACAGAGGCCAGCGCATCAGGTTACTCCTTTTTCATTGTACTCTTATCACAACAGCACAGAGTGCACGCGTGTGGTAACCTGAGTTGACGCCGTCCGTACCACCACAGGCCCACCACTGACAGTGACGGATGCAAATTGCACACGAGACATGGAATAAAGTATTTTTTATTCTATTCTTCTAGTCTACAAGAATAGTAAATATATAACACAAAAAACACTACAGTGATCATTATTTACTTATCATGCATCCATCCCTATATTTTTCCTTAGTTATTTTATTATTCAATTTTTATGTAGGTAAGTAGTAAAATTACACCATTGTACCAAAGAATGACATTTCTTTTACCGTAAACAAGTTTATTGTCTGCATAATTTCCGTAAATATTTTTATTAGAAAGGAAATATCAACAAAAAGATGTAACAATCGCGTCCACCATTATGCAATTACAATAGATTCACATCTAAACACGGAGAAACAAACAAACTACGCATCATTACAGCATGTAATCGGTTTTTTTTTTGTTTTACAGAATATCATCTTGCATAATAGAGTAAGTAAGTAGATTTATTAGACAAAAAAAGTTCCAAAAGAGGCCAAGACTGTTATGTTATTTTAAAGCATCTTGCGATTGTGTTTATTGAGAAAAAAAAATTATAAATAAACTTCACAATATTTTAAAGATGGTAAAATAACTTTAAAATTAATTAAGATTACCAACTAAACTAACCAATTAGAATCTGTTTCATCAAAGCGTTTTAAAATAATAATATACATGAATAAGGTATTTAAAATTAGATATTGATCATTTATTTATTTTTTGGTTTCTGTTATCTTTATTTACTGTTTATTGTACACAATAGACATACAAAAATAAACATACAAGAGAGAGACGACACAACTGCTTATTTCTAGGTAGAAATTTCTTACAGCAGACCTAACAAGAGAGATTGGACGAAGTGAGACGAGTACGACGTGCACAATAAAGTGAAAAAGAAAACAAGACAGAAAATGAAACTTACAATACAATTTAAATTAAATCAAAAAACATACTTTATTACCTAAACAAAAAATAAATATCTATAATAAATACAAATGCAAACACATACATATATATATATATATATATATATATATATTATATATATTCCACAACCTTGCCGCATAGACCGTGAAAGAGCACGAGAAAAAATTAGTTCGGTGAGAGGGAATAGCCAAATTAGTTCTCACGTTACTCCGACAGGGTTTGTCAATAGGGCGCGAGAATTTGAGAATTTTTTTTTCTTTGTTACTCTTAAGATATTATAAATGTAGTAAAAAAGACTACCTTCTTGAGGTCTATCACGGAAGTTAGGAAATATCTGTAGTTAGTTGTGGTTGCCAACGGAATACCAGTTTTGCTAGTTTTGGCCAATAACCGACTTTTAAAGTAGGATGTCTTAATGCTGAAGCGTTTGTGTATGTCATCGTTGAGGCGTGGACTCGATAGACCCGGCATTAGAGAGTTTTGAGGCTCTGAATTTCTGTCTGGATAATTTTATGCAGATTTAGCGATATTTAACGCTTAACGCCAAAGCCTGATCAGAATATTTTGGAGGTTTTAGATCAGACTTGAGTAGGTACACTATCAGAGCTATAGACGGTTACAGCCTTTCTCCTTGGGTGATATAATTTTTTAAAATAACTTCCTTACTTCCAAAAAACCTCATGAACAGAATTCTATTAACATTTTTTGACTACGACACAGATTCATCTCAAGAAATGTGTACTTATATCACAATTTAATCAAAATTCCATTCATTGAAGCTTTGTTGGATATTCGAAACAATCGACAATACATTATAACAGTGATCACATACTAAAACAATAATTGAACATTATTTAAATTACTCAAACGTAAGCTTAACACAAATATACAACATAGTGCTAGAACAAACCTAATGTTATAATTTATAAATAACATAAAAACGACAAAATATAAAACAATAGAATAATGTTGACTGTTTATGTCGCCTTTAACTTGTTTCAAATAGTTAAAGGCGACATTTTCGTACTGCATTTGTGCATAGCTATGTTTAAAAAAGCAACCTTCTAAGCTAAATAACTCAATCCAAAGTATTACATTGAAATACTCAAATTACATTTCTATAAAGGCGTAATTTTAAAATTGTACGTGCAGTGACATATTGTTTTTATTTATGTTTGAAAACCGTTTTTTTGTTTTTTATAACGAATGGGTTCGCTTTTGACCACAATCTAGCCCAAGGAGGAAGATATGGTCAAGGATGTAGCAAGCTCATCCAGAAGATGCCTATTCACTCGATAAAGAGGCTCGGGTTATATGAGCCCGGAAATACAGACGCAGGCAGGGAATTCCATAAAAAGATTTGCCCCTTAAAAAGTTCTTATGTACTTCAAGGTAGTCACTCGCGAACGGAGTGTAGACGTCTTCTTACAGATCCTAGATTCGGTCCTGGTAACATAACGTTATAACATGCAAATTATCGAGTTTGGTTCTCGTCACAGACAGGTACGAAGTATTTATTTATAAAGAATTCGGCAATCACAACATGACCACATTTAAGATTGAAGATCATAAATAACCTTGTTCAGCTTAAGGACGTTTTCTAATGTAGTATTTGCACGCAGATAAAGTTTTTTGTTTTCATTTGCACACTTGGAATGTTTTTTCTTTTTGTAGAAAAATTCTTGATTTTGCCAATTATTTAGTCAAAATAATTAAAATATTAAATCACGAAGTCGCCAGTATGTAATACGTCCGAGCCTCATCCGTCGATCAGCACAGCTAGCAGCTGAGGATGACGAGTTTAGAGCACTAAGATGTTATATCCCCCTCCCACCCCCTTTTTGTACTTTAATCTTCTTATATTATATATAAAAATGAATCACTAAATCTGTTGGTAAGCGCAAAACTCGAGAACGGCTGGACGGATTTGGATGATTCTTTTTTTGTTGTGTTCCTTATTGTCAGGAGAAGGTTCTTATGAAAGAAAAAACTAAAAAAGTGCCACGGGAACGAAGTCCCGGGCGGAAAGCTAGTGTAGTATATTTAAAAACGCAAAAGTTTGGGAGGATTTAGACTTTTACAGCTGTTTCATACAAAAAAGTACTGAAGGGATTTGATAAAACTTTACAGTAATGTGGAGCATTATTAGCATGACATATAGGGCTATATGTTTTTTGGGAAATTCCGCAGAAAGGAATAAATTTATAGGTTTTCCTTTCAAATCACGCAATGCAATGTTAATTATGCTATTGATGTTAAAGTTTTTTAAAATGGAAAAGTCCACGAACATTATAAACATTGGGCCTTTTTGTAATTCGTACGACACGGCACGGCAGAGTTTGTATTACCATTGCCCCCTATGTTCCCAGCTTCTAGTATCACTAATGCGTAGGAGGCAATGGAAATACAATTTTACCGTGCCCTTTTGAATTATAAAACGGTCCATTGACTATTTGTCTACGAAAATAAAATGAATTTATTTTTTGTATTTTATATTAATGCTCTTTATATTCCGACTGTACATTCAGCAACACCTCTAGTGGTTAACATAGACGGATGTGACGTAAATCATTGTCCATTTGTCCACCAATGACGATTTCACTCTGATTGTCCTCAGGTCGTTTTTATCTATTTTATGCAGTAACTCTAACTTGTAGCTTTCAGGTTACATACATTTTGTGTTTTATTTCGTCGAGATAAGATCGACTTTCTAACAGCAGCAAATCTTGTTAGAAATAAGGAAATAGTGGTAAGAAAGTAGGCGATCTAGCTATCAACGTTTTAGTGAAGGAAATGACAAGATAGGAACTGGAATACGGACTTAACGGACATGGTAGTTTTTACCCGACTACGGCGAAGCAAAAAGAGGGTAATGATTAGTTGATGTACAATAGGGCTATTATGGATCCTGAAGCCGATTTTGACGCGTCAAACCCATTATCACATCAGCCTATTGCAGTTCACTGCTGAACATAGGCCTCCCCCAAGGTGCGCCATTTTGCACGATCCTCCGCTTTTTTCATCCAGCTACTACCCGCTATCTTCTTTAGGTCATCTGACCATCTGGCTGGGGGACGTCCTACATTACGTTTGCCAATAATATTGTAATTTTATTTAGTAAGATTAATAATCGCCCGGTACTTTGTGAACTGCCTCCAATTTTTTTCACATTAGGGACCATCCATAAATTACGTCACACGTTAAGGGGAGGGGAGGGGGTCGACAAAGTGTGACATTGTGTAACAAGGGGGTGGGAGGGGTCATAAGTTTCGTGACGTCATGTTTCAAAATGTGTTATGAGTATAAATTATTAACGACAAACTTAACCTCCTTACGTATTTACTTTGGTTGAGACAATGAGTTTAGAGTTCCCGAAAAAAATAACAACTCGTAGTAATTATTTTATTAGAAAATTACAAAAAATGCTAAATATGTGACTAGGGAGGGGGGAGTCTTACAAATGTGACCAGCTGTGACAAGGAGGGGGAGGGGGTCAAAAAAATCATGAAATTCGTGTGACGTAATTTATGGATGGCCCCTTAACGGACTTTTTTTATAATGTTAATGCAACCTAAACCCAATCTTACCTATCCTGATTTAATGCAGGAAGCCCTTTAAGTTTCGTGGAATTTTAATTTTACTAGGCAAAATGTAGTGTCGCGGGTGATTATGATTTTACTAGTGAAGTTGCGAAATTACGGTTTTTACAATTTTCCGGTGACATACTTTGCTTCTGCACGATGTGATTTTAAATGATGCTGACGGTACCTACCTAAAGAACATTTTCAAAAAGCGGAAAGCCTCTATAGCAGGGGTGGCCAACCGGTCGATCGCGACTGTTAGTCCAGTCGATCGTGGCAAGGCAAAAAAATAAAATAACATTTCACATTTAAGTTTTTTCTCTTAATATCATTTAAAAAAATACTACATGATTGTGTACTGAACTATGCTGTTTCATTAAAGATTTCAAGAAGTATGTAATTGGTAAATCGCACAGGGTTTTGTTAGTAAACAGGAGATCTTGGGTATAATCAAGTTGGCCACCCCTGCTCTATAGAAAGTAAAAATAACGGAGAAACATTTAAAACTGCAGTTTAACAGTTTCAGGAGATAACAAAAATAATAGCCAACATGTTTCTATAGCTTAAGCAGTTCGCGTGATAGCGCGTCTACGTTGAATCTAAGCGGTGACAATAGAACAATGAAATTCCCACATATAGTGATGAGAAGAAATACGTAAGTACTAGGAAAAACTAGGCTCTAATGATCATCGCTAGACATGTTTCCTTATAACACGTTTTTTTTTTTTTTAAGATAACTTTGAAATGGTAATGATGTGTTAAAGATTTGAATGATGTCGTAGTGATCTTAATCCTTGGTTATAGATTAATTGAGGAAATTCTTTTCAAATCTTGACTATTCCACTTTTTGTGTTTTTGTATAAATCCTTAAATCCTTATTTTGAACATGGCAATTCGAATAGGAATAATCTACTTTTGACGAAATCATGCGTTTTTAAATATATTTTTCCAGTTTTGTCAGGATTTTGTTTTCGATGCATATTTTTTTTTTTTTTTTTTTTTTAAATTAGTTCTTAGCCTGGATTCTAGTCCTTTAGGCTGAAATCTTCATTTTTATTCCAATATCTTCATTTTACCGCAACTTAACCTAACCCCTAAGCTCCTCATGTCCTCCGCAAAACAACGATAGTGTATTGCTTTACGAAAAACTGGCGGCGAGAAGCACAACCGCGAGGATCTTTGTCGGTACCAAACGAGCAGAAACGCAGTTATCACTTGAATTTTTTATCACTACACGAACTTTAGTCACTTTACTGCATAAAACACTATCACTTTTATACATTAAACAACTTTTTCACGTAGAAAACGAAAATTCAATCGACACAGCAACTGTCCTCGCCGAGTTCCCGCCAAAGTATACCTTTCGATGCATATACATTTCAATGTTGCCAACCTAAAAAAAACATCTACTTTGGTCGAAAATTGAATAAGTAGTCAAGTTTTGAAAAGAACCTCCTCAATGTATATAGATTAAATTCAAGTCTTCTTTACTAGCATCCTTGCACGCAGGTCCTGATGCTCTGCCTAGCCCGATAGGGATCATAGGCGTGAGGTAGTATTCAGTGGCACTTTTATTTGAGTGTGTAGCGTTTATTTTTTTTATTTTTTTTTTATTACAAATTGCAAAGATGGAGTTAGTCATTTAAAATATTCGGTAGAAATGCATTTGTAAGGCTGTTTCCAAACTGCTGATTAGGGTTAAAACGTAATGACACGGTTCCGTACACCTTTACGAAGATAGACAATCGTCACTTAGATGTCGAAGTCACAAAAAAGTTCAAAGCTAAAATCGAAAATACTTAACAATATGCAACCTATGCTATGTTCACCATAGCATAGCAATAAACCAAAGATTTGACAATGTCATTTTAATCCTTTTTATTTTACGTTTGGTCTGATTATCTACTAAATGAATTGATGAAAACGGCCCTAACACCGCTGTGAGAGTAACTTTTACGAAAACCATTCTTAAATTCAAATAATCAGTAAAAGGTCATGACGTCTCACATCTTTGTTTATAAACTTCAGCTACTACATACTTGTTATGGCTTTATACACTGGGCGTCAAAAATAAGTAGTACAGTTTTAAAATTGCGATTTCTCCCAAACTATAAAACTTAGACCTTTGAAACAAAAAAGGTTAAAAAGAAAATTTAATCTTATTCAATAAAAACTTCATGCATTATAAGAACTTATAATGCTTGACTTTAAAAAAAACGAATAAATAAAAACACTTTTTTTAAACTGTTGAAAGGTGTTGTCTTACTTAGGATTTTTGTGTTTGACACATTCGCTGCTGATAAAGCAATTGTAATTGAAAAGCTTAAGTAGGTATCTTCAGAGAGTAAATTTGACTAATCATGCCTCTTTCACCAGAAGAATGTGCAAGAATCTTAGCTTTTCTCGAAGTGGGCATCAGTATGCGTCGTACTGCAAGGAGGGTGGGTGTAACTTTAAGAACGGTTCAGCGAGTAAAGCAAAGGTACGAAGAGACTGGAAACCATCTAAGGAGACGAGGTAATGGCAGACCCAGGTGCACAAGTACCCGAGAAGATCGCTTTATTGTTTCCACTGTGTTAAGAAATCGACACCTTAATGCAGTTGAGGTTCAGCAACAGCTTCTTCGGACCCGAACAGACTACATCAGTGAGAGTACAGTGAGAAGAAGACTTGCTGAAGCTAACCTGAAGCCTCTAAGACCAGCAAATGGCCCCAAACTTGAGACAGAGCATCGCGTAGCAAGACTACGCTACGCCCGTCAACACGTACAATGGGGCGAAGAAGAATGGGCTAGAGTTTTATTCACAGATGAGTCTCGATTCTCTTTATACACTTCAGATGGACGGCGGAGAGTCTACAGACGACCCGGTGAGCGATACATTCAAGCTTGTATCTCGGAAAGAGTCCAATATGGCGGGGGCTCTGTACACGTATGGGCTGGTATCTCTTCAGAGAGTCGCACAGAGCTTGTGGTAATAGAAAATGGGACTTTGACTGGTGAAAGATATGCCTCGGAGATCCTCAACGAGTATGCAGGGCCATATTTAATAAATATGGGTGATGGAGCCATCCTAATGCATGATAACGCCCGGCCACACACTGCTCACCACGTACAAGAGTACATTCAGGAGGTTGGCATCAACTTGATGGCTTGGCCATCGAGAAGCCCAGATCTCAACCCGATTGAACACGCCTGGGATGAGCTTGGGAGGCTAGTCAGAAGGCGCAGTCCACCTCCTGCCACACTCAGGGCTCTAAAACATGCGCTGATAGAAGAATGGGAAAATATTCCCCAACACCGCCTCCGAAACTTAGTGTTCAGCATGCCAAACCGGATCCAAGCTGTAATTAGAGCCCGAGGCGGCAACACAAGTTATTAAATTGTGAAAAAGTTCCAAAACGTGAAAATTAAGTGGTTGACATATCGTTAAAAATTGATACTTTTTAGTATTTATCTTAATTTTAAGTTTGAAACTTTATTCATGCCAAATAAAATATAACTTTAATAAACTTCGTTAAGTTTACTATAAACTGCTTTTTATTTCATAAGTGTAACTACTATAGTTTAGGAGTAATTGCAATTTGAAAAGTGTACTACTTATTTTTGACGCCCAGTGTAGTTGACTGTGACACGTAGTGAGCCTAAAAGTCGGTTAAAACAGTCAGACTAAAGTTTTGTAAAAAACTTTGTGTTGTAATTTTTTTTTAATATCGCTCAAGGGTAAAGCAGTCGTCATGGCCATGCAGTCAACCATTTAAAGTAGGCGTTAAGTACGAACTTGCAGCTCGGAATACAAAGTTATAATTTTTTTTTAAATCTGGCTGATCATTTATTTCGTATAACTATTCTGGTATATTCTTTACCTAACCTATCCCATGGTTAAAAGAAACAAGCATTATTGCTGTTAAAAATGTGTTTTGTATACAAAGCTAAGGTTTACCGACCCCAAAAGTAAGTTTTTAAAACCAATTTCGTAATTGCAAAATAATATATCAATTTTTTTTTTTCAAATGAGAATAAAATCTATTTATTTCTTTATTCCAACAATCTAACAGATTAAAAATAAGTTCAGATTTCTTAACTAAAAATGTTAGGGCGATCGGCAACCTACATGTAATTTCCTCTTTATGAAGGTCTTTGTCCAACAGTGGGATAAGATATATTTTATAACAATTAAAAAATCAATCATGGAGACTTTGGCCTGCAGTAAATTTTATTTAGCTAATGTCAATAGGTTTGAATGTTCTTTTGTTTTATTGAATAGAAGAAACACCCAACTGTTGTGAAAATCCAGCTATTTACCATACCTATTTGTGGTCGGAAAAGGTTTGTGTTTACAAACAGCCAGTCATGCGCCAACGCAGCCGCCTCGGTGCAGCCACAGGCCGCAAGAGAAAGGCACTTTCGCGCAGCAATCGCAACTCAGTTTACCCACTCAATTATACAGTTTTATTTACTTTTATGGCCACTTACGCGACGGAAAACACTAAAACTTGATAAAAATCTTTTTTTTCTATACATGTTTCTTATTTTTTAATTAAATCGCGACGGTTTAGACTAAGAACAGCCGCTAAATACGCAAACGGATTCCTGTAATTAATTCGTTCCCGGGAACTGAAAGCACGAAGTCAAAGCAAACAAGTCCCGTTGAAAACTTTGTCACTCTGCACTCAAGTTACACAGACAGACAAGTAGGTCTGTAATGGCTATAACTAAAGCAAATAACGGATTCATACCGGAGGGGGCTCCGAAGTACTGTAGACCTCTGACGGAGGATATTCCGGCTTCATGGTGATCGTCGCCATCGAATCTGGCTGATGCTCCTTCTCCATCACGAAATAGTCTTCACAATAAAAAAAAATTAAATTGATGTGTCGTCGCGCGAGGTGACTGGCGTTCGGAGTAGAAGTGCGCGGCGCGAGTGAATGGTAAACCGGCGCTTGCGCAGCGTGGTGGGGCCGTCACTCAATAAAGATGCCGTGATTATATTCTACCCATTATATATAAACCTAAACAAAAATACTTCCATAGTTTCAGTAACACGTAATAACAATAAATTCAACGTTATAATATAGAAAGGTATTTTCCTTTCAATAAACAATACTTTAACCTATCTCCGCGTTTTTCTTAGTTTTCCGTTATGAACAATAAAGCAGTGATGTTATTCATAAAATATCTGCAATAGCAGATTATATCTTCATTTTTGCCGGTCACTGTTGTTTTATAAATTTTAATTTCAGTATAAATTCTAGCTAAAAAAACTATACGTAAGCATTTGAAAGAATTACACTTAAGACAGGAAATGCGAATTCACCTAAATATCGATATAAGTTTTCCTTTTTAGTGATTCACCAAAAAATATGTTAACTATAAGGTTTTAACTCTGATCATTCAAGTCGGAGCGCTCGCGCTGACAAGTAAAAACTTAAAAACAATTTTATTATTTATTTTACTGTCTAAAGGTACCTATTGCACGATTTTTTTATGCAAGGAAGCTATAAAAGCATACTCGAGATATGTGGAGTGATTTTACAGATGAGCAGTGCTAAACCTGAATTCTCCGTTTTTTTTTATTAATAGAGGGTTCGTTCTTCTTCTACTTACTTAATCAATGAATTTTTGCTTAAAATTTGTGAAACGTAAATACGCTCACGCTTGTAATCCCATACGGGGTAGGCAGAGCACCAGTGGCTCAGAACCACTTACTTGATGCCACGTTTGACATAAATTTTGAGGATTATTAGATGAAACATGTTGTAAGTACAATGATGAGAGGTTGTCAGCCTTTTGCCCACAATACAGCAAAAACCCTCGCGTCCCTATTACTGACTTTTACAGTATGCCTGGGAATTGTTGGCAGCTGGTATATTCTAAGTTTTTCTTTCACTCCCAGTCCATTTTAAACAAGTTTGTGAAAACTTGATTAAAATGAAAAAAAAATTGCGCAATTTTCACCACTTTTCATACAAAAACTTTGACTGCTTTGACTGCCGCAAACAAAACCTGCAAAGAGAAAACCCTTTCAGTTACAGGAATACCTACTCTAGCAGGAGGGACACCAGTTGTGAATTTGGGACAATAGGTGGCATCGTTGACTTTGCGTGCATTGCTGCGTTTGGCTGCTTGAAAATCACTTGGTACAGAAGCAACGTATGATGAATTTGCTATCAATCGCTTAATTATGTAGTCAGTATTGTCAAATGAACGAATATGTATGTATGTATTTAAATCATTTAATGTACACACGGCAACACATCAGGCTATACATATTGACCTTCACGTCGCCCATATCTCGCTTGTAAGTAATAGCGCCGGCTTTCGCAGTGCAAATGGGTAACCAGACGTGCTGCTGTCTGTACCTACTTCTCTACTTTGACTTATTACTTTATTTATTTATTTATTCAAAAAAGGAGGAGGTACTATGTTCGACTGTATGTATTTTTTTTATGTGTGTTCACCGATTTCTCCGCCAATTATGGACGGACCGATTTTCAAATTTCTTCATTGGTTCGAAATAGTATACTCCAGAGGTGGTCCCATAAAATTTTTATCGAAAATGATTAGGCGCATTTAAAAAAAACAACAAAAACAAAAAAATACTACAAACCAAAACATCATCTAAATAAATGAGTGACATTTTCGTTTGTGGTTATCTGCTAATAGGCATTGTAGTTAGCAAAAAATACGAGTTATCTACTTTGTGTGAACTGTTGTTGGGATTGAAATCGGTGACTTATACGTTTTTAACGTGGAAAATTATTATAAATAACATCCTGAATGTTCTATGAATAAAATTATTTTGACTTTGACATTGTTTTTAGCATCAATCCAGTCAATTCTATATGTTGAAGTCGATTACGATTGATCTCAAATTCGACATGCATTGCTGCTGTAAAAAATAACCTCCAAAAAGTCTTTGTAGAGAAACAATATAAGAGAATTTTGAAATCAACTTACAGAATAGACCCACCCCCATGCCCCTGCTTGCCTGATGCAATGCAAACTGTGGCACACTTCATGATTCATGTTCTCAAATCATCCTGCTTACGAAATTATTTTCCTGAAGAAACCCAGAAAGAGCCATGAAGTGACCATCACAGACTACCTAGGAGAAACTACCGTTTGTGACCATCTCATCTGTATTTTAAGCATAAGGCTTGCACAAGGTAAAGTTTAAGAATATGTATAGATTTTTTATTTGAGAGACCTCTATCGAGTTGAGATGACATCTCATACGTCAACGTACGTAGGAATAGGTAACTATTGTATAAACTAGATGGCAGCATAATGTACTTCATTTTGATGTAATTTTTTGAGTTTATTCGTTACAAACATACAAAAATTCAAATCTTTCCTCTTTTAGTGTAGATGTAAGTACTTAGACAGATAAAAAATATCTTTATGGATTTTTACAAATTTTGGTGCGATTGATGGATTGATAATCTAAAAGTTTTTTTTTTTATTTTGACAGTGACAGGTTTGTTTTATTTGGGTTTGACAGCGACGAAAAAAATACCTAAAATTATATTTCGGATATCTGCCTCAATCTTGTGGTTTATTCGAATATAATATTAGTAACTGAAAAGGTTTAAAAACCTAATCTTAAAACATGACTAATTCAGGAAAAGGAACTTTCCAACCGGTGAGCTTCTTTGCATTACTATATTTGAGGTTATACAATGAACGGGTTACAAATGTTTCGAATTTTTTGAAAAATCGTATGTTTAATACCTTTTTACAGGATTCTGATGTTCACATCTCATACGAGGACCAGTTAAAAATAAATAAATTTGCTCGGCTGAACGCTAAGCTCGATGACTTCAAAGATGAGTTGAAAGTAAAACAGAACGATACGAAGAACTTGGAAGAAGCTGTAGAAGAATTGGGCCTTGCTGATGACACAGAGAAGATACCTTACCTTTTTGGAGAAGTTTTCATCTGCCAAAGTTTAGAGGACACATTGGTCAGTACCTAATGATCATTTCTTTGATATCCTATAAAATTGTACATACAGCAGCACATCAGGCTATACATCTTGACCTTGAAATCGCCTTATTACGAAATAGTGCCGGCTTTCGTAGTGCAAATGAGTAACCTGACATGCTGCTGTCTGTAGAAGTTGCTATCATCTTCTTTCTATGCCAAAGATGAAACTTGATTCCCAAATCTTTGTAATTTTTTTTTTCGTATTTTGACCTATGTTCCTTGGGAAAGTTGTTCAGTTTCATGGACTGATTAACCACCCGAGAGGTTGAAAGAGAGATACCTAAAGCCCTGTATAGTGTTAAGTTACTTTGCTGCCACTTAGGTATAATGATATCTATTTTTTTTTAACATTTTATCTGATTAACTTCTTACCAAGTTTTGACTGTGGGTTGAATTTTTGTAAAAATTACCCTTAGCATTCTCATTCTGTAACCATATTTATTATGAAGTGTGTCGCTAATGTAGCAAATAACTCTTGTTTTCAGAAATCATTAGAAAAGGCCAAATCGAAGAAGGAAAATGAAATAAGCGATTTAGAATCTAAATGTGAAGAACTTAAGGAGCAAATGGGTGAACTTAAAGCACACCTATACGGCAAATTTGGCAGCCACATAAACTTAGAGAATGATGAAGAGTAAATAAAGAACATAACTGGTCACACCATCGTATTTTATTGTTTTTACAACATTCATATACATAATGTACACGTCTCCATAATTTTCTATAAATATTTATATTAAACTAAAAATACTGTGACAACAGGAACCATAAAAATCTTAAAAATATATCTTCAAATAAATACTAGCAGGCTGAGCACACAAGACAGTCAATGGTCCTCTTTATACAAGATCTTATTTTTTTAAGCACAAAGTTGAATTGAATACATTTCACCCACAATCTTACTGAAAGATGTAGGAGGCATGCTTTGTGAATAAGACTCAATAAAAGTCTGTGTGTCGACCATTATAATTTATAAATGTACATGAAATATTAAGTTACAATGATTATTTAAATACATGGATATAATGTACAATGTTTATTTATTTCTTATTTTAATTAAGCAGATAATATAGTTACGTAACAGTGGGGTTAAGTACTGGGAAATTATTAATTATTAAGTAAATCAATACTGATGAAATAACAATTATGACAGTGAAAATCGAAAGATACATTTGGGGGCAGTCATTATTGATCAGAATTATGGTGATGAGCTATTGTAAATCACTCTTATTGACAACCCCGAAAGTTTTACCTTTACTAAACAGAGTCACAATTAAAGTAAGTACTTACTACAAATAAAGAGATGTCTTTTTTACTTCCCAAAAAAAAATTAAAATATGAGTGTAAATATGAACATTGAACTTGATAAGTTCTATTCTACTGTAGGTACAAGCACACACGCAAGAGGGGTTTCAGCAAAAAAAAAATTTAACTCTATTTTTGATTTACGTAGCTTAGTCATTATCAAGAAAATATGCTGTGATTTTATATATTGTAAAATGGATTCGATTAAAGGTACTATCGAAAAGATATACATATCAGGTATAATAAGTATTATCATTTACAATGTTAGTATATAAAATTATACACAAAAGATATAGATTTGTTAAAAAGTCCAAAATGTACATTTTATGTACCTAGATATATTTACAGAAACGGGTATGTGTACTGTATGTACTTATTATAACAAATTATGTCAATTATAATTACTATTTATTGGGGATCAAGTTATGATTTAAGAAAAAATTAAAGCTAAAAAAACAACACATTTTAACTTAATACCCAAATAATAATTCGGTCATTATCAATGTTACCTAGAAAAAAATTAAATGTATTCTGCTAAAAATTCGCTAAAATTGAACCATATCATGGGTCGCAAACAACATTTTGTCTAAGAGAAAAACTGGTGTTAGATCGAAAAGGTGACTGGCAGGTAAGCCAGCCTTTACACAATAATCTTTAAGCCCTTTTTCCCTAAATAACCCTAAACCATTTATAATGACCATAAATAGACTAGACTACGTTAATAACAAAAACAAAATGAATTTACATAAAATCACATCAAATATGACCTGTACTTGAAGTACAACATTTAGGAAAATGGACAATACTTATATTGTTTCAAGATTTTCGTAACTTTGGCGTATTATTTTATAATAAGTATAATCTAAAACATCTACTTTCATTCATTATAAAATATAAACATCACATGTTGAATCACATAAAATATTTCGACTTACAACACTTACACAATAAGTGCAGAGACCAGCATGTCAAGTGAGTTGTTACAAAATGGTTCTTATTGTACCTAACTAGAGTGCATAATGCACATGGCAACTTGATGTGCTGGAATCTGTACATTTTAAACTCTCTTGTTGTACAAATAATTCACGGTTTATGTTATGAATTAATGATGAATCACTATTGACCACTGAGACTGAGATTTACTTCCCTAGCATATGCAATGAGACTTCTCTCGTGAGAGTCTAGACATCCAAAACCACACAAGGAAAATGGACCCTGTTTTTATTTAAAGAAGTTTTAATTTCTCTTATGTTTGAATGGAGAAAGAAAAGACAGGTATCCACGTCGTTCTGGACTGGAAGGAGGTGGCTAGCTACCGGGCAAAACACCTGAGCACACCTGGGTCCCTCCCGGAGGTGGTGGAAGACCCTGCGATTCTTGGAGGAGCTGGGTTGGCTAGACTGACAGCCTTCCTAAATAACTAATCAACCAAAATAGGCGCATGTTGACGTCGAGTTGCGGAAACCAGCCAGACTTACAATTTAGGAATTCAAGATCATTTGTCAATGTCAATTTGTATTTTTAAGGTTATGTTTTCCTTTGTAGGGAACTCTCGTGAGAGTAAAATTTCATTGCGTATGCCAACTAGTCTAGGGAGAGATGACATGATTAACACTTTGCCAACACAATGAGCAGACATAATTAATGAAGTTGGGAGTCAATTTAGATTTAGCGAAAATTAAGAATGCGAATCAGTCCACTAAACAACTTTTCTCAAGGAACCTTCGATCATCAATACAAAACACCACCTTGGTTATGCCAGCTCATTTGAGACGTGAGCTCTTTAATTTGTCTTTTTATTTAGGACTTTATTACTAGGTGCCATGGTTGTAATTAGGTTGAACTAAAAACTGTTTCAAAACTTATTTACGCGGACAGCATTTAGCTTTGATTTTGTATTTGAAACCTGGAGTATTGCTGATCGAAGCAAGGAACTATAGGACGAAATATAAAAAACTGCTATTACATTAATATGGATTTTTTTGTTGAAAATACCAAAAGTTGTTTAGTTTGATTGTCAGATTGACATCCATAAGATTCGTTAATTTAAAGTCACTTCGTATACTTAAGTACTGCGAGAAAATTATACAAAAAAAATCTAAAAATACTATAAAATGTGCGTTTATCCTTCCTGTTTAATCGGAGCCCGGTGTCAGTGGCTACAAACATCAATTTCTTTTATATTGGAAATTCAAGATTTTGTCTCCCATAGACAATAGGGCATAGTATTTTCATACTAAAGATTTTTCGTGTGTATACAAGGTCCATCCATGTCTGTATCAGATTGATAACTTTGTGATTGATATGATAACATCAACAGATTGTAATTGATAACAAGAAAACCTAAAGCCGCCAATCTGATACAGAAATGGACTTAGTATACTTAGTTAAGGACATTATAACTGAAAAATTCGTTACAGTTGGATTTAGGAAAATTAACTGTATTAATAACCCTTTATAGTATATTTTCCATTGCGCCTTATATAGAGGCAAATCAACGAAGGCCGTGTGACTCGTTCTCTCATCTTGCCAGTCTAAAAAAAGTCGTTGATTAAAAATGTTGGCTCGAAAATTTTAGTGGAAATACTTGTTTTTTTAATAAATGTAAGTCAACATACTTATCTGATCACATTAGTTTCTTAGTATTTTCATAAATTACAAAAAATGTAATATTTATTGTTTCAAGCCAATATTTTATTTTATTTCCTACTGGTATCCCTTCAAAGCGTCATCATAGTGTCATGGCGTCATGTCACCTTGTCAGAAAGGGACACACAGCCTCTACTCATATCTCGCTCGACTAGTTTTTCAGCTGCAAGAACTCTGTCCTGCTATAGTTATATTAGGTCCATGGATACGGATTACAGTAACACGTGTATCCGTTTTTTTTTTTACATTTATGGCCTGGATACGAGTCCTTTAAACCAAGTCCTATTTTGTGTTAGACCACTTTAATTTCACATTTTATAAATTCTTGATTGTGTTCTTTACAAAATTATACAGTGAAAACAGACAGTTTTGGTTAAGTAGCAATTCTTCAGTATCGAATGATATATAGATGCCCGGTTTAAACTCAACTCACTCATTCATCTTATACTCCCCTTTGTAAACTGGTGTTGGAGTTGGACAGAGAGTTGGACTGTAATATCTCTTCTTCGTCAGTCTCCCTGTCGTTTGATATCCTGATCGCTTGGTACCACTGATTCGTCAGGTCTGTCATTTGACTCTTACAGTCTTTTAGTTCCTGTAAAAAATATTATTATTTGTAACCCTCCAGATCTAACTCCCGCCGGGCTAACTCAGGCCCGTATTACAGAAGAAGACTAAGTCTTGATCTATACTTAAGTATTGATTTAATCTATTAACCTGGATCAAATGTTGAAAAACTCTTAAACTGTGTGAGTGAGAAAACAGATAAAGTATTATTATTTTAAAACATTATTTTTTTAAATTGTTAAAGGAGATTTATTTTTAAATTACAACTAAATGATATAGTACCTGATGCGTAAACCTTCTCGTGAAGAAAGGTATTAAGTACTTCAAGTCCAACCTCACGAAACCTCGCAGCCGCGTCGCGTGAGAGTAATTTACCTGAAAAAAAAACATTTTTTAATGAATTAACTCTTGAAAACAAGGTATAGGCCGCGTCATGTAAAAATAATGCTGGAAGAAAGTGGAGGGGTGGATGTGTTTGCGCATAGGTGCATTGTTATTTTTGAACTTGCCTTTCGCGGCTTCGTTTATTAGTTATTGGTAGGTACATCGAATGATATTAATTAGATAGAATATAAATCGCCTCCAATGGATACCAGCTCATATAGGTATCAGCGGTAATGAAAAAGCGGACCTGTTGGCGAAACAGGCTCAAGTTGATGGTGTAGACACTACTGTATTTCCCTTCTTCACAGACTGCATTTACTTGATAAAAAGATTATGTTTTGATAACTGGAGAGAACATTTTGACAAGAGATCTAAGGAGAAGGGAATTTGGTATAAAACAATTCAACCCGAACCTTTACAAATTCCATGGATCGATAACTGTTCTTTAGATAGACAATACACAGTCACTGGATTAAGACTACGTTCTGGCCATATCCCCACAAACAAATTTGCACATTTGATGGGAAAAGTGCCCTCTCCCAATTGCAGTGTGTGCGGGATTTCAGAGGACGTATACCATATATTAATGGAATGTGAGAGAAACGAATCCTTACGTAGCCCGAGGACCTGGCAGGTTGGACTGTGTAACACGGTGCTGGCCTCTCCCGTTTCGGATGAGGCCATCGCTATGTACCGGTCCTACCTTTTCGCGTTGGCAAAGCGAACTCAATAGGTACGGATTCGTTCCTCGTTAGGGTCATATACTGTTGTCCGTCGTATTAAATTAATATTAAGCTAACATGTCTGGTTAAGTTAGTAATTATGTTTAATAAAGATTTAAAAAAATATATATAAATCGCCTAACGCAGCTTGACCGCAAGCGTTCTTTTTATATGACGCCCAGGATCCAGTGGCGTAGCTACCGGAGGGCTAGACGGGGCAGTGCCTCGGGGCCCCCAAGCTCAGGGGGCCCCTCGGACTCTGGCTTAAAAACTATAAATTGATCTAGTGAAAATTTCTCCCACATTCGGAATATAAATAAACCAGATTCCAGGAACGCGACTTTAAAAACTTATTTGAAAAAAATCAGGGGAAATCTCGAACATCTTTGTGTATTACAACAAACCTGGAGTACGTCGAATTCGGAACACGATGAATACGGAACAAACGATTTTATATAGTTTAATTGGGGCCCTGGTTTATTTTTTGCCCCAGGGCCTTTGGTTACCTAGCTACGCCACTGCCAGGATCTTGTTTTTTAAACAAACGCTACACACGCGAAGGTCCACAATAATGACGTGTGTTTCTTTTATTTTCGCGTTTTGTGTTACTAAAGCCAATGATTATTTTGTTTTGTAGGGAGGCCCGTGCCCCTCAGTGGGGACGTATATGGGCTCGTAAAAAAAATAATTTAGTTTCGCGTCGCACCAAGTTTAATAATAGGTCTTTACCTATGAAATTGCCGATTTTTTCTTAAGCTTTATTTTATTCATTATTTATCTGATTGAACAGCCATTACTAAAATTGTTTTTTATTTCAAACCTTGGCCATATAACGAAGATATTAAGTCAAATTAATACATATTTACTTTAGATTTATTTGCTGAAAAAGAAGCTCAAATATAGCTCGTTTCATCCATTGCCCGTTTCATTGCTTATTTTTGCTGTGCCGTTGTTACAGTTACAACTTTCAATAAAGTAAGTATAATGAAAATTAACTTAATGTTGACCAAACCTTCCCACAAAATTTTGTTAAATTTGAATTTCGCAAAAATGTTAGTATAGAAAATTCAGTTTTCCAAAATTATTGTATGAAAAACGGCAATTTCATAGTTAAAGACCTAATATTATAACTTAATTTTATTTTAAAAATTTAGTTACACTTACGTCGATGAAAGCTGCGATCTGTAATAATAATTAACCGAACTTACGTTAAATACTTATGCACGATATCTATTTCTTAATAAAATACAAGGACCCTGCATACTAAAACTTTTTCATACATTTAGCTTACAACCTAATGAAAGTGAAATAGGGTCACAGTAAAATCTGGGGGCGTCCATTAATTACGTGAGATGATTTTGGCGATGTTTCGCCCCCTGTTCTGGTGAGATATCATGAAAACTACGTAATATTAGCAGAGACACGCCGCACATAAATTAATAGTGTCCATGCGTCCTCACGTATTTGGGACCTCAACCTTCGCACATAAATAAAAATAATCGAATATTACAGCGGTGATAGCCCAGTTGGTAATGAGCCAGACTTGTGATAGGAAGGTTGCGGGTTCAAATCCTGGTGCGGGCCTGTACCACTAAATTCGTATTTTCAGATTTCTACGGATTTCTAATTATCACTTGCTCAACGGTGAAGGAAAACATCGTCCCAAATCGCCCGTCCAACAAAGTTCATTTTTGAAAGACGAGGGGTCCACCCATCGACTACACAGCCTAATAGACGCATAATGCAAGGCGAACACTTTCTGGCAAACCGTTACACTTATACGTCTTACTTAAGACACCGATCGCGAAATCTGCTTTAGTATCGACCACATCCGTGACCCGTGTATGTACATCTCGTGCGTTTATTACAAAATAAAATACGAAAGAGGAGAAACATGGCTCCCTGTACAATAAAATAGCGTGGAAAATGTAGTTAATCATCTAATTTCAAAAAAGACGGCATAACTTTTCATAAGTAAGCCAATTTCAAGATTTTTTTTTTGTCAAGAATCAATTTATTCAGAGCTCAAATTACGCTGGTTCGAATCCGTAACAAAAGCATTTGTTTATCATACATCCTTTTCTTTCAAATACATGTAAGTTCTGCTTATACTTTTTTAGATTATTGTGACCTTGAATCGTCCAATCAGCATGCATTTCTTCCTCCTCCCCCCGCCCCTCGCTTACCTCAGCGCATTGACACAGTTATTTGTTTCTAGAAACTAAAACATTAGGCGTCAATTAGGCTGTGGTCGATGGGTCCACCAACCCGCATTGGGCCAGCGTGGTGCACTGTGGCCTAAATCCCCTTAGTGGTTCGAAGGGAGGCCCGTGCCCCTCGGTGGGGACGTATATGGGCTGGTAAAAAAAATATTACCTCAAGCTCTTCCTCAGTGATTTCTGACAGATGCTCCGAGTCGATGGCCTGCCCCCACTCCTTCGTCTTCGACAAGCTCACTTCTTTCTGCTTACGCTGCGATCTTGAGCGTTTCGTCTTCTTATTCGCCTAGAAGAAATGTTAACAATAGTATGTTAATTTAACAATAAAATTTAATAATTTTCCACGTTAAAAACGTATGAGTCACCGACTTCAATCCCAACAACAGTTCGCACAAAGTAGATATCTAGTTTTTTGCGGACTACAATGCCTATTAGCAAATAACTACAAACAGAAATGTCATTCATTTATTTAGATGATGTTCTAGTTTGTAGTATATTTTGTTTTTGTTGATTTTTTTTAAAAGCGCTGAATCATTTTCGATAAAATTTATATGGGACCTCTTCAGGAGTATACTCTTTCGAACAAACAAAGAATTTTGAAAATCGGACAACAGTTGCCGGAGTAATCGCGTAACAAATATACAAAAAAAAAATACAGTCGAATTGAGAACCTCCTCCTTTTTTGAAGTCGGTTGAAAATGGCCCCAATATCGGCATGGTGAGCAGCATCTTGGCCCTTCCAGAATCTGGTTTGGCCAAGATGCTTATCTGTTTATATAAAAAATATTTAGAAGATAGGGATTATTAGGCTTTTTTACATATTGTTGCGGCCGGGTCCGAGTATTCGAGAGAAAATAGGAGGAACAACATACAAGTCCAGGTCGAGAAAGCTCACATACAAAAAAAATAGATCGGCGATGTAAACAACTAAAAAAAAGGGGTTGCGTAGCAACAAAACAAAGCTGCGTCATCACGGAGTACACGCAAGATTGACCCTTGCACGTAGGACGTAAAGGACATAATCCCGTGCACACACCGTGAGAACACCGGCCTTAGCAACGAGTTGTTTACTTCGTGGACGTCTAACTGCGCGTGATTTTGCGAGAGCGACAATCGGGATTGTTCCAGAGCCCCTTCCGGCCGAATATAAATACGGGTGAGCCGCGCCTAGTGGAGGCAGTTGATCTCAAGCGATACAAGCGATACATCGGAGCGAAGAAGAGGAAACCTACGACCACAGCGCGACCTAGGACTACGTTTAGCTTACGATTCGGACTCTGATCTACGGAAGGAACCTACGACCACGGCGTGATTAAGGACAACGATTTTGACTCTGCGACTGGGCTGACGGCTTCTGTGAGGACCTAGAATTTATTTAGCTGGCTGAATAAAGTCTCAAATCATAGTCACTGGTGTTTCACTCCGAATCAGAACCCTAGCACGCAACAATATTAATATGAGTGTCATGATGACGGTGACATTTACATAAACCCTCAATAAATAAAGTCAGATTAGAAATAAAATAAAACTTAAAAAAGATTAATTTAAAGATTTTTGTCCGTTATATCTGTAATCAAAACAGTCATATAGGTACTTACGTCATCTTCGATCTAAAAAGTTTTAAAAAATCTTAGTTACAATTTTATTTTATGTTGCAATTAAAAACGAAAATTAATTTTTAACAATAAAATATCCTCAATTTAATTTTAAAATCCATTAAGTAAAAAATTAAAGCAGTTATTCGCAACAATAGTGTCTTATGTATAATAAATGTTTTTTCATACCACAGAAGTCTTTTTGAGAACCTACAAAAAATGTATTGAGACACATGAAGGGATGAAATACATATACAGTCAAACCAGGATAAGTGAGAGCTCAATGGACTGCGATCTCTTTTCCTCTTATAGAGTTTTCTCACTAACCCGAGTTTCTAGCTTACAGAGTTACAGCAGGGGTCTATCTCACTTAAAGAGGAGGTCTATAAAAATTTAGCTTTTTGAATAGAATATGAGTTCCTCGAACTTATAATAAAACATAACAGACGCACATTTGGTCGTTCAAATACAATGTAAGTTCCTAAAACTATAAAAAAGAATAACAGACGCACATTTGGTAAATCGAATAGAATAATAGTTCCTCGTTTAAGAATGTCATAAATAGCAAATGTTAAATAGGTTTAACTGTCGCTTATAGAGCTAGAGGCAAGTAACAAAGGTTCATGCATGAAAAATTAGTCTCACTTAAACAGGTTTATGTTTCTCACTTATAGAGATTATGACGGGACCTGGCAAATACTCTCGTTAATAGAGTTTTCTCCCTTACCCAGTTCTCACTTACTCAGGTTTGACTGTACCTTCGTTTCCGCCCGCGACTTCGTTCGGGTAACAAGTAGTACATGTTACTATTGTTACTCTCCAGCTATTTTCGTGCAACAAGGTCTATCATTTTCCAAGTGATGAGCTTATGTAAGTATGTATTTTCTCATATCATATTAATAAAAAAAATACATACTTTATTCAAATTAAGATGAATGTTGTTACTTAAGTTTGTTAAACTGTTTATCCATCCTTATAAATGCGAAAATAACTCTGTCTGTCTGTCTGTCCGTCTTTCACGCCTATACTACTGAACCGATTTTGATGTTTGGTACAGAGATAGAACAGAGCCTGGGAAAGGACATAAGCTACATTTCATCCCAAAGTTGGGCACGATATAACCTATAGTCCACGCGGGCGGAAAGCTAGTATAATATAAGCTGTTGATTACCTGAATAACAATTAAATTATTAAATTACCCTCAAAAACTTCAAGAGCGGCATGGTAGACCCTCCGAAGAAGAGAGTGGTGAAGAGCACGATGATGAGAGTAGTGGTGATGATGACGTGGCGGGTTTCGTCCGAGAAGCCGAGATGAAGGGAGAGCGCGTACGAGATTGCACCACGTAACCCTGGAAAGAAAGAAGTCTGAATAGTTTACGTAATTGGCTTTACAATTAGACCTAAGCTAGCTATTAATTTTACATGTCTTGTAATTAAGCTGTTGGTTTTGTACAATAAATAAATAAATATCCATATTTATTGACATTACATTAACAAACGATTTGCGAGTGTTCAATATCCTTAATTATAAACCCGAAAGTTTGTATGTATGAATGTTTGTTACTCAAACGACTGGACTAATTTTGATAAAATTTGGTATGGAGGTAGCTGACACCCAGGATTAACACATAGGCTACATAAAATTCCCACGAGAAAGAATATAGTATGATACGACATTAAATGTCAATTTTGGCTTTTGCCGTCGTATCATACTACATTATACTATATTATACATACTATTTAGTATGATACGACATACTACAATAAGAAAATAGAAGAAATGTACATACACACATAACATATTAAACTTACAATTACAATCAATAACCAGTTTGACCTTGACACTCGATATCCGGTACTTTGAAACTTTTTTTTCTACTCAACAAAGTAGTTCAAGGTAATTAACTTTCACATTGTGAACAAATTACTATTGCACTTGTTTAATAAAATACGCCGCGGCCCTGTGGCTGGTATCCATTGCTATTTATAAAATTGTTTTTTATTTCAAAACTTAACCATATTACGATTCTGAATAAAATTAGTGAAATTTTTACTTTGGATTAGCTTACTGAAAATGACGCTGAAATATAGCTTCTTCTTTTTCTTATCGTGTAGGTATAGTGAAATATGTGGCGAACTTGGCTAACCCTAGTGTCAGAGTTTTCAAACCGCACAATGGCCTCTGACTTGGTTTTAACGACTGTAGTCAATCCACAACAGCAGGGACCGACAGCTTAACATGCTCTTTGAAGCACGGAAACGCTCATGTTAAATTGCCACTTTGGTCACCAATCAGGTTCCCTGCCTGTGTGTACGTTGCTTAACCTTACTGATCGGGTGATATCAGCGAGAACCACTGGGCTACGAGCACTTCATCTGATATATCTTGTTTTTATCAGATGTCTGTTTCAATGCTTATTTTATGCTGTAACATTTTTACAGTTACAGCTTTAAATTAACAATGTATTGCCTATAATAAGCCCAATGTTCCACAAAATTTTATTGGATTTCGCATTCCCAAGAAAAATCTAAGAACGAGTGTATGAAAAAATCAGTTTCTCTAAAACTTTGTACCGAAAAAAAAGAATTTTGAAAATCGATCCATAAATGGGGGAAAAATCGTTGAACATTCATAAAAAAGAAAAGATTCATACAGTTGAACATGGAATTTCCTCCTTTTTTGAAGTCAGTTAAAAATGGCAATTTCTTGATGCTTCACCCTACATATAGAACTAATACAATCCTTACTAATATATAAATGTGAAAGTAACTCTGTCTATGTGTTACGCTTTCACGCCTAAACTACTGAACCGATTTTGATGAAATTTAGCACAGAGATAGAATAGACCCTGGGAAAGGACATAAGCTACATTTTATCCCACAACTGGGCACAATATAACCTGTAGTCCGAGCAAGCGGAACCGCGGGCGGAAAGCTAGTTATAATATAAAACAATTATTGTATAACATACCACTGAACCACATAATGAACATCATTTTCTTAGTGATCTTGTGCTCTCTGAACTTGTTACAGAGTAAAGCGAGAGGGAAGATATTGGCTGCTCTGCCCAGCAGGCACATGATTATACTCCACACCACTAGAGCGGGCTCCACGCGGTGGCGGAAGCTGAAATCGGAATAACACGATTAACAAAATGACCGTACAATATGTACTTACAGAAAATGTATATTGTTAAAAAATACAAAGAAACTAGCAATAATGTCCGTGTTACAGAACGCGACTCAGACTCCGATCTATACCTAAGTAGCAGTCGTCTTTGTCATTTTGATAGTGAGAGAAGCGTAATTCCCTTTCCGTGTTCAACTGGCGACACCGGTCTCGCGAAATCCGCACGCTTTTGTATTACTATGGAATTCGACTAACCCGTGTTCAATTCGCTCAACACGGAAAGGGAAATACGCGTGAGAGAAAGAGACAATGAATAATTAAGTATACAGGGCTTTAGGTATCTCTCTTTCAACCTCTCGGGTGGTTAATCAATTCATGAAACTGAACACGTATTTTGAACATAGGTCAAAATACGAAAAATAAATTTCGAGTTCCCATACAAACTTTATCAGCATATAGCACATTTTGTATGGGAGATCAAAATTTTTTTTTCGTATTTTGACCTATGTTCCTTGGGGAAGTTGTTCAGTTTCATGGACTGATTAACCACCCGAGAGATTGAAAGAGAGATACCTAAAGACCTGTAGATCAAGACATGAGTTTCCTTCTGTAACATGGGCATTAATACACTAATATCTATAAAAAAAAAAAAAAAAAAAAAAAAAAAAATATCTTTATTTCTCAAATAGCTTATATATTAATTCCTAGTCTAAGGAAAACTCACCATTAAGCAAATTAAAGTTTTACTTGTGTTGGGAGGTTCCAGTAAATGAAGTACATAACAAAATAGTGTAAATGTGATGGCTCGGAGAAACAGTTGAGATAGATTCAAGATTCAAAACAACTAAACAACATAGGCAAACAACTTAAATTAATATAATAGAACTTAATTTTATGGTGTGTGTGTGTGTGTAATGATGTGTTGTGTAGTATTTGTGTGGATGTGCGTGGGTGTATGAATTTATTATTTATTATATGAAAGACAATGTGTATGTGTGTGTGTGTGTACGTTCGTCATGGACTCCGAAAAGGCTGGATCTATTTTGATGAAACTTTGCAGTAATATAGCTTAGCTTAGACATCAGAATAACGCATAGGCTACAATTTTCTCTCATTCCTAACGGAGTAAGCTAGTAGTTAATCATAAGATTCGTAAGTCTGTGATTAGCAAATATTTGTAGTTTTCGTAAATGTTATCAACATAGGTAAAGAAACAAAAAAAAAATTAAAATCAGCTAAGGGTATTTGGGTCGCCGCACACGGGCCACAAAACGCCGCCAACGGCTTATTTCCAGTAGTTTTCATATATTTTATATGGACTCGCCGCACACGGTTGGCGCCGGTGGCCGCCACTTCTAGCTTCTCGTGGCAGCGCTCTGTGGCCCGTGTGCGGCGACCCTTTGTTGTATAAACATCTTCATACCTAAATATAGCCAGTCCAAGGTAAGCAAATACACAAGTCTCAGCAATAAAGGCCAGGGTCCTCATGGTCTGCTGCATCGTCACTTGGGTAACCGTGGACAAGTTGAAATGGGTGTAGTGGGACATCACAATACCACAAAATAGTATGGCCATTATACCTGGAAAAAAAAACTTGCTAAAAACTTTGTGCTTTACAATAATCTACACTAATATTATAAAGAGGGAATATTTGGTTGCTTGTTTGTTTGCACTGAATAGGCTCCAAAACTACTGGACTGATATGAAAAATTCTTTCACCATTAAAATGCTACATTATCTTTAAGTAATATAGGCTACATGATTTTCCCAAATTCCCACGGGATCCTTATAAAATCATTATAAGGAAAAATTCTAAACTCCATTACTAATAGTAAATTATACAATTGTTCATGACTTCAAATAAAATAAAAATATATGTACTAAATTACACTATGTCTAATGCATTACATGCCAATAACTCCGTAGTGTGACGCTTTAGGACATAGTGATCTTATATTTTTATGTTCATGTATAGGTTTTATTGTGTGTTATCCAAATGGCAGGCGGCAGATATGCCTCGGACGAAAAAAAAATTTGTACTTACCCCTTTGATTTATTCAAATGTTATGTCTTTAATTTACTCCATGTTTTAGTTTACTTATTTAATTATAGTTTTTGGGCAAAATTAGCCCTATAAGTTATAAGGTTATAGGCTATAACCTTTATTTATCTTCTTAAATATTTTTACTTTAAGTTAAAAACATACAGTGATTTGAGGTTCTCAATGCATAATCCAGATCTTTCTAAATTACTGAGATAACCAACAAAACAATCAAATAATCACATAAAGCCATTAATATTAACACTCTACAAAGATTGATAAACTGTATCAGATAAGTAGACATTATTAACTTACCAGATAAGTGAATCCCTTCAGCCAATACGTATGGAGCATACGTAAACACTAGCATCATACCGAACTCAAGAGACGGATTCTTACGGAGATCAACATGTTTGAGTAAAAGAGCACTTACAAGAGCGAACAGAACACCTATACCGGCAGATGCAAAGAACATCAACCAGAAACGGTTGATAGCTGAAAGAATAGCTTCACTGGTGGACATTAAGGGATCATTTGAGTCTAAAACTGCTGTTGTTAATACAATTGCAACAGCATCATTCAGTATGCTTTCGCCAAACACCAACATGTTGAGAACAGGGTCAACGTCTAAAGCATGGAAAATGGCAACAGTAGCGACAGGGTCCACAGCGGAAATGAGCGAACCAAACGCAAAAGACTCTACAAAACTTAGTTTGTAAACTACTTGGGCTAGACCCAATAAATATATGCCGGCACCAATAACAAATGCCGATATTGCAGTTCCAACGATAGCAAATAACAATATTGAACCAATATTTTGAAAGAAGTTGCCTTTGTGAAGATTGTATCCAGATTCAAATATGATAGGTGGTAACAGTACCAGGAAAAATGCAGTAGGAGAGAACGCTTCCTCTTTTCGCCAATTAGCAATATTACGTATAGACAATGCATTGATTAACATGCCAATTAATGCTCCTAGGAACACAATGACTATACTTTCTGGTAAATACGAGAATCCAGTCTGAAGCATTAGGTGTATTAGCAGTATACCAAGCGCAAGAATGCATAATACGAAAAAAATCGCCATGGAACTGTTGTGCTCATCTTCTGCTGAACTTTTTTCCGGCAAAGGAGCGGCGTCAGACGGACTAGGGGCCGAAATGTTTGGCGAAGTAGGCGCCGATGCGTTTACAGACATAATAGACAGTATAGAAGAGTTGGAAGGCCCTATTTCATACACATTAACGTTCGGATTTTCGCTAGTTGATGTTGTCGAAGTTGTAGAGCTAATATTTGATGCATTTTTGGCGACACTCGTTTCACTGGAACTCGAAACATTCTGCTCGCTTGCCCGCTTTGTTCTAGAACTTTGCTCAGTAAATCCATGACTGTTTGGGCTGGAATTGACCAACGATTCTCGACCACGTATTGTTTTACTTTCTTCTTTAGGCCTTGCCGCGTTATCACCCCAAGCTATGCTCAACAAACAAAGCAAACCGATCCACAGCACTTCTTTTCTTATCACACGAAGCATTTTTAAAACAGTTTTTATTAATTTTAAACACTATTTTGTGATAGTAATTTCAAGCACTTTCAAGGACCTTTGGATTACTTCGCGACTTCGCGTTGTGACAGCGTATGTTAGTGTTGCAAGGATTTCATTTCAAAAAATGCCTGATTGAGCGTTTTTATTTGGTGTACGGTATCGGTAGTATCGGTACCTTTTAGGTAAAGGTTGTCTTTGTGAAATTATTATAGATTTCACCATTTTATATACTAACTATAACTAGCATTCAGCCCGGGACTTTGTTCCCGTGGGAATTCGGGAAAATTATGTAGCCTATGTCCATTGGGGATAATGTAGGATTCTAATGGTGAAAGAATTTTTCAAATCAGTCCAGTAGGCTCCGGCCTATTCAATGCAAACAAACAAACAATCAAATCTTTCCTCTTTATAATATTAGTATAGAAAAGTGATTGAGTTACCGTTTCAAAAGACAATGGTCACGGAAGTATGAAAATTAAACCCAGGCTGAACAAATACAAGATGTAGCTAAAAACTATGGTAATATTTGGTGATCAAAATATATGGTATCATCTTCATCAAATTCGGTAGCTAAATGTGTGATATTGCTATTTGTATTTCATCAGGGATAATTTTTTGTCATCATTAAGATATTTTCACTGACTGCCATTCTAAACGCACGGGTTTGATCCTCGCTACGTACCAATGTGTTTTCTAACGAAATCATAATTACTCGGAGTGGGTTCGTGCCCTTGGTGGGGACATATATGAGCTACGACAAGATATTTTCAATTTGGGTATCTATGCTGATGTAAATTAATAATAACAGTTTAATATTAATAATATTATTATTATAATATAATAATTATTCATAATATTATTATAATAATTATTAATATTTTTCATTTATATTAAAATGGGTTCATAAACAAAGAAGTTATGCCAGAACATAATTAAGGTAAAAGTCGAATTAAGAACCTCTTTCCTTCTTTAAGTCTGTTGAAAGTGCTACAGGATTACAATTTCTTTCGTATTTATGATGTCCAAAGAGACTCCTTGCATGAAAAAATATTACCCCTGTCATAAAAAAATAGCAATATCACACATTTAGCCACCGAATTTGATGGTGATGGATGATATCATATATTTTCATCACCAATTATCACCATAATTTTTAGCTACATTCTGTATATGTTCAGCGTGGATTTTTTTTACCATTGTCCTTTATAGTTTAATAGGCCCTCTTAACAAACCATATACCTATTTTAAAACGATTTCTGTGGCCGGTTACGATTTTAAGACTCATTTCTTCTTCATGGGCCGGTTACGATTTTAAGACTCCTTTCTTCTTCTTCATTTCTTCTTCATCATTTCTTCTTCATCTTCTTCATAAAAAGGTATTTGGTTTGTTCAGAGGGCCTATTAACTTACAGATATATAAATTTGAAACGGTAACTCAAAAATGAAAAAAAACCCACAAAATATGGATACGGCGGGTTACGGTCATTAAGACCTCTCTTTTAGTATAAGTACAAGGTGTTTCAAAAAAAAACAAAAAAAAGAAATTCCAAAATTTAATTTTAAAAGTGAAATAGTCGCATCTCTACTATAATCAGTTGCACGGTTTGACATCTACAAAATGAAAGTTTCATATAATTAATATGTCATACTAGTCATATTTGTAAAATTGAAGATTACCTATATTTCAATTGTTTTATTTTTATTTTTAGTATTGCTGTTTTGTTACCATTGGGTAAATAAGACCCATTATGATAGAAAATGAAACTGAACAACTTACCTGACTTGAAATATGGAAAAAATGTCCGCTTTTCCATTTCCATATAACTTATGCGATCAGCTGATTTACCTTGTATGGGAAGTTTAAATATTTTTAGAGAGTTTCGTTTAGGTTCTTTGGAGAAAGTTGGCAATTTAGCAGAGTGGATCACTCCCTACAGATTTGCCAAGTTATTTGAAATCACTCCATATACCACAACATAAAGATGCAAAGTCTGCTTATTATGAAAAAATGATCGAACTTGTACAAGAATAATTAAGAGATACGAATCGTCATGTTCACCACTAGCAGGTGAGATGATTTGTCTTTGGAGTGAGCAGGGGGCCTACCACCTAAGCGAAGTTGACGCTGGGTGAACGAATGGAATGTTGTCGATTGCTTCTTTATAAGGAGACCTTGATTAATGATATGAACCAAACACAGCAATGTACATCATTCCATTCGTTCAATCAGCATCAACTTCGCTTAGGTGGTAGCCCCCCGGGTCATTACACTAAGCTCACTCCAAAGACAAATAAAAACATGCATAAATCCATAGGAGTTACCTGCTAATGGCAACATTTAAACGTCAACGTCAAAACAACCCGAATACGTTTAAAAACTCAATTCAAGAAAAATAATTTACGTTCTCCGATATTTTTATTAATTTATTCAAATACTTTCGCTTTGACTCTTTAAGTTTTTCTTTATTTTAATTATTTGAAGTTTTGGCTATTCTTCCTAGCATCTTATTTCTTGATTTTAAGTTATTAAAACATTACGTTGCCAATCTTTGTTTTTAAGGAACGTAATGTAATCTTAAAAACGCCTCTAACATAATAACCTAACAATCTGCTACCTACTGTCCACTCCATCTAGTGTTTATATTCTCTTTGCACTCCATCAGCTGATTTCTGCCGCAGTTTTTTAATTTTATATGTATATCGATTTCTTTTTAACACTAAGTTGGTCTTAGATTTATAAAACATGTAAGTATTTAAACATTTGTTTCGTCTTGTACCAGTATTTTTAGCCTAACATAATTTTAAAACATTATTCTGTACTGTCTGTACCCTCAACCAACTACCCTCAATGGTGGTTCCCTACTAGATTTTGAAACTTGATTTTACGAAACTTGATAGTACAGAGGCCAGCTCATCAGGTTACTCCATTTTCATTGTGAAACCGCTCTTATCACAACAACACAGAGTGCACGCATGTGGTAGCCTGAGTTGCGGCCGTCCGTACATCGATTTTTAGAGATAAGCTAACCTTTTGTTTCGTACCTATTTCTGTTTGTAGTTTTATGTATTTTGTCATGTGTGCAAAAAACTGTAAATAAAAAATCGATGACCGTTTAACAATAGTTCGTAACTGTGATACTCAGTTTCTTCGATGTAATTTATTGGTTTCTTTGATGTATAATTTTATGGGTACAAAACTAAGTTCAATTCAATGTTTTATGTTATGAATGGCTCAAAATAAGTTATTTATAAAACTTATTTTGTGTCATAGAACTTATTTAACATTCAAAAGATAACAAACTGACCACTAAAGCAAATTAATTTTATTGCTTGGGACAGCTATAGTTAGTAAGAAATGGTCTAGCTAGCTAGATGGTCTATGAAAATAATATCTTGCTTTACGCCTGGGACTTCATCCACGTGGAAAAGTAATTAATGACACTATCCAGTCATCCAACTTTCTGCCACTCAAAGGCGGTATCTCAGTGCAAATAATCACATCGATCCATCTCGCTACATTAAAACAAACAAACAATCTTTACATTTCACCATAATGAAATTTGATTAATTTAGATGTGTCATAAAATTCAATAGGTAATTAAAAATTATAATATAATTTAATCAATTTGGTGTTTTAAACAGATTTGTAAAAGCTGCAAAATTGAGTCTGCAGCAGAAAAAAAATCTAAGCACAAAGTAAACAAAAAGTAATTACATAAGTACTTTCATAAGTTTTAATTGTACCTAAATAAGTATGCAAAGATAATGAATGTCTGTGTTATTTGAACTACAGTTCACTATGGGTCAAGCTTATCTTGGTCTTGCTTATTAAACTTATCAGTTTTTAACGGTCTGTATTACGGCAATGACTTCTTGAAGTGATGTTCTATTTCATTAATTTGAATAATTCGTAATTTCAAGTATCTGTGTGAATTTGAGTTTTATTGCTGCCATTGTTTTAAGTTCCAGTTAATTTGTTGTAAGTTCGAGTTAATTGATTCCTATCAGGTTGGTTTAAATTTTATCTTTTCTAAAATTATTAGTATTCATATATATTTAAATGTATTGTATCTATGCTCAAAACAGTGCCCCATTGGGGTAGGCAGGGATCATAGATTGCCACTTTGTATGATTCAACAAACCCTTTTTTTAAGTAGGTTCATTTCATTTATTTCTTTTTTATGGGAATGTCCCAAATCAGTGTCGGTTTATTAATTCGTAGGCAACACAAAATTCATCAGTCTAATTCATCAAAGTTAGATTTTGGTCATTTTTAACCCCTTTACGGGGTATGCAAGGGTAGATAAGATTGTTCCCCTCCCCTTGTTTACATAGGTTTTTATCAAAATTTTATCTGATTTTAGAAAAAGCAGCAATTAGGGGCCATTCTGTAATGGATACCCCCTTTCTTGTCATAGCTGGTCACATTTATGAGACTCACCCCTCCCTAGTCTGACTTCACATATTTTGCAAGTTTTCCATTTTTCGAATTTCATCTAGGTAAATATAAAAAAATCTACCTATCAACTAAACTATCAAACTTTTTTACCTATCTCTCTTGTTTTTTTTCTTCTTTGATGTGTATTATTAGCATCCACAGACTTTATGTCCGTGCCCTTTGCTAGATTAAGTTTTTTTGTTAACAATACTTTATTTTTTATCTATAATACGATACTTTCCATAGAACTATCTCTTTCTTACAAACGATTACTAGGTGAGACTTAACTGTGATGTCACTGTCTAGTATTCCCCTCTAAGGTCCGTATTACAGAATGCGACTCAGACTCTAATCTATACTTAAGTAGAAGTCGTCTTTGTCATTGTGATAGTGAAAGAAAGAGACAACCAATACTCAAGTATAGATCAAGTATAGGCTTGAGTCTCCTTCTGTAATACGGGACTTAGTGTCTAATTGAAAGTTTAGAACAGGCTATTTGTAAGGTAAAAAAAGCTTCAATTTCAACAATAATAATAAAAAATCCAATACCCAATTCTAAAAATTTTATACAGACATAATGTCTCCCACAGACAGACACACAGATCACGCGTCAAACTTATAATACCAATGTGTTTTGTGGGGGATTTTTTTTTAATGATTTAAATATTAAAATAAGTAAATCATTTGAAAAAAAAGAGGATGTTTGTATGTTCATTCTTCATGTCTAAACTGGAGCAAGAGACCAACTTGATGTGTATTAAGTTTCCAATTATTTAATGTAACCATTTTTACACTTTCGAAACTTTGAATTGTAAAATTTTTTTTTTTAATTTTTTTTAATCTTAGCTTTACAGCTTTAGTGTCTGTAATTGCTCTATTTTTATAAATCAAATAAAATGTAAAAAGGAGGTAAGTATCCGTGAAATCTTGTGTACCCTTAAATGGGTAAGGGGGCCAAAAAATGACCAAAATCGTCCTTATGTAATGAATGATTGGGCCATACACTAAAACTCATAGTTGCTTCACCCAACGCTTATCACAGTTAAGTTATTAATTACTAGCTTCCCGCTGGGGACTTACCGTGGGAATTCGGGAAAATTATGTAGCCTATGTTACTCAGGGATAATGTAGCATCCTAATGGTGAAAGAATTTTTGAAATCGGTCCAGTAGTTTTTAAGTTCATTCGTTACATACAAAAATACAAATCTTTCCTCTGAATAATATTAGTATCGATTATACTTATCTAAAAGTGACGACATTACCCCCTGCAGATTGTTTATGATGATGCAATGCTATACATATGACCTTTCATCCAAAAATATTATCATTTACATGAAAACATGGAGCACGCGATGATGAAATGTTATCATTATCACTACATAATTATGTCCCTATGGTCATTGACGAATATCTTATCATTTGTCCAAGCTGGTCTTGTCTAGTCATAACTATATTTTTCAACCGACTTCAAAAAAGGAGAAGGTTCTCAATTCGACTGTATTTTTTTTTTGTATATTTGTTACGCGATTACTCCGGCAACTGTTGTCCGATTTTCAAAATTCTTTATTTGTTCGAAAGAGTATACTCCTGAAGAGGTCCCATATAAATTTTATCGAAAATGATTCAGCGCTTTTAAAAAAATCAACAAAAACAAAATATACTACAAACTAGAACATCATCTAAATAAATGAATGACATTTCTGTTTGTAGTTATTTGCTAATAGGCATTGTAGTCCGCAAAAAACTAGATATCTACTTTGTGCGAACTGTTGTTGGGATTGAAGTCGGTGACTCATACGTTTTTAACGTGGAAAATTATTAAATTGTAACATTCCTGTTTATATATTTTTGTTAGTTATTAAATTCTTTTTTGAATAAAAGTTATTTAAATTAATTTTGTCACTATACAAACTGTAGGTAAAATAAGTATGTATTTTATTTTATTAATAATGGTTTTCGAAGGGAGGCCCGTGCCCCTCGGTGGGGACGAATATGGGCTGAAAAATAATAATAATGGGTTTGCTCTTGACCAGTCTAGCACAAGGGCGAAGATGCGGTCGAGGATGTGTAGCAAGCTCACCCAAAAAGAGCATATTCACACAAACTTTAAAGAGAGAAATTTTAGTTTAAGTAGAAAAGTTTGGTAAACTGAATCACATCTTGAAGTTCCTTTCCTGTAATTCTGATGATAAATTATTCTTGTTTCAGAAAATGGCTCTACAGAGATGTTTTTTAGCAACGAAGCTGACAAAACACTGCATTCTACAGTCAAATATCAAACAAACCTACTGCGAACTATATCACAGATACAGTAGTGGAACAAAAAAGTTCACCGAGAGGCACGAGTGGGTTGTTGTTGAAAATAACATAGGAACAGTTGGAATAAGTAATTATGCTCAGGAGTCTCTTGGCGACATTGTCTTTGCACAATTACCTGATCCAGGAACTAAGTTGAAAGCTGGGGACGAATGTGGTGCTCTAGAAAGTGTTAAAGCAGCTAGTGAAATATATTCTCCAGTCAGTGGAGAGGTGACGGAGAAAAACAAAGAAGTGGAGTCGAAACCTGCTCTTATTAACTTATCATACTATGATGAAGGCTGGCTTTTTAAGCTGAAGCTTACAAAACCTGAAGAAGTAGAGAGTCTCATGACAGAAGAACAGTATGAAAAGTTTTTGAAAACAGATGTAGAACATGAACACTAAAGGATTATCTTCCAACTTCTTATAAAATAGAAAATCTTTACTGAATATTATTTTCTCAAAGTTTTGGCTCATGCAATCTTCTAATACTTTTACCTACCTACATTTGGTTATATTAAACCAAATGTAGAAAGGTATAAACACTAGTAAAAATGTCGCCAAAGATTTTACAGCCGTCGAATAGTTTCAAATTTTATTTTAGTGTGTAAACTCAAGTGTTTGTTAAATTACGTAAATAGTGAATAAATTATGTTGTTATAAGTCTTGCAGTTTGAATTAACACGAAAGGTGCGCAAATTCATAGTTGCCCATTTATAGTGGTTCAATTTTTAACGAAAACTGTACATTTCATAGTGAGACGTCCAAAATCTGACGATTGAAAATTCAATTAAAATAGTTCCTTCTACTACTAACCTATGCAACACGAACAAACTAAAAGATGCTCTAATGAAGTAATCATAATCACAGTTACTAGTTGACTAGGCAAATAGATGACTCTTACTACTATCAATAACAGACAAAATATGTGTAATATTAAGTTTATTAGTGCAACCAACTAAAAATATAAAACATTTAAAATACTATCACTTTCTTTGGCATGATGTAAGAAAGTAACTTTTATGATATTGCTACTTTAAAAGAATAAAATATTGATGTTATTTTTTTATGTAAAGAAGATACTGATTATCATACATAGAATGCCCAAAGTATCATAGCTTAAGTTACTGAAAGATGAATCAATTTGATATCTTATTTTTTAAAGTAAAGTTCAGTTCTGCTTAAAATCTTCCAATCAGTCCTGCAATCTATCGAACCCTCAAAGAACCAAAATATAAAAAGTTCAAGCTGATGCGAAAACGCGGAGTTCATACGGTGGCGGGATAGTTGACTACTTTTTTGACTGTATTTTTCTGCCTCTTATTTTTTTAAACTACATTTATAATTTAACATCAATATTTTACTATACATCTTCACGCTATGCTCCTAGCAGGATACATGATAGGTATTTTCTTAAACTTAGTGATAATATTACAATCCACAATCACCCAGCTGCAGAAAGGTCCATTAAAGTTAATGCTTCTTTAAATTTAATATAATACTGTCACTTTCCGTCTTGTTGACATAAAGAAACTTTAACTTGTCTGCTGCCCTAGCTGCAATGAAACAACTCTCATGTCAGTTGATTTGCAAGGAAAATGCAATGAAACAACTCTCATGTCAGTTGATTTGCAAGGAAAACGTAACCTTAAAGAATATGACTAGAAGGTTGCTTTTCTTTTGCATTCAATTGACGTTGACACATGATCTTAAATTGCTGAAAGGACTTTTTTTTTAATCTTAAATGTAGTAAAACGAGGCTTTAGACCATACATAACGTCTATGTCAGCCGCATAGGATGACTCTCAAAATAAAAATTAAAAATAACAGGACTTATGTTCAAATCAAAACGCAAGATAATTGAAAACATCTCCAATCCTATAATAAATAGTGTCTATTTTCCTTGTATTGATGCGGTAGTCTATACTCTCATGAGATAATTCTCATAACGTATGCAAGGTAGCTGATGTGCTGCTGTGTGTACATTTTATGGTATAGCACTAAGTATATACTTAATTAGCTTTTAAGTCCACGGGAGATCACAATCCCCAAGATACAGGAATACACCTAGCTTGGGAGCCAGGGTTCAAAACATCATGTCAATAACCGATTACTCATATTTTAAATAAACGTTTCTGCAATTGAGCGAATATGTAGTACTATAATGATCGTTTATATAGTGCTGATGACGATGATTCACCGTTGTGGCTTCCTACTATTATATCACAATTAACCCCTAAAAATTTCCAAGAACATTCACAAAGATTTGGTATCACATTTTTAAAATTATCTATCACAAAATTGTTTGAACTTTCTTGGCTTTCGGATATTACGAGGAGTGATCAAAAAGTAGTGATAATGAAACAGAAAATAATATATTTTTTAAATAACAAAAATTTGTTGTTCAACATAGTCTCCTTCTCTATCTACACACCGAGCCCAGCGTTTCTCCAACATTTTTAACCCTTTAAAAAAAAATGATTTCTCTTGGCCTTCCAAAAACCCTTCCACGGCTTCTATTACTTCATTATCATCGGCATATCTATTACCACGCAAGTATTCTATTAGTTTTGGAAAGAGATAAAAATCACTGGGGGCCAGGTCCAGCGAATAAGGTGGGTGATCCACTAATTCGAACCCAGCTTGTTGAATGGCATCCAGTGCAACAGCAGAAGTGTGAACCGGCGCTTTGTCCTGATGAAACAAAATGCCTTTTCCGAGTTTGACATGTCTTTTCTCTTTTATAACCTCTCTCAATTTAGCTATTGAAGATGCATAGCAAACGCCTGTTATTGTGTGTCCCTTCTTAAGATAATTAATTAATAATATTCCTTCGGGATCCCAAAAAATTGAGGCCATGACTTTGCCTGCCGATGCTGTGGTTCGAAATTTCCTTGGAGTTGGTGACGACGGTGTTTTCCACTGTAAAGATTGTTGTTTTGTTTCTGGATCAAAATGGTGAACCCATGTTTTATCCATAGTGACAAATCGAGCCAAAAAATGTTAGGATCCACATGAAATCTGTCCAACCAGCACCTTGAAAGATTGAGTCTGGTTTTCTTCCGTTCTTCTGTTAACATTCTGGGTACCCAACGCGCCGAGGCTTTTCTCGTACTCAGATGGTCTTTTAATTTTGATTGAACACTGTCATATAAAATGCCAGTTTCCTGGACTAAATAACGCACTGTAACACGACGATCGTCTAGAACAATCTTTTCGACTTATTCAATTTTTTCCTGCGTAACTGACGTCGATGGCCGGCCCGAGCGGTGCTCATCTTCTGTCGATGTTCTTCCATTCTTGAATTGAGGTGACCATCTTGCCACAGTAGAATATGGTGGAGCAGACTCACCTAAAGTCTCCACTAAATCACGATAGATCTTTTGCGTCGTTAACTTTTAAAACTGAGGTATTTAATAACGGCTCGCACTTCTTTTTTCTCCATAATGATATTTTACGTCGGGATTCGTCAAACAACTAGACACGGTTTCTATGTTTCTTAAAATTAAGACTTAATTTTTTGTATCTAACCTCGTAATTAAATGATCTTTAATTATTGGTATGAATGAGTAAATAATGAATTGTACAAGTGGGTCATTATCACTACTTTTTGATCACTCCTCGTACAATTATCATAACAACATTGATAAATTCATGGCACAGCTTAAAAAAAACTTTTTAGTTAATTTGTTTTACTAATTAATTATAACACAAATTTTCAGACGAAAGATCGCAAGTTGAGAAACTTTTTTGCCGGAAAAAGTGGCATTTTAATTTCAATTTTTTTTCGCCAAGCTGTATAATGGAAGAAGGTAAGTCAAGACTTAAAATAGGTTCTTATCTCGTTCGCCTCAAGGTCTATTTTTGCTTGAAACAACGGAAAAACTCACTCAAAAAGGGTAAAAATTATAAAAGGTGAAGATATGTAAAACAAGTTGTTTCATTTTTACCTACTACGACTTACATATTTACTTATGGTGTAAAATGTTTATGAGATCTATATTCTAGATCTAAGATTATATACTACTGAAAAGTTAAGATTTGTGCCGTAGTACAAAAGATATGGTACATCTAAAATCGATATGAATTTTGGAATTATCGTTTTATACAGGAAGAAAGATATAGCTGTCCTACTTTAAAAATTACCCCTTCATAATATACTATACAGGTTCTCGAATGGAGACCACGTCTTGGCAAACTTAGTGTAGGACGCCCCCCAGCCAGATGGTCAGATGACCTAAAGAAGATAGCGGGTAGTGGCTGGATGAAAACAGCGGAGGATCGTGCAGAGTGGCGCACCTTGGGGGAGGACTATGTTCAGCAGTGGACTGCAATAGGCTGATATGAATATACTATAATGGGTGGAAGGGAAACGCTTATGAAAACGTAAACGACATGTTTTACTAATGATTTACATTACTTTAATTCATTTGCATTAATAAATCATTGGTACACAGGCAGCACTTTAAGCTATACCTGTTGACCTTGACGTCGCTCTTAGCTCGCTCGTAATAGCGCCGGCTTTCTTAGTAAAGTTAGGTAATCTGACATGCTGCTGTTTGTACAACAAGTCGTCTACATATACGTACATATACTTACATATACGTACATAGTCTCTGTAAAGTGGTCAAAGGTGATTCATCTTCAGTTAGGACAGCCGACATTGCAATGATCGAATGTTCTAAAAGATAAGGACGTTTATACAGACATAACCTAATACCTAAGCCTTATTTCAATAATTGGTGTATGGTTGTTTATGTGTATGGTAACGAAATTGAGCAATACATTTCTTATTATTATTATAAGTAATTTAATTATGTATGACTGAAACACAAAGACATCCTATACCATGATGTTTGGATCTTATACTTAAGACTTAACTAGGTGATTTCTTAATGCTAAAATTGCGAGAAATAAAAAATTACTATCAAAATTAAAAAAAAAATCAGAAGTAAAAAAAATATAGTAAGAAAGACTATAAAGTAAAAGTACTGTATCACTATATTCACTATGGATGAAACTACTTTGGATTCTGTCATTGGAGCAGAAATAGATCCAAAACCTTTCAAGAGATGAGATATGCTCGAAAGGTGAAAATCTGGCTGGCTGAGCCACATTTTTTTGATTTTATGGCGAAAGTATAGTGTATAAAACGCAATGAAACCTTGGTCGATATACCTTGCCTTCATTTACGATTTGTTAATGACATAAGTCCGTATTAAAGAACGCGACTTAAGACTCTGATCTTATGTAGCAGTTGTCTTTGTTATTTTGATAGTGTGAGAAAGAGACAATCAATAGATCAAGGCTTGAGCCTCTTTATGTAATACGTGCCTTAGATATGCGAGATCTTTCGAGGCAAGTTGGCTTAGACAGCCTGGGTCACATTAAAAAAGTCAGGTGAAGTAGAAAATAAAATCTATTAAAGTAAGTACGGTAGTTAAAATGCCTTACAGAAAAGAAAAACTTAAACCGCCTTTACGCGAGTATCAACATCTATTTTTACTCCAATCCAATAATTTAATTAAGGCGCTGTTTAGGTCAAATCAACGTAAAATGAATCTTAATAGCTACGGAGCAAAGGTTTTTTTTTGTTCGTCACTCCGTCTTCCCTTTGCTCCGTAGCTATTAAGATTCATTTTACGTTGATTTGACCGCCGCGCCACGTCGCTTGCGTCTTACCTCTTTCGTATGGCTTTTTTTCGTTTGGAAAATGGTAATTTTTCAGTTTTGCCACGAGGTTTTTTGATTTTCCCGAAGGTAAACTAATTTATTCAACCCCAAGATTGTTTTTTTATTACAATTTACTGAGATGGCGTTTTACTACCTAACCACCCTGGAGAAGGTTTTCGTACTTCCTCTTTTTTTGCATTATTGCAATATTTGTAGGTTTCTATTTTATGCATTATTCGGTATTTTTTTTGAATAATTATGTTAGCAATCTATGTTTTCTGTATTTCGAAAGTAATTTTCTTTTCACATAAAGATCCCTTACATCTGGATTCCAAAGTTTAAGAAAAGTAGGAATTTTCATTACCATGTTTTTATTCACCCATCTAACCTTAAAAGGCTTATCCAGGGCCAAATTAAGGTTATTTATTTCGAGTAGTTTAGTTTTGCTATTGTATTTGAAAGTGGCAGTGTTATCGTTAACAGTTACAGATTTAATAGGTATGTTTTGTGCGAGGATAGTGATGTGATTTATGGGTGGTACGCCGTATCCCCACCAGTTTACTTTGCTCGTCAGTTCTTGGTGTTTTAGGACGAATTCTATGTTGCTGTATTTTCTTTCTTCGTAGCTGTCTGTAAAGAGATTTTTTTAAGTTAAAAATAAGTTTCTGAAATGTAAAGATAGGTTTCAAGCGATGGAGGCCTTTGCCTAGCAGTGAGATCTCATACGATTTGGAAAAAAATCGTTGTCTTATCTATACAGGTTGAAAAAGAACCTCCTAGCTTTATTGAAAATCCTGAACCAGTATCACTTACTGAACACTTTTAATTTTTATTTTTTTGGGGGTGGGCCCCTCGCGTGCCTGGTGTAGGAGTCTACGTCTACGTGTCTACGTTTAGGCAAAAATGAACTACTCTCATTGAAAAAACATTAAAAAAATTTTTTTTTTCATAAATGTGTTCTTTGAGTGATACTGATTCAGGATTTTGAATATAGCTAGGAGGTTCTTTTTCACCCAGTATAATTGTTGTATAAATGAAAAAGATTGTAAGAGAAAAGCCCTTTTTATTGGCTTATAAAAACGCATTCTTTCTTTATGGTAGTAAACATTTTCTGCCTCTGACTGTATCTAGAGCTTCAACTATGTATATTCTTGTATACCACATTCTCACTGTTCAGACTCTTTTATTACAATCAGTTTATTCTTATTTGAATCACAATTGATTTTGAACTTTATATGCATAACAAAAGGTTCAAAACTGTTTGAGGTGGTTATTATACTCACTGATACTATCGCCGTCATCCCAGTAGAGTTGTCCATGAGCAGTGCCCGTCCCGTCCGGTACCACTAGTAGTTGCATCGGCCGACTACGACTGTTTGTGGTGGTTACCGGACCTTGCTGCGGTGGGTTTTGGAGTGGGATGATTGCACCGCCCTAGGAAAAAAAAAGAATTCAAAAAGTTGGTCAAAAAAGATGTGCTGTAAGAAGCTGAAAGTTATGCTTTCCGCAGTTTTTTGCCCACAAACTCAATTAAATAGTATTTAAAAATGATCCCTATCTGTTAGCGGTGGATCCTGCTGATCAACGGACGTATTATAGACCGTAAATATTTCCTTTACTTGATATTGGCGACTTCGGCATTCTCTATTTTAATTTCCATTAAAATACTCAACTATCTACAAAATCAAAATTGTGGACACCATTTTTCTAAGAAATTGAATTGACGTCATTTTTTTCTTCCTAGCGCTGTGTCCCGTTTTGCTAACCAGGATCCAGTTGGCTGGTCAAGTCATTACAGTGGAGCGACTGCTATCTGATCTCCATGACCTTGCTAACCGGGAAATCTGACTTTAGAACCTTAAACGCTAAGTCATACAATGCAAATTCGCTTGCCTTGAAAATGATTTGTTACACGTAATTTGTTGCCAAACCTTAAACCTGAAATCGACCTTAAAGTCATAGCCTTAAAATTCAAAATCCCTTACCTTAACAGCAACAGTTTCATTTTCCCCCACTTCGCTGTACTGGTCACAGGCTATGTAGTCTCCGTTTCTGATATTGTACCACTTCTGAGGGCCCGGGTAGAACGCTTTGGTAGTCTTTGCTTTCTGTTGTAATATTGGAGTTATCATCACGTATGGGCCGATGAGGAACTGGTCTTCTATCGTGTGGAGTTTTAGGTTCTCGGGTTGTCTGTGAGGGAAATTGAGTAAAATTTTTACATGTTAGATAGAGCTCTTTACATGTTAGATAGAGCTGTGTGAATTCTCCCCCCCTCCATCAGCCCATATACGTTCGCACCGACGGGCACGGGCCTCCCTTCAAAACCCCCTTAGGTTTAGGCCATAGTTCACCGCGCTGGCCCTATGCGGGTTGGTGGACCGCTTGCCAATCGAAAACTGATTTTCTTAGACGTGAGGATTTCATCACGATGTTTTCCTTCAGCGCTGAGCAAGTGATAATGAAATCTGTACAGGCCCGCACCAGGTATATTTTGTCAAAATTGGTTCAGCCGTTAAGGGAACCTGCAACCTTCAGGTTACAAGTCTGGCTCATTTCCAAGTAGGCTATCACTGTGAGTTATCTAAAATATTTATTTATTTTTATCAAAGTTCTATTCAACTTTGATAAAACAATCATTGTATTGGTCCTTAAATATAAGATAATTTAATATAAAAATAGTTTCATCCTTTTCTTATTAGAAGCCCTTCCTATATCATTTAAAACGTGGGTTATTCAGCAAAACTTTGTGTGATTTAGCAAACAAATTATTTGTGAATATGCCTCACGCGGGTAAGCGTTTTAAAAATACTAAAACAAATCAGTTTATTTTTCTGAAATTTCAGTTTTTTTTAACCCGTCGCGTGCTTGTTTACGCCGCGTGCGATACAAATATCGTACACCATGTGTTCAAAAAGCAACTAGCTTTTTGCCCGCGTAGACTACAGGTTATATTGTACCCAGCAGTGGGAAAAGATGTATGTCCCTTCCCAAGGTCTAACCTTTCTCTGTAACCAAATTTCATTAAAATCGGTTCAGTCAGACGTGAAAGCGTAACAGACAAAAAGAGTTACTTTTGCATTTATAATATTGGTAGGGATGACAACACTGTATTAAATAAATAAATAAAATTGCCCAGTCGCGCTCTCTGATCTCAACTGATCAGTGAGGTTATGCAAAGTACACAGAGGCAAGGAACCTGATGGGTGACCAAAGTGGCAATTTATCACGAGCTTTACCGTGCTTCGGAGAGTGCGTTTATCCGTCGGTCCCGGCTGTTGTCGATTGACTACAGTCGTTAAAACTAGGTCAGAGGCCATTGTGCGGATTGAAAACTCTGACATCAGGGTTAGCCAAGTTCGCCACACACTCGACTATACCTACACGATAAGAAGAATCAATAGAATAGTAATTAAATACTCACTCAAAGAATAGCGGCCGGGCCACAGTTTCCCCGAACACGTGTGCGCGCCAGAACAACGTGTAGTAGTACGGGAGTAGCTTATAGCGCAGTCTCAGCGCTGATATACTGGCCTTTAGGACTGTGGCTCCTAGACTGACGGGGTCTTGAGGCTGTTAGGGAAAAAAAGGAAAACCAGGCTTAATATTTGTGTGTGCGGTCCACATTGTTTGCGATGTGGATTTGTTCATTCATATTGTTTATTCAGCATTAATTATACATAGTCATTGAAAATAAAATATAATACCTAATTCCCTACTATAATAATAGCAGGTAAAGCAGTTTTTTTTTAAATTGGAATACACAACAGGTTACAACAATTAGGTGTTGTTAAAATCTAGTACACAAGTATCTAAGCTAGGCTATAACCCTAAGAGTGTATACACAGCATGATTAATAGTTTACAAGCAAATTGCGTATAACTCTCTCTCTATTGTATATTCTCTTGTTATTGCGTATAACTCTTAACGCCTAAACCAATTTTGACAAAATATACCTAAGAAAGATCTCGATTGCGTTAGCTTTAAAAAAAACGCATCGAAATAGTTTTATTCGTTAAGAAGACACAGAATTACTCCTCTTTTTTTTGACGGAGGTTTAAAACTATGTGGTGTGGGGCTGTGTGTACCACACACGGCCAACTCAGGTTACGTGCAATCTGTGCTGTTCTGATAAGAGCGGTTTTGCAACGAAAATGGAGTAACCTGATGTGCTAGCCTCTGTACAAGGCTATGTCGCACGGCCTTACCTTGGACTTATCACTGTTATGGTTTCTACTAAACGGGTAGAAAGCCCCGAGTTGCATCCAGCGAGCGCAAAGCTCGGGGGTGGTGTCGCCGTTGAACCCGCATATGTCCGCGCCCATCATCGGCACTCCGAATAGGCTGAAGCTTAGTATATCTACAAAGAATTGGGAAAATTAATAACAAGTCTAGTAAAAAAATAAAAACAGTTTGCGGACCCTCATATTATGCAAAAATACTTTCGATACTGCTTTAAAGAAATAAGAAAATTTTCAAGCGGCTCAACACACAAAAACACCTTTTTAACCAACTTCCAAAAAGGAGGAGGTTCTATGTTCGACTGTATGTTTCTTTTTTTAAATGTATGTTCGACGATTTCTCCGCCAATTATGGATCGATTTTCAAAATTCTTTTTTTTTGTTCGAAAGAGTATACTCCAGAGTGGTCCCGTTGTAACCAGGTCAGGACCTGATGATGGAAACCCTAAAATTTAATAGGCACTTACATTGTTTCTGACCAACTTTCAATTATTTACACTTAAAATAGAAAAAGAATATACTTTTTACAAAAAAAGTAAATCCGACTTCAAATAGCGATAAATAAAAACGCTCCATTTAGTGTGCTACGTACCTACTGATCTGTTTGAAGTCGGTACCAAGCCAAATAAGTTTGATAGGCTATACGTATATCCGCCGTCGCACCGACTTCAAACAGATCAGTAGGTACACAAGGCAGCACATCAGGCTATACATGTTAACCTTGACGTCGCCCTTATCTCGCTCGTAATAGTGCCGGCTTTCGTAGTGCAAATGGGTAACCTGACGTGCTACTGTCTGTACCTAGCATACTAAATGCAGCGTTTTTATTTTTCGCTTTTTGAAGTCAGTTTTCTTTTTTTTGTAAAAAGTTAATTGTGTATTTAACTACACAATTAACTTTTTCTAAAAAAAAAGAAATGAAAGTGTTTACTAAGAAGAATACGAAAACTACAATTACATTTTCATCCTATATTATGTGGGTTAAGTATCAAATCAAAAAGCGATGTGGAGATGTCAAAACTTACCGGGTATAGTATACCGCATGTCGTCCCAAGTGCTAGCAATATCTCCGCTCCAATGCCCCGCGACGTGGCCCAGGCCGGGGTATGACGCGCGGGATATTATGAACGGGCGTTTGCCTCGAATTTCTTGTAAGGCACTAAAACAACGCAATTATTATTAATAATAATAAACGGAATTTATTTGTGCATAAAAAAAACATTCGAAAATTACACATTGCCAAATAATACAGGACAAAACGGTATGTGGCTTCAGACTGACCGCAGCCTTAAGAGGGCTGTAGCCGCTGATATTCTGACACATCCTTCACATGATACTAAAGACAGAAACCCATCACACACGAACAAAAAATACGGTAAAATACTACACATAAAAAAAACTTTTTGAGAAAAATAGAACCAACTTCAAAAAACCGAAAAATAAATACAATATCATTTGATGTGCTGTGTAGTACCTACCTACTGATCTGTTTGAAGTCGGTGCGAAGGCGGCCTATCCAACTTAATTTTCTTGGCACCGACTTCCAACAGCTCAGTAGGTAGGTACTATCAGCACATCAAATGATATTGTATTTATTTTTCGGTTTTTTGAAGTTGGTTCCATTTTATTTATTTTTTTATTATTTTTCCATTTTTAGTGGAAATAATAACCTCTTAATTTTTTGTTTGAAGTGTAAAAACGAAGTGTTAGCTTTGAAAAAATTTAAGCAGTTATTATACTTATATATTTTTGAATTTTATTTTACATACATACCCCCTTTTTTTGAAGTCGGTTAAAATACTAAAACCTTCTCCTAAATGTAAAAAATACTTTTCTGAAAACTGCATCAAAATCGGTTCAGCCAAACGCGAGATAATCGCAGACAAACATACATACATACATACAGGTCAAAATGAGAACTTCCTTTTTTTGAAGTCGGTTAAAAACTTAAAAGAACACAAGAACAAATACATAATAAATTATAGTTAAACCCTCGCGCGATTCTTGTATACCCAAGTGTGCAGGATTTGTATCGCACGCGCCGTAAACAAGCGCGCGACGAAAACATTAAAAATTTAGGCGACCAGCAGCTTCCTCGGATTGCTTTAAGAGCAGCCAGTTGAAACAATGATTACACACATTACTTGTGTCAGCCTGCAAGCCAATTACGTTAATAACTTTAAAATTTAAAAAAAAAATATCACCCGCGACATTCGATTGCTTATAACTTTAAAACGGCCGAACCAATTTTGATCAAACGTAGCTAAGAACCATCCCGATTACGTCAGCTTTCAAACAAAAAAAACGCATTAAAATCGGTCCATTTGTTTAGGAGCTACGATGCCACAGACAGACACACAGATATACAGACACACACGTTAAACGTATAACACCCATATTTTTTATCAGGGGTTAAAAATACACCAGCACTGCTGCACATAGTGTGTCAAATCATCCCAAGCAGCAAATAAGAATAGTGAATACCTTTACTTATCTATTTTTTTTCTACAAGACTTTTTTTTTTTTGAAGATTTATGGCCTGGATACGAGTTTCTACAAGACTACCATTGACCTACAATAAACAACTAGACTTCCAATCGCGCTCAAAGTGTCCGCGGCAAATGAATACCCATCACCGGTATTAAGCATTCTTTTTGATAGGTTTTCTCACTCTTTCATTCTTGTATTCAGTTCTTTTATCCTGCTCATTCATCCGTCAGTTCGTTCGAAAGCTCGGACAGTTTTTGGTTGACGTTTCTTTGAGATTGATTAGGTATCAATGAAGACTACTTAGTTTTAGACAACTGCTACTTTAGCAAGTTAAGAATATCAAAACAGAGTTAAGTATTTTTGGTAGAATTGTCCTGCTGGATATTAGCAATTACTACAATGTCCAAAATATTCAATTATTCATGTGTAAATACATTCGTTTGTTGCAGAAGTTTATTTTAATTCACACTCACAAAGTATTGCGTACACAATATTTGTACTATGCTACGTTTCAAAGAGAAATCAACCTTAAATACAAGTGAATAACTCACAAATTAGTAGCGATGGCTTCATACAAAGCGTAAAGACTGTGTACATCGTAATGCGTGCCAATATGATGTTTGGCGTCCATACATAATGTTTTAAACTTGAGTCCTTCAGGAGGTATCCAAATAGGTTTGTATGGTAAGTCCTCTGGCCCACATTTACCAGATTGTTGGCCATTTACGAATGTTCCTGGCTCGTTCATGTCCTGAAAGTCAAGATCTTTGGTCATTTTTCTGCATTTAGGCTGTAAGTTTTATAATTGATTTAGTAAGCTTGTAACATGTTTTTTCCAGTAAACCATATATTTTTCATTAAAAAAATTTAAAACACTAGTTGATTTTTTTTTTTGTAGTGAGACTAGGTGGGTCTCAGCAAATAAATGAATACTGTATTACACACAAAAAAAGAAAAGAAAGATTACAGTTACAAAAATACAAAATGAAAAGTTTTAAGCGAGATTTCATGCCATTTTTAATGGGTTTTTTCAGTACAATCTTGTAATCGAAGATACACATTAAATATAATATTTAGCTGTGCCTAGCCTGTGTGATTATAGTGAGTTTCTATATCTATATCATTCTTCTGATGGCGACAAAACTTCGCATCAGATTCTTAGGCTAATTTTAATCCAAAGAAATAGTTAGTTAGGTTAGGCTACTTTTTGTCCTAGAAAATTTCACGCATATGAAATTATTTATGTATTAATCAAGTACTTACGATCCAAGCGCCATCAAAAGCGATTTTCGAGTGGAAGTCTGTCATCATTTCTAACCAATAGCTCGTCGAATTTGGATGTGTGAAGTCAGGAAATACTGTGCTAACTGGGTTCCATACCTGACAAAAAACACAGTTTGAAAGGGAGAAGATATAAAAAATAAATCACTTCACAAAACAAAAAACCCGACTGCAAAAAATTCAACAGATAAGCAATGCACTAAAAAGATCGAAACAAGGTTGAGACAAAAAATTACTAAGACCTAATAAAATCTGCTTTGGTTTTACAGACTAAATTAGGAGCTGAATGCCTAAGTTACCTAAATTATTTACATTATATTTCTTAGGCAGTCGGGTAAAAAACGCAATTAAGCAATTGTTGGTAATTACAGTATTTTAATTTAAAAGGCAGTTTATAACAGGTGTTGAATTATACCATGTACTACCGGTGCTAAAGAATTGAAGTGATAATGAATGTTTCACCTACCTTAGATACAAGTATTTGATTGGAGCTGTTTTTGACAAAGACATCCATTTCTACTCCTCTGTCGTACGGCAAGTAAGAACCTGGAGGTTCCGAACCGCTCACACCTGGGTCTGAAAATGAACATGACAACACGTGTGAGCGAGGTTCCATATTTACTCGCATAAAATTGAAAGCCCTAATTTTATTTCGCATAACTTTTTACGCATAATTTTTTTTCGCATAACGATATTTTGTCATAACGACGAACTGATTACGGGCTTTCATTTTTATGCGAGTAAATATGGAAAATAATATGAAAATTGACGCAAATGTATAACTGAAAATTATACATCGCGTGGGAAAAAACGCGACAAATCTGATCTGCTCACACTTAATCTGTTAGCCTACGACCGAAATTTCGAAGCGTCGTATGTCAGTCAGTACAACTCTGTCTTGAGCATGGACCTACCCATAACTATGAAAAATTGGATTTAGGAAAATTAACCGTATTCTTAACAACTTAAAAGTATATTTTGCACAAAAGGCGTGTGGTTCACCAACTCGCATTGAGTTAGCGTGGTGAACTGTGTCCCACGGTGGAACGTATATTGGCTTATGAAGAAAAGAGGGATTCGCAGGATGATTGAAGAATAAAAAATATTCTTACCAAATATAGGAACATAATGCATGCCCTCAGAATGGACTTTCGTTACAAACTGTGGCAGTCCAGCGTACTTCACTTTGTCATATGTAAAGTCATTCTGAGTCTTCATATAGTCAATGTCGTTCCATTGGACGTCCTGAAATAATGAAAATAAAAATTAATATTTATTTCTAGGAATACTTACACATAATCTTTTTTTTTAATTATAAGATGGGTTAACTCTTGACATCAATTTTGACCATAAGGTCAAAGATGAGGTCGACGATGGAGCGTGTTAACCCAGAAAATGCCTATAAACGCACTAGTACTCCCACGCACCGACGGAACACAGCAAGCTGTTTGGCGTCGGACTTCGGTAGGAGGGTGGTCGCGAACCAGACGGCCCTTTACAGAGCCTACCACACCGCATGACACCATAGGACGACACCCACGGAAAGAGATTGGGTGGTGTTATTCTTAACCGATCACCAGATGGTTTAAAGCTTTAAAGCTTGAGGCCAGCCCAGGAAGCATTGGTTTCAATTCTTTACAAGATGAGTTGGATTCAATTCTTTCTTAAAATAAGCTTTTTGAAATTATATTAAATAAAAATTATTTTTCCGGAAAAAAGTCGGAATTCCAATGATCAGTAGGTCGTTGGATCACAATAGGGTGAATGACCATATTTTGTTAACCTTATAAATAGCCGGGTATTAATAGTTTTTTTGTGTCTTTAAAAATAAAATAAGATATGAACGTTTAAAACTATCAATTAGACAGAGAGGAAAAGGACGTCATAGCTAAGTTTTTCCTTAAAAATACCATGCAAAAATTCATTTTGTAAGAAAGAAACAGACAACCATGTTTGATAGGATATAAGTTAAATTTTTTGACCAATTTTTTATATAATTTCTAATATTATCTTATTAAATAAATATATGCTTAATTAGCGAATTGACCATGTAGCAAAACGTCTAACTATCTGAAGGTCTTTAAGCATCCGTAAATGAAATCTACAAATAAATCAAATACTTACAAAAGGAAGACCTGAGTCCCTGTTAGATTTCCAAACCTTTGCGGTAGTATTCAAATCTCCATAATTATATCTGAAATTTTTTTTACATGCTTACAGATACGATTTTAAGGTTTTTGAACAGAGATAGTTCGGGTGTGTATAGTCTATTTCACGCGAGGTCGCAGTCAAAAAGCAAGCTAATTTCTCCTGATATTATATAGAGCTAAAGTTTGTAAGTTAGTTTGCAGGAAGTAATCTAAGGAACTACTGAACCGATTTTCAAAATTCTGTCGCCAATAAAAATAGTGCTTTTGATTTTTTTAAAGGCTTGAAATAACTAAATGTCCAAATTATATTACTACGAGATTTTAAAAAAATATCAATATCACTTCGTAAATGACAGCCACAAGCTTGCAGTTGCAGTATTTTAGTAGAATTAGAATAGAATAGAAAAAATCTTTATTTTATAGGACATTCAGGATGCCACTTAAAATAACGCAAGATTACATTAAAATACATACAAACATACATTTTTTTAAATCTAGCCTACAAGATCCCACTGCTGGGCAAAGTCCTCCCCCGCATCCTTCCATTTCTTGCGATCTTATGCAAGTTCCGAAGTTCTGAATAGTGAGCATCCAAATCGGCCATCTCTTTTTAGGTCTGCCCCGTCGTCTGTGGCCATCCTGTGGCACCCAGTGGGTAACTTTTCGTGCCCACCGCTCCTCTTGCATCCGGCTTACATTAAATGATTATTATTATTATTATGTTTGTCTAGATTCTTGAATCACGGGCAATTACGTCCCTGACCTTTGGAAGGCGTGCGTGTGTGTGTTATTATTATTATTTATTAGCACAACTTAACAAAATTATAATACAAAACATGTCGCTGGTGTCTCCATTTAAGCTTTTCGCCCGTGTTTGGAGGCACCGCTCCACCGACCTCTTCCTTGTTATATACATAGTTGCACAACTTTGACCTCACATTTCATAAACCTAGGTAAATATTAAGAATATACTTCTGTGGTTGGTGTGTAGTTAAAAATCTAAAGATAAAATCATTTTTTAAAATTAAAAGAAACAAAAAAAGTGGGGGGGGGCCTTGGACATAGGTGTTTAAGTAACACAAAAGATATACTAATATAAAATGGATTGGTATGTGTGTGTGTGTGTATGTGAGTGTATGTGTGGTGTGTGAGTGGTGTAAGTGGGTGTGTGTAGTGTGTGTGTAAATTATGAAAGCTTAAAAATCAAATCAAATCATTGGCATCGTTTGGGTATCATATAGTCTGAAGTAGGAGCACTGAACGGCTAACCCTACGACAATGTCTTGGGATCAGATCAGATCAACAATAAATGTATATTTCCATACATTTACATTAAAGGATTAAAATACATACATACACATTCGTTCTTTTGACCCTACTGACTCTACGCGCATTGGCTTACTGAACTTCTTTTCCATAGCACTTTTCCAAACGAAATCATCGCCATCAAACTTACTTGCACAAATGGAACCCAAGCGACCAATATGGCGGCATGAATGGATATCCAATGACAGCGGTATATTGTGACACGACCTCCTTAGGGGAGGGTCCCATGAATATCAACAGATTGAGGATCCCGCCTATAGTCCTGTAGGTTACTGCTGGGGTCGGTTGAAGAACTACGTCTGGAATTTTAAAGTTAGGTTAGGTTTAAAAGTTAATACAGTGAGACTGGGATGTATGTGATATTGCTATGTAATTCCAATACAAATTATAATTTAAACAGTTTTAACTCACTTAGAATCGGCATTGGGCCGACAGTCTACAGGCCCTCGTATACGACTGAAACTGTCGGCCGAATGACGATTTTAAGTAACAAGTTAAACCGTTTAAGTTATAAATTATGTTTCTGTAACACTCACAAATGGTTTATTAGTAAAACTTTAATACACACATCAAAAATCTAGTTTTCATACATTTTTAAAGTTACTTCGATTTTTAAACCTAAAAAACGAGTTGAAAGAATGACAGTAGATTAGGCGCCTTATTTTTTTTTTATGTATCTTTCGGGAAAGATAAAGGCACCTATGTCCATACAGAAATGTCTTCTATGTATTTCTTCTGAATTAGCTCCTCTAATTCTCAGTAAGCCGATAGTATTTTGTTTACGGAGAACTACCTACTGCCCGGGATCTTTGTCGAAACTAAACACGGATTCACTTGAATTCTTTTATCACCACACTGTTTTAATTTAGTTTACTGTTTAATACACTATCACTATTACACCTTAACAACTTTTTAATGAAGAAAACGTAAATTCAATCGACACAGCAACCATTCACGCCGAGTTAGTATAATATGTTTTGATGCACTTTGTATTTTTGGCTCAAAATAAAAAAATACATTATTCTGCATGTCTAGAGATACTTCTAAACCCAATTGATACCAGTTTTTTCGATGCATGTATATTTAGCGCTGAAAAGAATTAATCAATGTAACATCAATAGTAACTTACCCATAGCATTTGAATTATGTAGTAACACTCCGTGACTTTTTCCACTTTTTTCCACGGCGAGGTAAAATGGATGCGTGCCGTATTGATTTTTCTGAAAGCGATTTGATTATAAGAATAGAACATATAATTGGATGTAACAGTCACAATACAAAACGTTGGGGTTTCAATAACAAAATGATATTGTGTATAGGGATTTTAAATACCCTTTGTTTTACAAAAAGTTGATTTAATGAACTCTTAACATATCTAAATATATAAAAGGAGAAACTGACTGACTGACTGACATATCAACGCACAGCCTAAACGGATAAACGTAGGCACTTGAAATTTGGAAGGGACGTAGCTTAGGTACCGTAGAGGTGCACTAAGAAATGAATTCCCGAAATTCCCACGGGAACGGGAATTAGCGGGAAAATCCTTTTGTATGAAAAATCTAAACCGCTTAAGTTAGACGCTTGAAATTTGGCATGCAGGTACCTTAGTAAACTTAAAGCTTAGTTGCAACAGGATATTGCTAAATTCCCACGGGAACGGGAGTTAGCGGGAAAAAACTTTTGTAAGTAAAAATCTAAATCTTAAACTAAATCAATATTTAATAAAGAAAAAATGTTAATTTTTTCAAAAGAAAAAATTAACAAGCAAACGAAGTTGCGGGCATCAGCTAGTTCTGAATATATCTAAAACTCAAGTTTTCGACAGGAACGCCAGGGCACGCCGCACGAGCCGCCATCTTGAATTAAAAGTACTTGACAAAAGTACCTATGAGAGGTAGAAAGCACAATCTTTCTACCTCTCAAGAGACATTATTTAAAATAAAACTGAAATTTGGCACTTCAAGATGGCGGCGCGCGCAGTCTGCCTTGAAGGTCAAAAATTTGGATTTTTATTAGACACCCATACCATAGCTAAGCGACATTTTAAAACGTCTTACTCTATTCTATAAAACAAAAATACCTACAAACTGGCTTAAAACAAAACTTACATTAGGCATCGGAGGGCTGTCCAAGTTAAACATGGTGTATGTTCTCCAATTGACATCTCTTTTCAACGTGTCTCTATGCTCTCCAAACCCGAATATATGGTCCGTGGGCAAAATGGCAGAGATCTGAAGGAACTTGTCTGAGAGAATCAAACCGCCAACGTCTTCTGTGTTTATACTGAAAAATAATTTTGTGTTAAATATTAACAAACCAACCACAACGGCACTCCCACAGTTGTAGAGACGTCCATTACATTTACTCAATATTTTATTGCATCCATAGGTGTTACATACAGGATGTAAAGGACAGCTTAGCAAACCCTGTACTCAATCATTCTGAATGATTTTCCAGTGATTTTCAATTATACTTCATTTTGCAATAAAAAACAATCATAACAACGTAAAACAAGAAAACCAGCAATCTACAGTCTACGGCACATCTAATTACCACCAACTGTCAAATTTCCCCAATGGATTGTAAACTCTAATACTTAGAGATAAAACTGAAAATCGATTGAAGAAATTTGACAGTTTTGGATAGCATAATGTGCCGTTGTCCGTACACCGCACTCCGACACGCGACACGGCGCGGCGCGGGGGGAGCGGTGCAGCGATACGTTGCGTAGCGACAAAGTAGGTAAAGTAGGTAAGTGTAGCAAGCGAATTTTCGAAAATCTTAGAATGCAGTTTTGTTTATTATTAAAAATAAAGGAATGTTTCCAAAAAATTCCAATAAAGGAATGTTTACTCAATAGTAAAAATTGTTATCTCCAGTATTTAGAGTACTTTCCCTCTAGGTGGCGTTAAAAAATGCCACCCTGTATTATGGGGTGATAAAAAAAGTGTTACTACAAACTAGCTTTCCGCCCGGGACATCATTCCCGTGGGAATTTGGGAAAATTATGTAGTCTATGTGTTAATCCAAGGTGTCAGCTACCTCCATACCGAATTTCATCAAAATTGGTCCAGCCGTTTAAGCGTGAAACAGTATGTATATAAATTCTTTATTGCTCAAAAACAGTGTTATACAGTCATATTTTAATAAAATTATTTTAAAAGGTAACTTAATAGCAAAGGCGGACTTATTCCTGAAGGGATCTCTTCCAGTCTACCTTGAGAGGAGACACCCCTGACGCGGGTTGAGATACAATAAAAAAAATAACAGTAACAAACATCCATACAAACTTTCGCCTTTATAATATTATTAAGGACTAGCATTCCGCCCGGGACTCCGTTCCTGTGGGAATTCGAGAAAAGTATGTAGCCTATGTCCATCGGGGATAATGTAGCTTTCTAATAGTGAAAGATTTTTTTAAATCGGTCCAGTAGTTTCGGAGCCTATTCAATGCAAACAAATAAACAAACAATCTAATCTTTCCTCTTTATAATATGTATATGTAGCTATATAGATTATCTCAAGTGCATGTGAAACGAACGACTACCTACCTTCTATATCTATTTTTTATGTTCTCATGTAAATGACATTATTGTTTATAATCTTCTAATCTATATATATAAAAGAAAGTCGTGTTTGTTACAACACTTATAACTCGAGAACGGCTGGACCGATTTCCATGGTTTTTGATTTGTTGTATTTCTCTCCGTCCCGAATAGCAGAATAACTATTAAAAATCTATATATATATAAAAGAAAGCCGTGTTTGTTACAACACTTATAACTCGAGAACGGCTGGACCGATTTCCACGGTTTTTGATTTGTTGTATTTCTCTCCGTCCCGAATAGCAGAATAACAATTAAAAACATTGGAAAATTGACGGGGAAATTCCCACGGGAACGAAGTCCCGGGCGAAAAGCTAGTAATATATAAACATGAATTGCTGTTCGTTAGTCTCGCTAAAACTCGAGAACGGCTGAACCGATTTAGCTAATTTTAGCCTTGAAATATTCGTGGAAGTTCAGGGAAGGTCTAAAATGAGAGAAAATACGAAAAAAAAAATAAGGCTTTACGAAGTTCGCCGGGTCAGCTAGTGAGAAATAAAAATCTTTAAACCTAAACTCAGTATCGAAATTGAACAACAAACAAACAACCAAAAAACAAACAATCAATTCTTTCCTATATTAGTGTAGATGAGGAAGTAAGAATTAAGCGGCAAACGGCTAATACTTACACAGTAACATTATCAGAATTCCTAATGACTTTGAACCCAATCGTGCTGGTGTGAAGTTGTACTCTGTATTTCATGTTCGCAATGGAACCAGGCACCATGGGTACTTGAGGCACTGGCACTTCGAATCTCTTTTTATCTCCATCGTATATCTGCATTAAAATAAGTTTATTGTTTAACCTTTTCAGCGCCAATGTCTGATATATCAGACGTTTAAGTTTCGTGCCCTCCGCCAATGTCTGATATATCAGACAATTTTTTTTTTACTTTAATATCGTTCACCAAGCGTTCGCCATACGCCACGACATTTTAAAAAAAATAATTTTTTGATGTCGTGGCGTGTGGTGGGCGTTTTTGACGAAAACTCTTGGCGCTAAAAGAGTTAAAATCATTGTTTTAAACAAGCTTTCATTTCAATATTTTTGATAAAAAAAACGCCATACACTCAAAGGCCAACACTAAGGTTTTCCCTGGTGTCGTGGGTCTCTCGGAACACTCATAAAGACAAACACAAACACCTATGACCTGAGAACAAACATCTGCTTTTTAAAGAAATATTTGCCCCGACTGGGATTCGAACCCAGGACCCGTCGATCAAGAGGCAGCTTTTTCTTCGAATACTTCCCAGAAAACACTTTCATTTGATACCCTTATCATGTGAGTGGAGCGCAAAATAACTGGTATCCATGCGTTGCCATCTAATGAAATTTAGTTGCAAGATCTGACCTACAATTTTTGCAATATTCCATTTTTGCTACATTTTGACAAAACTGTTGGTTCTATTTCATATCTGAATTGTGGCGACGAATTTTGAGCACACAATAACTCTAAAATTAAAAACTTTTTTAAAACAAGATTTTACCATATAGGGTCAAAGTTCTCGTCAATACGAATCAAACGAGCCCAAACTCGATGGGGTTGTGTTGTTTTATTGCAGATTTCCTATGGCCACCTTCCAGCTCCAGCATCAGATCAGCTCCATGTCATCATAATATTGCGTTGTGACGCGATATACATAAGCATGTAAATTTCAGCTCAATCGGTAATCGAAAAGTGAATCAAATTTAACTTGCAAGATTTCATTACAGATGAAACTAAATAATAGCTTGTAAAAAAATTACCTTAATCTGCAAAGCATCATCAGACAGAAAATTGAAGTCCACGACAGCCGTATCGAAGTCCCCAGGGTACCCGGAAGGTTTATCTCGAACGTACATAGCGCGCATGCCGTGTTTGTTCTCAGTCATATTGACGAACTTAAACGTGTTGTATGAGGGGGGGTAAAAGCAGTACGGAGCGCCTTTTGTGGTGGTGGGGGCCCAACAACAACCTGCAACGGGAAGGGGTGGTAAGATGTTTCTTTATCGTTGGGTAATTTAACAAACCCTATTGTCAGAGTCATCAATCTGCCAAAAGGCTAATAGTTCGTAAGCCCGCTCCAAATTTGCCTACGGCATATGAAATCACTGTAAAATGCATGGCACACGGTCGGAAAAGCAATGAAAAGCTATAATTAATTTGCACTCCGAATTGGTCGGAAATATAAAATAGTAGATTTTACAACAAGTGCACAAAATGAGTGCACTTCGGCTCGGGCTGCTATAAGTCTCGGATAAAAATGGTTTTGTGGATGAGTTATAAACTCTGCTTTTCACATCGATTGCGAGGAAATAATAAAATTACATTTAATAACAAATTTTATCTTTAAACTTCTGATTATTTTGGCTGTATGGAGTTTTCTATGCCTTACTATAGACCCATTTATGAGTAGATCACTTTGTGCACTAGAGCACAAAATGCAATTTTGTGCAGCCTATAGTAGATCGTTTTGTGCTCTAGAACTCAAAAATCGATTTTGTGCAGCCTATAAGCTGCACAAACAAGCACTTTCCGAGCATGAGTAGTGAAAAGGTTTTTTAATTCCGAGCGCTCGTAGTGAGGTTAAGCAAGATAGACAGGGGCAGGGAACCTTCCAGGCCATTCTGCGCAAACGAGTAGCCTCCCTGTGGTCTCGCATTAAGTGTAGTACTAACAGGCTCCTGAGGGTCAGTGCGGACAGAGTGGACGGTCCAATACTGAAGCATTGGTCCTTACATGTGCTGAACAATGTTAATTTTTAAATTCTACTAATTTTACATTCTACTAACATAGTTATAAGATTCTTGTTACTAATAAAATATGGACTTGTTGGTCTGAAATAAATATTTTCATTCATTCATTCATTATGGGTGACCAAAGTGGCAATTTATCTTGAGCGTTTTCGAGGGCACGTTAAGCTGTCGGTCCCGGCTGCTGTCGATTGGCTACAGTCGTTAAAATCAAATCAAAGGCCATTGTGCGGTTCGAAAACTCTGACACCTGGGTTAGCCAAGTTCGCCACACACTTGACTATACCTACACGATAAGAAGAAGGAGAAGAATCCCGTTATAAATTAAAAAACCCTACGTTTCCTACTGTGACTGATTGACATACTAACCTCGACTTTCACAAAGAGTCTGATCGCCATTCGGAGCACAATCAAACTTCATCAGATCTGGTATCTTCAGACAAACCGCAGCCAGTTCTTCAGGAGTATCATACCGTTCTACGTGACTCTTCTTGTAATGTTCCTTCTTCTTCATATCTGCGGTGCTGTTTTTATTCTTCGTGCTCAGGTTATTGTGGTCGTGGTAGCGGTATTCTGGGAGACCCTGGGGGAAAGTTTTTTTATATTTCTTTATTATGAGATGTGTTAACTCTTGATCCCGATCTTGACCATATCTTGGTCATAGATGAGGTCGACGATGGAGCGAGCTAACCCAAAAAATGCCTATAAGGCACTGGTACTCCTACGCACCGACGGAACACTTGAGGTGCTGTTGACTAAGATGGATTACTTGGATGGATTGTAAATTATCTAGTGTGGGACGTGTGAAACGACTACCTACCTTCTATGTAAATTTTTTTATGTTCTCATGTAAATGACATTATTGTTAATAATGAGAAATAAACATCTTTAAACCTAAACTCAGTGTCGAAATTGAAGCGCTCGCAGCCCAAGGTCTCTCGCTGATCCGAACCGATCAGTAAGGCTACAACGTACTTAGAGGAAGGGAACTTGATGGGTGACCAAAGCAGCAATCTATCACGAGCGTTTTCGTGCTTCGGAAGGCGCTTTAAGCCGGTGGTCCCGGCTGTTGTCGATTGACTACAGTCGTTAAAGCCAAGTCAGAGGCCATTTGACGGGTTGAAAACTCTGACACTAGGGTTAGTCAAGTTCGTCACACACTTGACTATACGTATACAATAAGAAGTATCGAAAGCTGGCACATAGCACAGAAAAACGCCGCACACAAAGTCAAACAACTTTCACATTTTTATTATTTTTTTTATTATAAGATGGGTTAACTCTTGACCTCAATCTTGACCAAGGTCATAGATGAGGTCGACGATGGAGCGAGTTAACCCAGAAAACGCCTATAAGGCACCGGTACTCCCACGCACCGACGGAACACAGCAAGCTGTTTGGCGTCGGACTTTGGTAGGAGGGTGGTCGCGAACCAGACGGCCCTTTACAGCGCCTACCACACCGCATGAGACCATAGGACAACACCTCAAATTCATTAAAAAAATGAGGTGTTGTTGCCTGAGATGGATTAATAGGAGGCAGGTCTCATTTGTGTTTCCTAAGTCGCCTCTTACGACACCCACGGAAAGAAATGGGGTGGTGTTATTCTAAGCCGATCACCACACATTTAAAATATTAGTTGTTATACTTTATTACTGTTGTTATACTATTTTGTATTTTTATTGTATTACAATTAACTTTTCCTAAGATTTACCCTGAACATTGTTAACTGCGCAATGCATATTTTACAGACTTCATCGTAAAATATGCAACTATGCACGGTATCGGCATATTTAAAAATATGACTAAGCCTTCGATATACGGCAAAATCAGGTCATGAACGGCGTCGACATTTGTTGTTATAATGACGTGACTGTGTAATATAAACTGCCCGTTGTTTCAGTTTATTAATTACATGATTATGCTAACAAAGTAATATAGTGCAGTGTACGTACTCTAAATTTAAAAAGAATGTATCACTCCCGGCCCGACATTCGATTGCTTATAACTTTTAAACGGCTGAACCAATTTTGATCAAATACAACTAAGAACAATTTAATTAAAGTCAGCTTTCCAACAAAAAAAAAACACTTTGAAATCGGTCCATTCGTTTAGGAGTTACGACAGACACACACATACACAGACATACAGATACACACGTCAAACTTAAAACAATCCTCTTTTTTGTCGTGGGTTTAAAATAACCGTTCGTTAGGGTTCATGTATTAATTACATGATTATGCTAACAACGTAATATACTTAGTACAGTAAAATTAGGTTTTGAACCGGACATTTAAGGAGGTATGTATGTATTAATGAGCGGGACCTGAGGTTAGAGAAAATGCCAAGACTTGTACCTGAAAAAACTAGTGGGATAGCTGAAATATCTTAGAAAAACTAGAATTTCTTAGGAGCAGGCCTAAAATCGTTATAAATAACGCATTTTTTATTCTTTCGGGTTCCTTTTTTAAGTGCAAGACGTTGAATACTTAAGATTTACTCTCCATTAAGCATAGTTGATATTGAGTATTAACCGCCTTAAAAAATATACTATTACGATATAATTTTCAAATTACCTTATCCAATGGGAGTGGTGACAACTGCTTCTTTACGTAGTCAGTATTGGAATGAGCCTTCATCCATAGTTTTCTGAAAATTTAATAAGTAATACTCATTAATAAAAGAATACGGAAATTGAATTAAATTCCTAGCTGAACTAAAATCGTCAACAAGACAGTAGGGACAGAATAACTTAAAAGAAATATATATTTCAGCCTCTCGGGTGGTTAATCAGTCCATGAAACTGAACAAATTTCCAAGGAATATAGGTCAAAACACGAAAAAAATATTTTGATCTCGCATACAAAAGTTTGTATGGGAACTCAAACTTTTTTTTTCGTATTTTGACCTATGTTCCTTGGAGAAGTTGTTCAGTTTCATGGACTGATTTATCACCCGAGAGGTTGAAAGTGATTTACCTAAAGCCCTGTATTTATTTTTCCATTTTCAGTGTAAATAATTACTTCATATAGGTTCCTTAGGGAAAGTTGTTCAGTTTCACGCGGAGAATCACCCCTAAAGTTTCGCTAACTAATTCTCACCCCATGTAGATATCTAAAAAGACATAGTGGTATATTTTATAGCTCTATTTTGATAACATCACTGAAGAGATTGTTTGATTCTTCAGTCAATGACTTCATAATATTTGTTCTGTATGTTTTATCATTAGCAATGATGGAGTATTTCTCATTCTCAAGCTTGGCAATTGAAAATGTTTTGTTGCGTTTGTTGCTTTGACCACTAATAAATTTATGTATCTTTTCCTCGACCAGCGGTTCACATCACAGTTTTCTCTTGATGTTTCACTGGTTTTTTTTTTTATAATGGGTTTGCTCTTGACCACAATCTAGCCCAGGGGCGGAGATGTGATCGAGGATGTAACAAGCTCACCCAGAAGAAACCTATTCACTCGAACTTTAAAAAGATTCGAGTTATACGTGCCCGGAAATACAGACGCAGGCAGAGAATTCCATTCCTTAACGGTGCGCAATATAAAAGACTAGTATCCCGCTCGGGAATTCGTTCCCGTGGGAATTCGGGAAAGTTATGTAGCCTATGTTTCTCAGGGATAATGTAGCATCCTAGTGGTGAAAGAATTTTTGAAATCGGTCCACTAGTTTTTAAGTTTATTCTTTACATACAAAAATACAAATCTTTCCTCTTTATAATATTAATATAGATGGAGAGAAGCGCTCAGTACGGATCCGAGGAATCTCGACAAGGTAAGGGTGGTACTGTATTTGTATTTGTGTGTTACGTAAAGTTGTTTATTTCAAAGTTGTATAAGCTATTGAATTAACGTTTTATCTATCTTTTATAGTCAAACCTCGAAGCTCCGGTAAACCTAGGTTTGACTAGTCAATCCTCAGGCTAACCTAACCTAGTCAAACCTAGGATAAACCAGTAATTGCAGGAAGAGACTGTACATCGATTTTTGACTATGATACAACATAGGACCGAGAAAACTGTCACTAGCTGTGACTGATACTTCTACAGCGCGTCAGTCGGTCAGTCTTTGTCGTAGACTTACAGATGATACCTTGTTATAAGTACTTGTGACGCTGCCTTTTGATAGGCGGGTGTCTAGGGTTTCCCAGTCGGAGCAAACATTTGTGTAAAAAGCAGATGTTTGCTCTCGGGTCATGGGTGTTCGATGTTCGTGTCTGTCTTAATAAGTGTTACAAGGGATTCACGACCCAAGGAAAAACCTTGGTGTGGGCCTTTGAGTGTGTTTTTTATTATTATGAGATGGGTTAACTCTTGACCCCAATCTTGACCAAGGTCATCATAAGTGAGGTCGACGATGAAGCGAGTTGACCAAAAAAAGCCAATTAAGGCACTGGTACTCCCATGCACCGACGGAACACAGCAAGCTGTTTGGCGTCGGACTTCGGTAGGAGGGTGGTCGCGAACCCGACGGCCCTTTCAGAGCCTACTACTGTGTTATCTTAGTCGCCTCTTACGACATCCACGGAGAGAGATGGGGTGGTGTTATTCTCAACAGACGGCTGAAAAAGTTGTGTAGCGTTTATACAGGGCTTTAGGTATCTCTCTTTCAACCTCTCTGGTGGTTAATCAGTCTATGAAACTGAACAACTTCCTCAAGGAACATAGGTCAAAATACGAAAAAAAAAAATTTTGATCTCCCATACAGAATGCGCTATATGCTGATGAAGTTTGAATGGGAACTCAACATTTTTGTTTCGTATTTTGGCCTACGTTCCTTGGGGAAGTTGTTCAGTTTCATTGACTGATTAACCACCCGAGAGGTTGAAAGAGAGATACCTAAAGAACTGTATATTATTATTACTTGTACTGCTCCTCCCCCCAAGGGCCACCGAGAGCGCCGCAGATGGTCCATAGTGCAGCGATGAAGACGACGCCAGCCAGCATCAGGCTTAAGGTCCCAAGTCCTACTCTCGGCATGGCCTCGCGTATACGCTGACCAAACCCTCGGCTGCCGGAGAACCGTTGGTATCTGAAAAATATTTCGAAATTTAATACTAAAATGGGTCTAAATTCGCGTACATATAATGATGTCGAAACTTTGGGAACAAAGGTAAAATCATGATGTTCAAGTAGCGAAAGTTTAAAATATTCCATACATAGATACACACTTCAATAGCTAAGGATAACGTCTCTTTGAGGAGCTGTAAAAAATAATTTAAAACACGTGGAAAAATAAAATGTTCAGCATGAGCGAGTACTTTTTATAATCTGCATTTTATTTTTTATTTTAGAACTCATACAGTCGTAATATTGCAAACGTATCATTTTAAGAAATATACCTAGATAATAACAGACCTGGAGGTACATAATTTAACAAATTTTCAGTTACATACAGAAGCTCACGCTTTTCTTCTATTAGGATAGGCATAAAAGATTGCCACCTCACACACCACTTTCGCTTCCTCTACATTCATAATTCTTGCCAAACATGCTCTCTGGATTCGGGTACAACTAACACGGCCTTTTTCAGTACATACATCACCAATTTGGTCTAATTACGTTCGCCTTAGGGCGCCATCTTCCGACCTTTCCAACTACATTCGCACCGTATACTCGTTTCTTTCAGTTCAGATAAAAGACTATTCTGTTTAATTGTAATATGAAAATGAAAATAGTAGGTGTTCCATCATTTCCACACATAAAGCCGAAGAAAAAGCTTTTTGAATTATAAATTATAACCAAACTAGCTTTCCGCCCGCGGCTCCGCCCGCGTGGACTACAGGTTATATCGTGCCCAACTGTGGGATAAAATGTAGCCTATGTCCTTTCCCAGGCTCTAATCTATCTCTGTACCAAAATTCATCAAAATCGGTTCAGCGGTTTAGGCGTGAAAAGGTAACAGACAGACAGACAGACAGACAGAGTTACTTTCGCATTTATAATATTAGTAGGGATGATGCTATACCTAGCCTGGCAAGGATTAAGGATGGATGGACGCATCTTTGTACAACGATAGTGCAAAACTAAGGTCAACCACTCCCATTGGATAAGGCAAGAATTTTTAGGGGTTGAAAATTCTAAAATTTTCGCTAAAACACATAAAACATGGATACTGGACCCGCAAAATTTTAAGTACATACACCAAAATTACCAATAACTAAAAACCAACCTATAAAATAACTAAAAACTGCACTAAACACAAACTATTTCCATATACACAATTAAACTCTGTTATTATAAACTAATTTACGGTAATTATTTTAATTATTACAAAATCAAAACTACTACTTTTTTTCAGTTGGCTATCTGTTATAGTTTACTCTACAAGGCTCGCGCGGTAAATGGGCGGAAATTGTTGAGTCGAAATATAAATACTATGTTGCACATGTATACAATATCCATTGTTATAATTAGTTTCTTGAGCAAAATTAACAACAATCATACTAGCTAAAGATAAACACAATATTGTAACACGATATGTAACTAATGTAATAGGTCTTTACCCATGAAATTGCCGATTTTTTCTCAACCTTTATTTTGTTTATAATTTTTTATTTAATTGAATAGCTGTTACTAAAATGGTTTCTTATTTAAAAACTTGACCATGTAATGGAGTTTTGTAGTAAAATAATACGTATTTACTTTGGATTTATTTACTGAAAGCGAAGTTCAAATATAGCTCGTTTCATCTGTTTCCCGTTTCACTGCTTATTTCGCTGTACCTTTGTTACAATTACAATAAACTAAGTATAATTGAAATTAACTTAAAGTTGTCCAAACCTTCCCACAAAATTCCCGAGAAAAATCAAAAAACGTTAGTATGAACAATTCAGTTTTCCAAAAATATTGTATGAAAAACGGCAATTTCAAAGGTAAAGACGTCCGCTACGATTTCGACCGCTCAAATAGGAGCTTTAAACTCAAGTTGCAGAAATGTTCGTTAAAGTTAAAGACTCTTTAATAGTAATGAAATTCCGTCCTTGTTCATGTTAAGCGGCCGTCCACATATTACGTTACGCAAAATTTCGAGTTTCTTGAACCCCTCACCCCCTATGTGACGATTTTTTGGTATCCCTTTAACAGGTATGGTCACGTTTGGTATGGGGGAATACGCTGTGACGTAATATATGAATAACCCCTAACAAGAGGAAAGTGACATTTTCTAATAAAAGTACCATTAACCTTAACTGGCGTTTCTGCAACTGTGTTAGTCACTCGAGAATTTGCATATAAACAAGAAAAAACTAAACTTACATCCTGAATGGGATTTAATTTACACGCAAAATCCCTATTCAATATTATAAATGCGAAAGTAACTGTCTGTCTGTTTGTTACGCTTTCAGGCTCTAATCGCTAAACCGATTTCGATGAAATTTGATACAGAGATAGATTAGACCTTGGGAAAAGACATAGGCTACATTTTATCCCACAGCTGGGCACGATATAACCTGTAGTCCACGCGGGCGGAAAGCTAGTTTCAAATAAGGTACCAAAGTTCCCTGGGGATTTCGGAAAATCTCGCCTATCTACGTCTTTAAAGAAACCTCTTTGAGCTCTGTGTACAGCTTATGGTTTAGGTCCAAGGGTTTAGGCTAGGCGTTGATGAGTCAGGAAGTGACTCAGAACTTTCTTAAATTATAAATAAAGATGATTAATTGATTATTTAAATTAGATTTTTAGGTCATACAATAAAGAAGGCAATAGACAATTAAATACCAGCTATTTGCTGAATAGTTCATTAAAAATTTTCGTAAATGTATGAGATTAGCGTAGGCTACTGTTGCGTAGTTGCGAGCGGACATTAAACGTAACATAAGCTTACGCCTTTGTCCCATTGAGGTAGGCAGAAACCACAGATTACCACCTGGTAAAATCCAAACAGACCTCTTTCGCTTTTTTTTCTTTAAGAGGATCGACTACCGCGCCCATGTCCATACAAAAAGGGAAAACGTTTTGCTACCCCTAAATCTTCTCCGATTTTGATAATTTTTACCCGACTGCCAAAGAAGGAGGGTAATGTTTTTCGAGTGTATGTAAGTATGTATGTATGTCTGTTCCTTTGTGACCTCCTGTAGCCTAAACGGCTTGATGGATTTTGATGTATGAGGTATCGTTAGATTTGTCTTGATTACGGGAGTGTCATAGGATACATTTTATTTTAGTGTGCAGTCGGGTATTTTGTTTTTTTAATAATTAGAGTTATTCACTATGTTGTTGTCCCTATCAAAAACTATGCCTCTATGTTTTCCTTTTTTGAAAATTTTGTTTAGATAAAAAGTTATAAGGATCTGTAATCTTGCTTTATTGGGTTTGAAAAACATTCATTTTAAATTCATTGTATTTCAGAAATAAAGTAAATTTTCGGAAAAAACAAAAAATAGAGGCATAGATTATATTCTGCTGAAAAGATTGATACCAAAAAGTAGTATATTTAGTACAGTTTAGGGGTTGGGAAACGTTTTCCCCCCAAACGCGATTTTCGACAAAAAAATACCTAGAAACACAGCCGAGCTGCAACTGTCTCTATCGCACGTTTGCGAGCGGGGCCGAGCGCGGTCGCGACAGAGAATGATTCTCCAAATACCTATTTTCCTACGCTCGCGGCGCTATAGAATAGTCTTGAAGCGCGCACAATATGGCTTTTTTTAAAGGATTTTCTTGCGGTCTCACTGCCCAACAGGTTTGTGTGATGGGGAGAGATGCAGCTTGCTAGCGCCATAGTGAGTTTTATTTCCAAAACTGTGCGGTAGAGCGTCAACGATTTCCTACCCCAAAAACTTAATGAAAACGCACGTTTTTGGTCTCTGTAAAACTACGTCCGTGCGTTTTTTTGGGAAACCTACCGGGAAAATTCCCACAGCTGGTTACTAATAAAATAAGTAAAAAGTTGTATCGGCCTATGTAATTGAATTGGATGAAATGGTCCCAAATAAGTGGACTGATCACCCGCCTTTGCCTGGCGTGCATACCTTCTATAGAAAGAAATGAATAAATTCTCAGTTTTCAAAATTTTACTACCTACAATTTACCTGCATTTACTGGATAGTTACCATTTCACAACAAAACTATTAAAACTCAACATTTTAAAAAGAATTTCAGTACCCTGAACATTATATGAAAACATATAACCCATAATAATAAAATGTACTTAGCTACATATTACGTTTATAGAATTTTTTTAATACTTGAAATACTTACGGCATTATACTTAACTGTAATTAGGTACGTCTTGTTTGTTACATCTTTTTAGTTCATTTTTCGGATTTTAGTCGGAGGTCGGATTTTAGTTCTTTTTTATTTAAATATTAATTTTACATTACAACGACCGACTGGAAAATAAACGGGAAATTTTAACATTTATCTGACATTTATTTACCTAACATGAAATTATTTTATGTTTATACCAGATTTGCCTTGATTAATTCCCCTGGAAATAAAAAAAAACTTTGTTATTTTGAAGCTATATCTTAAGCGCTTAAAATTCAAATAGCCTTTATTACCAAACTCAATAATTATGTTTATTATTTTTTTTTAAAACAATGAATTCAGACTTAATAATATTTTGAATTCCCCTTTTTATTTTGTTTTATTTTTAACATTCTCCTTCTCTAATTTGGTTTCTAGGCCTCTCTGCTCAGTATTTGTCAACTGTCTCATTAAAACCGACTTCAAAAAAGGAGGAGGTTCTATGTTTGACTGTATGTATTTTTTAAAATGTATGTTCATCGATTTCTCTGCCAATTATTATTGGACCGATTTTCAAAATTATTTTTTTGTTCGAAAGAGTATACTCCAAAGGTGGTCCCATATAAATTTCAAAAATGATTCAGCACTTTTAAAAAAATCAACAAAAACTAAAAAATACTACAAACCAGAATATCATATATATAAATGAGTGACATTTTCGTTTGTGGTTATCTGCTAATAGGCATTGTAGTCTGCAAAATACTAGTTATCTACTTTGTGCGAACTGTTGTTGGGATTGAAGTCAGTGACTCATATACTTTTAACAATGTGGAAAATTATAATGGCTGTGCATGCTATATCTCTAATGAGTTTGATGTATTAAGAACAGGGCAGGCCTAGTCAGTGTTCATATCTTGTTAGGTATTAATCATGTTATTATTATGTACAGATAGCAGCATCAGATTATCCGTTTACACTACAAAAGTCAGCGCTATTACGAACGAAATAAGGGCGACGTCAAGATCCCATTATATTCATTCACATTGACAATTAAAATTGATAATTTAAGAGTCAAATCATTCAAACAAAAACTACAGATAACTATTACAAGATAATTAATTACAATTTTATCTAATGGGTTGACATTTTTCTTTACATTTTATCAAATAATTTAAGGTCTAAGGATAAACAAACAGCAGTCAGTTTTTATTTATTTTGTTTAGAATTTTTTTTATCGTTTTTTAAAGTTCAGTGTCATGTGTAAAAATAATATCAACAAAAAATTTCACCTTACCCATTGGACATTAATAATAATGAATGATATGCATGACAAATAATAAATAAAATAGCCTTACCTACCTAACTGGGATTTGTCTGTTACTCTCTCCTTAAGAGGAAGTGAGATATTTGAACAATAATAAATAAAAAAACATAAACATGATTCTGGTACTTTCTTTCCATAAAATATTGATATGTGACTTCTGTATACATGGAAAAAGATTGCAGTTAGCAGGTATAAATTTGGCATATGCATCTAGTAAGGTGGCCTACAGGATAATTCCACTAAAAACTGCTCTGGAGTGGGTTCTTTTTTAACATGCTTCAAGGTATCTATCACTCCCTTTCAGATATTCATAATAAAAAGCTAAACAAATTTTTATTAAACATAGTTAAGAGCCATCTTTATTATGACAGCTTCAAGTGATATAACTGCATTCAAATTAGGACATCAGAGCTACAATGCCACAGATACATACACTCGTCAAACTTATGATTATAACACACCTCTTTTTCTGGGAGTTGAACCAGAAAATATTCTTTATTTAGCAGCAGTAGCAGTATCACTAACACTGAACAAAACAAGTCCATAGCACTAAAAATATAAAGAAATAATATGAGTAATAAAATTTGAATTATTTGATAAAAATACTAAATAAAAGGTACCTGTGTTCTCTCGTGCTCGATTCTCCATCTGCTTTAGGCTTAGGTATGACGCCACTAAAAAGGGACCCCCTGTTACTTTTTCCAGTAGATCTTCCAAATGGGGCAAATGAACCCGATGTCTTCCTTTTGGAGGCATTCTTCCCACCACTTAAGGAGGTCTCGGTCTGTATAGGACCCCCAGAACTCGGTCCTTCACCCGCATATTCTAATTTAGAACCTTTATCACTCTCGTAACAAAGACGGTAGTTGATGTTATCATTTAGGGTCAACAAATCAGTTTTAGAGCCCCCAGGTTTGTCGCAAAATTCCTCAAAAGATACAATTTCGTAGTCATCATCATCTTCTTGAGATTTTTCAGGCCTATATGGTATTTTCGGCATTTTTTCCTAATCTAATTGCGTCGAGTATGATCCATCTATTTTTGGAAATTTACGCACTTCTTTCACTGACTTTTAAATAATTTCTATCGAATTTCTAACTTCCCATAAAAAGCAACATAATGATTAACAGTAGTTAGCATTATTATAAGCCATTTCATAAAAAAAATATTAATTAATTGCAACAACAAATTTTTATTTTGTTTGTTTTTTTTTATGAACGAATGGAAAAATGACAGTTGTCAATCGATAGCTGCGTTTTGTTTCGACTTTGTCACTTGACCAAATACCCAAGCAATGAAATTAAAATAAATATTTACAGCTTCTTGCCTTTTCTTTAATTCCTTTTATTTATTTGCTTACGTACTTACGTAACACTTTTTATATTTACTTTCTAAGAACATGTTTAAATTATGCTTTTTTGTATATTTTAAACAACGGTCACAATGCGATCTCTGACATGAGGGTAGTCCTGAAACTTTTTAAACACTCATCGTCTCATGTCACGGTAAGAAAAATCAGATGCATGAGCGACATGGTGGACAAGTGATGAATTAAAGGTTAGAATAAATTGTGACAAAAATTTCAACAATGAATTGGAAATGTGCAAAGATTGCCCTAGCTTCAACAGCCACAGTGATCTTGGCTTCTCAAGTTGTAAAGAAATTATACAAGTACTTCTTGTCGCCACCCAAGGAACCTCAACTTGAAGACAACGAAGAGATTATGCGCAACGAAGCTTTGAACTTCAGGAATCGTGAAATTAATGATGTCATATTGTTTTCTGACGATCTAATACGCCACACAATTAAAGTCCCTCCTAACAAAGAATTAACAATATGTGAAAGCCGAGAATTGAATTGCTTTAAACTGATGAGATACCTGAAATCAGCACGTGAAACGTTAGACGTCTGTATGTATTTAATAACGAGTAGTGAGATTGCAGAACAAATTATTAGATTGGGACAACGACATGTCTTAGTGCGCATAATTGTCGACAGTGATATGGCTAATACACCACCATCTCAAATTAAGAAGCTTAAGGAATTCAGTAAGTGTTTACCTACATCACACACATATCTTTCATGATAACACGTGAAGCATACTATGTACTTGGGCACTATTTAATAAAATCTACATTGCGTTGCGCAGTCATTAATTTTACTTTTAGCTACACAATGTAATCCAAATTGTAATTGTGTTTTACAATTTATTGTAAGTGTTATTAAATGAACGTTTTCTTTCAATTATAATTTCAGTGATTTCTTTTTAAAATATTAATTATTTTTTGTCTTCGTAGGTTTTACAAAAGTGTCACAAAGTGTAGGAATACAACACGAACTCACTTATAGCACTACAATTCTAGGTATACTGAATATACTTAAAACTTTTAAATTGCATTTTGTTTGTTTTTTCAGGTTTTATTCAAGTACAAACCAACAGAAAATCAATCCTCATGCATCACAAATTCTGCATCATTGACGGACCCAAAGCTATCGAACGAAAAAACATCCTCAAATCATATGCCGAAAAGTTGAACGTGCACACACAAAATATTAAATTGAGAACGAAAATACCAAAAGCTAAACCTCTTAAAAGTTTCGTGATGTCTGGATCACTGAATTGGTCCACCCAAGCTATGGTTTCGAATCACGAAAGTGTTATTGTAACATCAAATTCCAACATTGTCAACAAGTTTGAAAAGGAATTCGAAAGTTTATGGGTGGGAGATGATCCGGTAATTATTGATATTTGAAAAATATTTTTTGATTCGTTCTTTGTAAGATGTAGTTTTGAAGATTGTAATATTTTTATAATTCGTTTCAGGCTTTCACGACACAAGAGTAAACTTTTATAGATCGACCATGGTTATAATAAGTAGGGAAACAATGTAAGTTCTAACTTTATTATTTTATTTTATTTTCCACACTTTAGCGTCAATTTAGAAAATAAATGTATTTTTTGGCTTTTCAAGACCCAGGTATATCATCCGAAATGTTCTGATGATTTAGTATTGACGCGAAAAACTACAACACTATTCATTCGTGCCATGCCATATGAATACATGTCCAAAATTCTATACGAAGATATTATTTAAAACTGTAGTGTTTATATTCTATCACTTGATTTAATTTTGGGTGACCATAAAAGTATATTACAGTCATTCCTGATTATTTAAATAATTATAGTGTTAAATCCGCCTTCTGTTGGCGCCAATAGTACAACTTTTGTGTCTCATAACTCGAAAACGTAGCACTTTGATAACATTTCGTCAACAGGAAGTTATTCTTGTAAAAGTTCTTGATATTGCTTGATGTTAACTTCAATTAAAAAACCGGCCAAGTGCGAGTCGGACTCGCGCACGAAAGGTTCCGTACCATTATCTATAAAAACGAGCAAAAATATCACGGTTTTTGTATGGGAGCCCCCTTAAATAATAATTTTGTTATGTCTTTTAGTAATTTTTGTTATAGCAGAAACAGAAATACATCATCTGTGAAAATGTTAACTGTCTAACTATCACGGTTCATGAGATACCGGTTCGGTTCATGAGCCTTTTTACCCTTTGGGTACGAAACCCTAAAAAGAGGTAGGACAAAAAAAAAGGCCAGCCTACATATAAAAATCTTCTATGCCCTTACAAACTTAAATGAATCAAATATATTCTAACTTATAAAGAACTTATATTAATGGTGCAAGCTTTAATATTAGTGAAAAACTATAAGGGGTTTAATTTCTAGGCGAGACCTTTCTGGCAAATGAAGATATTTTTATTTGAATTTATATTGTGTGTAGTGTACCCAAAGCGAAGGCCTAAAGGTGCGATGGTACACTAGCTTGCTTAGTTGTGGAACTCGAAAGGTTAAAAAATATTTTTTCATTCGTTCTTTGAAGTTACCATAGACAACGACGTATTTACTTTATTTACAAGTTTTCCCAAAAGTCTTGTAGCCAGGCCGTAATTTCTCCATTTCGTTCGTTTCGATTTTGACAGTAGTTCTTTAACCATAGACTAAGACATGTGCACTTCAATTTCGATCGATCATATGTTTTCTTTGTGTAGTTTTTTCAGCCGCTGTAATTCGAATAGCTGAGGAAGTTCACGTGTTAATATTTAATTTTAAAAACTATTTCAGTGTCCCAATCCTTGATTCGTGTTAATTGAAGCTTGGATAGATTTTAGAGCAAAAATAACACGGTGCTTAAAAGTGCATTTCAAAGTGCACGTGCTTGCACTTTTGAGGCAATTTTTTTAGTAATTCTGCCTATGATTGACTAAAAAACTTAATTAGACCTTAGATTGAAACCCTGTTACTATTCCTCAAGGGATATTTTTTTAATTTATGGTGTTTTTTTACCGTAAAACGAGTGTGCTGTAAATGTTAGGTTGCGTTGATAGAAACTTTGGTTATTTTTTTCGCCGTGTGCTCGTGGTGGATTTCAGAACTTGGATTTCTGAGCCTCAATGGATGAAGTGCTAGTGGTATGTATTAACTATTCTACATTTCAGCTATGTGTGTGAAATGACTAATAAAATAACTTTACAATATTTGACAAGCTCTACTGAAAGGTCACCTTGTTTAGATATCTTTTCAAATTCTCTACTATTGATTTCCATAAAACACTGCTAAGATCACGTGTATCCATATAGATTATACTACCTATTATCTAAAGGCTTCATTGGTAAATCTATATATTTCAAAAGTTAAGCCCTTGTTTCGAAAATACTTATAATGTGCTTTTTCTCTAGTTAGGTAGTCAATATCAATCTGAATCATTTCCTATTATTTTGAATTTCGGTCAGAGGGTCAGAGTAGATATTCTAGATTTACTTATTCGGTATACTGGGGTTTCGGCCCATTAATTTGTATTGATTTTAATGAATTTCATCATGTGCTAATTTATTTAAACAAAAATCATATTTTAAAAGCTATACTGAGTAATAATATTTTTATTTTTCTTTGAATGACAGTATAGATAAAAAGTAGTGTCTGGATCTCTTTAGTTAAATAGTTTTATAATAAAAATAACATGCTCTCTCGGACGGGAAACAACATGCTCATTCCTGAAGTTTGAGAAAATTATGTAGCCTATGTGCTTCTCTGTTGTAGTCATCACAGCAAAACTTCATTACTGAAAAGCAATATTGCATAAGTTTAAGTATTGTGAAGAAAGCACATGTTTCAGTTTTTTGTAAACTATGTAGGCATTTGTTTCTTTAAGTAACTGGAAAAATAAAAAAATAAGCTTCTGCGATTCACCTATAGATGTCTTGTATAATCATTGTGCCTTTGATAGCTGTCTTATTTGTGTTTTATATTTTGATATTAATATTATTACCACTGTATCTTGAAGCGCATGACAAAAACTCGGTATTTCTATAAAATTTCAGAACATGTTTCCATTTTTACAAATCTGAATATTCCAGAATTTACCACTAGCCATAATAATCTATGTTTATTTATTTAACAGTTTGTTATTTTTGTTTCAGATAAATAAAAATCATATTCCAATCATGTTGCAATATAATCAGTGTAAGTGTAATTGTGTAAGAAATAATATTCTCAAAGTGAAACACTGTGGGATAAATAGTGCAATAATGATTTACAAAATACAAAAAGTGAAAAAAAACTAGTTATTGTGCCAAATGGAATGCAGTGCTACCACTAGATGGCGCTTTTCGGATTCTTGTTGAGCAAGGTTCTCTCTAGTACAGCTACTCGCCGACAGGTGGCGCTGGTGAGTAAAGTTATTTTTTGTCTTTTATCGTAGCGACATCTAACGTTGAGTAGTTGATTCCTAGTGTGCTGCATTTTTGATAGATGTCGCTACTGGTATCGTTTCGTTTAATTAAATTCTTCGTTGATGTTGCTTGCTTTGCTAAATACCTATTTATAATAATATTAATTTCGGTATCTTATTGATCCTACTTACTTACTCGTTATATGAAGGGAAATAAGTGTTTTTGATATAATAGGAAATAAGTATTTTGTGGTGATAAGAAAAGTTCTACCCACTCAGATTGTACCTAAGTCTTCAATTCAAGTTTACACTAAGCAATTTAGATTTAATTTAAAATCGAGCTAGCAAAGAATAAGCTCCTAACCCTAGCTTAAAGACACAAATAAAGTTGCCTTTGTGTTTTTTTACAAGATGTACCTACTTCAGGTATGTGCTCAGGAGCTGCATGAGCCCATTCAGCCTATCCTTTTCTTTTATTGGACTTCCACAATGTGGGGTACAAATTAAATACAAAGATACCAACCATATATCTTCAAATCTTATATACATCTGATATATAAAATTGGAGGTCCCAATTCACTGACTCATCAACGCCCAGCCCAAACCCTTAGACCTAGAAAGCTGAAATATGGCAAAAAGGTTTTCTTTTAAGACGTGGGCAAGCACTAAGAAAAATTTTTTTGAAATTCAACCTCTAAGGGGGTGAAATGGGGGTTTAAAGTTTGTATGGAGAAAACAATTTTTTTGGACATTTTGACTCAAAACTTCGTCAAGATATACCTTGAAGTAAATAAACGGACACGTGTTTCGCGAATTTTGATAATCATCCCATAAGGGGTTTTTTGATAATCATCCTCAAGAATGAAATGGGTGACTAAAAGAGTTCTTTGTGCAAGCGAAGCCTCGGGAAAAAGCTAGTTCAATTAGATTTCGGAAGTCCTAAGGATAGGGAATGCAAGACTCGAACACTTTTATTTTACGTACGTAGGTAATTTAAATTGCGCGTAGTCTTTTAATAGTAACATACTTCCGAAGTCTCATTTAGAGCTGTTATTCCGAAGTCTCATTTAGAGCTGTTATAATCTATACTAATATTATAAATGCGAAAGTAATCTGTCTGTCTGTTCGTGTTTCACGCCTAAACTACTGAACCGATTTTGATGAAATTTGGTACAGAGATAGATTAGAGCCTGGGAAAGGACATAGGCTACATTTAATCCCACAGTTGGGCACGATATAACCTGAGTCTACGAGGGTGTAGCCGCGGGGGAAAGCTAGTATAAACGTAAATTGGTGTTTCTGGCCTCGTCAAAATTTTGATTGAAAATATATTTTCTCATAAGAATTTCATCTTATAAGAAAGCCTACTTATGAAAATCCTGACATACTATTGGAATAAAGTCATTAACAAATTTTAACACGTTGCCGTAATCAAAATAGCATCAAAAATTAATATTAAAAACGCATAAACGTTTGTAAACTGTTCAAAAAACTGTAATCTATGATCACAACTTTTTTATCCCGTGCTTGGAATATTAACGACTTGTAACGTTTTTAAGAGCGAATGCAATATAGGTATCTAAGACCCAAAAGGGAAAAATGTCGATTACCAGCCTAGTTAATCGTAAATGAAGCGCTCGGACCCCAGTAGCGCTTGCTGATCTCAACCGTGAAGTGAAGCGACGTACACAGAGGCAAGGAACCTGATGGGTGACCAAAGTTGCAATTTATCACGAGCGTTTCCGTGCTTCGGAGGGCACGCTAAGCTGTAGGTCTCGTCCCGGCTGATGTCGATTGACTACAGTCGTTAAAACAAAGTCTTAATATTTTTTACTAGCTTTTCGCCCGGGACTTCGTTCCCGTGGGAATTTCCTCGTCAATTTTCCAATGTTTTTAATAGTTATTCTGCTATTCGGGACGGAGAGAAATACAACAAATCAAAAACCATGGAAATCGGTCCAGCCGTTCTCGAGTTATAAGTGTTGTAACAAACACGACTTTCTTTTATATATATAGATTATTTTTTTATTTTTTTATTACAATAAATGAGTATGAGTACCATCTACTTAATAAGATATTTCTTCTTAGCAATAGGACCGCCTTTTGTACCCTTTTTTTATCGTGTAGGTATAGTCAAGTGTGTGGAAAACTTGTCTAACCCTGGTGTCAGAGTTTTCAAACCGCACAATGGCCTCTGACTTGGTAAGTCGATCGACAACAGCCGGAACCGACAGCTTAACGTGCCTTCCGAAGTACGAAAACGCTCGTGAAAAATTACCACGCTCACCCATCAGGTTCCCTGCCTCTGTGTACGTTGCTTAACCTCACTGATCGGTTGAGATCAGCTAGCGCCACTGGGCTACGAGCGTTTCCTAACTTTATTACTGTCTTAACATAATGGAACTTTTACTCTGTACCTTGGTCTGTACTATAATGTTGGTGTGCAACAATAATTTTGTAGATTTTTGCACCGAGCGCAAAGTTACTAAATTAACACGACTGCATTAATTACTCACTTTAGCAAGGTGTGTATCTACTTTTCTTTCAACTACCAATCTACCCTACCGTTATAAAATAGACCTATCACTCAGGATAATGAAAACTTATTAAAGTTTTATAATCGAATCGTACAGAATGCGCGCCATTTGGTTTTTTTTTTCTTTATCGAGTAGGTTTTATTCAGCCGATTTTTATTTTCAGCCAGTATCCTTTTGATCTAATGCATACATTTATATCATACTTAATGGGAGACATTAAACCTCTGTGGTAAATTTATATCTAAATTTAAATAAAATACAGTGCATTAATGAAAAACAGTGCAATAATGAGATTTCATAGGTCTTTGGCGGGAACTCGGCGTGAGCGGTTGCTTTGTCAATAGAATTTTCGTTTTCTGCGTGAAAAAGTCATTTAATGTGTAATAGTGACAGTGTATTATGCAGTAAATTGACTAGAATTCGTGTAGTGATAAAAAATCAAGTGATAACAGTGTTTCTGCTCCGTTTGGTACTGACAAAGATCCTCGCGGTTATGCTTCTCGCCGCCAGTTTTCGTAAAATAGACGCTATCCGGTTTTACGCAGAACATGAGGAGCTCAGGGCTTAGGTTAAGTTGAAGAAAGAAGATTTTTCACTGAAGACGAGGCTGCATGGACATAGTTTCCTTTGCCTTTCCCGAAAGGGAAAAATGAGGTTTCATATAACATCTGCACTATTTTGGATTTTGATAAAAAAAAAATACGTCCTTTGTGATCGGTTTTGTAGTGATAAATGATAAGATTACTACGAAGTTGAAAGAAAAGTATATTGTATGCGATTTGAAACAAAGTAAACAAACACTCTTGACCTTAACTGAATCGATCGAATATGTATGTGCATTCGTTTAAGTTATTTACGTCACCCATCAGTTTTGAAGCCCCCTGTATTTACAAACAAAGCCGGGGTCAACGACACCGGACGAATACGTCTCGGAAGGAGCCGGAAACTAATAAAAATGGTAAAAAGTTGACGCTGAAATCGGTAAAGTTGATTTTATTTCGAGCCAAACTCCGAAGTTTACAGAAGAAGTGGTCCGTATCACAGAACGCGGCTTTATTACAGAAGGAGAAGTCTTGATCTATACTTAAGTATTGATTGTCTTTGAGTGACATAACGTGATAATAACGTTAAATTTAAAAAAAAGTTAGGTATCACCCCCGAAATTCGATTGCCTTTAACTTTTAAACAGCTGAACCAATTTAGGAGCTACGATGCCACAGACAGACATACAGATTCACGTCAAACCTATAACACCCCTCTTTTTTTGTTTGTGGTTAAAAAACAATTGCCAGGATTGAAAGACTAGAAACTATGCAAGATGGGTGCTGGATTAACTCTTTTAACCGTTTTAACGTCATTGATGGAATAGGTATCAGTCACAAGCTAACCGCCAGCGACCTATAAATCCGTCATTAGAATTATTGAAATTAAAACCTTACATTATAAGTAATTGAAATTGGAATCTGTCTTCTAAGTATAAAACGTTATTTTGATATGTGTTAAATATAAAGCTTGAAAACTTCGTGCCTACTGCCAGTGAAGCAGTTAATATTGATCTGAAGGATATTTCCAATTGTTTTGGAAGTAGTTTTAACTTACACTCCAAACCAAAACCGACCTCAATAGACTCAAAACCGACCTCAAATAGGTAGCAAAAAGCATACCTTTTTCTGTCAGTTTAATATGCAATACCGAGGTTTTAATGTCATATTGACGATGCTTAAAAAGGTTTTAAAATCCTTTTTGATTGTATTTCTAGAGTCCACGCTATAAAAATTGACATTTACGGCTGTATAACACACCTCAAGACGTACCTACTTACAATAATAGTCTTCTTGCTAACGTCTTTGCGGGGAATGTATTATCACTTTGCGAAATTTACGACCAATTTGTAAAAGTGCCCGTTTAGATGACTCTAAGAAAACATCCGCACAGCTTGCATCTTCCCTTCATAGCAACAGGATTAGAAACGCTCCAAATTCGTATTGTCAATAGCCGAATAATTGAATTTTTCGTTTTCTATAACAGTAACATCACCTGCATTGCCGAAAAAATGGAGCGGATCCCCAATATTTGGCGTCTCGTTACTCAATGTCTTGTGCCTTTGTACGCGAGAACGTATTGTCGTCCGTACGGATAGTTACCCTAGTTCCGTATTAAGCAATTATGCCCTTATTTATAGTGGGACAATGGTGATTTACGAGATTTCTGTTTTGGCGGTTACGGCCCTTTGCCGCCAGACGCGCGACTTCTTCCCGCCAGGTGCGTTCAGATTTTAAAATCTTTGTGCCAATCGCACAATGGGTGCAAGATTTGCACAAAAAAGATTTTTTAAAAGGGGGTTTGTGAAAAAATAAAATAAAGCGCATAGTAACGTCGCTTCCAGAAGGCAGTTTTAAGTCGCGTGCCGGTATATTTTGAATTTAATAGGTTTTTTAAAGCAAGATTTTGTCGCAGCGCGCATCACAGCGTGAAGCGGCCGTCGCACTCTTAATTGTGTTTTATAAACTACGAAAGATTGTTTGAGAACCAAACTCAATTGTCGTAATCCCTTTTGAATAAACAATGCCCTTCGAATGTAAGGTAATAAGAACGTTGTTTCTTCAACAGGAAAGATTTCTTCCCTAACTAAGGAACTTGATAACAATTTTAGACGAAATTGTCTTTGAAATTGTTTTTATTTTTATTTTAGTAAATTGTTCAGTGGCTTGAATCAATTTTAGATTAGAAATTGTGAGAAACTTGACCACTCAACTAGAGTAAATACATAAAATACGAAGATTATTTATTTAGGTGCATACTTGAATAAAACAAATTCAAAATGTCGAATAAGAAAACCGTGTAATCGCAAAATAACATGTCAATAATATTGAACATGTGGGAGACGATTTCGAGCATACTTTTGTAGTAACTTCACAATGCAACTTGTCAATCTGTCAATCAATTGGAATTGTTCGAGTTTAAAATGTATTCCCGCGCTGTCATGAATGAAAGTGGCCGGTAATATTAAAAATAAATAACCTGAGCTTGAATGGAACTTGTTGAATTTAGAACTCTGCAAATTTTATGCAAGTGAAAATGGCGTACGAACGAAGTGGATAAAAATAAAATTGTCCCCGTTAAAATAGCAGATAACTACAAACAAAAACGTCATCTAAATATGTGATTTTTGTTTGTGTTAATTTTTTTTTAATGCTTAATCAATTTCGATAAAATTAATATGAAACTACATGAGGAGTGTACTCTTTCGAACAAAAAATAATTTAGAAAATCAGCCGGCAATTGGCGAAGTTATCGCAGTAAACATTCAAGAAAATAACCTTTTTTAGAAGTCAATAGAAAGAGAGAAATGCTTAAATTTAAAAAGCGAATAATATATTGTGCTGTGCCCTCCAAAGCACGCGTAAACGAGAACATAGTACTTACCATATAAAATATAAGTATATATCACCGCGAGTTTTGAACCGTGCCCTATGAAGCACGAGAAGCCAAACAAGCGGAAACCTGGTACTTACACATAAAATACCATACAATATCACCACAATAACGGCATTACAAAAATTATAATCGCCCTGGAACACACGCGATACTGATTATGATTACCAAAGCAAATAGGCAATGGTTTTTTGAACGGAGTAGTCTTAAACCGAGGCGGTAACTTCATAGTGATAAATCCGACGTGGTTTTTATCATGGAGCTTTCATGTCGGTATTGCTAGCCGTTAGTTTTTGTACAGGCGCGGATTTAGTAGCCTGTATTAGGTAGGTATCTAATTTATCTTTGGGGTGATTTTAAATTAGTTTGCGAAACTTTATCGGGTGTTTTACTTTACCCCATGAAACTGAACAACTTTCCCCAAAGAACCTGTATGAAATACTAAAAAAAACGACGGTGGCACTCCGGGAGTGCCGCCAGAAGTGAAAATTTGAACATTAACGTTGTGCATTAATATTTAAAAAAAAATTCTATGCTGACACCGGATGACATCTTGATTTTTGCAGATTTAATTTCTTATGTTTATTAAACACCCCTCCGCCTTACGAATTTCCGATCAGGGTCACGTGACCGTCACGTGTCCTGACGCGATATTAACATTTTTTACCCATACTTCAAAGTGCACAACGCCGTTAAAGAAGTTTTCACTTCAAAAATTTTTTGCCAACAAACACATTTTCACGTTTATAATATTAATACAGGTTAAATTAATAACTGCAATAACCGATGTAGGGGAAAAATCCGCCAAACTAAAGTGGACCTGGGCTTGGCAGTGCGCAGTGACACGAAGAGCTGTAGTACACTCACTGTGGCTGACCCAAAAAATATGGCGTGATAATTTTGATGCCTACAACCACGACGGTCAGTTTGGTCGAGTGGTAGTAGCGCTGCCTCTTGATCAACGGGTCCTGGATTCGATTCCCAGTCGGGGCAATTATTTGTGTAAAAAGCAGATGTTTTTTCTCGGGTCATGGGTGTTTGTGTTTGTCTTTATGGTAGTTCCGAGGGACCCACGGCACAAGGGAAAACCTTAGTGTGGGCCTTTGAGTGTTTAAGAAAAAAAGTAAGTAGCTGGAACTAGCACAGTGGATGGAAAACGCATGGTAGGTCTGTGTCAAGCAGTGGGACCCTAAAGGCTAGAAAAAAAGGGAAAAGGATTCTCAAATATCCTTCACGATAAGATCGAAGGATTAAAAAAAATGAAACCTATTCACAAAGTTAATACTAAGTCTAAATCCGCCACAGAGCCCAAAGCAATGCAGACTCAGAATATTTGAAGAGGCGTCTCGCACGCGCGCGCAGACCGGCCGACAATTCTACAACATACTGTAATTTATACGTCGGAAAAACGTGGAATTGCTAACTGCTGTATTTGGAGTTTTTCTCCACATTTATCAAGTTCCTATTTTGTTTTGTTTTCAAAGTTTACGGCGAAGCTGAAGAGCGTTGCTATGGCAACAGAAAGAGTTAGTCGAGTTTGCTTCCTAAGATAATTAAAAACTTACAATTATCATCATCATCCTCAGCCAACATCAGCCAATATCCCTTTAGGGATAAGGCAGCCTGTGCACATCTATGTATTTTTTGTATAAAGAGTCTGTAAGTGTTAGCAATAAAGTGTTTACATAGATACATATTAACCCACTGCTGGGTATTGGCCTCGCCAATCGCCACGGTCGTATGCTTCATCTAACTAAAGGGATCCCGTCAATTTTACGACATCGTCTGACCATCGGGCTGGTGGTCTACCTACTGGACTTGTATTACGTATTAGAATAGAGAATGGGGAAGTCGCCAATTTCAAGTAAAGGAAACCTTTAAGGGTTGTAACACGTCAGAGCCTCGTCCGTTGATGAGCAGGGTGTTCCCCTAGTGCAGTCTTTCCCAACGTGGGCGATAACGCCCCCTTGTGGGCGCTGCAGGCCTAAAGGGGGGCGGTAAGAGACCCAGAAAAAAAAAGGGGGCGTTGTGTAGGGCTTTGGGGTCGATTTATAATTTCATCTACCTAGCTAGGAAGACTCTTAGATACCGACTGAGCTCTCGACTCTCGACTACATCTTGTGAACATCAACTAATATTAATTAAGATATAGCTCAAACTCGGTTCGATATAATAGACCGTGGGCAATCATGTTTTAACAAGTTTTTGTTAAATAATCCGATTTGTACATTCCTGTATCAATCGGCTGGTTCTATAATACTTGTTCTTGCTTGTCGAGTACGATTGGGCGTCGAATGAGATAAACGAGTTTATGCACGTTTGTCTTATTCCTGTTGGTGCGTGCTGCTTATGCAATCCTATATAAACGACGTAAATTTATTTTATTTTCATTTGCGGTTTCGCGCATAATAGATAAGCAGTACTTCATTATACCACTTACGTATTTCTCAAAACAAAACAATGTCGGAAGTAAAAAAGAAGAGACGGCAATACTCTGCGGAATATATTAAATTCGGATTTATTGAAAATCCCACAAACCCGTCGTCGCCTTTGTGTCTTCTATGTCTAAAAACATTTTCGAACGAAGCAATGAAGCCTTCAAGACTGCAAGGTCATTTGAATAAAATGCATCCAGATAAGAAAGACAAGAATGTAGCATATTTTCAAGACCTAGAGAAGAAGCATAATACTCAGCCAAGTGTATCAAAACTATTTTCGGCGGCTGCTAAGCAAGATGACGACGGACTTCGAGCTTCGTACAATATCCCTTTGTTAATTGCTCAAAAAGGCAAACCACACAACATCGGAGAAGAGTTAATTTTGCCAGCAATAAAGGAAGTAATAACTACTGTGCTTCATAAACCGGCCGCAGATATTATCCAAAAAATTCCTTTGAGTAATAATTCTGTGCAAAGACGAATTGATGAAATGGCTGAAAACATTGAAGAATCATTGTGCAATCATCTGAGGACTAGTCAATTCTCAATTCAGCTCGATGAGTCCACTTTACCAACTAATGAAGCGTTGTTGCTATCTTACGTGAGGTTTATTAAAGATGAGAAAATACGTGAAGAACTATTGTTTGCCAGAAATTTGGAGACAGATACAAAAGGCGAAACCATATTCAATACATTGGAAAAGTTTTGTGAAGAGAAAGAGATTCCTTTGAAAAATATTATACAAGTTGCTACGGATGGCGCTCCGGCTATGACAGGGCGCCATAAAGGCTTCATAGCGTACCTAAAAAATAAAATTCCAGATGTCCTTGCTATACATTGCGTTATTCATAGACAACATTTGGTTGCTAGAAACTTAAGTGAACGACTATTTCAATCACTGCAATATGTCATCAAAGCATTCAATAAAATCCGTAGCAGCTCTTTGAATGATAGATTATTTCATCAGCTTTGTGTTACTAATGACGAAGATTTCAACCGTTTGTTGCTTCATACTGAAGTTCGTTGGCTGTCAAGAGGCAATTGTCTGATTCGATTTTATAACCTGTTTGACTCTGTGATAGAGTTCTTGGAAACTAAAGATACAGAACTGCGCAACAAGCTCATAACATCAAAGAATGATATAGCTTACATGACAGACCTGTATAAATTGTTCAACGACGTGAACCTCCAACTGCAAGGCGATGAACTAAATTTAATTAAAACAAAAAATGTCGTTGCTGCTTTCGCAGCCAAACTGCTTCTGCACAAAAAAAATATGGGCAGACGTGAGTTTCACAATTTTCCGAATTTATCAGTATCCTGCAGTAACGACGACTTGTTTGCCTACTGCCAACATTTGGAAAACCTCCACATTGACTTCACCGAACGATACCAGGACATTTTAAACTTGGAAATACCAGACTGGGTGTTGGATCCATTTTCAAATGTCAACATAGCAATGTCACCTCAGCTGGAAGAAGAACTTATAGAATTGACAACAAACGAAGAAATAAAAATCAAGTTCAAAAATGGATATCAAGAATTTTGGCTACAAAAACCGATCCTGCAATTGTACCCTGGATTGTGGTCAATTGTTCAACGATTCTTGATAGCATTCCCATCGTCATATTTGTGTGAACGTGGATTTAGTGCTGTGGCAACGCTGCTTACTAAAAAGAGAAATCGTTTGCGTGTTACCGAACGTGGCGACTTGCGGCTGTTTTTGAGTAAATTGGAACCTGATATCAACAAACTTATTGAACAGCATCAGATTCAACCTTCACATTAGTTTTTATATAAGAATTGATTATGTTTGTTTTATTTTCAATAAAAGATACTCTGTCCGAATACTATAAAGTTGCGTTTCAATAATCAGTTATAAGTACTTAGCGGTTTTTAAGTATGTTTAAAAAGGGGGGCGTTAAAAAATAATTTATTCTTAAAGTGGGCAGTAGACAAAAAAAGGTTGGGAACCCCTGCCCTAGTGGAACACTGAGATTTTATGACTCACATTTTCGGATACTGGCAGAATATCGGTGCTCAGGTGCATATTGCGCTTGCAGCGTTTGCTGAGTCAGAGTCCCTTCACTGTTGCAATACCTTGCTAATATTCACTTTTAACGGTGTTTCTTTTATTTTATTTTTGTTTTTATTTTTTGTGTGATGTATTGTTATCCTTACTAATGTTATAAATGTACGTTTGTTTGTTTGTTACGCTTTCACGCCTAAATTACTGAACCGATTTTGATGAAATTTGGCATAGAGGTAGATTAGACCTTGAGGAATGCTATAGGCTACATTTTATCCCCCAGCTGGGCACGATGTAACCTGTAGTCCTCGCGGCGCGGGCGGAAAGCTAGTCACTGAATGAAGTTATGTCTATGAGCACCCCAAGAAGTTAGGATGACGACATTGTAAAATGCGTGAATATAAATTAAACTATCTATATTCTAGCCGTTATTACTTCCCCCTAAGATTATCCAAGGGTTAGAGTTTTATTAAAACCATAAAAAGTTTACTCCTTCCTGTCTAGACTACAGTGCATCGCGTGCTAGGCGAACGAATTTAATTTAAAGTCATACATTTTTATAATATTTCGCGTCTTATAGTGTCAGTTTGACACGCGAGGAAATTGTTCTGTAATTAAATAATTGCTGTTCTCTATTTCAAATGTTAGTTCCATTCCGTTTTTTTTTTTTAATTTTTGGTTCAGTGTCTTGTTTTGAAAATGAATTACTTAAGTATTTTAAAAAACAAAAGTGCTCTTTGAATTATGTTGGATTGCTTTTTTTTTAAACAAGTTATCGCAATTTTTAAGTCTTGACAAAAAAGAGGGGTGTTATCAGTTTCACGTATGTATCTATGTGGAATCTTAGCTGTTAAGCGAATCAAGCGATTTTGTTGCGTTTTTTTTTTGGAAAGCTATGAAATCAAGATGGTTCTAATTTTGATGAAAATTGTTTCAGCCGTTTAATATTAGCGATGAATGTATGGAGTTACAATTTATATTTAGAGTTATTCTGCTTTAGTTTTGTACTTATGCTTTTGTTTGCCCTTCTTCAACCCACCACTTACATTTATACACACATCAACACGGTCTAGGGATATTGCACGATTTTTCATACAAAAGAGGTATGTTTGAGAAGCTATAAAAGCATACTCGAGATACGTGGAGGGCTATAATTTTCAGACTAGCAAGTGCTAAACCTGAATTTTAAATTATGGTCAAAAAATTTACTTTTACTTGAAATTTGTGGAAACGTGATGGAAACGAAAACGAAAATGCACTTTTTGCCTGCTTTTTGTATGAAAATGGTCGAATTTACACACATTTTTTTTTCATTTTCATCACGTTTTGACAAATTTCAAGTAAAACAAAATTTATTGACTAGAATTTAAAATTCAGGTTTAGCACTTGCTCGTCTGAAAATTATAGCGCTCCATGTAATCTCGAGTATGCAATTATAGCTTCTCAAACAGACCTCTTTTGTATGAAAAATCGTGCAATATCCCTAGATCGCGTTGATGTGTGTAGTTAACTTTCGTGTGGTGGTTGATTAAATAGTCGGTTGTTTTCGGGTAAAAATCCATACTCCAGCCTTACAAACTATCGTTATATAGAAAAAAATATTTACAAAGAGTAAAAAATATTCCATTGCACATTTTGCACACCTAACAAGATAACATTATTTTGTAGTAAATCAAATTAGAAAAAGAAATTTGAAAACGGGTCTCATTGCGAAGATAGCGAGTTAGCGAATCATTTTTGCATCAAATAGGTAGGTACATTTAAACAAATTTTATAAATATATTAATTCATTTGTTTGAATTTTTTTTAATTCATAAATGTGTCGCTAACTTGCTACCTTAGCAGTGAGACCTTTTTTATTTTTCTAATTTTATTTACTGTAAAATAATATAGTCTTATTAGAGGTGTGCAAATTGTGCAATGCAATATACTTATATATTTTTTACCAGCCATGAGGGGCACAGGCCTCCCTTCGAAACATGATGGGGATTTAGGCCATAGTCCACCACGCTATGGCCATAGTCCACCACCAACGGGTTGGTGGACCGCTCGTCTTTGGTAAATGAATTTTCTTGGACGGGCGCAGGTTTCATCACGATGTTTTCCTTCACTGTTGAGCAAGTGATCATTCGAAATTCGTACATAAATCCGAAAAGACGAATTTAGTGGTTTAGGCCCTCACCAGGATTTAAACCCGCAACTTTCCGATTACAAGTCTGGCTCAATACCAACTGGGCTATCACCGCAATATTTTTTTACTTCCTGTATTAATATTTTTTTTTACCATAAACGCAAACATTCTTTATCACGTAAAACAGCTATAATTTAAATATGGCGTCGTTGTTTCATTAAACATGGCGGTACTTACAAGAAATTAATTAACAACGGTCCATTTCAGCTCTGTCTGGGATGGTCTAGTCTAGCCGCTACAATAATGAGTTTTTAAAAGAACGCTCTGTATCTATATGTTCACGATATAGTATTTGTATTTGAGATGCGAATAGGCGCAAAAAGTGCTAATGTTATTCATAATATTGACGTGTTCAAGTATCATTTTATATGTTCAATGAAATAAACACTTTTGACTTTTGAGATATAGAGACCTCGGTTTTATGTGCCTATACAAGATGTTTCAAAAAAAAATTCAAAATTTAATTTTAAAAGTGAAATAGTCGCAACTCTAGTAATCAGTTGCACGGTTTGACATATCTACAAAATGAAAGTTTCAAATATGTAATTAATATGACATACTTGTCATATTTGTAATAGAGCTGTGCAATAAGCTAAATTTTAATTAATTATTTTTTTTTTGTTTTTTTTTAAACACCTTGTATTGACGGTCGATTTGGTCTGCTTGCTTCTGAATCGACGATTCCTAGGTTCGATTCCTGATCGGGAAAAATATAAATAAAATGCAGATTGTGTGATTTCGAGTCTGAAAGGTCCGTAACAGAACGCGACTCAGACCCTGATCTATACTTAAGTTGCAGTCTTCTTTGTAATTTTGATAGTGAGAGAGACAATCACTACTTAAGTATAGATCTAGACTTGAGTCTCCTTCTGCAATACGGGCTTTAGAGACCAGCTGGGCTAGCATACGGGATAAGAGAAGTCTCTCATGAGAGAAGACAAATTATGTCTTCTCTTCACTTTATCTCTCATGTCCTAACATGCCAGCCTCAAAAGAGTAAAAACTCTTCGAAGACAGCGCTATCTCTAAGTAGAGATAAAGGAATTGCCATTATGAAAAAACTTAACCATTTTTACAGCTTTCAACACTAATTTCATTCGTTCCCATTCACTCTATTGTAGTTTGAAACACCCAAAATTTGTATTTAAAAAAAAAAATGACATTTGTTTGACGTTTCAAGCGGTTGAATTGAAGTGTTGAAAAACAATTTTGCGCGGAAAAGTTATTTTAGGTGTTTTTCATTGTTTTATTTTGTTTATCCGGGTTCTATTAAGTTGAAATTGGTACTTATGGTTGTTCCACCATAACGACCGATTGCCATTTATCAAGAAGTGAAGTGAAAGCGCTAGTGTTTATATCCTTTTCGCGCGGAAGAGGATATAAATACTATACGCTAGTGAAGACTGTATAATAATTTGTTTCTCGATTGCCATTTATGAAGAAATTGTGAATATGTCGTCCAAGAAACAAGTGTAAGTAAATTCATACAATAATATCTTTGTTATACAATAGCACATGCAATGAAAACAATTTGTTTATCCGTGTTTTTTTCTTATTTGAGATTAGCTGTATCAATGGTTATTCTACTTTAAGAGAAGTGAACTTCTTGCCGTGGTGCCACATAAGTACTTATTAGTCTTTTATAATATAATCTTACTAGGTATTCCTTTTGAATTGCTGTTTTGTTTATGACTCTGCAGGGTGAGAAGCAATGCTGCTCAAATTAAATATCTAGTGGAGTACATGGCAGCCCACACCAATTTTGCGGCACGAGAATTTAAGGGCCCGCTTGGCGGCGCCCAATATGAGCAGCAGTGGGCTCGACTCAAGGCGGCTCTTGATGAGCTAGGTCCAATACGGACAGTTCACCAGTGGAAACTTGTGAGTATAAACAACAATGCAACAATTTTTAGACCTACACTTTATTACCTACATATATTTTGTTTATAACCTAACTCACAGAATATTTATCAACTATCGTGTCAAGTTGTTAAATTGAATTTAGTTTGGTGAATGGCTGTGTCGATGCAGTTGTGCTAGTATCATGTGGATACACACTGGAGATGATTGGTTCAGTTAGTTTCTGGTTTAGTCAAGTTGTTTTTGTTACTTAAATAAGGAAAATAGGTATGAGTAATGTATGTATCTTGCACTTATGTTTATTGTAGCACCAAAAAACCAGCCACGAGCATGTCGGTCCACATAGTACAGTTTAGGGTTCTCTAGTTGAAAACATGCTTCGTAAGCTAGTCTTGACCAAGCTGGTCTAAGTTAGTGAATATGATATGTCCTCAGTTCTTATAAACTAATTTGATCGACCATTACTTGTTTGTATGTATGAGTGTAGGTTACATTTCTTATTTTATAATAGTAACATAAAGGATAACAAGTTTACAATACTAAGCTGTGATAGTATTTCTATTAGTTTCACTGTAATATAACTGTGAACTTATCCAGTTTTTTAAAAACAAAGGTTTAGCTGGTAGAGGTAATTTGAGATTGAAAAAAATTTTCACTTTAAAGCTAAATATTAGGCAGACTGCTGAATCAAAAAACGTTCTACCCAAACAAAAATTCATTTTTTAACAAAATATCCAATAAAACCCCACATAATGGAAATGGCAAGTAAAAAAAATTGTCCCCCTTTCATTTGTTTTTTTAATAAAGTTTTCATTTTGCTGTTTTTTTGGTGTGATCAATATGTATGACCATGCCGAAATTCTGGTTTGTAGTACCCAGGCTCTCTGAGGAAAACCGCGGAATAAAAGATAGACAGACATGGTGAAACAGTAAGGGTTCGTAGTTTACTATGGAACCCTAATATTGTAGTATATGTCGGTATTAAATAGGTGAATTGTATTTTTAGTGTTGGCGTGATCAAAAAAAAAAAGCTCGCACTGAAGGAGCTGCAGTTGCCAGAGGTCGCCTGAGGACTGGGGACAATACATTTGTCCCAGAAATTTCTGACACCACAGAAGTGGTGTTAGGAATAATCGGGTCAGCAATGGCAACTGGGCTGGGGCCAGCAGAGACACCAATAGGAGTAAGTATATATCACATTTATAAGGAACTTGTACAATTTATTATAGTTTACCTATGGATAAATGTATAAATGGTATCGTTAGCTTTGAAATTAGTTACAATTTATGAATATGACCTGCCAAATACTGGATCTCTGAATGAGACTAAGCACTGGGAAGAAGAAAGAAAGACCATTACAATCTGTGAATATAATATGTATATAAATATGTACATTGTTTAAAACTGCATAATACGATGGGTATTTAGGTAAAGGAAATCAATAAAAGGTGGTCTTTTTCACAATGATAAAACGATGGCCAGTTTGGTCAAGTGATAGTGGCGCTACCTCTTGATCAACAGGTCCTGAGGTCGATTAACTGTTGGGAAAAATATTTGTGTTAAAAGCAGATGTTTTTTCATGGGTCATGGGTCTCAAGGAAAACCTTGATGTGGCCCTTTGAGTGTGTAGCGTTTATTATTATTATTTGTTTCTCTCCTATGGGAAATCACGGCAAGAATGCCGGTTGTTTTGGAAGGTGTGCGTGGGTGTACAGGCCCCTTCAGATACTATTATGTATTGGGATATGTACGCCTAACGGATACTATCACTGCCTGCACTATTGAGGAGATACAGCCAAAGAGAGCGCCAATTTATGTATGTATGTATGTGTGTTTGTAAACATAAACACTTTACTGCACATAAACAAAGGTAGAAACAATGGGTGGGTAAAAACACATATTAAAATGTACAAAGGCGAACATATCCCACTATAGGGATTTATTCCTGCTAACCTTTGAGAGAAAAGAAAGGAGACTGAAATGCAGGATTGGTGGTATTTGCGGAATAAACTGATTCTAAAAATTACAAATTTTTAGAAGAAAGCTTTTAACAATTAAATAAATTAACTTTAAATAAAATCAAACCCATTAATGTATTACTTAAATAATGTACATATGTACATTTACACTGTTATTAAATTGGTATTTTTATATGTTTGTAACGAATAAACTGGAATACTACTGGACTAATTAAAAAAAAATTGCATTACAATGCTAAATTATCCCTGCTGTGTTTTTTTGTGTGAATAAATGTTATGTCTGCTATGTCTAAGTAACATAGGCTACACAGTTTTCCCGAAAGCTAGTGTATGATATAAAAGCTGTCGTGAAATCTATGTATTTATTTTATGTAACCTAACCTTTTGTTACCATTTTCTAGCAACCACTTCTCGACGACCCGCAACCGAGCACATCAAGAGTCGAGCCAACTGCTGAACGTTCTCGGCGGGGGCAAAGACGTCCGCGGAAAGAGACGCCCCCCACACAATTCTTAGATGAGCAAAGAAAAACCAATTTGTTACTCAAGGTATATGCTTGAAAATAGACTTAATATTAATTAATTTTAAAAAACATTGCCTGGCTGGATCGATTCTGAAGTTTTTTTGGTGGTGATTCCAATTGCCTGGCAAGGCTTAGATACCAAAATATTTTTTCTGAAAAATCCACTGGTAAAATTCCAACTGGGACAAAGTCATTGGCTGGACTAAAAATATACCTATATAATAATAATAAATCATCTATTATCAGGCTTCTAGGTCCACAGATAAATACCTTACAGACTAATATAAATCTACTTACACAAATATTATAAAGAGGAAAGATTTGTATTTTTGTATGTAACAAATAAACTTAAAAACTACTGGACCGATTTCAAAAATTCTTTCAGCATTAGGATGCTACATTTTTCCCGAAGTCTCACGGGAACGAAGTCCCGAGCAGAATGCTAATATGAAATATAGTGAATAGTGTATGGTTTAAAGGATTCTTTAATTTTTTTCCACACAATGATATTACCTGTTTTTATTCATACAAATATTTTTAAACTTAACTGATCTCTGTGAAAAATCCAACAAAAATTAGTAATGGGCATTTTATTTTAAGTATTTTTAAACACGTAATTAAGGCTTTCAGATTCGATTTTGCGCCGGAAAGCAGCATCTCGCCCCTTTGCAAAAACCTCAGGCATGGTCGGCCAGCGAGACAGTAAGAAAATCCTCAAACACTGAAAATAGTCGTAATCAACTAATTAACTCGCTATTATTTTTCAGCAGCCAATTGATAGAGTTGAAAATCTGTGGCTAGTTTCAACAAAAATCACACACGGTTTGATTATATTAACAATGTAGTGATATTTAATTTCAGGAGCTAATAGAAGAAATCAAAACTAGTAACGGACACAGGAAACGGGCAAACGAGCTTAGGGAACTAATGTTACCACGCCGCAGGTCAATATAATAGTTTAAATATCAATGTAATTGTTTAAATATTGCATCCGGTGCAAAAGTATGGTTAAATATGTATGTTTTTCGTTTGCAATTTCTCCACGCAAACAGATTTGCGGGCGGAAATCTAGCAACTATGTTACTGTAAGTTTCTGTGAAACCCAATCTTGTATAAGCGTCAAGTAACCATTTATTTAACTACTTACACGTCACACTAAAATTATAAAGAGGAAAAATTTGTATTTTTGTGTGTATGTATGTTTGTAACGAATAAACTCAAAAACTACTGGACCCACCGACCGACCGATCGACCGACCGATCGACCGACCGATCGACCGATCGACCGACCGACCGACCTATCGACCGACCGACCGACCAACCGACCGACCGATTATGTGTTCAAATCGCGAAAGTTCAGTGTTGTAAGTACTGGACCGAAATTTCAACAGTTCTATCACCATAAGAATCCATGAGTAACATAGGATACATCATTTTCCCGGATTCCCACGGGAACAACGAAAAGGTAGCTAGTTTATAATATAAGTAGGATTTATGAGCTCCCCTGTCCCTTGTGGGATAATCACAAACCCCCACCCCCTTTGTATTGCAGTTATTCTATTACGTTCCGTTAAAATTAGACTGTGTACAAAAAAAAAAGATAAATAAATAAATACATGTAAGAAACCAAAATTTCACTTAAAAATATTTAATAAATAAACAAAATAATAAAAACAAAATTAATAAAAAAAATTAAGAAAAAAATCTATCTAAAATTTGTTGTTGCCGACTCTGGGCTGCTTGAACCAAGCGGAAAGGCTGCTCCTCGTCATCATTTGGATCGGAACGCTGCACTTCCTCTTCCTCCAGTTCAACTCTGAAATAAATGTACATAAACTTTAATTTTCTATGTTTGAAATAAAGCATAATAAACATTTAAAAATATCATATTTTCAGTGAAAGATAGTTAATTTTACTTCATAGTCTATATTGTAATGCATTCTTAGTTTCTAGGTGCATATCAATATAAAATACCATATTATTTATTGCACACCTAAAAACAAAAACACCTTTATCTAATAATTTGGAATGCTGCGGTCATTTTATTATAAAGAAATTTGAAGAAAAATTCAACCGGTTTAATTGAGAAAGATTTTTTTGGTTTTCCGGTAATTAAAAATCAGTAGTTTCTGTAAAAAAACATCAAACATCTTTCGAATCTCACAGATAGTTGACGTTTATAATTTATAGTAATTCAATTATGCATTTTTGACTATTGTCTTATATCAAATAGTAAATAGAACTTTATTTTTAAATATTACATACCCAAAATGCTTCATTATGTTGTAAACAGTGCAACACGCATAAATTATTGCACTGGCCTTCTCCGGAGAGTAATGGAGCCCTCGGTCGAGGCAGAGACAGCGCAGGCTCCCTTTGAGGTAGCCGTTGGTGCGCTCGATGGCGTTGCGCGCGCGGCAGTGCCACGCGGTGTACCTCTCTTCCGGAGAGTTTGGCACAGCGTGGACTATCGGCGTCATCAGCCACGGCTCCAACGGATACCCACTGTCTCCTGTTTGAAAAGAGATTTTAAAAGATGAATAGACCACAAATATCTACTAACTTGTTACTTTATCTTTTTCAGGACCATGAGTGACTAGATTTATATAAGTATTATTATCTACCTACCTACCTGCCTGCCTTCCTACCTACCGCCTACCTACCTACCTACCTGCCTACCTACCTAATTGTATATCTTCTACTTCCTAATACAATAAATGAATTCGTTTTTACAAAAAATGAAATTTTATTAATGTACCTATACCTAATAATCCTTTATGAAGTAAGTGCATACCAACCCAAAATAAAATATCTTCCTATTCCGTTTTCGTGTAGTCGCTTCATTTCCTCTTTCGCATTGCTGTGGTGCCAGATGAAAGAATCATGTACCCTCCCTGGGTACCTCGCATTCACATGGAGTATGCGGCACTCTGAGTCAGCAATCTGGAAAATATAGTAAATGATAAATTATCTTGATGGTATATACTTATTTTAATTTACTTTAAATTTAAATTTACTGTTGTACACTTTTCTTAAAATTGAAACAAAGTGCAGAAGTTACAAAGTTAAACCTACTAGGTACCGCAAAAAGTTTTATTTCCACCTGCAATGAGATTTCACTGAGAAATAACAGAACGACAGAGGTTTTATTATTAATTTTACTTACTAACTGGACGTTGAGGGTGTGGAACCCCTTCCTCAAATTTTTATATTGGACACCTTGTGGCCCTGGGGGTGGGAAGATTTGCACGTGAGTACAGTCTATTACCCCCAAGACATCAGGCACGCCAAACTTATTTTGAAACTCCCCGGCTACGATGCGACGAGACTCCTCTGTGCTTGGGAACCTCACCCATCTGTTGAAAAGCCTGTAATAATCAAGTACAGAGAGTTAATTAGTTAGATATTAGAATCTAGAAAATAAGTGTTAATGAAAACATCAACTAACTGTTTTATTACCTGCTTGTTGCTAAGTCAAAATAAGAATAAAAATTAAAGGTCTTAATTTGGCATAAAGGTTCCTTTTTATAACGTAGGCAAATAATGAAGAAGGATTTTTATGACAATCATACGGGAAAGAAGTCCATCGATGAAACGTTACTTTTTGTACAGTTGGGGTCCGAAAGTGGCATAGGTTACTTATTTACACGTGAACAAAGTCGCGAGTGGAGAGGTATAAATTGATCATTAGGTAAAGCCGTAATAAACTTATTAAAATAATAGTCCAACGGCTAGCAGTCAGACTACCGAGTTCGATCCGCAGGCCGCTACGTATCAGTGACTCGTTTTCTGAGTTATGTACTGTACATAAGTACATAGACTTTATGAAAACGATGTTAACGTTAAGGGAAAACATCGTAAAAGGAAAGCTGCACATTCAGAAAACATTTTGTAACCATGATAAAATCCGGTCAAAATAAAAAAATATATTTTGTAATTCCCCTGTTAGAAAGGCATTAAGGAAGAAGTTGGTATTTCTAATTTTTCATTGCGGTGTACCTACTTAACTAATAGTCTCTTAGGTAAGCTAGGTTTCCATGGCAAGACCTTCCACTTCTTAACTCCTATCGCAAAGAAACTTCTAATTGAATAAACGTAGGTGTACCTAATTTAAAGTTAAGTACCTCGCGGAAGCGTTTAACAATATTTCTTATACTATATAGTTTAATAAGAGCATGTTTTTACACGCTCCCGTGAGGCTCATAGCAGGCGGTTCATATATATGTTGTAGACATACCTTGTATAAACTGCGTTTACGAATTGAGCCAGGTACTTGCTTACAGTAGTCTGGGCTACGCAGACAGAGTGGGCCTGGCCAACTTGGCGCTGATAGCCTCCGCTGGCCAGGAACTGAATAGAGCAGAGAATCTAAAACAAGATATCGTATAATAAGGTATTATGATATTGAAGACCGTTCAAGTTAGAAGATACAATACGATATGAGTATTTACTTACATGAACACTTATGTAGTAATTATTCTACTTTATTTGCTCACAAAACACAAATTATATAGAAAACATTGTATTAAAGGTAAGGTATGTATGTAGGTATTAATGCATTTGGTTCTTGCTGTAAACAGTACAGACTAACAGCTGTAAGCTATAGGTAGTTTAATAGATACTTACTTTGAGGTGGGCGGGATATCCGTCTCCGGATATAGGCGACAGATCCTCCAACAACTGTTGAACCATATATTGACCCATCGGTTTACTTATTCTGAAAATCTTTCGAAATTCAGCGTCAGGTAAACCGAATGGGTCACATATGTCTCGGATCTGTCGCCTTTGAATTTTCCGGGCTTGCCGCTCCTCGTAGACGGCATATAAATAATTATAAAATGCCACAGCCATTTTCACAAAAATAACTTTGAAAGTATTATTTCCAAACTTTCTCTTCGTTCTCTTCGTGGCGGGAACACGAAGACATAAATTCCCTATTTTAAATGTCAAAAACTCTCACGGAAGCGCGCGCATGTTAGCACATGAAGAGAAATTGTCTATGGATTGAAGAGCGAGAGTCATTGAAGAGTTTATCTCTTCTCTCTACGGATGTCATGTTAGCGCAAGTAGACAAAATGACGTCACATCTAGAATGAAGAGATAAAGGCGTAGAGAAAACCTTCTCTCATCCCGTATGCTAGCCCAGCTGGTTTCTAATATGTGCCTATATTGACGGTTGATTAGGTCCGCTTGCTTCTGAAGCGACGATTTCGTGGTTCGATATCTTTTTTTTTAAATATAAGATGGGTTAACTCTTGACCTCAATCTTGACCATAAGGTCAAAGATGAGGTCGACGATGGAGCGAGTTAACCCAGAAAATGCCAATAAAGGCACTGGTACTCCCACGCACCGACAGAACACAGCAAGCTGTTTGGCGTCGGACTTCGGTAGGAGGGTGGTCGCGAACCAGACGGCCCTTTACAGAGCCTACCACACCGCATGAGACCAAAGGACGACACCTCAGATTTAGAAAAAAATTAAGTGTCGTTGCCTGGGATCGATTACTAGGAGGCAGGTCTCATTTGAGTTTCCTTAGTCGCCTCTTACGACACCCACGGAAAGAGATGGGGTGGTGTTATTCTCAACCGATCACCACACGGCTAAATATCTGTTCGGGACAAACATAAATTGAGTTTGATTTTGAGTGTCTGTGTCAATACATTTGTACAAACGTAATAAGAAGTATTGTTTTTTTATTTTTGAAGTCTCCTATGAGGCTGTCATTAGCATAATAATAAGATTCCCTTAGCCTCATTAACATTAAGATTTAAAAAAATCATTTAACTTTTGTTGATCTGTATATCCATGTTTTATTGCCTTTTTTGTAGTTATAAAATACTCTTTTAGTTCATTCCAATTACGCGGAGCCCAAAACTGCGTGCTTATCTTTATTAGTAAAACATTTTCGTGTCTTCGAAAGTGTTTTTAAAGTAAGTGGTCACGAACTGGGCACTTGGCGCATGAGAATTACCCATAAACTTGAAGTTTTGATGAAAATGTCGCACTGTCTTATTGATTTCATGTGGGTTATTCTATTATTGGAAACGAAATTTAGTATTTAGTAATTTACTGACATTCTGGAAAGCCTAAGTCGATAAAACGCTGTGACGTCAATCTACTTGTTTATTGAATAGGCTCCGAAACTACAGGACCGATTTGAAAAGTTCTTTTACCCTTAGAATGCTGCATATCTCTGAGTAACATAGGCTCCATAAACGAAGTGCCGGGTGAAACGCTAGTATGCAAAATATTTTTAATTCAGCTATAGTTGTACAAAATATTGGGCGATAATTGCATTTATTAACCCCCGACAAAAGGGGTGTTATAAGTTTGACGCGTGTATCTGTGTGTCTGTCTGTGGCATTGTTGCTCCTAAAAGAATGGACTGATTTCGACGTGGTTTTTTCGTTTAAAAGCTGACGTAATCGAGATGGTTCTTAGCTAATTTGATAAAAGTTATAAGCAATTGTTAAAATTTTATTTTAATCATCGACGAATTTATGAATGTTGAAGCCGTGCTGTACAAAATATTTCCCAATTCAAGTTCGCGCCTAAATTCGAAATGAGAACGCGTGAGAAAACGCTCGCGGTTCGAATTACGACGGCCGGGAATGTGAATGAACCGCTTTTTAAAAAAAGAACTTGCGTTAAACTTTTTTGCTTGTTAAGGCTCCACATTTTGAAACCACAGTCAAAAAAGATCAGAAACTTTTCGGTCGCGTAATTTTTGGCTTTTAATTATCGCAAATTAAAGTTCACTTTTACATATAAAAATTTGACATTTATATTTTGTGTTGTAAACGATGTTTATTACGATCGTCGTACGTGTTTTATTTCTTATTTGTAATGTTTATTTTCATCAAGATGAGGTCGTATAATTTTTATTTCTTCTCTTCAATAATATCTTCATTTACGCGTTTATTTTTTTTGCATTCCAAAGCGAATTACAAAATACTGTTATGAGAAACTTAAATTCCGTGTTGAATGTTGTACAGGCGGTTACAAAAAAAATTACATGGCAACCGAATCCGCGACCTGTCAATTTGCAGCGTAGCAGAAATCGTTCCATGGCGACCGGTCTTCTTGGTACACTTAGCGCAGAAAAGTACCTCAAATTATCTCAATCACTCGAGTATTTCTTTAACTGTATTAAAGTATTCGAAATTCGAAACTTAAGAATGAGTGAATGCTTTTAAAATTATATTTTACATTTATTTTGAATTAACTTTGACTCGCTCAAATCATCAACACCCAGTTCAAGCTAACAGCTAACAATCTAAGTTTCGCTCAGGACTTCGTTCCCGTGGTAATTCGGGAAAGTTAATATGTCATTCTAATGTCTAAGCCTTATTGCTATGTGCAAAGTTTGATCGAAATCGTTGTTTTCGTAGTTTTTACGTAAAAGAGTAACAAACAACCATGATAAGAAAATCTGTATAATTTGTCACATTGTCCAATAGTGTACACGCCTGTAAAGGCAGCATTCAACGTGTCTTTTTAAGAAGCAACTACAACCGCAATGTATAACTTGTTTGTATTACACTAATAAATATTCTATTCTATTCCATTCATCCTTACAAATTTTCACGTTTATGACATTAGACCAACCCGCAATGTGCCAGCGCAGCGTGATGGACTATGGCCTAAATCCCCTTCGTGTTTCAAAGGTAGGCCCGTGCCCCTCGGTGGGGACGTATAAGGGCTGATAAAAAAATTAACATTAGTAGGAAGTAGGATTATAATATTTTGGAATAGCCGAATTTTTCAATTTTTATCATTGTCAAGATATGAAATCGCGTGCGTTCTAATAAAAACTAATTTTCTAAGAAGTACTAAAAAGGCATACGTTCTTCGTTTATGAGTATTTATTTTTCAATCTACTTATTCGGAAGGTACATTTTCGCCCCGGCCGAGAAAAGATCCAGAAACCGCCGATTTAAAGATAACCAACCAAATCGGTCGTAAATTTATTTAATAACTAGCATTCCGCCCGGGATTTCGTTCCCGTGGGAATTTGGGAAAAGAATGTAGCCTATGTCCATTGGGGATAATGTAGCTTTCTAATGGTGAAAGAATTTTTCAAATCGGTCTAGTAGTTTCGGAGCCTATTCAATGCAAACAAACAAACAATCAAATATTTCCTCTTTATAATATATTTAATTAATTAATAACTAGCTTTCTGCCCGCGTGAAAAAGTAACCTGTAGTACTCTCGGGCTTCAAGGGAAAAAAATATCTTCTCTTGATTTTAAGAAAAGAACAAGAACATTTACAACTATGATTTGAACAAACGATTTTTTAATACGAGTATACTATGTTACTTTTACTAGTTGAACTGTACTTGCTTGAAACCAGTCTCCTGATGCGGTATGCTGTCCAAAGTCTTCAATGTCGCTCTGAAACGGGCGCGCTTTTTAATCTCTTCCATTGCGGTTTTACGAAAAACTTGACATGGGTACGCGTTTTAAGTGGAGCATTATTTTTTAAGTGCTTTTTCTTGCCGACTGTAAAATTTGGTTTGACGTAGTTGGAGTTAATTTTAATCTACACTAATATAATATACGCGAAAGTTTGTATGTATGGATGTTTGTTTCTATTTCACGCTCCAAACGGCTCAGCAACTTTGAAAAAAATTGTTATGGAGGTTGCTAACACCCTGAATTAACACAAGGCTACATTATTTTCGTGAATTCCCACGGGAACGAAGTCCCGGATGGAAAGCTAGTCTACCCTAATACGTACTTTGTAGAAAGATTTGATTGTTTGTTTGTTTGCATGGAATAGGCTCCGAAACTACTGGATTGATTTGAAAAATTCTTTCACCATTAGAATGCTACATTATTCCTACATAATTTTGCCGAAATCCCACAAAAACGAAGTCCCGGGCGGAAAGCTAGTGTCACTACATATTATAAAACAAAGTCCCTTCGCCGTCTGTCTGAACGCAATAACCTCAAAAACTACTGAACGGATTTTCATACGGTTTCACCAATGGACGGTTTAAGAGGAAGGTTTATGTGTATGATTTATTCCCGAAATTCCCAATGGACCTAAGTCCCGGGCGGGAAGCTAGTGTATTATAAAACAAAGTCCTCCGCCGCGTCTGTCTGTTCGAACGCGATAAACTCAAAAACTACCTAACGGATTTTCATGCGGTTTTCACCAATGGACGATTTAAGAGGAAGGTTTATGTGTATAATTTATTTCCGAAATTCCCAAGAGACCTAAGTCCCGGGAGGGAAGCTAGTGTATTATAAAACAAAGTCCTCCGCCGCGTCTGTCTGTCCGAACGCGATAAACTCAAAAACTACCTAACGGATTTTTATGCGGTTTTCACCAATGTCTGGACTGACTCAACTGGAAGGTTTTTGTGTAAAATGTATTAATGATTTCTTTAAATTAAAAAATTACAAATTCATCATGGCAAGTCTAGTGAAAAATTCATTAGTAAACATTACAATAATACACCACTAAAAAACTAAAAAGGGCATATTGCGCCCAAATAAGTACTTAAAATGCAATTATTGTTTTAATTAGTGCAATAAACCCTCTAGGTGGTCCTGGGACACGCATGGCGAAATTTTATGACGTTATGTGCTTATGTTTTTATGACACAGCGTGCAATTAAAGCCTTCCTCATAAAGTACAGCCTTAAATTGAACCTTTATAGGACAAAAAATATCTTTATCTGTCTATATTAATATAATAAAGAGGTAAAACTTGTAAGTTTGTTTGTAGGAATCTCCGGAACTACTAAACCGATTTTAAAAGATTCTTTCACCAATAGAAAGCTCTCATGTCAATGGGTGACATGAATAGAATAGAAAAAAAAATATTCGGCAAATAATACAATAGGTAGGTGTTAAGGGCCATCTGGTTCACGACCACCCTTCTACCGAAGTCCGACGCCAAACAGCTTGCTGTGTTTCGTCAGTGCGTGGGAGTACCAGTGCCTTAATTGGCATTTTCTGGGTTAACTCGCTCCCTCGTCGACCTCGTCTATGACCTTGGTCAAGATTGGGGTCTAGAGTTAACCCATCTTACAATAAAAAAATAGTATGAAGCTATTTTTGACTTTCACTTTTCATTTTAGTTATTTTTCTATCGCCCGTTCCTTTCACGTGTCAAACCACGACACCACGTTCACGTGACCAAGCCATGACACTCTAAATTTCTTTGTAAAAATGTACATTCAAAACTTTTTAAATGTACCCTCAAATCATGTTTGCAAACAAAGTTTCCAAGGTTTCCTCTGAGCCCTTGTACTCGAATTTATCAGACTTCCTGTTTCTGAAGTTTTTATGTTAAATTAAGTTACCCTTTTACATTTAGGTACATTTGTTTTAAAATAAGGTCTGCTGTTACGGGGAATGTTTTTGTAAGGGTTACGTTGAATTTGAAGAGTAGTGCTTCACTTTATTTTTGTTTTGTTTAGGGTTTATTAATAATTTTTGCACATAGTACAATCGCACTTTTATTTTTGATTATAAAGAAAACTAACAGAAATACGGTGATAGCACAGTTGGTAATGAGCCAGACTTGTAATTCCGGTCGTGGGTTCAAATCCTGGTGTGGCCTGTACCACTAAATTCGTCTTTTCGAATTTATATACGGGTTTTTAATTATCACTTGCTCAACGGTGAAGGAAAACATCGTGATGATGAAACCCACCCGTCCAAGAAAATTTTCGAAAGACGAGCGGTCCACTAACCCGCATTGGGCCAGCGTGGTGGACTATGGCCTAAATCCCCTTCTTGTTTCGAAGGTAGGCCCGTGCCCCTCGGTGGGGACGTATATACGAGTAGGCTGGTAAAAAAGAAAAGAAATACAGATATAAATTTACATAATAACTAGCTTTTCTCTATGGGACTTCGGGAAAATTATGTAGATTATGTCTCCCGCTGATAAATTGTGTGTAATTGTTTTTTAACCGACTTCAAAAAAGAAGGAGGTTTTTTTCGTATGTTCGCCGATTTCTCTGCCATATTTTATGGCCGATTTTCAAAATTCTTTTTTTGTTCGAAAGACTCGAGAGATGGTCCCATTGTCACCAAGTCAGGATCTGATGATGCGATCCCGCGAATCCCTCGAATTTAAAAGGGATTTACATTGTTTCTCACGTACTTTATTTTATTTACACTAAAAAGAGAAAACTAAGTAAACTTTTTGTAAAAAAATTAAACCGACTTCAAAAAGCATAAAATAAAGACTTTGCAACGTACCTACTGGTCTGTTTGAAGTCGGTGCCAAGCTAAATAAGTTTGATAGGCTATACTACATCTGCCATCGCACATAGCCGGTGTAGCAGCTAAGTGCGGGTATTATTATTATAAGATGGGTTAACTCTTGACCTCAATCTTGTCCAAGGTCATAGATGAGGTCGACGATGGAGCGAGTTAACCCAGAAAATGCCTACAGGCACTGGAAATCCTGCAAATCTATCTCCTGGTATCTAACAAATATATCATTTCTTCTCAAGATTCATTCTGTTTGGTTCAAACCGTCTTCTTAAATCAAGATAACACGGTCGGAAGGTAATCCCAGTAGATAGCGGCTGTCAGTTGATGCATTGTTTTTTTTTTCTTGAAATTGCGCTATGCAACACGTGCTGCCTTTCAAATTATGGGTCTTTGTTGCTAGTTTGGATATGATGTAGCGGGGAGGTGTAGGGTGACCCTCATTTTATGGATTATAGTTATCGGCTTTAGGTTGTGCCTTTTCGTAAAGTGTTTTTATACTAGCGACCTTCCCCAGCTTCGCACAGGTGTAACCGAGGCCCGTGCACTAATTAAATGTAACAAATCCCTAAATCGAAGTGAAAGTCGTATTAAAATCCATCCATCCTCATCATCCATCCTCGAGGACAGGGCAGAAAAGTCCTCGAGTGGCGACCACGTACCGGAAGGCGCAGCGTAGGAAGGCCTCCCACAAGGTGGACCGACGATCTGGTAAAGATTGCGGGAAGCCGCTGGATGCGGGTGGCGCAGGACCGATTGAGGTGGAGATCCCTGGGGAGGCCTATGTCCAGCAGTGGACGTCTTGCGGCTGACATGATGACTAACCATCAATGGTAGAAATAATTCTTTGGTATAAAGACATGTTATACCATAGGATACAGATACAGAAATATCCGTTGGTATGCTTACACTTTTTGTGACAACTATTTTGTAAGCGAAATAAAATAAATAAACACTACACACTCAAATGCTCACACTGCCTTAGTATGTTCCCTTGGAACGTACACAAAGACAAACACGGATACCCATGACCCGAGAACAAACATCTGCTTTTTACTTTTATTTGCCATGACTGGAAATCGAACCCAGGACCCCTCAATCAAGAGGCAGCGCCATTACCACTCGACCGAAAGTTTAGTCAAATTATTTATCTAGTTATCTAACTATAGGTCCTTGATATATAATTTGCTTAATCCTGATGTAGTCTCATACCTTATCCATTATTCATCTTCCATACAAGCGATAATATTAACTTTTTACGATGCTGTTCAACCGTCGAGCAAAATTAGAGCACTAACCACAAAGTCCTAAAGAAATGACATCGTTTAGCCCCATTACGAATGTAGGAACACCATTTCTTTGTCGTGAATACCAAATTTGAAATACCAAACTAGACGCAATGTTGCTTGCCTATGCGTTTTTTAGAAGATGTATGTACTACAGGGAGTGTGCTCATAAGCTGCACGAGCTCATTTACCCTGTCCCTTTCTTACAATACAATACTTTTTTCTACCGGATGACCAGACGCACCGCAGGGTATCACCCTTACCTTGTCAAGATTCCTTAGATCCGTACACTGAGAGCTTCTCTTCATACTTCATATTGCACACCGCTGAGGAATAATAATTCTCTGCCTAAAGTCTGTATTTCCTGGCTCGTATAACCAAATTTTTTTTAAATTTCGAGTGAATACGCTGCTTCCGGGTAAGCTTGCTACATCTTTGACTACATCTTCGCCTCTGGACTAGATTGTGGTCAAGAGCAAATGTGCTCTCTAGGTATTTAGAACGTGGCAAAAGAGTTTGTCTTCTTTCTTATGTTCTAACAAATAGTATACATTTTGTCATAAGGGTAAGTGAAAGAAGTGTGTTTGGATTGTACCAAATCGGAATCTGCGGTCTCTGTCGACCCCAACGGGAGAAAAGCGTGAGTTCATGTTTTTTTATGTGTATTTATAAAGGTCAGTTGACACGTATTTCTACTATGTATAAACTTCCCCTTGGAACTAGACAACACGCGTTCAATGCTTTGGATCGAATTCTAAATCCTTCTCAATCAACTTTTTGATTTTGATGTTTTGTCTGTTACCACACGCTCATGCCTGTAATCCCTTACGGGGTAGGCACAGCGTCAGTGGTTTAAAACCATAGATCTCTTCTAGAGATTAGCTCGCCTTTGTAATCATTTTTTCTGTCAAATTGTCTTACTTTGTTGTGCAATAAAGAATATTAATTAATTACCACTTGATGCCACGTTCGACATAAATTCTGAGGGTTTTGTCGGTTGATGTCTGTTGAAAATCATCCAATGTTCACTTGGATATATCCCAATTTGGCTTACTAGCTTCAAATAATCTTTGAGTCCTAGCAAATCTAGACGAACAGTAACCCTACACTTAAGTAAGCCGCCGCCGGCTGCGCCAGATGGTTCCTTGGTCCCTTTTCAATTGCCCATCTCGGCGTTCACTTTTTTTGCCACCAAGTTGATTGTGATCGCTCCCATTGTACTGCACTGCTTTGTGAGATTCCAAGATTCGCCCGTTTCTTAGGCAAATTGGAAATTTTCTATTGCAACTTCTAGGGAATGAACTGTGGGAATGGTTTAGGATTAGGGTAACAACAATGAGGGATTAATGATGGGTTTTTTCGAACAATGCCTCGAAAGGAAATGTAGTTTGAGTTTGGTCTGGCAAGTGCTTTAGTTAGCCTGTCTTGAGACGTCTTATCTTCCGTAGTTGCAAAGAGATTTGCTTGTTAAGATAAAGAAAGATGCTTTAAGGTAAAAAATAAAAAAAGCCCTCGAAGCCCAGTTGTGCTCGATGATCTCAACTGATCAGGAGGTAAAGTTCGCCACATACTTGATATTTACACGATAACGATTCACTTTACCTTTATTTGCTTGCTAATAAAGGTAAAGTGAAACTTGACGTCATATTCTGAATAGTTATAATTTTAATACATTTGAAAATGCGTTTTGTATATTTGTCCTTCCTTCATGTCTAGACAGAGCAACGGACTGACGTGAGTAAAGTTTTACATTACTTTAGAGGGCTGGAAAGTGATAAAGGACACGAGTGACATTCGAAGACACGGGTGCAAAGCCAGTTTTACATAATCTTGATCACTACCTTTACGACAGTACCTCTAAATTGACCCTAGGCCCTAACACTTACTTAAATCACGGATTGTAAATAAACCTCAATTTATATTTACATAAGACCCAATATTTTCACATGCTGCTGCGAGTAAAGATACCTAATGTGGTACTTTACTGTAAATCGGAGGTCGGATCATTTCTCAGAACGTTAAAATGTGAGATGTCTAGCTGGGCGAGCTTATAAAATCCCAAACTGATTTGGTTTGGAACAAACTGATTTTAGCTGCGCAGAAAATCTTCCAAATAGGTTGTGTTAAATTTCCTTGTGATAATAACAGCCCCAAATTATTTTTTAAGTTTCTTAAATCTAGACCAAACTAGTTTGGCCTGGATTCGAGTTAGGCTACTAACAGATACTAATCAAGTGGGTATTGTGGCACCTAATCCGGGGGCAAGGAATGAAACATGTAGCTCTTCTACTAGGTGCTATATTTCTAAATAACTACCGGCACTTCTATTACACTTGTTGTTTATTGTAAACGTATACACAGTTATTTATTATTACACATTGACGGCCGGTTTGGTCGAGTGGTAGTGACGCTGCCTCTTGATCGACGGGTCCTGGGTTCGATCCGCAGTCGGGGCAAACATTTGTGTGAAAAGCAGATGTTTGTTCTCGGGTCATGGGTGTTTGTGTTTGTCTTTATGAGTGTTCCGAGGGACCCACGACACAAGGGAAAACCTTAGTGTGGGCCTTTGAGTGTGTAGCGTTTATTAGCGTTTATTGTTTATTATATAACGCTTAGGAAAGTGCTATTTGCACGCCTATGATCGCATACAAGAACTTATTCCGCGAGCTCTCTACAATCAATGGCGGAAGACCAGATCTTCAATCATTTCGAATGCTGACATCGAATACCATTTCAAACCTTTTAAAATGATATTCGAATAATCTTCTTCGAAATGACCGAATGAGAAAGAAGTTGCGTTATGCCAGTCTGCATACCACAGTATGTGGCTACATGTCTAACCCTAGTGTCAGAAGTTTAAAACCATCAAATGCCCTTTGACTTGGTTGGACAACTGTCAATCAATAAGAACGTGCCCTCCGATAACGGAAACGCTCATGATATTTTTTTTACATTTTTAAAATTTGTTCGATCTTGACCACAATCTAGCTCAGGGTAAAAAAAAACACTTCACACTCAAAGGCCCACATTAAGGTTTGCCCTTGTGTCGTGGGTCCCTTGGAACACACAAAGACAGACACAAACACCCATGACCCGAGAACAAACATCTGCTTTTTACACAAATATTTGCCCCGACTGGGAATCGAACCCAGGACCCGCCGATCGAGAGGCAGCGTCACTACCACTCGACCAAACCGGCCGTCAAGGGTAAAAAATGTGGTCACCTAGAAGAATACAAATAAAATAATAAAAGTATTACCTCGGTCCTCACTAGGCAAGCCTGTATCGTGGGGTCCCGAAAACGTATTATGTAAAATATTTCGCATGAACTCACGACTATGAAAAAAACTGAAAATATTACTAAGACTACTAAGACTTCTTCTTATCGTGTACTAGTCAAGTGTGTGGCAAACTTGACTAACCTTGTCAGAGTTTTCAAACCGCGAAATGGCCTGGTTTTCAAACCGCGAAATGGCTTGGTTTTAACGACTGTAGTCAATCGAAAACAGCCGGGACCGCGCTGGCTTAACGTGTCCTTTTAAACACGGAAACTACTTAGACTGGACATAAGCTACCCTTTATTGACTACTAGCTTTTCGCCCATGGCTTCGCCCGCGTGAATTACAGTTTATATCGTGCCCAGCTGTGGCATAAAATGTTGCCTTCGTCCTTTCCCAAGGCCTAATCTATCTCTGTACCAAATTTCATCGAAATCAGTTTAGTGGTTAAGGCGAGAAAGCGTAACAGACAGACAGACAGAGTTACGTTTTTATAATATTAGTAAGAATATAGACAGTTTAAAAGCTTTTCTTTAAGGGTTACGAGTTGTCTTCTCGCGTCTTCAGCTCTAAGTACAGCCCACAGATGTTACTCGGCATATTATCGGCCATACGTGACCGGCCTTCAGCATTGCGCCGTATGTATGAAGAGTTACAATCCGAATCTAGATGTAATGACGGGAAAATTGGGACTAATGTGGTAGGAAACCCTGGAATACTTTGAAGGATTTTGCAAGATAGCGCTGTTACACGATTTTGTAGGATGACCAGTTTAGTTTATAGATAGTAATGCCTTCGAATCGACAGTCCCAGGGTATGTTTTCGGTTCTCTGATGGTCATGGTTTTTGTGTGGCAATTTCACTTAGTGACAGTGGCGTGCATTCCATACAAGCAGAAAAGCAGTGCCTACCCTAGGGTATTCAAGGAAAATAAAACAAACATTAAATATATAATGTACACTAACGATCACAGAATCAAACGAATGTAAACGTTTTACTAAATCACGTTATCTACATTATATTTTTACCGAATTTAAACTTTTTCCAAACAGCGCCATCTAAACTAGTTACTAGTTCAACATTACAACTAGTAAGAAGAGAGAGCCGTTACGCTCGCCGCCGCCGCTAGATGGCGAAGCTTATAAGCACTCGTTTGAAATGCCTTTTTTGTTGAAAAATGCTGGCTTCTGATTGGCTGTTTCGCCTCCCCCGCGAAAAATTAACGAACTGATTGTATGGCGAAAAAAGCTCTGCCTATAAAGCGATGCTACCAAATTGAGAAGTGTCAATATTTGGTAAGTTTGGAAGGGCTGTTATAGATTTTTAATTTTGCGGCATTTTTTTCTTATTGGATTGTTTTTCTTTTACAACTACGAACAAAAACTTTTGCAAATTATTGTTTTATCAGTTTATAGTGATTATTAGACATTTGTTTAGAACAAAATGAGTACAATAAGTTGTGAAAAGTGTGGTGATGATGGGTGATGATGTTTGTTTGCCGAAACTGCGTAATTTTTCAAGTTTACCTTTTCAAGAAAAAGTAAACATTATCGCAAAAGGCCGAATAAGACATTTTAATACTAAAATATACGACATTCATAATAATTGGCTCACGGGCTGTGTGCATACTAACCGCTTATTTTGTGTTCCGTGCATTTTGTTTTCAAACTGTTATACCTACATATAAAAGTTTAGAAGCACAGGTTATTTTGATTTGAATAACCTTATGTTGTTTTAACTAACATTCTAAAATCTTAATAATTTTCATCACTAAAAGTTCACTGCCTACTCTGCCTAAAATGTCTATGCACGCCACTGCTTAGTAAGATTTATAAACTCTCGGTACTTTGTGAACTTCCCCATTTTTTTTTCATAGTGACGGACTTTTTTATAATATTAATGCGATCTAAACCTAACAGAACCTTAAAAGCCTAACTTAACCTATTTTCATGCATGTGGCCCTTAAAGTTTCGTAAATTAATAATTTTACTAGGCAAATTGTTATCGCAGGATATTATAATTTTACTACTGAAATTGTAATATTACGTTTTTTACAGTTCTCTTATGAAATTTCCCTCTTTAAAAAGTAGTACTTAAATTTGAAGCATTTTGTATTACTCTACGAAAAAGTGATTACGGAATGGAAGTGGACATTTATATGCTGAAAGACAGACATAAAAACACCCATGGGTGTCCATATTCCGTGTTTTACTACCCCGTAACTATTTTACATTAGAGTAGGGTTGAAAGAGGGTTGCTTTCAATGCATAGGGTTATATTTTTACTTATATTGTTAACTAGCTTTTTCCCGCGGCTTCGCTCGCGCAAAGAACTCTTTCAGTCAGCCATTTCATTCTTGACCCCTTAGGGGGTGATTTTCGAAAAATCGCGAAACACGTGTCCGTTTATTTGCTTCAAGGTATATCTTGACGAAGTTTCGAGTCAAAATGTCCAAAAAAATTTTGACTCGAAACAAACTTTGAACCCCCATTTCACCCCCTTAGGGGTTTAATTTCGAAAAATTCTTCCTTAGTGCTTGCCTAAGTCATAAAAGACACCTTTTTGCCAAATTTCAGCTTTCTAGGTCTAAGGGTTTGGGCTGGGCGTTGAGCGAGTTGGCATCCGATACATTCTATACAAATACAATATAATTTATTGCACACATAGGATATTAATAACAACATTAACAACATTTACAGAAAATTTGATACAATGCATACAAATAGGCAACCTAATTGCTTAACAGCAATTTCTTCCAGGCAACCTTATGGTATAGGAGTGATACGAATTGAAACGCGGGAAAAGCGCAAATATATATTAAATAAGTTTATTATTCTATGTTTTTCTTTCTCTCCCAATCCAGATTTGAAGGTACAACTTTCCCTAATAATATGAAATCCTACCCGGATTTTCGTGACTACCCGCAATGCACCGGGACCATTGCAGACGTGCTTCGCATAAAATTGGGAAGACTAAAAACTGCTAATTTCTTTTACAGCAGTTGGCGAATGTTCTCAAAGACATTTCGTTAGATTTATTGCTCAATTTGCTCGTCTCGGGACATATTCAGTCGATATTAGTTTAAAGCAGTGGTTCTTAACCTGTTAGTAATGGGGGACCATTTTGAAAAATATCTGTTTTGCCACGGGACCACCAACTGTTTGGAGGTACAATAATTAAAGTGTTGTTTTACTGTTAAACCTACACGCACTGTTGTTCATATTCGACAGTGTTATAAATTATTCCGAAAATGTTATTTTTCTTTACTTACTAACTTCTGAATCCTTAGTGCTTCTTCTTCTTCTTATCGTGTAGGTATAGTCAAGTGTGTGGCGAACTTGGCTAACCCTGGTGTCAGAGTTTTCAAACCGCACAATGGCCTCTGACTTGGTTTTAACGACTGTAGTCAATCGACAACAGCCGGGACCGACAGCTTAACGTGCCCTCCGAAGCACGGAAACGCTCGTGATAAATTGCCACTTTGGTCACCCATCAGGTTCCCTGCCTCTGTTTACGTTGCCTGATCTCAACCGATCAGTGAGAGCCACTGGGCCACGAGCGTTTGCGATCCTTAGTGCTAGCCAAACCCTTGAAGGCTCTGGAATCCAGTCGATTTCAGTGATAGAGTCAACTCGTCACATTTCATATAATATTTTTGGGATGGCACCGCGAGCCACTTTAGGCGATTTCAGGGACGTGGTCCTCGGACCACCGGTTCAGAACCACTGGTTTAAAGTAGTATACATAGTGGGGCAAGTAGTTCGCATATAATGTGGGTATTATAGGTTTAGTAATCCTTTAGAGCTGTGATAGCCCAATTGGTGATAAGACAGACTTGTAACCGAAAGGTTGCGGGTTAAAATCCTGTTACCATAAAATTCGGATTCTCATTAATTATCACTTGCTTAGAAGAAAACATCGTAATGAAACCCGCATGTTAAATAAATTTCGTTTTCGAAAGGCGCGCGCGGTCCACCTACCCGCATTGGTCCACTGTGGTGGTATAAGGCCTGAATCCCCTTCGTGTTTGGAAGGGAGGCCCGTGCCCCTCAGTCGGGATGTGTAAATGGGCTGATAGAAAAAGTAATACCATTATTTAAACATTGAATTTATTTCAAATACATTCTTATCAGCCCATATACGTCCCCACCGAGGGGCACGGGCCTCCCTTCGAAGTACGAAGGGGATTTAGGCCATAGTCCACCACGCTGGCCCAATGCGGGTTGGTGGACCGCTCGTCTTTAGAAAATGAATTTTCTTGAAAGGGCGGGTTTCATCACGATGTTGTCCTTCACCGTTGAGCAAGTGATAATCATAAATCCGTACATAAATCCGAAAAGACGAATTTAGTGGTACAGGCCCGCACCAGGATTTGAACCCACGACCTTCGGATTACAAGTCTGGCTCATTACCAACTGGGCTATCACCGCTTCAATACATAATATTGCCAAATCAATTGTAGCCATTAGAAGTTCACTAAAATTGGCAATGGTTCTGGATAAAACCCTTCCTCGCTCAAGACAATGCGTCGCGGCTAGAGGATTCAAATGTACGCGTTTATTACTCCATAACTCAAAACTGGCATCGTTATGAGGTCAGACATTCCTGCCGGATTAAAATGACTGTTCTGCACATAACTACTATAGTGGAAGTAGGTACTTAACTATAAAGCAAGCACGAGTTGGTAAAATAAATGCAGCGATCGGCAGTCTCTTTGAAAGACTCATCGATGTTAAAAAGCTGGTTAAAAATAAACTACAATGCCTAGCTCATAGACGCAAAGTAGATTGCCTATGTATTTTTTACAAGATGTACTTCGGAGAGTGTGCACAGGAGCTGCATGAGCTTATTACGCCTGTCCTTTTCTTCTATTGGACGTCCAGACACACCGCGGGGTATTACCCTATTTTTTCTTTTTTTTTACCAGCTCATATACGTCCCCACCGAGGGGCACGAGCCTCCCTTCGAAACACGAAGGGGATTTAGGCAATAGTCCACCACGCTGGCTCAATGCGGGCAGGTGGATCGCTCGTCTTTCGAAAATTTTCTTGGACGGGCGGGTTTCATCACGATGTTTTCGATAAATAGAAATCCGTACATGATTCCCAAAAGACCAGGATTTGAACCCAGAACCTTTGGATTACAAGTCTGACTCATTACCAACTTGGCTATCACCGCTGTACCTTGTCGTAATCCCGCGGATCCGCACTTAGCGCTTTTCATCATCTTTTATATTGCGCACTGCCAAGGAATGGAATTTCAATAGAGGGAGAAACTGTCAAACAACGAAAAAGAGATGCACTTACAGGCATGTGACGTCACCGCCATTTGTTTGCGTAGGTAAAAACGAGATGGCTAGCTCTCTCCACAAAACGAGATTGCTAAGCTAGTCCTTACGATAATATAAATGCCAATAAATTGTTCATTTATAAACCAATTTTAATGCTGTTTTCGGATATTGATATATTCAAACACTGTCAAAGTCCCTATTTCAAGTTTCATAAGTAAGAATTGTCTTTCGCAAGGAAAGCAACGCTTATCAAATCTGATTTTGAAGTAAACCAGGACAGTCAAATAAATTCGGACTACCTGATATATATAAACTAGAATTCACTATCTTTGTTTTCAACACTGCAACTAATCAGTTAAGATGCTTGTGAAATACTTTCGTTTAGATATTGTTTTGTGTCGAAAGTCCTATTTTGTACACGTGTATCTTAATCTTCAATGACACAGATTTGAGGTAGAGGCTCGTGTATCAGGGTACCCTATTTTTATTGCAAACCCGATCGCATATTATGAAACACTAACTTTCCACCTGGGACTTCGTTCCCGTGGGAATTTCGGTAATGAATTATACACATAAACAAAAACGAAAAAAATATATATTAAATACTCAAAGGCCCACAGTAAGGTTTTCCATCATGTCGTGGGTACCTCAGAACATACATAAAGACAAATATTTGCCCCGACTGAGATTCGAATCCAGGACCCGTCGATCAAGAGGCAGCGCCACTACCACTCGACCAAACCGGCCGTCCAACCTTTCTCTTTAATCACTCAATTGGTGAAAACCGCTTGAAAATCTGTTCAGTAGTGTTTTAGTTTATCGTGTTCATGCAGACAGACGCGCAAGGATTTTTTTATAATATTGATAGATTGATATATTATGTAGTGACAAAGGCACATCAAGTTACCTATCTCAACTGGATATGCTGGCCTCTGCACCTAATACTTTTTTTATAGAAAGCCTTCTTTGAACTTCTGATACGCTATCGTTGACCATTTTCCTTTTAACAAGGGTTTTAACACAAATGACAAGGGAACCTCAAGCTTCGGCCTGTAAAGTTGTGAATTGGCAGTGGGAAATCCAAGTTTTCTATACTTGAAACACTAAATCATCCTTTAAATTCATTGTATCTGATGGGTGACCAAAATGGCACTTTATCTCGAGCGTTTTCGTGCTTTGGAGGGCACGTTAAGCTGTCGGTGCTGGCTGTTGTCTTGATTACAGTCGTTAAAACCAAGTCAAAAGCCACTGTGCGGTTTGTAAACTGACACCAGGTATAGCCGAGTTCGCTACATACTTGACTATACCTACATGATAAGAAGAATCATGTATGTATAGTCAAGTATGTAGCGATTACTCTTATTTAACACAACGACAAGGGAACCCCAAACACCGGCCCGTAAATTTGTGAATTGCCAGTGGGAAATCCAAGTTCTCTATTCTTGAAACACTACACATCATCATTTAAATTAATATGTTTCGGTTTTTCCACTCGCCCGCTATTTGTTGTCTACGCTAATATTATAAAGAGGAAAGATTTGTCTGTTTGTTTGCATTGAATAAGGTCCAAAACTACTGGATCGATTTGAAAAATTCTTTCACCATTAGAATGCTACATTATCCCTGAGTAACACAGGCTACAACAAAGGGTAAAAACGGGACTCTATTACTAAGACTCCGCTGTTCGTCCGTCAGTCTGTCACCAGGCTGTATCTCATGAACCGTGATAGTTAGACAGTTGAAATTTTCACAGATGATGTATTTCTGTTGCCGCTATAACATCAAATGATAAAAAACATTAATATTTAAGGGGGCTCCCATACAACAAACGTGAATTTTTTGCTCGTCTTTATAGATAATGGTACGGAACCCTTCGTGCGCGTTTCCGACTCACACTTGGCCGGTTTTTTCCGAATTACCACGAGAACGAAATCCCGGGCAGAATGCTAGTTGTGTATATAATGTCTGTATTGTATTCATCATCTGCAACGCTCTATCCCCAGCCAGACTCCTTAATTGCAATATTTGTCATGTTTTTAATCTGTGTTTGTTTCATCCTCCCCCATTTTATGGGATTTGGTGTTTAACCTTTGTCCCCTTTGTCCTTCGCAAGGTGATTTCGACACTTATTTTACGAGGTACATTGCACTTTAGTACTGAGTATACCTAATAATACCTTTTATGTTTACAACATTAGACTGATGGCCTGCAAAAATAGAAAACTAGCTTTCCGCCTGCGGCTCCGCCCGCGTGGACTACAGGTTATATCGTACCCAACTGTGAGATAAAATGTAGCCTATGTCCTATCCCAGGCTCTAATCTATCTCTGTACCAAATTTCATCAAAATCGGTTCAGTAGTTTAGGCGTGAAAGACGGACAGACAGACAGACAGAGTTACGTTCGCATTTATAATATTAGTATGGATTTAAAAAATAATTCGTTCTATAACTTGTTCTATTTCCATTTTATTTATCTCGGACGTGGCCTCCTTCATTTCTTTTTCCATATATTAACCCCAGTTTTAATGAATCACAGCAGCAGTGACGCTTTCTCTAGGTCTCTCCACTGGTCTCTATCTATGAATCAAATTATAAATATTACTCCAATAAAATCTGTGTTAGGCATAAATTCCATCTGCAACAATTGTATAAGATTCAGTAAAAATGAAATTACAATGTGACGTCTTGCTTGACACTGAATCATTATGTGTTAAATTCTAACTTATTTATGAAATATTTCGGGACTACTCGAGATCTTAATTGACCCTACAAATACGTCATCTATACATATCATAAAGAGTAACAATTGTTTAAGATTGCAGTAAAAAATAAAATATTCAAATAATCTCCCCAAAAGATCAGTTGAAGAAAGAAATTTTATGTTTTGACTCCTATAATAATGGCTTTGAAAAATGCTGCTAACATTTTTAAATATATATTTAATTTTTCTCACGCTCTGCTCTAAACTGTTCTTTGTGCATTTTATAATATATTCTCTTTGACAATTTATGGACGTCAGTCTGTTTTAATTTATCAGTCACAGTCTTGTTTAATTTAATTTATTCTTTGTCTCGTATTTGTGGTCATTTTACTTCTCGTCAATTGAAAATCCTGTTTCAGTGTCTTTCAGAATATTTTAACGATATATTTTAATGTTTTCGCATGTGGGCGAAAGGCTGACAACCTCTCACCACTTACATCATATTTCATCTTATCATAAACCACTTGATGTCAATCGTGGCATCAAGTGGTTTTAAAACGTCTGATGCTCTGCCTACCCCGATAGGGATTGTGGTTGTGAGCGTATGTAAGTATGTGTGTGGACATGAAGCGCTCGCAAAACTGTGGCGCTCGCGGCCATTTTGAAAAATTTGACACCAGGGTTAGTACGTTCGCCTAATATACTTGATTATACCTACACTTTAAGGGAATGGACTTATAAATATTTTATGTCATTTCGTCTAGTCTTTGCGGTTATATCTGCTTTTAGATAGTTTTCCACAGCCACTGGTACACGTAGCACATTATATCTACCACAGTCAGTAACTTAATAAATATTAACACCCATTTGACGGCCGGTTTGGCCAAGTGGTAGTGATGCTGCCTCTTGATCGGCGGTCCTGGGTTCGATCCCCAGTCAGGGAAAACATTTGTGTAAAAAGCAGATGTTTGTTTTCGGGTCATGGGTGTTTGTTTTTGTCTTTATGTGTGTTCCAAGGGACCCACGATACAAGGGAAAACCTAAGTGTGGGCCTTTGAGTGTGTAGCGTTTTAAAAAAAAAAACATTCACCCGCGTCTGTAGCGTTTTATATGGACGATTTTATTAGGATTTGCTAGGATTAAACTGTTAAGGGCTATAATATGAGTAATAAAATAACTTGCGCTTCTCGTCATTACGTGTTGTTGCCTCCATAAAGCTTTGTAGTTGCTATAATCCGTGCTGCAGTGGGGCTGTCATTAAAATTTGTATGTATTTATAAATTCTTTATTGTACATGAGCATAAGTTTCACAATACACAAAATAAGAAAAACAATAAAAAATTGTGTTCACCCCCGACATTCTATCGCTTTTAACTTTTAAACCGCTGAACCAATAATGATCAAATATGCTTGACATAATTTTGTCATATCGATGTCGTTCTGTTTGTTTCGTAGACTCTATGCGAAAAAACGAGAGAGCGGAACCAGATACATATGTCATAACTCTAAAAAAATGGTATCATAGACATCGCTTATGACTTAAATTATAACGACTGAAACAACTTTAATTATTTGTTGCTGATAGCTATCGCGATTACGTCTGCTTTTAAACCGCATCAAAATTGCTTCATTCGTTTAGGAGCTACAATGCCACAGACAGACACACATGTCAAACTTATGACATCCCTCTTTTTTGACGGGGGTTAAAAAAATTAATTAAAAAGCTAAAGAATGCTATGAAAGTTACAAAAAACATTGTTTACAGTCTTTAATGAAGTTTCGATTGAGGTTTTAAATGTTTGCCCTAAATGAGAATTGAACGTGGTAATCGTTTATCACAAGCAGTGTTACTATTATTGAGCCGAACCTTTGTAAAACCATCCCTTGAACTTCCATAAAACCGTTCCAAACATAAAACTCATGATTTAAGTATTTGTTTTCATTCGACAACCCCTATTACGAATGTTATTTACATAACTACTGATTTTTTATCAGCACATATGACAGTTTACGATGTAGAACCGAATCTCTATTGCCATCGGCCGAACGGACCGACAGTGTATGCCAAAACAAACATGCAATGCAATCCATCCAATGATTTGATAACTGCATTTATTGCACCATAAAAACGCAGTATATTGATTTTGTAGCAGTATGAGCGAACTTTTGGACACACGGAGGTTGAAGCATGGTCTGAAAATCACAAATAAAATAACATCTTTAAAAAGGGCTCATTAAAGCGCTGTCCACATTTTTTTATTATTTATTATTTAGCCATCATTACTTGAAGGAAAACATCGTGATGAAACCCACCCGTCCAAGAAAATTCATTTTCGAAAGACGAGCGGTCCACCGACCCGCATTAGGCTAGCGTGGTAGACTATGGACTAATCTCCCTTCGTGTTTCAAACGGAGGCCCGTGCCCCTCGGTGGGGACGTATATGGGCTGGTTACGTCCCCATCATTACTTTCCCCGTAGCCCACTATTTGTTGGGAAACTCCATCCAGTCCTTCTTATAAGCAGCAGCTAAGTCAGCCTGCCATCTTTTCCTAGGTCTGCCTTTATGACGTTGCCCATCTTGGGTCACCCATTGAGAGGCTAGAATGGCCCACCTGCCAGTGTGCATTCGTCTTACCTGGCCGGCCCAGTCCCGTTTCAGGGAAGTGGATTTGAAACCAACGTCTGCTATATCCCATGGCGACAGTGCCAACCTTAAGAAAATAAAATTACAATGTGACGTCTTGCTTTAACACTGAATTATGATGTGTTCAATTCAAACTAATTTATGATATACTAGCTTTCCGCCCGCGGCTCCGCCCGCGTGGTCTTCAGGTTATATCGTGCCCAACTGTGGGATAAAATGTAGCCTATGTCCTTTCCCAATCTGTACCAAATTTCATCATACTTTCGCATTTAAAATATTAGTAAGGATTTCGGGACAACTCGAGATCTCTTTTGACCCTACAGTACTTAAGTCATGTCAAGTCAAAGTTAAAATAGCTTTATTTCATATAAAATAAAAAATAAAGCGAATGAGACTTGAACTCACGACCCCAAATATTATTGGTGCGGGTAAGCGTTTTAAAAATACTAAATTTTGGATGTTACTTAAATACTTAAAATAAGTATAATGTACATTGTACAGTCTGTTTCCTCAATTAAAGTATCCTCCCAAGTTTCTTGTCTGCTGAGGATAAGGTTCAAATTAGAGTTATTTGGGACTTTTATGCTTTAAGTGTAATACTTCGATGTTACTCTACTGCAGCTTAATTCTTTATACTGTAATTTATAAACGTTTTTGGCTCGTAAACTCCACCCCTAGTTACAATGTTATTAACCAAGTCGTTTGTTTTATTGTTTTGTATTAAATAATGTTACGCTGGAGCTTGAAAGCTTTCATGACGTCATCCGTAATTCGCTAATGTTTTCCCTGTTTTTTATTGTTTTGTAAAAAAGTTCATTTTGGATGCGCTTTTCATTATTATCTGGGTAATAAAGACATGCGCATAAAGTGCCTACTGTGGTGTCTACAAAATGTAATAACTATGAAACAAGAAAAATAATTTTATTTATCAAACAAGCAACTACGGGAATAAACAGTTCAGCTAGAGGTGTTTCAGACTAGCTCCCGACCGGAACTTCGTCCCCGTGGGAATTTTGGGAATAAATTATACACATTGGGAATAATATATTATAAACCTTCTTGAATCACCGGCCATTGACGAAAACCGTTCGTTCAGTACTTTTTGAGCTTACGGTGCGGCGTTCAGACAAATAGACGAACGCGACAGGCGCTGCACTTTGTTTTTAACCGACTTCAAAAAAGGAGGAGGTTCTATGTATTTTTTTTTAATGTATGTTCACCGATTTCCGCTAATTATGGACCGATTTTAAAAATTATTTTTTTGTTTGAAAGAGTATACTCCAAAGGTGGTCCTATATAAATTTTATCGAAAATGATTCAGCGCTTTTAAAAAAATCAACAAAAACAAAAAAATACTACAAACCAGAACATCATCTAAATAAATGAGTGACATTTTCGTTTGTGGTTATCTGTTAATAGGCATTGTAGTCTGTAAAAAATACTAGTTATCTACTTTGTACGAACTGTTGTTCGGATTGAAGTCGGTGACTCATAAGTTTTTCACGTGGAAAATTATATAGTATGTAAAGAAGTATAACTAAGTTCCCTTCCCGCAAATATGTTTCTTGCGGTGTAACTATTGAAACCATAACAGCAACTAAATTATCTCAATAACTCGTCGAGACTTATTCAATCATCGATCTGTCAAACACGATTGAAATCAATCAATCGAATTTTGACAAAACATTTGAGTTTCGAGCGCGTAGGGCCACTTTTTGTCGGCGCTTAAGAATGCGTTCATTCAATATTTGCTTTTCGGTTTAGATACGTGCACGATCGACCTCCCCCGGCGATCACGATCAAGCGGTGCTATGGTTTATTTATTCAAGGTTTTTAGGTTAAAGCACACATTTTTACACAAAAAACTAGATTAATGGAAATGATTTTTATGTTATGCTCCATTTTTTAACCGATTTCAAAATGGGAGGAGGAGGTTATTAGGTATATTCTATTCCTTTTTATTTAAAAGGACTCTTTTCTTCCTTTTAATAATTTTATTTTATTAATACTTTTTTTATTAAAAGTAGGGGCCCGTGCCTCTCGGTGGGGACGTATACGGGCTGGTAAAGAAAAAATATGTTTTTTTTTTATATTTAGGTATTTGTTACGCGATAACTCCGTCATTAGTTGGCCGATTTTTAAAATTAAATTTTTTTTCGAAGAGTATTTTATCGAAATTGATTTTAAATAATCAACAAGAATAAAAGAAATACATATTTGGATGACGTGTTGGTTTGTGGTTATCTGCTGATAGGCATTGTTGGCATTGAAGTCGGTTGACTCACGTTTTCAAATTGTTTCTCAACCTAATTTTATTTCTACAATTCCATATTTAAAACTACCAATAAATTAAACAAAAAAAAAAGAATGACCCTTGATAACTTGAATTCAAAAGTCGAATTACATTTAAATATACATAAATTATGTTCAAAAAAAGAACACCAAACACTAACCTCAGACGACATGGGTAAATCAACTCGACTAGCGTAGTTTACCTTTTACATGATCTGTTTATGGTTTCAAAATAGAATCTTTATACGTCTGACGTCATCCGTCACAAGACACTGCCCCAGCCAACGGCCTTACCTCCAGGCAATATGGATTTAATGAAACCAAAGCGCGCTTTTAATGAGTTCTCATTAACAACACCACATTATATGAACTCTTATTTCACGGACATCAAACTCGAGTGGGCATGATAAGAATACGCTCATGACCAGAGTAAGTACTTCCTATTGCTGCCAAATTTTTTTAAAGGTTTTACTTTGTGTCGTGAGTCCCTTGGAACATACACAAAGACAGACACAACACCCATAGCTCGAGAACAAACATTTCCTTTTAAAATTTATTTAGAAACTAGCTTTCCGCCCGAGTGGACTGCTTGTTATATCGTGCCCAGCAGTGGAATAAAATGTAGCCTACGTCCTTTCTAACGTCTAATCTATCTCTGTACCAAATTTCATCACAATCGGTTCAGTAGTTTAGGCGTGAAAGGGTAATAGACAGACAGACAGAATTACTTTCGCATTTATAATATTACTAGCTTTCCGCCCGCGGCTCCGCCCGCGTGCATTACAGGGTATATCGTGCCCAACCGTGGGATAAAATGTAGCCTATATCATTTCCCAATCTATCTCTGTACCAAATTTCATCAAAATCAGTTCGGTAGTTTAGGCGAGAAAGCGCAACAGACAAACAGAGTTACTTTCGCATTTATGAGTAGGGAAGTAGAGATTAATTCGTGTTGCTTTTAGTGATAAAATGTTATTTATTTAATTGATATTAGGAAGCTTTTCCTTGCTAACATGAAGTAAAATCAACCATCCATTAACTCATTTCTTTATCAAAAACCCCGCAGCTACATAAAACTCCTTCAATGGAACCTACATGCATTTTTGCACTTAATTTTTGGGCAGTATTCTTGCATTTTAATGTATGTTAATTGGAAATAAAGTCGTCTGGCTGTGCGGTGATTAATCCCAGACCCAACAGGCCGTGACTCTTCGTAATTGTTTTTAATGAATGAAACTTACGTTGTTTGAAGTTAAGTCCCTGTGAAAAAAAAATGACTAGCCTGACAGCTCAGTTGGTAAAGACCCCTTTTTATTTCGAAGGGAAGCCCGTGCCCCTCGGTGGGGACATATAAGAACTGGTAAAAAAAAAACGTATTAGTGCGGGATCTAGGTGTTAATGTATTGTATATGATGTAGTTACAAAAAAGTATGTAAATAGCATTACAGTTATCTAGCTCCCTTCGGTAGTACAAGACAAGGCTGGCTTAGTTCAGACAGGTTGCATTTTTTAACCGAAGGTCTACAGCGCACAGAGCCTCTTAGTAAGGATTTCAAGTCGCGCACAACTTTTATTAACTCTAACTTGAATGCCTAGATTACTAATTTTTTTTTCCGATTGATATATTTTGTTCGATGCGAGATGTGTATTTGGATCATAGCTGGTGGCAAACTGTAGTCTCTGCCTAACCCAATGGGACATAGGCGTGAGCTTATGTATTTATGTGTGTATATTTTTTATCTACAAGCGCTTTTCTTTTTCCTTCTAGCACTCTTTCCTGTTTCGCATTCGGAATCACCTTACATCGTACATAATTCGTAGAAACTTCAATTATGTAGAACCTTCAGCAACATTTCAAAAGATATCACTATAAAAACCATCTTCTCTACTCAATATCTCCACATCTTAAGTATCATATAACGTACATTAAAATGCTAGCGATGTAGATAACAATATTTAAAAACCTATCATCTGCCGGTATAAAGTGCTCTTGAGAACGACTCCTCGTCGGTATACAATCAGGGGACGTATTTACTCGAATTTATGAGCTCTGCGAAACCGTTCGTAGTTTTAGGGTAACCATAAAAGAAAGGATTCGTGAGACAGTCTAGGTACCGCTCTACTATAAATAAATAGATTTTGTTAGATAGCGCTACCTTTTAGTCTAGTATTCGATTCCCAGTCAATTATTTCTGAAAAAATCCATAGTGTTAGTGTTGTTTGGTCGGTGGTAGTGAAGCTGCCTTTTGATCGACGAGTCCTGGGTGGATTCCTGGTCGAGGCAAATATTTGTGTAAAAAGCAGATGTTTGTTCTCGGGTCAAGGTAAAAGCTTGGATTGTGTAGCATTTCTTTTTATTAACTAACCTAAAGAGGCAGAATGGAGCTTTTCCGAATGGCGCAGCATTGTACAGTCCGACCGGTCAAAGTATTTATCTTTAGTGTAGCAACCAGGTGCTTTGAAACCTTAGGCCCAGCACATTATGCAGAGCAACTGCTGCTACGAAATTAGTTTCAGACTGGCCTAAAATCTTTTGCAATGGTTATTAATTATAGATTCGGTTACCTCGCAAATTAGCCTCGAGAAAAATTTGCAAGGTAACCGAATCTATAATAAACGCTGCCGAAACCTTAGACGACATTTCTAGTAACAAGAAGAAAATACTCCTATTACTTACACAAAAATTTAAAGAACCCGGTTCAAAGTCGAAAACATATCCTCAAAAACCCCAAACGCAAGGCCTTTCTACTCCGAAACCCCCGAACAATAAACATATTGACAATAACAGCGAAACGGCGTGCGAATAATAACTTAGAGAATCGCCTCCTCACTACATTTACTTTCAAGGAATGAAAAGAGTAAGTACTTACTCTATTATGGAGCCAACCCAATTTATTCTTGAGTTTATCGCTTGGTTTGCTATAATAAATTTCGCCGCGCATTATGCAGGGGGGCGCAGTATCTTTGCCTCGCAATTTATTTCGCGCGATAATTTGCCGCCATGTTTTTTTTGGGGATGGCTATTGAAAATTTAGAGCTTGTCGTTATTTGGGAAGACGTTGAACATAATTCTTTATACAGTTGGGGATATTTTATTACCTGGTTAATGTAGGAAACTCTTAAGGAAGTGTGCGATTTCATTGGACGCTTACATGAACACTTATGTGGTAATGGTAACTCCCTAGGGTAGGAGCCATGTGACACCTACAGTTTTTAGTAGCAATCGAAATTTTATATTTTAGTAAATTTTTAATTAACGAAATTGAAAATATCTATACTACTTAATATTATAAAGAGGAAGGATTTCATCGTTTGTTTGTTTGTTTGTTTGCATTGAATAGGCTCCGAAACTACTGGACCGATTTGAAAAATTCTTTCACCATTAGAAAGCTACATTATCCCCGATAAAAATAGACTACATAATTTTCCAAAATTCCCACGGGAACGAAACGAAGTCCCGGGCGGAATTCTAGTCTCTTATAAAGTTTGTAAAAATATCTTATAGTGAACCGCACTGTACCTTATATTTTCGCCTTATTGTCGACCTTGTCTTCATTTAATAAATTGTTGTCGCCTATTGCCCACCGAAGCAGTCAGAGCATCAAGTAATTATAAAGTCGTTTGACACGATTTTTTAGCTCCGCCTACTACGTTTTGGGAAAATATTTATCTGTATAATAGGCACTGTGAAACAATCGTAAAAATTTTCCTTCAACGAAGTTTTCGTAAATATTTTTTTCATCTTCTACTTATTTCTTAATTCTACTTATTATTCGGCTCATACAAACATTGTTTCTAGATTGTTATCTTATCAAATATGTAATTAACTTGATTTTTCGGTCTGTGACCACAATCGACATTCCATATCGCCGAGTTTTTGTAGGTTTACGACTAAGATGTACTTACATACACAATACTTATTTAATGTTTTTATTTATTTTAATGATATATGAATCTTAATATATATATTTAACAAAGTCGGGAATGTTCGAACACTTATAATTCGAGAACGGCTGGACCGATTTTCATGGTTTTTGATTCGTTGTATTTCTCTCCGTCCCGAATAGAATAACTATTTAAAACATTGGAAAATCTACGAAAAAATAAAGTAAGTACCTAATCAAAAAATAAAAAAAACAAAAAAAAAAACAAAAAACATTTTCCCATACAAAATGTTCATGGGTTTGGAAATTCATTCATCCCCGCGCGGGAAGCGAGTATTTAATTAAATATGTTGTTTACTTAACCTAGTCTAGGTCAGGAATGCAGTAGTCATACTTCTAGGGTTATATTAATTTATCCTTGTGAGAAACGCGCGTATGTAGCCCAGTATCTCTCAGGGTATGGAACATATTGGTAAATTAGTTAGAAAAACTTTAGGGTGTGATTCTACCCATAAAACTGAACAATTTTTCCCATGGCACCTAGGTATATGAAATTCTTAAAAAAAATGTTTTAACTTCGCATACAAAAGGAATTTTCCGCCGTGTGGTGGTCGGTTGAGAATAACACCACCCCATTTCTTTCCGTGGGTGTCTGAATCTGAGGTGTCGTCCTATGGTCTCATGCGGTGTGGTAGGCTCCGTAAAGGGCCGTCTGGTTCGCGACCACCCTCCTACCGAACCAAACAGCTTGCTGTGTTCCGTCGGTGCGTGGGAGTACCAGTGCCTTTATAGGCATTTTCTGGGTTAACTCGCTCCATCGTCGACCTCATCTTTGACCTTTATGGTCAAGATTGAGGTCAAGAGTTAACCCATCTTAAGTATAATAAAATAAAAAAATGTATTTATTTCATAAAAGCATTTTATCTATACGCGTTTACTTAAATTGCATCATAGCATTATTCCTGCCATTATATTCAATGCTCGTACATTACAATCCCCTGTTTTATAGTCAGTTTATTACGCGTAATCCAATCCATCAGTTATGCAGTGTAAACAAAGCAGGGAGAGAGCTATTATAGCAGGTATTAAGATTTAGATCCCTGTTTCGAAATTGTTCGTCTTGTGGAGGTTTTATTGATTTAAATCTAGGTACAGTCTGTTCACTCAATTAAGTATCCACCTACGTTTCTTTTAAATAAATAATAATACAAATAAAAATGTATTTATTCAGAAAAAAGACAGTAAATTAAAAGCTGCTTCATGGTAACCACACTAGGATTCCCTGTGTCGTGGGTTACCAGGCTCATTCCCTCAGTTTAACGTCATTATAGAAAAATTTAGAACATAATATGTAGGTATTCAAAAAAAAATAGTTTCACCATCTGTATGTGTGTGTTTGTGTGAGTGTGTGTGTGTGTGTGTGTGTGTGTGTGCTTGAGTGTGTGAGTAAGTGTTTGTGCGCGTGAGTGTGCGATTCTTTCCATGGTGGGGTTCACTGCAGAATTTCAAGCTGGTGATAAGGTTCAAATTAGAATGAACTTGGTCCTTGGGTCATTGAACTTGGTGTAACTTGGTCCTTGGGGCATTGAGTGAACGTCATTGTGATTCCAGAACCACTTTGATGACACTTGATATTTATTCGTAGGCCCGTATTACAGAATGAGACTCAAGTTTCATCTGTAATTTAGTATTGATCGTCTCTTTCTCTCGCTATCAAAATGACAGAGACGACTGGGTTAATCAACTTTTAAGGTACTCCTTTAAACACTTCATGTGAAGATAATTATTATGAAATCCAGATAAAGAAAATGTTTACATCTTGATATGTTTAGGTAAAAAATATAACCTAGTTTCTAAATTTATTAATTGCCGCGATGTTTAAGCCACATTTATCGAAATTTTAACGAAATTAGCTCGATATGCATATTTTCATTCTACTGCGTTACCAAATTAAATTATTATTTTAAACAAATGAAACACATTATTCTTATTTTTTTATAATATTTATTCCTTTGAAATAATCAAACTGTTTATTTAAAGTTATATGCAGCGATTGTATTATCTTAGAAATCACAGAAATATGTCACTTTATACTCACTGCGTTACTTTGGCAGTATTTAATACTTATCTTTTAAACTATTTTAGGTTTCACTACAACAGTCTTCATTATTACACTCTATATAAGAAATTAGATCTGAAGGTACTAAAACAACTAAAATTTATACGTAAATAATAATAAATATGAACACAAACTTTTAAAACGTTCTTAAAAACTTGGGGACAAAGGTAACGCAAGAGAAATATTTTAGGTAACGCTAGAGAAAGTATTGAAAGACTGCGTAGTTCAGTAACAAACTAAAATACTGACTTAACGAGTAAATCTAATCAAATAATATTTAAAAAATACTCTTTCTTATTTTTCTTAAAAAAAACACAACTAGTGAGATCAATCTTAACAAAAACATTGAACAAAAATACTACTTCTTTAAAAAACAAATTAGTGAGACGAAGAACGAGATCGATTTCATCCTGACGGATAAAAAGCACATATTTAGGGATGTCTCCGTGATCAACAGGTTCAATACCGGAAGTGATCACCGCATGGTTAGAGGCACCCTAAATATCAATTGTAAGCTAGAAAGAAGCCGAATGATGAGATCTGTTCTTCGTCCGACGCTGCTCCAAGTCGAGAAAGGCTTAGATGCCTTTCAGCTAGAGCTGAAAAATCGTTTTGCCCTACTCGAAACCACAGGCAGTATTGACAGGGACCTCGAAAGCGTAGCACGTACAATAAGCGAAGTGGGAGTCAGGTATTTTAAGGGAAAGCGAGCAAGCCGGAAGTCCAAACTTTCAAGCGAGACTTTGGAACTGATGAGAGTACGACGAGAAACCCCGGAGGATGTTTTGTCAGATCCCCAGGCACTCCATAGAAAAATCCGGAAATTGGTGAGACGTGACCTCCGAAGCTCTAATACTCGCCTCATACGGGAGGCGATTGAGCAGAACCGGGGGTCAAAAGTCTTTTCCAAGAACCTGGGAAGGAGTCATCTTACAAAGCTAAACACCTCGGACGGCAAAATCGTCACATCAGCACCGGAGATCTTCGCTGAAATCGAGGACTTCTACGGCAAACTATATGCTTCGCGAAACCCGAAGCCTCCACGCGACGCCAACGATCCACGTGCCATGCTCACACGCCACTTCACCGACGACCTCCCAGATATAGACGAAGACGAAATTGCGGCGGCTCTTCGACAGCTTAGCAATGGGAAGGCTCCCGGCGAAGACGGAGTAACCTCAGAGCTCCTGAAGGCAGGAGGAAGACCGGTAGTCAAGGAGCTCAAAAAGCTTTTCAATTCCGTAATAACCAATGGGACTACCCCCGAAGGCGTGGAGCAGGGGCGTGGTAGCGTTGTTTTTCAAGAAAGGGGACAAAACTCTTTTGAAAAACTATAGACCGATTACGCTCCTAAGCCATGTCTATAAGCTGTTTTCGAGAGTCGTCACCAATCGTCTGGCCGCTAGATTTGACGCCTTCCAGCCACCGGAACAAGCAGGGTTTCGCAAAGGCTTTAGTACCGTAGACCATATCCACACAGTAAGGCAGGTTATGCAGAAGTGCGAAGAGTATAACCAGCCACTGTGTCTAGCTTTTGTGGACTACGAGAAAGCCTTCGACTCAGTCGAGACCTGGGCCGTTCTGGAGTCCTTGCAGCGTTGCCAAGTCGATTGGCGATACGTGGAGGTGCTGAGAAGCCTATGTAATATGGCAACGATGACAGTCCAAGTACAAAACCACCGTACAAGACCAATCCAATTGCTCAGAGGTGTTAGACAGGGGATGTCATATCCCCGAAACTGTTTAACAATGCTCTAGAGGACGTCTTTAAGACGCTAGATTGGAATGGACTGGGCATCAATGTCAACGGCAAATTTCTATCGCACCTCCGCTTCGCAGACGACATAATAATATTGGCAGAAACACCACAAGTCCTGCAAGAAATGCTGCACAGCCTTAACGCTGCCTCAAGACGTGTCGGCCTTGGAATGAACTTGGACAAGACCAAGGTCATGTTCAATGATCATGTCGTGCCCAGGCCGATCTCTGTTGACGGTGTAACGCTCGATGTTGTTCAGGAATACGTATACCTCGGGCAAGCGTTGCAGTTAGGTAGAGACAACTTCGATTGGGAAATCACCAGAAGAGTGCAGCTTGGCTGGGCAGCATTTGGGAAGCTGCGTCATATCTTTTCGTCGCCACTCCCGCAGTGTCTAAATACCAAGGTCTTTAATCAATGCGTCCTACCAGTCATGACCTACGGAGCCGAAACGTGGAACATGACAGTGAGGTTGGCCCACCGATTGCACGTCGCTCAGCGAGCAATGGAACGCTCCATGCTCGGGATCTCGCTAAGGGATAGAATCCGAAACGAGGTCATCCGACAGAAAACCGGAGTGATGGATATTATCCAAAAGTGTAGCAAGCTGAAGTGGCAGTGGGCTGGCCATGTCTGTCGCAGAACCGACGAGCGTTGGAGTAGACAGGTTCTCGAATGGAGACCACGTCTTGGCAAACGTAGTGTAGGACGCCCCCCAGCCAGATGGTCAGATGACCTAAAGAAGATAGCGGGTAGTGGCTGGATGAAAACAGCGGAGGATCGTACAAAGTGGCGCACCTTGGTCGAGACCTATGTTCAGCAGTGGACTGTAATAGGCTGATATGATGATGATGATGACTATCTCTGTAATATTTATACTTTTAAATGTACAATGGCCAAAAATAAAGGTAGACAGGCAGACAAACAGACAGAAAGGCGGACATTCAAGACGCTTCAATTCTCAATGTAATTTTACCATACTTTCTCCAGCGTTACTGGTAACGCAGGAGATCTTTCTGGTAACGCGGGAGAAAAAACACAAGGTTATGACTCATAAATCAATATTAATAGTAATAATTCTAAATCTTTCTGCTGATCAAGAAAAACAGACTAAAAACACATTCAATTTATATAATTTTATTGAAGTAATTAAAAAACTTACCAAAATTTAGTTAGTCACGCAGTGGAACGACATTAAAACCACGCACACCCTTCGAAAGCTAGTCGCGAAATGGCGGCAATTTGGCGCGAAGTTCGCACTGACGCTTTATGCCTGCGTGACCTTAGACAGGTATTCAATGTTCATAACGGTCGGGAGGCGCCATCTTTTGATAAGTGTGTGTATTTTTTAAGTAACGCAGTAGAAGTGATATTTGACGCAATTTTGAGGACATAGTTTAGAAAATTTTAAAAAAATATATAATAATAATACCAATTTACTATCAACGGAATAAAACACATTGTCAAAATAGGCATTTATCAACAATTTCAAACGTAATTATTTTCTAAGGGAGTATAAAGATAATTGTATGTAAACACACAATATTGTGTCGGGGACAGGATTTTTTTGTATAGACACTGAAAGTTTTCCGCTGCGTTACCGCGAAAATAAGTATATTTTTTTAGGAAATCAATAATTTGAGCTGCTTAAAATATCTAGTAAATGTCTAATATAAATAATAATCACATATAGTTTTAGTATTTTAGTGTTTGTCAACATATTTGATGTTGAAAATGACAAAGACAAGAAAGGAGTGCCTTAAAAGTTGATTGACCCGACTGCTACTTAAGTATAGATCAGAGTCTGAGTCGCGTTCTGTAATACAGACCTTAGGGTTATTAGATGAAATATAAGTATAGTGGTAATAATAGGTTGTCAGCATTTCGCCCCCTATACCTCTGCCACCCAGTTACTGTCCTCTCAATCTCCCAGCCCAGTGTGGAAAATTCCATTGATTGTTGTCAAATAATTCTTAAGCCAAATCAAAAAACAGTAAGATTTGTTTATGAAATTTCTCTTTTAAATGAACTGAAGTACAAAGCGGAACATGATAGTGTAAAAATAAAAGTGATAACACCAGTTTATTGTATTACGCATACCCTCGTAATTTAAGATCGAGATCAGAGTGTGGAAACTATAGCTTCATAAAGTGTATTTTTAATACCAATAAAATGTCTATAGACTGCATGCGCTATAGACTTCCTTCGCTGGAATAATAAACACCAATCCGACAGCCAACGGTTTCAAACTTCAAGCACTTGAGAGGTTCTTAGTACGGAAGCTGATAACATTTAGATACCTACCCATTTAGATTTAGTGCTCTAGATACGAGGTACCTAACATTTCGGACATTTAGAACATGAAGGTAAGTTGGCATTTAGAATATGAAGGTTATATGTTTTTTTTACCAGCCCATATACGTCCCGACTGAGGGGCACGGGCCTCCCTTCGAAACACGAAGGGGATTTAGGCCATAGTCCACCACGCTGGCCAATGCGGGTTGGTGGACATTTATTATTATTATTTTAAATTACATATTATTTTAATGTGATATTACTTTTTACGTATTAACTGCTGAATCCTTACTTCAGTGCTAGCCAAAGAGCTTGTGTCGACTCGTCAGGTTTCAAATTTTTGTGATGGCTTCGCGGACCACTGCTTCCTGGGACCACCGGTTAAGAATAAGAACCACTGATGCTCTCTAGATAATCTGTGGCGTATAAAAATATATTGTGTTTTGTGTATTTGTGTAATCCAACTTCAAAACTCGTATACTCATAGTGACATAGCAACGAGATGGAAAGCGAATCGTGTGGGAGGCGCTGAGTCAGTTTACGTCCTGGCACGATTACCGGCTTAAGGCCCCACAGACCGGTTCCTGCCAGATCACTTAGGGCTAGCTCTAGCATTATCTTTAACGTCGTACGTCTGTGTCCTATAGGCACTGTCTCCGAATGCTATTTGATACCTAAGGCCCCACAAAACGTTTGTTTATTATGTGATCTTATTACCGGGCAAACTGACTTGAAGAAATGGAATATTATTTCGGTCACGCCTGGCCATTAGAGTCTAATGATAAGACATATACTGATGCTTTTGGTGTTACTTTTTGTCGATTTTCATGACACCTATCACACCTACCAAAATAGAAGTAAACCCGCTTAGCAAACTACCAATATTCGCTCAATAAGAATTACCAATATTTGTAGGTAGTTTCATATATTCCATCCTTTCAACATTTTGATAGCTCAGTCGGTAATTACCTCGCCAACTGATCATCAAAGTATTTGTGTATTTTGTATGTAGTGTTTTTGTATCATGCATTTGGCATGTACTTATTGATTTACAAAAAAGAAATATATCAATTATCAGATTATACTATTTATATATCAATTATATGTAAATAGTATAATCTAGCATTCGAAGAACAAGCCTTGCTGCGTGAGCTGCAAAAATACATTTTGACATTGGAAATGTCTTTTCGTTCGCTCCAGTATAAGCTCCGATTTCACGAAAAAAGTTGTGAAGACATCCTTTCAAAAAAGGCACAAAAGGCGCATATTTACGAGAGCTATAAGGTGCAAAAAGAATTATTCAAGAAAGTAAAAAACGAAAAAAGTTATGGCCGAAATAGTGAAAAAAAAATTCATTTTCACTACTCATGCTCGGAAAGTGCTTGTTTGTGCAGCTTATAGGCTGCACAAAATCGTAGGCTGCACAAAATCGATTTTTGTGTTCTAGAGCACAAAACGATCTACTATAGGCTGCACAAAATCGCATTGTGTGCTCTAGTGCACAAAGTGATCTACTCATAAATGGGTTTATAGTAAGGCATAGAAAACTCCATACAGCCAAAATAATCAGAAGTTTAAAGATAAAATTTGTTATTATATGTTATTTTATTATTTCCTCGCAATCGAAGTGAAAAGCAGAGTTTATAACTCGTCTACAAAACCATTTTTATCCTCGACGTTACTATCAGTTTGTGCCGTTTTGTGCACATTGACTGGTTTTGTGCACTTGTTGTAAAATCTACTATTTTTCCGAATTTTTTATTTTGGCGCTCGATATTTTGGGAACGAAGAATGATATCAAAAACTTGAGAAAAATTCATCTGGATAATTTAGTCAGCTACAATTTTAGCCTAAAACAAAGACGATCGGTTTAAGGGTTTACCCTGTAGCCTAACCTTTTTGATATACCCTGTAGCCTAAAAGTCAAAAAGTCAGAACGGCATTTTTTCGAATTCCGTATATGTGCTCGATAGTCGTGTGAGGCACGAAATCTGTGAATTCTTTTTTTACTACCAGCCCAATACGACGTCCTAACTCGTAATATTTATAACGTCTAACTCTTTAAAATTTTGCCAGTGTTGTAGAATTTGTATACATACTTTCATGGATAGTATTCTCATATATTGCCAACTAGCTCTCCGCCAGCGGTTTCGTAGCCTATTGTCACTATCCCTGTGAAAAAAATCACGTTAACCTGTTTCGACTTGAAAGAAGAACAAACAGACATACTTTCACATTAAAGGAAAATGACAAAACAGTAATATGAATCAAATAAAACTAACCGGAAGCGACGCCTGCTTATAATATGCAGACGATTTAGCATTTTACTTGAGAGGCAACCCTACACGTTCAAGCTACAACAAGTCCCGCAAGCTGTCTACACCAGCTGTCTAGACTAGAATGACCGCTTTTTGCCCTTCGGTCTTAGGGTATATTCTTTACAGTCCCTTTTCAAGGAATCCAGTTCGAAGAAAGTCTACAGCTGGGGAAAGACAAGGCAGACTTTAGAGATCAAAAACATTAAAGACACAAAAGTATTTTTGAAACTGTTAACAGCTTTTGTGATGAGATGAAAAGGGTTAAGCTGGGGGTCACTGACCTACCGTAATGTGAACTAAATTATTATTAACTTTATTCAGTACTGCGGTTTTATTGACGTAAATAAGTTATAGAAATAAGGACTCCTGCGAAACATATAATAGAAAGGGACCCAAGGAGAATGACTTCATTTCCGTGGGACTTACCTCCGCCATACGAACTACTGGTATGTACTTATTCGGCATATGTTCCTGAACACAAAAAGTGCGGTAGTCACTTTCTGAGGGTATGGAGGGGGTAGCTATGACGTAACAAAGATGGCGGCCAGGCCTATTTTATTTACGCTATATTTAGATAACTACTGAACAGATTTACTTAAATAGGGTCTCAAATGAAAGATAATTTAATATACATTGTTTTATTCTAAAGATGCATTAGTGTAAACCTAGTAACAAAATAAATATTTTCAAAAAACTACATTTTGTAAAATTAAACTTTTTTTTACTGTGTGAAAAGAACAGAAACGTTAGGATTACGGTAATTTAGCTTATTATAAAAAAATTGCTACACTTATCAGCATTCTAATGAACCTAAAAACGTTTAAATCGAGCTATAAACAACAGAACTGCAGTCGTCTAAGTGAGCGTGGGTAGCGCCGAACTGACTACGGTACTTAGATTTTGGTACGAATAATCTTGAAAATAACGTGACAAAAGGGCAAAATGAAAAAGTATTACGAACAAGCATCATTCAAAATGAAAAAGTATTATGAACAAGCATCATTTTTTTTAACAGGCATCATTTTTTTTGTCAAAAATTTTATCTTAATTTTTTTACAAACTATTTTTAAAAATTCTCGTAACAAAAATAACGCTTCGTATCATATCGAAATAAAACTCTTCATACTTGCACGTACTTGCGTTATATTTCAAAACAAAGGACTCAATGGTACTGGTCTGTACTGATGGACATGAGAGTGTAAACGTACGCACTCGAGACAGAGGCAGGTCGCTGACGTGCGAGAGTGTACAGCCGCCGTTATATTTTTTACATCGGCAACACTGAGATTCATTCCGAGGAATCCCTGCACCGTGCTGCGCCGTGAACTTTGGCACTTGTCGCTTCATTCATTTGAAATCATTTGGTCAGGCCTATGACACTGTTAGTACCAATAACTGCGAAATGGCGCTGCTATCGCCTTTTAAAACTAAAAAAAATAGTTGATGTTTGATATGGGTTCCTTTAAAACCCATATCAAACATCAACTAAATTAAAGAGCCCTAAATTTTGCTAGTTTAAAAGCATTAATAAAGCTTTTTTTATTTGAATATTTGAATATTGACCCATTTTAATAAATCATACATGAGTTGAAACAGACTCTTGAGTAGCTGTTGCCTTTATGTTGTTGCTACGTAACAGCTACTAGGTTGGTGCCCTCTAAGTTTAATTTTTTGTCTGTTCTTGGAGGATGATTGCACTTTAAAAAGACAGATAAAAATTCAAATGTAATCTAAATAAAAATGCAAAGCATCTCCTTTTCAGATAACTAGATTATGTAATATGAAATGCTATGGTTAAAGTTACATTACACGAATCAAATGTTTTTGACCCTGATTGATTTTTTAGATACATAGTTTCATTAAATAATAAATATACGTACCAGCCCTTCCAATCACCAAAGTCATTTCTGGTGTATCATCCTCATTTTGCTCTCGAAAATAATTATAAATAAACAAATAAATAAACGCTACACACTCAAAGGCCCACACTAAGGTTTTCCCTTGTGTCGTGGGTCCCTTAAAACACACATAAAGAAAAATACAAACACCCATGACCCGAGAACAAACAAATAAATCTTTGACATGCTGCTGGGTTGTAATAACTAACATTACTTAAATACTTAAAAGCAGTAGGTACAATTTTAAAGTACAGTGTGTAATAAATATGCCTATTGGGTTTCTTCATGGGACAGACTGTCAGCCGACTCACCCTGCACTAGGAATAAATCTGTATTGAAGTGGTAAGACATCTAGTCAGTTCACGAGAGGCAAGGTTATGGTACTTATAGTTGAGTTGTTGTACAACTGAATAGGTACTTCGCTAAAGGCTTAACCAATTTCCAGAACTAGTAAATAAAAGTGAATAGATAGATTCTCAAATATAGACCCATATGTGTTGCCACAATTCCGTCAATATCATGTAGCGCAGAACACTTCACTTTATAATAAATGGCAATCAGCCATTTTGTGAAAAAATTGTGGATAAGAACTTTTTTGAGTGACACCCAGGTGACACCTTTAACACTCTCATGTTTTCAAAATGGTTCAATGATAATCAATGGAAAAGTAAAAGAAAAAATAAAAATTTTCAATGACTATCAACGTCTGACCTTTTTGGCGGGAGCTGTCAGGCAACTTGAAAGACTACTATAATTATTGAATTGTTATCTTTTTTGGTGACCCCAGTGTCATTAGTTCATCACACGGTTACACATTACTCTCTCTGCTCTTTGTAGCTAACCCACGTGATGTAAAGTTTTGAATTTGAAAATTAAAATAATAGATATATTGTGTCCAATTAAGAATAACACGTAACAGATTTTATGGACTTACCTACTTTACTCAGTGGTTCACCCAGAGCAATTCCGTTTTCAGTGAAGAGACATGTATAAGAAAAGCGAATTCTCTTGCCTTCTTCATCGAATTGCGTTTTGTCAAAATGTTTTTGACAAACGCATTGTTTCAACAATTGCTCTTCAGAGAGTTCAAGGATTAGGATTTGTTGGCGCGAGAAAAGACATCCACAAACTTAGATAACTGTTTCTCGGGAAACAAAAAAACCGTAGCGTTTCACCTGTTGCAGCGCAACCACCAACACAACATTTAAGTGTTTCCATGTCAAAGCAGGTTGCAAAAATAACCTAAGATGAAAAAATCGTCAACGGAGGAGGATTTGTGACAAGAATCTCAACTTCAAACTCAACATAAAATACACAAGCACTCAACTCGAGCTCGCAAGGGTTTATAGAATTACTCTTGAACGATAAAATTGTATATAAAAATCACTGTTCGCCGACCATCGGCTGAAAGAAAAAATCTTCAGCCGATACCTTGTTGTGCCGAAAGCTCAATTCGCCGAAAGGACGTTCTAAATAAAAAAAAATTGCCGATGGCACGATTTGCAGATAAGCCGGTTCACTGAAAGCTCGACTGAGCGAATAAGCTATTTATCGATAGAAAGAATTGCAGAAAGCACTGTTCATATTTTCATTTACTAATACTTACTAAGCCATTTGTTGGAACATAAGGTTTAGTTTTTTTAGAATAAAAAGTAGCTTATTTATTAATCTATAGCAGCACATTCCATCAAAATCAGTCCGTTAGTTTTAGGCATAGAATAAATAAGGTGTAATTCACATTTGTTTGTTTAGATTTATTATAAAGTAGTCATAAAAAAACAAATATAATTTGCAAAACAAATGTATTTATTTTAGATATAAAATTGTTACCAAATGTTGTTGATAGTTTTGACACTCGAAAATTTTTTTTTTCACGTAGCTACAAAATAAATAACAAAATTTTATATGGAATCAAAGCTAAATGGTAATAATACGGGTTACACATGGCAAAAGATGCTTATGACAATCATAAAATAAAATAAATATAAATGCATTTTAGTCATTTCCGCGACGAAAACTGATAATAAGTACTGCATTTATTTAGCGATGCACTTCAGTAAACGCCTGTGCGAACCATGAGAGCAATCATACATAATACCGTACTTGTACTTGCTCAGTGACAAGACGCCATCATGACAGTTTGAGGTTATCTTGACATACAGCATGACGTCACAAGATGGCGAATTAAAGGCGATAGCAGCGCCATTTCGCAGCTATTAGTACTAACAGTGTCATAGGCCTGACCAAATGATTTCAAATGAATGAAGCGACAAGTGCCAAAGTTCACGGCGCAGCACGGTGCAGGGATTCCTCGGAATGAATCTCAGTATTGCTGATGTGAAAAATATAACGGCGGCTGTACACTCTCGCACGTTAAGCGCACTACACACCAAAGCCGCCGACCCGGCGACTTTTGTCGGCGGGTAGGCCGCCGGGCAAGTTTCTAGTGATAATCGTGCCGGCGGCCTACCCGCCGACAAAAGTCGCCGGGTCGGCGGCTTTGGTGTGTAGTGCGCTTCAGCGACCTGCCTCTGCCTCGAGTGCGTACGTTTACACTCTTATGTCCATCAGTACAGACCAGTACCATTGAGTCCTTTGTTTTGAAATATAACGCAAGAACGTGCAAGTATGAAGAGTTTTATTTCGATATGATACGATACGTTATTTTTGTTACGAGAACTTTTGAAAATAGTTCGTAAATTTTTACGAACGAATTTTTTCATTTTTTTTACGAATTTTTTTAATCATTATTTAATGAAGAAAATTTTTTGACAAAAAAAATGATGCCTGTTAAAAAAAAATATGCCTGTTCATAATACTTTTTCATTTTGCTGTGATTCTATTCGTTTTATCACGTTATTTTCAAGATTATTCGTACCAAAATCTAAGTACCGTAGTCAGTTCGGCGCTACCCACGCTAACTTAGACGACTGCAGTTCCGTTGTTTACAGCTCGATTTAAACGTTTCTAGATTCATTAGAATGCTGATAAGTGTAGCTATTTTTTATAATAAGCTAAATTACTGTAACCATAACGGTTTCTGTTCTTTTCACACAGTAAAAAAAAGTTTAATTTTACAAAATGTCGTTTTTTGAAAATATTTATTTTGTTACTAGCTTTACACTAATGCATCTTGAGAATAAAACAATGTATATTAAATTATCTTTCATTTGAGACCCTATTTAAGTAAATCTGCCCAGTAGTTATCTAAATATAGCGTAAATAAAATAGGACCGGCCGCCATCTTTGATACGTCATAGCTACCCCCTCCATACCCTCAGAAAGTGACTACCGCACTTTTTGAGTTCAGGAAAACATGCCAAATAAGTACATACCAGTACTTCGTATGGCGGAGGTGAGTCCCACGAAAATCGTTATTTGAAGACTTTCTAACGAATGGGTCCCGCTCTATAAGGAAGAATTAAATAATTTAATAAATAATTAACATTAAAAAAAAGAAAAAAAAACATTCCTTTTTTGCCTTTCTTGTAATACCTTGACGGTGAGACATTGCTTTAAATTGAACTAGCTTCCCCCCCGCGACATGCTTCCCGCATAAAAATCGGGAATGAGTTATACACAAAAACCTTCCTCGTGAATCACTCAGTCTATTTGTGAAAACTGTATGAAAATTCGATCAGTAGTTTTTAAATTTATCGCTTTTAGAAAACAGACATACGCGGCGGAGGACTTTGCTTTGTGATAGTACTAGCTTCCCGCCTGGGACTTCGATCCCGTGGGAATTTTGGGAATTAATTATACGCATAAACCTTGCGGGACTTAAGGCGTAAGTGTATGTATAACTATTCTTCCATGTTGGACTGGGAGTGTAAGAAAAACATAGGGCTTTAGGTAAATCGCTTTCAACCTTTCGGGTGGTAAATCAGTCCATGAAACTGAACAACTTTCCCAAAGAACAAAGGTCGAAATATGAAAAAAAATTTTGACTTCCCATACAAAATGCGCTATCAGCTGATGCAGTTTGTATGGAAAAATTTACCACCCGAGAGGTTGAAAACGATTTACCTGAAGCCCTGTATAGTAAAAATCTGTGAACGGGATGCGAGGGTTTTGCTGTATAATAGGCGAAAGGCTGACCACTTTTCACCATTACACAACTTGTTTTATCTGATAACCCTCATAATACGTGTCAAACGTGATATCTAGTGGTTCTAAAACCAGTAATGCTCTGCCTACCCCGTTAGGAATTATAGGCTTGAGCGTATGTATGAAGTCCTGTCTTACGATTCACATCTAACAGGCAATCCTAATGAGGAATTTTATTTTTTCCCCAGTCGCCGGATAGATGGTGCTAAACTATGTACGTTACTGTAAGGAACGGAACGTTAAATTATTTTTGATTAATTAACTTGAACGTAATTTTGAGATCATAAAACGAAACGTTATAGTCATATCACATCAATATCACGTCTACCATACATAGTAAGGCGATTTTACGAAAACAACGAAAAAACAAAACTGAATTATAACAAAGCGCGAGAAAACTAGGATAATTGGAAAGCCAAAACAAACTCAGAATATTTGATGCAATGTTTTTTCCAAGCCTTTTGGCTTTGGCACCTAGTAACGGAGTCAGTTCAGCGCCATCTAGAGAGCTCTGAGGAACTACTTTTTTTTTAATACCCAAAAAGAAAACCTCCCATTGTAGCCAGAATTGTCAGACCGCCCCAAATAGGCCTCTGACGTTTACGTAAAAATACCTTACAATGAAATCTTCGTCTTAACATTCAAAGTAGACAGTGTGGGCTGTTATATGGTTTATTAACTCGAAATCTTTTATTTAGAGCGAACCGGGGAATGCGGAAAGCGAATCACGTCGGGATAGCTTTGACGAAAATAGATCACATCCCACTTTACACCGCCTTATTGTCATTTGGACGCTGTTACTTTTTCTTTTGCGTCGTTGTATTGTTATGTTGACGATTGTTTTACTCTTTTTTTAATAGGTTGTTGCCCGCGACTTCGTTCACGTCTAAAAGTAACCTAGATGTCGCTCTCCAGCTTATACCTGCAGTCATTTTTGACGTGACTCTGATATTTTTAAAGGCTCCGAGTAACGTGGTTTATCTATACTTAAGAATAGATCAAGACTTGAGTTTCCTTCTGTAATACGAGCTTTAGAGGATAAAAACTCTGCCCATACCCATTACGCTGAGCAAGCGCAGATTTGGCTACCTTCCTGCCGAAAGTAGGTACAACGAAGTTAGTTTCTTCAGTGCCTAATAAACATTTTCATAATTCATAATAATTTAACAAGAATTATCTAGAATTCCGGGTTACATCAACAAATTCCAGAGAAAACAGTTCAAACTCTTGAAATTTATGCTCGGATTAAAGTTCTCAGCAGGAAATGTTGATAGTAAAAGTGTCTTCAAACTCTGGTATTTTAATCCGTGTTAATATGCTATATGCGTGTTTTATTCTATGTAAGTAGCATGTATTATATTTGCACCCACATCTAAACGGTTTGTTACTTCTTCTCCACACCCAAAGGTTGCCGATAAGATATTGCTTCTTAGCAATGGGGCCGCCTTTTGTACCCTGACATAACTTTTTGTATAAAATGTAACTGTACCTTATCTGTGTTGGAGTGCAATAAAGTATATTGTATTGTATTGTATTGTATTGTCTAGGAAACGCAATTTGAGCTAGGCTAGAATCTTAAATATAAATAATTAATACTAGCTTTCCGCCCGGGACTTCGTTCCCGTGAGAATTCGTGAAATTATGTGTGATATCTGTGTGTCTGTGTATCCGTGTGTCTGTCTGTGTCATTGTAGCTCCTAATCGATTAGACCGAACTTGATGCGGTTTTTCTGTCTGAAAGCGGACGTAATCAAGATGGTTCTTTAGTTTCTGTGATCAAGTTGATCAAAATCGGTTCAGTCTTTTAAATGTTTTAAGCAATCTAATATCGGAGGTGATACCTTTTTTTTATAATTTATTGGTTAAATAAAATCACTGTGACGCCTGGAAGAAACGAGGGGAGGTCTTTGCCCTGCAGTGGGACAGCACAGGCTAATTAAAAAAAATTTATGAGGAAATCAGTAGATATAAAAAAGTAACCTCTATTAAATAAATAATTAAAATAAACGATACACACTCAAAGGCCCACACTAAGGTTTTCCCTTCTGTTGTGGGTCTCTCGGAACATACATAAAGACAAACACCCATGACCCGAACAAACATCTGCTTTCTGCTATTTCTCCTGGTCACGCTATAACTTGAGATCGGCTTGACCGATTTGGATGATTCTTTTTTTATTGTGTTCCTCATTGTCACGACCAGGTTTATATTTAAAAAAATGAAAATCCACCGGGACAATTCCGATGGGAACGAAGTCGCGTGCGGACAGCTAGTAGTCAATAGATAAAGGCGAAGTTGCGAGCAGAAAGCTAGAATTTAATATTGCTGATAGCGTTATGACCGTTATCGCAATTTATGACATATAATTAGCTTTCTCTTAGTCGTTTTGCTTGGCTAAATTTAGTATCAGAGAACACAGTTCCAATTGAGGTAGGTAAGGGTTTTATTATGTTGGTATATAATACTGGCTAAAATGAATTCCTTGGCAACTCTTAAAATAAAATAAAAAAACTTTTTTGTCAGACTCTGAGGCCCGTATTATTATAGAAGGAGACTCAAGTCTTGATCTATACTTAAGTATTGATTATCTCTTTCTCCCACTATCAAAATGACAAAGACAACTGCTACTTAAGTATAGATCAGAGTCTGAGTCGCGTTCTGTAATATGGACCTGAATCCTTCGAAAGGGTCATTGAGGTGACAGATTTGCGATTCTAACAAAATTTTGCCCTATAGGTAATTTTGACGGCACTAAACAAACAAAAAAAATGTGTTTACCATTAGGGTTCTTCCTATTGTTATTTTTTAAATAAAAACTGTATAAAAAAAGTCATAAAAGCTACAAATCTGCCTTGTAAAATTATGAAACGTAAAAATTTTAAAAAAGTATCGCAACTTATAAATTCACGTGATTCAGCAATGTTCCGGAACTTGTCAGTAGTAAATACGCAGTAACGATTTTTTTAGCTCGCAGCGCGAAGTAGAACTAGATCTAGGTACATCTATACAGCCATTGCCAATCGCTGACAGTATTATGACTGTTTCTTGTAATTTATTCTTTAAACAACGGGCTTCCCTATATTTTTGGTTTTGGGATTCCGCTGGACTCAATTCAAAAACGTTTTTAAAGAAAGATTGGAAAAGTATTAAAAAGTATATTATGTTCAAAACTCTCAACTAGGTGCAAATAACTTAATTTTTCCTCTTTAACATTTTCTACTTCTAGTTTTCCGCCCGCATATAAAATATATTACTCTCTGTAAACTGAACTTTTTAGTGGTAAAAGAATTTCAAAAATCAGTCTAGTATTTTTGAGTATTTTAAACAGACAAATATTTTCTCTTTATAATTTTAGTGTAGATAGATAATCTTCTATGGGATAATTACCAATCCTGGACGCAAAAAGTATAAAGATATACATATGTAACATGGGTGTGCATGTCCATGTATCTTTTTTCTAACAGTCAATCGCGTGACCATCTTCATAAAATATAGTTTATTTAAAATTCCTCTTTATTAAAATTCCTTTCAACACTTTTATATGTTAATAACGCGTCGTGCGATACAAATCCTGCAGACACGGATGTGCATAAATCGCGCGAGGGTTTATGTCTAAATATATAACATTACCGTTCAGTAGTTAAACCATAACCTACACTACACCAATCTTTGTTATGATACGGAACCACACAAAATAAACGAAAGAGATGTATAAATGTAAATTGTGCCAATCTCAATCCGTTTTCAAGGTTTCTGAAATCGTATGATACAAAGTTCACAATGTACTCGTAGTAGAAACGTCAATGAGTGGAAAATTTTGGCTCATAGGTATAACATTTGAAGCTTGATTTTTCATATAAAAATGGAATTGCTTTCAGAACATTCTTTCTTTGAGATAGCAAAGGAGTCGTTCTAAGTAGTTAAAGAAGAATATCACTGCTTATTGAATGTATGAGTGTATGTCGCGGGGATATTATCAAACCCGTAAATTACAATTTCAGTAGTGAAATAACAATTGCACGGAACTTAATTGCCTCTATTTTTTAAACTTTGACGGACTTATTGTCGGCTCACAATGTGTGCGTACATGATATATATCTGCCTCCCAAATAAATATACTGTTACTAGCTTTCCGTCCGGGACTTCGTTCCCGCTAGAATTCGGGAAAATTATTCAGCTTATGTGTTAATCCAGGGTATCAGCTACCTCCATAACAAATTTTATAAAAATTGGTCCAGCCGTTTGAGCGTGAAGAATTTACAAACACAAACACACATTTTTTTTTTTTTTTTTTTTTTTTTTTTTTTTTTTTTGAATGACTATGCTGTTGGCCGCTGATGGCCTTGACAGCTTCACCGAGCAAGTGGTGAGCGCAGATGGCTCTCAACCCAAAATTTTAAGTAACAGGCCTAAGGGTGCCCCCTGTGGGGCTCGAACCTCGGCTTAGGGCGTTACTGCGAGGGAACCGTCGGACATACGTTTGTGGAGAGAAGCGGCCGGGTACGTACCGGTACCGCGAATCGGGGCGGAGGTGAGGAGGTATACGCGACGAAGGTCCTCGCCGGCGAGGACGGTATCTCGGTCTGTGTGGTGTACGGGACCACAAACACACACTCAAAAACTTTCGCCTTTATAATATTAGTGTGATGTGATGTGGAGTGTGATATGATATAATTGCTTAACAATTATTTTCTTTTACAAGACCAACCGACTTCAATATCGGTTAGTAACCAGCAAGTAAATCAGTGTAAGTATATGTACCTAGTCTAGCGATCTGCTCTAAATATCATCTTGATGCCGGCTCAGCTGACCGCTTTCAAGCCTCTAGGCGGCTTAGCGGTTTAGTGCTTAACAGGAATAACTAAGTCTAAGTGCTCTGCTTAGGCTCTTAGTATTTATGTTGGAGTAGTTTTTATCAGTTAAATAAACATACTTTTACTTTGGTTTTATGTTACTTTTAACCACACTGAGAAGTAGACGAAACCAAAAAGTCCACATTTTTTTTTTGCCACACTAATCTGAATCACACCAGTGCTTTTTTCAAGTTTTTATTTTTATTTTCTTAATTACAACTATTGTTTTATAAAATTTTCTTGGGGGTCGTCCACAAATTACGTAACGCAAAATTCTTGAATTTTTGACCCCCCCCTCCCCTCATGTAACAGGACCGTCATGCTTAGCTGAGACCCCCCCCCCCCCTTCAATTCTGTTACGTAACAAGTGCTTTGTAAAAATCTTTAGGGTAATATTCAGAAAAGAAAGATACGAGTAGGTGGTAGTATTTAATCATCTAATGAACGGGTTTTGGTTCCATTTCTTAATACACTCTATAAATTTCAAATCACAAATAACTGCGACACTTGCAGCACAGTACGGCAAGTAGAACTGTCAGTTTATTTTTTTCTCGCGTTTTTTTTTATAGTGTTTTACGGCCCGCTCGGTGTTGCCAATATTATCTCAGAGAAATACCCGCAAATGAGGGATGTGCAAAACTAGTTTAAAAAAACGTGTACTAATAAAAAATTGTGCGTCACGTAACGCAAACCTTGACACCCCCCCCTCCCCCAACGTAACAGGACCGTAACGCTTGGCCGGATTCCCCCCCTCCCTCTAATTTGCGTTACGTAATTTGTGGACGACCCCTTGTAATACAAACTACGCATTGATTTTTGAATTCGTGAAGTATTTTCAACGCGAAACGCGTTGAACGCAAAAATAACTTGGCCCTGAAATGTACTAAAATATATTTAACTATTCTCCGTAAAAGCCGCCAGTATACTATACACTATACTAATACAAAAATAATTAAATGGAACAAATCATTTTCCGTATTTAACAGGAAAATCAATTCTAGGAAGCCGCCATGCTAGGATTTTACGACTGAGTGCTTAGTTAGTGCTAATGTAATGACATTGTTTGGATAGTCTGGATTCGGTATAGGGATGTCTCACACAGAAACACGAATTACTTTTGCAAGTATCTTTGTTTTCATTAATCCCCGACAAAAATAGCGGAGTGGTTTTAAGTTTAACATGTGTGTCTGTGTTTCTCTGTCCGTGGCATCGTAACTCCTAAACGAATGGACCGATTTCGATAGGATTTTTTTTGTTCGAAAGCTGACGTAATCGAGATTGTTCTTAGCTATATTTGATCAAAATTGTTTTAGCCGTTTAAAAGTTATAAAAAGTCGAATGTCGGGGCGATACAACATTTTTAATTTTAGATTTATGTGTCCTCGGGCATTGTTTTGAAATAATTAAGGTATTCGAAGAGAATACCAAAGAAATATCCAGGTTTTAACAGATTAACCATTGTCTTATATAAGTTACATTTTCAATTATTTAATTTGATTATTCTTCTTTTTCAGGTAAGTAAATTTATCACTTACTGACTGTTAACAAAGGATTCTGTAAGTATAATATTATAATGAGTTGATTTTTACTTAGCTTCATTCCTTTTCACTCAAGTCATGCGAAAGAGATTGAATGAATTACGCTCTTAAATATAGAAAGTCTCGGCTGAGAAATCTGGTAATTGCTTTTGAGAAGTTCAGAGCTTGATAGTCCTGAAACCAACAGCGACCTTTAGGTCTGGTAAAAGACTGTTCTTTCTAGAGGATACTCTAGGTATAGTCTGTAAAGAGATTTTATATATTTCATGATATAGAACTTTGCCTATGAATAGTTGTCAAAGCAACCTTTTCTATTATTCTATTATTGATTGTCAAAAGTACAAAAATTTGTTTTGCTTGCATTGTATTTTTCTTATGATCTAAATATTATTAAATCGACTTTCATTCTAATCGACGGCCGGTTTGGTCGAGTGGTAGTGACGCTGCCTCTTGATCGGCGGGTCCTGGGTTCGATCCCCAGTCGGGGAAAACATTTGTGTAAAAAGCAGATGTTTGTTCTCGGGTCATGGGTGTTTGTCTTTATGTGTGTTCCAAGGGACCCACGACACAAGGGAAAACCTCAGTGTGGGCCTTTGAGTGTGTAGCGTTTATTTATATTTATTTTTATTTATTCTGTTTTTACCAAGTGTATTTTCTATCTTCTTTGATGTGACAATGATCCACATTATAAAAACTTAATATAGTTAAGTATGTGTTCAGAGTTTTCAAACTCCCAAATGGTCTCTGACTTGGTTTTACTGATTGTAGTCAACCCACAACAGCTGGGACGGCATAACGTGTCCTCTGAAGCACAGAAACGCTCTGGGTATATCCACTTTTTTATCACCCGTCCCGTCCCTGCCCCTGTGTACATTGCTTAACCCAACTGATCGGTTTAGATCAGTAACCGCCACTAGGCTACAAGCACTTCAAGACTGTAAATTAACCTTTTCACCGCCAAAGTCTGATAGATATATCAGACGTTTAAGTTTCGTGCCCTCTCGCCGTCAAATATCGTTCACCAAGCGTACACACGATACACACTTACACACACACATAAACATATACACCCACACACATTCACACCCACACACCCACACACCTACACAGACACACACACACACACACACACACACACACACACACACACACACACACGTCACTCATAGGTATTCTCAGTCACACCCTAATTGTTTTTTTTTTCTTTTTATTTAAATTATCATTAAGTACTTTACTGCCTGAACTCATGAACATTTTTAAATAAAGTAAAAGCTGTTTATAAAAAATATCATTAATCTAAGTAGTTGTACACTTCCTATTTTAGTTTACTCACCTGATGTATGTGACACCTAAAGGAAGAGCGGTGCCTCCTAACACAAGTTTTAAAAAAACTTAAAAGGAGACTCCAGCCCCCGTATCAATAATGTAAACTGTTTTTTGGTGAAAATAAAGATTTTATTATTTTATTTATTTTTTTATTATTTAAGCGTTCGCCATACGCCACGACATTAAAAATAATAATAATTTTTTGATGTCGTGGCGTGTGGTGGGCGTTTTTGAAGAAAACTCTTGGCGCTAAAAGGGTTAAGGGATTCCTTCTTTCAACGTCTTCTGTACAACCTCTGTCAATTACAAATGATTCCTACGAAGTTTTTCATAGAGGTGACGAATCCCTCTTACCTGATTCAGTTCTAAAATCTTTATCTTCCCTAACTCCCGCGCTAATTCTGATGACCCAATCTCCCGGCGTAATAACATTACAGAGTTGCATAATGCCAAGATGCTATTCGCACGATGCTCCTTAAAATAGTCCATTGATTCACGCGACAACTATGAGCGTATTGTTTGACATTTCCTGGCGGTATGACTCAGGGGTACTGTTCGAATAGGTATTTAAAAGGCGTCAAATAATTTGACACGTCCTGTCTAGACTGGAGTTTCTGAGATGCAATCTGACTCCGGATACAAATTTTCTGGAATGTTCTATTTTAGTGACAATTTTTAGTCTCGCTCGTTTTTTCTACGGTCTTTTAACATTTTATCACGACTGCTGAACTTAGGACTGACCGGGCGTCATCCAATCCAAGATAATCCTTACTATAATATTATAAATGCGAAAATAACTCTGTCTGTCTGTCTGTCCGTCTTTCACGCCTAAACTACTGAACCGATTTTGATAAAATTTGGTACAGAGATAGATTAGAGCCTGGGAAAGAACATAAGCTACATTTTATCCCACAGTTGGGCACGATATAACCTGTAGTGCACGCGGACGGAGCCGCGGGCGGAAAGCTAGTCAAAAATAAAAATCATTTATAGAGAATGAGTTCGCTCAATGGAGTTACCTCAGTAAATATCGATGGAAGAGGTCCCAATAAAAAAAAGGCAGTGTACTTGTGCAAGGTCACTAGGAAATAGCATCAAAAATTTGCAGCAATCCAATGGGTCGGAATAGACTCTTTCTAGTAATTCCGCTTCTTATTCGAAACGGAAAACACTGAATGAAAATAATTGTAAATATAGAACAGTGCTATTTGATTAGTCTGCTTATATGTCTGTGTATATCTAACGCGTGACATAATGTCATCTCGATGTTCTTCTGCCTGTTTCGTACTGACGCAATGCGATAGATTCACATAGATACATAGGACAAAATTATGTCATGCGTCTATGCTGGGCATCTACTTTGCAAGTCAGCGAGATAAAAGCGGTGATAGCCCAGTTGGTAATGAGCCAGACTTGTAATCTCCCGTGTGGTGATCGGTTGAGAATAACACCACCCCATCTCTTTCCGTGGGTGCCGTAGGAGGCGACTAAGGAAACACAAATGAGACCTGCCTTCTAGTAATCCATCCCAGGCAACGACACTTCATTTTTTTTTCTGAATCTGAGGTGTCGTCCTATGGTCTCATGCGGTGTGGTAGGCTCTGTAAAGGGCCGTCTGGTTCGCGACCACACTCCTACCGAAGTCCGACGCCAAACAGCTTGCTGTGTTCCGTCGGTGCGTGGGAGTACCAGTGCCTTTATAGGCATTTTCTGGGTTAACTCGCTCCATCGTCGACCTCATCTTTGACCTTATGGTCAAGATTGAGGTCAAGAGTTAACCCATCTTATAATAAAATAAAAAAAATCCGAAGGTCGCGGGTTCAAACCCTGGTACAGTACCACTAAATTCGTCTTTTCGGATTTATGTACGGATTTCTAATTATCACTTGCTCAACGGTGAAGGAAAACATCGTGATGAAACCCGTCCGTCCAAGAAAATTGATTTTCGAAAGACGAGCGGTCCACCAACCCGCATTGGGCCAGCGTGGTGGACTATGGCCTAAATCCCCTTCGTGTTTCGAAGGGAGACCCGTGCCCCTCGGTGGGGACGTATATGGGCTGTTAAGAAGAAGAAAGAAGAGATAACTACTACTGACATCCGATACTCCGAAATATTCGTCTATAATTTACAGTATAAATGTCCAGGTTATTCTGTATATTCTATATGAGGAATCCATTCTGGTGGATCGCTGAATCCGCCAGAAAGGATTCCTTGTATTTGATATCAATGCCAGAAAGTAGGGTTCTCTGACTGATGAAACAATTCATATATTCCAACTATAAAACATGGTTATTAAAAATGTTGTCAAACACTGAAGTAGATACACTGTTGACCCCTTTAATGACGCAAATTGCAGACTATAGTCACGGTTCCTTAATAATTCCTATAAAATTATCTTAACGGTAAACTAAACATCCGGAATGATTTGATAGGAAGTTTTCCGTCGACTCGTTTTCGGAATATTACAAATAACGCCATTACACCACATTCTCAAAGCCCCGCATTAAGGTTAAATTTGTATCCCTTTGGGCCTCTTATGAAAACAATCATTTTTTTTACACCAATGTTTGCTTCAACTGGGAATGTAACCCTCCGTCGCTAGCGAGGCAGTGTCACTACCACCATTGCACATTACCGATTGTCATAATATTATGTTACTATCTAAACTCGTACCTCCAAAACTACACCTCTCACTCGCGTGGGCCCACTCCATCCACTATTAAGCGATACAATATTTAGTCATGTTGTGTTATTAAAAAATATATCTCTTGGCCACTTACTTAGTAAAACCTCGGGAGGACAGATAGAGTTACAAGATGACAGAGACACTGTAATTAACGGTAGTAGGTTAACAACCTGTAAAACGTGACATGTATCGTAAGTAAAACCTAAACTATAAATTAACCCGTAAAAAACCTGCTTCTTTAGATCTTTAGTACCCAAGAAAAGTGACCGTCATTGAGAGAATGTTCAACACTATATTCGCTTCAACACTATACTAATCTATCTGTAATTTAAACCATGAACAGTTCTCACGTGAGGCGAGCCCTGCAGTGCGTTGCGTCACCGGCGCCGGCGCAACTCGGTCACTGTGCCAGCGCAACACGTGCCTAGTCACGCGCATCTATCACTTATCATTATCACTGCAGATAGAGGCGTGCTGTAGAGCGCACGGCACAGCTTTTGCTCTAAGCCGTTTTTATTATTTGCTAGAATTCTTCTTTATATTTACAGACTCATGTTGGATGACTTCAAATTAACGAAAATTAAGCTTTTGAATCGGCCTACGAAACTGTCCAACTTGCCCTGAACAATATCTTACAAATTTGTTATCTTTTTTTTAAAAATCACTTCAATAATTTACAATGATGAAATCACCTCAATTATGTTCATCGTGAGGAAACCCGCACGCACGTCTAAGAAAATTCGTTTTCGATTTGGCCAGCGTGGTGTACTATGGCCTTAATCCTCTTCGTGTTTCGAAAGGAGGCCCGTGCCTTTCGGTGGGGACGTATATATGGGCTGGTAAGAAGATAATATTGTTTACGAGTTTTTTGCCCGCAATTTTTGAAAACTCTCTAACTATAGGAAAAAATCTTGATTTGTTGCGCTAGCGCCATTCTGAATCAAGGAAAAGTAAATATGTTGTAAAATACTATAATATTTTTTTACGGAGCCATTTTCCGCCTTACTATATGACGCGGAGTATAATATCTTATATTCTGTGCTTTTATTCATCAGTAGATCACATTAACTTACCTACTGAATTCGAAATGCGAGACCTTCACGCGATATATGAATCAAGAAATTCTCAATCTCGTCTTTGGCAAAGATCTAGCCCATTAATTCAGTCTCGGATCCCACAAAGAATTCACGTGAGTTCCATTCTATGAAAATGACGTAAAGCAATTAACCTTGGATGAATCGACGATGAGTTTTGTGTCAAATGTAAATGTGACTAGGCTCCATCTATTTTTGATTTATTTTATTTTGTGGACTGTGGTGTAAATGGTTAGCGAGAAGCAGGCTAATTCTATTACTAAACTGCTACTGTGCACTTGCTGCTGTCATTTTTGAAGCGATGGATATTTCTTAAAGGCTCGGATTAACGTGGCTTAGCCATTATTCCATACTAGCTGACCCGGCGAACTTCGTAACGCCATAGATTTAATTCCTCGTAGACTTTCCATATTTTCTCACCTTTAAAACTTTCCCTGAACTTCCACTTTTATTTTAAGACAAAAATTTGCCAAATCGGTCCAGTCATTCTCGAGTTTTAGCGAGACAAACGAACAGCAATTCATTTTTATACACAAAGATATAATATAATATATGTATAGATAAAACCAAGTTGTTATATTTGACACCTCTCTCTCATATGACACGGTAAGCCTAGAAAAAAATACCACGCAAAAATTGCTGGGTTTACCGACCCCAAGCCCTAACAAAAGAAGAAAGTAACCTACTACGTAGACAGCTATGAATACATTTTCATCATAGACGCATTAGATCACAGCTTTAGACCACTGGTGGGCGTTTTTTCGTGGAAAACTGTTGCTATGACGATAAATACGTCATCAATTTTACGATACTTGTAACTAGTTGGCAGACTGATTTTTTTGTTGTTAGCACGTGCGTATTGATAATGTCAGTGATAATTATGATATACTAGCATTAAGTTATGTATACGAGCTACATGGAACAGAATTTACATATAATTAAGTACCTGATTATTATTTAGCCTGTGGCGTTCTTCAGGGCAAAGAAGAGGCCTCACTTGCCTTTAACAATAGACAGATGGAAACGTTTTAAGGATAAATGTTGTGGACATTAATTCTACTTCCTACTATTATTATAAATGTGAAAGTTTGTGAGGATGTATGGATGTTTGTTACTCTTTCACGCTCAAACGACTGGACCAATTTTGATAAAATTTGGTATGAAGGTAGCTGACACCCTGGATTAACACATAATCTACATCATGATCATCAGCCCATAACGTCCCCACTGCTGGGGCACGGGCCTCCCTCGATAACATGAGGGGTAAATGCCATACTCACCACGCTTGGCAGACTGGCGAGGGTTTTGATATAATTGCAGAGTTTTCCTTCTCTGTGTGTAGATGAACTTGCTTGCATATTTACCTTAGTCGCCTTGTACGACACCTGGGTAAGAAAGAGAGGGTGGTCCTATTCTACTCTGCCGAGGACTCACACGGCTTAATGTTGTAATCCAATTCAGTTCTAGCTAACTTTGCACTTTTTTTTAAGCTTAGTTTTTTATTTCGCGGAAATTAATAATCCGTACTTGTACAGACGGCCGCAACTCAGGGTACCACACGCGTGCACTCAGTGCTGTTGTGATAAGAGCGGTTTTGCAATGAAAATGGAGTAACCTGATGCGCTTGCCTCTGTATACAAATCTGGAAATAAAAATGATGATACAAATCTGGATAGTCTAACGATGTCGAGAGTAGAAAGCTTATTTAACTAACAAAATTTAGTATCTAAACAAATTATAAAAAATTTATATGTATCTAATTAAATTACAAAAATGTAATATCAGGATTTCCTTCCAAACATATTTTTTCTGAGTATTTCATAACCACATTTAAGAAATTTAGGGTCAAAGTCGTCTTTTCATTACGTCACAGCATTGTTTAAACCTGAATGAATCATTCACAAGCCCTAAAGGCCGTGGGAGAATACTGAATGAGTCACACTTAGATCGAGTCAGGGAAATCCTGATAAAGCCAGACTCTGGCGTTGGCGTTGATAATCTATTTTATATGTAGGATCTCGAAATGTCGAAGTTCCTAGTATGTTGAAATGTTAGGCCACAGACCTATATCGAGATAGACGAAAAGAGTGCTTCAAACTGTATGAGAACCTAGCGTGTCGAATTTTTCGTACCTAAAATGACGTCACGAGTGAGATTTAGTCATGGGAAATCAAGACCGCGCGGAAACGATACCTAGTTCACACTGAAAGTTTTGCGCTGCTGGCCACCCATAGATGTTTGAATTTCGAATGTTATATTTTTTTTAAACATGAAATCTCATTAGTTGATGAAAATAAATTTTGGCGGGATATCGCTTGTCAATTGTTTTTTATCTCAAATTAAAGTTCGTTGTCCGTAGCAAAAATTGAACTAACACTAAAAGATTTTAGGGCGATGATTTTTTACGATTTTAAAAGTTCGCTTTCTCTGCAAGATTGCAATGCTCGTCTTCAAAATGCTTTTGGGAGGGAAGCACCACATTTGAGCACTGTAAGGCGTTGGTATGCCGAATTTCATCGCGGCCGTGTTTCTCTCCATGATGAAATTCGTGAAGGTCGACTCTCAACTGCGATCACGGAGGAAAATGTGGCTACCGTCAGAAGACTTATTGAAGAAAATTGGCGTATCACTTATGAGGAGATTTGAGGACATTTGGGGATTGGTATGAGCCAAATTCAGAAAATTTTACACGAACATTTAAGAGTTACGAAACTTTGTTGTCGGTCGATTCCTCACGAACTCACTTCAGAACAAAAACGGTATATAGTAGATTGATGTAAAGAAATGCTATTAAAGTACAATCACGGACATTCTAATGCTGTGTATGATATTGTGACAGGAGATGAAACATGGATATATTGTTATATTCCAGAAATAAAGCAACAATCTTCTGTGTGGGTGTTCGAAGGTGACAGCAAACCAACAAAATTGAGGCAGGCGAGAAGCGTGGGCAAACAAATGATTGCGTTTTTTTTCTCAAAGACCGGTCCTGTCTGCACGATCCCACTTGAGCAACAAAATACCATTAATGCTGAGTGGCACACCACTATTTGTTTGCCAAATGTCTTAGAAAAAGTAAGGGGAAAACGACCTAGAAGTCGCATCTTGTTCCACCATGACAATGCTTTGGCGCACACCGCGAACAAAACAAAGACATTTTTGGCTTCTGAAAACATAGAGCTCGTGACCCATCCCGCACACAGTCCAGACCTAGCACCGTGCGATTTCTTAATTTTCTCAAAAATCAAAGATTTAATGAGAGGTTCGACATTTACGGGGCCAGAAGAGGCAGTGATTGCTTTCAACCAGCACGTAGAAAACATACCCTCAGACCAATGGTCCTCGTGTTTCCAAAAATGGTTTGAACGGATGAAAAAGTGTTTAAAATGTAACGGAGAATACTTTGACAAGCAGTAAATATAATATTATACAAATAAATTGTTTTATTTATGAGTTACGCAAAACTTTCAGTTTGGCCCACGTACAAAGGCGCTTAATAAGTAAAACAATAATGTAAATCTGGTTAAAATCGATTATCATTTACGGCATAGGTCTCAAGCGGACTGACTTAGGTCGGACAAAACTGTGACCGTAGATCACACTTCTTACCTGCAAGATAGGTAAACTTTTAGCGTCTATTTCGATACAGGTATGTGTGTTAGGTGCTGTTTATACACAAGCGACGGGACGCGGTGATTTAAGCAACATAAATTGAATCCTAATAGCTACGGAGTAAAGCTTTTTTTGCCGAAATAGAAGCACGAAGAGACATCTGTCGCATGTCGCCTAGAGGCGGAGCGACAGACGAAAAAACCTTTGCTCCATAGCTGTTAAGATTCATTTTACGTTGTTTTGATCGCTACGTCTCTTTGAGAGTTGTGAATTTATGTCGCACTTCTGTTGGAAAATAGGTAGACTATAATACTGTCTGTGATTCTATAGAAATAAATGAATACATCAGTTTTAGTTTAAAAAATAAGAACATATTCAGTTTTTGAAAACTGAATAAATCAGTTTTAGTTTAAAAAAATTCAGTATCCAGGTTCACCAATAAACAGCTACTCACCGTCACATTGTCATGTTATTTTAATTTAAGTAACAAGGTTAAAAGACCGTAATTTTGAACCAAATCAACTAGGTTCATTCGATACGAACCTTTCGGTCAATTACCTATAATGCAGTTAATAATGGTATATCAGTGTAAGGGACATAAAAAAACGCAGCATATGAGGGAGACTATAGGAGGATAGTGAGGGAATGTCGGAGGGTCAATAGAGCTATTAGCTGGCGCTGTCACCGCCATTACAGATAGCAGAGGGGCGAGGGGGTGCCCGAGATCTTTTCAGTTTTTCGGACAATATTAGCCATAAACAAAATTAGGAATATTGCGTCAGATGTAGCAGGTTACTTCCATGCTGGACTGGGAGTTTAAGAAAAACATAGAATGTGCCAGCTGCCTGATCTTTCCATGTATCATCTTGCTTGATCCTGTCTATCAGAGTCTCTAAATGAATGTATTCAAAGTTCTGTCTGTGTGGAATGGTACTGAAAGATCCTTTTTTTTTAAAGAAAATGGGTTTGCTGGGTTTTTTTTATAGAAATGGGTGGGCTGTAAAGTACTTTTCTGCAACTGTGTGATCTGTAACTGTAACCCACATCTTTCATGTTCAGATGTAAGTTGGTTTTACTAAAAGACTGGTAAAATATGAGTCTTCCGACCACTTTCATAATATTACAAAGAGGTTACGATATCTTAGCTCTGAATCCTTCATCATCATCAGCCCATATACGTCCCCACTGCTGGGGCACGGGCCTCCCTCAATAACATGAGGGGTAAATGCCATACTAACCTCGCTTGGCAGACGGGTTGGCGAGGGTTTTGATATAATTGCAGAGTTTTCCTTCTCTGTGTGCAGATGAACTTGCTTGCATATTTACCTTAGTCGCCTTGTACGACACCTCGGTAAGAAAGAGGGTGGTCCTATTCTACTCTGCCGGGGACTCACACGGCTCTGAATATCATCCCAAATTTTCCAAAACTCTAGCCACCCTACAAGGGAAGGGCGGCAGATAACACGACCAATTTGCAGATGTAATATCTGAAGCCACGAAATTATAGTCACCCACGCACTGGCGCATCCATATGGGTCTACGTAAAGAAAATACGAACCGAACCTACAGTACTTATGACATTTTAAGAGGCTCGACAAAATATGAGCAATATGAGCATCGAAGTCTGTTCCGTAAACACAGTTGAATGTATCCGAAGCACAGTCTGTTCCGAAACACATCTTGCTTGATCCTGCCTATCAGAGTTTCCAAATGAATAACATGTATTCAAAGTTCTGTATGTGTGGAATGGTACACATAAATCCTTTTTTTTTAATGGGTTTGCTCTTGACTTTAAAGTATGTTTCTGCAACTGTGTGATGTGTAAATGTACCAAAAACACATCTTTCATGTTAAAATGTAAGTTGGTTACAAATAAAAGGCTGTAGCAAAATGTGAAAAAGTAGATTGAAGCCGACAGACAGACAGTTATTTTCGACATAAATGCGAAAATAACTCTGTCTGTCTGTCGGTCTTTCACGCCTAAACTACTGAACCGATTTTGATGAAATTTGGTACAGAGATAAATTAAAGCCTGGGACAGGACATAGGCTACATTTTATCCCACAGTTGGGCACGATATAACCTGTAGTTCACGCGGGCGGAAAGCTAGTTGATTATATTCGTCCAAAACACAATGCTATATAAAACATATTTTACCCGTTCAACTTACAAGTTAATAACCCAGTCATCGGCAGTAAGTTCTATCGATATCGCAGCCAATTTATCCACATTTTATCAGGGTCGTCGGTATCGCGGAATCGTTTGCTAATGACAGCACGCCTAAACGATATTTGAAACTGATTGCCTGGAGCGAGGAACTTGGTTTTTTGTGCGGAGAGGGCAAACATGTATTCGATCGAGTTGAAATAGTTATTTTCAGGTGCGTTCTTGCAAAACCGAGTGACAATTGCCCTTAACCGGAAAGTTAATTGCGATTATTATTTTCATAATGGTCAAAATAAAGCCTATTTAGGTATATTCAAAAAATATAGTTTATTACTGAGATAACAGGGTTTCATTAGGAATTTCCACTCCTCTCGATTAATATCTACATTTACCTGATTCTTCTTCTCTCGAGTCGATTCCACATCCTGAATATATTTTGCTTGCCAGATACTTGGACATATCGATTGCATTTACCTTTTTTTTTACTTATATGATGGGTTAACTCTTTACCTCAATCTTGACCATAAGGTCAAAGATGAGGTCGACGATGGAGCGAGTTAACCCAGAAAATGCTTATAAAGGCACCAAAACCAAAATAAAGGTCCCACGCACCGACAGAACACAGCAAGATTTTTGGCGTTGGACTTCGGTAGGAGGGTGGTCGCGAACCAGACGGCCCTTTACAGAGCCTACCACACCGCATGAGACCATAGGACGACACCTCAGATTCAGAAAAAAAATGAAGTGTCGTTGTCTGGGATGTATCACTAGGAGGCAGGTCTCATTTGTGTTTCCTTAGTCGCCTCTTACGACACCCACGGAAAGAGATGGGGTGGTATTATTCTCAACCGATCACCACACGGTTACCTGATTCAATATCTAGAATGCCTTAGCTACTAACTAAACACAGCAAATAGAACCTTTTCACGCTAAAATCAAATGTAAGCAATTTTTTGATATGAAAACCAATTACCTCGATACGATTCAACGGTCTTTAAAAATCTGATCAGCCCTTGTCAACTTTATCCCTAATGCAAATTATTCAGACAAGGCTAAATCTTAGTAAGTTAGCTAAGACTCAATTAAGTTCTAGGCTTTAAGGGATTACCTAATTTAAGTCGAAGTCTATTATCATTCAGGATTTATTTCATCGTTAACTGTAACAGTGAGTAATGAAATTGGTTGGGTTTAATAGTGAGTAAATAATTCATTAAAAAACAGGAGCTCGAGCACGATGGCGACAAACTTGCTGTACCCGCCACTCGGCTGAAGCTGAAGCTTCACTCCGCGCAAAGGCTTGCTCGCCCTCTGGCTTTGTCAATATTGACATTTTGACATAGGGCCGCGGCGCATTACCCGCGCTATCACCATCGTACTCGAGCTGCTGATCTTTCAAAGACCATCGTAAGTAATGGTTACGTGGATTCAAATCATCAAGTTATTTTACAACAACAATCTCTATGGTGTCATGATTACTTAAAATCAGTTAGCGAAACTTTACTGTCATAGAACTGAACAACTTCCTAAAGAAAATCATGTGATATTTCCAAAGCTTTCCACTTTATAGCTATACAAAAAGGCCATCAGCTGATCGCGCAAAGAGGCAAACATTTTCTTCATAATGTCCCTTGGGAAAATATTTTTAACTTTAGTTGGCTAATTAACCTCCTCAATTTTTGCTTATTTTATATTAAAAAAAATATTATAAGATGGGTTAACTCTTGACCTCAATCTTGACCAAGGTCATAGATGAGGTCGACGATGGAGCGAGTTAACCCATAAAATGCCTATTAAGGCACTGGTACTTCTACGCACCGACGGAACACAACAAGCGGTTTTGCGTCGGACTTCGGTAGGAGGGTGGTCGCAAACCAGACGGCCCTTTACAGATCCTACCACACCGCATGAGACCATAGGACGCCACCTCAGATTCAGAACAAATTGAGGTGTCTTTGCCTGGGGTGGATTAATAGAATTTATTTGTCGCCTCTTAAGACACCCACGGAAAGAAATGGAGTAATGTTATTCTCAACCGATCACCACACGGCTCAAAATAGATAGAATAACAGGAGATATCTAGATAACTTAATGCAGAGAGACCGTAGTCGATTTCTAATAATATATTAGACCTAGACCATAAACACGTCGTTAGAGTTACCACTATTTTATGAATACATCCTAATATAAACACTAGTGCTTAAGTCCTCTAGACAATTAATTGTCCTACGTCCGGTCTAGACTAACACTTAGACTAGAGTGGACTTAGTCGTAAAGTTTGTGTCTTAATTTGTGCAAGCACTTGTAAATTCGGATGGACCCCTTTTGGCTTTTAAATGGCTCTTGTAATGTTTGTATATCTTTGTTTTGAAGTCATTTTAAGATAGTAGTATTCAAGTTAGATTCTTTGTTAGGTAAGATGATATTTTAGGCTAGCTAGACCAAAGACAATGACAGTCCCTGTGTGTCTATAAAAATACGAACATAAAAATCAGTAACATTTGTTTGAAAACTCTGTCACAAGAGTTAGTCAAATTCGCCACACTCTTGACTATACCTACACGATAAGAAGAAGTAACATTGACTCGAAAATACCTTTTTTGTTTGTGAAAATTGTTTGTAACCTTGAGCGAAATTACAAAACTGTCCTTAGCAAATTTTTTTTTTGGCGTTTTGGAAGCCTATTCTGTAACAACAAACTGTCGTTCCAAATCTGGCTCTCATTAACATAAATAAAACCGTAAAAAATGACAAATTAATAAGCTATCATGAAGTTCACTACGGGTGTCATTTTCAATGTTTTAATTTAAGATTATGTTTAAATAGTTTCTTTCTATTAGGGTGTGTCACTTTCATGTTTTGTAGCCACCCGCTATGACAACAAAACCCAAAACCATAAAATGGTACCAAAGTTATAAAAAGTCACATTTGGGTTGCATCAGCCTATGACATGAATATGTAATTAACCACGAACTACTGAAACTTAGGACTTAATTTAGTTAAACAAATGAGTTATAGTCTGTGCTGAGGAAAACGTGTTTGTGGTTACATGATTTAATTGAAACCTATTTATGCACTCTGTTTATTATTAATTTAGTTCACATAAAAGTTATTAAAGGTATACTACATAATTGAAAACACAATTCTAACTCAGTGGAAGGAAAATTCATTATTCTGCATTAATTTTTTCGTATAGGAAAAACCGAAACCAAAGCGCTTATCGGTTAGGGAAAACACGTATTTTAAAGTAGAACCTCTTTTATTTTTAAATGTATGCATTTTCCCTTTAAACGTTGTTTTTTTTGCGCCGCGGAAACTCGAAGAATGCACTTTGTTTTTTCGTGTGAACATTTGAAGTTCCCGTGAGAAATCTAATGTGGCTTGACGTAAAGATATAATTAAATTGCTTATTAGAATAAATTAATTTTGAAATAAATATTTATTGCTCGTTTAATTTTATTTATTATGTGATGTATTTAAAATAGAAGATACACCTATTCATTTGCGTTCCCGGCTACTTCAATCTGCTTTAACTTTCCCTGTTGACGCCAAAAAACACACATATAGAAATTATTTTTGAAAAACTTTATATTGATTGATGAGAGACATGTAGGGTCAAACCCTTTAGCATGAACAAGTGGTACTTCTGTATAAATTATATAAAACAAATTATGTTTTTGTAATATAGTGAAAATGAGTTGAAAATGTATTTAGCCATCCAAGATGCTTTCATTTTCACCCGTTGTACAAAAACAAATAAACGTTTTACTTAATTCTCAAGCCATTTTATGTAGCTATTAAATGAGTGCAAATGATTGTCATGAATGCAGCTGCAGTGTTTTTATTTTTAATTGTAGTTATAATTTTAAGGTGGTGTGAGAAACATGCTATTTAATCTTCGATCAAGTTTAAAAAACTAGATACACAATCAACAACAAAAAAGCGTCCTCACTAAATGACCGCCCACTTGACGTTTTGGGTTGTCTTTTCGTTCAGTAGCATTCGGGTGTTCCGATAGAACGTATTGTAGTTCAGTCACTATTTTCTTTAATTTTGTATGGAACTGTGTATCTAGTTTTTTATAGTTGATCGAAGTATTCAATACGTAAAATAATAACCAAATCGAGTCAAGATACTGACACAAGTTCAATGTTGTGTGAAACTAGCTTTCACCGCGCGATTACGTTTCTGTGGGAATTTTTCCGGTGATTTTTAAAATCATTTTTTCTTACCTTACTATGACAATTACAAACAAAACAACAAAAAAAAAGTTAGCTCAAATTAGTCCAGCCGTTCTAGAGTTTTACGCTTAGCAACACATTTAAAGATAAGATAGCGTACACATTACATGCATAATCATTGCCTCTAAGCCAGACATTGTCTATTCGGCAAGATAAATCTGTCTTGAGAAATTTCTTAGAATCAGACCTCTTTTTCGTAGAAACGCAATTTGGTTCGAAAAATGTTTACACGAACTGACGCCAGGGTTTCAGATGTCACTAATTTGTTTGTACATAGATAGGAGTGGCGGTGCTCTGACTTTGAAACTTTTTATCTATATTTATTTATATACATACAATAATAATGAAACTGATCCCAGTCTATATATGGGAGATATATAAGAAAAACTATTATTGAGGTCCTTTTAATAACGCAATAGAAACCAAAACAATGATTGTTTATCTGTGTTACAGTGCGCTATTCTCAGAAACGGCTTAACCGATTTGGGTGCAGTTTTCACTAATATATTTTAGTAAGCTTCACTTAAAATCAAAATTAAGTGTTTATTTTATTTCAATCAGTTCAAAAATAAAAAAGTCATGTTTAAAAAATCACGTCGAACATTTTGATCGATCAAAATACCATAGAATAACGCAAACGAAGTTTCGGGCATCAGCTCGTTTTAAATGTTCACGAAGGTATAACATAACATGTTACTCCTCTTGTGATGCTTTCTAAATTAATGGTCTAAGTCCAACCTGGTCAGGTTTCTCCTAAGTAAGAAAGTCTGATGGAAAGTAACCCACTTTAAAAAATCCTGGATTATGGTGAAACAAAACCTTGTCATGGTGAAAGCCTAGGAGTTACTATGTTTTTATTCTTTATTGATAGTCTTCGGTGAAGCGCTCGTTGTCCAGTTGTGCTCGCTGATCTGAAAAGATCCTGAAACTGAAGGTGACCAAAGTGGCAATTCACCACGAGAGTTTCCGTGCTTCGGAAAACACGTTAAGCAGTCGCTAGTCGGTGCCGTCTATTGTCGATTGACTACAGTTGTTAAAATCAAGTCAGAGGCCATTGTGCCGTTTGAAAACTCTGACACCAGGGTTAGCAAGTTTTCCACACACTTGGCTATACCTACACGATAAGAAGAAGAATAAAAAAAATTTCAGCCTGTAAATTCTTGTGCCATTGTAAGTGTATTCTCAAATTTTCTCAATGATGTCACACTGACGTCAGTTCTGTCTAGCAAGGGTGTCCCTCTCCAACTTATAAGATGCGAAATTAAACTTATAATGCGAATTCCTTGTCGTTCGTGTCTTTTATTGCGTCCCCTTTATTCTACGATGATCATCCGAATTGTTTTATTGAACCACGAAGCACTCGCTTTTGTACGCGGTTTTTGTTTATTTTTCTTGACCAAATTGAAGACGATTTTGGGTTTAATTTTCATTCAGGGCAGACATTTGATTGAACCAAGTCACGAGTCTGAGGCCATTTGGCGGTTTGAAAATTCTGACACCAGGGTTAGCCAAGTTCTCCATACACTTGACTCTACACGATAAGAAGAAGAATAAAGCTTAAGGCTGGGTATATTTATATCTGTGTTATGTGGGTTCTAATTCTAAGAATTTTTATGTGTATGTGCTTTATTTTAAGATAAAATCTATTGCTTCTTAACAATATACAATAACAATATACTATACAATGTTCTTATACAATTAAAAAAATTACAAAATATATGATGTAGAAGCAAATAGGACACTGAACTCAGCACACTTGCTGTCCTTTTATTCCAAGAAAAGTTCGTTCCCTGAATAATCCAATTCGCCTTTCATTAACTTTTCTTATATAATTCCATTACATTTCAAACAAAACCCGCTTCCACCGTGTACACATCGACCATTGTTATTCTTAAACCTCACGTAAACTAAACAAAGTCTGTGAATCCTTGACACGAAATCGTTTTTCTCAAATTATGATCTATATTTGTATTGGTATTAGATCCATTTTGCTCTAACTCTTGTATTGGGTGCGTAATGGCGTTAGTATTGTAGTCCACTTACAAATCATTCATGAAACGCTTAGTTTGATTTAACGCTAGGGATGGGAAGACAGAACTTCATTATTACTAAAAGTAACTGTGAAAAATTAATTATCTTATATATAAAAATGAATCACTAAATCTGTTGGTAAGCGCAAAACTCGAGAACGGCTGGACCGATTTGGATGATTCTTTTTTTGTTGTGTTCCTTATTGTCAGGAGAAGGTTCTTATGAAAGAAAAAACTAAAAAAGTGCCACGGGAACGAAGTCCCGGGCGGAAAGCTAGTTATTTCATAAAGATAGCCACTACCTTTCGAAATAAGTCACTTCACTCATTCATTGTACATTTCTACATTCGGCTTACACCTTGAGTTAAATTCACTTAGTGCAAAAAAAGTGTATGTCGACTTCGGTTTCGATGTCTATTAAACGTGAACGGCTTTAACATCCATGTCAAAGTCAAAAATAGCTTTATTTCATTGGACATTCAGGATGTTACTTAAAATAAGGTAGTGAATTACATTAGTATTTTTAACTTTACGTCTATTCGCAAATGGTAGAAGCCATGCTTTTGTCACGTAGTAAGTATCTGTTGGTCCATACGTACTCATACACTCACGGTAGGCATCAGAACTACATGTGTTTCAGAAATCTTTCAACGCCTTATTTGACATTCATAGTGCGTATATTTATTGGTACTATTGTTCAGTTAACTATAGCAAGGTTTCCTATGTTCACATGAATTCTCCTTAAAATTGGAAATTCCTTCGGCGCAACTGAATCAGCCATAAGGAGAGGATGTTCCAAATCTGCTGGCCGGTGATTGCCGCAGCGTCTCTGCATTCTGAGTTAAACCCAGAACGTGACTTCAGCACTGGATTTACTGAATGTACTACTTTTGCGGTCCAAACGAAGCGAGAAAGAGTTTTCTTCAATTATAGGCTTACGAAACTAAGAATGTTACGTAACAGCGTCTATCTTCCGAAATACGTTAATATGAAAAATAATGTCTTACAAAGACGCCCATCAAGGCATCTTTTGTATCATAGATGCCTTGGCATACACACAAACATTGAAGTTTTTTGCAATTGGCAGAGATTATGATACACCTAAAATCCTGCAGTCTAGCTGTGGGCTTGTTGTCATGTCAACGCTTCAAAATGAATCTTTTTTCTAAGTTTACGACTTACATCTCTCATCAATCATCATCTGTATAGCGCAAGAGAGGGGTGTGCTGACATCAGAAAGAAAGAAAGAAAGAAAGAAAATAAATTTATTTCACTACACTGTTTACAAGAAGATAGGTAAGTTCTTATAACTAAAGGTGACGTTGGGTACAGCGTAGTGTCATAGGGTGCAGCTCAGCATAGTGTCTGCGCTAAATAAATAGCACAAACGCTGGTATTCTGCTGCTCCCTGGGTCGTCCCAGATCTAAATAGTGCGACACAGAAATAAAAAAATAAAAATTAAAACTAAAAAATAAAACAATAAAACACTGACGTAATAATAATACTTGTAGTACCGACAAGGGTGTAATTCTAATAGTCTCATAAAAAGAATAGAAAGAATAATTTTGGTTTTATATTTAAAAAAATAAAAATAAAAAATGTATATAAGTAGGCATATATAGCTTGTATATTTATGTATATAAATATTTATGTTTATGTGGTATATATGTAATAGTAATAATAGGTAATAATAAGCCTGTCTTGATGTATGTATTATGTAATTAATGCTATCGCCATCATAGCAACCTCTGCTTCTCCAAATATAGATATTTAAGCTTGAATTTAAAAGTATGCTTTGAAATAGGTAGTTTTAGAGGTGGTGGGAGGTTGTTCCAGCATTTGGTAGCTTGGTAACGGAAGCTTCCCTCAAATGATCTGGTTTTGTGGAAAGGTGTAACCAAGATCATGGAGTTTACTTTCCTCGAGTTAAATTGGTAGCGAGCCCAAGACAACTTATCGTACAAATACGTCGGACGCTTGCATTTGACAATTTCATGGACCAAACTAGCAAAATGAAGTTGCCGCCTTGACTCCATGTTCAGTAGGCCCTCCTTGTTTAATTTAGGCGTGATGTGCGATCTAGGCGGGACTTTATAACAGAATCTCACACAAGCATTCTGAACTCGCTGTATAAGTCGCTTCGATGTAGAAAGAAGGCAGGGTCCCAACAAGATATCTCCATAATTTAACCTAGATAGAATCAGAGACTCACAGAGCAGCAAACGGACTTCCTCAGATAATAAGTGACGTATTTTGTATAGCACTTTAATACGAAACATGCAATTTTTGGCCACATTAACTATATGATCTTCGAAACGGAGTTTGGAATCCATGAGGATACCAAGGTTCCTAGCCATCACTACATGTTCCACTGGAGTCCCATTTATAGTTACATTCGGATTCTGCGACAAGATGGAAGACACCTGTTTTTTTGAGCCCAACACCATGGACTTGGATCAATGCTCCGACGTATCGGTCCTTAATTAACAAAATAGATATTCTGATTTTGAGGGCCCGGAACCCAAATGGGATCTACACTCTTCACTCGTATTTTAAAAAACTCTCTAAAACCTTCACTGTTCAACCGATTTCAGCCATTGGCGACCTCTTTGACTCTTAATCATATTACAGAATACTTAATTCTTTAGCAGTAAGAGGTATATTAATAAATAATTGGTTTTTCCGCCACCTCTTGTACTCCAATTCCTTACTTGACAGTATCTGCATGCCGCAGAGTGTGACCGCAATGAATATATAAACTCTAAATTCAGGATCTTCGCCGCATGAAGTATTTATAATGGCTATGTTTTACTACAATCTGTAGATTAGCTAGGTAACTTGTGTAATTAATGTGTGAAAACGTATGGTCTATTTCGGGCTTGGCAGACAATTGATGATTTTTAAAATGTCTATGTGATTTTCGAGACATCGTCACGAATTTGATTTACGGTGACTTTGATATTTTCTGTTTAGTCTCTTGAAGAGAAGAAAGTAATTTAAAATCGAAGCTAAATAATTCTACTTTTGGGGTAGGCAGACAGACTATCGATGACGACTTTCAGAATATCTAGACATTGGGAATTTGATTATTTGGCTTTGATGTTTTATGATTAGTCCCTCAAGAAAAAGAAAGTTATTCAAAACCAAGATTCGCTGAGTCTAAAATGATTTTCTTTATATCTTTTATATTTAAACGAGTCTTCTGTAAAACTTTTCTGTTATTGTTATACCAACTTGCATCATTTCCTTGTCTACAACTTTCAAAACCAAAGAATTTCTTATTCTTTTTTCTGTTACAAAACCGACATTTGTAATTGCTGTTATTGACAATTGGGCTACCATTAATATTACTAGCTGCCTCCCTTCACGGTCCATTGCGTGGGTATTAACTTATTGCTCTTAATTTTTCATCTTCCCTGCAAGTCTTTCTTCCTAGTGTTCATTGACTATGCGGCTTTCATTTCTCACTGGTGACAGTAAAAAGCCACTAAGAAGCGGTAAACTGTATCATTAACAATACGATGTATGTTCCTCAAGTTGATACAATGTATTGCGTTCGAGTGAACATTAATCATAGTTTTGGTGGGAAGTCTGTTAAAGGGAATGTGCCAGAACCCACTGACTATCAGTAGCTGGTTCCTTGCCCTTATTTGGTTGTGGCTTAAGTTAGAAATGAAAAGAGATTTATTTGAGGCAGAAGAGAAACAGAAAAAAAATTGAAAACCACCCTGTTTGACATTCGGGCTGCTTAAATATTAATAGATGCTACTTTCTACCCTTTAGCGATTATTTTCATACACCTATGGGGAAAAATGTTTACTCGTTCAATTTCAAACCGTAATAAACATAATTTATTGGAATATTTTTTTAAACGTATAACTACGTAGAAAATACGTACGTCGTATAGCCTTTCGGCCCCCCTAGCAATAGATTTCGCTCGCCACATGTGGAATGAAATAAAAATATTTTTTTATTTTATTCATTTATTTCGGTTTATAAATATTACATACAGGAAGGTTCCGCTGAAATCTAATAAATTAACCCAAAACTGATCCTGTTGCGCCCCTTCAATCTTGCTGGTGACAAATGATGTACAATATTAGAAAAAAACTCGGCGCATTGTCGCGAAGCCGCGTTTGTTCTTCCTAATAGTTTAACGGCCATTTTGTGCATTGAATCGTGGCGCCATCTTGTTTGTTAAGAAGTCGAATACACTGTTAGTATTCGAATTTTAATCGGTTGTTATTTGTTTAAGGTATGATTTTTTTATGACTTTTCTTTTAAAACGTTTAAAAACAATCATCCGTAGATTTTTTTATTGCATATGCAATTATACACAGGTATATAAAGCTTCATACATCAAACAAAACTAACAAAGTCACAACATCCAAACATTATCGGTTAGGAAAAATTAAATGGGATATGTTTCTGCTAATTCGAAATTGCGGTGTCGCCATATCGCACCCTAACTTCCCCTATATGATGTAATGATACGTTAGCAAATTATATATTACCCACATTATTTGGTATTGTATGGTTTTGGCAACCCTAATGAGTCACTTTAGAAACGATCGACAATTATCGGTTTTTCATTCGCACTAATACGAAATTTCGCAAGTTTGAAAGGGTAAGAATTATGTTTAGCAAATTTTAAAGTAGCATTTGAGTTTTTCCCGTTTTGTACGATAATTGGTTATGTCGTTGCACTTTTTGTCAACGTGAGTCATTTCGGCTGCACCACCAATCATGCTAATTACATTTGAATTGACTTAAATTGGTCGCTCGTAAAGATTTTATCAACTTTGTTTAGTACTTTCGTCTGTATTATGTTTCAGCGCGCCATTAAGCCAATTCAGACTTTTTAGTCAGTTGTGTACTAATTTAATTAGAGCGTCTGTGATCTTTAGATTTCTTTTTGCAGATTTACTAAGTGCTCTAAAAATGTAGCTTTTATTCACTTGTATATTGTTAATTGGTACGGATCTTTGAATGGAAAGCTCAACTTGTAATCAAAGTCTCCTTAGGGATTATTAGGGGCATGTTATTCAAAACTGAAACAAAAATCGAACGAGTTTTGAAACTTTATTTATTACAGTTTTCAATATTTGAGACTTCAAAACTCAATAATCAATTATTCTTAGCAATCCTAAATAATAAAAGAAGAGGTATTACGCTTCCAACCTTCCACTAACTACGTCAATATTGTTGATCGTCTATAATGCCATCAATTTTAGGTATGCCATTTTTCAGATATGCCATCAAATCTAAATATTACTGCCTAAGGCAGGGACGAATATGGGCTGATAATAATAATGAAGAGAGATTAAACGCATGAAATATCTTCTTCCTAGCGCTTTTTCCCATTTCAGTTTCGTGGTACGCTTAACTATTGTTACCGGCAATGTATGACATCAGGGATTGTATAGAATGCCTAGGAATTCAGGCAATTTGTGAAAATTAATTTTAAAAGTTGAGTTATTGCACAATGCATGTTTGCTGTTTGATATATGAGCGTACTAGCTTCTCGCGCGGGACTTCGTTCCCGTGGGAATTCGGAAAATTATGTAGCCTGTGTTACTCAGGGATAATGTAGCATCCTAATGGTGAAAGAATTTTTGAAATCGGTCCGGTAGTTTTTAAGTTTATTCGTTACATACAAAAATCAAAAAAATACAAATCTTTCCTCTTTATAATATTAGTATAGATATATTGTTTCCAAATCAAAGATAACTTCAAATTACCTTCACTAATCGCGTAGCCTCAAACCAGAAATTAACGGTATAAAATGGGGGAGTCCGAAAGATGACCAAAGCCGTGTGAATAGGGGACCATTCCTCGGAATGACTGGGCAGTTCCTATTAGGCCATTACAATATTAATACTAGCTAGTGCAATGAAGTGTACAGTTATGTTAGAATGTTTTGACAGATTCGTATTCTTGGTAATTTCATTTGGCTTTTTATTTTCTCGTTTCGCGGATTAGCATTTTCTTCACTTGATCATAATTTCTGACTCATTAAAAGTATAAAAGTATTTTTTTCTGTGTTTTTAGTTTTTTTTTTTTTTTAATATTTAATACTTTATTCAAATACAAAAATAAAAATAAAATACATATTATGTCAAAATTAAATTAATTAACGTCTTAAATACTAAATTCACTAAACGCACGTCCTAATTATAAGTTAAATAACCCGCCCTGTGCCGTACCAGACGCAAAGATGCTCATCACACTCGCCGCGTTTCCGCGTTGAATAGCAATCGACAACCTTTGCGCCAGGTAGGACCCAGAGCGCGCGTCATGCCCACCCTCCCTAAGACGACGCCCAATCTCTTTGACGAAGGTCAAAGCCTCCGACCCCCAGCAACCCGTAGTCTCAAATGCCAGCGGGACAAAGTAATAACTGGCTTCTAGAGCAGAGTGTTTTTAGTAAAAGATATAACTTTCAGGGTAGTCAATAAGAGTGATTTACAAAGCTCTCTTCTTTGTCCAACCCATGTTCCCGTTTATCTGGGGTCGGGTCTCCCTGTACATTTGCGCCAGAACTCTGATCTGGGTTGTCTAAGCAGTAAGGTTGTCCTGGTCCATCTCCTTAACGTTATTCCACCAAGTGGCGGGTGGCCTGCCTCTTCCTCTGGTCGAGTTTGGTATGTTAAGTACTTTCTTAACCACGTAGTCGTCCTGGCGTGATTTACAAAGCTCACCGCAATAATTCTGAACCTTAACGACTATAAAGTTCTACCTTTCCATTTTCACAGTCACATATTCATTCTCCATTTCTCGAACTAATCTGTTTTTTTCCATAAAAGTCCTTTGTATGTCTTGGATTGTGACTTTTAAAATTAAGTAACCCCACATTAATGAGGTAGTTTTAAGTAACCCCACATTAATATGTTACAAAAATAAATGTCACTTAAAAGTTTCACGACACTTAACTAATTAAATATTCAGCTCATTAAATTAAACATCTCAGATAACAAAAATTCCAAAAACATGTGTCACACTGTACGTTCTAAAACCAAACCCGCATGCGACGCACGCGCCTCGAATCGGACCCCATATTTTTTTTACAATTTAAGGCAATGGCCACGCGCCGTTAATGCCGGCTTATTGATTTAGATTTTTTCATAAAATATGTATATGCGTGTTGCATCTCAATGCTATAGGATCATAGGAATAAATTATCGTATTGGTCGTGTATTGAATGTTGAATACATAGTTTTATTTGGTTCATTTTTTTTGGTTTTTTTAAGTGGTCAATTTGTAATCGAGTTATAGTCAATAATGATTCTTCAAAGTAAAATACCTTGCTTGTTTATAACAAATGGATTTAATGCTTATATTGATTTAGGACTTTTTCGCCAGATTACTTTTTGGACGGATTTTTGTTGACAGGTTCCTTTTTCACCGGAATATAAACAAAATATTAAACCAAAAATATTTTTCCTTTCCTACCATCCATCCTCTCTTGGCTAGGATAAACTAATTTAAATTCACTTAGCAAACCTATACGATTTTAATTGAAAATCAAGCGTACCTTATATGACTAAAGTTTTATGACGCTTATAGGTAGATGAGTTTATTAATATTATGAAGTTCCATCTTCATGAATACCTCTTTTCACTAACCGAAGAATAAATCATACTAAATTTTACAAGGATATATCTTTTACAATTCCAAACTGTAAAGTCTGTCTCTGCGCAAGTTTAACTTTGTATGTTTACTATGTGTCTCAATTTTATCATTTGCAACAATGCAACATTTCGTAAAGTTTTATTTTGTTACGTCTATAAAATATAAAACGAAGTTCTGGTTATAAAATGAAACCAAGATTGTTATGGACTTTGCGAAACGAAGTTGTTATACTGGCTTTTCGCAGCTTTATTTGCTAAATATATTGGGTTTCTTTGATTATTGGAAACTTAAGTATGAAAAATTTACCCACGGCCTACAGAAATAAATTAATGTGGAATATTTAGACGTATATCTCTGGTTTACGAATATATGGGTCGCATACAGTGATGCGAATAATGGGAATCAGACAGAAAATAGAATTCTGTATTTTAGAAAAAAAATATTACTGTGAGGTTTATTTTAACTTGATAATATCTACAGGTGCATTTGTACTATCTCACTTAGTACGAAAAACATACCAAGAGTCTACAGAAATAAAATTGTGTAGAGTATTTCGATAAATTGTTCGTGATGGAAAAAATAAATTTCTGTATTTAATTTGTAAAAAAAAATATTTATTTAAATAAATAAACAAATAATAACTAAACGCTACACACTCAAAGGCCCACACTAAGGTTTTCCCTTGTGTCGTGGGTCCCTTGGAACATACATAAAGACAAACACAAACACCCATGACCCGAGAACAAACATCTGCTTTTTGCACAAATGTTTGCCCCGACTGGGGATCGAACCCAGGACCCGCCGATCAAGAGGCAGCGTCACTACCACTCGACCAAACCGGCCGCCAAATTTATTTATGAGATTCATTCTATTTCATCAATAAGTATAAAAATAAAATAAAATTCTATGAATTGGTTCTTTGGAATAAATATCTTCAACTTTTAAATCACGCTTAATATTTTAATTCCCTTGGTTTTTAAAATATTTCTAAGTGGGATGCTTTTTTAATTTAAAAGTACATAATTTTGTTTCTGTTGGCAAAACCTTCACTAATTGGGTCAGATTGTGAGATTGTTTTTTAAATAAAATTAGGGAAAATAAGGATGTCAACCAGTCTACGCAACTAAATAACTTTTCCCAAGGCATATAGGTTGAAAAATTCGCGTCCATACAACTTAAGCAAGCAGGCGATGGTTAGATAAGCAGCATTGAAACTACATAAAAGCTTATAAAAACACTCCCAAAATGTTCTTAAAACGTGACGATACCAAACAATCCTCAAACGTCATGCACCAACCCACGTTTAGTACAAAAAAATACATCAAAACAAAAGGATTGAAGTTTTTTGTAACTGTAATGTTTGTTTTGGACCCATATGCCGCCTTATAAAAGCTCGGAATCTTTGTAAAAACGAACTTTTGGTTTCTTAGAAGGACATTGTTTACATTGGCACCAGTTCCGGTATAACTTTTAGGGGTTCTCGGTAAAGTTTGGCATTGTATTCATCAAAGGTTAGATAAGTATTTATAAACATTTTGACTCATGGAAGGGTTATATTATAACATCCTAGTGCTCCACGTACCAGCTAGCGGTATACCCTGCTGATCAATGAACGAGGCTCTGGCGTATTACAACCCTTAAAAAAGTTTATTTACTTGATATTGGCGACTTTGCCATTCTCTATCTAAATACTCATTTAAATATTCTGACATTGGCATCAAAAATCAATAAATTCGTGGACATCATTTTATCAAGAATTGAATTTGTCATTAATGCGTTTTTAGTCTATTTTACATACATTAATACACACATCAACGCGGTCTAGGGATATTGCACGATTTTTCATACAAAAGAGATCTGTTTGAGAAGCTGTAAAAGCATACTCGAGATACATGGAGGGCTATAATTTTCAGACGAGCAAGTGCTAAACCTGAATTTTCAATTCTAGTCAATAAATTTTGTTTTACTTGAAACCTGTGAAAACGAGACGGAAACGAAAACGAAAATGCACTTTTTGCCTGCGTTTCGTATGAAAATAGTCGAATTTACGCAATTTTTTTTTTCGTCACGTTTTCACAAAATTTATTAATTAGAATTGAAAATTCAGGTTTAGCACTTGCTTATCTCAAAATTATAGCGCTCCATGTATCTCGACTATGCTTTTGTAGCTTCTCAAACTAACCTCTTTTGTATGAAAAATCGTGCAATATCCCTAGACCGCGTTGATGTGTATACATACTTTTACCTCACGCCTAAAATCTCTATTGGGGTATAGTCTACTTTAATTGTGATGAAATTGTTGAATTTAAATTATTTTACCAATTGGTAAATTTTCGACCCCGATAAAAAAGACGGGCCACTCAAATTGTTCATTTTTCATATAAGTAGTGCAAATTTGAAAAGTTTCACAAGACACACATTTTTCACCATACCGCTATTTTTGATTTTGTAGCCTGATGTGCTGCCGTGTGTAAAATTCAGTAGGAAATTTAAACTATTAGCTGTTTTTGACATTATTCTTTATAAACCCGTGTTTTGTTAACATTTAATCAGAAAAGACCGGTTTGGTTACCTAAATAGTAGTGGCTTTGATAAGAGTGTCGCTGCCGGTGCTGGGTTCGATTCCCGGTTAAGACATTTTTTTTGTTAAAAGCGGAGTTGTGCTCTCGCGTGTGTTTGTGTCTGTTTACGTTTCTCTAGACTACATTAGAAGAGAAGTGTATAAATGTATAGGGATAAAATACATTAAAATCCTGCTAAAAATATACGTACGGAACTGCAAACTTTATTTTTGATGCTGTGCGCATTTTATCGTCGTAGGTTTGTTTACAATCGTCCCGGGATCCCGCAGCATGACGTTTTGGCACGGAGCGTTCCCACTGCAGTGATAAATTCATAAAAAAATATCAAACGGGAATTTCACACTCGCAGTATAACGCTTGAATAGTAAGACTTGCAAGACATGCATGTATACTTACACTACTTATCAATTCTGCTCTATATACCGTGACTTAAGCAAATAAATATTTCTATTCTATTCTAGTAAGGGGGCGTCCATTAATTACATGAGGCATTTTGGGGGGGAGGGGGTCGGGCCGGATCTCACTCAATCTCACGTGAGGGAGAGGGGGGGTTCTCTACAAATATCACGTAATATTTACCCCCAAAAGAAATAGTGTTCAATTGCGGGAAAGCGAAGTTAAACCATCGACCACACAGATGAGTTAAACCAACTAAACCATGTTGTTCCGGTAGCCACTCTGAATTCCCGTGGACTGAATTAGAACAACCTTAAAAAAATTATGTAAGTTTTCTTAATAAATTACCAATTAACATATTTACACTAAAACTAAGCATTTTCATAAAACTCACGTGAGATAAAGGAGGGAGATAAAGGAGGGGTGTCGAGCCAAATCTTACGACATCTCACCAGAGGGGGTGGGGGGGTCGAAAAATCGCCCAAAACACCTCACGTAATTAATGGACGCCCCCTAAGGGAGCTTTTTACGCAGTCGGGATACGAATGCATTCTGAGGACTATCGAAAATTAACACGGAAGTCACTAATATGATAAACGCGAAAGTTTTTATGGATGTTTGTTACTCTATCTCGCTCTAACGCCTGGACCAATTTTGATAAAATTTGGTATGGAGGTAGCTGACACCCTGGATTAACACATAAACCACATCATTTTTTCCACATTCCCACGAAGTCCCGGGTGGAAAGCTAGTTTAAAATAAATGTTGAAATATAAAGCCACATTTTTTTTCTAATTTTACAGTAGGAAATTCGCCATCACGATCATTCGCATGGACCTAGATCTTTTGTCGTCGTTAAACCCTGATTATAACAAAGAAAATTACATACGGAAAGTTAATTGAGTTACCTGGGATATTTCACACTTTTATTAAATAAAAATAAATAAATAAATAATCGTTTATTTGCTCAATGCAGTTGATACAAAATACTTACATCTAGGATATTCGCATAGAAAAAAAATACTTTGTTTTGTTTGACAGATTGAAATCCATATGAATGTGTTTGCACATGTTACACGCAGTGATTTATTATAGAATGACCGTAAATCATTAGCAAACCTCAAAAAATTAAACAAGAAGGTACTTTACTTACCGTATTGTGTATGTTGTGTAACAAAGCGATGTTTCATACTGGGATTTTTAGATATCAACTAAACAACTCGGTGGTAAAGAGTGTTTATGTTAGGTCTGCAATTTCAATCCTTACTGAACAACCGCTTTTATGACAACTGTTTAAGTCCGCTTTAAACGGAAAATATGCTTTGAAGCGGCAATTTGTTTTTGTTATATTTTATTTAGTTTCAGCACTGAGTAATACTCACCGAAATATATCTATTTTTTTATAATCATAGTTAACTGTACATCCACAGACTTGATGTCCGTACTAGACTTTTTATGTTATGTACTAACTCTTCGCCCGGGACTTCGTTCCTGTGGGAATTTCGGGAATGAACATACATGCATACGTTCACGCCTGCAATCCCTAACGGGGTAGGCAGAGCATCAGTGGCTCTAAAAAACCACTCAATGCCACGCTTGACACAAATGGTGAGGGAATGAATTATGCATAAAAACCTTCCTCTTGAATCAGTCTATCTATTGCTGAAAACTGCATAGAAATCCGTTGAGTAGTTATAGAGATCTTAGCGAACAGACAGTGGAAGCGACTTCATTTTATATCTTACATATTATTAAGAGGAAAGATTTGATTGTTTGTTTGCATCGAATAGGCTCCGAAACTACTGGACCGATTGGAAAAATTATTTCACCATTAGAATCCTACATTATCCGGGATGGACATAGGGTACATGATTTTCTCGAATTCCCACGGGAACGAAGTCCTGCGCGGGAAGCTAGTACTATGTAAAGATAAAGAAAATGACATGATAAATGCGTCTTTTGTGTGACTAGTTTGTATGTTCACACTTTCTGGCTCCATCATCAGATGGAGCGCCGTGTCATAATATTGATTGGCATCCGATACATGTGCATGCAAAACTGTGAGTATTTTGGTTGTCGTTTGGCTGAAGGCTCGTTATTTATTATTATTTATTTATTATAATATGGGTTAACTGTTGACCTCAATCTTGACCATAAATGTCAAAGATGAGGTCGACGATGGAGCGAGTCAACCCAGAAAATGCCTATAAAGGCACTGGCACTCCCACGCACCGATGGAACACAGCAAGCTGTTCGGTAGGAGGGTGGTCGCGAACCAGACGGCCCTTTACAGAGCCTACCACACCGCATGAGACCATAGGACGACACCTCAGATTCAGAAAAAAATGAAGTGTCGTTGCCTCGGATGGATTACTAGGAGGCAGGTCTCATTTGTGTTTCCTTAGTCGCCTTTTACGACACCCACGGAAAGAGATGGGGTGGTGTTATTCTCAACCGATCACCACACGGCAAAAGTAAGGAGAAGAGTTACTTGGGGTAGGTGTGAATAGCACTGTTAACAATAATTTTGATGTTAGTTTATTTTATTTTTTACTCTTGTAATTTCTAAACGTACTCGTATTTATTGTCATTAACGTCATCCTGTATGTCAAAAGAGCTGTTAAAAATTCAACAGTTATGAATTTTTCAATATACATATAGCACTCAAAAATGACTGCTATATGTATATTATAAGCTACGAGTATATACATATAGCAGTCATTTTTCTGTAAAGGTGGATCATCTTTTCAATTAATTACATAACACTTCTGAGAATAACTTACTGTTTTATTTATTATTACAACGCTTCTGGACACCAGTATATCGAGGTACAGGACGTCAACAGCACAGAGGTGACCCTTTGCTTAGCAACGTGGACATAAATCTAAGTTTAAGCTTTCCTATACTATATAAACACCTCGATAAGCAACAGCATGTTATATACAGCCATGTGTAGACAATTTGACACGTTCCACTGTAATTAGTAGGCACGCCTTGGGTGATAATTACTAATTTAAATTATAATTAGCTTAACTCACGCGTCAGTAATTAAAATACATATTTCTAGTATATACAGCGTAGACAGTTCTAGACTTTGATATGTGGTCCTTTTGAAACTATAATATACTCGATTAGAAAGTGCTAGCGAAGGAACGAGCTACCTTGTTTTATGTTATGTCTTATATATCATTCGATGGAAGATATTACTTAACGAAGTCTGTCTTGGTATGTATTTGATGAGCTGTAAATTGTTAGTGGTGTAAATTTCATCAACTCATTAATACTACCCATTCTCTTTCTGCCGGGCTATGATGATCGCAACGACATATTATCTCACGCGTTATCTCGTGGTCACGTGACTGTTTCGACCAATGAGATTGCGAGAAAGCGTCACGTGACCACGAGACTTAATATGTCGTTGCGATCATCATAGCCCGGCTGAAGGTTTTGTTGTATTGGCGGGAAATTCTTCTTCCTGTCGTATATATGTGTCAAGTGTGTAACTTGACTAACCCTAGTGTCAGAGTTTTCAAACCGCTAAATGGCCTCTGACTTGGTTTTAACAACAGTAGTCAATCGAGAGCCGGGACCACCGGCTTATCGTGCCCTCCGAAGCACGGTAATGCTCGTGATAAATTGCCACTTTGGTCATCCATCAGGTTCCCTGCCCTTGTGGATGTTGCTTAACTTCGCCGGGAAAAAATAAGAGATAGATTTCCGAAAACATAAAAATTCCGTGAAAAGAAAGAGCGCGATTGTAGATTTCGAATTCAAAAAAGCGGCTACCCAAAGGAGTGCACTTGCTATATCTGAATTTGGAAATTACTCATTTCTTAATTGGCATTTTTTTATCTCTGTTTTCTAAATCATTTGATTTACCGACCACAATTTAATCTGTAAACGCTGCCATTATAAGAAAAGCTTGGAAAAACACATGCAACCGCATGCCAGGCCAGTTTTCCACAGGAAAAAAGATGCGCGAATAGCAGGACGTTCCGATAACTCAAAAATGTCATTATTTGATGGATGCCCCCCTACACCATCAGTCACTTAGTTAACATGGTGACAAATTGATGGCAAACCCATCCTTATCAACGATATGCCACGTCTCTGACCGATAGCAAGTGCCAAAGTAGATTTAACAGGTTGATTGACTGATTTACCAATGGAAAGATGTTCTTTTTAACCCTCGACAAAAAAAGGGGTGTTATAAGTTTGACTTGTGTATCTGTATGACTGTGTTTGTCTGTGGCATCGTAGCTTCTAAACACATGGACCGATTTCGATGCGTTTTTTTTTGTTTGAAAGCTGACGTAATCGAGATGGTTCTTGGCTGTATTTGATCGAAATTGGTTCAGCCGTTTAACAAATATAACCAATCGAATGGCGGGGGTGAGGTGATACGACATTTTTTATTTGGTGTGTTCTTGTAGACATATACTTAATTGTTTTTCTTTTTTGCACGAGGAAGTAAACTAATGGAATCAGTCGAATGTTATTACACTTCTGTCTTACGTCAGTGATAGGTAGTGTCAATTTTCGGCCGCCCGTTCGATCGTAGATAGTACAGAGTAGAGCCCATGTTCCGAACAACAAGCGTAATAAGTTTAGAATTGTTTTTCTAAGTGAAATCACATCAGTGTAATATACTGGAAGCTTTCAATAGTAATAGTGGTGAAAACAATCAGTTTCTTAACTAGTTTTAGGACGTTCGGGAAGAAAAGCAGCCAGATGACATTATGAGAAATAATCCAACAGAAGGGCAAAAGATCACATTAGTGTGGTCCTTGGACATATCGGAAACTGCACCACCGCAAAAAATATATCATCAATAATATTTATTCCTTAATCCATATCATGAGTATGAGAAACAAGCAAGAAGACAGATTATTTTAAGCTGTGAGCATTTTAAGCACGAAGGCCTCAAATTTTTCAAGTATGAGATCATTTAGTTTTTTATAAAAGTTCACACTTCTTTATCTCATATTTGATTCACAGAGTAAATAATCCCACATATTTTATAAAGGTACTCAGATAATTCCTAAAGATACGGCTTGTTTAAATAAATAAAGGCGCAGCTTTAAAAGGCAAAAGATCATGACAGATTACGCCCGATTGCACTTTGTAATATCTCTTTAAAAATCTGCAAGCAAAGAGCTGAATGCGTTGAAAACCAATCTCATCTTAGTCCGCAAATTAAAATCTTTATTCCACAAGTACCTAGATAACAATCACAGCTTCAATTTACTTCGCAAGTAATCTAAATCTATAATCACCTTAACTTCAATAAAGTCGGTCTTGTTATTTCATCTGAGTCTACATTTAGGCTTTAGTAAATTATGACTGGCCAAGGTCAAAAGTATCACGAACCCACATAATTTCGTTGAGAAAATATCCTGAGATATTCCACGAAATATCCCAAATGTGATCCGGGGCGACATTTATTAAACTTTTTATTTATTTAGCTCCAAAATCTCTGCCGAAAAGCATAAATCAAGTCTGACGTTCGAATATTTTAAATCCAAGGATTTCTTTGTCTAAAATCGTGGATTTTTGACCATTGAACTTGATGGTTTAGGGTCGTTGAATCCTTAACTGCTCACGCACGGGCCAAAATTCAGAAAATTTCAGTGGATTGCACCCTAAACGCGAAGGTGTCTGAACTTAAATTGAACTTCGTGGAAAAGAAAACATTTTGCGAAAAAGAAGACTTGCTGTACTTGAATTATTCACAAGGTTCCAACTTAAGTGTATTAAGCTAAATCTACTTAGACGACCTTGTGTGATTATAAAGAAACCTCAGCAGAGACACCTACATTATTTATTGACTACTAGCATTCCGCCCGAGACTTCGGGAAGATTATGTAACCTATGTTACTCAGGAATAATGTAGCATTCTGTTGGCGAAAGAATTTTTCAAATCGGCCCAGTAGTTTCGGAGCTTATTCCATAGAAACAAACAATCAAATCTTTCCTCTGTATAATATTAGTATAGATAAAATCTAGACTAGTTCCAGCATCTCACTTTCAACATAGTGTGAGACATAGAATTTGCATTGTTCATTCTTTTCCTGAATCACTTTACGAGAGCGCAAACAAACATCCCAAATCCAAAAACGAACATCTCTATTGACTGACTCCAAAATCTGTCGCCATGTTAGCAAAATCCAAATCATGCCTGTCTCAAAGTTAAGAACCAGACAGTGATGTCTACACAAAGATCCTCGAGCGTTCAAAAGCTTCACTGTGTTTTGGTACCGTAATGTCGTAATCAGAATAAATTGACGAGATATATTGAATCTCCTCGGTGTAATCCTTCCAAAGTGCGTAGCCCTCTTTTGTGAGACAACTAGGATGGAATGAGGATCTTCGCATTTTGGTCGGTGGAAGGACCAAGGGCGACAGACAATGTCACTTCTATTTGCCTTTGGCGGAGGGTAAACAAACTAATGCTCGCTCGGATTTCGTAAATGGAGTGCTTCTGTACCTGGTATTAAATTAAAATGTCTGCCTGTAACCACTTGGTGAAACGTTTCAGGCACTTTAGTTCTTCTGTTGCGCACTTATTTAAGGAGAATGGCTTCTCACTGGCACGTGTCACACTTGAGGACGATTTGTTTGTCTCGGTAGATTTTTCATTGACCTTTTTGTCTTTGCTTCTGAACTCAAAACCTAAGATATGTTACCACACGACCAAAATTGTTAGGCACGTGACACAGCACAGATAATATGCTATACGCAAACTAAATTATTAAATGTAGTAAGGACGTGGCACATATCACTGGTGTCTAAAAGATTCTGTTTGCGTAACTAATATCAGATAGGTTTGTGGAGACATTTTTTTCCCAAAGCTAATCCAGACAAGTCAATATAGCTTTATTTTATTGATGGATGTTACTTAAAGTACCATGTTAGTCAAAGTAGTGAAGTACGTTAAAGTATTATACCATACACACAAACATTATTTCTTTCAACTCTACACCTATTCGCAAAGGTGCAGTCTTACCCAGAGAAGAATAGGAAAGAAACGCCGAAGGGTACTCGAAATAAGGGTACTTATTTTAAAGCAGTCCAGCCGGGCTATTATGATCGCAACGTCATCTCACGCTTTATCTCGTGGTCCCGTGACTGTTTCGACCAATGAGATTACGAGAAAGCGTCACGTGACCACGAGATAACGCGTGAGATAATATGTCGTTGCGATCATCATAGCCCGGCAGATCATCACATCATCTTTTTCCGGGTCTTCCTATCATGTGGTATCCAATGCGCAATGATCTTTGGAGACACATCTCTCGAAATAAGCTATACCCCAGTATCCACGTCTTATGTCTATATTATACAGTCAGTTTCCTTCATCCTCCTTAGTATTCCAAAACACAGTCGACATTGACCTTATTGAATACATTTGAGTGACGCAAACCGTATTGGATCCCCTTTCCCGCGACCCGGCTGCATATCATTGACCTCCAATCTCCTGTTCCTGTCAGAGAAATAATTGTGACGCACATATAGAAAAATGAATTACGTATTTCTTAAAAATCACACATTCATACTCATACATATATACACTCACGCCTATAATCCCTATTAGGGTAGGCAGAGCATCAGTGGTTTTAAAACCACTCGATGCCGCGTTTGACATAAATTCAGTGGTTTATAAGATGAACTATTATTATAAGCACAGAGTTTTTCAAAGTGGGGTATGCGAACCCCTAGGGGTTCGCCTTTTGTCGGTAGGGGGTTCGTGGCAAGATTTACGTGATGGCGGCGGCGGCGACAAGAAACAAGCCCACCCATTACATTATTATTAAAAATATACAAGGTGTTTCAAAAAAACCCAAAAAAAAGAAATTCCAAAATTTAATGTTGAAAGTGAAATAGTCGCAACTCTATGCACGGTTGGACATCTTTCAAAATGAAAGTTTCATATAATTAATATGACATACTTGTCATATTTGTAATAGAGCTGCGCAATAAGCTAAATTAATTTGGAATCATCTGTTTTTTTTTTTTGTTTTTTTTGAAACACCTTGTATATCTTATGATACTGTATTTGTTACCTTTTATTGAAATAAAAACCTTACTTTTTTCAACAGTCAACTTATTATTTTCTATAGGGTGGGAATTAATTGGTTAGTCAAGGGGTTCGCTGTCATCTGGAAACTTTAACAGGGGTTCGTGGAGCCAAAAGTTTGAGAAACCCTGTATAAGGAGCAAATTTAAAAATCTTAAAAATTAGCAGCTAATTTATTTCTTCGGTCTCTTATACATTCACGCCTATCATCCTAACGGGGTAGGCAGTTTATCATATCACCATAGGATGTTTATCCTTCAATCAGTTGACGAAATTTCTCATTCCGTAATTAATTATTATTACCTATTCGTTGATCAATTTCATGTTTTGGCGCGATTATCTACTATGTTTGTGTGTGTGTACAATTCTTAGTTTTAATTTTAAGTCCAAAATCGAAGCTCTGTGTTGAAAACAGGGTTAACCTTCTTTTTTTAACCGACTTTAAAAAAGGAGGAGGTTTCTCAATTCGACCGTATATTATTATTTTTTTTTTTATGTATGTCCGCGGATAACTTCGTCGTTTATGAACCGATTTTGATTATTTTGTTGGAAAAGGAGTTTCCCAAGGGTGGTCCCATGGTAAGGAAACCAGGATCTGATGGTGGAATCCTGAAGAAATTGAGGGAAACTCTCGAAAAAATTGTCGTTTTGGGATTGAAGTCAGTGACTCTTACGATTTTGACGTGGAAAATTATTCTAACTACAACATTCAGAATCTGGGACTGGCCAGTAACTCATTGTAAGTACATATTAAACTGTTCTTTATTCAAAAATAAAAATATTGAATTCCAAAATAGAATCAGTTCTACAATAACCAAAGAGTAGTTCAAAATCAAAGACTCGTTCACAAGACGCATTCCACATTTTGACCAGTAACAATTTTAAATTATGTAAATGTTTTATGTGTGGAAAAAATTAACGAGACTCCCAAAGCAATTGGGAATACATATTGTTGGTAATAAGATTGAAGGCAACGGCCTTTTTAGCGTCTTTACTCAATAAAAAATAATGGTATGGCTGCTTTTTTGTGGGATTTCAAACACGAGAGTATCTAGGGTCTCTTGTTTTTACTAATACACGTGATACATACGCTCAAGCCTATAATCCCTAACGGGGTAGGCAGAGCATCAGTGGTTCTAGCAAAAATAGCCACGTTTGACACAATTTGTGAGGGTTATCAAATGGAACAAGTTATTGTATAATGATGAGAGGTGGTCAGCCTTTCGCCCATTATACAGCAAAACCCTCGCATCCCACTTACAGACTTATAGAGTTTAGTTAATGCAATAAATTACTATGAAATCAATCAAAATGTTATGCGAAAGCTCTTGTTCACGTAACAGAAGGTTGGTTCGTCGCAAAACAATAGTTTTGCGACGAAAATGGGGTAAACTGGTTCGCTGGCCTCTGTACCCACAAATGTGACATAATTGACGGCCGGTTTGGTCGAGTGGTAGTGACGCTGCTTCTTGATCGGCGGGTCCTGGGTTCGATCCCCAGAGCAAACATTTGTGTAAAAAGCAGATGTTTGTTTTCGGGTCATGGGTGTTTGTGTTTGTCTTTATGTGTGTTCCAAGGGACCCACGACACAAGGGAAAACCTTAGTGTGGGCCTTTGAGTGTGTAGCGTGTGTAGCGTTTATAAGCTCAAGTCCCATTGGGGTAAGCAGAAAGAAACTAATTTTTAACACATTTTAAAAATGTTGCCTTAGACAATTGGCAGCCGGAAAGTGTCGATTTATTTCACGTTTTCCCTAAAATACATAGAACCCATAATTAAATGATCTGAATAGAAATCTTTTCACTTTCTGTTTACTTATACTCTGTACTCTTGATATTACGTTACTTAAGATACCCTTTTGAGTTAACAAACTTTTTGAGTAAGAAAATGCCTTAAATGCCCTTGCCGAGACCGGAGCTGTCCAAATCACTGGAATTCTCAACGCAGCCATAAAGCTCGGAGTTTGTGGTAATGTGTGCATCGCCTTAGGTCTCAAGTCTTTAAGACTTTGAGCTTAGTATACCATTTTACAAGCAGTAGAGCAGCGGTACCCGAATTCTTTTGACTATGGAACTCTTTTTAACCGACTTCAAAAAAAGGAGGATTTTTGTATATTTGTTACGCGATTACTCCGGCAATTATAAACCGATTTGAATAATTCTTTTTTTATTTGGTAGGTCATATGTCAGAGGTGGTCCCATTGTCACCAGGTCAGGATCTGATGATGGGATCCTGGGGAAATCGAGGGAAACCCTCAAATTTTGTAGGCATATACACTGTTTATCAGAAATTATCTTAATCTATGTAGATTTTTGCATCTAATGGTCACCATCTGATGTTGCTGAGCTGATGATGAAGCTGATGATGAATGTTTTAGGAGTATGGGATTTCTGTAACAAAATTATTTGGGATTGAAGTCGGTGACTCTTACGTTTTTGACGTGGAAAATTATTGGTTCACCGTTTTTAGGTCAAGTAAGAATTTAACTAACTGTAACATTGTTTTTTTTTCGTGAAATCACACCATACCGAGGCTTTGTGGCTAGGTGTTCGCATCTTGTAAGTATAGTTTGAATTTAAATGAAGCACTTTTTAAGATAAATACCTAAATATATCAAATCTAGCTAGACTAGAAAGAAAACATCGAAATCTTGAATTTTCGCGAAACCCCTGAGAGCCGCTTACAGAACCCCAGGGTTCCGTGGAACACCATTCGGGAACCGTTGCAGTAGAGAATGTGGTCACGATAGGTTTAGAAATCATACTGTATTATAAAACGAAGTCCTCTCCGCGTGTATCTGTCTGTCTAAATGCCAAAAATTCAAAAACTACTGAACGGATTTTCATACGGTTTTCACTAGTGAAGAAATATTTATGTGTTTGATTTACTCCCGAAATTCCAACGGAAACGAAGTCCTGGACGGAAAGCTAGTCATATTATAAAATCAATAAAGATATAGCTTTGGCTATATACATTATACGACGCATTTCCTTCAATTATTTATTTTCAATTCTCTAATTAAAAGAAATAATTTTTGGATTTTTGGCCTCCAACTTAGCTAACAGATCACTAGCTTAAATATAAATGAAACCAAAATTTTATTATTTTACACATACATTTACAATAGATAACAATTTAGTTGAGTTTGTTGTCTTAAATTTCCATCCAAACCACTTTTCCATATTAGAAATAGTGGTTTACAACGCTAAATAAAATTAGCCCAACAGGGCTAAACATAGCAAGAGTTCCATCACTAGAAGAAAGGACAAACCATAGATTCAATTCAAGCTCCATTCAAATTGGTCATAAACATTTCTAAGCAGTGATAGAAACAAGCGTCACTACCACCAATCACAAGTATTTCATTTTAAATCCCGTATTAAAGAAGGAGACTCAAGTCTAGATCTATACTTAAGTATTGATTGTCTCTTTTTCTTACTATCAAACAAAATGACAAACACAACTGCTACTCAAGTATAGATCAGAGTCTGAGTCGCATTCTGTAATGCGGGCCTAAGATACCTTACTCCTTGCCAAAAGTGTATCTCGTTCGGGGTCTTAGAACTCGTACCTATTGCCTATACTTAAAAGATGTTATCTTGTGTCCTTTTCGTCCTTAACCCGAGCGATGCGCGTTCACGTTTGCGTGGGAACAACGTTCTTGGCCGTTAGTGTTTTGTAAATAATCACTGGCAGATAACATACTGATTTTATTTTCCATGTTTTGGAATTGGTTTGAATTTGGAACTTGTCGGCGTTTTTGTTCGGAAAGAGTGTGATATTCATTTGTTTTTTTTTTACTGGCTGCATAGTGAGCTTCATTTTATGATCTTCTTTTATAATACATTTTGCTGAAGTTTGAAACTTCGTAGTTTCACTTTTTAAAAATCAAACACCGATCGATTTGATTTCAAAGTTAAGTTGAGGTTTTTCGTAGTAAACTCCAAATTATTGTTATTATTTATTTATAATAAACCTGGGTGCCCCACTGCAAAGCCCTTCCCCCTTTTCTTTTTCTACCGTATTCTATCCCTGGTAAAGTGGTCGAGTTTAATCCAAATTGATAGATTTAAAATTCTTGACAAGTATCACAATCGCCCAGTGGCGCTTGCTGATCTGAACGATCAGTGACGTCAATCTACACAGAAACAAGGAATCTGATGGGTGACCAAAGTGGTAATTTATCACGAGCGTTTCCGTGCTTCGGAGGGCACGTTAAGCTGTTGTCCCGGCTGTTGTCGATTGACTACAGTCGTTAAATTAAACAAACTCAGAGGCCATTCGGCTGTTTGAAAATTCTGATAGCAGAGTTGATCAAGTTCGCCTCATACGTACTTGACTATAAATACACGAAAAAAAGAAAAAGGTCTAGAATCCTTGCCTTACAATAAGTTTTTAAGTTTTATTGAAAGTGCTACTACAAAATTGGACACCGTTTACCCAATAATGATCACATTTTTATTCGTGAGCTGATGCGTCCCTTCGTTACTTTATTTCGTGCGTCAGCGGCTGAATTCATAACAATACGTAACGCCCAAATATCTTTGTCCATTTTAAACGAGTGCTTATCGAATTGGCCAAGGTTTTTAAATTTTCAAGGGATTTAAATTTTGTTTCGTAAATTTATTTAAAATTGGAATTCAATTATGGAATGGAGGTTTGTTCTCTTTGCGTTTTGAGTTATGAGTTTCACGGTTATATTACCCACATAAGTAGAATTTTACCTGTTTTTTCTTCCTATTGAGAACAAATAATTTTGACATTAGGTATTGCCGCTATCTTGAGACTTCCCACCAAAAAAAACCTCAATTTTGTTGCCAGTATTAATTCCGCAAAAATTTCAAAATAACTTTCTTAGAATCTGGCTATTACATTTTATGCGTTTTGATTAACGTGAAGGGTTGAAATTGAGGGGTGGGATTTTTAGATTGCTACTGAGTCATAGGTAATTTTTGAACAAGTTCCATAAATCTGTTTGATATATTAAATTACTGTTTTTGCTGGGGGGATTAAATTACGTTTAATTTACCTGCTTACTATTTTCTTCATTTCTATAATTATGTTTATGTACACACGGCAGCACATCAGGCTATACATGTTGACCTTGACGTCGCCCTTATCTAGCTCGTAATAGCGTCGGCTTTCGTAGTGCAAATGGGTAACCTGACGTGCTGCTGTCTGTACAATAGACTGAAAGTATTAAGAGGCGTCCTCACTTAATTTTGATTGCACGGTTCCAGTATGTGCTTGATTACATATAAATAATCGGGATGACTTTGTATTTTTGTATGTTTGTAAAGAATATACTCAAAAACTACTTGACCGCTTTCAATAATTCTTTCACGATTATATTGCTATATTATACCTGGGTAACATAGCTATTTTTACTTGACTTTGACTTCAGCACATGCTGAGTCAGCGCCATTTTGACTGCTTTAGATAAGTATTATTTTGTTCTACTTGTTTGTACTTATTGTCTCTCTGGAAGCAGTTGAATAAAGTTATATCTATCTATCTATCTACTTTGACTATTAAGAACGAAACAAAATACTAAACTCGCAATTTCCATGAAAATTCGAGATGTGAAAAATTCAACCTCAATTCAGCACAGATTAGCTATGGCTAATTTTCATTTCATTTGTCGGCATTCTATTTCGCTAATTATTACCTTGCCTGAAGCAGCTGCCAAAGATTTTCTAATAGTTTCCGAAAATTCGATGGTCGTTGCTCTCTCCTCTACTCGTCCCCTTCTAATTAGATTGTTCAACTTACGAGGTTACGGCTGGCACTTTTATACGCCGTGTGGTGATCGGTTGAGAATAACACCACCCCATATCTTTCCGTGGGTGTCGTAAGGGGCGACTACGGAAACACAAGTGAGACCTGCCTCCTATTAATCCACCCCAGGCAACGACACCTCAATTTGTTCTGAATCTGAGGTTGTCCTATGGTCTCATGCGGTGTGGTAGGCTCTGTAAAGGGGCGTCTGGTTCGCGACCACCCTCCTACCGAAGTCCGACGCCAAACAGCTTGCTGTGTTCCGTCGGTGCGTGGGAGTACCAGTGCCTTAATTACGATTTTCTGGGTTAACTCGCTCCATCGTCGACCTCATCTATGACCTTGGTCAAAATTGGGGTCAAGAGTCAACCCATTTCATAATAATAAAAAATATAGATTTTTCAACTTATGAGGTTAGGGCTGGCACTTTTAATCATACTTCCAAAATCTTCTTATCGAGGTATAGTCAAGTGTGTGGCGAACTTGGCTGAACCTGGTGTCGGAGTTCACAATGGCCTCTGACTTGGTTTTAACGACTGTAGTCAATCGACCGCTTTAACGTGCCCTCCGAAGAATGGAAACGCTCGTTATAAATTACCTTTTGGTCACCCATCAGGTTCCCAGACTCTCTGTACATTGCTTAACTTCGGCTGAGATCAGCGAGTACCACTGAGCTACGAGCGCTTCTTCCAAAGTATTATTTAAATTAGTTCAGTACGTCAAACATTTACTTGGTGACTTTTTTTTGTATTTTTAACTTCCGACAAACAAGAGGGCTGTGTTACAAGTTTTAATTGTGTATGTGTATCTAAGAACCATCTTGATGACGTCAGCTTTCAAACAAAATACCGCGTCGAAATCGGTCCATTCAATTAGGACAGACACACAGTTTTTTTTTACCAGCCCATATACGTCCCCAACGAGGGGAACGGGCCTCCCTTCAAAACACGAAGGGGATTTATGCGGGTTGGTGGACCGCTGGTCTTTCAAAAATTTTCTTGGACGGGCGGGTTTCATCATGATGTTTTCCTTCACCGTTGAGCAAGTGATAATTAGAAATCCGTACATAAATCCGAAAAGACGAATTTAGTAGTACAGGCCCGCACCAAGATTTGAACCCACGACTTTCGGATTACAAGTCTGGCTCATTACCAACTGGGCTATCACCGGTTATACATACGTTTAACTTATAACGCCCCTCGAATGGAGACCACGTCTTGGCAAACGTAGTGTAGGACGCCCCCCAGCCAGATGGTCAGATGACCTAAAGAAGATAGCGGGTAGTGGCTGGATGCAAAAAGCGGAGGATCGTGCAAAGTGGCGCACCTTGGGGGAGGCCTATGTTCAGCAGTGGACTGCAATAGGCTGATATGATGATGATGATGACCCCTCTTTGTTATCGGGGGTTGAAAAAACAAGATAGGGCCGACAATATCGAGATAAAAACTTATACTTTTACGTGCTGTAGTCTGTACGACGTTAGTATTATAATATTTTTTTTAATGTTATTTTACAAAGGCTCTGTTGATGTTCAAAATTTACATTCTGTGTTTTCATAAAAAATACTTCTCTTTATATTTTTATGTAAAGTTCAGAGTTCATCGAAATATAAATTCTGTTTATCTTTTTGTTCGCCAGCGAATGTATATTTAATTTTTTTAATTAATTAAAATAAAGAAAAGGTATGTAATATGAAATTCTTTGAAGTAAATATAAGGAGAAATGTTTAACTAATTAACGTTTTGTTTACTTACGAATGTATAGTGTAGCGTCGGTTATTTTATTAACCCCGACGCAAAAAAGAGGGGTGTTATAAGTTTCACGTGTGATTTGGTGTCCGTCTTTGGCATCGTAACTCCTAAACGCATAGACTGATTTCGATTAATTTCTTGTTTTGTTTTAAAGCAAGCACAACACACACACACTAAAGAAAAAACAAGACTGACAACAAAAAAGAACAACATAGCATTACAAAATAGATATACAATATAATTAATTAAGTCAAATCAAAAAATACATATGTCAAAATTAAAGTAATTAAGGTCTTACATACTAAATTCACTAATCGCACGTCCTATTTTAAGTTAAATAACCCGCCTTGTGCCGTACCGGACGCACTCGCCGGACGCATCACACTCGCCGCGTTTCCGCGTTGAATAGCAATCGACAACCTTTGCGCCAGGTAGGACCCAGAGCGCGCGTCATGCCCACCCTCCCTAAGACGACGCCCAATCTCTATAACGAAGGCCAAAGCCTCCGACCCCCAACGCGCAGAGTCCCGTACACCACACAGACCGAGATTCCGTCCTCGCCGGCGAGGACCTTCGTCGCGTATACCCCATCACCTTCGCCCCGATTCGCGGTACCGGTACGTACCCGGCCGCTCTCTCCACAAACGTATGTCCGACTCTCCTCTCGCAGTAACGCCCTAAGCCGAGGTTCGAGCCCCACAGGGGGCGCCCTTAGGCCTGTTACTTAAAATTTTTGGGCTGAGAGCCATCTGCGCTTGCCACTTGCTCGGTGAAGCTGTCAAGGCCATCAGCGGCCAATAGTGTAGTCATATAGAAAAAAAGACTGACCCCTAGCAAAATAGATTGGAAAAACATTTGGTGACAATATGTATATTACGCCATATTTGGCGGTGTTCAATTGAACTGTAGGCCAACATTCTGGCTCAAAGTTCGGGCGCTTGCAGTTCCATTTTAGAAGATCGAAAAATCGAACATATTTTTTCAGTACTACTATTTCAGTATTATTTATTAGTATCGCGAAGCCTCCACAGAAACTGTGTGGTGCGTATTTTGCTTTTAAACCTCTCAAATATCAACTACTAGAGCTCCACTGGGGTACTACACACCCGCTTCTAAAATCCTTAACAGCGTCGCGGCTCAGGCTGTGGCATTATATTTTGGCAATTTGTAATTTAGGTTTTTAAGAATTACTTACCTATCATATGATTTCATCATCATCATCATACTCAGCCCACATCAACCCACTGCTGGGTATAGGCCTCTTCTCTGTATCGCCAATCGTCACGGTCATGTGCTAACCTCATCCATAGTGGTCCCGTCGATTTGACGACATCGTCTGACCATCTTGCTGGTGGTCTGCCCACTGGCCTTGTCACTTGTCATATGATTTGCCGAATATTTTTTTTTATTCTACTCTTTCGCACAGGTCTTCCACAAACCCAGCTGTAGTCTGCAATGCAGCAGGCTGCACCAAGATTGTTGTTTATGTGCCGCCCACACAAATTACGTTACTCGACTGACGAAAACGTTCCACGAATATACGAGAACAACATACTTGTTATGAGAGCGCCTACAACAGCTACGTTACTCTGTGTTAGGTCCGTATTACACGCGACTCAGACTCTGATCTATACTTAAGTAGCAGTCGTCTTTGTTATTTTGATAGTGAGAGAAAGAGACAATCGATTCTTAAGAATAGACCAAGATTTGAGTCTCCTTCTGTAATACGTATAATTTTTTAAACCCTGACAAAAAGGGAATGTTATAAGTTTCACGTGTGTATCTGTGTATCTGTCTGTGGTATCGTAGCTCGTAAACGAATGGACCGATTTCGATGCGGTTTTTTTTAAAGCTGTCATAATCGAGATGGTTCTTAGCTATCTTAAAAAGTATATTTTAAAAAGTCGGGTTTGTTCGAAAACTAACTCGAGACCGATTTTCTTAGTTTTTTATTTTTTGTTTTTGTCTCCGTCCATATAACTATTAAAAATAGCAGAATAACTATTAAATCATTGGAAAATTGACGAAAGAATTCCCACGGGAACGAAGTCCCGGGCGAAAAGCTAGTATTTGATAAAAATTGGTTCAGCCGTTTAAAAATTGCTTATAACTAATCGAATAGCGGGGATGATATATTTTTTTTTAATTTTAGAGTTATTTGAAATTTACGTTTCTCCAAAATGATTCCCAGCTCCACATTAGCGTTTTGGTACAAACGCGATGCGTTTTTGTTTTGCGTGTGAATCGCCGCCATTTTCCAAAATGAAGCATGCCGTTGCCGACTGAATTTGGTTGCAACTTTGCAGGGGCTATTACGGTCAATGACCCCGGCCGCTTGTGCAATTTGGAAGTGTTCATATTTTGTTGATAGCTTATCGATATCACTTATCAGAAGTGATAGGAAATTGTGGCTACTGTTATTGTTAATCAATTTTAAGCTCTGCTTAATTGTTTGGTAAGTACCTACTTTTTTGACTTTGTGCATGAAAATGTGTAGGTATATGTGTCACCGAAAAATTGTACAAACCATAATTTTATAGTGAAATTATAATCTCCAGGGGTATAACAATTTGCCTAGTAAAATTATAAAGGTGATTTTTCAAAATGGGCCTGGTCTTTGTACAGTATCCAGAAAAATAAAAAATAAATAGCTTATTCCTGGAAAAATATCAAAAAATTTCAAAAATCCCTGGCTGATTTGTAGAAAATTATGAAATATTGAAAATCATACGTGTTTTGGTAGTTACCACACTGGGGTTGCCATATTGTTTGACAATTTACGTTCAAAATAGTCAATGCTTAATTGTTAATAATTAATCGACTCGTTTGTATTTAACAAGTAAATCCTAGCTAAATCTTTATAATATTGGATAAAACAAATGACTTAAGAATAATAACACCAGAGCATTAACTTTTTATAATATGTATTTTGATGTCATGAGATTAAACTGGTAGATAGATTTTTGAACGCGCGTTCACTTTTCAACTGTCATTAATGTCACTGTCATCTGTCATTTCATTCCACCATCATTGTAAGTATGGCAATAATAAATAATCTTAAATATTTTTCTACAATAAAACTAATGTATTTTATGAAAAATAGACGCTACTAATGTCATCATTAGTATTAATGACGACTTATGGAGTACTGTACAATGACCAGGCCCAAGCTCCATATAAAAGTGAAATATCACCTTTACGAAACTAAGGGGCCGCCTGGCATGAAATTAGGATTAGTTAGGTCAGTTTAGGATAGGTTGCGTTAATAAACACATCAACATGGTCTGAGGATATTGCACGATTTTTCATACAGAAGAGGTATACTTGAGAAGCTACAAAAACATACTCGAGATACATGGAGCGCTATAATTTTCAGACGAGCAAGTGCTAAATTTGAATTTTCAATTCCAGACAATAAATTTTATTTTACTTAAAATTTGTGAAAATGTGACGAAAACGTTAACCAAAATGCACTTTTTGCTTGCTTTTTTTATGAAAATAGTCGAATTTACGCAAAAACAATTTTCTTTTTCGTCACGTTTTCACAAATTTCAAATAAAACAAAAATTATTGATTAGAATTAAAAATTCAAGTATAGCACTTGCTCGTCTGAAAATTATAGCGCTCCATGTATCTCGAGTATGTTTTTGTAGCTTCTCAAACAGACCTCTTTTGTATGCAAAATCGTGCAATATCCCTAGACCGTGTTGATGAGTATATTATAAGAATGTCCGTCAATGTGAAAAATAAATAGGTCAGTTCACAAAGTACCGGGAGTTCTAACCATACTAAGTCAAATTACAATATTACGGGTTTGATAATGTTAATATATAATCTACCTTCTTATCTATACTAATATTATAAAGCTGAAGAGTTTGTTTGTTTGTTTGTTTGAACGCGCTAATCTCCGAAACTACTGGTTCGAATTTAATAATTCTTTTTGTGTTGGATAGTCCAGTTATCGAGGAAGGCTATAGGCTATATAACATCACGCTACGACCAATAGGAGCAAAGATATAGTGGTAAATGTGTAAAAAACGGGAGAAATTATTTCATGCGGGAACTCGACCATTCCGAAAATCCCGCAAGAACGGGAACTATGTGGGAAGAACCAAAAATCTGCCGGAAGTCACTATTCCACGCGGACGAAGTCGCGGGCAAAAGCTAGTTTTCAAGATAATTATTACTTCAGAGATCCCAGAATATCAGTTAAAGAGCCTTTCTTGTATTACGTTACAGTCATAGGAGAAGGGAGAAATAATGTATTATGTGACAAAAAAGCGTAACCAAGGAATCCAAAGTCAAAATTTTGAATGACGTAATTTCTTTTTCGTGTACTTTGAGCCAATTGAAGGCATGATGTAAAGCGAGAAAACTAAAAAAAAAACGCTACACACTTAAAGGCCCACACTAAGGTTTTCCCTTGTGTCGTGGGTCCCTCGGAACACACATAAAGACAAACACAAACACCCATGACCCGAGAACAAACATCTGCTTTTCACACAAATGTTTGTCCCGACTGGGGATCGAACCCAGGACCCGCCGATCAAGAGGCAGCGTCACTACCACTCGACCAAACCGGCCGTCGAACTATACCTAAAAACCGTTTCCTGTCAATTAAAATTATTTAAACAATAATAAAAATACAAAAAATTTGCAGATTCTATTGCTTTTAACATGCTCATTTGTAATGACTGCAACCTATTTTTAATAATCCATATATATTTGCATTTAGTACATTTAGATACGGTACCTTACATAAAGTAATCATGTTCGTTTCATTTTGAACCTTATCTCATTCACATAAGAGACTTGGGTTGATAACTAGTTGAGGGTCCCAACTCTACTATTAGACGTTTTTTTGGGATCACATTTAAACGGATTAAATATTTATATTAAGTGTAACCGCAATAAATCACAAAACAAGATTAAGAATGATGCATTATGCTTCAAGATTGCAAAAACATTTGTAAATGCATAAAAAAATCTGTGCAACTATTTTTATAGGGTTGAAAAGGGTCTGTTACAATTAATCTCTATGAAAAATACATTATACTATGATAATATTGGTTTTGTAATATGAATGAAACCTTTGTTAATGTCAACCGTCAACCGTCACCGTCAAAATGGCCACGCTCGCCCAGCAGTTCTGCCGCAGAGGCTCAACAACAGCATCTATTCCGGTCTGCACGTCGTGGCACGAATGCACAAACCCCTCCATTCATGCTACATTTTATAAACGTAATGGATCGAGTGATTTGGCATACGTATCAGCTTCTACAGGCGATCTAGATACCGCAGCGGCCAGTGGTCGGCGGGGCACCATAAGATAGGGTCTGTGACTGTATGGGGCTGTTGCAGCAGGATGTGGAGTGGATCAGGAGAGGGAATCGACAAGAAGAAAAAAAATTAATTCGAAGTTCACGCCGTGTGATGTGGATGGAGGGTGAACTAGATAATATAACTAGGTGGGGGCTTTTTACAGTTAAGTAGTTAAACTTAAGAAAGTAAAAATCTAAATATGTATATATAAAATTGAAGGTCCTGACACACTGACTCCTCAATTCCCAGCCCAAACCCATAGACATAGAAAGCTAATATTTTGCACAAAGTTGCCCTTTTAATGGCGTAGACCACGAATAGAGAAGGATTTTACGAAATCTCTACGGGAACGAAGTCCCGGGCATCATCTTTCTGACCATAAATTGAATAACTTTCCTTAAGGAAGCCGTACGAAATTTTCAAAGAAAATATTTAGCCTTTCTCTGAGCTGATCAACTGATTGCACAATAGTTAGGCCCACTCGACCAAAATAAATAAATTTATCCTAATATTATATCATAACTAGCTTTCCGCCCTGGACTTCGTTCCCTTGGGAATTTTGGGAATTAATTATACACATAAAAGTTCCTCTTGAATCACTCCGTCCATTGGTGAAAACAGTATGAAAATCTGTTCACTAGTTTTGAGTTTACCGCGTTCAGACAAACCGACAGAGGCGGTGGAAGACTTCGTTTTCTAATGTAGTATAATTATGATAGGGAATAATGAATTCCATAGTCGCCCATACTTAAGCTTTTTAAAAAAAAGAAAGTATATTAACAACATTAAAAGCCGAATTTCTCAATCTCCTATCCAATCGTAAATTCCCAATCATGTTCAAATAAAATGTTATCTAAATTCGAAATCGGTGCGTTCCCAATTTAAATAAAGTTCATGATACAGACGACCGATACGTTATCTTAACACGTTCTCGTGTGATTGTGAATGATGGCTGAGAAACCCATAGGCGTTGTTTAATTATACAAGCGACGTTGCGCGACGATCAAAACAACGTAAAATTAATCTTAATAGCGACAGAGCAAAGGTTTTTTTCGTCTGTAGCTCCGTTTTTAGGCGGCGGATGTCTCTTCGTGCTTCTATTTTCGGCAAAAAACCTTTACTCCGTAGCTATTAAGATTCATTTTACGTTGCTTTGATTGCCGCCGTGCCACGTCGCTTGTGTATAGTATAAACAGCGCCTTACACTGTCGTGCTGTATTATCTAACCTATAAGAACATTATGGCGTATCTTTTAAATATCTAATTAGATATTACTTTATATTTCTTGTAGTTCTAGTAAGTTAATTTAATTAAACAACTTCAAAAAAAACTAAAAATAAAGTCGTAGCATTTAATGTGCTACGTAACTACTGATATGTTTGAAGTCGGTGCGAAGGCGAATGTACGTATAGCCTATCAAACTTGGCTTGGCACCGACTTTAAACAGATCAGTAGGTACTATAGCGGGTAGTCGGGAGGATAGAAAGAGGGCATCCCTCTTTTGCCCTCTTACTATTCACTTTTCAGTATTATATTTAAAGAAACAACTACGCTGAAGTGAAGCCATGAAAGTCAATCTAAGTCAAAACGTAACAATAGCGCGGTGAAGCAAGCGAATTGATTTTGATTACAGAACCTTTCGCAAAAGGCATTCTAAGTAGACGATTAACATGGAGGTATAGAACCTCCACAGACGCAGCACATTAAATGCTACGTTTTTATTTTTCGCTTTTTCAAAAAACTTCAAAAAATGGTTTAATTTTTATTAAACCATACAGGCATGTTTTTCGCCTGAGATAGAGGCATTTTAGCCTAGTTCAGGCATATATATTAATTTGTCTTATTATTAATATGTCTAGTCTTAAGTTTCATTTATTGTCACTCTAATTTTCCAATAGACAAATGTATTTATTTATTTATTATAATTTTTATAGTTTATTTTTCAAGCCAAAGCATTTGATAGGCCGCCTTTGCACGAACTTTAAACAGGTATCACTAGGTACTACGTATAGCACACTAAATTTTGTTGTCTTTATTTTTTGTTTTTAAGTCGGTTTAATTTTTTTTTGTTTGGCTTAAACTTTTGACTGACCAAATCAAGCAGTGGCGTGCATTCCATACAAGCAGAAAAGCAGTGCCTACCCTAGAGTTTTCAAGGCAAAAAAATACAAAAAATAAATATTATAATTTACACCAACGATCACAGATCTTTGTGAAACGAATAAAATAAACGTTTTCCGAAATGACACCATCTACATTTCTTTACCGACCTTTAACTTTTCAAAACAGCGCCATCTAAACTTCTAATACTGAACTTGTAAGAGCCCTCGTAGGAGCGCGGATTGATTATTCGTTAAAAGCACTCGTTTGAAATGCCTTTTTTGTCGATGTTTTGTGTTGTAATGGGGGCTTCTGATTGGCTGTTTCGTCTACCCCGCCAAAAATTTACGAACTGATTGTATGGAGAAAAAAGCTCTGCCTATAAAGCGATGCTACCAAATTGAGAAGTGTCAATATTCGAAGTGTTTGAAAGAGCTGTTATAGATTTTTAATTTTGCGGATTTTTTTCTTATTGGATGCATTCAGCCATATTGGTTTGTTTTTGTTTTGCAACTAAGTACGTAGGTACGAAAACTTTTGCAAATTATTGTTTTATCAGTTTAAATAGTGTTTGTAAGACATTTGTTTAGAACAAAATGAGCGCAATAAGTTGTGAAAAGTGTGGTGATGATGTTTGTTTGCCGAAACTGCGTGATTTTTCTAATTTACCTTTTCAAGGAAAAGTAAACATTACTTAACGCAAAAGGCCGATGCATGGATTTGACGCAAAAAAAGGTACCGCAGTTAAATATTTTAATACTAAAATATACAATACCTATTCATAATTGGCTCACGGGTTGTGTGCATACTAACCGCTTAAGTATTTTGTTTTCCGTGCATTTTGTTTTCAAACTGTTATAAAAAAGTTTTTAACGGCGCAGGGTTATTTTGATTTTAATAACCTTAATACAGCGATTAAAAAGCATGAGCTTTCTGAAAAACATCTCAAATATACGTTGAAAGTTTTCTCGTTTAGCAAAAGTCGCATAGAAACGAGTTTGAGCAGTCAATTAAAACTAGACAAGTTCACTGCCTACCCTGCCTAAAATGTCTATGCACGCCACTGAAATCAAGTCTTGCCCCCAAATATATAAAAAATCTGTTTATCATCAAGTAATATTCCGTTCTTGTTACAGATCCGAGGTTCAATGGCCGATAAACTCTTCGATAAAACCGGTGAGTTGTCGCTAGGCATAAATTTGGCATCATTTTTCACTGTTGCCACCCAGTATGCAATTAGTGATAAATTGACGATTTGTTATCGTTTTGTTAGCGTTGTTAATATTTATTGCACGTAATAGCCCTTTGTTGGTTAGTGTTTTTTTTTTCATAGTTCTATTTTGAAAGTAACTAGGTTAGTACATTATTTCAGATCGTGATAATATGTATTTCAAAATCCAGCGACGGCTGAGCATCGTCATACTTAAGAGGCGTCCTGTACATGCGGTATATGCGGACATCTCTACTCGAATGAAATGTAAACTTAGCTATGGTTACTGTAAAGAATATATTTTTTAATATTTGCCTTATTTCATCAGCAAGTTTTCCACACCACACCAGAACGTAAGGGTCGTGTTTTTTCAAAATTGCAGTAAAGTTTTCATCTTTCGAATATATACCTATAAAATATCCTTTTTAACAACAATAACGTTTAAATCCTTTAAAAAATATACTTATCATGTAATACTTTCAAAAGTACATATACATATTTATAGTCCATCATCTAGACTTCCGAAATCGATTAAAACGAATATAGAAACTTAATTCTGATCTAGTTTTCTACATTCGTGTGCGGAAGTGAAATGGTTTGACGTTTTTAATGGCCTTTTGATTTGTTTAAATCGGCAGTATATCACAGAGATACATGTTTTCGCGTGCTTTTGGGATATAAGGTTATGTATATGCCACAGTCCGGTTTTAGCTTTGATGTTTTGATAAGTTTCTATTGAGCAGTTTTTTATATACTGTTTGACAGTTTTATTTTAAATATTGGACAACTGACACAGTGCTATCTACTTAACCACAAACTATGCAGGGCTTCTGATATGGGTGCTAGATAACTGATATACTACTCATACATGTTATATGATGCATAAACACACAGACTCCTCAAAAGTTATTAACGATACTAGTGTCGTAGGTAATGTGCAATTCGCTCGTGTTTTATAGGGCTCCAGTTACACATTACCTAAGGCACGTATATTGATCAACGTTTTACAATGCAGTAGCAGAAGAAACGAAACTAAAAAAAAATTTTTGTCGAAAACTTACATCGTATAGGCATATCCAAAGTTCTTAAAAGATAGTGTTTTCAATCAACATTCACTGAAAACGTGTTACAATTGAACAATGTGCACTAATATTTTACGATTAAACACAAAACATCAAGGAATTCACATTTTTATAGCACAAAAAAGATTTTGTTGAACAAATAATTTAAAATGGCTTGCAAAACAATGGCCATCAAAATGTTTTTCCACATTTATGAGGCAAAGGCGAAGTAAATAAAATGCCAATTGCGCCTACAGAAATTATTTTATAGTTCAATTATTTGTTAAAAATCAGATTTGTTTTATTGAAAAAGTAAAATAAATATTATACTTTTATATTTTATTTCACTGATAATTAAGATTTTGGTCAGAAATAATTATTTTGTCAGGCATAAAAACTCCTTGCTGAAATACCTTTTTCATAAAGCTTCATACTGGCTTATAAAGCCAGTATGAAGCTTTATGAAAAAGGTATTACTCTCACTTGTCAAAAGGGTCACTGAATTATCAAATCAGCTACTCTTTATTGCGTCATACATTTTTGTCAGTATTTAATTCACTTTTTTGCTTACTTTTTATGCATCTTTTAATAAAAAAAATACTTTATTGGATCACAGAATAGTCACTGAAATTGAATTTTGGTACATGAAAAATGGTTTATTTGCTCATTAGTTCAACTATTTTATTTATTTTCAAAATCTTCTTCTCATTTCAAAATTACATAACTTGACATGTGTTTTATGGGGTACGTAAACGTACACTCCGTGGCAATGTTACGGGGCCATTTCCGAGCAACTGCATTGTAAAAATACTTGAATATGTTTTTCAAATCGAACCGAACCCGGTACCTTCAGATAAAAGCTTGTTCGACTTTAAGCTTGTTTGTTAGATGCTTCATTACATATTGATAAAAAAACTAGTTAGATAGCTCAAAAAGTCGTGATGTAATGTAGATATAAAAATTAAAGATCAAACGGTTTAGAATATGAATGGTTCAAAGTTTTGACCGTAACACAATGCGTAAGATTTATGTTTCAGATGAACATAAGTCATTCGTGTGAACTGTGAAATCGTTCTCTGCAAATTGCTTAATTATTATTAGAGTTTTTTGCGAAACTTCGGTTATCGATAGCCGTTATCGTTGGTTTATTCCTATTTCACCTCTTATTCTAAAAGTGAAAATGAAAAAATGAAAAATTAATTTTATTTTTCGGTTTGCGCTTACAACATTTGAGTTGGCATCTCATATTAAGTATTACAATACTTGTGCCAGGAGAACCATTATGATTTCTTGCTTTTTAGTACCTTGGCATACTTTACATACATATTTTATTGTCGATTTTAAAAAATGCTTAAATGCAATTTAATTGCCTAAATTACCAGTGATTTTTTGTTGCTTTTATTTATGATCAGTGATCATCGCAGGTAACCTTAGCCACAGTAGCTGATATAACAAGGTGATTTAAAAAAATGAGTGAGACAAAAAAAATCCATTCAGTCTTGTGCCAATTTTGAACAGTTGAGCACTTTCAACTCTTGAAGCATGGAATGGCGCCCTTTAATGTCGGAGGTAAGTAAGTAATCAAGTGAGAAACAAATTCCACTGAAACTAATACATATTCTAGCAATACGAGTGTTAAAAAAAGCATATTTTAACTGAAATCGCTTGTATAGATATTAAAAATCGAAAGAGCAAGTGAAAAATAAAATCAAGTGGACTAACACTACCCACTATTTTGTTAGATGGAAAGATCTAAACCAGCCTTGTTAAAATTTCCAAAAAGAAAGAAGCATAATGAGACTATGCCCGTGCGCATATTGTGAGTGCAATAAATCAGAGCGGCTGCATTTCGCGGAACTCCCCATTGTTGGGTGATGGATGGGATCGGGGGGCAGGGCATTATAGTGGAATTACCACCGTGCTGTTTGCCGCCAAAAATTAAGAACTGCACCTTTCTTAGCGACAGCGAGTTGCACTCTTGTCTTGATAGTATATTTTATTTATTGCGGAAAAAAACTTTCATTTATTACGTTTTTCTCAACTTGTGGAAAAAAGATATAACTAGTAGCTCTATGTAGTTACCAAAAACTTAATTTTATTTTTAACTCCCGACAAAAAAGGGGGATGTTAGGTATAAAGTTTGACGTGTGCATCTGTATGTCTGTGTGTCTGTGGCATCGTAGCTCCTAAACGAATGGACCGATTTCGATGCGGGTTTTTTTGAAAGCTGATGTAATCGAGATAGTTTTTTGCTATATTTGATCAAAATTGGTTCAGCCGTTTAAAAGTTATAAGAAATCGAATGTCGGGGCGTATATATATATATATATTTTTTTTTTAATTTTAGAGTTATTAACTTTTATGTATTTAGGAGTCTATCTTTGGGTGATTCTTGGATGGTTGGCATATACTTCAACTTCATACTACTTTGAAATGGGAGGTTTTCTTTTTGGGTATTAAAAAAAAAGTAATTCCCCAGAGAAAAAGTAATGACGGCCGGTTTGGTCGAGTGGTAGGTGACGCTGCCTCTTGATCGGCGGGTCCTGGGTTCGATCCCCAGTCGGGGCTAACATTTGTGTAAAAAGCAGATGTTTGTTCTCGGGTCATGGGTGTTTGTGTTTGTCTTTATGTGTGTTCCAAGGGACCCACGACACAAGGGAAAACCTTAGTGTGGGCCTTTGAGTGTGTAGTGTGTAGAGCTCTCTAGATGGCGCTGAACTGACTCAGTTACTAGGTGCCAAAGCCAAAAGGCTTGGAGAAAAACATTGCATCAAATATTCTGTTCGTTTGCTTTGGCTTCCGATCATCCTGGTTTTCTCGCGCTTTGTTATAATTCAGTTTTGTTTGTTCGTTGTTTTCGTAAAATCGCCTAAATACGCGTGGTAGATGTGATATTGATGTGATATGACAATAACGTTTCGTTTTATGATCTCAAAATTACGTTCCTTCAAGTGAATTAGTCAAAAATAACGTAACGTTCCGTTACTTGCAGTAACGTACCTAGTTTAGCGCCATCTATCCGGCGACAAGGGAAAAATTTAAAAAAAAAAGAAAATCCCTCATTGAAACAATTTTTGGAGTACACACTTGTTGTATTAGCAGTCATGTCAGTGATGATCTAATATCTTTAAACATACAATACAGTATACCTACTCTTACATACCAACCAACCAACTAATTATCTTACCGGTATAATAAAACCTTTGAGATATTATTTTAACAATAGCTAATTGTAATCCATACTGTAAGTCAGTTAATGTCTGTTAACTGAATGACCATCATAGTCGAGATTTCCAAGAAGTTGAATGAATGGTGCATTTTTGTCTCTTTTTTTTAGTCAAGAGCAGTTTCGTAGAATAGTATGCGTCATTGCGCGAACTCGTATATTTTGCAAACTTCCTTCTTTTAAATGACGTGTAAAGGTTATCTTTAGGAGTGAAATGGTTCCATAAATAAGTGGTTAATTTAAAATGGCTTGTCGTCTATCATGAAGTTCAAAAGATTTAAAGCAGCATGCCTAAGGCCCGTATCAGAAAGAGACTCAAGTCTTAATCTATACCTAAGTATTGATTGTCTCTTTCTCTCACTATCAAAATGACAAAGACGACTGCTACTTAAGTATAGATCAGAATCTGAGTCGCGCTTTGTAATACGGGCCTACGATAAGTATTTCCTCTTGGAAATACCTCTTCATGTTTCATATTGAAGTCAAATATGTATTTTAAAAGACATTGGCTTATTTTTATAACAATATACAAAACTTTCCTTTTACTGAATTTCCGAGTCCGGGATTCGGGAAGAGAAATCTGCCAAAATTGCAAAAAAAAATGCCAAATTGCATTACTCATTCACTTATTCATTAACGCCTAGCTCAAACCATTGGAACTAGAAAGCTGAGGTTCCTTTCATGACGTAAATTTAAAAAAAAATCCCGCGGGAACGAATTCACGGGCATCTCTAGCGTCATAATAATTAATTATGGAATATATTATTATGTTTTATTTAAATTTTATAAAAAAATATTTAAGGAATAAAACTTATTGGAGTTTGTTTCTTTTATTTTCTTGTTTTCATATTTGTGTGATGTATAGTTTAAGTGAAAGTTATAGGTAATATTTCCAAATTCACTCCGGAATGAAGTCCCGGGCGGAGAGTTAGTTTTGATTAATGAGTAGGTACACAAATGCAAAGTTTTGAAAAACTACAAAAAAACTAACACTCAAAGGCCACAAATTTTTCCCCCACTGGGAATCGAACCCAGGATCCGCCGATTAAGAGTCAGCGCAGCTATCATTCGACCAAACTGACCGTTATTTTATCTTGTTTTTTTCTTACTAATTCCTCAGCAATATTTCTTCGCAAGTATCCAAAGTATCCCATATCTGAGCCATTGCTCGACTATCGGCAAATGTAAATATTTCCCCTTATCTCAGGAGTGTGGCTGGAAACTCGATATCCCGTACTTGTTATGTATGGGGTGAATAATGTGCCAACGATCTTTAACGGTCCCTACTTCTTGTATGTATGGAAACTCCTTATTGGTAACTATTGTATGACGAAGGTGTTTTTTGTTCAGCGCCTTTTGTTGATGCCAGTCATCTAGAGTACATATTTTACGTGTACGGGAAACATACACTACTACTTCTTATTTACTACTTATTTATGTACTATTATTTTCAGGAATACGGTATGCTTTCCGTAGTTTCCATTTCTACGTTCCACAAAAATCATGTATAGAAAATGATGACTGTTTTTAATTTTTACTATAGGATTACCAGGACTTCTATTCCTTACGTTATAAAATGAAACTTTGTGCCAAATTTCAGCATTCTTGGGTCCAAAATCATAAGTCAAATGATAAGTCAATAAACCAGGACCTGCATTTTTATGAATTGACATTTATTTTTTATTTTCTACGTGAACATTACAGAATGGCAATGAGGTGACATGATCGTGTTTGAATAAATGAATGTTTAATTAGATGGGTTCGATGACGTTTAAAAAGAGGGGAATTTTGATTTATTTCGTCCATGTCTTATCTTGTAAGTACACATTAGGGTACCGTGGGTGAGGACCAAAAATCTGAGTCTAGGAATTTGGCTATAAGTCCAGGAAGCTTATTCCCTAACTGCGATAGAGATAATGATAGTGATTGCGATAATTCAATGCGATAGTGATATTGAATGCAATAGCAAAAGTGGATGTTGAAAATGAATGATATTTTACCACTGAATGATATAGGTATGGCAGCTTTTCATTGCATTCAATATTACTATCGCATTGAATTAATGCAATCACTATCATTATCTCCATCGCAGTTAGGGAATAAGCTTCCCGTACAACTGTGTTTGTTGGTACTGGGAAAGTGTGTTAATTTTAAGTAAACAAGTATTTCTTTAAGTTATTTTTTCCTCTTTATAAAAAATCAAAATTAGAAATCTCTTTTTCAAGTTTCGATAAGCCACACCGGGTTTGTCTCGATACGTGTTCGTGGATTTAATAGGTAATATAATACAAATAAATATATCTAACCTCTTGCTATATAGTCATTTCATTTCACAATCCAGCTACCTCGCAAATAAAAGTAATCGTAGGATATTTTAATTCTCTGCGTTTGCCTTGGAGAATGCAATAACTTGCTGCGCAAACCTTATGTCACACATCGGGCAATTACTTAATTTTTGGCAATGTTTTTAATTTTTTTTTTGGCAGTTAGAAGACCTCAAGAGTGTCATTTGTAGTAATATTTGAGTCATTAATTTAATTGTTTTCCCGAATTCTTTATTTCTCAACTAGGCCTTCCAAAAAGTTGAAAATTTTTGGAGTATACAGAACTCCGAACTTTAAATCCAAACTCAATTCCTTCCTATAATTTTTTCGTTCCATTTACAGCTCTGCCGTTTTTTTAAAATGAATATACCTATATTTTTTTAAATGAATAGAGGGTCTTGGGGGTGGTAAGTAAGTTGTTGATTAATTAGGGTTTTGATTGCAAAATTTATGGTCGCGACATTAACATCAACTTTGAGATGAGTGTTTTTTTAAATCTTGTGAGGGTGGTTTTTGTACATTTTTTACATTTATTTGGGTACATTTATTTATTTGCCAACGACAAACAAAATTCAACTTTTGAATTCGTAATCGAAATTTGGGCAATATAAGAAGAGTTCGAATGAAAAGACTCTTTTATAATAAAATTCTAGCGCAACTTGTACTAATAGGTACTCATATCTATGAGTACAGCGTAAGAACTGTTAAATAAACTTTACCAGTAAACAACCAAGATGATAAAATTCTAGCGCAACTTGTACTCATAGGTACGCATATCTATCAGTACAGCGTCAGAACTGTTAAATAAACTTTACCAGTAAACAACCAAGATAATAAGTTGACTTGTACTAATAGGTACTCATATCTATGAGTACAGCGTAAGAACTGTTAAATAAACTTTACCAGTAAACAACCTAAGCAGCTAATTTATTATCGCCATTATTATCAGTCCATATATGTCCTCATCAAGGGGCACGGGCCTTCGAAAGACTGAAGGGGTTTAGGCCATATAGTATGAGCTGGCCCAATGCGGGTGGTGGTCCCCAAAAACACAATTTTCTCACACGTCCGGTTTCATCACGAGATTTTTCATCACCATCACCACTGAGCAACTGTTAATAGATGAAAATACTTAACATACGTAAATCCTTAAAGACGAATAATGATTATCATACAATTCAATTATTATTTGTTTAGAAAGGATAACATCCGATATACTTTTACTTGTCAAATTGATCACATCTCGTTTTTATATTAACAACAGTCCAAATGATCCAACTTTATGATAACTTACAAACCTCAAATTAACGAAAATTATACACCACGATTCTGATCAGCCAATTTAAAAAGAAAACAATTACAGCAAGCCTACCGAAACTTCACCTAAATTTGTAGCAATTGAAACTTATCGTACGCTAACTGACAAAATTACAGAAATTACAATTGTAATTAAAAGGAGATATTACAAAAAACAAGCTCCGAATTACACGAAATTGCTGGGTATAATCTTTTTATGTGTGTCATTATGAGCGCCCTGCGTTTAAGTCTGTTTAAATTGTAATAACAATATGAATTGTTGAAATTTGGACCTAATTTTATAGACAATGGAATCTACCAAAAATATACAGAAAAACCATACAGAAACACCTTTTGATCGGAAGTTGTATGGTAACAAAACTTAATTGTACTGTAGAAACTTGCTGTTATTGAAATTTAAGTCTTAAGCCTTTGATTGAGAGTGGCAATTTAAATTATTTAAAATTTTTCGATGTTTGTTTTTATCGTAGGTCAATTACCTAAGGGCACGTGCTTGTATGATGATACACACAGTCTGACAAACCCAACTTAATTATGTTAAGGAGAGAATAATTTGTTAAGTCCTGAAAGATTCGCCAATAGACTTAGGAATTTTTGTTTTTATTGGCGTGAATGGGGGTTGATTTTTAGAAGGCCGTCGACGTTGGACTTAGAAGTTAGGTTGATAAAAACTGATTACTTGGCTTCTCTGTCTTACTTATTTTATTTATTTATTTAAATACTAACTTAATGCACAGGTTTAGGTACAATGACGGACTTACAACTTAACTATGAGATAGGTTTTTTGTTTTCCTCGCCTTCGTAGGTCTATATAGTTTCGACGGCCGGCCGGTGGTAGCGACGCTGCCTCTTGATCGGCGGTCCTGGGTTCGATCCCCAGTCGGGGCAAACCTTTGTGTAAAAAGCAGATGTTTGTTCTCGGGTCATGGGTGTTTGTGTTTGTCTTTATGTGTGTTCCAAGGGACCCACGACACAAGGGAAAACCTTACTGTGGGCCTTTGAGTGTGTAGCGTTTATTTATTATTTTATTTATTTATTTATAGGATCCAATGTATGTGGATTCACATATCTCGATTGTACCTACACGATTAAGGGATTTATTCTATCATTGCATTGTCATCATATCACTATCCTCACTTGTATTGAAATGTGGCAACTTGAACCAAATTAATCCAAAAGTGAGTTTGTTGTGTTAATTGACTATTTTTACTCATTGGGGGATTGGTGTAAGGTTAAGTCTCCGTAACAAGTAAACTGAAATATTAAATGCGAATATTATTTTTATATCGCATTGAGAAAAAAAAGTGACATCAACATCATATCTTAGTACTTTTTAATGCATGTTTTATAGATGCACCTACCACACAGCTTAAGGTTGACTGGTAGAAGCCTTGAGGCATGATGTCTGCCTCTGCTGTGCACTACTTTTGTATATAAAGTTAATTAAATAAAAATCTGAGAGATCGTGCTGATCGTGCAGTGTGTCTCCTAATAATAAAATACAAGAATTTTTGTAATAGTGTTTGGATATTGTATAATTGGAACCGGATCAGATAAGATCTTACTACTGGGAGGCCATTGTTTAGGAGCAAATTGATTTTTTATCGATCCCCCCGCCGGACGTTGATACTTGCTCGAAAATTGTCACGATTTGTCCAATTTGACGGCACATGAATCACGGGTGTTCTTGTTTTTATTATGATTCATAGCGAGACAGTCGTTGTTCGCTTATTATTATGTGATGTTTGTAGATAAGATTATGCTAAAGGTTTCTAGTCTGTTTTTCTTATTTTACTTTTTCTGGATTTCGCACAAATTAGTAAGTCGTCAAATCTTGTCAGAAGCCATTCGGCGGTGGTTTGGAAACTCTCGACTCCAGGGTTAATAAACTTCGCCACGTACTTGTTTATACTTTGTGCTTCTTTCCCAATTATATACGATGTGGAAAGAAGCACTACGTAGTGTGCAAGAAATCTTCAAAGACTATTGAAATTCAAGCTCATTATTTTTGAATGGATAAATTAATGAATAAACAATGCAGGATAAAAGTGAATTTCATCAACTTCATAGCTTACATTTATTTCCATTTTAGACTTTTTATCTTTTAAATAATTAATTACGAATTTAACTTACGCACATTCTTGAAATTTCAAATTTGAAATCAAAATGTGGAATTTATTATGGGGCTTTTAAGTACCGAAATGGTTAATAAGTATGCAAATGCATTTATTTTATTACTTTCTACCCAATTAAAACCTATTTGGTTTCAACTCCTACTGTTTTACTATGAAAAAAGACTCCGAAAACTGTTTTTTTCTTTATAGGAGGAATTTTATACATAAAATTAATTTACGATCAACCCAAGAATCCTGCAAAAAGTTTTACAGCCAATTGAAGAATATTAAAAATACATTGTGAACGTATTAACAAATGTTTAAGGGATCATTAGGGGGTGGTAGGGATGGAGGGTTAATTTATGGGGCAGAAATCGCTCACCTGTTGTCTGTGATGGTAAAAAACAAGGCTGTGTCAATCGTTTTGGTGTTTTCATTCGGTTGGGCAATGTGCATTTGTCGTGACGTGATATAATAAGGTATCAATCCAATCAATAGACATAAAGGCATAGACAGGCGTTACCATGGTGGAAGACCTATTGTTTGGCGAGATATAGGCAGAAGTACGCCGAGATGAATGCTAACCTCCAGTGATGGAGTGGAACGAGAAGAAGAAGAAGAATCCAATCCATGGGCATTTTAAATACCCTTAAGTTGCCTTACCAAATGTGGAGTATAGTAGATTGTTGCCCGAGCGCAAAGTGCATTAATTACTCACTTTAGCAAGGAAGAAAATCTACTTTTCTTTCAACTACCAATCTACACTACCGTTATAAAATATACCTATTCAAAAAATACTCAAATTAATGAAAACTTACTAAAGTTTTACAATCGAATTTACAATTCACCGAGTAGGTTTTATTCAGCCGATTTTTATTTTCAGCCAGTATCCTTTTGATTTAATGCATACATTTTATATCATACTTAATGGGAGATATTAAACCTCTGTGGTAAAATATCGAAAAAAAAAACCAGTGCATTAATGAAAAACAGTGCAATAATGGGATTTCATATAACATTTCTGCACTGTTTTGGATCTAAAAAAATACGACATTTGTGATCGGTTTTGTAGTGATTAATAATAACATTACTACGTAGTTGAAAGAAAAAGCAGTTTTGACATGTGTCGACTAGGTATGGGGTATAATAAAAATACAAGTTTCGACCTTAAGGCCAGTCCCTATAGTCCTTCAGTTAAGTACATATCTACCCAAGAATGTCGAATGAACATGGTCATTTAATGGGACATTGAGTTTACAAAAACTGTACCTGTCTTACGAAATTACATCCGAAATGCGATCGTGCGCAAGCGCCATTAAAAACACAAAAGTACATGTATTTTGAAGGCTTTCAACCATTATCGTTTTTACCAAGGACATCAGACAAGGAAGCGGGCAGGTGATAGCAATTATAATAGATTCGAATACAGATGTCCATGGGTAGAAACAAAACGCCAGCACCAGCGCACCTTTTGAAAACATCTGCCTTTAAAAAAACAAGTGTCATAAACGACACCTCCCAAGTTTATTTTACAATGCCCATTGGGCAGAGCATTGTTCTCAAACTACGGCGACATTAACGCTACACACTCAAATGCCCACATTAAGGTTTTCCTTTTGTGTCGTGGGTCTCTTGGTGTAAAGACAGACTGGGAATTGAGTCCAGGGCCTCTCGATCAAGAGGCAGCTTCACTACCACCCGTCAAAGGTAAAAAGTCCCTATACTATTTCTTGTAGTATAGGTACCTTAGTTAGGTACCTCATCGAAATATTCGCAATGTGAAATTTACACCCGTAAAGAAGGGAGTGATTGAAAACCAGCGCCGCTTTATAAAGGTCCTTCCTTGCGAAAAAGGTATGAAATGTATGTGGGATGTACTTCCTAAGACTGCCATGCATCTTCCTAAGACTGCCATGAACGAACAACAAAATCAAACAGGAAAAAGGACTATCTCTTCATTCATCCTTTTCACTCCATCGCTCATTCACACTTCACACGTTCGGATACAACTACTTAATACTCGTATTAAACACAATAATGCAGTTAGCACATTAACTTTGAATTTGAGCTGTTCGGATACAATCTATAGCGTACATGTATTCTCAAAATTGAAAGCTAGATAAACTTATAACCAAAAGTATGCAAGCGGTCTTATCGCCCTGAAGGCCTGTAAGGACTGCCCTCAAGGTCGAAAAATTTTATATTTTAAAGAAACTATAATCGAGTCAAAAAAATATATGTATAATAATAATAGTATATTCCTTTCTTGCAAGGCAATAACTATTTTTGCTGTGCTTGTGTCTCTGCAATGAGCTTACAAATACAAAAATTTACCGAATTTTAAAGTCAAAGGACTAAATTCTCCTTTTACTTTCTTGAAAGTTTGAGAACAGTTTGCAAGAAACAATGCATTCTAAAAGTTATTATTTCATAATAGATAAAAATAACGCCACCCTCAGTCTGTTACAGCCTATTTGTCCATAAAACCTTCCTCTCCCCCTTTTGTTCCCTCTAAAAGCAATATGACTAAAGATTTTCTTGATGAATAAATTTTTATTATTTACCCTTACTAACAATGGTTTTGGGGTCTTTCGAAATAGCTACATTTTGTTACCCTATTGTTTTCTCAGGTGGCTAGCAGCTTTACAAATGTTCATAGAAATATTCCATTGAAACTCTTTTGAATATTGTCCATGGTCTTTCCAAATATTAACAAAAGTTTCATTAAGTCTGTTATTGCGGTTTTAGAGCTTGTATTGGTTTAAATGTAGATAATTTGTCGTATGGTACGTCGTACAACTTGCCTACGTCACTCATTTAATTGTTTTTGTCAGAGCACTCGGGGAGTAGTGAAAACTTGAACATATATTACTTCCTTACGGTCTACTCTCCCTCCGTCTTACGAATTTGCGATCAGGTCACGTGTCCTGACGCGAGTTTAACATTTTTTATCCATCCCAAAAAGTGCACCACGCTGCTAAAGAAGTTTTCACTTCAAAATTGTCACTCTAGTTTTACAATAAATAATTTGATTTAAGCTGACAAGAAACTTAGCCAAGAAACCTATTTGAAATTGACGGTTCACGAAAATAAGGTTGTTATGTAATTAATATCATAATAATGATTTTGGGAATGAAAATGTCACAAATAAATGAATAAAAATAAAGTAATAAGAGAATTCTTTTACGTAAAATTTACAAAAGATGGCGCCAGTGTCCACATAAAAAGGAAACTTAATTTTCGACGTTGAACTCTGTGGCCTAAGCCGGCTTGAAACAAATTTGTTTATAAACTTTTTTACATCCTTTTTCAAATCGCCAGTATCGATAATGTCCAAATAACACAGTGTGCATGAGAATGCAGAAAAAGAAAAAAAAAAGAGTTTGTTATCGTTAAATTGTTAAACTCGAAGCAATCTCGACGCATCGGTTCGTAAAACTGTTTGTCGGTTAAGTTTATGGCTTTTTTCATTCATTCCCGTTCTAAGAATGGCGGCGGCTTTTTGGCGCCATCAAAAACCCACTTTTTTCGACTTCTTATTTTGAATTTAGAGGAAAAAATTGGCGCGAACCGGAGATTAAAGATGCGGCCAGTACCTTTTGTGTTATCAACACAGGTAATATGCGCTAAGCTAAAGCAATAAGGATTAATTTAATCCTCGTTTCTAAGGCATTTTTGGGTGTCTACATTTGTAATCTAATGTTGAATTCTATATTGTTTAACAATTGTTTTCGTGAAACGTACAGTTACGATTATGTGATTGCATTATTTTATATCTACCACGGCATATGCAATTTCTCAATTAGTTACGTATTTTAATTGGCCGCGAAGCATCGAAATAAGACGTCAGTTCCAGTAATAAATAAAAAAGCTTCTCAAGAATGACACTAAGGATCCATTCCCGTCTTCACTGCCATTAATAAATCTGTCAGAAAAGGTGCGTACGCGCCGCTATTAATAAAACGGTAACGGAGATGTGTCTGTCTGTATATAGACGTTTGGAATCAAGTTTTTTTCACGCGAAAGTAAATGAAAATTAATATCATATCACAGACAATTTTCTGATAAGGTATATTTGCATATTACAATACAGGACTAAAATAAATTGCTTTTATTTAAAATTTAATGTTTTAAGACGCCGCCTTTCTAGAATCAAAGAAATTTTTATTTTCTTCCATATAAATTACGCACTTACTTAATTTTGAGAAATAATTACATGTCTTAATTTCACAAAGATTAAAATAACAAAGATATGGGGTTTACTTTTGGTCTTTGGCTTCATATTTGTTAATGAAATGCGGCAATATCTTTGCTTACAAATTACATGTCTTTTAAAAATACCAACTTGTTAGATAGCGATAAATATATTTTATAGCCCGGTAAATTGCTCTTTACAAGCTTCAGATCATGCCCCCTGGATAAACAAGTAAATTGGATACTATTCTTTATTTTTTATTTAATTATAAGTAAGTGATATTAACACAATGTACAACATATTAAAATTACTGTAAGAAATAAATATGCGTCGGCGCCCTAAAAATATAATCATTTATTCGTGCAAGTGGTTACAATAATAAACATGTTTCAACACATTTAACCATTGATGAATGGCATATTTAAAACATTGCTTAATATTTCATAAAATAATTATAATATATTAAAATTCAAAATGTCAATAATTTAATTCATAATGTCATTTTTAGTGTTTAATTGTAAATATTCGGTAACACTGTAGAAATTACAACTTTGTAAGTATATGGAGGGACTTTCAGTTAGCAAAAATGTAGGGGGCGATCCTCAGCATGAAACTGAACAACTTTGCCCAAGGAACCTTTTTCTTCATATTTCGACCTATGTTTCTTGAGGAAAGTTGTTCAGTTTCGTAGGCTGATTCATATCGCTTATTTCGCTAACTAATGTAAAGTCACCCAATAAGTACCGCAAATTTTAAAATAACAGCCAAAGTCGCAGGCAGAAGCGAGCATCCACAAGTGAGATATTTGATCGAAAATTGATGGTCAAATAATTATAGCCTGCAGATTGCATTCGGGTTTTGGCAACCTATGCACCTTATGAACATTCATCGCGTCGTAAGTCCATTAACAGGAGGAAATGCACTTTTTCTGTGGAGATGTTTTTGGAAACATTAGGACTTTTTCGGGACTTTTTTGGATTTTGTTGCTTTTATTTTGAGGCATGAGTCGTGTTCTTTTTTTTTTCGTATCGATCGAGCACTTAATTCAGACCAAAGCTAACGATTTTTTGTTTTAAATGAGTGTCCGACATTTCGGTGTTGATGCAAATATCGTGATAATCTTATTCTATATTTAAAAAATATTTGAAATTTAAATTCCATTATTTTTATTTATTTATACGAAGGTAACTGACAGCAAAATGTTGAAAGTTTAAAATGTAAAGTTTTAGGTAACATGCATAGCCAATTATAGATTACCCTATTGTAGTCTTATAATTTAATTCTACTGTGTTTAAATCCATATCCACTAAGATAACTTAAACCACAAGTCACTTTTTATTTATTCTTACACAACACAATTGTTTTTTTTTTTGCCAAGCATTAACCCTTCCATACAATGAGGTGATTAGCAACTAGTGTTGGGGCGTTGTACATAGTTGGTTCTATGGCATCAACGATAGATGATCGTCCACGTACATCATTTTTATACTCTTTTCTCTTTTTATCAAGTGATAAGTATATTATCTCTCTGTTGGAAAAAAGCGTCTCCCGAAATGACTTGTTTAATCGCCGTATTTAGCAGGCCCTTTGCCGACTGTATTTCGTCAGAGAAAAACTTAAAATAACACTACATTAAACAAACATTCTTCACCCCCGACATTAACCCCTGACAGTTGACAAATGGTAGGGAAAATCTGTAACGTCTTTATTTTCGTATAATAAAGCTAGAACCGTCTTGGTCACGTCAGGTTTAAAAAAAAAAAACCGCATCAAAATCGGTCTATTCGTATGCCATAGACAGATACACACTTTAGGTCGGCATCTTCCTTGCAGCACCTTCTTTCCCTTACTCGACTTTTCGTTAGTCGGAACTGCAAAAAACAAGGATACTGTTGAAACTCCTTGACGTATTGGAATTTTTCCACGATCTGTCATCATTTTTGGATCTAGCAAGTAAAGTTCTCAGAAACAACAATTCCAATTAATATCTTAATATGTGATAACCCGGTTGGTATTGAGCCAGACTTGTAACCGGAAGGTTGCGGGGTCAAATCCTGGTGCGGGCCTGTACCACTGAATTCGTCTTTTCGGATTTATGTACGGATTTCTAATTAATTATCACTTGCTCAGCGGTAAAGGAAAGCAAAGTGATGAAACTCGAATGTCTAAGAAAATTCGTTTTCAAAAGACAAGAGTCCATCAACCCGCATTAGACCAAGCGTTGTGGACTATGAAGTAGTAGTACAAAGTTATTAGAAGCATCAACGACACGTTGAACATTTGATCGCCAAGTAGACAGCACAGCACTATCCCACTTCCCGGTCACGGTGCAATTGTTTCCAGGAATCCACTGGTGTTGTGATACCACCCCGTTTTTGTACTTACCCCTTTCATAACAGAAATTAACTTTTTCCGTCTCGGTAATTTTGTATCCTATCTAGAATGGCTATATATACTTTTGTAGATAACTTCCATAGTCTTCATGCTTAACTTTTGAGTTCGATGTCGGCTGTGAAAAAAAAACTGTTGCGCATTATAAAACTGTATCTATCTGTGTCTCTTTAGGCTTCATCTCATTTCGATTTGTTTGCTCTTCTACTACTATAAAAAATAAATAATGAGAATAAAATTAAAATAAAGTCGCGTTTTGAGTGTTAATCGAATTTGAAAATTCAATGTAAGGTTCCTCTTGAAGTTTAGCGTGATTTTCCGCATTTACCCTCTAAAAAAGCTCATTACGCGTGTAGGTCTGTGACTAGTTCAGCCACCTAAGCTCCGTCCAGAAGCTCAGAATCCTCCTGGTGATTTCGCAGGGTTCGCAAAGCTACCTTATACCTGTAAGAATTTTTTCCGGTGTTCTGCCACTCCCATGCAGTCCAGGATCACATGGACGACTGGTTCAGATACATAGGTAAAGTGACTCAAATGGACAACAATAGGTCACGATTAATGAAGGTGACCACTTACGCGACGCAACAGATTATCAAGAAGCAAAGATCTAAATCACCCATTTTTTTTAAATATCATCTTGAAACCAATTAGCAGAATGGGGGTCAACTTTTATTCCTTTTACGGACTGATTCTGATAAAAACTGCAAGGACAATTATGTCGGTATGGCAAAGAGGGGTTTTTAATTGAATGTCGACGGTCCATATGGATTTATTAACAATTCAAATAACGTCTTGCTTTTTGTTCGTTTTACGTTTAGATAGAAGAAATATGCGAGGAACACCTTTTAAGTGTTTGATATAATTGGCTATTTTATTTAAAATACAAACGTTTTCGATCAACGATGCTCCTTCATTTATTTGTTTTCATCTAATTAATTGCAATAGAAATATTAATAACTAGCATTCCGCCCGGGACTTCGTTTCCGTAGGATTTAGGGAAAATTATGTAGCCTATGTCCATCGGGGATAATGTAGCTTGCTAACAGTGAAAGAATTTTTCAAATCGGTCCAGTAGTTTCGGAGCCTATTCAATGCAAACAAACAATCAAATCTTTCCTCTTTATTATAATAGGTCTTTACCTATGAAATTGCCGATTCTTTCTCAAGCTTTATTTTATTCATAATTTATTTGATTGATCAGCCATTACTAAAATTGTTTTTATTTAAAACCTTGGCCATATAACGGAGGTATTGAGTCAAATTAATACATATTTACTTTAGATTTATTTGCTGAAAAAGAAGCTCAAATATAGCTCGTTTCATCCGTTGCCCGTTTCATTGCTTATTTGTGCTGTAACAACACAGTTACAACTTTCAATAAACTAAGTATGATGAAAATTAACTTAATATTGTCCAAACCTTCCTACAAAATTTTGCTAAATTTGGATTTCGCATTCCTGAGAAAAATCCAAAAACGTTAGTATGGAAAATTCAGTTCAGTTTTCCAAAAATATTGTATGAAAAACGGCAATTTCATAGGTAAAGACCTAATATTAGTAAGATTGAGAGGATATAACATCTTGGACAATTCACACAACGCTGTCTAACCCCTTACCTATTAAGCAATGCTTGTATTATTGGTGCTAGGTAATTGATATACTACTTTTATGTCATATTGAGCAACTTTTTAACCAATTTTTTTATATTTAGAAATAGCCTTATTTTATTTAAGTAGAATACATGGCTAAACATCGTGTGTCTGTCTGTGGCATCGTAGCTCCAAAACCAAACGAATCATCCAATTTCGAGATGGTTTTTAACTTATATTTTGATCAAAATTGGTTAAGCCCTTTAATAGTTATAACGTTATAAGCAATCGAATGTCGGGAGTGATATATATATTTTTAATGTTAGAGTTATTATTTACAATTAATGACTTGTTCTGCCATTGAATATTTAGTTTTCAAAAGTTTGAGAAACGCTGATTTAGTTCATAACCTGGTCTTCATGACCTTATAATTTACATACATACGTGTCTGCGTGTTTGTACGTTACCTACAGCGTCGTTCCTGGAATAATTCCTTGATTGGAATGGCCAGACAGTGTGTTCATTCCTCAAGGACTTTACATTGCGTTAGGACATTAGTTTGACTTTGGTTATTGTCCATTTAATCTTTTGGTGTGCACTTGAACTGCTTGAATTACTCTTATCAGAGGTATATACTTGTATTACACATTTGCTTATTGGCATACCATATTAATATATTAATGGCATCGACATTATGTCGAAGGTAATAAACAATGCGAAAGGGACGAGTATAACACTGCAGAAGTTGTTACAAAAAGTAGGTGTAAAAGATAACTAGGTCGATAGGATAGCGGCGATGGAGTTCTAAACAAAGTCATCAAAATGAAAATTTCTTCAAGTTTATTTAAACCTACGACTGAAACGTATACTTACTTAAATCTATTAACCTGTAGCGCGCTTTTTCAGGCGCATGCGATACAAATCTTGCACCCACGGGTGTGCAAGAAGCGCGCGAAGGTTGTAAACACTTTACACAATATTCAATCGACTTATTATAATTTTTAAAACTGGTTGTACACACACTCACTTACGCTCACGCATGTTATCCCATGCGGAGTAGTCATCACTTGATGCCACGTTTTATATACATTGTGAGGGTAAACTGGAGGCTCTGTAAGTAAATTTTTTTCGAAATGGCTAAAATATTATATTTCTTACGTTTCTACCCCAATGCTACGTCATTTAAAAAAAAATTGCAAAATTGAATCTGCAAAAAAAATCCATAGTTATTATCGGATCTGTTCACAAAATTTCACAAGAATCGGTTGAGAAATGCGATCTCTAGAGGAGAACCTCCGGACAGACATTCAGACTAAAGAAAGCATTTTTTCCCAATCTTAAACGTAGACGCTTCACGCTCACTCGTTCAATAAACTTTTCTGGTTACGTTACTCTAAATAATAGAAACTATTTTTACTGATTACTCATACATCAAAAATAGATCTTGTAACATGTATTTTACCACTTTAAAATGGCTTACTAGCCAAAAATTTAGCAACTCTCGTACATCAAAGGGCGTCAACTAAATGAAATATTATTTTGCCCTATCACTATTATCTGGCAGCTTAGAATATTAAAATTTGAAAATGAAATAATGTACCTTTTTCCCAGTTGATTTAATGCAGTTTGTTAGTCATAGCTCATCAAAGATCTGCCTAACTTAAGGATCGAGAACTATTCTGAAGCTTCTGCTGACCATAATCTACCGATATTCTTATATCTCGTAAAGTCTTTCCATCACATAGGATGATGTTATCTTTATCTATGATACTATCAGTAAATATCTCAGTGAAATATATTTTCTGTAAATACATTATGTGTTTTATCGTGTTAAAATAAAATATCCTACAAACACAATGTCCTGTTATCCTGTACTACAGAAACGGAATTATCAAAGCCAGGAATCTGTCTTTACTATTTCAGGTGTTTTCCCTTACTTTATGAACTGATAGAACAATACATACTGAATTAATTTTGTTTTGCACAAATGCTGTTTGCTTTTTTATCGACTATTAGAGGATGCCCGGGACTTCTTTCTTGTGGGATTTTTATAAAATCTTTCCTTACTGTTACTTTACTGTTTGTCCAACACCATTAAGGCAATCTTCGTACAAAATTTTAGCTTTGTGGGTCCATGGGTTTGGTCTGGGCGTTGATGAATCAAATGAAGTAGTGAATGAGCTCGCTCGTCTAAAGTAGACCATCTGCCTCTTTCATATTCTACGTTTGGCAGGCAATAGTTTTGTTCCATTGCCAAGGATTCCCACTGGCAACAAACCCAAGTTTATCAACCCGACAGCCCTAGGGTTTATCGCTCCCTAAAACATTGAAGATCGAGGCTGGCTGGGGTCAAATGTTCTACATAGTTGTCTTTTTGTTATCATTGTTTAATTTTTATGAATTTTTGAAGAGCTTCTTGTAATTTTAAAGAATTTCTTGTGACAACTTTTATCCTCGACATGGCCGTTGGCTATGTAGAATAAAATTACACTATAGAAACATGTATCAAGAATATAATTTTATTTGTCTTAAGCCTTATTTATAATTGAATGACGTTTTTAAAATGACTTAAAGTCCTTTTAAATAAATATTTTTTTCACTAACGTCAATCTTATTAAATCTTATAAGATTGACGTTAAAATCTTATTAAGAATCTATCTTTATCGATCTGAAAAAGAAACACATATTTTCTCCGTTCTATTGTAAGTTGCCTCTAGAAAATGTGATCTTAAGTGAATTTTCACATCGAAGCTCGAAAGGCATCCCTAAAAAAATCTTCCCAAAGTCTCACTATCTATCGATGTTGTAATTTACGAGGTTCAAGTTACGGCTTCTGACACAAGTTTTCCGCACCATATAAGTCAAGTGTCCCCGACATTTGTGGCGTGTCTATTGCGGTGTCATAGCGGCAGTGTTAGGTGTCGTGGACAGAAATACTCGTATCTTGCTGTTTAACGCTGGCTGCTTGCACACCGATACATCAAACCTGAGATTTAACTGCATCAAAATTAATGCAAAGAGGTTTTTAAGTTCAAAAGTGGTGTTCGTAAAAGAAGCTCTTTGTTTTAATTAAAAATTCAATGCCAGAAGAAATTGATGCAAATGGATCAACTGTGAAATAATGGTCATCTGAACTTAATAAATGAAACCTTAAAACAAAATTTTTTGAAAAGCATTCCGGACTTCGTTCCCGTGAGGAATCGGGAAAATTATGTAGCCTTTGTTACTCAGGGATAATGTAGCATTCTAGTGGTGAAGAAATTTTTCAAATCAGTCGGAGCCTATTTAATGCAAACAAACAATCGATCAAATCTTTCACCATTATAATAAAATAAGTGAAGACGAATTATTCGGTAACGGTGAAGAATTTTCTGCAACGCCTAAGCTTCCATTTGTTAGAAAAATTATTTTGAATGTAACAGTAATCTCTGTGACGAAACAGTAGCTTTATTCGATTAATTTATTCACCGTCGAACGACGAAGTGTTTAATTACCCAAAAATACGTCCATACGCAACCATGTAACCGTCTCCCGAGGACGGTCGTTTAGCCGCGGTTCCTTTCTACTTTTTGTCCGGGACTCTTCTAAATCCGTACGTCGTCCGGGCTAATTCGGGACCATCCATTTGTGCACCCTGCCTCCCGTTACGTAACAATACACTCATTTCCTCACAGGATTACGAGGATTTATTCGGTGGGGTGTACTTAGGCGTGAATTTTCCCATAATATTTTTTTTTGTGTTAGGAAAAGAATATTGACGCAGTGATTTACTCAATGTGATTTATTTTCTGTAGAAATAAGCTCTCGCTAGTGTCCGGTTCGAGTGGTCAGAGACAATAGAATCTCTATTAATACGATCCAAGAAAACCTCCAGGAACTTATTTTTGTGTTTAGTGTTACTAAATGTTAGATTTGCTTATCTTAACGATTTGTATCTTATGTAGAAAAGCAAGTATAGAACTGATTCTTTTAAATCGAAATTTCGACGCGGCTTAAAGCGTTAGTTTGAATCTTAAAATGTCAGCCTCTTAAGAGATCTTAATTTTTTTTAAATTTAAAATAAAGTCTTGGAAATCAAGTAGCATTCCTTGCTTGCAAGACTTTGCAGACTTATAGAAACTATGTTAAGTCCGAGGTTGACTAATAGCCTACGTGTAGTCCCTCACACATTGTTTACGTCTGTTCGAAAACTCGCCTTTTCATTTCACCATTTCTTGGCAATATGCGTCAAAGTATTGGCTTTTAATGCGTCCAAGATTTTTTAATCTATACTAATATTGTAAAGAGGAAAGATTTGTATTTTTGTATAAAACGAATAAACTTAAAAACTACTGGACCGATTTCAAACATTCTTTCATCATTAGGATGCTACATGATAGGCTAAATAATTTTCCCGAATCCCCTCGGGAACGAAGTTCCGAGCGGGATGCTAGTACCTTATATTTTGCCTGTTATAGCTATCAGCATGAACGTTTAAAATTTTTGTGAAAGAAGTCTCATCGTCCGCATATTGTAAATGTTTAGGCACTTTGATTGCTTATTCATGTTCTGGCCTTACATGTGATTACTTATTCAAAAAAGCCATTCCTAAAACCCATAGCACATAAGTCATTACATAGTGAAGGTCTATGAACTCGAAATTATCAATTAGTATTCAGATAGTTGTCTCATCAGGAAACCCGACACTGTCAATCTCTGGACTGTCCCTCCTTATCAGTTCATCAGTTTCTTATACCTCCCATCGTTGCCAAAAGGGCTACCTGTCAAATTATACGTCCTTTAGTGGGCTTATAGGTACTTAGTATGCCTTCTATGGCGTGTGACGATAATGGCATCTGAGGGTACATCGATTAATGGCTACCTAACATGCCTGGGTATGAAGGCTAGGCTCAGCAACAATACTTTTCGCACTACAGTTTAGTCTGATGATTTTTAGATGAAACATTAACGCTGCGGTCATAGGTTGCCTTTCGCTCATAGCACTGCAAAACCTTTGAGTCCCTTTTATGGTTTTTAGGTTAGGTTGGTGCCTTGAAAGAGCTTGCAGCTGGCGTTATTAATTTCAAAGGAATTACTTTACTTTGTGAATAATTTGCTATATTCACTCGCAAGATATTTAGAATATTAATAAACTCTTCACACCCAAAGGCTGACACTTAGGTTTTCCTTTGTGTTATCCCTTGGAACAGACACAAAGATAGACACGAACACCATGACCTGAGAATAAACATCTGCTTTTTACACAAATCGGGAATTGAACATAGGACGGTTGAATCAAGAATTACTACGACTCGACCAATCCAGCCGTCATGTATAATAAATTAGTAAAATAATTGTTAACCTTACCTGTTATGTGAATTAATAATATAATTGTTGACTTGGCAACAGGTGGACTAATCACTACTCACTGTAAATGCAGTGTTAATTATGTAAAAAAAAAACAGAAATAACGTTCTCAAATGTTAACGATTACCAAGAATAGAATTAAAATAAAATAGCTCAGGGTTGCATCAGGGTGTCGACCTGGGAAACGAACCCAGGACGTCACGGTCGCCACACATGAGCACGTGCCAACTAAACTCATAAATAGTTCATATCTTGTCTGCTAGGCAAGGTGAGCGTGAACATACAAACATACCAGTTTTTCTGGTTTCATTAGATTTTAATTAGCATTTTTGTCGTTAAGGAAAATCTCAAAAGGTACACACGGGGTCGGTTAAGTTTTTTTGAATACTTTTGTATTAGGAATCCTGAAATAATTTAGAACTAGTTTCCTGCCCAGGACTTCGTTCCCGTGGGAATTTAGGGAATTAATTATACACATAAACCTTCCTCTTGAATCGCTCCATCCAATGGTGAAAGCCGTATGAAAATCCGTTTCGTAGTTTTTGTGTTTATCGCGTTCAAACAGACAGACAGAGGCAGCGCGGGACTTAATTGAGTAATAGTATGATTAATTATTTTATGCTATTACTATAATGTTATAAAGAGGAAAGATTTGATTTTATTGTTTGTTTGCATTGAATAGGCTCCGAAACTACTGGACCGATTTGAAAAATTCTTTCGCCATTAGAATGCTACATTATCCCTGAGTAACATAGACTACATAACTTTTCCGAATTCCCACGGGAACGAAGTCCCTAGCGGAATGCTAGTTTAATATAAAATTGCAAGTCCTTACTCACTGGTCCATTTAGCCCAAACCCTTGGACTGAGAAAGCTGAGAAAGCTCAAAGGTTCCTCTTATAACATACGCAAGCAATAAGGAAAAATCTTTCAAAATTCTCACAACAACGAAGTCCCGGTCGTCCTCTAGTTATATATATTAGGGTGACTTTAAATTAGTTTGCGAAACGTGCCTCACCCTATAAAACAACTTACCCTACCCCTAGAAACCCAACAGAAGTTCTCAACTTTTTCGATTCTAAGGCTAATTGCACAAGTTTATGGGGAGGTGAAGTCGTCTCAAACTTTTCATATTTCGATTTCTATTTATTGAGGAAAGTTGTTGAGTACGCTCAACGTTGGATGATTAAAATCCTTAAATTTCGATAATTAGTTTAAAATATGTGTCCCATATCCTGCGATGATATGGGACACGATGCGTATTTGAGTTGATAATCATAATAAACGATACAAACATAATGGCCGCCACTAAGGTTTTCCCTTGTGTCGTCGGTCCCTTGGAACATACACAAAAACAGACACAAACACCTAAACATCTGCTTCTTACGCAAATGTCTGCTCCGACCGGGAATCGAACCCAGGACCTGTCGATCAAGAGGCAGTATCACTACCGTTCGACCAAACTGGCCGAAAAACTGATGACGATGACGAAAAAGTCATGTTACTGAAATACTATCTTATTGGGGAGTAGCTGGTCATGCGCCAAACAATACTGCATTTGAACATTTTCCAAATGTGCTTACCTTGCTTACTCTTCATCAAAAAAAGCTGAACCAATCCTGAACTGAATTGAGAAACTTCTTCGCTCAAATTAAGTCTAGACGCTGAATTCATCAACTACTCGATGTATTGTGCTTCTATGAACAATACTAAGACCTTTTCTAAATATCTTATGTTGCTATCTTTGCTACTCAGGCAAAAAACTGTATTAATCCTGACGCGGTGTCTATCAAACATTTACACTGTTTTGTGCTTCGTGTTTCTTCAGAAAACTTTTCAAAATGTACATAATCTTTGCCAAAAAACTGAATCCTCTACTCAGCAAAAAGACTTGTATCTTCTTTTGTTTCTAGTCAAGTCTAGCCGCTAAATCCATCAACCGCTCAATGTTTTGCGCTTCTATTTGTAAACACAAACATTTCTCAGAACGAATACCGAAGTAACAGTCACTACTTGTAGTGCCTTAGAACGTTGAATTGCGTTAGAATAATGGTTAGGTTAAGTTTTTTTTTATTAAGAATGGGTTCGCTCTTGACCACAATCTAGCTCAGGGCAAAGATGCGGTCGAGGATGTAGCGAGCTCATCCAGAAGAAGCCTATTCACTCGTACTTTAAAGATATTCGGGTTGTATGAGCTCGGAAATACAGACGCCGGCAGAGAATTCCACTTCTTGGCAGTGCGCAATACAAAAGATGAAGAAAAGCGCTCAGTACGTATCCGAGGGATCTCGACAAGATAAGAGTGATACCCCGCAGTGCGTTTGGACGTCCGATGGAAGAAAAGGGCAGGCGGAATGAGCTCATGCAGCTCCTGAGCACACTCCCCGAAGCACATCTTATAAAAAACACATAGGCAAGCTACTTTGCGTCTATGAGCTAGGCTTTGGAGCTTATCCTTGAACAGCTTTTTATCACCAATGAGCCTCCTGGCTCTGCGATCCACCGAGTCTAGTGCAGCTAGTTGGTATTTAGCCGAACCATCCCAAAAGTGGCTACAATACTCCATGCACGATCGGACCTGCGCTTTATAAAGGGTAAGAAGTTGATCCGGCGTGAAGTATCGCTTAACCTTGTTAAGGATGCCCAGCTTTTTGGCCGCAGTTTGAGCCTTAAGACTCGATGGAGGTGCCGAAGTCTCTTGTAATATTAATTTTTATATGATCAAAGATGCTTCTGCGCTGATCATTAGTTCCTCAGCCCGCCTTTATACATTACTCTTTTGTATTTGTTCATTTGTAAAAGTGTGTTTTTAACTCGCACTTTATATATAAGTTTGTTATAAGTTAGTCTCTCACCTCAATGGAGGTATGCATGCCATGATCCTCTACTAATTACCCTAAGGTTGACTGGTGGATAATGCATTTAGGCATTAAGTCCGCCATTTTACATTTGTGCATTAAGTTATGTAAATAAAATAAGTCTAACGTGTGTGTATCTGTATGTCTATCTGTGGCATCGTAGCCCCTAAAGAAATTGGCCGATTTCGATGCGATTTTTTTTGAAAGCTGACGTAATCTATACTAGAATCAAGTAGGTATTTAAAAGAATGTAAACAAACCTAAGCTGTCAAATCAGACGGTTTTGCAGGCTTCAGATTATCCGGCAGAATTAAAAATCACCAATTGTTAAATATGGTCAAGGCAAAACGTGTACTCTTAAAATTGGTCGTAATTTATTTTTCTGTCAAACCTAGAATTGGGTGTTTTTTCGGTAACAGGTTTCTAATTAATTATCTTATTTAAAAACTGTTACTAAATTAATTGATTAAAAACGTTAAATTTGTAGTTTATTGGAGACGAATAATATATTTTTATGTCTGTGAAAAGTGATACATGAAAAAGTATTATTTTCCGATAATGTAAAATACAGCGTATGAGAATCAAATGTTGTGAATGTGTAAAAACCTTTTGCGTGTTGTTTACATTCTTTTAAGTACCTACATGATTCTAGTATAGATGATTGTTAACTATATTTGATCAAAATTGCTTCAGCCGTTTAAAAGTTATAATCGAATGTTGGGAGTGATACAACATTTTTTAATTTTAGTGTTATCATTATTAAAAATTTCTGTACATAAGATCAGCTGCAAACTTCCTCCCCTTTCAATTCTAAGGCGAGCAACGGCGCGCCGCGAACCGTGTCTTCACCATTCGTGGCTAGAAGTCGGGATGCCTCGCCAGCGCACGCGCCACTGCCCGCCAACTAATTAATACATGCCCTTCCAGCTCTTTATTACCGCGCAGACGCTTTTTTGCGCGCGCTTTTTCGCGTTCAAGCGCGCGCGCTTAAGGTGAACGCGTGAGGAGTACTGTGGAAATAATAATGTAAGTTGCGGTTAGGTTGGACTGTTATGAAATACCTATACTATTCCAAAATGCTTTTTAGTTGTATTTTTCGAAAAATGTGTATCATTTTAGGTAAATCATAAACGTCGAGGTAAAAGTATTGTATTGTACAAATTGTGGGTACGTACATAAGTCTAAATAATGTTTCTGGAATATACCACTAAAACTGTAGTACTAGTCATACCTAGGCTTAAAGTTTTTGTAACTTATTAATTATGTTTTTTTGTTCCAACCAAACTAGAACTATTTTCTTTAATTACTAGTGGTAAGTAAAACTGAAAGTTAAAGCAGTAATTTTTCTTTACCTCGCTGTTCTTAAAAAATATCAACAGGAAAGTGACTTTCCAATCAATTTTATTTAACCCTGACCTTCTCGACCCAATCCCATTGGTTTTCCATTACACTGACTTCGTCCTTCACCCTGAGGTAAATCAGTAAAGTCACTAACTCGGCTAACTCCTGAAGCCGGACGAAACTTTGTGCCGGATTTTCCAAGCTATTTACCGGATCTAAAGATCCCAGTTGTAGAAACTAACTGTAGAAACTTTTTGCTTGTTTTATAGTATAGTTACTAGTTCTCATTAACCCTTCCTAGCTTTTTTCTAAGAATGTAGACAGGGTTAAAACTTGCAGTAGTGCTATGATTGCACTTTGAGTACTTATAAACAGATTTTGTTAAGATTGGAGTTTGTGAAACGTAAGTAAATGAAAATTGTCATTCACCATTTGTAAAATTGTTCAAAAAGTTATTTGTAAGGTATAGGTTTTATAGATTCTTTGTTCTCATTACGTACCGATGTTCGCTTTCATGAGATATGGCTATAGTTAAAAAATAAAGTAAGTATATATATTATCGTTCGTGTCGTCAAGACATTTGTTGCTATAAAAACTATAATACAACTTTTGATGTATTTTTTTAGTATTTTGATATAATTCCGCTTTCAACTATGTTCCGTGTCATTAAATGTGTATCGAAAGTGAATCAATGTTATTGCAGCTGCGTTCGTCAGGTGTTGCACGTCAGAAGTGAAAAGATGACAGTTGGTGAATGAAGAATGTTCCTAAAGTTGAAACGTTTGGAGAAATGTGTCAATCATAGTTTGAACAAAAAATATGACTTTGTGACCTGGTTTTTGCTTTTTTATTTAGCTTTATAAATCACTAGCATTCCGCTCGGGACTTCGTTCCCGTGGGAATCGGGAAAATTATGTAGCCTATGTTAATCAGCCTAACGGTGAATGAATTTTTAAAATCGGTCTAGTAGTTTTGGAGCCTATTCGTTACATACAAAAATACAAATCTTTCCTCTTTATAATATTAGTATAGACTAGCATTCCGTTCGGGACTTCGTTCCCGTGGGAATTCGGGAAAATTATGTAGCCTATGTTACTCAAGGATAATGTTTAATGTAGCATCCTAATGGTAAAAGAATATTTGAAATCGCTCCAGTAGTTTTTAAGTTTATTCGTTACATACAAAAATACAAATTTTTCCTCTTTATAATATTATTGTAGATTTATTGAATTCTACGCCCTAAAAAGCATTTTGTTAAAAAAAGGTGTCTGCAATCAAATGGTACTCTCTCTTGATGTATGAGCAGCGTTCTTGTCAGCACTCTACGAACAACTATTATCACCTTTTATTATACCTATTTTCCACAACAAATATTTTCATCAATTCATTGATTGATTGCCCGTCACACACATCTATCCTCCTAAAAGTACTACGTACATTCAAAAGCCCAATGTATTCAAAGGCCAATTTAACCTTGCTTCAATGTATTTCCTATCTGGTGTCCTATGACCACCTTGATTCCGGGTATATGAGGATCTTATTTCAATATTTTTGACGAATATTTAAAAACTAATACCTATAAAACAAGTGGTCTGCACATCATATACGAAAAATAAATATAAATCTTCAAAGTACTCCTCAGTCGTTAGGCTGTCGTTGCAATAATGGGATCACAACCTGCAAGCTAAAGCTCGAGCTTTAAAAACTGTTTTACGGCAACTCGATGCTAATTCCAGGATTATATTATACGAGTACCCTACCTACCGCGATCAGTGTGCTTTGACCTTTAGAAGAGTTCCGTAGCCAAAGCATTGCCAAAGAAATCCTTTTTTTTAATTAGCTTCATCGTTCGTCTTAGGTGTCTTATGAATTGTAATAGGAAATTTTCACATAATTGCCCTGTAAATACGAGCCTTTGCCCTCTACTTCGTCTGTTTATAATGTTGGCAGTCAGAAATAGCGTAGATTTGTATGGTAAAAGATTTCTTTAAGTCGCTTTAGTAGTTCCCAAAAATGCCCCTAGTAAAAAAACATTACTGCTCTATATTATTGTTACTATAGTTATAGTGTAAATAGAGTATCAAATTAGTCTGATTTCATATATCATAAACATTATCGCTCTGTAATTTTACAGTCCTGAACCCTTACTGCGCTATCCCGACTCGCTTTAATTTTTTTTTTATCCACTTTATGAACGAGCGATTATTTTTTCGTTTCCGGTTTTTGGACGGTTACCGATCCACCTTTAATTGTAGATTTATTAATGAACTTAGCAACGCTAAGGTAATACAATATTTCTAGATTTTTTTCGGCCTTATGAATATTCGTTTGGCAATTTAATATGCAAATAAGTTTCTTTACCTGTTCGTGCAACCTTTTTATTTTATCGATTTGTAAAATAACTTCCAACGTATCGATGGGATAAGGTCTGATAAACTCTTGTTTTTTTACTCAATCAATCAATTAATTACGATTGAATTTATAAACTTGTTCTATCTATGATCATTAATCACCTTCTGCTTTATCTATAGCGAATGTAGGCTTTAAATGAAATATAGAATATGTTTCATAGGAGTACATAAGTATCTGTGTACATAAGTATCTGTGAAAATACATAGGGTCTTGGCATTACATAGTTTAATTTCTTCTGTCGGACGTCCAAAGGCACTGAGGGGTCTTGTCGAAATCCCGCGGATTCGCATTGCGCGCTTTTCATAATCTTTTATATTGCGCACTGCCAAGGAATGGAATTCCCTGCCTGCGTCTGTATTTCTTCTTTTGGGTGAGCTTCCTACATCCTCGACTGCATCTTCGCCCTTGTGGTCAAGACCGAACCTATTGTTAATAAAAAAAAAGTCTATTTATTTTCATATTGCTTCTCCTTATTTGAATTTTACTAGCTTCTTTTCTAATTATATAAAAAAAAATTGGATGTACACTTTCGTACTGCACGATTCTTCGAACAGCGTTTCTTCTCGAGTACGGATTAAAAATCGATTAAGAATCGATAAGTTAACAGTACAAGGCATTCCAGATAGGTCTTTGACACGGATGCTTTTTACATGTTCTTTTTAAACTTGCACCTGTTTGTAATGTATGTACTTTTGATGCGGACAAAGTTGCATTTTAATGTTTATTTTATTCTTGGAATTCCAAACGTACTTTGTAATTACGTCACCACCAAATAAAAAAAGTAAACGTATTTTTGTATTTTAAATGTTTTCGTAATTTTATTATTTTTATTTTTCTCGCTTTTAGCCCGCAACTGCATAGAAAAATAATCCTTATTGTAAATTAATTTTAGCATCTATTTGTTTTGTTTGTCCTTCTTTCATGTTATAACGGACTCAGATCTACTCAATATTTTACACTGGATAAATAAATAAATAAATAAACGCTACACACTCAAAGGCCAAGGTTTTCCCTTGTGTCGTGGGTCCCTTGGAAAACACATAAAGACAAACACAAACACCCACGACCCGAGAACAAACATCTGCTTTTTACACAAATGTTTGCTCCGACTGGGGATCGAACCCAGGACCCGCCGATCAAGAGGCAGCGTCACCTACCACTCGACCAAACCGGCCGTCACTTGACCAAACTGGGATAATTAGCGGTAGAGAAGACTGGAAAGTGATAAAGGTCCTTTTACCTACAAGACCGAAGAACTGAAACAAAGTTTAACTTAAACTAAGTTTAATTAAAGTTGGAGCAAAAGGACTCGCGAGTCGTACTGTTTTTGAACGAAAGGCTGACAACATAGAACCACTTTCACGTAAAAGAAAGAAAGATTTGTTATTTCGGACATCACAACACATATAACAGTCACGATCACAATAATAATACACAGGAGAGAAACATAGACGTGTGGTGATCGGCTTAGAATAACACCACCCCATTTCTTTCCGTGGGTGTCGTAAGAGGCGACTTTGGAAACACAAATGAGACCTGCCTCCTATTAATCCATCTCAGGCAACAACACCTCATTTTTTTATGAATCTGAGGTGTTGTCCTATGGTCTCATGCGGTGTGGTAGGCTCTGTAAAGGGCCGTCTGGTTCGCGACCACCCTCCTACCGAAGTCCGACGCCAAACAGCTTGCTGTGTTCCGTCGGTGCGTGGGAGTACCAGTGCCTTATAGGCGTTTTCTGGGTTAACTCGCTCCATCGTCGACCTCATCTATGACCTTGGTCAAGATTGAGGTCAAGAGTTAACCCATCCTATATATAAAATAAAAAAAAAACATAAAAACAATAACTAACAATCTTTAGATCGCTATGTGTTATAGGGTCCGAGGTAAGCATGTGTTATTTGAACTCGATAATAATAAATGACAAAAAAATAAATGAAAATAAAAAGTCCATTTGCAGGCTTACCAAAGTTTAAAAGACATTCTTTGTCCATTTGCTAGCTATGCTGTCAAAGTGGCTGTCAATTTTTTTTTTAGAATTTCATTTAGGTTTCTTTGGGAAAGTTGTTCTATTTCATGACTAGATTAACCCCCGAAAGTTTTGCCAGTAAAGTCGTCCCATATATCAACAGCTCCACTAACTATCAGACGGACAGCAGACGGTTGTTTCCGATAGCAAACCGGTTGCGATACGTTGTTCTCTTTAATTCTGAGTAATGCTCCCGGATGTAGGCGAATTCTTTTTTATAAGGAAATGCCATGCGAGATACCCTATTGGCCAGTAATTTTAGTAGTATATATGTATAATTAGCTACCCGAAAATATTCTTTTTGCGATGATAAAGTTTTGCTATGACACAGTTTATCCAAACAGATCTTCTGATGCGGTGTGACTTTAAGATGCTACTTTATAAAGAATTGGGTTTGCTCGTGACCACAATCTAGCCCAGGGGCGAAAATGTGGTTGAGGATGAGCAAGTCCACCCAGAAGATGCCTATTTACTCGGACTTTAAAGAGATTCGGGTTATATGAGCCCGGAAATACAGACGCAGGCAGAGAATTCCATTGCATTGCGGTAACGGAATATAAAAGATGAAAAGAAGCGCTCAGTACGGATCCGAGGCATCTCGACATTTACTTTACACACTTAATTTCTAACCGTGTGGGTTTTATTAAACGTAATCAATTTTGATCATATTTACAATAATCAATCAGCAATTCAGATCAGTAATCGATACAGTAATTGCATGTGTCATTTCTTAGAAACGTTTCGATCGATTTTGTTAACTATTTTTATTGTGTCTTTTGTCAAGACAAGTTTTATATGAAACCAAATTCATTGCAAAAATTCTCACTACATAGAACGTACTCGCTCGAGGGAAGAAATCTAACTTTACATAAATTTTCGAAGATAGTACGGAGGGCCGCACATCAAGTTACCACACGCTTGCACTCTGTGCTGTTGCGATTAGAGCGGTTTTGCAACGAAAATCGAGTAACTGATGCGCTGGCCTCTGTACAATGCGCGAGCGAGGACCGTCTTATGTGTAAAGGCACTTATAATAGCATGATTATTTAATATTTTCAATAAACCGAGTACACTATCAACCCATGTATAATACAAACAATAAAAATAATACTTGTAAAAAGTCTCACATCATTGCACTTTGAAACATCGTACTTTACCACGCTTTGTATGGCTCAGAGGTGCAACTGTTGACTGTTTTTTCAACTCACAATAAACTTGGATAAACTATTGTGTTGGCTGCGGGCCGACAACCTTTGCAAAATGTAAAAAAAAAAGAAAACAAAAACATTTAGCGTGGCTAGTTCATTGGTCTGATCGAAAACAGACTGGACTCTTGGAAAAATTTTAACGCGTCGCGTAGTGAATGTTAAGTTTTCAAAATTTTATGAAGATCCTTTTTTTTACCAGTCCATATACGTCCCCACCGAGGGACACGGGCCCCCCCTCGAAACACGAAGGGGATTTAGACCATAGTCCACCACGCTGGAGCAATGTGGGTTGGTGGACCACTCGTCTTTCGAAAATGAATTTTCTTGGACGGGGGGGTTTCATCACGATGTTTTCCTTCACCGTTGATCAAGTGATAATTAGAAATCCATACATAAATCCGAAAAGACGAATTTAGTGGTACAGGCCCACACCAGGGTTAGAACCCGCGACCTTCGGATTACAAGTCCGGCTCATTACCAACTGGGCTAACACCCTACTCCTTACTAATCTTGCAAACGCGAAAGTAAGCGTCTACCTGTTGCCGTTATAAATTGCTAATGCTAATTACGCCTACAGAAATTATAAAATAGTTCAAATATTTGTTAAAAATCAAATTTGTTTGATTGAAAAAGTATAATAAATACTTAATTTACTTTTATATTTTGTTTCACTGAAAATCAAGATTTTCGTCAGAAATAAATTTTTGTCAGGCAAAACTCTTTGCTGTCATTCTATACAGCCAGTCAGTATGAAGCTTTATAAAAAAGGTAATAAATACTCTTACTTGTCAAAAGGGTCACTGAATTATCAAATCAATCAAGTACTTGCGTCATACATTTTTGTAAGTAACTCCATTGTAAAATATTTAATTTATTCTACTTTTTAGTATTTGTTGTTATAGCTGCAACCAAAATACATCATCTGTGAATATTTCAACTGTCTAACTATCTCAGTTCATGAGATACAGCCTGGTGACAGACGGACGGACGGACGGACAGCGGAGCTTTCGTTATATGGTCCCGTTATTTCCTTTGGGTACGGAACCCTAAAAAAATACATACAGCCGAACATAGAACCTCCTCCTTTTTGGAAGTCGGTTAAAAATTTAGCTCGTGGAAGCGTGTGACCAATGGTATTGGGGCGTTGACCTTCAATTTGATGGAGATAAGGGGCTCAGTCATTAGTCAGCTTCTTATCGTGTAGGTATAGTCAAGTGTGTAGCGAACTTGGCTGACCTTGGTGTCAGAGTTTTCAAACCGCACAATGGCCTCTGACTTGGTTTTAACGACTGTAGTCAATCGACAACACCCGGGACCGATAGATTAGCGTGCCCTTCGAAGCACGGAAACGCTCGTGATAAATTTTGGTCTCTCATCAGATTCCCTGCCTCTGTGTTCGTTGCTTAACCGCACTGATCGGCCCAAATCAGCGAGCGCCACTAGGCTACGAAAACTTCAAATCAGGTCATACCTAACATTTGTCTACAAATCAGGTTAATACAGACAGCAGCACATCAGATTACCAACTTGCACTACGAAAGCCGACGCTATTACGACCGAAACATGAGCGACGTCAAGGTTAACGTTTTAACGTCTGTACATATCAAATCTCAACAACTAACAACTATTACAAAGTGTTACACAGATACATAAATTGTATAATAAGACTCGGAAGTATATTTCCGTTGTAATACTCAGCATACTTAATACAATACTTAGTCAAATATGGTAAAGTACGTGGGTGTACATCGCTAGCGAAGTTGAAGGTCGTTCAAAATATATTTTTATGGTTTTCGCACGTGTCAAATTGACCATAGCATTCTCGTTTGGTGGTCACGGAAATTTAAAGTATGTGGGTCTTTTTGGTAGTTGACATTTTTTATTCTGGTCTTTAACTTTGGGGCCTCTTTAATATTATTCATTGTCCTTAGCAGTTTATGTTGATTTTATGTAGTTGATAATCGGGTTGATAGGTGGAGTTTCGGAGAGTGTGCTCATGAGCTTGTCATGCCTTCCCCTTTCCACCATCGGACCTCTAAAAGCACCGGAGGGTCCCTTCATTACCTAGTAGGCACCCTGCAAATTCTTACCGTACGTTTTTTCTCAACTTTCTCAATGCGCTTTGCTATGGAATGCATCTCTGTGCTTGCTTATAAATATCTAAGTTACTTAAGAGAAGTCAATCCCGGGCTGACAAATCTCACTATCTGATGATCATGCAAAGCTCTGTTGAGTTTCTCAGTAGCTCATTCTTCTCTGGTTTAGTTTCCTAACTTTTTTGTTTTTTTACCAGCCCATATACGTCCCCATCGAGGGGCACGCGCCTACCTTCGAAACACGAAGGGGATTTAGGCTAAAGTCCACCACGCTGACCCAATGCGAAAAATAAAAACGAATCATCTTAAACGTGCGGGTTTTTCTTCACCGCTGAGCAATTACATAAAATCCGCAGATATATCTGAAAAGACCAATGCCAGTGCCTTAATGGCATTGTCTGGTTTAAATCGCTCCATCGTCGACCTCATCTATGACCTTGGTCAAGATTGAGGACAAGAGTTAACCCATCTTATAATAATAAAAAAAGACGAATTTAATCGTACAGGCCCGCACCAGGATTTGAACCCGCATCCTTCCGGTTACAAGTCTGGCTGATTACCAAGGGCTATGCTTCAGCTTAATCTCTTACTTCATCATTTGCTTCTGTTTCATTGTCATCGATTCATATCTACCTGTCGCGAAAAACAAAAGTCAGGGTCAAGTCCAAGGTTACGACTGTTGAGTTGGCGATTTCTCAGAAATTGCCAAACTGTCACAGACACCCAAATTATTGCCAGCGGTGTGTCTGATTCATTAACTCTTGATTTATATTTGAGAAGAAACGAGTTTTGTATATAGTATCGAAAATTTAATATGAAATTTATGATGAGATTTCTTTTTGTGTGGTCCGTGAGAGCGTGGAAAATTGATTGGAAATCTTTATTGGTTTAGATGTAGAGTCATTGCAGCATTATAGATGAAGCTTAGTAGACAACTTGATTAATCTTTACATTCTCATAAATCGTTTTGAAACAAGTTAAGTTTTTTGCGTGAATGTGTCGTAAAACTTTATTTAGATTTGATTTGACTTTTAATAATTTGACATGAACCGCTTCTCCACTGTTTCGAAGAGAGATTCGTGCCCCTTGATTGATGACGATGTGAATTCACAATAGCTCAGAAAAAAATTCAAAAGTTCACCACTTCACCACTGTCTCATTGGGGTAGGCTGAGACCACAGATTGCCACTGGTACGATCCAACCACTTCTTTCGCTTCCTCTATTCGTTTCGCATGCATGAAAATCTTCGGATTCGGTTACTCTTATAAGGGTAACCCATCCGAATCCACTAGGTTAACAGAAGTAATGATTAACATACTGAGTGATGATGATATCTCTAAAAAAAACAAATCTATTCTCAATTTTTTCGCACAAAACGCACCCTTCCGTCACATTAAAGCTCAACATAATGACAGGTGTAAAAAAATGATTTGTGGCGTGTGTTTTAGAAACCGACTGTGTACTATGTTATTATGGAGATCTAACATAGATTTTATTTCGCATTTGTTACTTTGTTGCTATAATAGTAAGGTAGATATCCATCGTGAAGCGATCATGTTATTATGTCCAACCCTCGGGCGGTTGTCATCGGGTTTGTCATAGTTGCGGTTGATTATTTTAATTACTGGTGTTATATGTGAAGGGTTGATATCAAATACAAATAGGTTTTTGCAATAGCAACATATTTTTAAAACACTACACACTCCAAGGCACACACTAAGGGGCTTGTGTCGTGGGTTCCTTGGAACATACACAAAGACAGAAACGAACACTCAGGACTCGCCGATCAAGAGGCAGCGCTTCTACCACTCGACCAAATCGTTATCATTTTTTTATTTTTTTTTATTATAAGATGGGTTAACTCTTGACCTCAATCTTGACCATAAGGTCAAAGATGAGGTCGACGATGGAGCGAGTTAACCCAGAAAATGCCTATAAAGGCACTGGTACTCCCACTCACCGACGGAACACAGCAAGCTGTTTGGCGTCGGACTTCGGTAGGAACCAGGTCGCGAACCAGACGGCCCTTTACAGAGCCTACCACACCGCATGAGACCATAGGACGACACCTCAGATTCAGAAAAAAAAATGAAGTGTCGTTGCCTGGGATGGATTACTAGGAGGCAGGTCTCATTTGTGTTTCCTTAGTCGCCTCTTACGACACCCATGGAAAGAGATGGGGTGGTGTTATTCTCAACCGATCACCACACGGTTAAAAACATAAACACGGTTCTTCTTCTTATCAGCCCATGTACGTCCCCACCGAGGGGCACGGGCCTGTTTTCTGATTTTCCCAATAAAGAATTATGTTATTCGAAATACCTTAAAAGGTTTTAGCCCTGAAAGACCTTTGAACATAATACTACTGTGACCGTCCATGACCTTTGCCGGTCCTATCGGTCGATAAACGCCTGACGTCACACGATACGTTTTCATTGCCAAGGTTTATGAGAGGCCGCAGCGTTTCATTCGGTCTGAATCCTAAATTAGGTGATTCAGGTGAATCGTCTTGAAACCGATACGGTTTTCGTCTTCACAATAACACGTCCCTGATTTGATTTTGACATCCGATGAGTTTTCCAATGCTTTCATATGAAAACTAAGAAATGAGATGGGGTGGTAAATGTTTTTAACTGACTTCAAAAAAAAGAGGAGGTTCTTTTTTGGAAGTAAGAGTATTTGGAACATATCTGATGTAAACGTCAAGTCACAAGAATACCGTATAAATATGCATATCGCCGCCATTCATTTAAAAAACGTCAGCAAACTTGTTGGCAGCTAAAATGTTCTCTATATTTTTCTTGGCCTCTTGTTTAAAAAAGAAAATTGGCCTTATACTATAGGTTATAAAAATATTACTCATATTGAAGGTGTGTACCATAGTCGTAGTAAGGTTGCAAAATGCTTAAAATTAGGTGGATATGAATGTTTTATCTATCAGCATTGCACGACACGGCAACAATTCTTGCAATAAAATAACCTAATTGGCTGATAAAAGAAAATCATCGGCGATGTCAATTTGATGAACACCAAATTACACAGCCTCAGGTCCGTATTACAGAACGCGACTCAGACTCTGATCTATACTTAAGTGTTTTGGTCTTAGTCATTTTGATAGTGAGAGAAAGAGGCAATAAATATTTAAGGCGACTACAGCACCCGATAAAGGCAGCACATATAGGAATAGTGCCATCTCCGTCTCTCAACAGGCCTGGGCCGGCAGTGCAAACAGTGTCGATACACAAAGTTTTCGGACTATAAAAGCGTGCGTTTGTAAAAACATGTTTGAAAGTTAGAAAATTGAGATTTATGGAAAGGTAACAGTTTAAATCGAAAAATACGTTAACTACTTATCGAGAGTGTTCAATCACGAACATTTTGATAGCAAATTCAAGTTCCTGTGTGCATTTTACTATCGTTTTTACAGCTTAAATGATACACAATTTGGGTATTTAGAGATGACTTTGTGAGCTTTTTCTATAGAACCAAAAGTGCTGAATCATGTTTTCAGCAAACTACTTATCTAGTTTATGTCCTGAATATTACCGTAGTATTTTTTTTCTTCGATTTGATGCAGTGCGTCATGCTTATCTACGCATCGTAAAATCGTAATTTAGGTGCTGTAGTCGCCTTAAGTATAGATCAAGACTTGAGTCTCCTTCTGTGATACGGACCTTAGTCCTATGAGGCTCCTTAAAAGTCAAAAAAAACCAGTGGCATTTTAGTCTTTCGCCAATATTCAGGTTCAAGGCTGGTCGTATTATAGGAAACGAGAGTTGGCGGAAATATTCAGTAGTTGCCCAATAAAACTTCAGCATTGCTTGTTGCCAGGAGAGGAAAAGTTAAAGAAAGCACCCCGTTTTATGACAAAGATTGAACGAGATATTATTTTGAATAATCGAGCGATGGTCTTTTATAGTTTTTCCGCGAATAGTTTTTTTTTTGTTCTTTATATTTGGTAACTCAAACTGTGTCCCCGCATTTTATTTTTGTTATACTTTTTGTGAATGTATACGAACTGTTTTTGGAGCGGGCGGTAGCTATAAAATCTTCGTCGTCATTATCGATTGCCTTTAAAAAACTACTGAGTGACTGCCAGAACACATACTCACAAAATTCATACATACACAGAGTAGTCAGTCTATCCAGTTCTAAAGGGATGATTTCAAATCCTTGAACCTCGTCATTATATGCATGTATATTCCGAATACCTTCAAAACAGTTCAAAGCCCCGACAGGACTCATACTTTCGCCTATTATCCAGCCTCCCGGATCTACCGCAAGCACAATGTTCTCAGATTTCACACCTGTCTGGCACTTTGTCTCAAAACACAAAACAAACGATTGTGGCCGCGGACAGTTTGCTTTGGAGGCCCCAACACGTGTTTAGAGTTCAAGGTTGGACCGTCGGTCATTAACTCTTGATTTTTTGCGCAATTGCGTCGCGGCTAGTCCAGACAGATACAGCCACATATAGAGCTAATGGTCAGTAGTGTAACCGGTACATAAAAACCAAAATACTAACAATAATTTATGTTTCTGGAACCTCATATCGACGACGTTTGAACACTGAAGTAATCAATTTAATGCTTAAATTGCAAAATGACATCTGAATTCGGTACATTTGAGTAGATATGTTGTAGGTATTGAGTCTTTAAAATTTGAAGTTTTCTACCCCTGCGTAATCTGAGAAAGAAGAAGGCAAGTAACATGATGAGAGCAAAATCATAACATAAATCGATTTGGATTTTATTGTGTTAGAAATTTTCAAATTATTTTCTGATTAATTCTGATTAATTTTAGGCAATGCTTATTTACTTGATATAATATTTCAAAACGTAGCCGTAGCCTACTCGAAATTCGCAAACAATTCAGATCACTTATTCCGATATTAATGCAGGCTTCAATTCAATTTGTGCTTCAAACATATCAAGTTAATTGAAACTAATGAATTGAACATCCATAATCATTAGGGCATAAGGAGGCTTTGAAGCTCCGTAACATGTTCTAGAAAGCCGAAGAGTACATATGAGAGTACATTTAGGTAATAATGTAGCTCATATTTCTCCTCTAGTGGAATAATGGAATTCATCGAAACAAAGTACCGAGGAATTTTTGATAAACCGAGCTCATTCCTCGTGTAAATACACAGGGAACAATTTTCAGTGTAGTGATGAGTTTTCTTTTAAGATGACATAGCTATAACACTATGGCATAGCGTTACACAAGCGTTTGAGTATTTACAAACTTTTGAGCGTTGTTGCAAGTGGGGTGACGTCTCTTCTTTTTCCTAGCGTCTTGTACCGTTTCTCATTCAAGACACGCTTGACCATAGTCCAGAATTTGGCAGGTCAAGTCGTTCTAGTAAAGCGACTGCCAACTGACTCTGCGATCCTGTTAACAGGGGAACCTGACTGGATTGGATCATGGTTACACTACACGTTCAGTCGTCTGAAAGTGCAGGTTTCCTCACAATGTTTTCCCTCACCTTAAGAGTATAGATTAGTGTACAACAGATATACATAACTCAGAAAATGATTACGAAGTCTTTGAAAATAAAGAAAATAAAGTCTCGTATGTGGCAAAAATTTCCATTTCTTGTAACCCTATTGCTTTCCTAAAATGTATCTACAGATAGATACATGAGTAATGTATAAACATGACATTGCGCTTTATTCTGACGTTCTTGGCACGAACTCGCTCATGAAAGTATTTTTTTTACGAAGCTTTTATTTTATTCTGTTGTGGTTTTGAGCGATTACTTTGGGAACGCGTAATTTGTAATTGCACTGTTTTTCTTGTCAGTACGTTTTATATTAGTTGTTTGTAGTAACATTTTAATAGACGGAATAACTTCATTAGGAACAAAAAAATTGTGTACCTTAAATTACACAGATCTTATATACTGGACACCGTTGAAGATGTGGCTATCAAGGTATTATGTAAGGCTTCGGGTTTTCGTGTATTATTGTCAAAACTAAGCGGTGATAGCCCAGTTGGTAATGAGCCAGACTTGTAATCGGATGGTTGCGGGTTCAAATTTTGGTTCAAAAAAACGCACTAAATTCGTCTTTTCGAATGTATATAGGTATTTCTAATTATCACTTGCTCAACGGTGAAGGAAAACATCGTGATGAGACCCGCATGTCCAAGAAAATTTATTTTCGAAATACGCATTGGGCCAGCGTGGTGGACTATGGCCTAAATCCCCTTTGTGTTTCGAAGGGATGCTTGTGCCCCTCGTTGAAGACGTATATGGGCCGATAAAAAACATTAAAAATTTCAAAACTAGCCAGTACCTACAATTATTACCAATTCTTAATGGCCCTTGAGGCAGAACTCATTCAAAGCGGTGACCAAATACCAGAAGGATTGTAAGCCTCCCAAGAAATGGACTTGTGTTTGGAGCAGGTCGCATCCTTAAAACACAAGCTCATGGACATGTGCATTCTCCCAATCCTTAGGCAAACTTGGTCTTTTCACACTTGGTCTTTGATGGCAGCACAAAGGTTCAGCCTCGAGGTTTGCCGACGTGCCATGAAGCGCAATATGCCTAGTGAGTACCCGATTTACTTGAAGTAGGAAAAATCTTTAAAAAATATTCTCCCATACAAACAAACTCGAACAAAGAATTAGCGTTAAGAAAAAGTTAGTTCACTCAAGTCTGTAATTTAAAGACGAGTCCACACTTGAGTCTCTTCCGGCGTTTGCCTTAATTTAGCGTTCTCAGATTCTAGTACAAAGACCTCACCATTCATATTCATTCATTAACGTTATGGCTAGTGCTTACACAGAATGGGTTTTTTCGCTTTTTTTGGGTTCCTTACCGAAATGGTAAAAAACTAACCCTTATTGGATTTATCAGCTATTTTATTAAAACTATTTCATTAAAAGTTATAGGTATTTTGTGCATTTTATTTTTGTCATTGTTAACCCCCGACAAGAGGGGTGTAATAAGTTTGAATGGACCGATTTCAAAGCGGTTTTTCTTCTTTGAAAGCGGACACAAGATGGTTCTCAGCTATATTTGCTCAGTTCAGATGCAGGACATCTTATTCGAGACCCTGGTAAGCAATGTAAATGCGAAAGGAACTGTAGGGATGTAGGGTGCAGCTGGGATGGAGCGATAGGAAGTGGAGCCGACCCGAATATAGGCATCGTTAAGTTAGCTACTTTATTTAATATTTGAAAAAAGTTGTAGCTTACATTGTGTATTCTAACGTATTAGCTTATTATTGTAGAGTTTTATCATAACATATTAAATAGTTTAAATTAAAAGAGTAACAATTCCCATCTATCTTGCTAAATTCATACTTTTATAAATTATTAGGAAGAAGAAGATTGCCGAATCATTCTTTTCCGTATACGGAACCTTCGGTGCACGAGTCAAACTTGCACTGGATCGCATTTTTTTGCAATTGTATCTTATTCGACGGCTAGACAACTTTTTTATGTGTTTTTTACCTAATTTTATGTGAAAAGTTAGTGTTTTTCAGGGCAGGGAATTAAAGAGATCATGTCTGTGAGGAAGTTCCTATTTGCATTTAGATTGCATAAAATAATGAGGTACTTGCCGAATTTTATGCTTATTTTTAGCATTTTTCTATGGTTGGAGTGTTTAAGTAATTTACTTATAAAATAACACCGTTGTGAGGAAATTTAGTACAGGATTCGGGCAATTGAGTGCACGGCAACGAAGTTCTGGGCGAAAAGAAAATTTGTAGTTTTGTAAAAGTATTGGAGATGTTTGTAGAATACAATGTATGGGGTGACTTTAAAATTAGTTATTAAATCTTTACGGAGTGGTTCTCCCCATGGAACAGAACAACTTTCCCCTAGAAATCCTTATAAAAATTTCAAAAACAAATTCGACTATAACGACAAATCAACTGATCGCAAAAATGTTATGGAGAGGCGACATTTTTTTTTTCACATTTCGTCCTATGTTTCTTGAGAAATGTTGTTCAGTTTCGTGTGCTGATTCACATCTTTTATTTCTTGTTACTTACCTAATTTAAAGTTATCTAAAAATATTCTTATTATTTTATTATATTTTATTCTTGCTACACCTACTGTTTACTGCAACTGAAGTTATCTGAATTATCTGTAGGGGAAGGTCTGAACCTTATTGTTATTTGTGATGTGTTAATAAATAAAGTTTTTATAAAGAAGGATTGCTGTTAAGTATAACCTTAAAAAGAGGTTTCTTACAAAAAATAGCAAAGAATGTATATGTCCTTGTCCATAGACATGTGACACTTTGAGCAGTAGGCGTATGAATCATATGGTCAAAGTCCTAAGCATCCCAAGGTCGTCACAAGACCTACGCGCTATCAAAATTTTATGGGCTCATTGTGATGGTAGTCGAAACGCAAATAGAAGTCTCGTTTATGTTTTATATATCATTACATTAGCTAAGTATTTGGGTTTGTGCGCGTCTCCTTTTACATGCGTGGGAAGCTAAATGAAAATATATTTCATCAGTTTTCTGTGACTTTTTTCTGTGTGTGTACTTATTTGTAAAGTTTGACCATTTATTTTAATTAGGTTAGGTTTATGTCTCAGTTTGACATGATTATTTTAAATTTTCCTTTTGTTTGTAATCAAAAAATTATGGTTCTGAAACTTTGGTTCTATAGGGACCACTGCAGGGAAAAAATGCAATATTTAAACAATACATTTGAAATCCTTTTTGCTGATAAAAACAAAACAATTTGAATCCCAAACCCTGCCTTTTGCACTTGTTACTAGTTACTATTTTCTTCTGTTTTTGTTTTGTATACATTGTGCAATAAAGAATTTATTCATTCATTCTGTCACCAGAGTTTGTCAAGTTCGCCACACACTTGTTTAGACCTACACGACAAGGAAGGAACAATTTGACTCCAATCTGACTTCTATATCTTTTCCATTAGTACGTCTACGATGGCGCCCCCCATATCTTAGTGTTAAGTCGCGAGGCCTTTTAAGGGTTTTTACAACTCATGCTCAACGTAGGTTGTGAATAATGCTATCACTGTTTGAATTTAATTATTTACATATATTATACAAGCTGTATTGTAATGACTATGTATGGCGCACTTCGCCAGTTCATATGAATATGTCTTTCCGTCATTACGTCAGCTTCTCAATTGAATCAGTCTTTAGTTTATATCCCACAACTGGGCAAATGCCTCCGCCATTGTTTTTGTGGTTTCCTGTTCCATTTTCAATCTATCCGGCTATCGAAGTCTTTTATTTTCTTCGTGTTTCTTTCCTTTCATTTATTTTGGCATTTATTCATTATTTTATTTTGGCAGGATATTTGGTAAAAGAAAAGTTGTCAAAATTCACTACAAAATTTTCCTGCAATTCTATAACTTAATAATAAAGTGGACCTTGCTTGGCCTTCGACACCAAGTGCGTCAATAGTAAAAGTTCACGACTGATCTTTGGCACAAAACAAACAGGTCAACACCTGAAGTAACTGCTACCAACTTTTAATCATATGGGGCACAGACTTAGTCTTAGACAGAAGCTCAAAGGATCAGCCTCGAGGCCCCAAGCTGATGGCCAAAGTTAGAAACACATCCTTGCGCTCTCGCACCCAAATTGTAGATGTTACCCTGGCAACAGCAAATATAAAATGAAAATTTTGCGAGCCACGTTTGCCGCAAGAACATTTGTGGGCCAAATCTACTACCAACTGGATGCCCCAAAGGAAGACTAAGGTCCGAATTACAGAACGCGACTCAGACTCTGATCTACATTTGAGTAGCAGTCGTCTTTGTCATTTTGATAGTGAGAGAAGGAGACAATAAATACGATTAAGATTAAGACTGAGTCTCCTTCTGTAATACGAACCTAAGACGCAAATGTAGATAAGAGTTGGACCAATTTGTCAAAGGATGGGTAGTAATAGCGGGAGTCATAGAAGAAAGCAAACAGTGGGATAAGTCAGGCTACATAAGAAAAACATAACAAAAACAACTTATCGCATCCTCAACAAATAAATCAGTTACTCTATCTCGTATTTATGAATGGACGGCGGTGCCACGCGAAATACCTACCACTTTAGTAGTTATTTAGTAGTTACTACAATGATTCACATCGGGTATTCTAGTAGCGTTCGGGCGTTTCCGCTGTGCTTCGGAGAATGAAACAGACATCCGTCAGTATTGTCGCTTATGCCGGTAGTCGTATCTAGTAAAAGTTATATGTAGGTTATCAGTGCAATATTTATAATAATAATAATAATAAAATCATTTGTTATCAGGCATCTAAGGCCCATAGATAAATACCTTACAGACTAACATACATATGAATTATAATTATACAAAATAAAATAAAACTAACTAACACTATTTCCCGGGTGTTTTTCCGGGGGTGTCTGCAACTGGGAATCTCCCTCGGAAACGGCGGAACACCACGCCCTCCGGCCAAAAGCTCTCCTTCATGACGGTCTCCAGCATGAACGTCGGGAACCGCACCACAAATGCTTTGAAACTAGCATGGTGATGCGATTCCAACGGTTTCACTCTCTGGAGACCGAAGGGATATTTAGAGCCTGGTTACATAAAGTATGTCAGATGTTTACTTACGAGGGAGTGCAACTTTATAATAATCTACCTTCGGCTATCAAAAAAATTAAATCATTTATACAATTGACAATAAATACAATAAAATCAATTATACAATTGATTACACAATGACGGCCGGTTTGGTCGAGTGGTAGTGACGCTGCCTCTTGATCGGCGGGTCCTAGGTTCGATCCCCAGTCGGGACAAACATTTGTGTGAAAAGCAGATGTTTGTTCTCGGGTCATGGGTGTTTGTGTTTGTCTTTATGTGTGTTCCGAGGGACCCACGACACAAGGGAAAACCTTAGTGTGGGCCTTTGAGTGTGTAGCGTTAAAAAAAAAATATATTGTGAAAGGTGGTATATCGTGTAATAGACTGGAAAGCTAACGAAATCAGGCTGTTTAGTGTACCTACCCTAAAACAGGGAAGTGAACGTATTTATATATTTTACTTGTGTCTTCGTCTCATGTAAGTGACAATGGTCTTTAATGAGAATAAAGTATCTTTAAACTGAGATATTTTAAATCTTTGACACAGAATTGTCTTCGAAGAATTGGCAGTCAGTTGACCACCCGGAACCCCCGAAACGAATTCCTCACCGGGCTAGGTAGAGCATATAAGGTTCTAAGTTCTTCTAAACTTGACACTATAGTTAACAAATTCCTACAAATTAAAGGTTGGCATTTTTCGCTAGCTCTCACAGCAAACCCCAAGTCCCATTTATTGATTCTAATAGTATGCCAGAGAAGAGTTGACAGCTGGCACATTTATGTTTTTTACCACTTTGAAGCGCTCGTAGCCCAGTGGCTCTCGCTGATCTCAACCGATCAGTGAGGTTAAGCAATGTACACATAGGCAGGGAACCTGATGGGTCACCAAAGTGGCAATTTATCACGAGCGTTTTCGTGCTTCGGTGGGCACGTTAAGCTGTCGCTCCCGGCTGTTGTCGATTGACTATAGTCGTTAAAACCAAGTCAGAGGCCATTGTGCGGTTTGGAAAACTCTGACACCAGGGTTAGCCAAGTTCGCCACATACTCTACTATACCTACACGATAAGAAGACCACTTTCTGCACTCCATGCATAATACAAAACATGGAAACAGCTGATTGACCACACCCACCGATGCAGTTTAAATTAAACTGTTCAAACATCTTATCTCAAACAACAATACCGTAGATCTTAAGATAGTAATACTATACGAGTAACTTCGCCTACTTGTACATAACCCTCCTGCGCCGGCGCCGATTACCGCCGCCGTATGACGTCAGAGTTCAAAGGTCGAGCCAGTACACTTGTACTAGCAGGTCATTTGCGCTGCGCCCACGCATTTTGTGTCACCAACAGCTGATGTCCTGTACTAGTTATCTAGTTGTACTAGGTTGGACATTCCGATGGCGTGATAGTTATTTTGTTTTTTAATTGAATTGAATTGTTAGGTTTTTTTAATTAGATAAACATTCCAAAATATATGCCATTTATCAGAGCGTTTCCGTGCTTCGGAGGGCAAGTAAGCCGACGGTCCCGGCTGTTGTCGATTGACTACAGTCGTTAAAACCAAGTCAGAGACGATTGTGCGGTTTGAAAACTCTGACACCAGGGTTAGCCAAGTTCGCCAATACCTACACGATAAGAAGAAGAATATGCCACTGACAAGTTATAATGACGGCCGGTTTGGTCGATTGGTAGTGACGCTGCCTCTTGATCGGCGGGTCCTGGGTTCGATTCCCAGTCGGGGCAAATATTTGTGTAAAAAGCAGATATTTGTTCTCGGGTCATGGGTGTTTGTGTTTGTCTTTATGTTTGTTCCGAGGGACCCACGACACAAGGGAAAACCTTAATGTGGGCCTTTGAGTGTGAAGCGTTGTTATAATAACAATAAAACAAACAATTATTTTTATTCAATGCTATTGGCACGACTTAGTCTAATCTTCTAAGAAGCTTACCAAACCAAAATTATTTTCAATATTAGAAGTTGGACAAACATAACATAACATAGCAATGTAGTTAGATGTGATGTGACTCATATTTTTAACCGACTTCAAAAGAAAGAGGATGTTCTCAATTCGACTGTATATTTTTTTTCCTTACTATTTGTTCATTATTTCTTACCGTTTTTTTTGTTGTACGTTTATTGTGCTATAACTATAACTCCGCTAATTCTGGGCCGATTTTCAAAATTCTTTATTTTTCGTAAGAGTGTATACTTCTGAGGTGATTATATAAACTTTATCCAACGCTTTTTAAAAATAACTAGAAAAAACACAAATGTACATTATATTATGTATATGTATTTAGATGTCGTTTTGGTTTGTGGTTATCTGCTAATACGCATTGTTGGGATTGGAGTCGGTTAATTCTTACATTTTTAACGTCCTTAATCTTAACTTACTGAGTCATCCTAAAGATTCAACAAGTAAATTAGTCTGTAAGAACCCTAAGACACATGCGCATAAGGAAGTGTAGGTCGAGGGTTCAAATTTGTTAATCCGGCCGTCAACCGATTCAATTTGGCAGTTAATACTTGTACAGCTTGGTTCAGTAACGTGAACTTTAATGATGACTTGGTGTTTAGGGTTCCGTACCTCGAAAGGAATAAACGGAACCCTTATAGGATCACTTTGTTGTCCGTCCGTCCGTCCGTCTGTCTGTCTGTCAAGACCCTTTTTCTCAGAAACGCGTGGAGGTATCAAGCTGGAATTTATATTAAATACTCAAGTCTGCTGTCCCTTAGAGCTGTGAAAAAATCAAACGTCTAAGCCAATGCAATCAAAAGATACAGCCGTTTATGCCGCAAAATTCCGCAAAATTTCGACGCCTGCAAGGAAATCAAAACCTACAGGGTACTTTCCTTGAACTCAGAATCTTGAAATTTGGTACGAAGCAACGTCTTATAGCACAGATAAAGGAAAAGTTGCGAAAACCTTAAATTTTAAGTTACATAATTTTAATTATATATTTGTTTTTCCCTGTGAAGTATGCAATAAAGTATTTATGTATCTATCTATATATCTATCTAACTAACTACCCCTTTCATCATGATCGCGTAGAGGTATTAAATGGAACTTTTAATTTATATATACCTACAGGTTTGTACGGAACCCTCGGTGCGTGAGTCTGACTGGCACTTGGCCGGTTTTTTGCTACTTACGTATTTATTGGCCGTGCGAGTCGTTATCGAGTGAGTTGGCAAGAAAGACAGACTGCGTGGTAAGTCTCGAAAGAAAACGAGGTTGGCTATGAAATAAATGTTGCGACGAACTCTTTTTGCAAGGCGAATCAGTTGATCGCACAAGTTTTATGGAGGCAACATTCTATGTTCCTTGGCGAAATTGAGTTTCGTGGGCTGATTCATATCATTACATCCTTTACTAATTTAAAATCACCCAATGTAAGTTTTGTTCGGGTCTGATTTAAGGTTGCAAGATATTTTTTTTAGCAGCCCATATACGTCCCCACCGAGGGGCACGGGCCTCCCTTCAAAACACGAAGGGGATTTAGGCCATAGTCCACCACGCTGGCCCGATGCGGGTTGGTGGACCGCTCGTCTTTCGAAAATGAATTTTCTTGGACGGACGGGTTTCATCACGATGTTTTCCTTCACCGTTGACCAAGTGATAATTAGAAATCCGTACATAAATCCGAAAAGTCGAATTTAGTGGTACAGGCCCGTACCAGGATTTGAACCCGCGACCTTCGGATTTCAAGTCTGGCTCATTACCAACTGGGCTATCACCGTGCAAGATATTGCAACAACATTTTAATGTTTTTTCGGTGAACTCATAAGTAATGAGAGTTGAGCTAGCTAAGATCTAAGGTCTTTATTTTAATCTTGATTTAACCATTGAACTCTCTTGATTTGACACGACTTAACAACATTATTCCAGAAATTATATTTTTCCAGACCCTGGGTCAAAGTGATTGGAATACAATGGCTGGGAGTAGGAAGGAACTGTCCTTACATAGAGTTAGAACTGACGCGTCGCGGGAAACACGCATACTAAATCAACTTTAATATGAATTTAGGACGCCTTACGCATAGTAATACTGGCCATGTGATGTAATGGAAACAGAGACCATTTGGCTGTTTTAAAACTTATTTAAAAAGTATATTTTTCAGTTAGATTAAACTGAGTTAAATCGTTGCAGTTAGTCTTTTTTAGTAGATGTCGCAGTAATGTTGCCAGCGGGGTGAATTGGATCCACCCTCATTCTTATCCATTCAAATCAAATGTAAATGTTGTTTACTACAAACATTGTAGTAAGAACAGGCGGAGAATATTGGTTTCTATCATGCTCTGCCCATCACAATATTAAATATTTGAAGAGTATACGGGATTACATTTATATTCCAATCCAATGTAATTGCCGTACAAATTTTCTTAGGAACAAATATACAGGGCTTTCGGTATCTCTCTTTCAACCCCTCGGGTGGTTAAAAGTTCATGAAACTGAACAACTTCCCCAAGGAACATAGTTCAAAATACGAAAAAAAAAATTTGGGTTCCCATACAAACTTCATCAACATATAGTAAGTACATTTTGTATGGGAGATCAATTTTTTTTTTTCGTATTTTGACCTGTGTTCTTTGGGGAAGTTGTTCAGTTTCATGGACTGATTTACCACCCGAGAGGTTGAAAGAGAGATATCTAAAGCCCTGTATAAGTCCATCAGTACACAGATGGCGAAAACTTTGCAAATTTTACAAGTCCTCGCTAATTTGAATACCTTTAATTTAAACAAAAAACTTCGCAGGCCAATATAGTAGAGAATCGAAAGTTACAAATTTCTTCTTTTTTTGACGATTATTTCATAGCTCAAAAAGTTTCTTTAAAAAAAACTTTGCTGCGATTAGGAACACAATTTTGGGGGAAGGTGGCAAAAAAGGTTCAAAAAGTCGAAGGCCATAAGTTTGAGCATTTGCTTCTAGCTGACGTACCTTTTAATTGTTCCATTAGTATATTTTACTTCCATGCTTGGACTGGGAGTGAAACAAAAACGTAGAATGTGCCAGCTATTTATTCTTCCCAGGTATACAGTAAAAACCTGTAAGAGGGATGCGAGGGTATTGCTGTATAATGGGCGAAAGGCTGACCACCTCTCACCATTACACAACTTGTTCCATCTGATAACCCTCACAATTTGTGTCAAACGTGGTCTCTAGTGCTTCAATAACCACTGATGCTCTGCCTACCCCGTTAGGGATTATGGGCGTGAGCGTATGTATATTTTACTTGGACAATTTCCCGTACAAGATGCTAGTGTAAAAAAAATTACGTAGCATCTTAGCTAGAGTACCTCTACACTGCTGTCTAGTTCCAAAGATAAGTCTGACAACATCAATGTCTTCGAACTTGAGGAGCAAAAAAAATATAAGATCATTGCTCTCAGCAACGTACCTATAGCTAATCCTACACGAAATAGTTCTTGTTTCATTACGTCACACTAGGTGTTGACGAAAAAAAAGGTTGATTTTCATTAGCTTTGTAAGCACGCAATGTAACATATACTTCTATTACTAATATTATAAAAAGGAAAGATTTCATTGTTGGTTTGCATTGAATAGGCTCCGAAACTACTGGACCGATTTAAAAAATTCTTTCACCATAAGAAAGCTGCATTATCCCTGATTGACATAGGCTGCATAATTTTCCCAAATTCCCACGGGAACGAAGTCCCGGGCGGAATGCTAGTCTACTATAGAACCAAGTTACTACTACTAAGTGTCTATTCTGTGCTTTAATTCTCTGTATTCTTCTAAGTACTTCAATTGTTTCGATGCATTTCAAATTTTAGAGGACCACTGCTTGGCCTACTGAGTGTTCGGCAAAATAAACCACATTTGGCCACATAGAAAACATGCGTGAGATGGTTTTAAACCCCCGACAAAAATGAGGGGTTATAAGTTTTAAATGTCTGTGTCATCGTAGCTACTACACGGATGAACCGATTTTGATGAGTTTTTTTTTTAAGTTCTATTTAATCAGAATTGGTTCTCGCGTTCAAAAGCTACCAGCGCTGAATGTTGGGGGTGGTTCCATTTTTTTGATTTCACAGTTATGTCTTATGCATCTCGTTTCGCTCTGTTATTCTATCCCATAGCGTCAGTACGGAATAGACAGAACGACCAAATTATGTCACGCGTCTATGTTAGTTGTGCTGGTCAAAGTTTGTCAGGTTCTTGTTAAGTAGCTACAGTGGTCAGCGCATCAGGTTATTCCATTTTTATTCCAAGACCGTTCTTATCGTAACAGTACAGAATGCGTGTGGTAACCTGATTTGCGGCCCTCTGTAATTTTTTTCCGGGAAGTACCATATACAATGTCATACGAATTTATTTTGTCTACGGCATTGGCATAACCGTTGGGATCTTAAATGACGCCTAATTCTACTAAAGCAATACTTATCATAAAGTTATTTTAAGACCATAGCGTAGACTTCTCGGTACACAGATTAGTATTCATTGACTCATATTCGATATTCCTAGTAGGGTTGGCAGAAACATAAAACTGAGGGATTCAAATAGGTATCTTAAATTAGTTAACGAATATTAATACCGTGAATCATTCATCTAAACTGAAAAATTGACTTTGGGTTAAAATATATATATATATTTTTTTTGGGTATCGTAAGAGGCGACAAAGAAACACACATGAGACTTGCCTCCTATTAATCCAGCCCAGGCAACGACACCTCAATTTGTTCTGAATCTGAGGTGACTTCCTATGGTCTCATGTGGTGTGATAGGCTTTGTGAAGGGCCATCTGGTTCGCGACCAACCCTCCTTCCGAAGTCCGACGCCAAACAGCTTGCTGTGTTCCGTCGGTGCGTAGGAGTACTAGTGCCGTAATAGGCATTTTCTGGGTTAACTCGCTCCATCGTCGCCCTCATCTATGACCTTGGTCAAGATTGAGGTCAAGAGTCAACCCATCTTATAAAAAAATAAAAAATATGAAAAAAAAATACGTCTCTCCTTACATCTTGAGCTTTCATGTAGTAAAAAGACGATAGTTTTTAAGTTCTCAATTTGGGTGATTTTTTTAATTTTTTTTTATGTTTGTTACCTCAAAACTCCGTCATTTGAAGACCGATTTAAAATTATTTTTTTTAGTTCGGAAGCATCTACTTCCAGATTGGTCCCATAATTTTTTTATCGAAATCGCTTCAGTAGTTAAGGTAAAAAATAAAAATAAACTGAAATTTACGGTCATATACGAGTATGTGGATGATAATAGGTCATCACATCAATGTAAACGAAGCAAAAACGAAGTTGTTCCCTGAGACTTTTAAGTTGTTTTTTGGGGCTCCTTTTTGTCCTGGGGCTCTACCGTTTAGTGACCGGTAGAGTATATGGCCACCACACATCTTTCCTGCCGTCTGGTGATCGGTTTATAATATCACCCACCACCCCATATCTTTCATGGCGATCGGTTTGAGAATTGTACTACCCCGTATCTTTCTTGCCATCTTGGGACTGGTTATGAATATCACCACCTCATATCTTTCCGTGGGGTGAAAGTAATTGATCACTATATCGCTCTTTAATCTCGAGTGATTTAGTGCTTTATAATAAATTTACGAGGGATCCTTTTTAGAAATTATTAGATAAATTAATTATTATCAGATAAAAATATTTAAGAAATATCAACAAAAAATGTCGTTAGCAACCCTAATTCCAACGGATTGTGCGCCGGTGACTCAGTCACAAACACGTTGAGTCTGTCGCAGGAAAACTGATCATGGGGAAAAAGCAGACCTACTGAACTTTGTTATTGTTTAGTATAATACCTAATGGCTCAGTGGTGCCACTTTGAGAATTCCTAGTAAAGAAATATCCGTTAAGTACATCGACAAATTAGTACCAATATACCAGGGCTTTAGGTACCTCTCTTTCAACCTCTCGGGTGGTTAATTAGTCCATGAAACTGAACAACTTCCCCAAGGAACATAGGTCAAAATACGAAAAAATTTTGATCTCCCATACAAAATGCGCTATATTATGATGAAGTTTGAATGGCAACTCAATTTTTTTTTCGTATTTCGACCTATGTTCCTTGGGGAAGTTGTTCAGTTTCATGGACTGATTAACCACCCGAGAGATTGAAAGTGATTTATCTAAGGCCCTGTATATGTACACACGGCAGCACATCAGGCTATGTTGACCGTGACGTCGCCCTTATCTCGCTTGTAATAGCGTCGGCTTTCGTAGTGCAAATGGGTAACCTGACGTTGAATGGGCGAGTATTAGGTAAACCACAGGGTCGCTAATTATCAAATTTTATATATTTCATAAAGAACAAAGATGGATTGTATGTGTGCTTTGCTGTAGTTGAATGTTGAATGTGGCCGGGTGGCCGTCGCTGGCCGCACGCTCCCTCCGCGCCCCGCCTCCACCTCTCTCATGTGTGTACAGACGTGCTGCTGTGTGTACCAATTGTTTAAATCTCGTCCAAGAAACAATTTTAAGTCATTTTTTTTGTGAAGTAGATTTTGCCCGCGACTTTTATCGCATGGAAAAGTGACCTATATCACTCTCCAGCCCTTTAACTATGCTTTTAATCAGATACATCCATTTTGTACATAATACCAACATTTTTAACCCTAAAAATATAATTTGGAGTGGGTCTTTTTACCGTCTTTTTACTACCTTTTAACTATACTTTTAAAGAGATACTTCCGTTTTTTATTATGTACAAAACGGATGTATCTTACGAGTAATAAAAGCATAGTAATTAAAGGGCCCGCTCCTTTGCCTACGTCATATTATGACATCACAATAAAATGCATGGCACTCGGTCAGAAAAGCTATAAAAGCTAGAATCAGGATGTTGCGCTCCAAATTGGCCGGAAAGTATAAAAAGTTCTCTTAATTCCGATGATTTCATGGTGTCAGTACTCTTTTTTTTTCTAAATCTTTTTTTATTTTATCTATTGAAATATTTTAAAAGAAACAGTAATTGCTTAACCTAATAATCTAACATAAACCACAATATGGTTTGTCTGTAGACCACTGACCGTCGTCTGCCATCTCGTATCAGTGGGTAATTATACAATAAAAAAAAGTTAAAAAACTATACATATCTACACAAATATTATAAAGTGGAAATACCTACATATTTGCATTTTTATATGTTCGTAACGAATAAATTCAAAAACTACTGGACTGATTTAAAATTTTTTCACCAATAGAAAGCTCTCTTTATCAACGAGTGACATAAGCTACGTACTTTTTCCGAATTCCCATGGGAACGAAGTCACGAGCGAAAAGCTGGTATTAAGTTAGCATGTGATCTTACGAACTCAAATCATAACCAGTAGGTATTAATATTTTATCAAAATCTTTACTGTCTCTTTTGCTAATAATGTTTTTTCTTGTTTTCAGATTAACACGGCCATAACACAAATTACTATCAACTGTAAGTACTTACGCCTTTAATTGTTTTATATTTGTGTATATGTGTATGTTTTATATTTATGTATACTTTAAATTAATTAGTGAAACTTTAAAGGGTTATTCTTCCCATGAAACTGAAGAATTTTCCCCAAGGAACCGTCAAAAAAAAATTAAATTATCAAAAAATGTTTTAACTTTTCATACTAAGGGCGACTTGCACCAAAGTGCTAAACGTATTTAGCGAGACTAATTTTAATTAATTTGACAGATTTTGTTGCTTTGACAACCAAGTTAAATGTATTTAAGGTTTTGATGCAAGTCGCTCTCAGGCAATCGCTGATCATGGTCACTCAAGTTTTATGGAGAGGTGACAATTTTTTTTCATATTTCAACATTTTGGGAAAAGTTGTTTATCTTCGTGGGCTAATTCACAGTATTGTACAATAAACAATTAACACACAAATAAATGACAGGTACTTTCGTACTCGTTTACTGAACTCTATTTATAATCTATCACATCAAAAGCATAACATAAAAAAATCAGCAAGTCTCGCAACACAGTTGTTGCTGATTCGCAAAAAAAAATACAAATATATTTAATTATTTATAGAGAGACAACAATAACTCTTAAATAAAATTTTTTGTAAACTACCATTTAAAACAATCTTTTTAACTGTAGAACTTTCAAACGAAAAAGAACTGTCAAAATGGTTCATTCGTTTGCTACGATATAAAAAACAGACACTTAGATATACAGACATATATGTAGATGTAGACACACACGTTAAACTTATAACATCCCTCTTTTTTTTCGGGGGTTAAAAAACGTCCTGAATGGCTTTGTAAAAAGAACGTTACGGGCTGTACCTTCGTTTTTTCCATTTCGCTCGACTTGGCGTAACACTTCCGTGCCCCCAGAACAATAATTATGTTTGTGTACTATCTCTAACACATCCATTTTAAAATAATAAATCATTGAGCAATCGCTTGACCCGACAATTGATTTGAAGTCCGAATAACGTTGTTTTCGAAGATATTATCATCTTATTGACCTGTTGTCACCGGGAAACGTGCTGGGCGCCTGTTATAAAACGTAGGACTATCGTCACGCCATATGATAATGTTTAAGTTACCATTTTGTAATTCGAAGTTATTTTTCCTATTAGCTTTCCGCCTGCGACTCCGCCCGCGTGGACTACAGAATATATCGTGCCCAGCTGTGGGATAAAATGTAGCCTATGTCCTTTTCCAAGTTCTAGTCTATCTCTGTACCAAATTTCATCACAATTGGTTCAGTAGTTTAGCCGTGAAAGCGTAACAGACAGACAGAGTTACTTTCGCATTTATAATGTTAAAGTTTGGATATTTAAGTTTGTTTACTTTTGAGTATTATTTTTTTGGCTATTCCCATATAACCTTAAATGTACTGATTTCGTTGCATTATTTTCTTTCTATCAAACAATCTTTATTCTTTATTGTACACACATATACATACAGATTACAGAAGAGAAAGGACATATACAACGGCGAGCTTAACTCAAGAAATGAGTTTTCTTCCAGCTAACCTATGTGAGAGGGACATGTTGTGTCTGTCTGTAGCATCGTAGCTCCTTAACGAATGGACCGATTTCGATGCGGATTTTTTTGTAGAAAGCTGACGTGGTTGAGTTCAGCCGTTTAAAAGTTATATACGCGACCAATATCGGGGATTGTACAAAAATATTAAATTACAGTTAGAACGATTAAAATTTTATTAACAATCTTTATACCACATTGAAACTGAAGTAAGATTGCCGATTTGTCAATGTCATAATAGAAAAAATCACGACTGTCAAATTACAGGCAATTTTTTCCGGACCTAACTTTAAAATCTTAATAATAAAATATTTAAGTTTCTTAGCTGGCTTTCAAAAGTCAAACCAAAACGTAAACCAGAAGACTTTTTCCTTAAACAAGTCGTATTGTAAAACTACAGCCAAGTTTTAAATCAATTAAAAACAATTCCCATTCAAGTCGAGTGACGATCATAAAGACGTCGACGTCAGCGCAGCTTTCTTCAACTACGTAAATCTGTCGTACGGAAGACGTAAAAACGTATTCACACGGACAGTTAAGTGCGTGTTAAACTTAGCACTTGTTATTGCGACTTTTGGTTTCAAATGTCTGCGATGAGAATCTTATACGTGTCTTGATTGTACCTAAAGACCAATTCAATCTGAAGGAACCGTGCTTAAGTTATTTAGTTTTTTTGATACTGATTCTGACGAAAAATTGTCATCAAAGGCGATGCAGGGCCAATAAATATCTCTTAAGATTAAAAATATATATATAACCACGGACATTTTGGGCCTTACCACAAAAATAAAACTAAAACTTAAACAATGGCTGTATGGACATAGATTCCTTTGCTTTTTCCTGAAAGGGATAAATTAAACAACAACAAAATTACATTAGTCAATTTAAGACATTGTCTAGGTGGTGTTGTGAGATTTTGTGGGTAAGGGGTTATTGTTTACAACTCTTAAACCGCTGAACCAATTTTACCGAAATCGACCCATTCAATTAGGATCTACGAATTCTACGATGCTACAGACATGCAGATACACACGTCAAACTTACATCACCCCTCTTTTTTGTAGGGGGTTAAAACAAGTTAGTAAAAATTCAAACTTGCCGAAAAGAGAAAATCGTATTAATTGTCCAGTAATATCGTAAAATCTTGTATAACTGTATATTTATGCGAAGAATTAAATACTGGGCCGAATGATTGCTATATCCGTAACAGGATCGAGAGTTCGCATTGCTTAAATTGTTCGAAGTTTCACCCAATCGAAAAGTCAATTATATAAGTAATAATAATCAATACTGAATTTCTGTAATTTTATAAATTGCCCGACAGGAATTACTCGTCCGATGCGTGTTGAAAATTTCTTTACATACTCCACAGTTGTTGGCTTTGAGTTAACTCATAGATGTTCATAGTTATATTTTACAATGTTATTTGGTGAAGATGTTGTTAGGTAGAGTAGGGATAAGATAAGATGGACGCCTTTTCGCCCACAATTTAGCAAAAGTTGAGTTTCCTTCTAGTTTCTTCTTTTCTATTTCTTATTCTGATTCACAGTCCAGGGTGGACTTCCTGCACCTTTTTACAAAAAATGTGCTCGAAACTAGCATTTTTGCATTTTTGTTTTAAATTATAGTCATTGTGAATAAATGATTGGTCTGTCTGTCTGTGCATCCACTGACTTGATCTCTGTGCCCTTATCTTAGTTGTCATTATTTATTCCTAAAATTGTATACTCTCCATGTGAGTTTATTCATTCCTAGAAATACTAATATGATTGCATATACACAAATATAGTTAGTAATAATACAGGGTAATTTTTTTATCTGTATCCAAACTTTTTATACGTTAACTTTATGAAAATTTAACAGACTCGTATTTTTTTGTTTCTACGTTTTATATAAATATTTCAAGCTAGATCGTCTGAAGCACGAAAATAAATCAAAATTTTTGTATGGAAAAAAAATGAAACTTTGACACCCGTGTTTCTGCGTTTTATAGAATTAATCCTCTAAGACGTTTTAAAAAGGGGTATCAAAATCAGAATATTTTGGAAAACATTTTTTTTTAATTTTTGTTAAAAACTAGAATTTTACAATACCAACTAAGCTAAGTATCAACAATTCTAAACTTATATTGAGTTACTAACTGGTATCCATTCACAAAACGCCCTATCTGTCGGAAGACGAGTTATCTAGGGGCGTCCTTCGGGGAAGCTAAGGTTATCGCTTCTGTCGACATGCGTCTGATAACTGATAGCTGACAACCCTATTTGGAGCTGTTCAGAGACCACCGGGTCACGGCCGCCATATTTGTTTTCGTTGAATACTTATAACCCGTGCGAGTTAACTTGAGACTCAGGGCCGACGACATCATCTTCGGTGTACGATGTGTGAAATGATAAAATATCGAATGAGAGTCGAGACACGTATCCGTAACAAAGGTGCTGTAATCTTTGTATATCTTTTTCGGTGCATTGAAGGTGACGTCGTCGGCCCAGGGGCTCTATTTTTGAATCACTCGCCTCGTTTCGAGCGATATCTTGTATGGATTTGCGCGGATTCTTTTGATTTCCGAACTTTTTGATCACTGCACTTCAGCGAAAGGGTAATAAGCACTGCACTTATGGAATTTAGTAGTTAAAAATTCAAAAATCAGTGGCATCGTCGCAAATCAAGAAAGATATCGTTCGAAATGAGAAAGCGAAGCCAATTGGAGGGTTATGTGTTTGAAATGTATTTCATATGAGCCTTCGTTTCCTGAGATAAATCCTGGGGATGAAATTGCTGTTGTCTTCTCATAATTTTCTTCATACTTTCTTTGATTTAGCATCTATTTCCAATAATATTTTTGATGGTTTTTAACTGATGACTAAACTTAAATACATCTCATTTGACTGGATATCCGTTTCAATGCTTATATTCGCTTAAACTTTTTTACAATTGGCACTTTCGGTTTTTACGATGGCAATTATTTATTTAGCTAAATGTTGTCCTAATCTTCCCACAACATTGTGATTTTGCATCCCAGAAAAATATTCGAAAATGTTGTATGCAAAAAAAATTGTATATATATGTTTTTTTTTTAATTTTGTATAAGAAACAGCAATTTCATAGTTGGAGACCTAATAAATATAATATAAATAGAAACTGCCTTTAACCTGTATCTTTCGACGATGATTTGACGTCTCTGTCGCTGCGATTTGTCCTCAACATTTTTCTCGAAATTACTCGTTAGGTTCTAAAGGATCTAAAATCAGAATTTCAGGACTGACCATGGAAAAATTTGAATAATAAATTGAACATGTTTAATTATTATTAGCTACTTTGCACTTAACACGTTTAATTTGTCAAAGATAACCTCTGAACTTCGACCCTTATTTGCGTCTTCTTGTTTTTCACCAATACAAAGTTGATGTTTCTATTAGGAAGTAAATTATATTTGGACTAGATCTTGAAATACGTTGACAATCTCACGTCATTAGAATTTCTAATAAACAATGTTGTTTTTAAATGTATGACACCATTACTAAAGTAATGTTGTAAAGATGTAAGGTTTTCTACGTTAATCTACACTAGGTAAGTACTCTAAAATTGTAAAGAGGAAAGATTTGTATTATTTTGTATGTAACGATTAAACTTAAAAACTACTGAACCGATTTCAAAAATTCTTTCACCATTAGGATGCTACATTATTCTTGAGTAACATAGGCTACATATTTTCCCGAATCTGACCACTGGACCACGGGACCACTGGAACGAAGTCCCGAGCGGAATGCTAATTTGTAAAAAGGTCACTTATGAACGGTAAAAGAAGATACGTTAGACTAGCTTCCCACCCGGGACTTCGTTCCCATGGGAATTTGGGAAAATGATGTAGCTTATATGTTAATCCAAGGAGTCAACTACCTCCATACTAAATTTTATCAAAATTGGTCGAGCCGTTTGAGCGTGAAAGAGTAATTCAACATAGAGGTAGAAAGAAACATAGAAACAAGAGAAACAGAAAGAGTAGCAGCTTTTCTAGCGGTGCTTTTTGTACATGTTCTATCAAAATCGGTTCTGCTGTTTAAAAGTTATAGGCGTTGAATGTCGGGTGTGGTACAATTTTTAATTGTAGAGTTTTAGAGTCATAATCATAACTCAAGTCAAAACAGGGTTCTTCTTCTTATCGTGTAGGTATAGTCAAGTGTGTGGCAAACTTGGCTAAACCTTGTGTCAGAGTTTTCAAACCGCACAATGGCCTCTGACTTGGTTCTAACGACTGTAGTCAATCGACAGAATAATAAATTATATGCTTTTATTATGCTTCTCTAACTCCCAGAAATTTATCAAACGGGCCAAATTTCCCGATCTTAATGCGGATATGTTTTCCTTTTATTTTCATATATATGTATTTCTTATTATCATAATATGCAATGTTATTATCTGCTCTATTTATGTATGGATTTTATTTGTTTTGTACTTAATTCTATTTCTATACAACAATTTCTATGTATGTACTAATATCGGCACCACACAGAACAGAAGAACACTCACACTAATCATTATACTACTACAAACACACACGCAACTCGTCGGTCCCAACAGAATATCAGCGCTCATACCTGTGGGGAAGAGCAATATGCTGAGCTGGGACCCTTTTTTGTCACTGCAGCACACACTTATTTATATGTATTAGTCTTTAAAATATTTTTTAGTGTATTGTTAATGTCTTACTAAATTTGTGTGTGTTGAAGATGCAAAAATAAACGTATGTCTATGTCGTTTTTTTTTTAATTTCAGCGACACAGTCTAAAACAGGGTTTGCCATTGCAGGAAGACATTTTTAAATATAAATAAGCTACACCTATTTATTGTGTCGTCTCTCTTGTTCTTGTCTGTTTGATTTTCTTGTCTATACTAATATTATAAAGAGGAAATATTTGATTGTTTGTTTGCATTGAATAGGCTCCGAAATTACTGGACCGATTTAAAATTCTTTCACCATTAGTATCCTACATCATCCCAGATGAACATAGGCTACATAATTTTCCTGAATTCCCACGGGAACGAAGTCCCGGGCGGAAAGCTAGTAAATATATAAAAAACAGACTTTTAGTGACATGAAAGCTAGTATAATGTTAATTTTAGTAGTATGTATTTTATTTCAAGAGTTAAAACCTTTTCAAATTGATCAGTTTTATTACACTCAGGTATCTTTTAGTAGTTAGATAAAAAGATTATCCAACTGTTTCAGTCATTGCTAGCATCCCGCTCGGGACTTCGTTCCCTTGGGAATTTGGGAAAATTATGTAGCCTGTGTTACTCAGGGATAATGTAGCATCCTAATAGTGAAAGAATTTTTGAAATCGGTTTCGGAACCTATTCGTTACACACATACAAAAATACAAATCCTTCCTCTTTATAAATATTAGTACAGATTAATATTAGTATTATAATTTGTAGTTATCGAATGACACCGATACTTGAAGATAACGAATGATAATTTGAGAACATCTGATATCTGACGCATTCTGTTGCTAACCAACACTCGGCCTATTAACTAAAACCCTCAAACCTGACCAAACATGTTGTTCCTTTTATCCCGGAACCCGTTTTTACTTTTTTCTCGGGATACCGTTAGTCCAGGGCCTCCCAAACTGTTTACAGCGCCTTATTAATATGGACCTTAGAAGTGCTCATAGCCCAGTGGCGTTAGCTGATCTCAACCGATCAGTGAGGTTAAGCAACGTATAGGGAACCTGATGAGTGACCAAAGAAGCAATTTATTATTGCTACTTTGTTTTAACGACTGTAGTCAATCGACAACAGCCGGGACCGACTGCTTAACTTGCCCTCCGAAGCATGGAAACGCTCGTGATAAATAGCCTCTGCTTCCCTGCCCTTGTATACGCTGCTTAACCTCATTGATCGGTTCAGATCAGCTCCATTGGACTACGAGCGGTTACACTTTGCTTACACAGTGCGGGTTTCACTTTGGGAACCCATGCGTTCGTAAATTTTTTGTCGTTTTTCGTCATTAGCTCGTGCTTTGACATATCCCAAATAAATTAAAAAGTCATCAGCAGTTTCTCTGTTTGAAAAAATCAGGAAACGACTGATTTAGTCTCTTCTAATGATAGGGTTGTATGACAGTTGTTAGGAAACCCTTCCAGTTGTTAGTTTATATATACAGGGCTTTAGGTATCTCTCTTTCAACCTCTCAGTTGGTTAATCAGTCCATGAAACTGAACAACTTTCCCAAGGAACATAGGTCAAAATACGAAAAAAAAAATTCGAGTTCCCATACAAACTTCATCAGCATATAGCGCATTTTGTATGGGAGATGGGAGATCATTTTTTTTTTTCGTTTTTTGACCTAAGTTCCTTGGGGAAGTTGTTCAGTTTCATGGACTGATTAACCAACTAAAAGGTTGAAAGAGAGATACCTAAAGCCCTGTTTAGTTATACATCTTGTGTTTAGGTTTACAATTTTTATCTTTAATGGTGTGTTAGGGACTTGTGTGCGTATGTTAACACTTTATTGAACACTAGCATTCCGCTCGGGGAATTCGGGGAAATTATGTAGCCTTTGTTTAAAATTATGTAGAATTTTTGAAATCGGTCCAGTAGTTTTTAAGTGTATTCGTTACATACAAAAATACAAATCTTTCCTCTTTATAATATGAACAAAGGTAGAGACACAATACCTAGGTGGGTAAAATCACGTATGAAAATGTACAGAGTACTTTTATAGACCCGTATTAAAGCAGACTCAAGTCTGGTATATACTTTCTCTCATTATCAAAATGACAAAAAAGACTGTTAAGTATAGATCAGAGTCTGAGTCGCGTTCTGTAATACGGGCCATGGTCTGGCCTTGGCTATTGCTAGACTAGACTGCTATCACGCCCGTATCTTAATGACGACCACAGACCTATATCGAGATAGACGGTAAAAGTTTACCTACCTTGCGTGTAAAACGTGTGATTTACGGTCACAGTATTGTCCGACCGCTTGAGACCTATGCCGTAAATGATAATCGATTTTAGTCGGATTTAGATTATTGTTTTATCGTTTCCGCGCGGTCTTGATTTCCCATCCCTAAATCTCGCTCGTGTCGTGACATCATTTCAGGTACGAAAAATTCGACACGCTAGGTTCTCATACAGTTTGAAGCGCTCTTTTCGTCTATCCCGATATAGGTCTGTATGACGACAGATACTACATTCTCTTCATATAGTCAGCAGTGATCTAAAGTCTAGAATTTCTAAGTATCTTAAGATTATGACAGCAACAGGAAGTGATCAGTGAAAGTTTCGTCAAAACCGGTCTAGTGACATTTAGAATTGGTGCAACAAACAAAGCAATGTTCTCGGTACACAACTTTCATGTTATGATTCATAATTATTTAAGTATCAACACCTACATTAACCCGATAACACCTACGTTGAAGGAGAAAATCAAATACTTATTACGTTGTTACTCAATGAAATTCTAATTTATCTTATAAGTTTTCACTCTATTTTCTTCCTTGACTCATGCATGAAACTTTATTTAGTACTAGCTTTTCGTTCGGGACTTCGTTCCCTTGGGAGTTCGGGAAAATTATGTAGCCTATGTCACCCGCTGATAAGCTTTCTTTGGTAAAAGACTTTTTGAAATCGGTCCAGTAGTTTTTGAGTTTATTCGTTACACACATACAAAATTTTTTTTTTCCTCCTTATAATATTAGTTTAGATTTCGACGAAGTATTACTGTTTGGTTGTTCGCCCTTCCTTTAAGTCGAATTTTTAAATAACAAGGAAAAACGAAGCAATTGGTCGACGTGACTTAAACGAAAGGTTCCTCAATGCTAAATAGCAATCTCTTTCAAGCAATCTTAGGGTAGAGGAAGTATATTAACAATAATATAGTAGCGGGTAGTGCAAATACAAAACCTAATAATACAGTAAATATAGAACTATGACTAAGTAAACTACCTGAAACAGAAACCCAATATGACTCATTTTACACGACCTATATTTTGAAGGTATCTTGAAATATCCCACGAAAGCTTCGAAGGCTTTTTCATGACGTCACGTAGCCTCTACGTCACAGACCGACGTATGACTCATCCGGTTTTCCGGGGTTGAAACATAAAATCTAAAAATGTAAATTTAACTGATCTGATTCATATACGAAGTATAAAATTTAATTAGTCATGTGTAAATACGCTAGTTATATTAGTCACATCACAATTTTCTGATTGTAACCGCGACAAAAAAGGGGATGTTATAAGTTTGATGTGTTGTATCTGTGTCTGTCTGTGGCATTGTAGCTCCTAAATGAATGGACCGATTCCGATGCGGTTTTTTTTTTGATAGCTGACGTAATCGAGATGGTTCTTATCTACATTTGATCACAATTGGTTCTTCTATCTGCTGTTCGCTATCGTGTAGGTATGGTCAATATTTATTTTTATTTTATTTTACATTTTAAGGAAGATTTACAGACAAATTATTAACTACTAGCATTCCGCTCGGGACTTCGTTCCCGTGGAAATTCAAGAAAATTATGTAGGGATAATGTAGCAACCTTATGGTGAAAGAATTTTAAAAATCGATCCATAGTTTTAAGTTTATTCGTAACATACAAAAATACAAATCTTTCCTCTTTATAATATTAGTGTAGATACATGATTGTGAATTAATACAATGCTGATGACAAATCTTCATATTTGAGGACTTTGACCCACTCTGGTATCATAATTTTCAAACCGCCAAATGGCCTCTGACTTGATTTAACGACTATAGTCAATCGACCTCTGAAGCACAGAAATACTCAAGATAAATGATTACATGGGTCCCTGCCCCTGTGTACGTTGCTTAACCTCACTGATTGGTTCAGATCAGCGAGCGCTTTAGGCAATTAAGAAGAATCAATGAATTGGATCATACCACCATTAAACCCACAACATAACATAAATATTTATAGTGTAATCAAAACTTCCATAGTTACAAAATTATTTCCTTGCCTCATACTAAATATACACAGATGACTACAACCACAAGCTTGCGGTCGATAGATATAATGAAACACCAGAAGACGATGTGTCTGTACATAGAAAAAAAGAGTATTAAACAGAACGCACCACCAAGGAAAAGTGATAGAACACAAATCAGCCATTTTGACCAAAGAAAAGTGATAGACACAAATCAGCCATTTTGACTTAAGAAAAGTGATAGAACACAAATCAGCCATTTTGACTTAAGAAAAGTGATAGAACACAAATCAGCCATTTCGACTTAAGAAAAGTGATAGCACACAAATCAGCCATTTTGACTTAAGAAAAGTGATAGAACACAAATCAGCCATTTTGACTTAAGAAAGGTGATAGCACACAAATCAGCCATTTTGACTTAAGAAAAGTGATAGCACACAAATCAGCCATTTTGACCAAAGATAAGTGATAGAACACAAATCAGTTATTTTTAGATTTATTTTTTGTCTATGTAGTTTAAAAAAAAATTTTTTTTGATGAGAAAAAAACTCATTGCGAATAGCTCTCGAACTCACATAACAGCGTGTACTACAGATTGTATCGTGCCCAGCTGTGGGATAAAATGTAGTCTATGTCCTTTTCCAAGGTCTAATCAATCTCTGTACCAAATTTTATCAAAATCGGTTCAGTAGTTTAGGCGTGAAAGCGTAACAGACTGAGTTACTTTCATATTCAAAATATTATAGTAGGGATTTTACTACTGAAACTAGGTACAACTCTGAAGCTAGTAAACGGATTTTCATGTAGTTTTCACAGGTGGAAAGTAGGGGCAGAATATAGGCTTTATTTTATTAAAATCGGAAATTGGCAAAAAAGTAATAATGTGACAGGTTATTTTTCGTCATTTTGACGGCTGGTTTGGTCGAGTGATACTGATGCTGCTTCTTGATCGACGGGTCTTGGGTTCGATTTCCAGTCTGGACAAATATTTGTGTTCGTTCTCGGGTCATAGGTGTACGTGTCTGTCTTTATGTATGTTCCACGACACAAGGGAAAACCTTACTGTGGCCTTTGAGCGAGTAGCGTTTATTATTATGAACGAAGTCTCGAACGGAAAGCTAGTACAAAATATACACAGACGACATCAACCACAAGCTTGCGGTATGGCATTTACTTTTAAAGTTATTACTACCAATTACTGGATACCTTCGGCCAATAAAGCCATGATTAAACCCAGTAAAAATGACGCTAAACGATCAAGAAATTAACCTTTAAGCACCGAAGATGTTCCGAAGTACCATTGTTCCGATGATTTATTTGAGTACTTACATATATTATAAAATAAATAGTGTACTGTACCCCATCCCTTATGTAAAAAAAAATTAGAAACTAAGATAAAAGCAACATTAAAATTCCAGTAAAATCTTCATCTCAACCAAATTTCGCATACCTATTTCGGAAAGTTGTTTACTGTCAATGGTCGACCGACCCCTTAAGTTTTTTCCAACTTTTAAAACATGTTTCTTTGTAAATAAATTAAAAAATATATATTATATGATAAGATTACTTGACTAATGTCATATAATATTATTATTTATTTTTTGTACTGCATACAAATACATTATTTCCATAAACGTAAAAACCATCTTAATTCTTAAATATAGCTACATAGGGTCAAGGAAAACCTATCATAAAAACACGTTTGTTTCGGTCTTACAAGTTGCATTTTTTCCTGGAAGCGTATTAGATGCAGACCGAAGTCCTTTTGTAGCTGTCTGAGATAAACAACCTGTTGCTGCGCAAGCGCAACGACAGAACTAGACGCTAGCTGTTCCTACGCAAGTTCTCTTGGCAAAATCACCTCTATTACCATTGCAAAGAACTCATCCATTAGGTAACTTGTCCCGACTGCTTTATTTATTGCATAATTATTTTTGTAGAAAACACAATAAAAAAATAGCTTTGTAGATGACAATATAACAAACAGATGTTTTACTGTACTAGAATATACAGGTTTAATTACCTAGGGATTAAACTATACACACGACAGCACATCAGACTATAAATGTTAACCTTGACGTCGCCTTTATCGTGTTTCCAATAATGACGGTTTTCTGGTGTGCTGTTATGTGTACAAATATGTGTGTATGTCGTCTGAAGTCGCGTCGTGTGAACCAGGTCACATAAGGTTGACTCACACTTGATGCATTCGAATATGCAAGCGCACTGCACTTTGATCCCATTTGGTCCTCATTGCAGATTCTTTTAGTCAATGAATCTTGTGACCATTTTTTTAATGTAAAATTGAATGTAAGAATGTCATCATTAGTTTGTCACACACATATAGTTTGCAAATACAAACTTGAGTCATTAAATTGTAAAATAAGGAATTTTTGCACGGTAACACAATGACTATTCAAACATAGGTTCTTCTGTTTCTAGCCTGCATATCCTTTCGGTATCTCTTTGCCTTTCTAAGAAATCAATTTATGCCACAGACAAAGCCACACCCTCGCCTTTCGAATGCAAAATTCCAAAATCAAAAACATTTGTGCAATTTTTTTCGCAATTTCTCGGAACAGGAAAGTTTTTAAAAGCATTCTTTTGAAGGATATAACTCATAAGCATTTGTATAGGTTTGAATGGGCACATTCAGAGAGACAATATCTGCACTCACAGTCGGGTGCGTTCAGAAACTAGTTTAAGCTTTTGTGTTTGTAGAAAGGTGATTTTCTCCGGTGCATGTCGTGTTTATTCAAGTCTATAAATCACGAGTTACATTCAATATACTTACCTTTTCGCGTTCCGCAGGTGTCCGCGTCTCATCTCGCCGTTCTATTGTCATCGATTTCATTCACCTGCGCTGTCCGGCCCTTATTAGCCTTTCGATTTTAACCTCCCATCTTACTCTTTACATCCTGTAGATACGATCGTCCTATCTTACATAGTCGGATTACATGTCAGAAATACTTTGCAAATTGAGTTTAGTGGGGTTGGTTTAAAGATGATTTTGCGGTGTTAGGGTGATGTGAGACACCGGATGGGAAGCCGAGATGCAGCAATTTGGTCGTACAATACCGTGCAATAATAATCGAGTCTGTAATTGCGACGACATCCGTTGAACTAGACGTACACATATGGTGTCCGTGTGAAAGTTCGGAAAGGCCATCGAAGGCATGCGCGCGCGGCGTTATCAAAACCAGTTTGTATACATTTTAGATAGAGTACACTCTCTTACGTCCCGATACTTAAGATAACTCATTCCATGGCTTTTATTGGCTTTTAATTGACAGCAGCTTTCTCATACACAACCCGGTGTATGTTTCAGTGTACATTCCTTACCTAAATGCGCTTGTTATTTAGATTTATCGTCTGTTTCACTCCTAATTTCGTTTGTCAGAAACCGACACAATGGTTCGGCATATGGCTTCTTTTAGAAGATAACCGCCTTTCGGGATTTTTGTTTGGCGGAAGGAAGTGCCAATGTGACTCGTGTGGCCAGTGTCGAATTTAATTTTTATGTTTTGACAATCGTTTACCTAAACGGTCGCCGGACAATTAATCTGTTCCAGTTATATCCGGTTTAAACCGAGCTTGTACGAACAAGAAGGGACTTGTGCAAACGCAGGTAGAAAAAAAGGAAGATTTGTACCTGTCCCCAATTTTTTGCTCAAAATAATTCTATTTTCGAACTTACCCGATAATATCCGTTTCTTATCCCGCCCTCTCTAAAAAGAGAATTCACAAGTGTTTAATTTTGTCATATTGATCGTTGAATCTCAAAATGGAACTTTTATTCAAATAAAAAATACTTTTAAGTTGGTAGCCGTGTAGGCGTGGGATCGGGAGTGTTAAAAAAACCGGATATCCTCGAGTTTTGTATCAAAGTTATATTGTTACGGTAATAAAAAGGGCGCTTAATTTTTTTAGAGTCACTAATTCTAGTGGTAACGATACTTTAATAATCTGTTTAAAGTAATCGAATTTAGAAGATGGGTACCCTTCTACTTCCGTTTCGCCAAGTGTTCAGACATCTGTACCCATTGGAATGCAAAAGAGCCTCTGACGAACCGCTACTTTGTATCCTTTTAATAACTGTAATACTGCACATTATATCAGTCTGTTGATCGGTTGCGAATAACACCACCCCATCTCTTTCCGTGGGTGTCGTAAGAGGCGACTAAGGAAACACAAATGAGACCTGCCTCCTAGTAATCCATCCCAGGCAACGACACTTAATTTTTTTCTGAATCTGAGGTGTCGTCCTATGGTCTCATGCGGTGTGGTAGGCTCTGTAAAGGGCCGTCTGGTTCGCGACCACCCTCCTACCGAAGTCCGACGCCAAACAGCTTGCTGTGTTCCGTCAGTGCGTGGGAGTACCAGTGCCTTTATAGGCATTTTCTGGGTTAACTCGCTCCATCGTCGACCTCATCTTTGACCTTATGGTTAAGATTGAGGTCAAGAGTTAACCCATCTTATAATAATAAAAATAATAAAAAATATTTTAATAAAAATGTAATTCACAATGTAAAACGGATTTACTTATATGAAAAATTTATTGTTTGAAATGGAAAATAACCACAACGACGAATGAAATAGGGTAATGTTGTCACACTGTATGGCCAGCCAAATCTTTTATATAAGGAACGAACTCGATCCAGGGTCACCAGTTTTTTGTGTTTTTTTGTTTTGGTGAATAAAAATTGACTGACTGTATACCCCAAATTAGAAATATTTTATAATAATATTACAACCAATGCAAAAATATATTATGTCAAAAACTTAAATTATTAAAATCAGTCAAATAAACTGCCCCTTGTCATCCCTGGTGCAAAGGTGGCCATAACACTTGCGGCATTACCACATTGAATTAGAAACAAATTATTAAAAGTTGGAGATACATTTTATTGTATCGATATATCGCACATTTTATGATATGCATATAAATTAAAACGATTTGATTTTAAATCAAGCCCAAAAAAATTCAGCAGCTTTGAAGTTTTAAATAGCTAAGTACCTAATAATCTTGCAATTTACATACAAACTTCTTCATTAATCAACTTTGATGTATTCATGATCATTACATGACAGACGTCCCACAAAACTTAGCACTAGATTCGTAAAAAAATAATCAGCATCTATAAAAGTAGAAAAAAAAAACGATTAATGTATTTGTATAGTTTTTGAAAGTTTAAAGTGCGGAAAAATACGGGACCAATTGAATCAATTAATCAATCTCAATTGATTGAGTCGATGAGATGAGATTGTATTATTTTTGTCATTTTATTACTAAAATAATCTGGCATGCGGAAAACGATTAAGGATTAAGTCAAAATTTCATAGATTTTAGGACCATCAGATCCTAGAAGATTTGTAGAATCGTTGATAATCGATATTTATTGATATATTTAGGTACTAGCTTCCCGCCCGCGACTTCGTTCCCGTGGAAATTTCGGGAATGAATTATACATATAAACCTTCCTCTTGAATCACTCTATCTATAAAAAAACATCAAAATCCGTTGCGTAGTTTTAAAGATCTAAGCATACATAGGGACAGACAGACAGACAGCGGGAAGCGATATTTTATTTTTATTTTATTTACTAGCCCATATTCGTCCCCACCGAGGGGCACGCGCCTCCGTTGACAATACGAACGGGATATAAGCCAAAGTCCACCACGCTTGCCCAATTCAGGGTGGTGGATATAGGTTTTTTCAGTTATACTGCGCTATAAATTATCAACTTAATAACTTACCATTTCCTACTTTCATTTAAAAAAATACACAAAAAGAGTCCGTTATTCTCTCAGGATTCGATCCTTGACGCCTTGCCTACGATCTGATAACTTCACCAATCGGTCAAAAATACAAAAAAGACTTTCTTGAGTTCACTTCGTGGTTTCGAACCCTCGACCTGTTGCTTACAATCTGGCAACTTTTCCACTCGACCAAACTGACTACTTTCAATTCAGTAATTTAGTCTAGCGGTATTTGCGCGCTATGTGCGAATAATCGTTGACATCTGTCACAGAGATAATTTTACCACAGGGCTGCCATCCGTCCGGGTTTCCACCCATACTTCAAAGTGCACAACGCTGCTAAAAAAGTTTTCATTTCAAAAGAAAACATAAAATCGGGACGTCCCGGTTAATACCCCAGCACTTCATTTCATTCATCTATCAGTATAAATCTGTCGGTACGAAGATTCCATCACGAGCGAGCACTTCTGAGAAAACTATCAGTTTTTGCCCACTGTCTACTATTTGGGGTCCAACAGTTAAAAACTATCTTTCACAAGAAACAAAAAAAATTGCTGAACAAAAAGTGGCGTCTTTAACCGGATTCTTGGCTTGAATATCGGTAATAGTTAACAAAGTAATTTGTTCGGTTTTATTGCGGTTATAGACCATATTATTATGTTTCCAATACCCAACAATTTATTTGTACTGCGACTTGTGTCAAATTATAAAAACAAATGTCCCGCCGCATCTGTTTGTCTGAACGCGATAAACTCAGAAACTACTGAACAAATTTTCATACGAATTTTACCAGTGAATGGAGTGATTTAAGAGGAAGGTTTATGTGTAAAAAAAAGATTAAAAATTGAAATCTTTTTATTTTTAACATGCCCTATAACTACGAGTACAACAATTTACTTGTTAAAATCTACTAATTCTATAGATTAGGTATATGCAAATATAATGATCTCTCACTCTTTCCTTTGTATAATTAATTCCAGAAATTACCACGGGAATGCGGGCGGAGTTTGATGATAAAATATCTTGATTTCCAATTATCATAAATAACGCCTTATAGAGGTTTGAAACAAAGATCTGTCTTCATTTATTTTACGCCTCTCACTGTCCCAGGTCTGCTGGAAGAAATTTCTTAAAGAAATAAGCTGTGCCTTTTGTGTTCGTTTTTCTATTTGTCTGTAATATTTGTGATTTTTTTCTGTGTACAATAAACTGTTAAATAAATAAATAAATAAAGATTATAAAATCTGCAAAAACAAAGATTATAAAATCTAATACTTAGAAGAATTGTGGGGAAACCCAGCAATATACGGAACCTCACAATATTGGTCCAAATCTGACGCGTTTGCATTTTTCCTTCCACCCAATCGCTATCGGGAGTCGTGAAGAGTTTTTTTTTAAATATAAAAACCCGTTACTGACCCGCACCTTACAATACACAAAAAACATCCACAAAACTTTCAAAAACTTTACATTACCTGCTTTAGTTCGACGACTTACATACAGTCATTCAGAAACCAGCAATGGATGTTAAAAAATCGAGTCGTCTAGAAGCCTGAGTTCCGGGTGGTAACTAAATCTGCTATTTTTACGACGGCGAAGTTTTAAGTAAGTGTTTTAGTAAAAAATCATTTTAGATAACCCTGTAATCATTTTGTTGGCAATTTTACTTTTTTTTAAATCAAGTCTAACCCTTGACCACCTTAAATTTGATCCGTAGTTTATATTTAAGGCCACTGAACCCGTATGAGTCAACTAAAGTTAACAGGTTGGTGATTTTAGCAAGCGTTTTTGCAGCTGCTAATTTGATAGGTGGGTGTGTGTAAAAAGTGGCTAAGAGGCTTTGAAATAGTTAGGCTAAAAAATAATATCAATTATTTACATTTGAGAGGTGCTTAGCATCAAGGTACCCACTTTTTAAGACGACGTTTAAGACAAATGGGCCTAAAAAACCGTAACAGTAGTAATGATTTAAAGGTTCTACGGGAATCTTATTACATCTACACTATAATAAAGAGGAAAGATTTGTATTTTTGTATGTAACGAATAAACTTAAAAACTACTGGACCGATTTCAAAAATTATTTCACGATTAGGATGCTATATTATCCCTGAGTAACATAGGCTACACAATTTCCCGAATTCCCACGGGAACGAAGTCCCGAGCGAAATACTATAAGTGTACAATGATGTAGCGCTCAATGATTTGTAAGTAAATGTACAGTTTTAAAAGGTATACAGGGCTTTAGGTATCTCTCTTTCAAACTTTCAACCTCTCGGGTGGTTAATCAGTCCATGAAACTGAACAACTTCCCCAAGGAAGATAGGTCAAAAAACGAAAAAAAAAAATTGAGTTCCCATACAAACTTCATCAGCATACAGCGCATTTTGTATGGGAGATCAAAATGTTTTTTCGTATTTTGACCTATGTTCCTTGGGGAAGTTGTTCAGTTTCATGGACTGATTAACTACCCTAGAGGTTGAAACAGACATACCTAAAGCCCTGTATACTTAAGGCAAGCTTCGTAACTATGATTTAGAAAAAGTGCTGCTACTTTTAGCTATGTTGGGTAACAGTGATGGCCCATTGGTAATGAGCCAGACTTGTAACCGGAAGGTTGCGGGTTCGTGCGACGGAGAGTGACAGCAGGTATTGAAAGCAGCATTTAATTTAATTGACGTCTCTGCAACTGACTGTTACTTGTAAAAATGTTTGTTTGGTCCCTTCACACGCTTATTAAGATACTAGCTTCGTTCCCGTGGGAATTAGAGAAAATAATATAGGCTATGTGTTAATCCAGGGTGTCAGCTACCTTCATACCAAATTTTATCAAAATTGGTTCAGCCGTTTGAGCGTGAAAGAGTAACTAAAATCCACACATCCTCACAAATTTTCGCATTTATAATGTTAGTAGAGTATTGCACTTCATTAACCTGAGATACTTATTTACCAAATCAAATGGTGCTCACTTTTACCTCATATTTATTTACTAGCTGATGCCCGCAACTTCGTTTGCGTGTTAATTTAGATTTTTACATACAAAAGTTTTTTCCCGCTAACTCCCGTTACCGTAGGAATTTTGCAATATTCTGTTGCAACTAAGCTTTAAGTTTACTAAGGTACCTGCATGCCAAATTTCAAGCGTCTAACTTAAGCGGTTTAGATTTTTCATACAAAAGGATTTTCCCGCTAATTCCCGTTCCCGTGGGAATTTCGGGAATTCCTTTCTTAGTGCACCTCTGCGGTACCTAAGCTACGTCCCTTCCAAATTTCAAGTGCCTACGTTTAGCCGTTTAGGCTGTGCGTTGATATGTCCGTCAGTCTAGGTATAATTTCTCCCGTTTTTTACACATTTACCACTATATCTTTGCTCCTATTGGTCGTAGCGTGATGTTATATAGCCTATAGCCTTCCTCGATAACTGGACTATCCAACACAAAAAGAATTATTCAATTCGAACCAGTAGTTTCGGAGATTAGCGCGTTCAAACAAACAAACAAACAAACAAACTCTTTAGCTTTATAATATTAGTATAGATTTGTTTTTTCTTCGAACCATACTCGGAATTCACCGTAATAACAGACGTAAAGGTAATCAAAAGTAATCATCTGATAAGCGCCATGATAAGGGGAAGCACTCGCACATTACATCATAAGTAATTATAGGTATTCGTGCAATATGAACACTTGTTACTCATGTAGATATGTTCTAACCGTGTGGTGATCGGTTGAGAATAACACCACCCCATGTCTTTCCGTGGGTGTCGTAAGAGGCGACTAAGGAAACACAAATGAGACCTGCCTCCTATTAATCTATCCCAGGCAACGACATTTCTTTTTTTTTCTGAATCTGAGGTGTCGTCCTATGGTCTCATGCGTTGCGGTAGGCTCTGTAAAGGGACGTCTGGTTCGCGACCACCCTCCTACCGAAGTCCGACGCCAAACAGCTTGCTGTGTTCCGTCGGTGCGTGGGAGTACCAGTGCCTTTATAGGCATTTTCTGGGTTAACTCGCTCCATCGTCGATCTCATCTTTGAACTTATGGTCAAGATTGAGGTCAAGAGTTAACCCATCTTATAATAAAAATAAAAATAAAATATTCCTTCTGTGTACCTTTGTTATAGGTTTTTTGTATTATATGAACTCGTTCTCGTACCGTGTTGCAAAAAGTAAAACTGTTTTTGAACTTTTGGTCATACATGTGCTTAAAAATATTTGTATATTAGAGCTAATTTTTAACCCCCGAAAAAAAGATGGGTGTTATAAGTTTGACGAGTGTACTTGTATATATGTGTTTCTGTATGTGGCATCGTAGCTTCTAAACTTTTTGATAGCTGACGTGATCGAGATGATTCTTAATTATATTTTATTAAAATCGGTTCAGCCGTTCAAAAGTTATTATAAGCTTTGAATGTGAGGATGATATGGAATTTTTAATTTTAAAGTTTTTAATAATATTTAGAATGAAGCAATCTCACTTTCCGCCCGGGACTTCATTCTTGTGGGAATTTAGGAAAAATTATCACCCATGTGCTATTCTGATGTCCAAGGTGTACTACTGCAAAGTTTCATTAAAATCCGTCCCTTTTAAGGCGACTACAGCACCTAAATTACGATTTATGATGCGTAGATAAGCATGACGCACTGCATTAAATCGAAAAAAAATACTACGGTAATATTCAGGACATAAACTAGATAAGTAGTTTGCTGAAAACACGATTCAGCACTTTTGGTTCGATAGAAAAAGCTCACAAAGTCACCTCTAAATATCAATGTTGTGTATCTTTTAAGCTGTAAAAACCATAGTAAAATGCACACAGGAATATAAATTTGCTATCAAAATGTTCGTGATTGAACACTCTCGATAAGTAGTTAACGCATTTTTCGATTTAAGCTGTTACCTTTCCATAAATCTCATTTTTCTAACTTTCGAACATGTCTTTACGCACGCACGCTTTCATAGTCCGTAAACTTCATGATGGCACTATTCCTATGTGTGCTGCCTTTATCGGGTGCTGTAGTCGCCTTAAGCGTCCTTATATCTACTAGTAAACCTTTCACATCAGTTATGTGAAGCGCTCGTAGCCCAGTGGCGCTCGCTGATCTCAACCGATCAGTGAGGTTAAGCAACGTACACAGAGGCAGGGAACCTGATGGGTGACCAAAAGTGGCAATTCATCACGAGCGTTTCCGTGCTTCGGAGGGCACGTTAAGCTGTCGATACCGGCTATTGTCGATTGACTGCACGGGACTTCGTTCCCGTGGGAATTCGGGAAAATTATGTAGCCTATGTCCAACGGGGATAATGAATCTTTCCAGTAGTTTCGGAGCCTATTCAATGCAAACAAACAAACAATCAAATCTTTCCTCTTCATAATATTTATTAGTATAGATTATTACAAACTAGCATCCCGCTCGGGATTTCGTTCCCGTTGGAATTCGGGAAAATTATGTAGCCTATGTTATTCAGGGATAATGTAGCATCCTAATGGTGAAAGAATTTTTGAAATCGCTCCAGTAGTTTTTAAGTTTATTCGTTACATACAAAAATGCAAATCTTTCCTCTTCATAATATTAGTATAGACATGTATCATAGTTAAATAACATCTAAGGTACTCAAATGCAACATTGTAAGAATTGTAACAGATAATTGAGCTGTCACATACCTAATAGCTGCTAAGTAAATACTAGGGTTAGAGCGAAGCGCACTGGCGCACAGGACGCGAATGACAAGCGTTTATGCGCGTTTAGCGGCGTACAGGGTTGCCTAACATAAACATTTAAGAGGATCGTCTCAGTGTTTTTTCTCATACAAACGGCGTCAATGGATTCCATCCCCTAAACGTCAACGGATCCCTGGGAAGTTTTGGTATAGTATCAGGAACACCTAAAACTAGGTCCGTACGTTTTGGTTTTTGTGATATTTTTAGTAGACAAAAAGATATTTGAGACTGAAAGTCAGCATTTTTCGCCAATAAAATTCTCAACATTTAAGAGGTGACTGTTGAAAAACTAAGAACAATTTTGGAAAAAACAAAACGCACGAATCTCGTTTATACGCTTACGAATCGATAAACGTATGATTTTATTAAGTTTTTGGTGTAGGAATTCATTGACGCCTAAACTCATAATTTTGGAAATAAAACTCGGCATTTCGCCGGAAAGCTGCAATTGTCCCTTTCGCACAATACTGAGGTGGGTGTCGACATCGAGACAGCATGAAAAACAACTGAGACGCTAGTCCAAACTGAGACGCTCCTCTTAATACGTGAAGCACTCGAACAAACTGGCGCCCACTTTTATTAGAAACTATCTTTCCGCCCGGGACTTCGTTCCAGTGGGAATTTAGGAAATGTTAGCCTATGTGTTAATCCAGTTACCTCCATACCAAATTATATCAAAATTGGTTCAGCCGTTTGAGCGTGAAAGAGGACGAACATCCATCAATACATACATCCATACAAACTTTCGCGTATATCATAATATTAGTAAGGCTCAGGATAAACTGGAAGGCGGAATAGGTCGGGAAAACGTTAAGCGAGGAACTAAAAGAACAACCGCTTTTAAGATAAGTGAGCTTCAAGCATTTTTTACAAGCTTATGTATGTAAGTAGTTTGTTTGTTTGTTCGGTTCAAACCTTGCATCTGAATTTTAAATCAGTCACAAAATCTAGGCATACATGTATCGTTTAGATGTGTAAGTGACGTCACTTTTAAATTCAACATGGTGGACTACCCGAGATGGTGGATTTTTATTTTATTCTGTACTAGCATTATATGGGTATCAAATAAACGGAATTGCTGAGATTACTACGAAAAATAAACATGAAAATAAAAGGTTGTTTTTAAATATATTTTTTTGTACAATTAACTTCAGTTCGATTTTTGGATTTGATTTGCGGCCGGTGAGGGCAAACATTCAAACACTAGAGTTAGCACACATGTTGTTTTATTTCCGGTCTGAATATCTGACTTTATTTATATCTGAAGGCATCCACGACAAAAGGGAAAAGTAAAAAAATGCCATTTTTCAGTTTTTTTAAGTGTCAACTTAAACTAAATGTCTACTAGGATTAATCACCTTGTTTCTATTTTGTAAGGATCTGCAATTGCCTTATTGTTCTTCTAAATAAACACTGTTGATGTTATAAGCTGTTGAATCTCCATGTATTAAGTAATACATTTAAAGAAATCGTGTCATGCAATTGACAGCCCTATGCGCACTTGATGGTTATGTCTGCATTCGTCACGCGGCCGTGCCCATCATGATGCGCACCTTCAGCCCTTGGCTTGCGCAGAAACGTATGGAACTACTATAATATACCTACTGAAAGCCTTATGATGAAGCTATGTGGTGGTTTTGTAGTCTTTTCCCTAATGTCCACCCATGTTTCTTTTTTGCTGGTGAAATTATAATGTTATAAATTTGTATGAGTTTTGGACCTTTACTTGGGGCAATGAGTGCAAACAGTTGGGATATAGGAATGTAAAGTAAAATTAACTGCCCATAAAAAATAACTAACATTCGAAAATTACCTATACTTTCTCAAATACCTAATACAGAGGACAAAATGATATGTGAGATAGTTTAGTACTGCCAGACAAAAACAGAGATACTTGGTCTCTTCAAAACAGTATAATTTTATTGTCTTTAATACAAAAAAGTAGCGTTGTAAGAGCCCCTAACTAGCCAAACTAAGTTAATATAAATCGGTGGTGTAAGATATAAAAATGGCCGCGTTAAGAGTACCCGGATTCGACGTGCATGTGAATGTGAAGAAAGTGAAAGAGGTAACGTCTGTTTGGATCGATACCCCAAAGAAAAACAAGCGCATGTTTTTTAAATATGTCAAAGTCGAAAGTCGAAAGAGCTTTTATTTCATAGAACATTTAGGATGTACTTAAAATCAATCAAAGTTACATTAAGGGATTAAAATACATACAACATATTCGTTCATTCAGGATGTTAACATTAAAGGATCTAAATACATACATACATATTCGTTCTTTTGACTCTACTGACTCTACGCCTATTCGCAAAGGTGCGGTCTTTCCCAGAGAAGAATAAACAAGAAACTCCGAGGATGCTCTTGTGTTATCACTTCTCTAAAAAGAAAACAATAAGTAGTTTCAATTTCAACAATTTTATTATGTCATTAACAAGCTTAATCGTTCCAACTGTCCTCTTCACTCTCTTCAATTAAAACTGACATAACCGCTATTAAGTAATAAGTACAGCCCGCAGCCGGTTATCGTAGCAGGTACATCCCTGTGCAATGTGGGTGACGATAATAATACCGTGGCGCGACATCTCATCATTACGCGGCGCCTGCGTTTGCGCAAGTTGTGTTCCTACTGCGATAGCTTAAGTTTGCTTTGCCGCGGAGAATTTTTACTTGGATTCATTTTTCATTTAGAAAAGGAGGCGTGCCGGTATGCCTACGGCTTCGTCCGGATTGTCAGGTTGCTTGCTTAGGGCCTAGAGCCATATAGCCTATAGCCTATACCTTCTAATTATTTTTTCGACCAGGTAGATCAGTACTGTTCTATCTTTGGCCTTGGCCAGATCTTTGCGAGTGGAGGAATACCTTACTAGTAAGGCGCCAAGCGTGCAGTGTGGCTGGTTGCAAACATTAGTTTGTTTCTCTTCGCTGCTCGCTAGGTGACTAGCTAGGCTCCATGCGCTAAGAAAAAAAATTTTCAGTTTTGATGTAGCCTAAACGAGACTTTCTTACCCCCGTGCTGTGTGCCAATGACCATTTTCTGTGTCATGTATAGCTCTTACAATGAGTTAATCCGTGTGCCGTGTGGTGATCGGTTAAAAATAACACCACCCCATCTCTTTCCGTGGGTATCGTAAGAGGCGACTAAGGAAACACAAATGAGACCTGCCTCCTAGTGATCCATCCCAGGCAACGACACTTCATTTTTTTCTGAATCTGAGGTGTCGCCCTATGGTCTCATGCGGTGTGGTAGGCTCTGTAAAGGGCCGTCTGGTTCGAGTTTCCTATCGAAGTCCGACGCCAAACAGCTTGCTGTGTTCCGTCGGTGCGTGGGAGTACCAGTGCCTTTATAGGCGTTTTCTGGGTTAACTCGCTCCAGCGTCGACCTCATCTTTGACTTTTATGGTCAAGATTGAGGTCAAGAGTTTAACCCATCTTATAATAATAATAAAAAATATCGTTCTTTTTCCCAGCCCTTAGTCCCGTTACTCAGTCGGGAAGTATCATGATCTAGGATACGCTTAACTGTAATGATCAGATCATTACAGTTAAGCCACGTGCCATCTTACCTCCGTGACCCTGCTTACAGAAAATTCTGACCATATTGAATCCTGGTTACAAATTCAGTTGCCTGAATGTACAGTGCAGGTTTCCTCACGATGTTTTCTCTTAGTATCAGAGCATCGGTTAGTGTGCAGCTAATGTAAATACCTCAGAAAACGAGAAAACGCGACACTGGGGCTCGAACTCGGTACCCATCGCTTACGAGTACGACACGCTAGCTGTTAGACCACCGACCATGACGGGAAGAGTTGATTTTTATTAAATAAACAAATTATTATAGATCACTTTATCAGCGACCTTTTTCTTAGACAAAGTCAATAGAGGTCACTTGATTGTTGTCTTAAATCACATGCTTAAACGTTATCAAAAAACATGATAGCTAATTAAAATTATATCAAATAAGGAAGTTACACAACATCCTCATGCTTATTATATCTTTGCTATATATTTAGCTTTACGACTATTTCAACAAAGTGCCAGATAAACATTACTTTGATAACTGCTTTTATAGTTCCTCTTGGCTGGATATGAGACGGTACATTTTTTTACATTTACTGTGTCGCTTTTCTGGTAAAATTATGGGTTAATATCGTATGACACACAAAGTTTTTTTTAGACACACTAGCTACTCCTTATATAAATATTGTTAAGTACTTTTTTATTTCTCAATTTTATAAATGTCGGTTTTAGGCGATTGAAACTATTTAGGTCTACAGTAACTGCATTATTTGAGTAGACACGTGAAATTTTGAATATCATTAATAATTACTAGTATGCAATTGGAATAATGCTAGATATGAGTAAAGCCTACGATAGGGTTTCACATAAAATACTTATTGATAAGCTATATGGCATAGGTGTACGGGGACAAGCTTTTAAATGGTTACCTGGAAAATAGAAAACAAAGAAAACAAACTCAATTTCACACTTAAGTAATAATAGCAACACTCTATAAACCAATCGATCAGAACAATTATTTTCCGAAAACTCTAATACTACAAGGCCGTGTTCTGGGATGCATTCTATTTTTTATTTATATTAACGATTTAAAAAGCATTTTAAACGCAGACGACATTACCGTAGTTTTTCCTTTGCTGACCATAATGATTTAATAAAAACTTTTTTTTAAAAATTGATTTTTATTTTACATACATACAGTTTAAACTGAGAACCCCCCTTTTTTGAAGTCGGTTAAAATACTAAAACCTTCTCCTAAATGTAACAAATACTTTTCTGAAAACCGCATCAAAATCGGTTCAACCAAACGCGAGATAATCGCGGACAAACATACATACATACATACGTACATACATACAAACATACATACAGGTCAAACTGAGAACCTCCTTTTTTTTGAAGTCGGTTAAAAACGTAACTTTGGATCCTATAGATAAATGGTTACAGAACCACAATTTACAATTAAACCTGACTAAAACAAAAATAATGCAATTTAAGCCCCATAAAAAACCACCATTAGATAGTACCTGTAGTACCTTGTTGTATTTATAGTTTGATAGCAGTATTAAATGAATTTAAGAAATCTACAGATTTAAAAACAGCGATTGTTGCATATTATGCTTATGCTCTCGCTTGTTTAAGTTATGGGTAATGGGACAGATGTCCATCAACTTTTGTACAACAGAAGCGATGTTTGAGAATTTTAGTGAATATTTCTGACAGGGAGAGTTGCAGACCCCACTTGAAAAATCAGAATATTTTAACACTAACCTCAATGTACGTTTAAGAAATTTGCTTTATCATAAAATACATGACTTTACTCACGAACCACAGATTCCCACACAAGACAGTTTAATTTACGTCGCAAAGATATATTGGCTCCACCCTTTACAATAGTTCAGGTGTTTACTGCATGTCAATAAAAATTTATAAGACTGCCAGCCAATATAAGAAACTTAGACAGCTTTTTTCCTAATATTCACGTACCCGTACACCGTGCCATAATCTATGACCGTACCCTACAGTTACCTCAGTATATTATCATTTGCTTTTCGATGGTGACATTTACCCTGCTTATTTTTCAATCATAGGATACGGTGTTGAGGAATTTCGTGTTATCATCTCATCCTAACGTTGGCTTCGCGAGTCTTTTGAGATCATTGAAACGGTTCTTGAAAACTTTTTTCAAACAATAAGGGCAAAGGGGCGAAGATATTAAAGAACAGAAGGTCCCCACTCGAAATTCACTCGAACTTTAAAACATATTTCGGATTGGTAGAAATACTTCATTGCCTAATTAATACAGAGTAAAGACTTAATAGTAAAAGTGTGCTAAGCTGTCCTTTTCGCCCTTATGGGCTGGTGCTACCCTATAACAAATTTCGTACTCAAACCTGTCTTTTGTACTACATTTCCAAAACAGTTTCACATTACCAACGCTAAAGCTTTGCTTATCTAGTTAGTAGTTGTTAGCCAATGAAACAATGCGATGTCAAAGGTGCAACAGCCAGCGTAGGATAAACTGAATAACTCTGAAAACAAGCCGGTAACTCAGTTATACAAACAATCGATGCACTCACGTCGCTGAAACTTGCTGTGCAATAGTTGTAGCTAGTGTTGCCATGTTTCCTTGTTATTATTAATAAGTGTAGTTTATTTCGCCACATCACAGTTTACGCATATAAAAATACATTACAGGAAGAAAGGGAGGACTGGAGCCTGCGCTAGGTCAAAGCCTGTATTGCAGGTCTCCAGGGATAGCCAAATTATCGTACAGAAGAAGTCGAATACTAGGAAATAGCCGATTTTTGGTTTCTTGTAGTGATTGAACCTGGTATGAGAGAGACATAGCTGCTACCATTTAACTTAGTCAATAACTTACAAAGGTGACTAAAAATTAGAAAAAATTGATGCAGCCGACTGAACTTTCTTTCCCCAATAAACCAAGGTAAAAAAAATAAATGTTTTGTTGTGTTGTGTTGCCTCTCCATACAACGGGTTTAGCAGTATGTCGAAATTTTTTGTAAGATTTTTTTTAGTTTTATGGGGGAATCCGCCCCCTAAAGTTTCGTCACCTAAAGTCACCATATACAATTAACGGAAAATCGCCACGAATCCTATTATTGCCTTCCTTATTCCGTATATCCCGCACTATGATGCACTTATACATATATACATCGAGTCTACATCTAGTTGCAGTTAAAGTTAATCTCTATACCATCTCTAATAATAGACCGTCTGACTTTGCAGACAGCTCTGCTATAAGCACGAATATCAAGAAGTCGAATACTAGGAAATAGCCGATTTTTGGTTTCTTGTAGTGATTGAACCTGGTATGAGAGAGACATAGCTGCTACCATTTAACTTAGTCAATAACTTACAAAGGTGACTAAAAATTAGAAAAAATTGATGCAGCCGACTGAACTTTCTTTCCCCAATAAACCAAGGTAAAAAAAATAAATGTTTTGTTGTGTTGTGTTGCCTCTCCATACAACGGGTTTAGCAGTATGTCGAAATTTTTTGTAAGATTTTTTTTAGTTTTATGGGGGAATCCGCCCCCTAAAGTTTCGTCACCTAAAGTCACCATATACAATTAACGGAAAATCGCCACGAATCCTATTATTGCCTTCCTTATTCCGTATATCCCGCACTATGATGCACTTATACATATATACATCGAGTCTACATCTAGTTGCAGTTAAAGTTAATCTCTATACCATCTCTAATAATAGACCGTCTGACTTTGCAGACAGCTCTGCTATAAGCACGAAATATCATATATAAGTTTAAATGCAATCTAAAACCGACTCTAAAATCTTACTTGCTAAGCCGTATTTCCTATGTAGGTCACAAAATTCTGCAGTAGAATAGCACGTTGAATATGCAGTCGTAACTTAAAGGAATAAAAGCGATTATTGAGTCACTAACTAAAGGCTGCGTGGAAATGAAGCAGCACTTAAGAGCACGGTTTGATGCAAAAAAGCTGCAACCAGAATTTTGCAATTTTCAACTCAATTTCATGTATATTTCGAATGAATGATTGACATCGTTAATTACGATTTGTACGGTCTTATTATTTCCGGCAGATTAGAATAGGACCTCTCTTTTTCTTACCTGGGTTGTACTGAGGTACCAGCCTACCAACAGCACCTTTGCGAATAGGCGTAGAGTCAGTAGGGTCAAAAGAACGAATATAAATGTATGTACATATTTAAATCCTTTAATGTATGTTTGTATCTATTTCATGTAACTTTGACTTATTTTAAGTAACATCCTAAATGTTCTATAAAATAAAACTACTTATTTAGGATTTGAATTTGACACACAGAAAAACATTATTTTGCCTGAGATAACTTGAACGTTCATAATGTATTCTACGTTTTATTATTTTTGGCATACATTGAGGTTTAAAGATTCTTTACTCTCCTATAACACAGAAGATAAGAAAATTGTGATAAGACATTGATATGTCGATCATTCGAACAGAACATCATTGAAACTAATCGAGTTACACTAAAATATTAAATATTGGCTGCTCGTTCATCGAAATGAGAACCACAAGTAAATTCTATACTAGATGGTTACTCGACTGTAAATTAATTAGTTTTAATTAGTAATTTTAATTAATAGATTTGTAGTTGAGTTCGCGTTTGGTTTATTGTTTTGTTAAAATACATATTATTTATAGCATATGGGTTTCAGGCTTGAAATCAAGAATTATTTATTTATTTATAATTTACACTGTTCTCGTGTACACCCAAAATTGAATGATAAAAATAAAAATACTCAACCATTATCTCATTTTACAAGTTACTACATTTCTCATTAGACTACGTCGTACGATTCTCGTACTATCGTAGTAATATCGTAGGCTTTCCTAGCGTCAGTGAATGTGCAGCGCAATGCATTATGAATGGAGACGCGGCCTGGTAGCCAGCCGTATTGATTTTCTCAACGTCGTCGCCATCTTGTTTTTACTCTTTTTTAATAGACGCAGTTTTCTGCCAGTATCTCGCGCCTTTTACGAGCTTTTAGGTATAACTTGCGAATCTTGCGATGTCGGTCAAAACTTGCAACTGAATTTTAATGCAGTTATCCTCAAGCTATTGAATTAAGTTTGGACTAGCATTCAGCCCGAGACTTCGTTTAGAGAGAGAATTCCTGATTTTTTTTAGCACTGTTACTCAGGGATAATTTAGTATTGTAATGGTGAAAGAATTTTCCAAATCGGTCCAGTAGTTTCGGAGCCTATTTAATGCAAACAAACAATCAAATCTTTCCTTATCAATCTCTATTCAATACGATATAATACGAATAATAAATATATTATTTTGTTCGCCTCGCAAACATACCTTGGAAGTTCTAAAATACATAGATATAATTTTATGAAAATATAACGATTACGCACGTACAAAGTCATACCGGACAAATCGAAAATGCGTAAGGCGGAGGGAGAGTGAAAACTTCTTTTTACTCATTCTCGTAATAATGATGATGAAAGAGTCGTTGAAATTATGGATGGAAGTTGATTTTTCTGAGAGATAAACTTTTTAATGTAATATAAAATAATTGTAATAGTTCTGAAGTGTTAAATTTTTAATGTGATATAAATTGTCATGTTTGTGTATGGTAGCGCAATAAATGAATATTGTAATTTACCACATAAATGATAGTATTTTTATACTGATTATTAAAGCAATTCGTGCGAAACTATTCCCTAATCATTCCAAAATATCAACGTTAGGTAATATTCAAGTTTTCACTTCCTACGTACCGATGGAACACAGCAAGCTGTTCTATCTCTTTGAAGAAACGATGTGTTATCTATTTACTAAGTCTCAATATCTATATATATAAAAATGAATCCCTATTTCCCTTGGTCACGGCATCACGCCTGAACGGCTGGACCGATTTCGCTAATTCTTTTTTGTTCTGTTCGTTATTATCAGGAGAAGGATCTTATGAAAGAAAAAATTAAGAAAGTTGAAAAAAAAAGAAAACAGGACAACGTCTGTCGGGTCAGCTAGTAATCAATAAATATTATACAGTACAGCTTATTGTAGTCTTCCTCCTTCCGTGTGGTTATAATCAAGTATGTTGCGAACTTACTACTTTAATCAACAATTGCCGATGGCTTAACGTGCCCCCCGAAGTACTGAAACGCTCGTGATTAATTTTCGCCTTAGTCACTCATCAGTTTTCCTGCCCCTGTGTACGTAGCTTAACCTTACTGATCGGTTCAGATCAGCGCTTTGCTTAACGTGGCCTAGTCGAGATATCCCGGTTTATTTTATTTGTTATATGTATGATGTTGATGACTGTATTACATACTTCGTATGTTGTTTCCAAGTAGATTATTTAGCCTCTATTTTCCTCTGTGTTATTTATTTTCTTTTTTTTTCCACGTGTCATGTTTGCTGACATGTAGTGTACTACGGAGTAATCATGTTTATTTATGTAACTCATTATTTTGGTTGAATTATTTTTGTAAGAAATATATTTGCAATATATTCTGAAGGTTGCGGGTTTGATTCCAGACCAACAAAAACACTTGATGATCGTAATTTTAAGTACGAGTATTTGTGAAGAGTTTAGGTGTTTATGTATAATAATAAAATGGATGTATTTACAAAAAAAAGATGCTTAGTTGGTGCCTGAGTATAGTCCAAGATATGTTGGTTTTCTATTTATTGCTCTCGCACTGGTTTAAGAATTAAATAAAATACCCCAGGCAGGATACTTGGGGATCGTAAGGATGAAAACATATATCTTTCATTTTTAACCCCCGATAGAAAAGAGGGTCCAAGACGAGCGAACGTCTTGGGCGAGCGTCCAAGACGTTCGCTAAAGTCGTCACGGCCAGTAAAACACCAGTTGCTGTGACCCAACCTCCTCCATAAGTGGGACACCGTGACGAAGATGGCTTCGTCAAGGTGCAGAAGAAGCGCAAGCGATCGGGTAACAAGAATCGCTGCGGGACGGCGGCGGCGGACCCGGAAGTGAGTCTGCGGGCTGAAGCTCCGAGCACGCCTGTGTACTTGTCGCGACTGCACTACAGCACTGGGGTGCAAGACATCGTCGAGTACATACGGCAGAAGACAAAAGTTCCCTTAGGTCTCCAGGGAGTGAAACCGTTGGAATCGCATCACCATGCTAGTTTCAAAGCATTTGTGGTGCGGTTCCCGACGTTCATGCTGGAGACCGTCATGAAGGAGAGCTTTTGGCCGGAGGGCGTGGTGTTCCGCCGTTTCCGAGGGAGATTCCCGGTTGCAGACACCCCCGGAAAAACACCCGGGAAATAGTGTTAGTTAGTTTTGTTTTATTTTGTTTAATTATAATTCATATGTATGTTAGTCTGTAAGGTATTTATCTATGGGCCTTAGAAGCCTGATAATAAATGATTTTATTATTATTTTTATTATTATTATAATTATAAGTTTGAAATGTGTATCTATGCATCTCTTTTTCTGTGTATCTGTGTGTCTGTTTCTGGCATCGTAGCTCCTAAACGAATGGACCAATTTCGTGACGTGGTCGAAATGGTTCATAGCTTTATTTGATCAGAATTGTCTCCGCCGTTTAAAGATATACGCAATAAATGTCGGGAGTTTACAAAATTTTTAATTTTACAGTTCTGAAATAAATGTTGTGGCTTATTTACCGAATAAAATAAAGTACTTGCTGGAAAAAGAACGCTACAAAATGTTTTTTTACTTTTTTTTTTAAATTAATTATTTTCTGGCCTGGAAGCTAGTCCTTTTGGCCGTAGTCTATCGTATAGGAGGTATTTTACTCTTGGACGTGTGTTGCCATTTCACTTCTACATATATCTTTCATTTTTTACAATATGTTTCATCGGTGACAGGAAGCTAGTAAAAGATAAGCTCCAAACCCTAGCTCATAGACGCAAAGTAGCTTGCCTATGTATTTTTTATAAGATGTACTTCGGGGAGTGTGCTCAGGAGCTGCATGAGCTCATTCCGCCTGCCCCATTCTTCTATCGGACGCAGACGCACCGCGGGGTACCATCCCTATCTTGTTGATATCCCACGGATTCGCACTGAGCGCTTTTCATCATCTTTCATATTGCGCACTGCTAGGGAATGGAATTCCTTGCCTGCGTCTGTAGTTCCGAGTTCATATAACCCGAATCTCTTTAAAGTTCGAGTTAATAGGCTTCTTCTGGGTGAGCTTGCTACATCCTCGACCGCATCTTTGCCCTTGGGCTAGATTGTGGTCAAGATCGAACCCTTCATTAATAAATAAATAAAAATATGTTTTCTTATTGGTTTCAGGCACCCGAGGTTTTCACAGCGCCACTAACTTTACTGCTTTCAGCAATGGTAAGATCATTTAATACTAGCTTTCCGCCCGCGGCTCCGCCCGCGTGGACTACAGGTTATATCGTGCCCAACTGTGGGATAAAATGGATCCTATGTCCTTTTCCAAGCTCTAATCTATCTCTGTACCAAATTTCATCAAAATCGGTTCAGTAGTTTAGGCATGAAAGATGGACAGACAGACAGACAAACAGATAGACACACAGACAGACAGAGTTACTTTCGCATTTATAATATTAATATATATAGTAAGGATTTTCCAGTTTTGTCTCGTTTTTATTATAACCCATCTCTAACAAAAATTAAGTACTTGTTTGACAGGAGAGTTATCTAGCATCGCAACAAATTGCTATGTGCTTGGGCTGTTTATTTTAAATCTTCTCTGGATTTCTACTCCATGGAATTAGCCTAATATAAGCTATACAATCTATACATATACAATAAATTTAAGTCACATATATAAGTTTATCAGTTCGATAACGTTGATATAATCGATAAATGGGGCCGCACGGTAGCTTTGCCTTGAGATAACGATACCCTACTTAGCTTATTAGATAATATTAATAGTTTATTAAATTAGATAATGGATCTAGTCTACTTTTATATGTACCCTAGCGAAATAGGCAGGGATCATTTATATTGACGGTCAATGTAGCGGGGCCAAGGAAAAAAACCTCTCTAAATGTCTGTCATGTCTGAAGAGTATCATCATAAAAAAGTCATCATCATAAAAAAAAAAATTAAAATGACAGTAGCCTTTAAAGTCCCACAAAAGGCTTTTTCACCTCTCCAGCTCGAAAAGAGAGATTTTGCTTGTCTCAAAATCAGGCAGCAAAATCGTTGTTTGTTGCGAGCTGTTTTTGAGCGAGAGACAAAGTGATTTGAATTTGGAACAATAACTTTTAAATGACTTGGCGCGGTGATTTGTTCTGAAACTGATTTAGGTTTATCAAATCACGAAATGTTATATTATTTATTGAAATCAAAATCACAAAAATGTGTTAAATATTAATCGTTTACGGTAAGTACTAAAAGATTATTTAACATAAAATCTAATAATCAATGCTGTTTTCTAAAACAATATTTTTAATTTTATAAAAATGTTACGAAGTGCAATTTCTGAACGCAAACTATAAACCTGGCCACTTTTAAAATAATTCACAGCTATTAGCAATTAATCTTCATGAAGTATGTAATCACTGTTAATCTTTTCTCACTGTAGAGGTGAAAAGTTGTATGTTTAACACGAGTGCATAGTTTTTTGATCTCTTGCCTTTAAATCACTCACTAGGCTCAGTAGTCAATTTTAGAATCACTCGCTACGCTCGTGATTCAACTGTAGTCTGCTACGCTAAATCGTGATTTAAAGATAGCACTCGGATAGCAAAAAACAACTTTGCTCTCTTGTTGAACAAATAACTATTTCCTTATTCTCATTCACTTGACTTTGATCCAGGATTTGGTAGGTCAAGTCATAGAGCGACTGACATCTGACGAGGATTTGAATCAGGTGAAGCGCTCGTAGCCCAGTGGCTCTTGCTGATCTCAACCGATCAGGGAGGTTAAGTAACGTACACAGAGGCAGGGAACCTGATGGGTGAGCAAAGAGGCAATTTATCACGAGCGTTTCCGTGCTTCGGAGAACACGTTAAGCTGTCGGTCCCGGCTGTTGTCGATTGACTACAGTCGTTAAAACCAAGTCAGAGGCCATTGTGCGGTTTAAAAACTCTGTCACCAGGGTTAGCCAAATTCGCCACATACTTGGCTATACCTACACGATAAGAAGAAGAAGAATCAGGTTACACATTCAGTCAGTATGCAACTAGTGTACATCAGATTCCTCTAAAATTAAAATGATTGTTTCACCCCCGACATTCGATTGCTTTTAAACGGCTAAACCAATTTTGACCAAATATAACTAAGAACCATTTCGATTACCTCAGCTTTCAAACAAAGAAAGTGCTTCGAAATCGGTATACCTATTCGTTTTGGAGCTACGATGCCACAGACAGACACAGGTATACAGATGCACACGTCAAGCTTATAACACCCTTCTTTTTTTGTTGGGGTTAAAAACGATCACTGGTGTATGGAGGCACTGGGCTATCTGCTAGCCTTCGGTCTCCGACCCTTCAGTACAGTATCAGAACAACGCTAGGAATTTCCTAAAGGAATTACCAAAGTTGGCTAGTGTTTTGGCGATTGCATCGGGGTTGTAAGACCCACTACTCTTCTTCTCTTAGTGGACTTCTCATGTATAGTATTGGGGTGGTAACATCCATGACCCACGACACATGGCCACACGTGTGTATGAGATTAAATATTCAATTGCCAAAGTAAATATTGTAAGTAATTTTTGGTAAGACACAGGTACCTCTGAACTTGCGTCACCTCGCATTGTACACGTGACGACTAGTGATGATGAAAAAATAATAATTTTTTAGTAACAGCTGCAAAAAACTTCAAAGTAATAGGTAGTCATTTGGGCTGTATAGTTTTATTGAGTTTCGTAGGTAGCCAACAGTCTGATGGTGAGATGACGTAGTTAGAGACACTGCTACTATATGGGAGAGCCCTATATGGAGAAAAAATCTCGGAAAAGCAACAAAAAATCTTATGGTAAATGGGACAGCCAAAATAAATTGTAGTAGTCACGTTACTTTTATTAATGTCAACTATGTATTTGTTCGTAGCCATTACCTACTAGAATTTTAGTAGGTGGAAAATTATGGCTTAGCCAGCAATATCTGTAATAACAATACCTTCTGGTAGTCTTGTAGTCCTACTTTTTACTCAGACCCAGCAAGTGGGTTGAAATCATAAGATAGATAAATACACTACCTCATCACACTCGCTGCGTAGATAGCAAAATAGTCCTAGAGTTCTGCCTAGTCTGATAATGAGTCCTTTCCATAATAAAACAATTAATTGGTTGATCTCTCAATTTGTTCGAAGAGGTGATTTAAAAGAAAAATTTGACTGTATTCCTTGATAAAGGAAAAGGTTTTTAAGGAATGTTAATAGATATGATTCACCATAAAACATAACCAGTGTCATAATGAAATGGTAATAGTGTCACATCACAGCTCCCTAGAGTAACAGCTACCGATCCCATCTCTACACCAGCAACAGATGTGTCAATTTGCTTAGCCGGTGTAGGGACACAATAGCACTAAATGGCGTATGTGTGTCACATGAGGTACAGTGAGGCTAGGGTTGCCAACCTTTATTGCATGAAAAAAGTATACTAAGGTAAAACAAACAGTATTTGTCACAAATTAATAGTATTTTATTTCTTTAACGTCTTAATACATATTTTTTGTGGTTGTACTGTACACCCACCGCATGACAGCACACCATTTACGTTACTACTTTCTTTCTATGGATACCATTGATTCTGAAAATAGTATTTTTGTGTACATTTTTTGTTCAACAGTATAAAGTGTAAAGTAGTCCAAAACAGTATTATACTGTTTTTAACGAAGCGCTTGTAGCCCAGTGGCGCTCGCTGATCTCAACCGATCAGTGAGGTTAAGCAACGTACACAGAGGCAGGGAACCTGATGGGTGAACAAAGTGGCATTTTATAACTAGGGTTTTCGTGCTCAGGAGGGCACGTTAAACTGTCGGTCCAGCTGTTGTTGATTGACTACAGTCGTTAAAACCGAGTCAGAGGCCATTTGGCGGTTTGAAAACTCTGACACTAGGTTTAGCCAAGCTAGCCACATACTTAACTATACCTACACGATAAGAAGAAGAAGAAAGTATAGTTGGGAACCCTAAGTGAGGCCCACATCGATGGCCTATCGGTGTGATGTCAGCCTATATCGAAAAATTAAACTGTTGCTAGGAGTAGGTCAGTTGCTAGGAAAAGTAATTAACAACTGAACAAATAATTGCTCAGGATTGACGAAATATTGAATTGAAAAAAAATTTCACAGATTTCGTGCCTCACACCTATCGAGCACGTTGGAAATGAATCTACGGGATTCGAAAAAATGTTCTGACTTTTTGAATTTTTTCAAAAAGGTTAGGCTACAGGGCAAACTCTTAACCCGATTGTCTTTGTTTTAGGCTCAAATCGTTGCTGACTAAATTGTCCACAGGAGTTCTTCACAAATTTTTGATATCATTCTTCGTTTCCAAAGTATCAAGCGCCAAAATCAAAAATTCTGAAAAAATTAAAAAAAAAATCACTATTTCGGCCAAAACTTTTTTCGTTTTAGACTTTCTCAAATAACGAATATCTCTCCAAGATATAAGGGGATCGCACTTTTCGGGAAATCGGAGCCTAGGTATACTGGAGCGTACAAAAATTCACCACCGTACAAAAATTCAAAAGGTAAAATTCACCACCGGAAAATTATGAATATCATAAATTATCTGAATTTGTTACAGCAGTAATTTAACTTTTCGAAAATAACTTTTAACTTTAAAATTACAGAAATTGTAAGTGTATTCGCTGATTCTGCAGCCAAGCTGTGGGACTATATTTTATTTTCTGAGATTATTGTAAAGTACTTAATAGTTTTCAATAAAAAAATAATATTATTATTTCACTAGTGAAATCACAATCACTCGCGACATTACAATTTCACGAAACTTTAAGGGCCGGCGCATGAAATGAGTATAACATAGCCTATGTTACCTTAGGTTAGATAATGTTTAATCCCTGACAAAAAGGGGGTCGTTATAAGTTGGACAAGAGTGTATCTGTCTGTGACATCTTAGATTTTAACCGAATTAACTGATTTTGATGCGGTTTATTTTCTTTGAAAGCTGATGTATGATTCGACCCAGTAACAATGCCACCGAGACTGTCCCGTAGAAAAGACCAGCTGCTCTAGCATACGCAATGAGACCACTCTCATGAGAGTATAGACTTCCGAATCAACACAGAATAGACCCAATTTTTTTATTTTGAATTTTCATTTCTCTTACATGCGTCCGTTTTACAATCTAACATATTTGTCAACGTCAATCGAATCCAAAGGAAATGCAAACTTCTTCTGTTATATTTGAATCGTGTGATTTTAAAACAACACAAGTCACACCCTTTTGAAAATTAAGTCTCTGAACAAATTCCACTCCCTAGGGTCCAGCTAGGTACTTGTTAACTAAACCATACCGTATTTTGACGCTCTTGTTTAATGGTATTAGAGTGTAAAGACACGTTTGGTAGTTTGACAATAAGTAGCCAGACCCCTGAAGAATAAAATTCGTATAGAAACTTAATTTTCAAAAAAGTCAAGTTGTTGTTTTAAAATCACACGATTCATTTAAGGTTATGGGTCTCGTATAAAAGCCTTGGTAACCGTAGTAACCCGGCGGCTGCGATACAAGCTGTGCTTAGTGCGGCGACCACTGTTTTTCCTATACCCACAAGTTGTATGGTAATAAAGGAATTCGAAGAAAAACGGCCTGTGATCCAAGATGGCGGCCGATTTTCTCGAATGTGATGTCACAGTTTGAAACCTAGTCAGATCGATAGAGGATGTTTATAGGTGATCAAAAAGTAAAGAGGGTAATTTTTTCGTATCATCACCGGGAATCGAGATATAATTGATTTTTAACCGACTTCAAAAAAAGGAGGTTCTCAGTTCGACATGTATGTTTTTCCATTTTTGTTATGCATGTGCTGCCATCTGAATTTGTTTTTCTTTGGCAGTCAACTCTCATGAGAGTAAAGTCTCATTGCGTATGCTAGGGTAGCTGTAATTAAGGAAATACCATGTACACACAACAACACATCAGGCTATACATGTTGACATTGACACCGCCCTTATCTCGCTTGCAATAGCGGCGGCTTTCGTAGTGCAAATGGATAACCTCACGTGCTGCTGTATGTACTTCCTTCGTCATAATCTGAAGTAGTTCAGATGACATTCTTGACACTTGCATGTCGATTTTAAAGCACGTTTATTGAAAAACCGTTGTAAAGTGAATGGACGACATTCTGATACGTGAGCCTCATAGATCTTTTAAGAATTAAAGGTAGATTAGATATACACTGTAATAATGTTGTCCTCTGATTTGTTTCACTCATAACAAGTAATTATAAAATAATTATATCAAGATTGAAATTTGTGAAAACGAGACTAAAATAAAAAATATATTCCGCCTTTTTACCAAAAACTTTGCATTAACTTCCGACAAAAAAGAAGGGTGTTATACGAGTTAGTTTGACGTGTGTATATGTGTATATATGTATGTCTCTGTGGCATTGTAGCTTCTAGAAGAATGGATCAATGTCGATGCAGTTTTTTTGTTTGAAAGCTGACGTTATCCTAATGGTTCTGAGCTGTAATTTAATCAAAATTGGTTCAGCCGTTTAGAAGTTATAAGCAATCGAATGTCAGGGGTGTTAATTTTTATTTTTGAGTTATTTACTTATTAGAGTATACTATAAAGCAGGGTAATACAATTATTTTTTCATCCTCCATGCTCGGGAAAGACTTCTTACCTCCCCAAAAACAGGGATGTAAGTAAATTTGAAATTGGAACAAGATCTGCCTATACAAATAGTTGGAATAAAATCTTCATGCTGAATAATTACGATTTAAAATGTCGCGTTCATGTTTCGATTTTTAAAATAGAACGGCGCGGGTTTTGTCTAATTTACAAAAATTAAAATTAATAAAACTTATTTTTCCTTTACAATCGTTTTATTTGCCTCGTATGAGGATGAAAAGCAGAGTGTTTACCTCGGGTGGAAGTCCTTACCACCCTTGTGTAACAATCTACTATAAGTTTAGAGTTATTTAAAACTATATCATTGATTCTCAGAACGTCCAGTTCATGTGATAACTCTCGGTCTCGGAGTTTCTCTTCAGGTATGTAAAAAGAAGGAATTTAGATTACAGTATCAAGTTTTTCAACCGCTGAATAATTAACGTTTATTTTAGAACTTTTATTAAGATGACGTTTTGGAAAGGGACTTATTATAATAACACTCCGAGCTCCCGTTGCATGAAACCCTACCTCACGAGGTGGCAGCTCAGAAATGTAATGTAGTCATAGATACTACTTAGGAGCACTGGATTTTAGTAGTTTGCCATCGCATATCCTGGAAGAAGTATTTTTTTTAACTTCTTGTATACATCAGGTACAAGATGAAACTGATGCACATCGATTGCCCTGGACGTGCGTGCCATTCATGAATATATATGGTTGCCTGCATTGTCCGTGTAGCTACGGACTAGAATATAGCTACGGTCTCCCCCGCCTGTCGTAAAAGGCGACTAAAGGGGGGCGTAACGGGGGCGCACACAACATCCTTCGTGCCCCAAATGCCAACCTGACCAACGGACGAGGCTCTGGCGACCGAACCGATGGCGGTATATCCATCTAGTGCTGGGGTAAATTCACCTGGCCAACGACAGGCAGCAGTGTCGTTGGTGCGACACCCAGTACCTGCGCTCACCAACCCGCTTGCCCAGCGTGGTGAGTATGGGCAATATCCCCCCAATGGCAGCACACCAATATTCACGGCCCCTAGTTCCCGGCCGCCCTGCTATTCCAGGCCACGGCAGCGGCCTTGGTTACGGCAGAGTAGGGGGTGCTAAGAATTCAGCCTGGCATTTCTTCTGATCAGCCACCTAGAACAATATATGTCGAAATCTTGTTCGAGGTGGCTGAATAGAAAAACTGCCCGACTGAATGCAGGCAACCATATATATTTATGAACGGCACGTCCAGGGTATTAATCTGTGCAGAAATGCAGCAAAACCATAGAAAATAAATTATACAGGATGTACGGAAATGCTTCCTAAAAAGAGACAGCTCGTAACACTTTGCTAATAATTTTTTATCAATACAATAGAAAACATTTTTGTAGTTTTTCTGATATCTTTGATTTTCATCGCTGGGCTGGTCGTAAAAAAATTGAGGGCAGACGAAATATTAAGAGAATGAAACTAGCAATCATGGAAAAGGGTTATTCTTGGAAATCCTATCATAACCAGTCTTAATGACCTTTAGTTCTATAACATGACTTAAGAAAACTGGCTCTTCCTAGTCTGGCTTCCCAATCCAATCTCAAAGATCTTTACCATCGAATACTGTGTAAGGAAATGAGGGTCAAATAAAAGTGGTTACGGATAATGTATGGGATTAAAGAATTGGGTAAATCGAGGCGATTACCGATGGGTGTGGGCAGCGCGACCGTGGCGAAACTGTGATTGATAACGACCGCTGGGTGCTGATAACTGTATCAAGGTTTTTTAACTGGTATATTTAGCAAGAGGCGAAGAGTGTTTATTTTAACACTAGACAGCATTGTCTTTGTTCAATAGATTAATTTTTTGAGTGTTTGAAGTAAAAAAATGAAAAAATCGATTAATATTGATAGGCAAAGGCCTCTCTCCCAAACGTAAGAAATTTATTACAAGCGTCAGCTAAAAGGCTGATAGTCCTTTACTCAATTCTTCACCTTTTTATTCGTGATTTTGTCAATGTTGAAGTATTTTAATGAAAAATAAAACCAATATCAAGTAGAGTCGCCAATATCAAGTAAAGAAACCCATTAGGATTTTAATACGTCAGAGCATGACGTATTAACGAACGCGTTGATACATCAAGAGCATAGTGCACAGCTGGCAAGTGAGGGTGACGATTTTGGAGCACTTATATTCTGACTCGGAGTGCTTTTGAAATAAATTTTGTAAAGTGGCAATCTGCGTGGTCGCAATTCTGCCAACTGTATGTAATAAAGAAAATGCACAATGGGGAAGGTCGTAGAAAACTAATGATGACATTATTCTTTATCAACGAATTGTCAAAAAGTGAAGCTATGTCCTTAAAAACTTCTTCCTCTTGCCCTCTTGTTAAGATTAAAGATTTAAAATCACTGATAACTTCAATTCTTCAAGTTCAATTAGATGAGACCCCCCACTAGGATATACAAAGGGTTAGCAGAATGCTTACTCCTGCCGACCCCGGAAGAACCGCACCGTCATCCGCAAAACATCAATCTCGTCACCGCCCTTTTACCAACTTATTACTTGATTCGCTACAGTCTATCCAGTGGTTTTCAAATGTTGTTCTTCTTGTATTTTAGTTTGATGTTCGATGCTGAATTGTTCTACTTCTAAAAAAGTTAATTTTTTAAAAGTATTTTGCGTTTATCACAATTTACAATATTAAATTGTAATTGGGCTAGATTGTGGTCAAGAGTGAACCCTTTATTAATAAAAAAAATTGTATTATGGTTTCAGTGTCATGTTTTTTTCCGTTATAGTAAACTATTTTTGTAGTAGACATAAAAAAGTGATCGAAATTTAGAAAGCTTTTCTGATGAATTACAAAAAAATGTAATTTTGAATTTAATAACATATAATTTCAGACTAAAGATACCAAAGTACGTCACTGGTACACACGTGTATATGAAAATCCAATTGTATTTGTTACTTTTTTAGTTTAAGAAAAATTTGAAAAATACCCATAAAAATGCATATAAACAAATTAGACTTTAATTATTTTCTGTTCAATTTTGTATTAATATGTACAGTTTTGTGAGGACCTATCACTGACTTTATGTTTAAATATGTTAGTAGTTTAATTAAATTAAGTTATTAAATTACCACTCTTTTACTCGAACTTGTATTATCGTTTCATTGCAAAGTTTAACAACCGCATTTCTAATGCATCTTACCCATTTCTCATATTCTCAAATTTGCACTATTACGAACAATAGTGCATTAAATAATAACTTTTAATGCTCTGTCATCAACGGCGCTCGGTCATGTTTTGCATGATTTGCAAAATTCATTCAATTCTTGAGATATTTTTTATTTTAATTCAGATGTTCGTATTGTACGAGATGTACTTGAAAGATTTAAAAGACTTCATTAGGTTAGGTAGGTACTCTTGGGATTTGGATGGTTATTTAATGGGCTGTTCAATGTTAGAGCATTCATATTTCTATGTCAGATTCGTAATATCCATACCAACCCAACTGTCCAATGAATACAATAATATTTTGCGGACACGAAACTAGTTCTGCATACTTTTTTTACATTGATTTGCATTGAATGGGCCGCAAAAACAAGTTGGTTTTACAAACTTATTATTGCAGTTAATATGAATGGTTTCTATGGAAAGAAAGTGGTAAGCAAGTTTTTTCAACAGCATTGTTGGTTTGTAATGGTAGGACAGTTGGTTTGAAATGGATCATAGTATTTTATGTTGCGATGATTTAGTTTTTTTTTAAATAATAAATAATTAGTTATGTTGAATCAAAAATTGATGCATTGAGGGCAAAAAGAATGTGTCAGCTGTTTTTTTTGGATACTTAAAGCACAGTTTTGCTGCAATAGGACAAGTTTTTTCTTTGTTAAAAAAACCAGTCTTCCTCGTAGAATGTTCATTGACAAATTAAAAATACAAATATAGAATTCCCAACCAACCTAGACAATGTTCAACTTGGCTATATCAATGGAACAAAAAGTCTTTAACAAGTCTTTGTTTTGACCTTTCCCAATAAGGATTTTGTTATTTTATTTAATCTGTCTATTTCTATTGTTTCAGATCCGATGGCACGTCTGATGCAGAATTTTTTATGTCACACAAAAAAAATCTTAAGGCCATACACACTTTAGTAAAGCGACCAATTGTAGAAAATATTAACTACTTGTAGAAATAAAAACACCTTACTAAACTCCATTTTATTACAAGGCTGCTTTATTGTAGTGCGTTTTTTTACACGTCCACCTATTTTTGTAGTTATATTTAGTTATTTTACATTACTACGCTTACAATATTATCATAGTTTCAAAACCTTACGCGACTAAGACTTATGTAATTTACTGTCAATAATTATCACTGAAACAAATTTTTTTTCCTTTTTTTTAATCGATAGAAGAATTTTGTCAAATGTAGTGTTCCTTCATGTCAAAAGGAAAGCTACAGTTGATATAATTATTGTTAAATCGATGTGAAAAAAAAAATGTCATCTTTGTCACGTGGTAATGATGAATTGTAGGTTCATAAAGTCTTCAAAAGTGAATTGTAACATGTTGTGATAGTTAAGTTGTTTTTTTAGTTTTAAGTTATTAAGTTGTTAACCAATACTTGATAAGATTTGGATGGAAATTGGAAAACCGCTTCTTTGACTGTTTAAAAAAAAATAGCTGCAATATTAATTAATATCTATTTATTAAACGATTTTTGGATTTCCTTCCTCATCCTGTTATTGACACGTTCGCGAAAGAAATAGTTTTTAATAGTGTTGTTTTGATATATTTTGACTAACAGATACTAAACATTCTAACGCATGACTTTATTTTTTTTATTTTACTCATAGAACTCGCGAGTGTGCATGACTAATAGTGAATAATCTTACTTATATAATAAGAAATGTTATTAAAAAAATGTTAAGACTTATGTTACTTTGACATGCTTAGTTTATAATTATTGTTGATTATTTTGTAAAGAATTAATGAGTTTACTTCAACAATTGATATATAATAATAGAATTTTTATGGTCAAATCAGTTATTACAGTTAATTATGATTAAAAATCTCGTCGCCTTGCTTTAAAACTTGATTTTAGGTTCGAATCAGATAATTACTTAAAATCTAAGTTCTAGTCCATGCATGGCAATTCCCGGGGTTGCATTCTAGTTTTTTTTGTTAAGGAAAAAATTGATTATGCAATCTAATTGTTAATTTTAATCAGTCTTATTACATGTCATAGTTTTTATTAAATTTGATTATTCTTGTAATTAAACATTTCGGCATGATTTCGTGGTTTTAATTCTAATATATTCCTTTCAACGATAAATGAGGTTGCTTTTCTTTTATATCTTTCAGTTTTTTTGGGAACTGCATTGTTTCTTAAATAATATCATGTATCGTTTTTAGATACATAATAATTAATATTTCTCACATGTTTTTTTTAATGATTACGGAAATTATGATAGAAGTTACAGTTAAATCTCTGAATTCTTAGCCTAGATTTCAATTTTCTCCAGAAATGGGCTTACCGCTGACATATTTTATATAACGTAATTATTTAGTATGTGACTTAGGAATTTAAAAAAATCCTATAATTACCTATAATACATTAGTTAGCGAAACTTAAGTGGGTGATTCTACCCATTGAACTGATCAACTTTCCCCAAGGAACCTATACAAAATTATAGGAACCTATTTCTTACTAAAACAATAGCGTGGAAAGTCGAATATTTCAATCTATGTTTCTTATTCTTTGGTAAAGTTGTTTAGTTTCGTAGACACATTGCTAATTTTCGCCAACTAATTAATCTCACTCAATATATTCTATAGCCAAACGACATTACATTTGACCTAATAAATTACAAAGTAGGTAGTCTATAATTCTTACTTATATTATACTCGGCTGTGACACAAGGTCCTGAGTTATTCACACAGCTGTCTCGACGAATGCTCGCGAGGTCACAGAGAAGTCATTTTTCAATTATCTCAAAGTCATCAGGACATTGGGCTACTGAGGCGATGCGAAAACCTTCACGGACAAGATAAGTATTTATTGAACTAATACAAGTATCTATTTCACTACCCCTTGATTGCGGTAAGTTTGAACGTGTTTACTAAAACTAAATTGCTCAAGTTTCTTTTGTATACAGCCCTGAAATTTAAGTTGCCAGGAAGTTTGCAACTTTGACGCTACGGTCGGGCGGTTGTCATTGTAAACCGAAAGGGTGACCCTGTTCGATAGTTCTCTATTTTGTTACCGTAATGCATAAAATGGTCACCATCATCTCTTTTTCTTTATGTTTTATTATAAGATAGGTTAACAGAAGGTGGTCGCGAACCAGACGGCCCTTTACAAAGCCTACCACACCGCATGAGACCATAAGACGACACCTCAGATTCAGAGAAAGCCTGGGATGGGTTACTAGGAGGCAGGCCTCATTTGTGTTTCCTTAGTCGCCTCTTACGACACCCGCGGAAAGAGATAGGGTGGTGTTATTCTCAACCGATCACCACACGGCTACTGTTTGGGGAAGACTGCACCTTTACGAATAGGCGTAGAGTCATAAAAACGAATATGTATAAATGTATTTAAATCCTTTAATGTATTTTAGCGTCCTGAATGTTCTACGAAAAAAAAGTGGAATAGCCGCACTGAATTACAGCGGTAACCTATCGTGGAATTCAAGACCTGTAACATAGAAACACATTTCCACATTATTAATTACATATTTAATGATCATTAATGCAATAAAAGCCAATATTTTCTTATGTTCCAATTAGTGTAAATATTTAAATGTCTGAAGAACGTTTTAATGTCAATGCTATTTAAGACTAGTTTTTCGTTCCTAGTTTTCTTTAAGGCGTTCTTAGTTTTTTAAACCCGACGATTTTGTATTGGGGTAACATACCTAACCATTGATTTGCATTGTATAATTCTTTGACTGAAGGTGCAATGGTGCACTGCTTTAGAGTCATCAAATAGTAGATTTATTAATTATTATCAGACCATATACGTCCCCATCGAGGAGCATGAGCCTCTTTTCGAAAAACAAAGGAGATCTAGGCCATAGTCCACCACGCTGGCCCAATGCGGGTTGTTGGACCGCGACCACGCCCTTTCTATTTTCTTTGATATTTTTTTTCACCGCTGAGCAAGTGCTAATATGAAAAATCCAAATCATATATCCGAAAAGACGTATTTGGTGGTGCAGGCCCGCACCAGGATTTGAACCCACACGTTCTGGTTACAAGTCTGGTTCATTACAGTTGATTTTACTGTTTTCAGGGCCATTTACTGTACAACCGAATTAACTTTTATTTAGGTATATACTCTTTGAACCTTGAAGAATGTAAAAAGAGTGTACAGAACTGGTTAACAGGCACAACACAATATTATGGCGACACAGAAATACTTTTAACTGTCATATTCTAATTTAAAATCATAATTAGTCTGCATACCTATAATAACTGCAGCGTGAAGATATGCACACAACATTACTACCAACTGGGCTATCACCGCTCTTATTTATAGGTTACTTACTCTATATTCTAATACAGCACCGATGTTGACTGAATATTTACAAAGTAGCTACAAAATACGGAGGAATCAGCTGTGCCCTACTGACATAGTCTGCCTAAAATATACTGCCCGGTTGGACTAGAAACTGAATTATTTCCGGAAAATGATCATTTGTTGCTACCAACTGTATCAATTTTACGATAGTTTAGTTTTAGCGTATTAAAGATATAGCGCATTACATGTTAACTAAGAAAAAAATTTACCAGTAGGGCACTATCAACTTTTAGCTTAGGCGACTTCATTTTTTCAGCGATATCTTGGACGACCCACCGGGTTGCGCTCGAAAGGGCAAAATTTGTTAAAATTGGCACTTTAATATTGGACGCCAAGATCTACGTTGGGTCGTTGAGCCAGCGAAGTAAGTGATAAAAAAACTTAATTTATTTCATAGGATGTCATGTCCCTAAAATAGGAGCAAATTAAAGAACAAAGTTGTCGGTTGCCTGAAATACCTACAGTAAATTTTTGTTTAAGACTATAAATTCGTTAGCGAAACTGTAGGGGTTGATTCTCCCGATAAAACTGAACAACTTTCCCCAAGTAATCCGTATGCAATTCTTAAATAATAATAATAATATATCTTTATTTCAGACTAATAATGGTCCATAATATGAATACAAATGAAATCAAAATTAAACTGAAAATGTTAAGAATAAACACAAACAACACAAAAATCAGGCAGCTATATAGGTGCTAGTGGAGTGTAGTCTGTCTGCAAACTCTTTAATTATTGCATTTTTACAGTTGTCAACCCTGGACATGAATGACGTCTGTGGAAACATGATCGCGTTTTATTTTGTAACTATCCACATTTATCTTCGATCAACTATAAAGAACTAGATACACAATCCACAACAAAAAAGTTCCCTCACTAAATGATCACCCACTTGACGTTTTGGGTTGTCTTTTCGTTTAGTAGCATTCGTTCGTTCCGAAAGTAACCATGCCTCACTGCGCAGTGAAAAATTGTAAAAATCACACCTGCAGAACATTAAAGGAATATGGAATGACATTTTTTAAATAAGTAGTTTTGTAATTATTATATGTGAATTGAAATTATCTTGGTATTTGGCCAAGAAAAGGTTATAAAACATTTTTTTAGTTTAATTTAATAACATTCGGCGAGAGTATAACCCTTTAAATTGAATAGACACTAGCGGAACTTACAAATCCATACCGTTGTATTTCAACATCATTTGTTCGGGTTATGCAGTGACTCTGTTCTAAAACAAATAGAGACGCTTTTTTTTTCTATTGTTTTTTTTTTCATTTTCATCTGTGTTATAAAATTTAAGTGTAAAGAGTATATATATATTAATTCTGTTTTCTATACTTACATGAAAGGTATTATGGCAAAACCATTAATCATATAAAATTGAATTAGTAAAAAATTTAACGTGCGTGACGTTTACAAACAAAGTTTTATTGGATTTTTAGTTTTCCTAGAGATCCTGTGCGATGTGGACAGTGGACATACGTGGTCGCACGTCAAAGATGTGAAGATTTTTTCTAGCCGTCGCAAAGTAGTGTCTTTTGCTCCAAGCATTTTTTAGAAAGTGACTCGTATGTCATTACAAAAGGAGTCAAAAGGTTACACAAAACAGCTGCACCTCAAATAGTATGTACCTTTTTATCACTTTTGATTTGGAGTTTCTTGTATTGAATAAAATAAAAAAAATATGTTTCATCTTCAGGACAAAGATGATGACAGCGAAGAAGACAAATGTTTTTTTTTGAGTTAGTTGCTTTTTTTATAAATAAATTATTACTTGTACTTAAATATCTATTTAGTTTCATAGCTAATTTCCTCTCTTAAATCTCAATAGGTCATTTCTGTTCAAAAAATTATACTAAGTTTTAAATAAGCAAAACATAATATATGTGTAATCGGGAAAGACACAGTTCTTTTCTTTTTTTATAAGTTATTTCATATTTCATAAAAAAATAAGCATAGAATATTAGGTTTATAAGCAATAATTAAGAAGAATGGCGGCGGCTGTGATTATCAAGTGTAATGTATATTAATCGTCAGTTAATTTGAAATGAATGTGATTTTTTTAATAATAAAAAACCATAAAAACTAACATAAAAGTAAGCGGCTGAACCAATTTGATAAATCTTATCTGAAATCCAGCTCAAGAAGAAGCTTTCGAATAAAATAAACTGCACCATTAACATCATCCGTTTAAGAGCTATGATGCTCCTATACATACACAACACAATCAGGGGTTAAAAAGAAAACCACACCATTTCGTAGCATTTTGAATTTGTTATAAAGTTTAGACGAAGATTTTTTTATGTGAAATCGACCCAACTAATTTATTTTTAAAATTAACAAAGGCAACTCCACTCCTCCCATGTTCTACGTGACAGCCAGTGTCATCAAATTGTCTTACGTTATCCTTTGTTCAAAACCAAAAGTGGTATTTTACAAATTAAACAGATTTTATTTTCGACCTTATAATATTACGTTAAGGTTTAAATTAGATTAAAATGTTTGACACTTTAGAACTCTTTCATAATACATGAAGTGGTATACAACTATCTAAGTACGTATTGTAGTTAGGACACTTTTAAATTTCATTTTGTATGGGACTGTGTATCTAGTTTTATATAGTTGATCGAAGACATTTATTTAGTAAAAGTGTTATTCATGTCCAGGGTTGACAACTGTAAAAGTGTTATTTAAGTGGCGTGTTAAAAAAAAAATCGACTTCTCATAGTAACTGATCGCTTAAACTGCATCGAGAGGTCAAATATTTTTCATGTCTCGATCAATGTTCTATGTGGACAGTTGTGTAGTTTCGTGAACTGTCACATAAATTATCGATTTATGCAACAAGTAATGCAAGAAACAAGGAACATTTATATTGGGTTTTTGAGTGTGTAATGGTTTCTTCTAACCAAAGCCATACAATCCACAAGAGTATTATATCACCGAAACAACTTTGCAAATAATCAGTTTAAATTGGAGTTTAATATTTCGGCACCCGGATGTCCATGTCCAGGTCCATTGTGCACGGTCCCAGATCACACGATAACGTCAATGCCGTGATTTGCCACACGTTTGAAATGTGCCACAGTGTAGTAGTTTCATTGCCAGAGGTTTGAGTCTTATTTTTCAAGGTAGTCGATAGAGCGCCTCAAGTTCAAGTCTCACTTTCAACTTTTCTTTAGTCTCTCTAAAGTTCTAGTGAATGGGCAGCTTCTGGGTGAGCTTGCCACTTCCCGACTCCGGGCTGGATTGTGGTCAAGAGCGAACTCATTCTTTTTATAAAAAAAAGTCAGCAAAACTCACATACATGCGTAACATTTTTTTGATAAAATGACATGATAAAATTATGTCACGCGTCTATGTTATCTAAACAAGGAAGGTAGTAAGGTTTAGTTGAATTAATATTGCGGTTTTGAAGGATGACTCAAAGTTGGCTAAACTAAAGAAGGTGATTCTCCCTATAAAGCTTATTCCCAAAGGAACATAAAAGAGTTTACAAAAATTACAAGGTCGGGCATTCCTCTAATTGCGCTATTTACATAGAGAGAGGATTTTTTTTAATTTTGCCCCATATTCCTTAGGAAAACTTGTTTTTTGATTATTTTTCGCTAGGTTACTAATTTAAAGTGACCAAAATAAATGAAACTAAGTGTAACTACTTATTCATCAATGGGAAACAAGAAACACAAAAGAGATCTCTTTTAGAGATAAGCTCGCCTTTGTACACTTGGTTTTTCCAATTAATTTAATAACTATGTTTGTGCAATAAAGAATATTAATAATATTAATAAACAAAATAGGTCTTGCGTTATCTACTGCAAGAAAAATTTACTCTGTGATTTTATGCATTTCTGGGAAAAATGCATTGAAGCGAGTCTTTATTTGATGTTATAAATATTATGATCATAATCAAGATTAAACTGTGAATCAAATTGACAAAAACCGATTGAAGGGGAAATGTAACATGATGGGCGTGTCATTTTTAATGAAAATTATAAAATAAATTAACTTTCCACCCGAGGCTCCACCCGCGTGGACTACAGGTTATATCGTGCCCAACTGTGGCATAAAATGTAGCCTATGTCCTTTCCCAGGCTCTAATCTATCTCTGTACCAAATTTCATCAAAATCGGTTCAGTGGTTTAGGAGTGAAAGACGGACAGACAGACAGGCATGACAGAGTTACTTTCGCATTTATAATATTAGAAAGGATAGTAAGGGTTACCAAAATGAGCTTATGTTTGTATGTATGTAATTACCAGGGTGGATAATAATTAAACCCTTTATAATTCGCTCTCGACTCGATAGGTTTGCACGAAATAAAATCATTTTAATGCGCCGAAAATCCGCCATTTTTTTTTGTTTGAAATTGTATGTTTTTTTTTCAATGACACTTGCGCCGTCAAATCTATGGGGTAAGAAGACAGATTGTTTCAGAGGTAATCTCAAGACGTACCATCTTACGGGAGGGCACACACGTTTTTTATTTATTTAAATATAATCGCCGCACTCTAGGCTTTTGTGAAAATGTGGTCTGCTGTACTTCCCATTAATGAGTTTCTCCTTTCAATCTTAAAGCATACCGTACAAATTAATAGAACAGGACTTAGTAACCTCCTAGTAAATGTATAATCTAGACAGATTATAGTGTAGAGAAGGTAGACAAGCTATCTTATTAATGCCGACGGGTAATTAAATTAGAGAAAGTGTTTGACGTCGAGAACATATACCTCTGAGTGATTTATTTGAAGTCTACGTCGCAAATAATCGACATTATTTATTTTGTCTTACTTCTGTGTTGGCACTTTCGCTTATACTTTTATAGTTCACTAGTTTTCCGCCCGGGACTTCTTTCCAGTAGGAATTCGGGTAAATTATGTAGCCTGTGTTACTCAGGGATAATAAAGCATTCTAATGGTGAAAGAATTTTTGATACCGGTCCAGTAGTTTTTGAGTTTATTAGTTACAAACATACAAAATATTTTCTCTTTATAATATCAGTGTAAATTGTTATTTGTTATTACGAGCTCTAATGAAAAAAGCACTTTTTTTCGATTTTCATAGTTTTACTTTTATTTCCCTTATTTTATTTATAAATAAAAATGTTTATAAGAATTGAGACGACGAACTGATTTTTTTTTCAAAAGGACCGCTGATATATGGGCCCACTTTAAATTAATTAGCTATACATACTTTATGGTTGCATTCTCCCTACGAAAAAAAAATTCCTAAGCAACTTACATGAAATTCAAAAAAAAATTCTAACAACCGTTAAGGCAATTGGCGACTTACTCAAGCTGTATGGGTTGGTGATTTTTTCTTATTTTACGACTTATTTTCCTTACAGAAAGTTGTATAGCTGACTGACGTCCTTAATTTTCGCTTATTAATTGATATAAAAATTATAAACGCGATCCTTTGACGCTTTGGAGCAGTGTATGTTATAATGGGATGGTCCACGGTCATAATATGCTTGCCCATGATTTAAGACACTATTACACGTTATCTACACTATGATATTATCTTCAAACTAAGTACTTTAGAATGTTACATTATCCCCGACTAACATAGGCTACATAATTTTCCCGAATTCCCACAGGAACGAAGACCCAGACGGAATGCTATCTTCTTAAATATATAAAAGGAGAAACTGACTGACTGACTGACTGACTGACATATCAACGCACAGCCTAAACGGCTAAACGTAGGCACTTGAAATTTGGAAGGGACGTAGCTTAGGTACCGTAGAGGTGCATTAAGAAAGGAATTCCCGAAATTCCCACGGGAACGGGAATTAGCGGGAAAATACTTTAGTATGAAAAATCTAAACCGCTTAAGTTAGACGCTTGAAATTTGGCATGCAGGTACCTTAGTAAACTTAAAGCTTAGTTGCAACAGGATATTGCAAAATTCTCACGGGAACGGGAGTTAGCGGGAAAAAACTTTTGTAAGTAAAAATCTAAATTAACACGCAAACGAAGTTGCGGGCATCAGCTAGTTATTAATAAAAAAATAGATAATCCCACCCGTCGTGTTTGAAGTTTGATAACGCCGTAATTCATGGACATTAAATGTACAAGGAACTAATAAAAGAACAGTTAAAACAAACTTCGGTATAAAGACTTTCCGATCCTTTATCAACTACTTTCACCAACATGTTTTTTATTGTATTTCGGATCCTGTATGAAACCAAATATGCGGAAACTTAACTCTTATATATGCTTATATGGAGGTTCTTCTGTGTCTAAAAAGTTATGGTTTTTTCGGATAATCCTGGAAGGTTAAAAGTTATTTTTCTCTTTTTATTCTTTTTTGGAACTTTTTTGTAGAAAGGCAACTTTAGAATAAAACTGTCACCTAGATAAGATGTTAACCTGAATTTTTTGTCCGCTAATTACAAGGTTCAACTAGCACTAACTTGAGCACTTTATGTCTTTTATTCATTTAAAAACATCACATAGAATGCTCCACAATATGTCAATTTTTAGACTCCTTAGTGATCAACCACTTTTAATCAATGTAAAATTGTAAACATCGTTTGGCACATAGTCAATTTAATACATTGAAGCTTGTTATTAGCTCTTAGTTATTTACTTAAGTTCCTGTGTTGTAAACATTGCTGTAAGCTCCCCAAATACAATAAAATAAAAATTTACAATGCAAGTCACAAACTCACAACCCAGTAAAACTTGACAAAGTGGTCACCCTATCCACACCACATAACAACCGTGTTAAATAAAGGTCCCTAACCAAATGATTTATTACGTAATTACAAGTTTGGAATCCACTAACGAGTGCGTATTACAATTTTAATATTCACCTGTAAACTTATAATTATTTCGAATGCCAACGCGCTTATAAGCTTTTGAGGAAATTCCACGGACACCAAGCACGCACGGTCAATTGATTGTCGTAGTTTTTTTATGATATTCTTTTCTTATGTGACATTGGAAAACTGGAAACTAACATTGTAGTATCTACACTTCTATACTGATATTATATAGAGGAAAGATTTGATTGTGTGTTTGTTTGTTTTGTTTGCATTGAATAGGCTCCGAAACTACTTGATCGATTTTATAAATTCTTTCACCATTAGAATGCTACATTTCCCTGAGTAACATAGGCTACATAACTTTCCCGAATTCCCACGGGCACGGAGTCTTGGGCTGAATGCTAGTCTACTAATATTATAAAGAGGAAAGATTTAATTGTTTGTTTGTTTGTTTGCATTGAATAGGCTCAGAAACTACTGGACCGATTTGAAAAATTATTTCACCATTAGAATACTACATTATCCCTGAGTAACAAAGGCTGCATAATTTTCCCTAATTCCCGCGGGAACGAAGTCCTGGGCGGAAAGCGAGTATATTATAAAGAGGAAAGATTTGATTGTTTGTTTGTTTGCATTGAATATACTCTGAAACTACTGAACCGATTTGAAAATTTCTTTCACAAAAACCAACCTTCTAACCTTCTTTTCATTCAGTAACCTAACGTTGATTTTTTCGCAAAAGTGTCTCATACTGAAATGATCTAATGACCACTTTTACATATTCGCGGAGACAGCTTAAAATAGGTCTTATGTATGTGAACAAAAGGGTCCTAAGTGCACTTTGTTCTATTTATTTTTTATTTTATAAATGACGTAACATGTCACTGAAATTACGATCTAGCCTAAATAATAATAAGTAAAAGTCTCACTTAAATTGGTAAGTAGGAGAGTAAAAATAATAAAAAGCCCTAAAAAAGTTAATCAGTGACTTTGACCAGATTATTTAAATCATATAACAACGGAAGCAGAGCTGTCAGCACAATAGTAAAACAAATTTTATAGTCTTTTATATCACTTTTATAACTACCGATTACGGTTTGATAACGCTAAGTATAGATTAATTTACAGTTTTATGATTCGAATGTACGTTTAACGACATTTTTAGGATACATTTGGGAATTCTAGAGTTGTAATAGGTACGGTTAAAAGCTTGACAACAACATGCTGTCTGTAATCGGTTAAGACTAAGATTTATTGCTATCCTTATACTGAATATTAATCCTAAAATTAGCAATTAATGGGCTATGTACGACATTTTAAAAATATTTTTAATTTCGTTTAATTTTTTATTTAACATAAAGGAATAAGGTCCCGTTTCCTAAAAAAAAATATAAAAAATCTATCTTTTGAAATAAAAATATAATAATTAAAAGTTTCTCAGTAGGGTAAACTAATCATAAATACGGCATTATACAATCGTGTCTTTGCCAAGCTGTCATGTCAATAAAAAAAACATAACCTATTTCATTTTGTATTTGGTTGTTTAATTTTGAGTTTTATTTTTGCTTTTGGTTAATTTTTTCTGAAGTCTTTTACTGCTACCGCATACCGGATTACGATTTAACTTTGCACGGACTTGTAGTCCTAGATTTTGACTGATTTTCTCACGACTACACCTTATTCATACCGGACTCCGAGGACTGCTTCAACGATAGTGATTAATACTCTTCGGATTTGTGGAATAACACTAATAACGACAGCGCAGCAGGCTTTGCTACTCAACATGGTATCTGACGAGTTACAGCGGTGGAGAGAACCAAAAAATGTTTTATACCTCTTTGTTCAAACACTGACATTAACTCACCAGATTTGACGTTTGTTACCATTCCAAAGGAATTGAAAGAAAGTTGGTGTAAAATGGTTGACAGGAATTGTCCCAAACGTCCACTTTTTTGCTGTGAGGATCATTTAAACGTAAGTACATTGAAACGTATCTCTAGTTAGTCTGTGATTGAAACTTAAATGTTGAACTTAAACTCAAAAACGCAACGGTATAGGTTATATGTCAACCAACTGTCAATCCTTTTTTTTTTTTTACTTTGGCAAAGGAGTTAATCTGTAGAATGCTGTAATAAGCAACAAATCGTAACCAAAATTTTAAAAATTAATTATTTTTATATCTATGATCAACATTATTTGATATATTTTTTATTTGAATATGGGACCTTAAACCTGCTTAAAATAAAAAAATCAAATTATTTTAAAAATATTGCACATAGCCCATTATGTAATGCCTAATTTCTTGTATTGTTGTTTGTCTATGTTGTTTATATTGCGGTCGAAAAAAAAATATTTGGAATGAAATTTAAAAACCAAAAATCTAGATGCATATTATGATGCTCTGCCTAACCCGCCAGGGTTTATAGGCGTGGGTGAGTATGTGTATGTAAAAATGAAGCATTTTTTATTTAAAAAAAAATATTTTTTTTATCCTGCAACTCAATAATGTCTGTTTTTTTTTATTTGTACAAATTTTGATTTAAAATTCAAGTTTATTTCTTAACCGATTTATATGCATCCTTTGTTCTTGCTTGAAACCAGAAGTAAACACTGATATTATATAGTCTACCAAACATTCAACACTATAATTTAAACAAAACTAAAAAGGTCAAATTTAAGTATACTTTAACTGGCAAATTCACCTTTAGACCTTCGGTTAAAAGTAATTGGCAACATTTCGTCTAACCTTGGTCTGAGTCTAGACTAGACCAACGCTTCTAGGAACAGCCTAGGTTATGTTTCAGGTATTGCTAAACGCCAAAAAGCTGTAATTAACCATGCGAATATGTTAGTTTTCGGACAGGCTGCTATTTAGTTTGATTTGTGTATATTTTTTTATGTTAATATGATGCGTTAACGACTACTATTGTTGGAAATGAATGACAAATGATGAACAGTTGATGATGGGTTGGCAGAATGGCCAGTAACGCTGTCTTTGAATGAACAGTTCCTGGGTTCGATTCCCGGTCGGGGAAAATGTTTGTGTAAAATGCAAATTCTTGTGTCCGTCCGGCTTTCAATGAGTCTCGAGGAAAATGATATAAGAGAAAATTAAAATGTGGGCTTTTGAGTAGGTACGTGGTTTAAAAAAAAGTCCAAACTTTGAAAAAAGTTGGGTATCTTTTTTCTTTTGTTTTTGTCTCCATTTTTGGCCTTTTTAAATTATTTGCCTTAATATTAGTGGTTGTAACTTCTCAAAAAGAATAAGTTACAAAAAGAAATGACTCAATAAAAACCGACACTTATTGTTATGATGAAAAAAAACGAGTTTTTTCAATTTGCGAGATGCAACCGTTAATATGTCACTGTGAAATATGACAATATTCTCAGAATCGTTAACCGATTTATTTATGGGTTCCCATAAAGACGTTTTTAAAGTGTCGAGTAGGTTGTTTTGATACACAACCTGGTAACATACAACTTAGAGGGTTATTTTCGCAAGGAACTCTTCATTTACCAAACAATCAGCTGATCGCTCAAGTTGTATGGAGAGGCGATATTGTTTATCGATGTACATATTTCGACTTATGTCCTATGGATAAAGTTGTTCAGTTTAGAGAGCTGAGTTACATCTTAATTTTTATTTCTTTATTTGAATTTTATACAATTTTACACATACCGATTTTTGTCACTGTACTACATACTTGACGCTACCTGTCACTGTCATTTGTATAGCGCAAGAGAGAGATGGACTCTAAGATGCCCAAAGTATCGGTTGGGATGAGTGTGGTCATAACATCTTAGTGTTCCAAAATTTTCATCTTCACCCGCTTCTGAGACGAGGGTTAGTCAAGTTCGCTACACACTTGACTATACCTACACGATAAGAAGAAGACCTGTTAGTGGTGCACCCTGGTGCATCAACGGACGAAGCTCTGACGCACTACATCCCGTAAAGGGTTTCTCTACTTGATATTGGCGACTTCGCCATTATATATTTTTATTTTTATTAAAAATTATTACAGGTAATATTAATTACAGGTAATACAAGTAATATTAATAAGATACAGGTAATATTAATTAACCTAGTTCAGGCACATAGTCTTAAGTTTTTTCTTTTATTTTGTACACCCAGCCCTTAGTTTTTTTACTGTGAAATTCTCGGCTGTTTAAAATACAAAACAAAAAAACTTCAATTAAATTTTTTGAATTTTTTTTTTAAACTTCAATAAAAATAAAATAAAAAAAAGAAGTTTTTTTTTGTTTTGTATTTTATTCAGCCGAGAATTTCACAGTAAAAAAACTAAGGGCTGGGTGTACAAAATAAAAGAAAAAACTTAAGACTATGTGCCTGAACTAGGTTAATTAATATTACCTATCTCAGGCGTTACAGACTTCAGTATTGGTCGAGGTGTTATAAATGCCTTTGTTCAAAAGGGGTCCTATTCAAACTTGTTCAATAAAAATAACAAAACTCATTTTAGAACACAACGGACGGCTTAGGTTTCACAAAAAAACCTAAGCGTAACCGAAATGGCCGGACCTTTTAAAAAGCTCCAAAACAAACATAGAAGTTTTAATAGGAATCGTATGGCAATCAATCCCCTTGGTCACGCATGGGGTCATTCACCTCCTTGACCCTAAAGTGTGACATTTTCACTCACGTTTACTAAGAAATTGAGTATTTTACAAACCAATATTGGACTCGTAACCAATTTAACATATTTCGGCTTTTGTATGCTCTAAGAACTATTTTTAGGAAATAGAAAATTATACTTTTGAAAGTATTCTTCATGCTGCATTCCTTATCTTATTATAGTCCTTATTATAAAGACATTTTTTCACATTTAACATTACCAAATGGTAGATATAGGTAGGTAACATCTAGTAAGGTAGGTAAGTTTATTATATTAATAAAAAACATATAGTTTTTTTATTAATTGCTTATAAACCTATTTCATTATAAAATTGGACTTTGATCAAAATAAGTTCTATTGGAAGTATATCCTTTAAAAGAAAACATTTTTTTTAATAGGTAAGTTTAAATACGACAGAGAAAAAAACAACCAAATAAAGAAACTCCTCCTTTTACTTTGAAGTCGGTCAAAAATACAATTGCAGAGAGATACAATTTATGTAATATGTAGTCGAAGACAAACTAGTAATAGTATAATAAAAATGGGTAAATGGGCACTGGCCATATGAATGACTCTGATTCATTCACATCGATCTAATCTAACTGTGACCGGTTAACTATTTTTATACTTAGATTTAGAGATATTGTACTAGAAATGAAAAATAAATAAACGCTACAGACTCAAAGACCACACTAACGTACGAAGTTATGTATATTTTTCTTTTTAAAGCGAATAATGAACATATTTTTCTTTTTAAAACGAAAATAACATGAGAACCAGTGATACTTTAAGTCGACTAAAATTAAAATCACACGAGGATTAATTTAAACATGTTTACACAGTGTGTAAAATCACGATATTTATCTACCAATTTCCCGTTAGACCTCTAGACTCTAGGGGATCGTTCAACAATGACGTGATCATTTTTGGCCGTTTTTAAACCCCCCCCCCCCCCATGTGATCACAGCGTAATCTTTTGTTTTTAACCCCCCCACCCTCGCCTTGATTACGTAATCTTCGTCCGTGCTTAAAATGTTTGCTGTTTATTATGTGAAAGAATCACAGAAATAAAGCTAATCCAGTCTTACAGAAAGGAGCCATCTAAGGATGAAAAATTCAAATTTATATACTTTACATAATGTTCTCAGGTGGATGACTAAAGTAATTTTATTACTTTTCTAATTAAAAGTATGTGTATATACAAGCACCCGACCCCCCCCCCCCTTCCGGTGATCACGTAATTGTTAAATGATCCCTAGATGGAAGGCTTTTAACAAGTTTCATTATTTAATGTGAATGAAAAATGAATTGTTTATTTCCGCACACAAAAAAAAACTTACATTACTACTAATGTGCTTGTCTCATTCAGTCATGTTATATGCTTTAATGATCATAAAACAATAATATGTAGAACGCGTATTTAGGTGATCTGTGATCTACAGATAAATTTACGAGATGGATGTGACGCAGAAACAATAACCTAGACGGTAAGTACTCTGTACCAGGTTAGGTACATTCCCTAATTGTCATGGAAAGTTATTGCAAATGATATCAACAAACAATGCCACCTGGCCCGCCTGTATGTATTTGACCAATAAAAAAGCTTTCTTCTGATTTGTACAGACGGCCGTAACACAGGTTACCATACGCTTGCACTCTGCGCTGTTGTGATAAGAGCGGTTTTGCAATGAAAATGGAGTAACCTGATGCGCTGGCCTCTGTACATTGCTTTATTTTACATTGCATTAGATTTACATTTTCAGTAAAATAATTATATTCAGTTTCATCAGCTCAAAACAACTAAGTCAAATGTCAAAAAAGTGTCGATATGACCACGCCAGCAGCTCTAGCACGATAACGACAAACTCGCGCTTGGCTCACGCTGAAACTTCACTTTGATTGCGCGAGGGTCCCGCGCAAAGGCTTGCTCTCCCTATGGCGTTGTCAATGTTGACATTTTGACACAGGACCGCGGTGTCGTCGCGGCGCTGTCACTATCGTACTCGGCCTGCAGAGGACGAGCAATCCTTTGCGCGGCGTTGCACCCGCGCAATCAAAGGAAGTTTTACTGTCATCGAAGTGACGTGATACGCAAGTTTGTCGCGGGTCGTGCTAGCTAAGCAGATTCCAGTACATCCTTATCTCATTACATTAAATTACGATCGCGGCGGCGGTACGTTAAACATTCTAATTATAAATGCTGACAAATCCGACCGCGTTTAATTGCTTCATATATTGTAACTGTACCTGGTTACAATTTATACACATGTGAGCTGATCGTACATATTATGTATGGATATTGATTTCTTCTTATTGTGTCGACTTGGTCTAAATCTTTATGAAGGTAATCCTTTCAAATAATAAAAATGTGAATGTAAGTTTGTTTGTTACGCTTTCACGCCTAAACTACTGAACCGATTTTGATGAAATTTGGTACAGAGATGGATTAGACCTTGGGAAAGGACGTAGGCTGCATTTTAACCCACAGCTGGCCACGATATAAACTGTAGACCACGCGGGCTGAGCCGCGGGCGGAACGCTAAGTCATAGATTTGGTGATGAATTTAAATGAGTTTGCGAAACTGAACTACTTTCCCCTAGTTACATATCGGTCGAAATAAGAAAAATATTTTTATAGGAAGGTGATTTTATTTGAAGAATTTTAATGTTGTTAGTATCAAGGGGAAAATCACTAAAGTTTCGCTTAAAATAACAATACAATACAATACAATATACTTTATTGCAAAATTTGAAAAGAAATACAATGATGAGACAATTACAAGTAACTTTACAAAATGTACAATATAGGCGACCTTATCGCTTCAAGCGATTTCTTCCAGGTAACCTTTGGGTATGAAAAGTCGCATAGTGAAATCAAGAGCGGGCGCAATATATAAACCTAAACAATATATATTAAACAAAATATAAACATATATATATATAATATAAATAAAATAACCATCATGATCATCGGCTTTGGAAGTCTTTGACAGATTGTTTAAGCTGTTGCTTGAAGACTCCTTTTTTGGTGACTATAAAAAGTCCTTCCACGCTGGACTGGGAGTGAAAGAAAAATTTGAATTTACCAGCTGCCAACTCTTCTGTTAAAGTCTAAATAGGTATGCGAGGATTTTGCTGCATTTTGGGCGAAAGGTTGACAACCTCTCACAACTTACATCATGTTTCATCTAATAACCCTCATAATTTATGTCGAACGTGGCATCAAGTGGTTCTGAACCACTGATGCTCTGCCTACCCGTATGGTATTACAAGCGTGAGCGTATGCAATGTAATGTAGCAAGTCCTATGCGGGATCGACAAAGTCTCCCGCAATTTGTACAAGGGGAGTCACCGGTTAGCAAGGGAAATCAAAGTAACCATGGGATATCTTTACATAGTAGTCTTCTTCTTACAATACAATACAATATACTTTATTTGCACACAAGGGCATACAGCACAATCAACAGAACATAAAACATAGTGTACAACAAGGCGGCCTTATTGCTAGGTAGCAATTTCTTCCAGGCAACCTTAGGGTAGGACAGAAGTAAGATAAGAAGTAGTAAGTGGTGCATATATTTAATACAAATATATGAAATATATATATACACATTTATACAAATAAATATTTAAAAAATAAAACTATATATATATACATACATACAAGCAGCAAATTAAGGGAAAGTGTTAAGCAACGGAAAAAACAAAAAAAAAAACAAAAAAGAAAAGCAAAGACAGTGAATTGAGTGCTTCTTTTTCGTGCCAATTGCCACAAATAAATGGATTACGTTCGTAAATATATATTGTAGGGATAGATATATATCGTAGTATATCTAAATTATATAATTATATTTTACCGGTCCAGAAAGCAACCAAAGAAAGGGCAGCATCTTTTACCTCCATTAAATTCTCCTAAGTGCAGTTGGTAGCTTGGTAGGGCACTGAGGACAGGACAATAGATGGGCCATGTCCTGCGATGGTGCGCCATAGTAGTACAAAATTAAGTCGCTTCCGCTGTCTGTTCGCTTAGATCTCTTTAACTACTCAACGGATTTTAATGTAGTTTTCAGTCACAGATAGAGAGTGATTCAAGAGGAATTCATTCCCGAAATTCGTACGGGTAACAAAGACCCGGGCGGGAAGCTATTTGAATATAACCTGTGCTAATGTCTGCACATTCGATCAGTGAGTGGGGTCCATAGGCTACCGCTTTTTCACATACCTCGGGCCGACGACCTTTTGGCACTCGTTCGGAAGTTATTTTCAGGAGTTCCATCTCATTTGGTAGTTTTTGACAGCTGTTAAGTCCGAACCATCGAAAGATAGTTTCCTTCAGAATTTGTTTATTTTGGAAACTATTATTGCCTTTGTGTCAGTTGCTTAACCTCACTGATCGGTTTAGATCAGCGAGTGTTACTTAGGCTACGAACGCTTTTATGTTTTTATCGATTTAGATATAATTTTGATGTTTTGATTTGAGAATAAAACGAGACCGTCAATTGTTTTAGGGAAATACATTTTACGTTCGATTTTTTTTTTAACTCCAGACAAAATAAGAGGAGTGTTTGAGTTTGACGTGTTGTGCATCTAAGTATGTGTCTGTCTGTAAGTATCGTAGCTCTTAAACGATTAGACCGATTTCGATGCGGTTTTACTTCTTTGAAAGCTTTTCGTCATAATCGAGATGTTTTTCAGCTATATTTGATCAAAATTTGTTCAGCCGTTTAAAAGTTATAAGCGATCGAATTTTTAATTTTACTGTTACACATAAAGACAGTCACTGAAAAAAATTTTGCAACTTATAGACCAGTCATCTTAGTCAAAATAAGGTAAGAATCTCGGAATGTGAGATACCAAGCTGTATATTTGTATAAACTTTTATTTTGACATCCTGAAACTTGTCTCAAAACCTACATACTGTAAGGTCTCCGCATCTGTCAAAAATTAAGGTCAAAGGGCACATTGATACTTAATTAACAATAGATACGACAAGAAAAAAAGTTATTAACTATAATGTAAAATTTTAAAAAAATATATAATTGTTTACAATTGTGTATTTCTCAACATTTTATAAACTGTTTGAGGCATATTTTTTATCGGGCCTACCGGTTGACCTGGAATGATACTCTACATAGTTAAACACTGCGCACTCACTGCTCTCTATCTCGATAACGATTGAACGTATAAAAAAACTTTTTAGACAAAAGTTGTAGAAAAGTTTATCCCCTATAATATTGATAAATAATACAAATCGCGTAAACTCCATAGGAAACGAGATATTTGCAAAAAATGTCCAAAAAACGATTTTTGTTCCCTTTGACCTTAATTTTTGACAGATGCGGAAACCTTACAGTATGTAGGTTTTGAGACAAGTTTCAGGATGTCAAAATAAAAGTTTATACAAATATACAGCTTGGTATCTCACTTTCCGAGGTGAAACTACTAAGATGACTGGACTATTAACTATCGAAGTATCCCTAAATAGATTTTACTGGAATTTAGTCTGCATTAAATCAAAAATTCAAAGTTTGAAATCTTGTCGTAAAGTTTTATCTGAGAAGATATTTTTAGCGTTATCTACCACTGTTGGTAAAAATACAGTGTCTCGCCACATGACTAATTACTTTCAAAAGATAACTTCAGATTAGAAAAAGTTCAGTGACTTTTTTTGGGCGCACGGAATTTTAGTGCCGTAAGTTTTTTTATAGAGCGAAGACAGCTCAGTTTTTTTACAATACACACTCAAAGGCCCACACTAAGGATTTCGAAGCGCTCGTAGCCCAGTGGCGCTCGCTGATCTCAACCGATCAGTGAGGTTAAGCAACGCACATAGAAGCAGGGAACCTGATGGGTGACCAAACTGGCAACTTATCACGAGCATCTCTGTGCTTCAGAGGGCACGTTGTCGATTGACTACAGGCGTTCAAAACCAAGTCAGAGGCTATTACGGTTTGAAAACTGACACCAGGGTTAGCCAAGTGCGCCACACACTTGACTATACCTACACGATAAGAAGAAGAAGACTAATGTTTTCCCTTGTACTGTGGGTCCAAAGACAGACACGAAAATCCATGACATGAGAACAAACATCTACTTTTTACATAAATGTTTGCCCCGACTGGGAATCGATCGAGCCCAGGATCCGTAGATCAAGAAGCAGCATCACTAGCACTCAACCAAACCGGCCGTCTAGACGGAATGGTAATGAGCCAGACTTGAAAATGGAAGGTTGCGGGTTGAAATCCTGGTGCGGGCCTGTACCACTAAATTCGCCTTTTCGGATTTATGTATGGATTTTGAATTAATAAATAATCACTTGCTTAGCGGTGAAGGAAAACATCGTGATGAAACCCGCACGTTCTGAGAAAATACGTTTTAGAAAGGTGCTCGGTCCACCTACCCGCATCGGGCCAGCGTGGTGGACTATGGCCTAAATCCCCTTCGTGTTTCGAAGGGAGGCCCGTGCCCCTCGGTGGAGACGTATATGGGCTGGTAAAAAAATAAATAAGAACTCCTAAACAGCATATCACAAAATGAGGAAAACATTCATTCAACTTCTATTTCATTAGGAGAATGACAATGTGTTTTTAAGAGGCTTACTGCCGTACTCAGAGACGTCAATTAAAGTTAAGAAGTAATTAAATGTCATGCTATCCTTGTTTATATCAACAAGAGTGAAAGAGACAACATCAGAGTTTATCAGTACTTAACTTTAATCGACGTCTCTGAGTAAGGCAGTTAGACCTAGAACGGATCAATGAAAAAAACTAGTATTCTTCTACCAAAATATACTTAATCTAAATCATGTGTACCTGTCAGAAATTTATCTATCTTTCAAAAAAAATGTAATTTCATACAAAACTATTTCAGAAATAATGACTAGAACATAGATTGGAGCGGCTGATAAGAAAATTGCATGTTAGACCGCCAGACTAAGCTATCTGTTACACTATCTGTTAAGACAATTACTATGCTATTAATTATGATAATTTACAACCCAGCAACTGAATTTGTTAAGTCAAAATATAGGAGTTGGTTCGTTTATGACGAGACAGCGAAAAGCTAACGACGCGACAATCCAAAACTCAGATAATTAAGGTGTAATTAGAAGAAAAAAAAATTGATAGTCCCTGGGGTGGGGATTTTATTCAGGATATTAGTCAAGTATACCTACCCACTTTACCTACCTACCTTACCTGAGGGATTGTTACCTACTAAGGATAAGTCAAAGAAGTGAATCAAATCAAATCAAATCATTTTATTTTGCAAATAAGTTTACATAATTACAACCATGCAAAATTAATTTAACCATAGAACAAAAAAATCATAAAATGAGGAAAACATTCATTCGTAGTCAATATAAAAACAATAATCATCAATTACATAAAAATAAATAGTTAAAAACAATATTAAAAAAGTTAAATGTGTATAAATAAAGTATCAGGTTAATCATAAATTCTTCCAAAAAAATTCAATTAGTTCTTTAACTCTACGCCTATTCGCCAAGCTGCAGTCTTCACCAGAGAAGAATAGGCAAGAAACTCCGAGGGTTTTTTTTAAAGTAAATAAATAAACGCTACACACTCAAAGGCCCACACTAAGGTAATCCTTTACATTCTTTATTTTATATCTTGAATCTAAAATAATTCTAGAGTGGAACAGTTTTTTTTCATGGTGGCTTGTCTGACAGATTATCAGAAATTTTGTAATAGTTTTTGTTTAATGATTGTTTAAAAATTTTCAAAGATTAGCTGCAGCTGCTTGAGTTGATGAGTTCCGCTTCAAAAAAAAGAAAGATAGATTTATTATTTCAGAAATCACAATAGATGTAATGTAATATATGTAATATAGATATATGTAATATATATATTACATATATTTGTATTGGGTATATATATTTATGCACCACCTACTACTTCTTATCTTACTTCTGTCCTACCCTAAGGTTGCCTGGAAGAAATTGCTACCTAGCAATAAGGCCGCCTTGTTGTACACTATGTTTTATGTTCTGTTGATTGTGCTGTATGTCCTTGTGTGCAAATAAAGTATATTGTATTGTATTGTATTGTAGATGTAACGCCATCCTAGTTCAGTATGTATGAAGCGAATTATGAATGTAGAGGAAGCGAAAGAGGTGTGTTTGGATCGTAGCAAGTGGTAGTCTGTGGTCTCTGCCTACACCAACGGGACGAGGGCGTGAGCTTATGTATGATGTATACCATCCTAATTCACGCCAACAAGATGGAAAGTGACAGTATAATGTTTAAAGTAGCATCAACTTTAACGAACGTATCTGCAACTAGGCGTTCTAGAATATTCTTCCTAACAATAGCTCAAAGCAAACCCGAAATAAAACTAGTCGTGAACAAGTCACTGCCTGCCAAGATATGTTCCTACGAATGGCTTCCGTTCATCGCTCTGAGTTTTTGTCTAGATTTTTTGCAAAAACTAGACCGCGCCATTATTGACTAAACCGAATTCTAAATGCCAAGTAACAGACTCATGACGCTTTCTGATAGACGTAAGAGACATTTAATACTTATAGGATGAAGGATAATGTTGAATAAGGAGACAAAATTGATTTATTTAAAGGGCGACATCTTTGACACGATTTATAACATCTATTAGACATTACTTCCACGCTGGACTGGGAGTGAATGAAAAACTTAGAATGTGCCAGCTACCAACTCTTCCCAGGTATACAGTAAAAGTTACAAACTTACCTGGTACAGTAAAAGTGTAAAAGTGGGATTCGAGGGCTTTTTTTATATATTTTTTTTTTTGGGTTATCAAACGGTTGTACAATGGTATTATTCTAGACTAAGAGCTAAATATCTTAAATAATTGTACAGCCAGCACCGACAACCACAGATTACTAAATAAATTTAGAATAGCTCAGCAGTTTTGCTGTATAAAGGGCGAAAGGCTGACCACCTCTCACCATTATACAACTTTTTTCATCTGATAACCCTCACAATGTGTGTCAAACGTGGCGTCTAGTAGTTCTAGAACCACTGATGTTATGCCTACCCCGTTAGGGATCATAGGCGTGAGCGTATGTATGTATGTATATATTAAGTGAAGCTCTCACAGCCTAGTGGTGCTCGCTTAAATTAACCGATCAGTAAGAATAAGCAATGAACACAATAGCAGGAAACTCGATGGGTGACCGAAGTGGTATTTTATCAGGAGCTTTTTCGTGCTCCGGAAAACACGATGTTGATTGACTACTATCGTTAAAAACCCAGTCAGAGTCCATTTGATGGTTTGAAAACTCTGACACCAGGGTTAGTCAAAATCGTTACACACTTGAGTACATCTGCACGTTAGGAAGAAGTTACTTTAGTTAAACAAATGCGGTGTAAATTTTCGACCAATTGAGAGAAATTCAAATGAGCAAGTTTTGTCAAGAAAACCTTTAAAAAACCAAGAAACTGTGTCGATTTTCCTTACAAACAAACCACCATAATTTGCAGCCAAACGATTCACTTTCCTTTATTTTGTCGGATGGAAACTCGTGTTATTATATAAAAGTCAACTTATACTGATTACCAGGGGCACATAAAGGTGCAGATTTCTCCCTAAGAAGAATACACTCAAAAGTTGATTAGTTTAGTGGATTTATTATAATGTTTCTTGAATGATTTTTAATAATGACGTAAATTTAATTAATTTCCATGAGTGACGGCGTCAGATAAGGACGGTAACCAATACATATCTATAAATCTGCAGGCCGAGTACGACAGTGACAGCGCCACGACAATACCGCGGTCCTATGTCAAAAAGTCAACATCCGAGCACGAGTTTGTCGTTATCGTGCTAAAACTGCTGGAGCGCGCTATTTAAATTAAAACAAAAGTGAGTAGTAAGTCCATTTTATCAATACCATTTCTTTCGTCGATTTACTATTTAAAAATAATAGTCGATTCATCATTATTAAGAATGTATAGGTACTGTAAAAAAATAGCAATAGATTTTTTGTTTTGTAGGCGTGGAAGTGTAGTTCTTTGACCTGTTGGTAAAAGCTAGATTTTTTTTATTTATAAACTCACGCTTTGCTCCCATTTTGCTAGGCAGAGACCATTGTTTGCCACCTGTTACGATCCAAAAACTCTTCTTTCGCTTCCTCTACATTATTTTTTGCTTACTTTAACCAACAATACACCGACCAGATATAGAACAGCGCAAAAGAACGTCTCGTTAAATAACAGCTCACTTAGCCCAATGGCTCTCGCTGAACTAAACCGATCAGTGAGGTTAAGCATCGTACACAGAGGCAGGGAACCTGATGGGTGACTAAAGTGGCAATTTATCATGAGCGTTTCCGTGCTTCGGAGGGCACGTTAAGCTGTCGGTCCCGGCTGTTGTCGATTGACTACAGTCGTTAAAACAAGTCAGAGGCCATTGTGCGGTTTGAAAACTCTGACACCAGGGTTAGTCAAATTCGCCACACACTTGACTATACCTACACGATAAGAAGAAGACAGCTCACTTGAGACATGAGTTCTTATTTTATTTTTTATTTGTGACTATATTACCAGGTGCCATAATTGTAATTAGGTTGAACAAAAAACTGTTTTAAAACCGATTCATATACATACACGAGCTTTTTGCCCGGGACTTCGTTCGTGGGAATTTTTGAAAATTATGGAGCCTATGTGATATTCTGGTTTATACGATATATTCGTATTATTGTAAAGTTTCATTAAAATCCATTCCGTAGTTTTTGTGAAAGACTAACAAACCGTACATACAAACTTTCGCGTTTATAATATTAGTAAGGATAAGCTCACGCCTCTGTCCCAATGGGATAGGTAGAGATCACAGATCACGCGGACAGCGTTTAGCTTTGATTTGTACGTGACCCGTTATTTAGTTATTGTTGATCGAAGTTTTCTTAATACACGCTCGTTGAATTCTTACTCCTTGCAGGGCTTTTTCTCAGTCAAAGTCAAAACTAACTTTATTTCATATGTTACATAGAGTAAGGCAAAGTAGTTAATTACATTAGCATTTTTAACTTTGTGCTTACACTGGCCACTTGTACGTATGTTCTGCAGCTCGAGCATGATGCGCGACAAATTCATGTGGCACGCCACTCGGCTGACGGTGAAACTTCACTTTGATTGCGCGAGGGCCCCGCGCAAAGTCTTGCTCTCCCTTTGGCGTTGTCAATGTTGACATTTGGTCATAGGACTGCGGCGCATTCTGCACGCGTGCACTCGTGTTCGAGCTGCATATTTGACAGTAAATAATTTCTACAATGCCTATTAGCAGATAACCACAAACGAAAATGTCACTGTATTTAGACGATGTTCTGGTTTGTTGTATTTTTTTATTTTTGTTAATTTTTTTAAAAGCGCTGAATGATTTTCGATAAAATTTATATGGGACCACCCCTTATTTTTTTGTTCAAAATACTATATTGAACAAAAAAATAATTTTGAAAATCGGTCCATAATTGGCGGAGAAATCGGTGAACATACATAAAAAAATAATTATATACAGTCGAAAATAGAACCTCCTTCTTTTTTAAGTCGGTTAAAATTGAAATTGAAATCTTTAAAATTTTCGAAAATAGAGCACCAGAAATTCAAACTGCGCAGCTCGTTTTTTTTTTCAAGTTCAGTTGCCATGAGCATTCGTTGGACTTGGTCTCATTACACGCAATTTTTGTCCGATTTGGGAATAATATCGGTTTAATTGGACGGCGCTGGGCTTTCTTTGGGCAGTACGCACTGCGAGTAATGAACGTGGGAGCTGCGCGGGCGCACGGGACTCGGACATGACAGCTACGGCGAATACAGCACGTTCGGTGGGAAAGGGTGCTATCGACCAAAATATGTAGAAATACAGAATATGTCCATACAGCCATGTCTTCAGTGTAGTTATTATTTATTTGCTCCTAATGTTCTCCGTAAATTAATAATGTTTTGCTTACGAAGAACTATGCTGGCGAGAAGTGCCGCGGCGATTTTGTCGCAAGTATACATTATGTCCAAAAGGAGCAAATACATACACAATGTTTTTATCACTACACTATTTAACGTTAGTTTACTGCGCAACACACTAATCACTATTATAATACATATTCAAAATCCTGAACCAGTATCACTTTCAGAAAACTTTTTTTTTCCCCCTAAACGTAGACACCACTCGGGTGCACCCCTCGTAATGTCTACGTTTAGGCAAAAATTAACTAGGTAGATATTCCCATTGAAAAAATATTTAAACTTTTTTTTCTTCATAAATGTGTTCTTTGAGTGATACTGGTTCAGGATTTTGAATATAGCTAGGAGGTTGATATCACCGTGTATATTAAACAACTTATTCTTGTAAAAAACTAAAAAGTCCATCGGCATAGGAGCCACACGCTAAATTCCGTCCAAAGACCACCCTTGATGCTGCCATTCAATTGCAGAAACTTTCATTAAAATTAAAGCTTTTTTAAATTTAATGTCGTCCTTGTTTACGTCAACAAGACAGAAAGTGACGGAATGATGTTTAAAGTAGCATTATCTTTAAGACGTTCCTGCAACTGAGTGTGAGTCATTTGGTGGTCTATTTTGAAACGTAAGGATGTAATTTTATACACCGCTGTTTTTTTAGAGATATTTTTTTGACATCAATTCCATATCCAAAGTCCAAAGTCACGCCTGCAATCCCTAACGGGGTAGGCAGAGCATCAGTGGTTCCAGAAAAACCACCCAATGCCACGCTTGACACAAATGGTGGGGGTTATTAGATGGAACATGTTGTGTAATGGTGAGAGGTTTTTTCAGAGGTCAGCCTTTCGCCCATGATAAAGCAAGACCCTCACGTCCCACTTACAGATTTTTACAGCTGGCACATTCTATGTTTTTCGTTCACTCCCAGTCCAGCGTGGAAGGAGAATGAGTAACACTAATAAAATAAGGCAACATATCCTCATAAAATCATGTAAAATTGCACTGTCATTCAGCGAACGTAGCATCCAATCCACATACCAAGGTACCTGTATTGGAGTAGTAGAGTAGGTTATGGATGGTTGTATATGTGTGTATGTATGGTTGCCGAAAAATGCGCCCTGGTTATTGCCCTGGCCTGTACCTGCTCTCAGGTTTTTTAGCTCAAAACAGGACCTAGGGTGGGGCTCGGAGATTTGCGGGTAGGAGGTAGCGGGAGCGAAAACGGGTTATTTGTTGAACATCTTTTTTAAGACGTCGTTTAAAAAATCTAAATGTGTAAAATCATCCATACACTCACGTCTTAAGCCCCTTTCGGGGTAGGTAGAACGTCATATGGTTCTGAAGTCACTTGACGCTACGTTTGCCATTTCATTAAGAGGGTTATTTAATAGAACTTGAGTATGGGTTGTCGGCTTTTCGCCTACGATACAGCAAAACCCTCGCGTCTCCTTTACTGGCTTCTATAGTGTGCTTGGGAAGAGTTGTTAGCTGGCACAAAGACCATCCCAACCAAAAAGGAGGTCCTTTTTGTTTTTTTTATTATACTCTCATCAACGCGGTCTAGGGATATTGCACGATTTTTCATACAAAAGAGGTATGTTTGAGAAGCTTAAAAAGAATACTGGAGATACATGGAGGGCTATAATTTTCAGAAAAGCAAGTGCTAAACCTGAATTTTCAATTCTAGTCAATAAATTTTGTTTTACTTGAAATTTGTGTAAACGTGATGGAAACGAAAACTAAAATGCATTTTTTGCCTGCTTTTTGTATGAAAATGGTCGAATTTACGCATTTTTTTTTCCTTTTCGTCACATTTTCACAAATTTCAAGTAAAACAAAATTTATTAACTAAAATCGAAAATTCAGGTCGTCTGAAAATTATAGTGCTCCATGTATCTCGAGTATGGTTTTATAGCTTCTCAAGCAGACCTCTTTTGTATGAAAAATCGTGCAATATCCCTAGACCGCGTTGATGTGTATATTAGAAATCAGTGACTTTACAAAATAAGACCAAAATCAGACTTAAACGACCCTATTCAAGAGAATGTACCTAATTGAATACTCGATTAGGTATTTCTGTGTGTCAAATAAGAGATAAAATGATTTTTTAAAGATCACAAATTATTCTAGAATAATTCTAGAGAAGCCCAAATTAGCGAAAAATTAAAAATTAAGAACATGAATAAGCGCTCTACACAGAATATCTTTCTCCAGTAATTTCGTGGCCCCTGTTGCTAAGGTTTGAACACTGGGTAATTTATTTTTAACGAGAAGAATTTTTATTATACATCTTTGCGACATTTCATATCAAAGATGTTACGGAATGTGATTTTTTTCGACAGCTAATTATACGACCTTTTTGGAACCAACGCCGCGTCGCTGCATCTTTTTGACGGAGAAGGTAGATGAAGATGACAAGAGGAGTTTTTGATCGATCAGGAGTTCACGAGGTAAGGCTGGTGAGGAGAGAAACAAAATTTTATATAGTAACTAGCTTTTCGGCCGGGACTTCGTTCCCGTGGAAATTGTGGGAAAATTATGTAGCCTATGTGTTAATCCGATTCCGGGGTCAACTGAGCCCACAGTCCACTGAGCCCGCGGGCTCAGTTGACCATTACAATTTGTTTGTGAACGATTCGACCCACTCATCAGGAAACTCAGCCCGCGGGCTCAGTCAACCTCTATTTTACCGCTAAAGGGTCTACTCACTCCGCGGGCTCAATCGACCACTATTACTGCTAAAGCTGTCTACACAGCCCGTGGGCTAATTCGACCACTGTCTCCACGCATCAGGCAACTTAGCCTAATAAAATTTAACCTAAGTTTATAAATAAATTATTTATTTCAGTTTTTTTTTTCGTTTTTCTTAAGAGCAAAGACATTGACTTGACATACATGTAAGTGAAAGAAAGCTCAAGATAGTCCCTGGTTTTAACTTTGTCCACAGGCCAGGAGCTCCCTTGATTTAAAAATTGTAAAATCAAAAGCGAAATATATTTATTTACCATCTTATGCAAATTAAATTATCATCCCTTCTATTATAATGAATTATGTTTCGCTTAATAATGTATGAACTTGCTTATATAATGTTTAAAATCTTAATTATTCAATACTCAACTCTAGGCAATTTTTTTGTTTTCAAATTCTGTTAACGATTTCATTAATTTTATCATTAGTTTCGATCACTTCGGTTTTTCTTTTATTCTTGTGGCTTGTGACGCGATCAGAAAAAAACGCTTTATAGATTTAATGCAAACATAGACAAAACTACTGTAACATAGGATTTTCGAATATTAAAAAGGCTTGACCACAAAAAGTGAAGAATGGTCTATTGAAAGCGCGGACTGAGTAGACCCTCAGTGAAAGATAGTGATCGATTGAGCCCGCGGGCTGAGTAGATGCTAAGAAAAGATAATGGTCGATTGAGCCCGCGGGCTGGGTAGACTTTAAGAAAAGATAATGGTCGATTGAGCCCGCGGGCTGAATAGACACTCAGAAAAGATAACGGTTGATTGAGCCCGTGGGCTGAGTAGACACTAAGAAAAGTTGACTGGTTAGTGGGTTGAGTCGTCCGTAAAAAAAAGCAAAAGTGGTCAACTGAGCCCGCGGGCTAAGTGGTTGTGGGCTCAGTTGACCCCGGAATCGTTAATCCAGGGTGTCAGCTACCTCCATACTAAATTTTATTTAAATTGGTCCAGCCGTTTGAGCGTGAAAGAGTCGCAAACATCTATTCATCCATACATCCAAACTTCCGCGTTTTTACATATAAAATACGGGACTTCGTTCCCGTGGGAATTCATGGAAATTATGTAGCCTATGTTACTCAGGGATAATGTAGTATCCTAATGGTGAAAGAATTTTTTAAATCGGCCCAGTACTTTTTGAGCCTATTCATTACAAACATACAAAAATAGGTACAAATATTTCCTCTTTATAATATTAGTATAGATTAGTAAGGACTAAGGATTATATATAACGTCGTGTAATTTGTGAATATACACGGATTTACAGGTTAATAGCAAAATGAGTAATTATGCTGCAGTTTCTATAACTACTTCTTTTAATTATAATTATTTGTGAAAAAAAACGAACACTGGAAAATCAATTAGAATCATTGTCTGAATTATGTTTTTGCTAAGCTGTCCCTTTATAAAGTATTGTTGTTACACAGTCAGTGATATTTAAATATATTATCGGTGAGTGGGAAAGTTTAAGATGGTCGCTTCCTGAAGCTGTCGCGTCGTTAGCTCGAAACGTGCGGATTACAAAGTCCGGAATAGCACCACCACCTAAACTAAGAACTTGGTTCAAAAATATTTTGAATGTAGAAAACAGCAAAAGAGTAGCGAGTGTAATACAAGACCAACTTTATCATAAAAATATAAATGCGGATTAGGGGAAGAAAATAAGTAAAAATTTGTTTGTATTGATATGCTGTGTCCAGTATGGTAAAATATTTTATTCTTTAGAACTACATAAAAAAACGCTACACACTCAATGGCCCAATACACTAAGGTTTTCCCTTATCTCGTGGGTCCCTTGGTATATACACAAAGACAGACATGAACACTCATGCTCATGACCCGAAAACAAAAAACTGTTTTTTTACACAAATATCCTGAGCAGCAACTGAACCCAGGACCCGTCGATCGAGAGGCAGCGCCACTACCACTCGACTAAACTGGCCACATGTAGACTTGTTTCGATGTTTTTTTTTCTGTGTTAATATTTCTGTTTAATCACTCTTTTATGAACTTTCGTATGCTACTACTTACAAGATCTATGGAATAAAAATTCTAGGGAATATACAATACTAGCTTTCCGCCCGCGGCTCCGCCCGCGTGGACTACAGGTTATATCGTGCCCAACTGTGGGATAAAATGTAGCCTATGTCCTTTCCCAGGCTCTAATCTATCTCTGTACCAAAATTCATCAAAATCGGTTCAGCGGTTTAGGCGTGAAAAGGTAACAGACAGACAGACAGACAGACAGAGTTACTTTCGCATTTATAATATTAGTAGGGATTTGGAATCAATTCAAACGCATTATTTATAAGATGGACATTATGAGATGTAGTGTACAGGATATATCTGCGAAATCTATCTAAAATTGACATTTTTTAAGTTTGTTATTATCATCTTATAATTACCTAATTTTAAGTTTATTACTCATTAGTAAGTTTAAGTTTAAAAATGGACTTAGTTGCACCAACTTTTGTGTTTTGTGGCAAGCAATAAATGAAAGCATTATTGATAGCGGCCACTGCCCATAGACGCGCTTAACCACATCTTTTGAATTTTTGTTTTTTATAAAATAGGGATGTTGACAATTTTTTTTATTGTTTATCTTAAAAAGGAACTGAATCCAAAACCCAAAACCGAAATATTTTTTGAAAACTATTGAGAAATAAAAAGTTACAAGCTATTAAATTTCAATAGAGGGGGAAAGAGATACACTTACAGGCACGTGACGTCACCGCCATTTGTTTGCGTAGGTGAAAACGAGATAGCTAGCTCTCCCCACAAAACGAGATAGCAAGTCCTTACGTTATTATAAATGCTAATAATTTGTTCATTTATAAACCAATTTTAATGCTGTTTTCGGATATTAATATATTTCTAACATTATTTGTTGTTTCACATACAATCTTCTTATATATAAAAATGAATCACTAAATCTGTTGGTAAGCGCAAAACTCGAGAACGGCTGGACCGATTTGGATGATTCTTTTTTTGTTGTGTTCCTTATTGTCAGGAGAAGGTTCTTATGAAAGAAAAAACTAAAAAAGTGCCACGGGAACGAAGTCCCGGGCGGAAAGCGAGTAATTCATAAAATCAAACACTGTCAACATCCCTATTGTTAAAAAAATTCTCCAAGTCCGAAGTGTCAGTGGTTTCCTCCACCATCGCCACCCACGGTCGTGGGTGAAAGAACCTGCACCAAAATATTCCGGCTGCGACTCAACAAGCGAGCCATGATCTCACTGGATCAATGGCTATTCCCGGCCTTGTATTATACAATACCTGGGCTCAGGTCCCCGATTCTGTAACTTCAGTTGTGTGTCGATGGAATGGCGGTAATTTCATGTATTCAGGTGGCGAAATTGAGAACTATTTCATTTTTATATACTTGCTGACAACCACCCCGACCAGCAGCACCACCGCCAACCGAACGTAAAGTTGCAAAGTACTTAGCGACTGAACATTCAGTTGACGGTGGCGCCACCAGTCAAAGCAGCCTCCTGAACAGATAAAATGGCCTCCATTCCATCGACACACAACTGAAGTTACAAAATCAGGTCCTGTTGTTTAGTAGAATTGAGTCGAGAGCGTCCGTTAGTGGGTGACTAGTATATAGCGGGTCAACATCCTCGCAAAAATAAGTATAGAGTTCATATGCTGTCATATATTTACCAATTTCGGGGTAGGCAGAACGTCATATAGTCCTAGAACCACTCGACGTCTTTGATATTCATTCTGAGGGTTAATATATGGAAAATGAGTATGGTGGTGATAGATTATCAGCCTTTCGCCAACGATACAGCATAACCCTCGCGTCAAATTTTTTGGCTTCACAGTGTGCGTAGGAAGAGTTGGCAGCTGGCGTTTTCTAAGCTTTTCTTTGACTGCCACTGCAGCCTGGAACCATTTGATACAATCACGTCAGAACTGTATATAGATGAAATTTGGCACAGGCGTAGATTATAAGTCTGTAATAGCAAAATGTCGTTTCTCCATACAATTTGAGTCAGCTGACCGTATTTATTTATGACCGTATTTATATATTTTATTCACTGTTTATTGTTCACAAGATATACAGGAAGAAACATACAAAGAGAGAGATGACACAACAGGCACTGCCTATTTCTATAAAGAGACTAGCTTTCCGCCCGCGGCTCCGCCCGCGTGGACTACAGGTTATATCGTGCCCAACATTTTCTTTGCTATAAACCTCACAGAGCCCGAGACCTTTCCAACGAATGCAAAACCGTGGAAATCGGTTCGTGCGTTCTGGAGTTATAGCGTCAGGAAGGAAAACCCGACTTATTTTTATATAGTAGAAGACTAGCTTTCCGCCCGCGGCCCCGCCCGCGTGGACTACAGGTTAAATCGTGCCCAACATTTTCTTTGCTATAAACCTCACGGAGCCCGAGACCTTTCCAACGAATGCAAAACCGTGGAAATCGGTTCGTGCGTTCTGGAGTTATAGCGTCAGGAAGGAAAACCCGACTTATTTTTATATAGTAGAAGACTAGCTTTCCGCCCGCGGCTCCGCCCGCGTGGACTACAGGTTAAATCGTGCCCAACATTTTCTTTGCTATAAACCTCACGGAGCCCGAGACCTTTCCAACGAATGCAAAACCGTGGAAATTGGTTCGTGCGTTCTGGAGTTATAGCGTCAGGAAGGAAAACCCTACTTATTTTTATATAGTAGAAGACTAGCTTTCCGCCCGCGGCTCCGCCCGCGTGGACTACAGGTTATATCGTGCCCAACATTTTCTTTGCTATAAACCTCACGGAGCCCGAGACCTTTCCAACGAATGCAAAACCGTGGAAATCGGTTCGTGCGTTCTGGAGTTATAGCGTCAGGAAGGAAAACCCGACTTATTTTTATATAGTAGAAGACTAGCTTTCCGCCCGCGGCTCCGCCCGCGTGGACTACAGGTTAAATCGTGCCCAACATTTTCTTTGCTATAAACCTCACGGAGCCCGAGACCTTTCCAACGAATGCAAAACCGTGGAAATTGGTTCGTGCGTTCTGGGGTTATAGCGTCAGGAAGGAAAATCCGACTTATTTTTATATAGTAGATTTCTTACAGAGATTGGACGAAGTTGGGCGAGGCGAGCAAGAATGCATTAGTATGACGAAATTTTTTTATTCTTTCTGAATTTTCGTAAACTTATTTAAAGTGACCTAATGAGGACCGACCCCGATACCTCTCGCTTATGTCTGTCCCGCTAGCCATTAAGCCAATTGATTAAAATAACTACATGATGCATAACTGTTTCCTACGACTTAATCTGCACATGGTTGATGTCTAGGCATCAAATTAAATAAATATTGAACTCCTTTCGAAGAGGTCAAACAACTTCGGGTCAGGTAAGGTGACCGGTCGTGAATTTAATCGTTATTTTGACATTTCGGTTTTTATGCCATGACAAGTTCGACATTTGGTTTTTTGCACGAGAGCGCAAAATGTGAAATTTCGCCGTAAATCATTTTTAATTGCAGGGTAAAAAACGTATGATTTCAACGAGACATAATTTAAACAGTAAATGTTTTTTAAACAGGACGCATCCAACATGGACACATCAAGTATTGAATCATAAGTTTAAACAGCTAGTTACTTATATAGAAGTCTGAGCTTCAGGTCGGAGCTGAGGTGGCTGGAGAAGCCACCGACCCACATGCATAATGGGCCACATAGGAGCCTCGTAAATGCGGAAACGGGAGCCCATATCAATAATCACTAGACAACGATACTTCCTCAACAACTCATGGTAGAGCTAAGACAAAAGAACATTAGAAGCATAAGAAAATCAGTGTGTAAAATAAACCTCTTTATAATATTGTTTTTTTTCATGAAGTTGTCTTTACTACTTTATGAAATACTAGCTTTCCGCTCGCGGCTCCGCTCGCGTGGACTACAGGTTATATCGTGCCCAACTGTGAAACAAAATGTAGCCTATGTCCTTTCCCAGGCTCTGATCTATCTCTGTAGCAAATTTAATCAAAATCGGTTCAGTAGTTTAGGCGTGAAAGACAGACAGACGGACAGACAGATAGACAGAGTTACTTTCGCATTTATAATATAAGCTTTCCGCCCGTGGCTCTACCCGCGTGGACTACAGGTTATATCGTGCCCAGCTGTGGGATAAAATGTAGCCTATGCCCTTTCCCAGGCTCTCATCTATCTCTGTACCAAATTTCAACAAAATTGGTTCGATCGTTTAGGCGTGAAAGACGGCAGACAGACAGACAGACAGTCAAAGATACTTTCGCATTTATAATATTATAAGTATAAGTATATAATATATAAGTAAATAAGTAATATAAGTATATATAAGTAATGATGTAAGGATATCCGTTTATGTAAATGACTATATAGGTATTTTGCTCATCAGTATAGTACAGACGGCCGCAACTCAGGTTACCACACTCTGTGCTGTAGTGATTAGAGCGGTTTTACAATGAAAATGGAGTAACCTGATGCGCTGGCCTCTGTACATTGTTCACCAAGGGATGAAATGCAATTGCGACGAAGGTGCTGATCTTCTTTTTATCATATAGGTATAGTCAAGTGTGTGGCGAACTCGGCCAACCCTGGTGTCAGAGTATTACGCACAATGGCCTCTCCGTGCCCTCCGAAGCCCGGAAACGCTTGTGATAAATTACTTGGTCACCAATGAGGTTCCCTGCCATTGTGTACGTTGCTTAACCTACCTGATCGACTGGTTTATTTTTATTACTTTATTGATTCGCTATTTACTTATACTGGGCTTTAGATATCTCTCTTTCAACCTCTCGGGTGGTAAATCAGTCCATGAAACCGAACAACTTTCCCAAGGAACAAAACACAGAATTATCGAGCTAATATAGCGCATTTTGTATGGGAAATCAAATTTTTTTTTTGTTTTTTGACCTATGTTCCTTGGGGAAGTTGTTCAGTTTCATGGACTGATTAACCACCCGAGAGGTTGAAAGAGAGATACCTAAAGCCCTGTATAATAGACATCATTAATTTTTTATTGTTTTTTTTCTAATTGATACTTACTCGATATCCACTAGACACTATACACTTCAATGATAAAATTATTTACACCACACTTGTTAATAATTTCGCAAGTTTGTTGGAAGTGATTGTTTTTTTTTTTTTGGTATTCAAGTTATAATATAGATGGATGATACTAAGAAAAAACCGTTATTTCTAATGGATAGTATGGGGTCATCCACATATTACGTCACAGCGTATGGGGGTGGGGAGGTCATACCAAACGCATGTTAAAGGGATACCAAAACAGCGTGACATAGGGGGGGAGGGGTTCAAAAAGTCGAAATTTTGTGTGACGTAATATGTGGACGACCCTATTTACCGATGTGCAAGTATTTTTCAAGTATTGTGAGTTTGTAAAGTCTCGGAAAATGCAATAAGTTGGACATCATCATCATCAATATGTCAATATATGCCCGAATCTCTTTGAAGTTCGAGTGAATAGGCCATCTTCTGGGTGAGCTTGCTGCATCCTCGACCTGATCTCCGCCCCTGGGCTAAATTGTGGTCAAGAGCAAACCCATTATCTATACTAAAAAAACAAAAAAACCGCATCGAAATCGGTCGATTCGTTTAGGAGCTACGATGTCACAGATACTAAGACATACAGATAAACAGATACACACGTAACCAACTTATAACACCCTTCTTTTTTGTCGGGGATTAAAAACGAATTCTTCTTCTTACCAGCCCATATGCGTCACCACCGAGGGGCACAGATCGATAAAAAAATAATGTAACCGTTATTACAGTTCATCGACCCACCTTAAATCCATCTTAAATAATTACAACTTAAAGGTATGTAAAATAAAATAAACATGTCCTATCACCCGATGTCACTCGTCCGACATGTGTAATTATGTATCTACTTTATCTGTAACAGATGGAGAGATCGGTGATTTTATCTACTAAACAAAAAGTGATGCTTGTTAGTTTGAAATAGAGGTACGAGTCTGTAGAATTGTAGATCGACAGACAGATAATGTGTCAAGGTATTGGCATGGAGAGGTCTAAAATTATTTGATGGACATAATTAATAGCTTCCTTGTATGCTGGAATGGGAGTGAATGTGCCAGCTACCTACTCTTCCCAGGTATACAGTAAAAGTCTGTAAATGGGATGCGAGGGATTTGCTGTATAAAGGCTGACGGCCGGTTTGGTCGAGTGGTAGTGACGCTGCCTCTTGATCGGCGGGTCCTGGGTTCGATCCCCAGTCGGGGCAAACATTTGTGTGAAAAGCAGATGTTTGTTCTCGGGTCATGGGTGTTTGTGTTTGTCTGTATGTGTATTCAGAGGGACCCACGACACAAGGGAAAACCTTAGTGTGGGTCTTTGAGTGTGTAGCGTTAAAAAAAAAAAAACTCACCATTATGCAACTTGTTCCATCTGATAACCCTCACAATTTGTGTCAAACGCGGCATCAAGTAGTTTGCTAGAACCACTGATGTTCTGCCTAACCCGTTAGGGATTATGGCGTGAGCGCATTTTTTTAAAATAATTAACTAGCTTTTTCCCGCGGCTTCGCTCGCGCAAAGAACTCTTTTAGTCACCCATTTTCATTCTTGACCCCTTAGGAGATGATTTTCGATAAAATCGCGAAACACGTGTCTATTAATTTGCTTCAAGGTATTTCTTGACGAAGTTTCGAGTCAAAATGTCAAAAAAAATTGTTTTCTCCATAAAAATTTTGAACCCCCATTTCACCCCCTTAGGGGCTGAATTTCCTAAAATTATTTCTTAGTGCTTCTAAGTGCACTAAGAAATAATTTCTAAGTGTAATTATTTCTAAGTGCTTTCTAAAATTATTTAATAGAAGACATCTCTTTGCCAAATTTCAGCTTTCTAGGTCTAATGGTTTGGGCTGGGCATTGATGAGTCAGTGAATCAGGACCTCCAATTTTATATATAAGAAGAAGAAGATAGCTTTGACAAGGAAATCCGGTCCAAAAGGAAAACATTCGTACCATATGAGGTGACTTTCAATTAGTTAGCGAAACTCGAACGGCACGGCACGGCAATTCGTAATTTTAATTACCATTGCCCCTTATGTTCTCAGCTTCTAGTATTACTATTACATAAGAGGCAATGGTAATACAATTTTGCCGTGCCGTTTTCGAATTATAAAAAGGCCCATTCTCCTTAACAACTTTCCCTAGGGAAATCATATTAAAAACGCAAAAAAAAATCACTTTCCACACCATGGAAAATCAGCTGATGGCATAAATTGTATGGATATACTTCGCTTGTGTATTCTGTTAGAACCTACTAAAACTAAAGAAATAAACTTCTTATCATCGTGTAGTCAAGTGTGTGGCGAACTTGGCTAACCCTGGTGTCACAGTTTTCAAACCGCACAATGGCCTCTGACTTAGTTTCAACGACTGTAAGTCAATCGACAACAGCCGGGACCGACAGCTTAACGTGCCCTCCGAAGCATGAAACCGTTCGTGCTAAATTGCCACTTTGGTCACCCATCGGTTCCCTGCCTCTGTGTACGTTACTTAATCTCGCTGATCAGTTGAGATCAGCGAGCGCCAGAAATAAACTATACTTAAGGCAGTCTGTTTGTGTGTCGTAACGTGTAATATGTATGTGCTGTGGCAAAATATGAATTATTATTTTCTACGAGTTTTATTGAACTTAAACTTTAGTGGAACTACTTTCATACATACCATCACTTCATACATATTGTTGCCGTGTAGAATAACACCACCCCATCTCTTTCCGTGGGTGTCGTAAGAGGCGACTAAGGAAACACAAATGAGACCTCCTAGTAATCCATCCCAGGCAACGACACCTCATTTTTTTCTGAATCTGAGGTGTGTCGTCCTGTGGTCTCATACGGTGTGGTAGGCTCTGTAAAGGGCCATCTGGTTCGCAACCACCCTCCTACCGAAGTCCGACGCCAAACAGCTTGCTGTGTTCCGTCGGTGCTTGGGAGTGCCAGTGCCTTAATAAGCAATTTCTGGGTTAACTTGCTCCATCGTCGACCTCATCTAAATGGATGGTCAAGATTGAGGTCAAGAGTTAACCCATTTTATATTTAAAAAAAATAAAAAAAATACACTTTTTACTTCCATACCACCACACAGCACACATTATCACACACACACACACACACACACACACACACAAACATACAACACAGACTCCTTTAATTATAATTATAATTCTTTATTTTTAGTATAGGTTCTGACAGAATACCAATGCTGCGTAAGCGCCAGTTTAGTACACAGCATTATGTCTTAGGTCCGTTTTCAGAACGCGACTCATACTCTAATCTATACTTGAGTCTTTGTCATTTTGATAGTGAGAGAAAAAGACAATCAATACTTAAGTAAACATCGAGACTTGAGACTCCTTTTGTAATACTGGCCTTAAAGTATTAACCGTAATGTTTTCTTGGTTCATTTGATAAAGTATTCCCGTAAGGTCCCGGCTTACTCGTTACAATCTAATTGAAGCATTTTATCTTTATTGTTTTATAAAAAAAACTGGCTGCAAAAAAAACTAACTGAAGTCCAATTTCTGTTTTTACTGGTGATAAACTTTGCCCTTTAACTTAAAGCATTATTAAGTGTATATCGAACAGTCAAAAGATCCGATGAAAGTCTAACCATTACAAAAAAAAACTATGTCTCTGTTTAATTAACCTATCACGCTTCCAATAATCCAGGAAAACTCAAAATCGGTCTAGTGGGTTTGTAATTACAAGCAGACGGCCAGACGGTGTTTTTCAATCTATATTTTAGTATGTAAAGACGTAATAAGGTGTTAATACAAGTGCAAAGGAATATTTCATTTGATTATTGAAGCAAAACCAAGTACAACCGTTGCTAAGGAACTTAGTGTGGTTCACGGAAAAAGAGATGACCGATTCGTGAATTGACTCACTTTTATATCAATTTGTTTATTTAAATGTAGTGGCAAAACTTTGTAAGTAGATGTATAATGTTTGCATACAGTTTTTTGTTATAATTAAGTATTTGTTAAGCGGACTAACCAAGTTCTATACCCTCCTCTGAATACTGAGAATACGCTGTTTAGAATTGAAGAATGTTGTTTGTCATTCAATTCATGAATAACTTTCACACAAGAATTTAAAAGCATCCATGTGCAAAACATCGACCTAAATTTTAGGTACCTAATTAACGACTGACTATGAAAGAATAATGATAGCAACGTGAATGTCAGCAAAAGTAACAAAGTTTTATAAATCGGCACAATTTAAACATTACGTTTAATACTTAAAACCTGAAGCGGTACACTTAAATGGTAAGGCTTAGTATAAGCGATTGCTTCAGTGATATATTGAATTAAAATAGCTGAAATCCAACATATCCCTATCCTTACTACTAATATTATAAATGCGAAAGTTTGTTTGTATGTTTCGTACTCTTTCACGCTTAAACGGCTGGACCAATTTTTATAAAATTTGGTGTGGAGGTATTTGGGTGTTCCCTGGATTAACACAGACTATATAATTTTCCCAAATTCCCACGGGAACGAAGTCTCGGGTGGAAAGATTCATTTATAAGTCAATCGAGTCAACTCATTAGCTCAGTGTGGTACAACTCTACCTCTTCCACTTCGGGCCATACATCATACAGTGTCAGAGTAGTAGTTTTTGCAAGTGATCACGCGATTATCGACCAATGTATGTCTGTATGGTTTTTTGCTTCGGCCATTCCTGTAATTGTCATATATTGGACGAGCTTTTGAAGTCGGTAAAGCCGTTGACAGAGAGATCTTTATTCAATTTCTTTTTTTATAGAGAGGGTGGCCCAGCAAGCAACGTCCAGTACCAATTTTAACTTTTAAGTTAAAAAAATCATGTTCCATATTGATAAGAGACAATCCAATTTTTTTAAGTGCTAGCTGATATTTCCTTTTTTTTTTACCAGCCCATATACGTCCCCGCTGAGGGGCACGGGCCTCCCTTTGAAACACGAGGGGGATTTAGGCCATAGTCCACCACTCTGTCCCAATGCGGGTTGGTGGACCGCTCGTCTTTCGAAAATTTTCTTGGACGAGCAGGTTTCAACACGATGTTTTCCTTCACCCTAGAGCAAGTGATAATTAGAAAATCCGTACATAAATCCGAAAAGACGAATTTAGTGGTACAGGCCCGCACCAGGGTTTGAACCCGCAACCTTCCGATTACCAAGTCTGGCTCATCACCAACTGGGCTATCACCGCTATTTCCGATGTTGAAAATTTTTTATAGAAAGAGAAATGTATAAAAATCAATGCCGGGCGTAAATCAAAAAAATCATAAAATGTGTAATGACGTCTAAACTACAAAAAATCGCGGAACATGAATGACCCTTAGCATGAGGCATCCAAAAAATTTTTTTTTTGGACGTCGTCTCTTGCTGGGCCATGCACCCTGTGTAGCAGCGGTGGGCACGGATCGTTACCCATAGGGTTCCACAGGATGGCTATAAACGCAGGGGCAGACCCGAAAAGAGATGACATGACGTTTTGGATACTTACAATTCCAGTTGGCTGAAACTTGCAAAAGATCGCAAGATATGGAAGGCGGCGGTAGAAGGCCTTTACTTTACCCTAGCAGTGCGCTCTTATAGGCTAGTGAAAATAAAATAATGCTCTTGACTACAGTCTAGCTCAGTGGCAATGATAATTATTCTCAACAAAGTCTGAAACATTTAAAAAAATTATGTAGAAAACCAAGCTTAGAAAATCTTGTGGTCGAGGATATATTGGTTTGAAGATATTCATGTTGAAGATATTCAGTTCAGAAATAAAGACGCAGGCGCAATATAAAACATTAAGAGAAGCGCCAAATAGCGCTCTTCAAATCACGAAAAAGAGAGCTCTTGAACAATTGGCCCCATCATGGTTCGACGCTTCGTCTACGTTGCTTAACCTCACTGATCAATTCCAAACGACGAGCGTCTAGGTAGAAATCGAACGAGTATGACCTGGAATGCAACTGGCTATATATCTAGATCATAAGCAAAGCCTGTGGCTGATAATTAAGCTGACTAATGAGATTGTTACTTTGTTGCTTGAATTGCTATGTGTAGCATGAATAAGATTGTTTACTTAATAGAATTAGAATAAATTGGATTATTAGAGAATAGAAAAGCGATTTTGCAATGTAAATACGTGTATGAAGTAAACATGTCTTTATACAGGTTGAAAAAGAACCTCCTAGCTTTATTGAAAATCCAGTATCACTTACTGAACACTTTTTATTTTTTATATTTTTATTTTGGGGGGGGGGGATATTTCTTTTTCCTAAACGTAGACACCACTCGGGCGCACCCTCCTAGCGCTACTCGCACCCCTCGCGTGCCTGGTGTAGGAATAATGTCTTATCCCATTGAAAAAATATATTTAAAAAAAAATTTTTTTCATAAATGTGTTCTTTGACTGATACTGGTTCAGGATTTTTAATTTAGCTAGGAGATTTTTTTTCACCCAGTATATAAGTTAGCGAAAATTATGGATGTGAATTAACCGACGAAACTGAACTACTTCTCCAAGGAACATAGGTTGAAATATGAAAATAGTGTCGAAATATATTTTTGAGAATAAAGCTTTTTTTTAAAATAAAGAATGGGTTCGCTCTTGACCACAATCTAGCTCAGGGGCAAAGATGTGGTCGAGGATGTAGCGAGCTCACACAGAAGAAGCCTATTCACTCGTACTTTAAAGGGATTTTGGTTATATGAGCCCGGAAAGACAAAACAGACAGATATACACATTAATTGAAAATTCAGGTGTAGCACTTGCTCGTCTGAAAATTATAGCCTTCCAAATTATATCTCGAGTGTGCTATTATAGCTTCTCAAACAGACCACTTTTGTATGAAAAATCGTGCAATATCCCTAGACCGTGTTGATGTGTGTAATGTAATTCTATAGCAACAGAATAGCAGGCGCAATATTAAGATGAAGAGAAGCGCTCAGTACGGATCCGAGGAATCTCCACAAGGTTAGGGTGGTACCCCGCGGTGCGTCTGGACGTCCGGTAGAAGAAAAGTACAGGCGGAATTAGTTCGTGGAGCTCATGAGCACAATTCCCGAAGTATATTTTGTAGAAAACACATAAGTAAGCTACTTTCCGTCCAAGAGCTACGCTTTGGCGTTGAGCACTAGTATGGGGAAAAAATGTTAAACTCGCGATGAACTCGCGTCAGATCGTCAGATGCCACGTGACCCTGATCGAAAATGCATAGGATAGGGTTGCCACCTTTTTTGAAGTGAACACTTCTTTAGCAGCGTTGTGTACTTTGAAGTATGGGTGGAAACCCGGACGGATGGCAGCCCTATGGTAAAATATCTCTGTGACAGATGTCAACGATGTCGACGATTATTTGCACATAGCGCGCAAATACCGATAGACTATTTTACTGAATTCAAAGTAGACAGTTTGGTCGAGTGGAAAAGTTGCCAGATTGTAAGCAACAGGTCGAGGGTTTCGAATCCTGAGAGAATAACGGACTATTTTTGTGTATATTGTTTTATTTCCATATTAATGCACAACGTTAATGTTCAAGTTTTCACTTCTGCCGGCACTCCCGGAGTGCAACCCGTTGTTTTTTTTTACATAGCTTTTCGTCACCAATGAGCCTCGTTGCTGGTTCACCGACTCCAAAGCGGCTTGTCAGTCCATAAAGTGCCACATCTACCTACAAACCATCTTTCTTCTTCGTAAAGGTTCAAGAGATTGCTCTTCATTACGAAGCGAAAAGAATAAAAAGCTGCGTTGAGCACTGCACTCATTAACTCAATATAAACGAAACGCCGCTTGCATTCCGCGCCTTTCTTGGAACCACGAATTTAATAATACCACAGTGTATCACGTGATGGAGTAAACTATTATTTATTCTGTGGTGTTACCACGATTTGACTGACTGACTGACATATCAACGCACAGCCTAAACGGCTAAACGTAGGCACTTGAAATTTGGAAGAGACGTAGCTTAGGTACCGTAGAGATGCACTAAGAAAGGAATTCCCGAAATTCCCACGGGAACGGAAATTAGCGGGAAAATCCTTTTGTATGAAAAATCTAAACCGCTTAAGTTAGACGCTTGAAATTTGGCATGCAGGTACCTTAGTAAACTTAAAGCTTAGTTGCAACAGGATATTGCAAAATTCTTACGGGAACGGGAGTAAGCGGGAAAAAACTTTTGTGTGTAAAAATCTAAATCACGTAAGATATATGTTTTCAATCTGTGTACTCTGTACAAAAAAAAAATTAACACGCAAACGAAGTTGCGGGCATCAGCTAGTATTTCATATTGGTTGACTCAAAATTTGGAAGCGAAAATTAAGAATGTTATTCAATACGCGAACCTGAGTAACTTTCCCCAGGGAACATAAGTGGAAATATGAAAAAAACGCTACTCCTTAAAACTTAAGCTATAAGCTAACTTAGTAAACCTTAGTACGAGAAAACAAATCAGAAAAATTAATGTTGAGATTGTTGAGTAATTTTTTGCAATCGGGTAATGTACGGTTTAATACATAATAGATTGAAGTTATCAAGTTGAAGTTAAGTTAGTTGGATGTTGATGTTGGTGAGAGCACAGGAGAAAGTCGATCACAACCGTAATTAGTTTATTGTTATAAGTGTACAAAAATGTTGGATGGCGACCTCTTACTGCAAGTTAAAAATGCACTCTGTCTTTATTTTGTAAGAATAGGAAAAATGCTGCGTTCGGCTAAGTGTAAATGTGGGTCAATTGGTACGCGCGACCGCACTGCGCATGTATGTTATAAATGTATGGTGTTGAACCGTACAGGTAAAAAGGTACAAAAGCTCTTTTAATGATATACCTAAATTATTCGAAAAAATACCACTGAAGAGAAGAACTTCAACCATAACGAACTTCACGAACGAACTGATGAAGAGAACTTCATACCATATTTATTTGTTAAGATACTGTTTTCTTTTATCCTGTGCCTCAAACGCGTTGGTGGTTGCAGGTCCGAAATTTATAACCCGACAAAATCAAATAGACCCTATAATGTATTCGCCGCCGTATCTCAATCGAGCCACGATATTTGGCAGGGAACAAATCGCAGGTTTACCCAACTAAGTTACGATGTGCCCTGATACACTGCTTCGAAGTTTTCACAGAATATTTGATTTATTCGCATTATAAATTTGGTTGAGTTTCTGGGGTCCGTTGGAGTGGTCCTCCAAAACTTTTAAGAAATCGATTAAAACAATCTAACTAAGATTACCTATTATTTGGATTCTATCTTATTAAGAAAAAAAATACACACATAATAATTATTTACACACATCATATTATAACGGACGAAGATAAAATCTGTCCGTCTACATGCTATCATGGCGTTTCAGTGGCAGTTGAATGATATTTTTTACCGTTCAGATAGCAAAATTCAAAATTATAGAAACTTCTTAAACTTCATAACAACCGCCCCGATCGGTAGCACCACCGCCAACCATATATGTTAAGTAAGTTGTTAAGTACTAACCTAGCACCTCGGTTCCTAACCTGGGGGTAATTACCCCTTGCGGGGGTAAATCAGCTATTTTACGGGGGTAACGAAGAACCTAATTATTAAAAATAAATAATTGTGAACCATATTCGTGGCAGTGCTATAAACTCGGAAATCTTCAACTTCTATGCGATGAAGTTGGTGCAAAATGTAATCCTCTTTTGTACCACGCAGAGGTACCTAACAGAGAACACAAAACGAAAAAGAGTTTTTCTCAAAAATAAAAGATAAAACATTGCTTGTATTATTTGATTTGATATTTGCTTGTATTGTTTGATTTGATAACATTTTAAAGTGGGGGTAAAATTATTTTTTTCTCATAGGTTACAGGGGTAACAATGAAAGGTTAGGAACCACTGACCTAGCATCTCAACATTCATTTAGCAACAATGGCGCCTCCAGTCAAGGTATAGATAGTTCTAGATTTCGCCAACTGAACGGATAAAATGGTCACCATAGTCCTTCCACCGCTATTGAGACTACACTGTTTAGTGGAATAGCAACACAGCTGCTGGGTATTTTTGGGCATTTAACTTAATATAGGAAAGCACTTACTCAATAGGTATAATATTGATGTTGAGAATAAGGAAAGCGGATAATATTACATGCATATAAACATAAAAGAAAATACATACTTAACCTTTACTCTTTCTAAACGTAAACAAAGCATTTGCTGATGTTAAGATAAAAGATCGTAGGTACTTGAGAGAAATAAAAAGCGTTATATTTTCGTGAAAGAAACGCAATATTCTGTTATTAAACTGAGATATTTGGCTCAAAGAAACAAAATACATCAGAACCCATAAGTCAGTTTTGGACTTTTCTTAACCCTTTTTTACCGATTGGCATCAGCGGTCCCGTGATCCAATTAATAATAATAATGTGGCTGCAAAAACAACGTTACGATGTGCGATTTTTGGACCTACTTTAGGGTTGTCACTACCACGGGCGTAGCCAGAATTCTGTTTCGGGGGGGTTCAGAGGATCAATCTTCTCTTTTTTTCCGATTCTAAGTCCGATTCTAAGTGTTTGATAGAGGGATAAGGGCAGAGAGATAATAAAAGATTTTGAAAATTTCGGGGGAGGGTTTGAATCCCCAAACCCCCCCTCCCCCTGGCTACGCCCATGGTCACTACTTATTTCCTCTGTTACTGGGCGGAAGAATCTGAGCGAAAGAAAAATATGAATCGGTAATATACAGTTATATCTTCGCCTCCACTCTCCCTCATCTCCTCTTGTGGGTCCCAGAATCTTTCGGAGGATTTCCCTTTCTGCGACTAAGAGCCTATTTTCCTCCTTCAGTGTTAATGTCCAAGTTTCACAGCCGTACATTAAAATCGGCCCGACTGGTCAATATTGGAACAAGATATAATAGAATGGCGCGCTTTAATGTCGGAGGCCAAGATCCACTTTGGGTCGTTGAGCCAGCGAAGTAAGTAAGTAAGTAAGTACGAGTAATGTGCAGTATCATCATCATCATGTCAGCCGCAAGATGTCCACACCCAGACAGGCCTCCTCCAGGGATCTCCACCTCGATCGGTCCTGCGCCACCCGCATCCAGCAAGTATTGGATTAATCTGCAATGGATTAAGTCAGTTACGTCAAAAATGTTAGTTACGTCGATTAATAAGGTGACCGACGTCATTACGGCTCTTTGCTAAGCTAATATTAATGAAACCTAATTCAAATCACACATCTTTATTATGTATCTACAATATGGATGTTATTTTGTAACAGAAACATACTCGATATGCCAGTTACGGCGTATAATGTTTAGGTCGCAAAATTTGACCGCACATATACAAATAAAATACGAAAAAAAAATTTTTCCTTAACTTAGCATTACATTATTATATTATGTTACAAGAGCCTCCCTTTAAAAAAACAACAGTTACGCGTATTAATAAAGCTTATAACCCGTAAGAGAGTCCTTAAAAACCTTTACGCGTCAACCCTGAGCCCTAAATTCAACCCAGATTCCTTCGCCTCTGGCTATCAGGACGAGGGTCAACGCTCGGCAAAACTGGTCCAAAATTGTTGGCCAAAAAGCCCTCCAGCAGCCTAAGGGTTAGAACGAACTGCGAACCTTTTTTTATAAAGCCAAACGAGGTGTTTATCAAATAGAACTGGACAAGAATTCATAAACAGCGTTTATTGAGTTCACAGAGGCGGTGTGTAGCATTGAGAGGCAGAATGTGCTCCGAAAATTCTTGATATCTATCCGTAGTTTTTCAGAATAATATTTTTTTATTAGCGTAGCTATTTCAAATTCTGTCATCGAAATAAAGAGTGAAAATAAAAAGTAGAATTGTATTTTGTTTGTTTAATCTATTTGCTATTAAGTTTAGTCTAAGTTCCTCTTCTTCCTAAGCTACTGTAGCACTGTCTAAAATCAAGAAGCCGTAACGTTTTCATGTAATCCATATTGGGGAAAGTTGTTCAGTTTCATGGGCTGATTCAAATCCTTAATTTTCGCTAACTAATTTAAAGGTAAGATCGCGGAGAAAACTTGGACCAGAATCGTACAGGACCGGAAAGGCTGGCACTAAAGTGGGGGAGGCTTATTTTTTCTTCTATATAAAGCTGCTGAAGAAGATATTCAGCTTAGTATCAAATTGTCAACTTCGAGAAGGGTTTACGCTTCGATTAGATAATACATTTTATGCATTAATGCATTTTTGAGTTGATAAACATTGAGGCAAGTGCCAGATACTAATTTGCATAATTTGATCCGCTATCGTTGCTTCAGGTAGCCTCTTGGGTGGTTTCAAATGAGATAAAGTAAAGAAAAAACTTGCGATATTCTTGAGTTATGTGTCCCGTTTTTCTATGCGATAAAATTGTAAATGCAAATTGTTAACCTTTATATGTATTTTTCATTAGTATTGGACAGTTTGAATGTATACCAGATAGAAATCTTTCAATAAACCACTATGTTTAGTTTTGTGACCATCTAATTTCACCAACATTATTTGTGGTGCGGTTTCCGACGTTCATGCTGGAGACAGTCATGAAGGAGAGCTTTTGGCCGGAGGGCGTGGTGTTCCGCTGTTTCCGAGCGAGATTCCCGGCTGCAAACACCCCCGGAAAAACACCCGGGTGTTGCTTAGTTTTATTTTATTTTGTTTAATTATAATTCATATGTATGTTAGCCTGTAAGTTATTTATCTATGGGCCTTAGATGCCTGATAATAAATGATTTTATTATTTTATTCTTATTATAGGTAAACAAAAGGCACAACGTTAAGTCTCTTTCCTCACTTTTTTTAAACGAATTGTTTTGCTAGCAATTGATTGAATTGATGTAGCAAGATCATCCAGAAGACAAAGTATATTCACTCAAAGTTGAAAGAGACCTGGGTTATATGAGCTCAGAAATTCAGAAGCTGGTAGATAATTCTAATCCCAAGCAGTGCGCAATTTGGAAGATGAAGAAATGCGCTCAGTGCAAACCTCCGGGATCTCGACAAGGTGAGGAAGAATGGCACCCCGAAGTGCGTCTGGACGTCCGATAGAAGAAACGGCCAGGCGGAATTAGGTCATGCAACTCCTGACCACACTTTCTGGATCAATTACATATTGTAAAAAAATATAGATAGGCTACTTTGCGTCTATGAGCTAGGTTTTCGAGCTTGAAATGCTTAAGGCATAGGAAGAGTTCCATCTGAAAATGTTCCTTTATTTTTCGTAGTTTTACTTTTGCGCTACTTCCAGTTTACTTGTGTTTTCCTTTCGATTAGGGTTGCCCGGATAAGATTTCTGTTTATGTTTTACTTTTTTTAAGAATGCAATAAAGTATTTATGATCTATCACAGCCAGTGAAGGGTAAAAGATTGCATGCCTTCTTACATCCAAAACCTGACAATTTAATAATTCGGCCACACAGCTTTAACTATTTCGTGTGTTTTCTAAAAAAAACCGCATTCACACGTGACCGTCGCCGCGGATAACTTAAACTTTTTAAACTCTCTGTAAATTATATGTGATTAAATTGACCAAAAAAAATGGCATTAAAATTTCACCTGTCTTGCACGTCAAGGAGCGAGATAATAACGATACCGGTGTGAGTGCATTGGTTTCGGCGAAACTGGTTTGATCTGGTGTAGAGCGGTTTGGAGCTGTTATCGGTGTCGATGGAAATGAGGCGATCTTTATATTGCCATCAAGTACCGGTCACTGAAGTATTTCAAATGATGAAAATCCTACAAAAGTAGCAGTTGGTATGGCAGATTGGTTGAATTATTGACAGCTATCGAGACTGAAGATATAGATAGATATAACGTTTCAGTTCTTTGGAAAATGACGTCCACACAATAGGTAATGATTTTGCCAATGACTTTTTATTTAATTTTTTTATTATAAGATGGGTTAATTCTTGACCTCATTCTTGACCATAAGGTCAAAGATGAGGTCAACGATGGAGCGAGTTAACCCAGAAAATGCCTATAAAGGCACTGGTACTCCCATGCACCGACGGAACACAGCAAGCTGTTTGGCGTCGGACTTCGGTAGGAGGGTGGTCGCGAGCCCTTTACATAGCCGGTGTTGTAACCGTATGAGACCATAGGACGACGGCTTCTTCCCAAAGGTCCACGGCTCTATTGTTCTTCATTTACCAACGGGTCTATGACATTTTTAAATAGCGTTTAAAGACCTCAGATTCAAAAAAAAATGAAGTGTCGTTGCCTGAGATGGATTACTAGGAGGCAGGTCTCATTTGTGTTTCCTTAGTCGCCTCTTACGACACCCATGGAAAGAGATGGGGTGGTGTTATTCTCAACCGGTCACCACACGGTTAAAACGGAGTATTCCAATCAAAGATGACGGAGTATTCCAATCAAATTATGATGGAGTATTCCAATCAAAATTAAATATAGAATTGCGAAGTCGCCACGAAAAGGGTGTCTTTACTGGTACGTCAGATCATAGCCTAGACCGTCAATCAGAAGGTGAGGATGTCGATTTGGTATAATTTATTATCTTTAATACCCAACCCTATCTGACTTTACGAAACGCCAAGTAACTCTAATCAACTGGAAATATTCGTGAATAATAAAAACAATACATTTAACAACAAAAACAAAACACTAAACTAATTGGGGCAAACATAAAATTGAAATTTCGGGGAAAACAAAATAGTTTTCAAGGTACCGGAAGATTAACAAAAACAAAATCCCTAAATAGTAAAACATAATAAAACATATAATAAAAGATTGTTACAGAGACGAAAAATGTTTTGTGTAGTTGATTTTATTTTATTACATATTGTAAAATTCATACTTACCGCCTCATTCATAAACGTTTTGTTAAATAACAGTTAAGAACCTGGCGGGAGCGTGTAAAATCATATTTTACTTATAAGCTTTTGAAATAGTGCCATTTGAAAGATTATTTGTCTTTTCATTTCCTAATGGTACAAACACGTGTTAAAAGATAATTTTCATGGACACTGGCATGTGTAGTTTTTGGTAACAGCAGTGAATAAAGTTTTTATTTATATATTTCAAAATGCTTTCTTTTCAAAACCCTGCTTTGTAACCAAAACACATTTTTTAGCTTTTTAAAATGTTAGTTAATTCATCTTACAATATCTTCTCTAGAGTTGCTAAACGTTTGGAAAGTAGAAGGAATATATCTAAAGTTTTTTTAAATCGATAATATTTCCTAAAAGTCGGAACATCTCTACTGGTACTGATTTTGCATCAATGGTTATGCCGAGCTCTGCCCGACCCCGAAAATTCCCGAGCATTAAACACATCATTAAAATAAAGCAAGCACAGAGTACTTCATTATAATTAACTTCAATTTCTCCTCAATTTTCTCTGCTACACTTTAAATTGCCGTAAGTAAACGCTGGAAGGTTTCCGCGTAAATATTATACTACTTCATTTTTCTGCAATTTTTAAACTTTTTTACAGAGTATTTTGAAAAGTTATAATTTACACTAAACTAACGCTTTTATTTCCTAAATTAAATAGGTAGAGTAACAGCGTAAAAACGGCATCTGCATAGCTAACATGGACGAGTGACTTTTAATAAATAATAAAAATAAAGTGACATAATTTTCTCGTTCTATTGCACAGCGTCGGAGCAGGCAGAACACCATCAATATGTCAAAATTATCTCACGCGTCTATGTTATTTATTTATTTTGATTATGAATGGGTTCGCTCTTGACTTGGCAATGATGTGGTCGAGGTTGTAGCGAGCTCATCCAGAAGAAGCCTATTCACTCGAACTTTAAAGAGATTCCGGTTGTATGAACTCAGAAATACCGACAAAGAAAGTTCCACCCAGAGAGTTAGCCCGGCTGATCATTTCACACAATGAACCCTGTCCATATATTAAAACTACTTTTGAAAAAAATATTCAGTTACTACGCGCCCGGAATTCGATCCTGAAAGAAATAAAATGTAACTTTTGTCCATCTGTATACCATAAACTACATCCATTCAAAATTTCATCATAATCGGTAAAGTAGCTTAGACGTGAAAATGTAACAGGCAGAGTTACTTTCGCATATATAATACTAGCTTTCCGCCCGCGGCTCCGCCCGCGTGGACTACAGGTTATATCGTGCCCAACTGTGGGATAAAATGTAGCCTATGTCCTTTCCCAGGCTCTAATCTATCTCTGTACCAAAATTCATCAAAATCGGTTCAGCGGTTTAGGCGTGAAAAGGTAACAGACAGACAGACAGAGTTACTTTCGCATTTATAATATTAGTAGGGATTAGTAAGAAAGTATAGATTTCCTAGAATTTGTAAACAAATTCTGCTTCAATTTTTCCTCTTATCCTCTTATCATCTGTCTCTCACATTACTCTATATCCACCTCATATTTGATCTGGAGCGGCAGCCATCTTACTTTTTTATTGTGTTTTGTTCGAATTTTGAAAGCCTTAGTGGTAGGTCCACAGACCGCCGATGAGGATAGAGTAATTTTAATTGTAGACCAAGGGGGTTAAAAATCCCTAGGTAAGTAAAGTGCTCATTATGTGGAAGGAATTTCTTTTTGGAGGTATTAATGGACAAATCCTTAACCGCAAAATACACTTGAATAGTTTTAGGGGTGTATGGGTCCAAACATATTAAAGGGCCATCTGGTAAAGGGCCATCTGAAGAGCTCGTAGCCCAGTGGCTCTTAAGCAACACAGAAGCAGGGAACCTGATGGGTGACCAAAGTGGCAATTTATCATGAGCGTTTCCGTGCTTTGGAGGCACGTTAAGCTGTCGGTCCCGGCTGTTGTCGATTGACTACAGTCGTTAAAACCAAGTCAGAGGCCATTGTGCGGTTTGAAAACTCTGACACCAGGGTTAGCCAAGTTCGCCACACACTTGACTATACCTACACGATGAGAAGAAGAACATCTTAGTGCTCCAAAATCTGAAACCCGTAAAGGGTTTCTTAACTTGATTTTGGCAATAACGCTATTCTTTATTTTAATTTTGATTAAAATACTCAGACAGGCAAATTATGATTGCGCACGTAATTTTTCAAAGAATTGAATTCAATAGTTTAGGAAACATCTCTTGCCAGCCCATATACGTCCCCACAGAGGGGCACGGGCCGCCCTTCGAAACATGAAGGGGATTTAAACCATAGTCCACCACGCTGGCCCAATGCGGGTTGGTGGACCACTCGTCTTTCGAAAATGAATTTTCTTGGACAGGCGGGTTTCATCACGATGTTTTCCTTCACCGTTGAGCAAGTGCTAATTAATTAGAAATCCGTACATAAATCCGAAAAGACGAATTTTATTGGTACAGGCCCGGACCAGGTTTTGAACCCGCGACCTTCGGATTACAAGTCTGGCTCATTACCAACTGGGCTATCACCGCTTAACACAAGTTAGGAAACATAAGTTTTATTAAATCGGGGTAAATTAAAGGATTTGCTCTAACCCTTGTAATTTTCAAAATTTATTTTTAATGCTTTTCTTTAACTAAAAGTCTTATTTTAATCCACGAATCTGGTTTGGTCGAGTGGTAGTGACGCTGCCTCTTGATCGGCGGGTCCTGGGTTCGATCCCCAGTCGGGGCAAACATTTGTGTAAAAAGCAGATGTTTGTTCTCGGGTCATGGGTGTTTGTATTTGTCTTTATGTGTGTTTCAAGGGACCCACGGCACAAGGGAAAACCTTAGTGTGGGCCTTTGAGTGTGTAGCGTTTTTTTTTTGTCGTTCTTGGTGCAAAGGCTGTCCATAGCGATCCAGCGTGGCAATGCTGCCAGTATTATGGGGGTCCTTTGCGCCAGGATCGATCCTGATCACCAACAACTTAACCAACGATTAGCAGATAACCAGAGATTTGACAACGTCATTTACATACATTTTTTTTTGACATTTTGTCTGATTAGCTTCTAACCGCGGCTTAACCGTTGGTTATATTTTTGGTGAACATGGGCCTTAGGCCAGTGTTCACAAAAAATATAACCAACGATTAGCAGGTAACCAGAGATTTGACAATGTCATTTTCATACATTTTTTTTGACATTTTGTCTGATTAGCTTCTAACTGCGGTTTAACCGTCGGTTATATTTTTGGTGAACACGAGCCTTATTGTTATTGTTTCGTAATTCATGTTATGACCGATTAAGAAAATTAATTGCGAAATAAAGAAATTGCTGTATTTTTAAAACTGAATTAACCTTCTAAGGTTCTCTCCCCTTTTCGATTCCGGACAAGCTAACTACTCCGGGATAAGTAATTCCGGGATACTTTATACTTTCTGTGAATTTTAAAGTAGCTAAAAGTTGTTGAAATTAAAGTTTTATGTTTTGTTGAGTAACATGGGTTGCTTGTTGAAACTTATCCATTATACTCGAAATAGCTTCCGGACTTCGTTCCCATGGGAAGTCAGGAAAATTATGTAACCTATGTGTTAATCCAGGGTGTCAGCTACCCCCACACAAAATTTTACCAAAATTAGTCCAGCAGTTTGAGAGTGAGAGGTAGCAAACATACACACACACTCACAAACTTTCGCCTTATAATATTAGTGTGATTAACTTTTTAAAGTTTTGCTAACCAATAGGGATGTTGACATTGTTTGATTTTATGACTTACTAGCTTTCCGCCCGCTGCTCCGCCCGCGTGGACTACAGGTTATATCGTGCCCAACTGTGGGATAAAATGTAGCCTGTGTCCTTTCCCAGGCTCTAATCTATCTCTCTGTAGTTTAGGCGTGAAAGACGGACAGACAGACATACAGACAGACAGACAGAGTTACTTTCGCATTTATAATAAGGAAGTAAGGATTGTAAGTGAAACCAAAAATAATGCTAGAAATATATTAATATCCGAAAACAGCATTAAAATTGGTTTATAAATGAACAAGTTATTTGAATTTATATTATCGTAAGGACTAGCTATCTCGTTATGTGGGGAGAGCTAGCTATCTCGTTTTTACCTACGCAAACAAATGGCGGTGACGTCACATGCCTGTAAGTGCATCTCTTTTTCGTTGCTTGACAGTTTCCCCCTCTATTGAAACTTGTAACTTTTTTATTTCTCAATAGTTTTCAAAAATTATGTCGGTTTTGGGTTTTCGGTTCAGGTCCTTTTTTAGATAAACAATTTAAAAAATTAGTCAACATCCCTGTTAAAAATACCTTATTTACCTAATAATGTAATAAAAGATAAGTACATGCTACCCACTGCATAGCTAAGTATGTAACTGCGCATGGCACTTTGCGATTTCATACTGTACGAAATTACGTCGAGTAAAATTTTTAAGTAAACGTTTCTTATAATAATGAGTAGGTGCGCAGGCGCACTGTACGCGAAATTAAAGGACTGGGTGATTCCAACGAAGTGAGTTTTCGAATATCAGAGCAATAAAAGATAGAAGTATGGCGCGAACATCATGTTATACGAATGAAATGATGACTGAATCTGAGGTGGTGGTGGTGTCCATGCGGTATGGTAGGCTCTGTAAAGGGCCATCTGGTTCGCGACCTTCCTCCTACCGAAGACCGATGCCAAACAGCTTGCTGTGTTCCGTCGGTGCATAGGAGTAAAGCAGGACGAGTACGACAGTGACAGCGCCGCGACAACATCGCGGTCCTATGTCAAAATGTCAACATTGACAACGCCGTATAATAGGGCGAGCAAGCCTTTGCGCGGGACCCTCGCGCAATTAAAGTGAAGTTTCAGTGTGAGCCGAGCGCGAGTTTGTCGTTATTGTGCTAGAGCTGCAGGAATAAGAATTCGAAAAACAAACAGGCAAATTTAGGACGTTCTCTTCTTTGAAGTTTGAAAAAAGCCGCATATTTTTGAGTTACAGTTAAATGTTGATAGCTCTAAGGTTGAATTATAAAGATTTTCGTACAAACTGATAACCACGAAAAGCCTCAGGCTAAGAAATTATTATGTTGTTGATACAGTTTAAATTAAGCCTTTATTTAAAAAAAGGAAAAAAGGAATTCGCTTAAATTTGTAGCTTGTGCCGCTCGTGTTTTTCCTTACCTTTTTGGAGCCGTTTTTATTGTATTTTTTTTTATGTTTTGAGGTTGGAGTTGTAAATAGTTTAAGTTTATAAAATTAGTTTTTTTGAAACTGAACGGTGACGTGACACACGCATATTAAGTGTCTTTAATTAGCGAACTAAAAATGGAAGATGTTAAACAAAACTGAACTACTTTTCCCATTCGCTTCTACATATACCTACAATTTTTGTTTGTGTCTGTCTTTATCTATGTTCCAAAGGGACCCGCGACAAGAGGAAAAACCGTAGTGGGCCTTTGAGTGTGTAGCGTTTAGTATACAGTTATAATATTTATAGTTATTAATCTATTAACAAATAATTATTATTAATCTATTAATCATGTTTACTACATTAAAATGTATGCTTAGCGAATGTTTAGAAAGCAGTTTTTACTTTCGCAATGTAAATTTGCAAGTAAGCACATGCATTTGAAACTTGTTTTTATTTTTTTATATTACTAACCTATGCATTTCCTTTTATACCTCATTTCAAACATACAAACATGTAAATGTATTTGATGATTAATGATATACATTTAGAAATAAAATAATAAGATGTACTAGCGCTCTTGTTTGCCGGAACTTGTGTAGCGAAAACTAAGAATTAAGTAGGAGTAAATCAAAAAAATGCAAGCCAAAGATTGGGCCAGCGTGGTGGACTATGGGCTGTATCCCCTTCGTGTTGCGAAGGGAGGCTCGTGCCCCTCAGTGAGGACGTATATTGGTGGCAGCGACTGATCAAGAGTTCTGACCACCCTAGGCTAATTATGAGGACGCGCGTGTGTTACGGACGGCCTAAAAACGCGAGAACCAGGTTTCACTGTTTAAATTCCGAATTTCCCATACAAAATGTAACTATTTATTAATCTGTGAACAAATGAAGTTAAAAACGCCCGTTATTGCGAGGCAGATTAAACAAAACTCGCACTAGGCACTCTGTTGCCAGCTCACCCACTCGCTCAACCACCGACAGATTCGAGTAACGAGTCAGTGTTTGTTTCACGCGCGCTTTTTACAATTTCAAAATTTATTGTTAAAATCAGGGACTCTCAAGCGCATTTAGTTTTAATGTTTTGTCTGGGTCTAGTTGAAATATGTAGGGTAGATGCAATGATGCTAGATTAGTGCATGCGAAGACACGATTTTAGCGCGCCCCCCCCCCCCCCCCGATCCTCGCGCCCTAGGCTGCAACCTAATTAGCCTAAGGTTTTATCAGGGCCTGATTGGTGGTTAAACAAGAGTTAAGGATTATGCGTGTTAAATGTATCTAATTTGAATCAAAAAGGCAATTTTATTTATATCTGGTTCAATTTTTTTACTGTCAATTTTATTGCTTATTATCCCACGCAACAAATGCAGAATGTTTGAAAAAAAAACATAAACAGTCGTGGGATTCGGTAAAACGAACACCCTTTCATCAAGAAAACTTTTGCATTCCAATTTCAAGTCGTAAAATTTTACATTCGTACTAATGTACGATACAGAGTTAAAATTTTACATTTGATCGAATTGCAGTAAAGCTGTGATTTGATTATTGCTTGTTATTATATGTTATTAATTTATTAATAAGGTGGTTCACACAATGTGCTTGAGGGAGATTTTTCTGCAGAACTGGAAGTAGTTTTTGATTGTTACTTGTGTGATTATCATTTTGACAGCCGGCTGGTTTGGGCGTGAGGTAGTGGCATTGCCTCTAGATCGACGGGTCCTGGGTTCGATTTCCAGTCGGGGCAAGTATATTTTTGTCTTGATGGTTATTAGCGATATTTGATCAGAATTGGTTAAGCCCTTTAAAGTTAAAAGCAATCAAATGTCGGGGATGATGTAAAAATTCTAATTTTTGAGTCATTGAAGGTTATTGAAAGGCCGCTGACTGTTTGAGTAGTAAATCAAGACTTCTATTTAGTACCTTAGTATTTAACATTCACAAAATGTTATGAAAGTAACAGTGAACAGTGATTTGCATATAAACATCTTACTAGCTATTAAAAGCTTAATACAAGCCATGTAATGTAGCCATGGTACCATGGATCGCGAAACATCGTCGTCCATTTCAACTTCATACATTCATCATCATCATCATATCAGCCTATTACAGTCCACTGCTGAACATAGGCCTCCCCCAAGGTGCGCCACTTTGCAGTATCCTCCGCTGTTTTCATCCAGCCACTACCCGCTATCTTCTTTAGGTCATCTGACCATCTGGCTGGGGGGCGTCCTACACTACGTTTGCCAAGACGTGGTCTCCATTCGAGAACCTGTCTACTCCAACGCTCGTCGGTTCTGCGACAGACATGGCCAGCCCACTGCCACTTCAGCTTGCTACACTTTTGGATAATATCCATCACTCCGGTTTTCTGTCGGATGACCTCGTTTCGGATTCTATCCCTTAGCGAGATCCCGAGCATGGAGCGTTCCATTGCTCGCTGAGCGACGTGCAATCGGTGGGCCAACTTCACTGTCATGTTCCACTTCCGGCTCCGTAGGCCATGACTGGTAGGACGCATTGATTAAAGACCTTGGTCTTTAGACACTGCAGGAGTGGCGACGAAAAGATATGACGCAGCTTCCCAAATGCTGCCCAGCCAAGCTGCACTCTTCTGGTGATTTCCCGCTCGAAGTTGTCTCTACCTAACTGCAACGCTTGCCCGAGGTATGAACAACAACATCGAGCGTAACAACATTCCTGAACAACATCGAGCGTAACACCGTCAACAGAGATCGGCCTGGGCATGACATGATCATTGAACATGACCTTGGTCTTGTCCAAGTTCATTCCAAGGCCGACACGTCTTGAGGCAGCGTTAAGGCTGTGCAGCATTTCTTGCTGGACTTGTGGTGTTTCTGCCAATATTATTATGTCGTCTGCGAAGCGGAGGTGCGATAGAAATTTGCCGTTGACATTAATGCCCAGTCCATTCCAATCTAGCGTCTTAAAGACGTCCTCTAGAGCATTGTTAAACAGTTTCGGGGATATGACATCCCCCTGTTTAACACGTCTGAGCAATTGGATTGGTCTTGTACGGTGGTTTTGTACTTGGACTGTCATCGTTGCCATATTATATAGGCTTCTCAGCACCTCCACGTATCGCCAATCGACTTGGCAACGCTGCAAGGACTCCAGAACGGCCCAGGTCTCGACTGAGTCGAAGGCTTCCTCGTAGTCCACAAAAGCTAGACACAGTGGCTGGTTATACTCTTCGCACTTCTGCATAACCTGCCTTACTGTGTGGATATGGTCTACAGTACTAAAGCCTTTGCGAAACCCTGCTTGTTCCGGTGGCTGGAAGGCGTCAACATTGCTTCCAGCCACTTCATACATTGCTTCTTTACAAATGGAGTTGAACTCAAAGTGTGAACCGAATGCAGCAATGGACGACATCTTTAAGTCAAAATCGTTTATCAACTGCCACCGTCGGTGGTATGATCGGCGCCATAGATTACCCCTCCTAAAAGACACCGCATTATAAGCAACTAAAGCTCGCCTCGCATATTTAGAATAGAATAAAAAACTATTTATTACAAAGGTCATTTTAAATTAGTTAACGAAACCTTAGAGAGTGATTCACCCTATGAAACTGATCAAATTTTCCCATGGCACACCTAAATGAAATAGTTATTGAAATACTTACCCTCACTAAGGTTTTTACTTAGTATCCCTTGAAACAGACAAAGACGAAAAAACACATATATTTGCTCCAACCGGGAATCAAACCCAGGACCCGTCGATCAAGAGGCAGTGTCACTGCCGCTCAACCAAACAGGCCGTGAGCCGTGAAGTAAACATTGCTCTTTCATGACAACAAAAAATGTATTAAGCTTAGCATTGGTTTGGTATCTATAAATAAAAATAAAATAAACGAATCAACTTCTAAATCTATTTTCTCGACTGTAGTGTCAATATTTAAAATTGACATACAAACAAACATACATACAAAACTTAAATGGCCAGGGTGTTCCCATTGAAACAAAGAGGTTTCAACAGTTTTCTTTCGATCATTTAATTAACTAAATATATCGAAACTTTGAAGTGAAGAAATCAACTAATGAATGACCATTAATGAATGAATCAAGCCGACTGTTTATTTTTAACTTTGGCTACATTTTAAATCTTGGAAGTCTGCGATCAATTGGGCGTTAGTACAGAGCCGAATTTATAATGATTTTTTCGTTTGCGAATATAAAAGTTGCTTGACTATGTGTTTTTTACAAGATATACTTCGAAGAGTGTGCATAGGGAGTAGGGACTGCATAAGTTCATTCCGCCAGCCTTCGTCTTCTATCGGACGTCCAGATGCACGTCCAGATATTTTATATATATGGTACAAATATGGTGAAAAGCGCTCAGTGCGAATCCGCAGGATTTCGAGCAGATAAGGTTGGTGCATCTGGACGTCCGATAGAAGATGGATATATTGCGCACTGCCAAGGAATGGAATTCCCTGCCTGCATCTGTATTTCTGAGCACATATAACCCAAATCTCTTTAAAGTCCACGTAAACTACATCATTTTGATATTGGAAATGTTTTTTGGGAGATGTCGTTATTAATGCCTTATTTCACGGAAAAGTGTGATCTGCGTATAGCTCCGTTGATAATATAGTTTGGATAGTGTATGAGAGCTTAAAAGATGCGTATTCGCAAGGGCTACATTAAGCTGTCGGTCCCGGCTGTTGTCGATTGACTATAGTCATTAAAACCAAGTCAGAGGCCTTTGTGTGGTTTGAAAACTCTGATATCAGGGTTAAACAAGTTCGCCACAGACTTGACTATACCTACACGATAAGAAGAGACCTCTGTGGACCCTTAAATGTGTGGCGTTTATATCCAAGTTGGTAGTTCGCCCCTGCGTTGAATTACTGACCTGTCATGTCGCGTCGCTCTATATATCTACTTTTCATGTCCGTCTGTCCGTACGGACATTAAAGGGACGTCGCGTCGCGTAACGCACATCAAACGAATGCCAAATTTCTTTTTTTTTAAGTCATTGGCCTCTTCCTCTATACTAGATAAACTTTTGTCCGGAAATGTGTGTTTCGGTTTTAGCTCGTTTTTCAGTTGTCTTGTTATTATTTTAACCGCATACTCTGAAATACGGTGTTGAAACATGGAAGCTCTCTAAAAAAGCTGTCAGAGTTGTATAAGAGCCGTGGAGTGCACCACGTTAGGCATCGAAATGATAGACCACATACTATGGCAGGTATTAAATTTTTAATGTCCTGTTGTAGATACAAACAGCTCCTAAACGAATTGACGTATTTCAATGTTTTTTTTTTGTTTGAAAGCTGAAGTAATCGAGATGTTTATTAGCTATATTTAATCCAAATTGGTTCAGCCGTTTAAAAATTATAAGCAATCGAATATCAGGGGTGACACAAGTTTTTAAATTTTAGAGTTATTATATGTTTCATTTCATCTTTGATTTTCGCTAGCTAATTTAATGAGTAAAGTTAGCAATTAATATTGTGTAAGTAAAAACCATAGCAAAAGCAATGAAACTTTGTAGCACATTAAGTCGTACAAATTGCAATGAATTGAAAACAAGACGAGTGTGAACGGCAGTAACTTACATTTAGACAGCTTACTTTTATTTGCCGACGCTACAAGAGGCTGAATAACATCCTGCGCTGGTAACGTCAGTAAAAATGGCTTCATGAATATTGGAAAACTAGATTTTTACCGGTGATTTTTCTTCAGCTCTCCTACTACCTACTAGTTATCTCTATACCAATATCTTGTTGATATTTTGCTCTTTTATGGCGTGAAGGAATTGTGTTTTTAAACCCCGACGGGTGTCATAAGTTTGACGTTTGTAGGTATCTATGTTTTTGTGTTGTATATCTGTGTATATGTGTGTTCGTGTATCTGTGTAGTCTTAGTGTGTCTGTGGCATCGTAGCTCAAACGAATTGACCGATTTACGTTTTTTGTTGTTTGAAACTGATGTAATCGAGATGGTTCTTAGCTAATTGGTTGAGAGCCGTTTAGGATGTCTCAGTGATAAATATCGGGGGTGATACAAAATTTTTAATTTTACAGTTTTACGTTCGTGTTATGATATTTAAGTAAAGAAGGATTTTCACTTAATCAAATGTGTGTGCTTCGAAGAATCCATGTCAAAGGAATTTAAAAATTCTTTATTTTTTGAAAGAATCTCGATACCTACGCATAAAGTAATTATGAAAAAATTCCATAAAATGATTTTTAGCCTTTGTTACATGCTTCTAACATAATTTCATTTACACAAAATTATCCTGTTAAATGTATAAAATTTTCAACCTTTTCCGAGGAAAGTACTCGTATCTAATTGTTTTAATACTTTTTTTTCTGTCTCTACCTAAGAAGTGTGGGAAAACGACTTGGGCGTCATCGCTAATTTAGCGCAAACTTGCATGTGCTTTTATGAATGTATGTCCGTTTGTGTATCCTTTATAAGTATGTTTGCATGTGCTTTTCGGGCCAGCAGTTGTAATTTTAATGTATACAGAAAATTGTATAATTACCGTTTTAATTTGACGCCGTCGTTTTTCAAAGTTGTTTCGTTTTATATAATGCTGGTCTGCAAATTGTAACATGGTCAGCTGAGTGGAGTTGAAAATTTTGTTGACTGTGTGTTTCTTTCTGCTGACCATATCACTATGTTTCTAACGGTTTCAGTGATGCTTACCCGGTTAATAACTCTAAAATTAAAAAAAATAAACTAAAATTTAGACAACGTTTAAAAATGGCTGTATGGACATAGATTCCTTTGCCTTTCCCGAAAGGGATAAATTAAACAACAACAAAATTACATAAGTCCACTAAGTCCATGCATAAGTCAGTAAGAACAAAACGGATTTGGTGATACAAGCCGATTCTAAACATTACTTAAGTTTTAGTATTATTTTTTGTAGTAAGGCCCTGTATGTCGGGTGTTAATTAAAAATGTTAATCTTTAAGTTATTAGCTATAGTCTTTTCATGGCATGTAATATAACACATACAAATGAGCGGATATGGTTTTCCTCAATCCCAGTGTTTTGTTACACAGCCGACACTCGAAGCCACTGTGCAAATAATTGCATAGTTAATAACTGCACTAATATGCATGTTCTAAGTAAGCGCTTATTCGTCGACTAACACGTTTGCTGTTTTCAATTATAACGTGTATTGACGGTTACCAATAATACCACCCTATCTTTTTTCTTGGGTGGTGAAAAGGACAACTATGGTCGACTCTAGTTCATAATATTATGTATTTTGTTCCTCCTTCTCGTTCTATCCCATATTATCATTATGTCACACGTCTAAGGTGTATGTCTCTGTGTGCAAACGTGTATATTGTATTGTACTGTATTGTATTCTAAGGTCCGTATTACAAACGCGACTCAGATTCTGATCTATACTTGAGTAACAGTCGTCTTTGTAATTTTTATAGTGACAGAAAGAGACAATCAATACTTAAGTATAGATCAAGACTTCTGCAATACGGACATGCCAGATGTCAACTCGTCCCAGGTATTTGTCAGGAGTCAGGTATTTATGGGTAAGAGAGAGTGATTGGATGCAAGGTTTTTATTTTATTGTTAGTAGAGAGCCGTTAGGTTTCAATCTCGGAACCCAGTTCCACTGAATGTATTTTCGTGAAACTTTTTTGATTACATTGTTGGAGGTATAAATAAAAAAGTTTACCCCTCAAAATTTGCTGATCTCAATTATATCGATATTTAGGAATTCCATACAAAAAAATCATCGGATTTTTCACGCACTTACAAAGATTTCCACGGAAAATCAAAACTATCGCAAATGTAAGTTTGAAATTTTGCATAGATGATCTTCAGATGCTGGGAAACCTTATCTGAAAGAGATTATGCGGAGTTCCCATGGGGAAGAATTGTAGGGTCTTCGCTAGTTAATATGTACGTTTGGTGTTTCAGTCGCAGCCCTCTATCTTTCAAACTATTATAGAGAGCATGTCGCCGTGTAATCTCTTTTAGGCAAGCTTTCACAATATCTGAAGATGCAAAATTTCAAACTTACAACTTCAATAGTTTTAATTTTTCATGGATATCTTTGTCAGTAGGTTAAAAATCCGACTCTTTTTTTGTATGGGAATTCCTAAATACCAGATATAATTGAGATCGTCAAATTTTGAGGGGTAAACTTTATTATGTACTAGCTTTCCGCCCGCGGCTCCGCCCGCGTGGACTACAGGTTATATCGTGCCCAACTGTGGGATAAAATGTAGCCTATGTCCTTTCCCAGGCTCTAATCTATCTCTGTACCAAAATTCATCAAAATCGGTTCAGCGGTTTAGGCGTGAAAAGGTAACAGACAGACAGACAGACAGACAGAGTTACTTTCGCATTTATAATATTATAATATATTAGTAGGGATACCTCCAACAGTGTAATAAAAAAAGTTTTACGAAAATCCATTTAGTGGAACTGGGTTCCGAAGCTTTGACGATTTTTGTTCTAGCGGCCCTCCACTATGTGGACAAACGGCTTAGCGCCTACTATTATTTACTCATTGTCCATCTAATAACCCTCAGAATCTGCCTACCCTGACAGGGATATATAGACATGAGTGTATTAATGTGTGTATGCATATATGTGGCTACAATTGGCCGGTTGATGCTCTGTTTACCCCGTTTAAGTACAAATATTTTGATGTTGTGTCAATTTTGTAAAACTTATTTTGCAAATTAAGGAAAAAAATTCTAGCCGCAGAATTGCTTGTATCAGTGATTTTTGAAACTACACACCTAGCTATTAATTTACTGCAATTTTGAAATTCCTTCGACTCATTTCTTATTATTCTTAGAAATACATGAACTTAGTAAAAATAATTAAAATCAGCTCTTTAACTGTAATAAGAAACTAAGCTACATAATTTGATAGCAGCGTACATTTATTTAGGAAATTGATCGAGAAATACTTTCAGTATATAAAAAATCTTTGCCTTATAGCAGAATCACAAAAAATATAAATCGAACACTTATGATAAGTTGTTGTGATTCACTTTTCACTATAAATGATCAATTGATAATAAACAAATCAAAAGACACTTTCCTTCCACAAAACAAATGACACAAAACAGATAAGAAAGTGTTAACTGTAAACATTTCTCTCTAAAACGTTGTACTAAGTGACTAAGTTAAGACATAATAATGAAGTAGCAAGGGTGGCACGACTGCTGTTTTCTCGCGCGAAATATTTTTTTATCGAATTGTCTTTAATTGTATCAGTCGTGCGTGCTACAGACTGAACGACTGGAACAAGCAAAACATCATTCTGTAACATTGTAACTAATGTTTGGTCTGTGGTGCACAAATCACATGAGTCCACTATCTTCGTGATTTTATTAATGTCAGAGTATTTTAATGAGTATTAAAATAGTGAATGGTGAAGTCAGGTACAGAAACCCATAGATACGGGTTGCAACACTTACAATACATCCGTTGATCAGCAGGATGCATCACCAACAAGTGAGGATAACGATTTTAAAGCACTAAGATGTTATGACCCAAAGAGAAGTGGGGTTGTTCTCTTCTCCTTTGAATCTAACATGATGTGTATTTAAAGTATTAGGTGATTTAAAGTAAGCAAATTATTAGGTGATTTAAAGTTAGCAAAAAAATAAATTAAGATAGATATATAGAAACTCTATAGAAATAAGAATGAATATACAAGGTGTATCAAAAAAAAACAAAAAAAAAAAACAAAATTAATTAAAATTAAGCTTATTGCACAGCTCTATTACAAATTGACAAGTATGTCATATTAATTATATAAAACTTTCATTTTGTAAATGTCAAACCGTGCAACTGATTAATAGAGTTGCGACTATTTCACTTTTAAAATTAAATTTTGGAATTTCTTTTTTTTTGGGTTTTTTTGAAACACTTTGTATAAGAATGTGAATCGAACCTCAAAATTTTCTACAAGAGACATTTTGAAAAATTCTAAAAGATTATTTCTTGAACTTCGCTGACTGACCGCACATTACATATATAAGAAGAACATAAAACGTTTAAATATTTTTTTCAAAAACCGGGTGACTGAAAAATAAATTTAAAATTTTTTGGTATTGTGCTGCCCCTGCCAAGTTTTACTTTTCGCTGTTTTATCATATCGCTTATCATTATCACCGTTGTGATATCTTATCACCCGATGTGATTAGCCCACTTCCAACTCAGTATGTATGTATGTATACAAAACAATGCGTTTTGTAATTCTTGGGCTTCATTCTACTATCATAATGTGAATGAATGACAAAAAAAGTTCAGTGTGCAGGGGAAATTAAATCAAACTAATGAAAATCGTGTAGAAAATGTTTGTGTGGGAACTTAGAAAATATTATGGTTGCAAGACGTAATTTCTGCGAGAAGTTGAAATTTTTGGCAAGAGAGTCAGCTCACTATTTTTATGCTTATCCACAAAAAAATGCCAAACTATTGTCAAGAAAAAACCCATTTATTGTCACAAAAAATAGCGGAAAATTTATGTATTCTAGTAGAATAAAGTCGCTGTTTGTAAAGGAATCACTCAGCATAATTTATCTTTTGGAAGTTCCCAAGATGACGCAATAATTCCTGAATTTAATGCTCCGAGTATTTGCTAAGTGATACTAAACAGGTGGCCTGATTATAACTTAATTACATCTGCATTCTTCTTCTTCTTATCGTGTAGGTATAGTCAAGTGTGTGGCAAACTTGGCTGACCCTGGTGTCAGAGTTTTCAAACCGCACAATGGCCTCTGACTGTTTTAACGACTGTAGTAATTGACAACAGCCGGGACCGCGACAACTTCACGTGCCCTGCTACTTTGGTCATCAGGTTCCCTGCCTCTGTGTACGTTGCTTAACCTCACTGATCGGTTAAGATAAGCGAGCGCCAATAGGCTACGAGTGCCAATAGCATCAGCATTAATGATGCCATAAACGTAGCGCCACACATTCACGGGCCCAAAGATATACCTGCAATAGTAGGTCCCTTGGGGCTCATATATTACACTCTTTGGACCCAGACCCGAGAACAATGCATATTTTTGTATTTTTATTTTAGTAATAATGGGTTGGCTCTTGATCACAATCAGCACAAGAGCGAAGATGCGGACGAGAATGTAGCAAGCTCACCCAAAACATGCCTATTCACTCGAATTTTAAAGAGATTCCGGTTAATAATATGTGAGCTAGGAAATACGGACGCATGCATGCTTAAACTCAAGCTTGTAATTCCTGTTGGGGTAGACAGAACGTCATGTCGTTCTAGGACTACTTGAAGCCATACTAGATATTTATTCTGAGGGTTACATTGGAGCATAATGGTGGTAGGTTGTCAGTCTTTCGCCCACGATGCAGCAAAAGCCTCGCGTCCCACTTACTGGCTTCTACAGTAAGCTTGGGAAGAGTTAGCAGCTGGCAAATTCGAAGTTTTTTATTTCACTCCCGTTCCAGCGTGGAAGTCTGAAATATTAATTTTACATGCACTGAGGGATATGAGATTTGGCATAGTTAAAATATAAACGGAGAAGTACAGAAAAAAAACTATTTTTTTTTATCTAATGTTGATCAAACTTATACGACAAGTCCTGTTTAACAGACAGTAATACTGTCATTTTTATTATGCAAGAGCGAGATGCACTGAGGCTTTCGACTGCGATATCGAATGATTTAGAACTGTCAAGCTACCGACCAAACTTATCATATCAATCCAAGGCCAGTTTAGTATTATTATAAGTCATTTATTGATGGATCAGCGGCCAGGCTTAAAATGTGGAATTTTTCCTTATCTAGGTGGTACGACGCGGCGCCCGCGTCGGCGCCAGAGTTATCGAGATTTCCAAGATACCCACACTGCCATTGCACTGTAGTGATAGGGCTGGTGAGATATGGAACTGGAAAACCGATAGTATAGACGACAACACGTCAGGCTATGCGTCGAGTGATAGTGGGGCTGCCTCTTAATAACTAGTTAAAAAAATAGGAAAAAAAGTGTGACACAAAAGGAAGATGGCTCAGCTTGTGCTGTCAGAGCCCGAAAACATCCCTGCGCTTATTTTCAGCCATTTCCTATTTCCTTTAAGGCGGTATGCGGGAATTCAAGATTCAAGATTGAAAAAGTTTATTTGACATACACACTATAACACAACAACAACGTTACATAAGGAATATCAACACAGAATAAAAAATAAAACATAAAATTAAAAAAATATAAATTAAAATGAATGCACTTGTGATGTAATGCGATGACAAACAGGACTCACCTCAGCATGTGTTCCAGCAAAGGCCACAACGCTGGTTTTCAGTTGAGTCCCTTAGATCAGTGTGTGTGTACTTACGTAGCTAGACGAGAATGAAGAAAATATATATGTGTTATGTGTAATATATACGTATGTAATGAAATGGATTCTTATATAAATGATAACATAAATATGTGTTTTTGCAATATAGTATGCGAGGGTTATGTTATAATAATAATTACGAGTATGAAGGGTTAAGGCTGTATATTTTTTTTTTTATATAAATTTCTGAAGCCCGGAGACGGAACTTCCCACTCTCTATCGTAACTGGCAACCCTATCCTATACTCGTAAGTACACATTCATAAAGTAGTTCACTAGTAAGATCCTTTATTATAAGTCGTAATATTATAATAAAAAGGGGAAGTTTGTTGTATCTAGTTACGGTTCGTTTTTCGTTGACGGGCATTGAATTTGTAGTTATCTTGTATTTATAATCCGAACTTTTACAAAAAGCGTCTTCTGCAATCTTAGTCAATCAACTGACCGCACAAGTTGTATAGAGAGAAATTTTCAAACATATTTTAACCTAGATAGATAGATAAAATGTTTATTCAATGACCAGCAACTTTGACATAAACAAAACAACTTCACACAAATACAAACACAGTAAAACATCAAGGGGAATATTGTGATATGAAACGCTGGTTGGGGAAAGTTGCTAAGTGTCTATCCTTCATTTTCGCAATTTTAAGTCAAACGATATTTGTAGGATGTATAAGTATAGTTGCAAAGCTGTAGAGCTATTGCAGTTGATCATGGTGACTATACAAACACCATATTATTTCGTCTGGTAACCGCCATGCGTGTGTGTGATATTTTTAATTCATGAATCGACGCTGGCTGAATACTCCTGCAGGCGTTGCCGGCTCAAAGAAAAAGAAAAAAAAGCCGTTTCCGGTCGGTAAACAAATTTTTGCAAGCCCAACGTGCTGCGAATAAAAAACTTTATGTATTTTGAATTTAGAAGCTAGAGCGTTGCCCTTTTATTGATTCGGTTTGAAGGTTACCTTGATAGGTTCATCTTTTGGGATGGGCTGTGTAGAGCTTATGGGCTTTATAGAATAAAGTACTAAGCGAGATGTGGTTCTTCTTCCTTGCAATTACTCCGTTTGTTATTCGGGCTACATTTGACCATGATCCAAGATTTGGCAGGTCAATTCGTTATTGTGGAGCGACTGCCATCAGACCTCCATGACCGTGTTAACAGGGGAATCAAACCATGGTTACTCATTCAGTCTTCTAAATGTGCAGGTTTCCTCACGATGTTTTCCCTCATCTTAAGAGCATCAAAAACTATTCATTGGTCCTAAACAGTATTTTTTTGACTTGACTTTATAACGAGATTTTCCTTGTTTCGTAGGGCGTTATAAAAAGTCGGCTCTGAGCGACTGACGACAGTCGTAACAAACCATTTCGCGATTTAAAATTTTTAAGTCTTTAAATAAAACACTAAATTCCATTGAGCTGACTACTTCATAATACTTACGCAATACGAAGGTAAGCAAATAATATTATAACAATAGCTTGATCAAGCTGATCACACATTCACAGCGAGGGGAGTGACAGATTTCCTCCGATACGTGCGTACGCACACCATGCGCGTTCGCACATGTTCTAAAAACATAGATATTTAATGAAAAGGTCTTTCCAGATATTTGTACGAGTGCCTTGATCCTGCTTTATTTTATTTTGATTCATTTATTTGGAGCGGTGATAGACTAGTTGGTAACATTATTCCGAACCGGTTAGGTTGGCAGGAAGAGATCTCTTCTAGAGATAAGCTCGCCTTTGTAAACGATTTTTCTGTAAAATCTTTTCTTACTTTGTTGTGCAAGAAAGAATATTATATATATTTGCCTCTACATCATGTTCGCCGCAAGACATCCACTGCTGGACATAGGCCTTCCCCGGGGATCTCCACGTCGATCGGTCCTGCGCCACCCGCAACCAGCGGGTTCCTGCAATCTTTACCAGATCGTCGGTCCGCCTTGTGGGAGGCCTTCCTATACGCTGTGCCTTTTAGTACGCGGTGTTTACAGGGTAATTTTTGTATCAGTATCCAAATTTTTTGTACGTAAACTTTATGAAAATTTAATAGACCCGTATTTTTTTGTTTCTACGTTTCATATAAATACATAAATATTTTAAGCTAGATCGTCTGAAGCATGAAAATAAATCAAAATATTTGTATGGAAAAAAAATAACATCGTCCAATTGACTTGAAACTTTGTAATACTTCAACACAATTTGTGACAACCGTGTTTCTGCGTTTTACAAAATTCATCCTCTAACTAAGACGTTAAAAAGGGGTTTCAAAATCTGAAAATTAAAAAAAAAAATTTTTTTTCCTCCTTATTTACTTTTTATCAATGTTACTGACATCGTAAGAAAAATTTGGATATTGCTAAAAAAATTAACCTGTATATTAAGTAAAGTGTGTAAATTGGTATTAGTAAGACACTTACGAGTAGGTACTTAAGTACCTACCTGTTGATTAGATTTCACGTAACAACACGACGGTGTATCCGAACGATATGGCGACCTTTTGGACTCTTAGTCTATTTGGCGCTTGAAGATGGCTATTTTTAACAGGTATTTGATTGTGTAATATAAGCACATACAAAGTTTATGAAAGCATGTTATTGAGTGAAAACTAAAATGCTTGTTAAATGAACGTGAACCGCTGTTAAATTGATGTTTCATCGCCATCTGAGTGGCACGACTTAGGCTCAGGGGCTGTGCTTTAAGAAAACACTAGCCTTAGGAGCATTCAACGTCACAATCAAAAATTGCTTTATTTCATAGGACATTGAGTATGTTACTTAAAGTAAGTCAATTTAGGTTTTTTTTATCTTTATGCCTATCCTCAAAGCCAATCCATATATATCCCCACCGAGGGGCACGGGCCTCCCTTCAAAAGACGAAGAGGATTTAGGCCATATAGTCCACCACGCCGCTGGCCCAATGCGGGTTGATCTTGAATCTTGAATCTTGGTGGACCGCTCGTTTTTCGAAAATGAATTTTCTTGGACGGGCGGTTCATCACGATGTTTTCCTTCACCGTTGAACAAGTGATAATTAGAAATCCGTACATAAATCCGAAAAGACGAATTTAGTGGTACAGGCCCGCACCAGGATTTGAACCCGCAACCTTCCGATTACAAGTCTGGCTCATTACCGCCTGGGCTGTTATCACTTGCTCAGCGGTAATGGAAAACGTCATAATGAAATCATCTAAGAAAATTCGTTGCACCAACGTGGTAGACTATAGCCTAAATCCCTTTGCGTTTACCCTCGATAGGTACTCCCTAATAGGCAGATGAAAAAATATTCCATATCACTGTCATGAAACGTGAAATATCAGACATAAATTTTGTAGTATTTGTACAATTGTTGCCAAAAATTCAGAATTCAAAAGATAATTTGACTGGGGATGAGTCATTCGTTTAGGTATTGCGACGTTTGGATATTCGCAGTTCGATTTACACTTATAGAAGGTTACCCGTCTGAAAGGTTTAATTTTGAAAACATTTTCCAGCAAACCAGTCGATTTGAATGGTGAATCTTGTACTAAAAAGTCAAATATGTATACCCCTTTAGCGATTGGGCATGGATTCATATAGCAAGAGTTCCAATCAAGAATTTACCTTCATCGGGCAAGAATTTTCATTCATTGGCCAAGAAATCTTTTTTTTTAAGAAAGAATTCCGTTCTTCAGGCAAACATGTCATTCATTTGCCAATAATTATTTTCGTTAAGCAAGAATTTTCTTCATATGGAAATATGTTTTATTCATTGGCCAAGAACTCTTTTCGTTGAGCAAGAATTCCCTTCATCGGGCCAGAAATTTTTTATTGATTGAGCAAGAATTTCCTTCTGTTGAGCATAATTCTCTTAAAATTACGATTACGTCTAACACTGGCTTCACGAACAAACATGGAAGTAAATTAATAATTTCGAGTAATTTGACGGATTTTACATCCTGCAGGCCGAGTACGATAGTGACAGCGCCGCGACAACACTGCGGTCCTATGTCAAAATGTCAATATTGACAACGCCATAGGGCGAACAAGCCTTTGCGCGGGACCCTCGCGCAATCAAAGTGAAGTTTCAGCGTGAGCCGAGCGCGAGTTTGTCATTATCGTGCTAGAGCTGCTGCTCTATGAAATATACTTTTTTTCCCTGCTTAAGTTAATTGGCAAACCGCCTCCCAAGCCTTGTATTATGACTTTTCCCAGTAGTAGTAGTGCGCTGCCTTCTAATAGATAGCATTTGTTCGTCATTAGTCAACTTAGCAAAAAGTCAAACATTTTTGATCCTCTTCACATACAGTCCACTTTGGAAACGGTCCCACTTCTTAAATAGTCTACTTCTTTAAGGTAAATCCTATAGGCAATTTAGTGTGTATTGTCGTTGTTACGTTATAAGTTATAACGATGCACAAATACTGAAACATGCTGGACTAGAAGTGAAAGAAAAATTTAGATTGTGCCAGCTACCTACTCTTCCCAGGTATACAGTAAAAGTCTGTAAGAGGGATGCGAGGGTTTTGCTGTATAATGGGCGAAAGGCTGACCACCTCTCACCATTATGCTACTTGTTCCATCTGATAACCCTCGCATGTAGTTTGTGTCAAACGTGGCATCTAGTGGTGCTAGAACCACTGACGCTCTGCCTACACCGTTAGGGATTATGGGCGTGAGCGTATGTATGTATGTAAAGTAATCGGTATTCATGTCATAAACCGCAAAAAAACTACTTAATCACATCATGTACCGAATGCAAAACAGGTGCTAACATAATCTTTATGCACTAGTCGTGGTGCACTTGTTCGTGATTAAGTCACGGCAATGTCAAATGATGCATTTGTCTATGGGTGTAACGAACTCACTTGGCCTAGGAAGCTAATTCATAAGTATCTCGTTGATTATGCTATCGTCTTCTCCCTTCCTTTGGTCGAGTGCGTTCGATTGCCATTCGGGGCAAATATTTGTGTAAAAAGCAGGTGTTTGTTCTCGTGTTATTGCGAAGAACCTATGACACAAGAGAAAACTTTAGTGTGGGCCTTTGAGTGTGTAGCGTATAAAAAAACCGCTCCGAAATCGGTTCATTCGTTTAGAAGACACACAGAACATAGATACCCAAATACTCACTTCAAACATACAACACCCCTCTTTTTTGCCGGGGGTTTAAAACCAATAAAATTATCTTTATTTGCAAATAAGAATACATAAAAACATTCAGACCCGCGATAATTTTTAAACCATTATTGACATTGCATCAGTTGCATTATTCCCATGTTTAAATTTGCAGAAACTGTGTGCACAGAAATAATGGAGAGTTGAAAAGTCGAAAGTGTTTTTAAAAATTCACACCATCTTGAGGTAAGCAAACCACATAAAGGACACTAAAGAATTTCAACAACGTAAGGTAAATGGACAGTTGTCGGTCTTTGTCACCGACCGAAACAATTGGTGCGATTATTTAAAACTTAAATGCAACAAAGTAAAAGCTTAAAGACTTCGTTTCTGAGAACAACGCGGAAAAAGTGACACATTTGCATGAGAGAACGTTGAAATTGTTAATTCACTTAGCTTATGTTTAAAAAGACATTTCTTACAGCAAACCGGTGAACACCGAAAAATCTTGAGCTCTTAAATACGTAAATTTTCATAGAAACAGAAATTAATACAATGGAAATCGTCTGTTCCCATATTAAAACATTTTACGTATGCAAATCATTAAATCTGTATTACGTTGATTCAATGGTTTTAAACTGAACTGCTTCGTAGCTATACGTGTGATACCCATCACTTAGAAATATTGTTAATTTGCATGAATTAAAAAAAATAATTAGTTTGTATAAACCCGATGAATATATTTTCTTTATTGACATCATTTTAAAAATAACATACAAACAAACAAACATACAAAACTTAATGGCCATGGTGTTCTCATTGAAACAAAGAGGTTTCAACACTATTTAATTTATTAGTTTCTCGTTTCGCTGCTATCAACAGTCCTTGAAACCCTACCCTACCCTACGTAACGGACACTCTCCCTACATGGACAGTGACTGGATATTCACTTGATTAACACTTTTGAACTGCCTGCCTTGTTACGGGCGTTTACCTTGGTTCTTATTTCAAGCCCCTGACAAAAAAAGAAGGGTGTTATAAGTTCGACATGTGTATCTGTGTGTCTGTCTGTGGCATCGTAGCTCCTAAACGCATGGACCAATTTCGATGCTGTTTTTTTGTTTGAAAGCTATCGTAATCTTGATGGTTTTTAGGTGTATCTGATTAAAATATTGGTTTAACCGTTTAAGAGAATTAAACACGATTCATGTCGGGGGTAATATTTTTATTTCAATTATAGAGTAACAGTTATATTTATATATACTTGGGTGGAAACGATATTTTGTTCCGTTACACATCCATATTTCATAAAACGCATAATATTTAAAATTATTTTTCTCTCTCTTCTTCTCTTCTTCAACCTATGGCCACCCAATGCTGAGTGTAGGTCTTTTCCATTGTACTCCACTCTCTTCGATCTTGAGTCTTTCGCATCCAGTTCTTCCCTGCAATCCTGGCAAGATCGTCAGCCCATCTCATTGGTTGTCTGCCCACGCTTCTACGCCCAGTTCGAGGTCTCCACTCTAGCACTTTTTTACCCCATCTATGGTCATATCTCCGGCATATGTGACCTGCCCACTTCCATTTTCTTTGAGCTACCACTGCTGCTATGTCAGGAAGTTTGGTTCCTGACATAGCAGGTGGAAATTATTTTTATTTTATACAAAAAAAACAAAGTTTGAAAGGACTACCTTTATATTAAGAAAAGTTGGATTAGGTCAACGTCTGGGTTAAGTATTTAAGTTGTTTAGCTTGCTGACCTGGCTCTGTATATATAGGAACGTAAAAGAAATCTGTATACATCTGAAATACATATGAAATCTGTAAATATAGGAATATAAAGGAAGAACTGACTGACTGATCGTTCAACGCACAGCAAAAACCACTGGGTCTAAATGCATCCAATTTGGCATGACCGTTCCTTAAGTAAAGGAGACGAGCTCTAAAGTAGGACTTCCTTAAACTCCCACGGGAAACGGAATAATCGATAAATAAGAAATACGTATATTAATAAGAAATACGTATGATGTTTGCCAATTTTTACCATCGCTAAAATAGAACATTTAGCCTTGTGGTAACGCTTATCGCTAAATTAATGGAGTGTAAAGAACACAGGTTCGATTTCCGGACGAGACTTTTTCTTAGAGTTTTTTGTTCGGCGTGGACGAAGTCGCGGGCGGGAAGCTCATTAAGTATAAGGTGGTGATAAAATGTTATCGGTATTTATTTTATTAGCTTGCCTTATACTCAGCGCCTCGAAAGTTGAATCAAATACGATTACCATTGAACTAAAAGACAATTTCGTAGAGGACTGAACGACTTAAATAAGGTCCGTATTACAGAACGCGACTCAGACTCTGATCTATACTTAAGTAGCAGTCGTCTTTGTCATTTTGGTAGTGAGAGAAAGAAACATTCAATTGACTTTAAATAAATTAACGAAACTTTAGGGGTTAATTCTCCCCGTGAAACTGAACAACTTTCACCAAAGAACCTATGTGAAGTTTTCAAAATATATATTCGACTTCCGATACAAATGACAAATCTACAGATCGCACAAGTTGTCTATGTACATATTTATTCTTTATTTTACATGAGCATAAGTTGCACAAGACACGATATAAGAAATACAGTATAAAAGGTGGATTCATCGCACAAGAGGAAAATTTTATGGAGGTATTTTTTTTTTTCTAATTTCGACCTACTATGTATGTATGTATCTTGGGGAAAGTTGTTGACATGCTAATTTAAACTCACGTAACAGACGTTACCTATATTATACTCTTTTCAAATTGAGCGTTTGTAAAAATACCACGTGACCCACAAAATTACACCAGATAAGACAAATTTGAACAGCTGATTCTAGTCCAATCGATGATTTGATGCGTAGTACCTACGAGTGCAAATGAATATTCATTATTCGCGATATGCGTCAATCGTGACCTCCCAATTTCAGCTTCTCTTTAATATTAATAGTGCCGTGAATGTTTCATTAAAACAAACTTTATAATATCCGAAACTGGATGAGGTCGGCAATGGGCCTTCAAAATTTTAATTACCATTGCCCCCTATGTTCTCAGCTTCTAGTATTACTATTACATAGGAGGCAATGGTAATACAATGTTGTCGTGCCGTTTTCGAATTATAAAAAGGCCCAATGGGTTTGCGTTAAAAAGGCCACAGTAATAAGGATGTAGAGAACTTTTAGTAGTAATGTTTAGCGGCTTAACTAATACTTATACAATAGGTAGTATAAGTTTTATAACGACCAAAAACCAATGAAATACTCTGTTTGCGCTTGTTATACTCAGTGTACAATTTATTTATTAGTAAGACCGTTATATTGGGTGACCCTATTTTTTTTCTAACCAGGCCATAAATGTCCCCACCGAGGGATTTATATGATGCTAGCTTTCCGCCCGCGTTGACTACAGGTTATATCGTGCCCAACTGTGGGATAAAATGTAGCCTATGTCCTTTCCTATGCTCTAATTAATCTCTGTACCTTTCATCAAAATCGGTTCAGTATTTTAGGCGTGAAAGACGGATAGACAGACAGACAGACAGAGTTACTTTCGCAGTTATAATATTAATATAAATATATTTGTAAGGATTTATTAATGTGTGTCACTCTAAATTTATTTTCTTAGGTTATTTATGTGTAAGATTCTCAATGCTAAGTCATTAGAACAGTTTTCAGAAGTTGAGATCATTTAAAAGGGCTTTGAAAAAAAGGCTATTCAGTTTGAGTTTTTTTTTTATTTTTACTATGTCTTGACTTTTGATTGTAGTGATAATTCTTGAATTAAAACATTATTAACTAACGATAGCATCTCAATTCTACACAATTATTTAGCTGAATTTAGCTGTTAGGTACGTTTTCGTATTTTTCGTTTCATTATAAGACCTAATAGGCATTTTTTTCGGATATTTTAGTAAACCGCCATAGCACAGAAACGTCAAGGACACACCTTCAAGGTTTACATATATTAATTTATGAAGATTTGTTAAATCCTTGTGACGCAGGTTATTTTAGCTGTTTCTACCGTTTCAGATTTTGTGTGTGCTGGACTTTATTTCATAGCACATAGAAGCTTTCCGGGACTTCGTTATCGAGGGTATTCAGGAAAACTATGTAGCCTATGTTACTCGGGGATAATGTAATGTACTGTAGTGTTATTGTAAGGTGATGCATTATAATGGTGAAATTTTTTTTTTGTAATCGGTCCAATAGTTTTTAAGTTTATTCGTTACAGACATAAAAAAATGCATATCTTTCCTCTTTAGAATTAATACATTAGTGTAGATTTAGGATGTTACTTATAAAAAATACTCTTTTTTAAAATCTTACTACAAAGTTACTGACTTATTTATTTTCAAATTTTAATAAAATCTGAAATAACTCTAGATGAGCAATTTATTCCCTTTAGTCTGATTTCAGCGTTAGTCTCAGTTAGTATCCATCTATACCTCTAGTATAAATTTATAGTCCTTGAAGTTATGAATAAACAGGTTCGTAATTAAAGTATCTGGTCTTCTAATTTTATTCTTTTTCCTTTTTTTAACCCCACCAAAAAAAGGGTTGTTATAAGTTTGACGTGTGTATCTTGTGTGTTTATCTGTGGCATCGTAGCTCCTAAGCCAATGGGCATATCTTTAATTTTAGAGTCCTGGCTTAGTCTTCTTATTTTCGTGTCAAGTGTGTGGCGAACTTGGTGAACCCTGGTCTCAGAAATTTTCAAACCGCACAACGGCCTCTGGTTTGGTTTTAACTACTGTAGTCAATCGACAACAGCAGGAACCGACAGCTCAACGTGCCCTCCGAAGCACGGAAACGCTCGTGGTAAATTGTCACTTTGGTCACCCATCAGGTTCCCTGCTTCTGTGTACAGACAGCTGCAGAGATACCAAAGTTAAAGTTGTCTATGACAAAACATAAAATTTTAAAATCATTATTAAGCGTAATTGTTTAGTTCACAAAATTGTATTACCTAATATAAAAAATATAATTGAAATACCTAAAACATTTCTTGAAATAACTTCATCCTTATTTCATAGGGGTGGTCGGGTATCTCTGCAGCTGTCTGTACATTGCTTAACCTCACTAATCGGTTAAGATCAGCGAGCGCCACTAGGCTAGGCTACGAGTGCATAGTAACACTCCATACATCAAATGTCAGAATTATAAATAGGCAGAATTTTCAAAGATTTTCTCAGGCGAGGCCCAAATCATTCCGAGTAACACTTTTTGTCACTTTTGTCACTTTGCCTATTGAACAATGAAGTTCTAAAGTAGACAAATGTCGTATATTTGTTTTAAACAATAGTTTTTAGTTTCTCATGCCCTGTTCGCACGGCCCCTTCGGTAGAGTTGGCGTGTCTGTTACTTGGAATACGGGACTGAAGTTAGCTGAGAGATTGTTGTTAAGATGCCGGACATTTATACCTACTTGGAGGAAAGGGCAAAGGGCGTGGGTGGTCCAAATATCTACCACCAACGAGACCTATGTAACTCGATAGTCTTATTACTGATGACTTTAATTAAATACTGTGATAGAAGAATATTCAGTGTTTTATCGCAAGGCATAACATGTGCTGCTGAGCTAAGACTTTGTTACACTGCGGCATACACTTGCAATGTTTTCATATGGGTATATAACTACATATATGGGTATATAAATTTTTCTTACGGTGTCAGTAACGTTGATGGAACGTAAATAAGGAAGAAAAACATTATTTTTTTCCAGAATTTTCAGATTTTGATACCCCTTTTCATCCTCTTAGACGGTAATTAGAGGATGAATTTTGTAAAACGTTGAAACACGGGTGTTACAAATTATGTTGAAGAGTACTATTACAAAGTTTCAAGTCTTTTGGACGATGTTTTTTTTTCCATACAAAAATTTTGATTTATGTTCATGCTTCAGACGATCTAGCTTGAAATATTTATATTATAAAAATAATAATAATAATAATACGTTTATTTCTTCAGAACAGCACACACATACATTAAAAAAAGTTCAAAATATTCTTATCCTAATAAACAAGTTTAAGCTTGCATATGTCTGCCGCAGTGAGGAAAAAGGCCTGGGCTCAGCGACTAATGCCAGACTGATTATCAGGCTGGCAACACTGATTTTCAGCCCTCGCCCAAGTGAGATGCGAGGGACAGAGTCAATACTGTATAGTGTTAAGACTACAAATTTAGGGCCTATATGAAACTTAGAAACAAAAAAATACGGGTCTGTTAAATTTTCATAAAGTTTAAGTACAAAAAATTTGGATAGTGATAAAAAATTACCCTGTATATGCAAGGGGGAGGGGGGGAGTAGGTAACAATTAAGTAACAACTTTGCACTACTTGACTCACTATGGAAATTGGAAACTTTTTAGAGAATTATGCGAATTCCTTGATGAAAGAATATTATGTGACTTCCTTATTCAATTCCTGTGGGGATATAACGTCCTAGCATCAATAACTAATTTAAAAAATCAACCCTATATAGATAAAAAAAACGTTCAGAAAGAAAGCCGATAAAAACTTAACAAAATTCATATAATTATAACATAACAAAATAAAACTACTTACTAAAGCGTATCATATAAGGTAAGTATCTATAAAATAAATATCTATTTAATGCCATCTGTGCTTCTCTTGGGTGAACGATGCTGCGGTGTTTATTTTTGTATTTCGCAGCGTATATATTTAATAATATACGTTTAATGTGAACTAGTACAGGTGTCGCCATGTGATGGGACATCACACTCTAGAAGCAGAAAAAGGGTCTATTAAAAAAATATTATATAAATTAGCACCTCTAATTTCTTAATAAGTATCCAACAGGATCAAGTTTTATCGGTTTGCAACCATGTAGAAGACAGGAGAAGAAAAGAGGGATCAATTCGCCCACATATTATTACACCCTAAAAAACACCGCATATGCATGTAGCCTGTACAGTGTACATATATGATTTTACTGAGCCCTGGTGCTCTCTTCAGTACCGACCTAATATTATGTAGATCCGCGTAAAAATTAGGAAATGAATAAGTATCAGAAAGAAAACCCGCGCATCGAAAGAAAAATATGTGGTCAGTGAAAAACTGCACCGGAGCTCGACTTGATAAAAATGCAAAATAATATATGCGTGGCGCTTTGGTTGCCATGTGGTTGTCTTACGAATATATACGGTATCTTGCAGGGGACTAACCTGCAAAGACGGCAAAAAAACATTTGATGCCAAAGTTAAGAGTAAGTAATTGCGGGGCTTGTTGTGATGACTATAATAAAAAATGGGTACGTCAATAATTTGTCGGCCTATCGTCCACAACACCATGAAATCCCTGAAGCTCTTTACTGATCTATTCTTGGGGTAGAGTTGATACATTTTCTTTCGCAGCCAGAAGCAATAAAAGTACAAGAAAATTTTAATGCAACGTTTTTTTAATAACAAATGCAATACAATAAGAATAAACAAAAAAAATAAACAAAAACGTAGAAATAATTTAAAATTCTGTTGCTTTTGATGCTACTGCTGCGTTTGCTGTATCGGTTGTATTTGTTGCATCTGCTGAGATTGCCGGTTTTGCCGATTTTGCTGCCTTTACTGATCTTAAGTGTTGAGAGTAGTGAGCATAACTACGAGTCTTAAGGTGTCTGCGGAGTTTTTCATCTTCAGTTTCCTCCTCTCTCTTCTTCCTTAGCTCTTTAATAACGTTTGCTATAGCAACTTCGTCTTCCGGGTCCGCACGTGGATATATGCTGTTTTCTGAACTAGCGAACTCTTTAGCATACATTATATGAAACCCATGGAAAATAATTACCGGTAGGCAGACGTAGACCGCCATTTTTCCTAATTCCAACTTCCAATTGCCCATTTTCTTCGAAAAGGAGGTAGAGATCTACTAGAATAAAACGCTTTTTTTTATAAAAAATAAGAAAATTTTGATTTTAAATTCTCTTTGTTAATTTAGTCCATATTACGTCGAAATATTGTTGTGTTTGCTGTCAATGTCAAAAGAAAATAGACAAAACGTAAAACTTAGAGGCTCTCTGTAACAAAAAAGTATTGCTTTATTTTGTGCGTATATTTTTTTGAAAACGTTAATGGTTTAGTTTAGTCTTTTTCACATAAAATGGGCTCTTATTAAACATAACCGCGTCGGTCAATGGTTAACAATGGTTTATGAATCTACATATCAGCTCCGACTAGAAGACATAATCTATTTTATAGAAGAATCATTTAGGGGACTTTAAATTAGGATACGAACAGCCCACGATGCTGAATAGGTCGAATTATGTAAAAAAGCCTATAGGTAGAGCTTGTGCGATCAGCTGATTTACCTTTGTATTTATTTTATTTTATATTTTATTTTACTTTATTCAGGAGAACAAACAGCAATACTATCTTTAACACTTACATTATAACAAAAACTATGAAATAGTACAACCAGCATCGTTTCCCACATCTAAATATAAACACTTTAAGAGACTTTACAAACAGGTTTCACAGACAATCTAAATATAATATTTTAGATACAAACACTTTTACTAAAACAAAACGAAATTAATTTTCTAGCACATGTTAAAAGCATTACATAAGAACTTCTAGAACATGACATGCTTATCTTAATATTTTTTTGATTATTTAATAAGGTTTGATACACGACACGATGTGTATGGGCTTTTAATCTTTCTTTTTTTTAATTTCATACACAATCTCCTAAAGTTTTGCCATTTTTATTACCAACCACAAAATTTGTATTGTTTTTTTTTATTATTAGATGGGTTAACTCTTGACCTTAATCTTGACCATAAGGTCAAAGATGACGTCGACGATGGAGCGAGTTAACCCAGAAAATGCCTATAAAGGCACTGGTACTCCCACGCACCGACGGAACACAGAAAGCTGTTTGGCGTCGGACTTCGGTAGGAGGGTGGTCGCGAACCAGACGGCCCTTTACAGAGCCTACCACACCGCATGAGAACATAGGACGACACCTCAGATTCAGAAAAAAATGAAGTGTCGTTGCCTGGGATAAATTACTAGGAGGAAGATCTCATTTGTGTTTCCTTAGTCGCCTCTTACGACATCCACGGAAAGAGATGGGGTGCTGGTGTTATTCTCAACCGATCACCACAAGGTTAAAAATAACATTCGGGACATGAATAGGGACTTTTCCCAGCACTATCAACGAATTATGGGTGAAGGAGAGTCCTCTGACAAGGTCAAGATCGCATGTATCTCACGATTGACACTATTCACTGAATTCCTAATAATACCAGTTAGTTTTGTAACTGTTTGACTTTGACTCCGTTTAGGTTAAGTAACGGCGACATATCATTTTGTAATAAGCAACAGTTTTGACCCAAAAAAAGGCTAAACTTTTGTGACTTACTCATATGTTATTTTTGTGATTTTTGGGAATGATTTCCAATGATTTCCACGTGCTTACTATCCTTGCTAATATCTATATCTATCTATTCTATATTATAAAGAGGAAAGATTTGATTGTTTGTTTGTATTGAATAGGCTCCGAAACTACTGGACTGATTTGAAAAATTTTTTCACCATTAGAAAGCTACATTATCCATGATGGACATAGGCTACATAATTTTCCCGAATTCCTACGGGAACAAAGTCCCGAGCGGAATGCTAGTCTATACATATTATAAAGAGGAAAGATTTGATTGTTTGTTTGTATTGAATAGGCTCCGAAACTACTGGACTGATTTGAAAAATTCTTTCACCATTAGAAAGCTACATTATCCCTGATGGACATAGGCTACATAATTTTCCTGAATTCCTACGGGAACGAAGTCCCGAGTGGAACACTAGTCTATACATATTATAAAGAGGAAAGATTTGATTGTTTGTTTGTATTGAATAGGCTCCGAAACTACTGGACCGATTTGAAAAATTCTTTCACCATTAGAATCCTACATTATCCGAGATGGATATAGGGTACATGATTTTCCCGAATTCCCACGGGAACGAAGTCCCGAGCGGAATGCTAGTTATAAATAAGAGAGTTTGTATTTATGTATAAATGGATGGATGTTTGTTAGTCTTTGGCGGTTTGAAAACTCTTACACCAGGATTTGTCAAGTTCGCAACATACTTGATTATACATACACGGCCAGGAAGGAAAGAATGGCCAAAGTACATAACTCATGCAGATTCTCGTTCCCCTCTTAATGCCTAGACGTAAAGTTAGTAGTAGAACATCTAATTAGTAGAGAGTCTCTTACAAAATGGATGTCATAACTAGAAAACTAAGGCGAGACACTAACTCAATTTGACTAATTACTGTAGGTCTTAGGACTCTTTCACTCATGTTTCACACCATATAGCTCTATAGATCTACAGTCCACTGTGTTTGTTGTTGCTGATGATATTCCATGTTTAACCTAATTATATAAAAAGAGAAACTGACTGACTGACTGACTGACATATCAACGCACAGCCTAAACGGCTAAACGTAGGCACTTGAAATTTTGAAGGGACGTAGCTTAGGTACCGTAGAGGTGCACTAAGAAAGGAATTCCCGAAATTCCCACGGGAACGGGAATTAGCGGGAAAATCCTTTTGTATGAAAAATCTAAACCGCTTAAGTTAGACGCTTGAAATTTCGCATGCAGATACCTTAGTAAACTTAAAGCTTAGTTGCAACAGGATATTGCAAAATTCCCACGGGAACGGGAGTTAGCGGGAAAAAACTTTTGTATGTAAAAATCTAAATCACGTAAGATAGATGTTTTCAATCTATGTACTCTGTACAAAAAAAATTAATACGCAAACGAAGTTGCGGGCATCAGCTAGTTAAAATATAAATCTTAAATTAAAAATTTTGTATCACTAGGACATTCATCGCTTATAACTTTTAAACAGCTGAACCAATTTTGATCAAATATAAGCTAGGAACATCTCGATAAGGTAGGTCAGCTTTCAAACAAAAAAAAAACAAATCAAAATCTGATCGTTCATTTAGGAACTACGATGGCACAGACAGACACACAGATACACAGACACAGATAAACAGAAACTCAGATACACACGTCAAACCTATAACACCCCGCTTTTTTTTTCGGGGGTTAATAAAAATGAAAAAAACAAAAATAAATGAAGTTTGAGTTATAAAAATATGACGTCACTAGCTCAGTCATCCTGCTCTGACAAAGTTGCAATACTTATGCATGCTCAGGCGTACTCCAAAGAAGAGTTTGTTGACATGCGCGAGCGCAGCGGCGCGGCGGAAAGGCGGGATGCAGGCGGAATACTGTCGGTAGTAGGGCTGGTATCGTATTTTCAAAAGGTGTACGGAACTAAATAAATGTTTAAAAAAAAATCATAGTAATTAACTGAATCAAAAACACTGGAAAAAAATGATTTCTATATTTGCAAAGGATTACAGATTTTTTCACTGTTAGGTACCCTGATTTTTTATTAGCTTTCGGATTTATAACGACAAAGCTGAAGGAGCTAGATCACATACGTATTCTTTTAGGATCGCTGCTTATTGAAAAAAAAAAAGATATTGTTTAATGAGATTCCCGCGGTTATTTTCACTAGTTTTAAACATATTATAACGGGTTTTCGTATCAAGATTTTGGTTTTACTTCAATGAGTATCCAATACTTTGGCGCTGTCGCAAGCACCATGATCACGGATCACAAAAGACGTAGAAGGAACCCAATAGATGTTTAAAATTAATTTAAGAAATCATCGGATTTAACAAACTCTGCATCACCATTTCTACTCGTTTAACAAGAAAATAAATAATTAAAGATTAAAAAGTAATTAAAAATAAACGTTAGCAACCCTATTAACAGCAGACGGTGGCCAGACTTGCGCTAGCGCCATTTTTATAGCTCCTTTTCCTGTCAGGGCTGCCACAGAAATGGGTCACTCTTCAAAAATAACGCTGACATCATAAATAACAGCTAAAAAGCTAGAGCACACATTTTTACCTATTGAGACAAATCTAAATGGTAGTTTGTTTCCGGGGCTAGGGTTCCGTGAAGGAGGTCAAAGTAGGTCGTAGCAGGACGGGCAGCCGCTGCCCAGGGAGGACGAGCTTTAAAAAAAGAAAAAGTACTAGCATCCCGCTCGGGACTTCGTTCCCGTGGGAATTCGGGAAAATTATGTAGCCTATGTTACTCAGGGATAACGTAGCATTCTAATGGTGAAAGAATTTTTCAAATCAGTCCAGTAGTTTCGGAGCCTATTCAATACAAACAAACAATCAAATCTTTCCTCTTTATAATATGTATAGACTAGCATTCCGCTCGGGACTTCGTTCCCGTAGGAATCCGGGAAAATTATGTAGCCTATGTCCATCATGGATAATGTAGCTTTCTAATGGTGAAAAAATTTTTCATGATTTCCCCGAATTCCCACGGGAACGAAGTCCCGCGCGGGAAGCTAGTAATATTATAAAAAGGGAAGATTTGATTGTTTGTTTTTTTTTGTTTGCATCGAATAGGCTCCGAAACTACTGGACCGATTTGAAAAATTCTTTCACCATTAGAAAGCTACGTTATCTCCGATGGACATAGGCTGTATAATTTCCCCGAATTCCCACGGGAACGAAGTCCCGGGCGAAATGCTAGTTCTTAATAAAATTGCGTCTATGATTTTCGTAATCTTGCCAATGTCATTTTAAAGAGTATTAATAAACAGAGAATGGCGAAGTTGCCAATATTAAGTAAAGAAACGTTTAAGGACTATAATACGCCAGAGCGTGCCAGAGCCTCATCCCTTGATAATAATAATAATAAAATCATATATAATTAGGCATCTAGGCCCGTAGATAAATACCTTACAGGCTAACATACATAGGAAACATAATTTAAAAAACCATGATCTCCGTTCTGGGTCCTTTCTGGTGCAAAGGTTATCCATCGCGATCCAACGCGATGCGGCTACCGTTATGGGTACCTTTTGCGCCTGGAATGGTCCGGGGCGGGTTATTTGACTAATTAATTAGTTTATAAGGCTAGTAATGTATTATTTTATAATTTTGACGATTTTATTTGTGTTATCCATTTGAGAAACATTACATTATGAGGTGACATTACATTAGTCAGGAATTTTTTTATACATGGAACTTCTCTACAACTACACAACCAAATCAATAAATAATAAAATTTTGACTTTACATGCTAATCGCATACATATGTGATTACATAAACTAATTAACACTATTTCCCAGGTGTTTTTCTGGGGTTGTCTGCAACCGGGAATCTCCCAGGGTGCACCGCTACAGGCGAAGATGACGAAGATGATAAAATTGAGTAAAATGCAAACAATTTTATAATACTTTACTGTCCTGAATCTGAGATAATTTAATGATGGAAGAAGGCTTTGATTAAGTAAGCCGTGAGACATTGACATCGAGTTTGTGAAATTTGTGATATTTTCACCAACTCACAAATTTCACAAATATATCACAAATTTCACAAACTCGATGTCAATGTCTCACGGCTTACTATTGAATAGGACTCAAATTGCGAGAACGGAACCCAGTGACCTTTCTACCTACTAATAAAATTTATAGATGAAACGAAAAAGCCTTAATAATATTAAAAACTAGCATTCCGTTCGGGACTTCGTTCGTTCCGAATGATGTAGGGATAATATAGCATCATAATGGTGAAAGAATTTTTGAAATCGGTCCAGTAGTTTTTGAAGTTTATTCGTTACAGTTACATACAAAAATACAAATCTTTCCTGTTTATGATATTAATCCTTACTAATATTATAAATGCGAAAGTAACTCTGTCTGTCCGTCTTTCACGCCTAAACTACTGAACCGTTTTTGATGAAATTTGGTACAGAGATAGATTGGAACCAGGGAAAGGACATAGGTTACATTTTATCCCACAGTTGGGCACGATATAACCTGTAGTCCACGCGGGCGGAGTCGCGGGCGGAAAGCTAGTGTAGACATAAAAAAGTGTATGAATGGATGCATATAAGTGTTTCACGCAAATACTGCTAAACGGATTTTCATTACCCTCGTTTTTAAATTCATCATATATGTATGGGGTTTTATATAACCCCCATTCATATATGGGGACTTTAAATAAGTTGGCGAAACTTTAGGGGGTGATTCTGCCATGAAATTGATCAACTTTCCCCTAGGAACCTATTTGAAATTCTCAAAAAAAAATGTTGACTTTCCATACAACGGCAAATCAGCTAGCTAATCGCTCAAGTTGAAAACCTTTTTTCTTCATATTTCGATATACAGGCTGAAAAAAAACTTCCTAGATACAGAACACTTTTCATTTTTTTTTCTTTGAGTGATACTGGTTCAGGATTTTGAATATAGCTAGGAGGTTTTTTATCACCTTGTATGTTTCTAGGGCAAAGTTGTTCAGTTATGTGGTCTGATTCACATCCTCAATTTTTGCTGATTAAATTCACCCAATATTTACAGGGGGTGTTGGCACAACCTTAATAATAATTGTCATCCTAGACCACTCCTAGACTTATCCATCAAGCAACATTACTCATACATTAAAAAAGTTAAGAAGCTTCATACATTATTATAGACAAGACTTCTTCTGACATGCGAAACACGTAGAGCAGGGGTCACTAATTAGTCTCAATGCGGGTCCGTTTTACACAAAACTAGCTTTTCGCCCGGGACTTCGTTCCCGTGGGAATTTTCCCGTCAATTTTCCAATGTTTTTAATAGTTATTCTGCTATTCGGGACGGAGAGAAATACAACAAATCAAAAACCATGGCAATCGGTCCAGCCGTTCTCGAGTTATAAGTGATGTAACAAACACGACTTTCTTTTATATATAGATATAGATATAGATATAGATATAGATATAGATATAGATATAGATATAGATATAGATATAGATATAGATATAGATATAGATATAGATATAGATATAGATATAGATATAGATATATAGATATAGATAGATATAAATCTGTCGCGGTCCATTTGTTACCTAGATGTTAACTAGCAACCAAGATTTAAAATCGGCCTAAAGTGACGGCCGGTTTGGTCGAGTGGTAGTGACGCTGCCTCTTGATCGGCGGGTCCTGGGTTCGATCCCCAGTCGGGGCAAACATTTGTGTGAAAAGCAGATGTTTGTTCTCGGGTCATGGGTGTTTGTGTTTGTCTTTATGTGTGTTCCGAGGGACCCACGACACAAGGGAAAACCTTAGTGTGGGCCTTTGAGTGTGTAGCGTTTATTTATTTATTTATTTATTTATAGAATGTCAATGAAGAAACAAAACCGAAAGAAATCAGACCTCTTTATTGAAAACATTTAATTAAAAAATACAAATAAAGTAAGTAAGTAACTAATTTTAATGGGAAAAAACCGGCCAAGTGCGAGTTCGACTCACGGATCGAGGGTTCCGTACAAACCTGTAGGTATGTAAGTAAAGGTTCAATTGAATACCTCTACGCGTTCATGAGGAAAGGGGTAGTAAGTTAAAAATTATTAAAAATATGTTTATTATATGATGTAACAAAAAATTTACGGTTTTAGAAATTTTCCCTGTATCTGTGCTATAAGACGATGCTTCGTACCAAATTTCAAGATTCTGAGTTCACGAGAAGAACCCTGTAGGTTTTGGTTCCCTTGCGAGTGTCAACAATTTGCGGCATGAACGGCTGTAATCTTTTGATTGTGTTGGCTTAAAAGTTTGATTTTTTCACAGCTCCAAGGGACGACAGTAGACCTTAGTATTTGATATAAATTCCAGCTTGATACCTTTATGCGTTCCTGAGAAAAAGGGTATTGACAGACGGACGGAGACGGACAACAAAGTGAGGGTTCCGTTTTTTCCTTTCGAGGAACGGCACCCTAAAAATGACATTTTTTATTCTGAACAATCCGTCTGGTTTCGCACAAAATTGGTCGGTCGGCCCGGCGGCGCCGCCGCGCCGGTCCGGATTCGGACCGCGGTCCGCTATTTGGTGACCCCTGACGTAGAGGATGTCTTCATTTTGGCAACCCCGGTTATAAAAGCCTGTACTATTGACCCTGGTACATTTCTCAAGGCTTTGTCACGGTCAAGGTCACGTGTGTCCATAATCTTCTTTACTAAAGGGGTAACTATAGATTAGGTAACAAAACTTTAAGCGGTCGTTCTCCCCGTGAAACTGAACTACTTTCCCCGAGGAACCCATACGAAGTTCTGAAAAAGATAATTTTCCACGTTAAAACACGTATTATAAGTCACCGACTTCAATCCCAACAACAGTTCTCACAAAGTAGATAACTAGTATTTTTTGCAGACTACAATGCCTATTAGCAGATAACCACAAACGAAAATGTCAGTCATTTATACTTAGTTAGATATGATGTTCTGATTTGTAGTATTTTTTGTTTTTGTTGATTTTTTTTAAAAGCGCTGAATCATTTTCGATATAATTTACATGGGACCACCTCTGGAGTCTTTCGAACAAAAAAGGAATTTTGAAAATCGGTCCATAATCGGCGGGGAAATCGGTGAACATACATAAAAAAAAAACAATACAGTCGAACATACTAGAACCTCCTCCTTTGAAGTCGGTAAAAAGTTGACTTCTCTTACTATGGCAATCGGCTGATCGCTAAAGTTAAATGGAGAGGATATATTTTTTAAATATTTCAACTTATGTTCCATGGGCTCTGCCTACCCCGTTAGGGATTATAGGCGTGAGCGTGTATGTGTGTATGTTCCTTGGGGAAAGATGTTCTGTTACGTGGACTGATTCGCACCCTTAATTTTGACACTTTGACATTCGGCCACGGCACATTTCACCGCGAGCCCGTTGCACTTGAGCTACTGCTCTTAAGATCGAGAAAAATAGGCGTGATTCAGACCACAAAACTGAACAACTATCCCCAAGAAACATAGGTTGTGAAAAAAAACGAATTATGCCCCCCATCATCACCTTGTTTAATTAGTATGTTTGAAAAGTAATTGTCACTTGTTCAAATGTTGGATGTGGATATTTACAGTGGCCATAAGTAAGTCATTAAAGCTTTTGTTCTTTTCTTGAGGACAGGAATTTACGTCGAATTTCGTAGGTAGAGGTGGCCATGGACTTTCTGTCACAAACACCTGTATCCAGTTTACACAGACCTATATCGAGATAGACGAAAAGAGCGCTTCAAACTGTATGAGAACCTAGCGTGTCGAATTTTTCGTACCTAAAATGACGTCACGAGCGAGATTTAGTCATGGGAAATCAAGACCGCGCGGAAACGATTCAAAGGCGCTTAATTAAGTAAAACAATAATGTAAATCCGATTAAAATCTATTATTATTTACGGCATAGGTCTCAAGCGGACTGACTTAGGTCGGACAAAACTGTGACCGTAGATCACACTTTTTACACGCAAGATAGGTAAACTTTTACCGTCTATCTCGATATAGATAGGGTGTGTGCCAGTTTAGTATATGCGGCTATTCTGCTAATCAATGGCGTCTCAGTGGCGGTAGAATGACAATGGTGGCAATTTTGTTTATTCAGGTGGCGAAATTGAGAACTACCGAAATTGACAGCTGCTTTGACTAGCGGCGCCACGGCCAACTGATAAAATTAGTAAAACTTCGATTAAATGAAATGCTATTTAAACATTTTAAACATAGTGTTTTTGGGGCATGCTTCAGAATGTATTTTTCTTACTTGGTATTTTTGAAACACCGTCTTCTGTTTATACTTATCGTCAAGTATGTGGTGAACTTGGCTAAACCTGGTGTCAGAGTTTTTCAAACCGTAGCCTCTGACTTGGTTTTATAACGACTGTAATCAATTGATAATAGTCGGGACCCGGTATACTATACACACATAGTACGTACCTTCATGCCTGCATTAGCAAAGGGGGTAGGTAAATCGAATAGAACATTTTGACACGACAGCTAACCAATTCCGAGGACTATTCGATTAAACATAGTACAAAAAATAATTGTCATTTTCTCCTATACACCCAGTTACTTTAATATTTGTGTTTCCATTCCTCTTTCGAACAATTTCTTTCTTTTTTTCAGTGGCAAACAAATGAAATGTTATCTTTAACAAGGCAAAGCAAACAATCTGCAATGTAGATGCATACGAAATGAGAGTATGTTGTGTGGTGCAGCATATACTCTTAATTAGCTGGTCACGGGGTATTAAGGCGAGTAATGATAACTCAGGCGTTTGGACTCTTTGCTGCCTCGTTGCCTTTGCAAGGAACGGCGCCGCCGGTTAAGGCACTAGTACAGGATAAGAGATAATTGGCTACGCTAAAAACGTGAAAAAAATTCTTTGTGAAAAATTTCGAGGCGGGAAGAGCGCTTAAAGATATAGTCAGATTCAATAAAAAAAATCGCGCAAATTGTGCGAAAAATAACAGGGAATGATAAATTTCGCCGCTTGACTTGAAAGCTCAAAATTTCAAAATTCAAATGTGTTTACAGACAAAATGTTACTTGAACATGCCAATATAGTAAATTACAATAAGCTCATTTGAATTTGCGCCTATTCGCAAAGGTGCAATCTTCCTCAGGAGAAGAATAGGCAAGAAACTCCGAGGGTCGCTCTTTTTAAGTCAATCATGTAAAAATTCTTACTTCCAATTTTAATTGACTTATTACCTGAATAACTCTGGAGCTGAGCAATTTATTCCCATAGTTGCTTGTCTAACAGATAATCAGAAATTCTATAATAGCCCTTTTTACAAAGTGTTTGTTTAATTATTGTCTTAAATTTTTCTAAAGGTAGGTTTTGAATACACATTGGTATACATTGACCCATAAAAGAGTTTGTTACTTTGTGTGACTACTAAGTCTCGTCTCCCATTTTATTTCTTATGTAGGTCTTCAATCGTTTGAGAGTTGAATTACATTTTGACAGACTGACGAAATAGACATCAAGGCTTCGTTATTTTTTTACCATTTATTTATTTATTTATTAAACCTCTTGGCCCTAAGGCGCGGGGGGGGGGTCCGGACCCCCAGGACCTCCCCCTCCAACCGCCAAATGGCCTCTGACTTTGTTTAACGACTGCTGTTAATCATCAACAGCCCAGTCTTTATTGAGGAGTTCTTGGACCACCTGTGGTGGTTTACATCAGTTCTACCTTATAGTATGGAGGTTTGACTTCATCAGCTAAAATACTAAAATGCATACCTTATATCATCGTCACCGACCCATATACGTCCCCACCAAGGGCACGGGCTTCCTAGCTTTTTACACTGATACTTGCCCCGAATGGAACCCAGGACCCATCGATCAAGAGGCAACGCCAAGACCACACGACCAAACCGGTCGTCATTTGCTAAAATACCTAAAATGCCACATGTCTGGCCGCGTCATTTATAAATTGCCGGGCATTATGTGGAAATTAACATTAAAATTTATTCTTGATAATAAGTTGGTTTAAGTTGTCCCTAAAACAAGGGTTGCCTGGAAAAAATTGCTCTTAGCGATATGGCCTTTGCGCACTTCTGTTTTTACGAGTAGTTATGTAAAACTTTTTTGTGACTGTATGCAATGAAGAGTTTCTATTTAACTATCTACCTATGAATCTTGATCGCAAAGCTTTCGCAGCACAACAAACCTAACCTCCATGGGCACTCCTGCGCACGCGATGCAGTAATACCGAACGTCAGAATCGCCCTTTGGAACAAGTTAGTTATTTCAAATTTATTTTCGCACCGCACAGCACCACACACGATGCATTTTTAATTTCCGATCATTTTTCTAAAAGGGAAAGGTCACAACGGTTATTATGGAATTCAAGATGGTGACTTCCTGTTACTTTTAAAAAAAGGATTACTTAATACTTAATTTGCAAATCGATGTAGTAGACTTTTTCTTGGCCCTTTTTGAACGGAAATTAAAAAGGAACTAAATTATTAGTTTATGCTTCTAGAGATAATTATAAATTACAAATACGGTCAGCAGAATCATGGAATTGGCATTAGAATTCCTTAATTGTAAAAAAATATGGGGACGTTTTTAACCGACTTCAAAATAAGGAGAATTTCCCATTCGAGTGTAAGTTTTCTTTTGCATATTTTTTACACGATATCTCCCCTAATTGTCAACCGATTTTCAAACTTTTTTTTTAGTTCGAATGAGCATACTCCAGAGGTGGTCTCATATACAGGGATATAGGTAAATCGCTTTCAACCTCTCAGGTGGTTAATCAGTCCATAAAACTGAACAACTTTCCCTCAATAATAGATCAAATTACGAAAAAAAAATTTTTGAGTTCCCATACAAACTTCATCAGCATATAGCGTATTTTGTATGGGAACTCAAAAAATTTTTTTTCGTATTTTGACGTTCGTGATTGGGGGAAAGTTGTTCAATTTCATGGACTGATTAACCACCCGAGAGGTTAAAACTGATTAACCTAAAGCCCTGTATATTTTATCAAAATTGATTTAACGCTTTTTGAGACAACTGTATACGTAATTTTATCGATTTGGACGAAAAAACCGTAATCCATTAATACAAGGTATGAAGGACCAATTACACTTACTTTGGCGCTACGCAATGTAACGCGAACCCGTTTTAAAGTAGAAAAATATTAGCATACGTAGCTCACGCTTGTAATCCCTAACGGGGTAGGCAGAGCATCAGTGGTTCTAGAAAACCACTTTACGTTTGACACAAACGGTGAGGGTTTTTTGTTACTGTTTAAAATATTAACAGTAACAAAAAAAAATTAAATTTTCTGAGAAAAATTCTACTGGAAAATCAATCAGAATTATGGTCCTAATTAAAGGTTTCAATATTTGTTAAGCAGTTCCTTACAACCAACCTGTTTGTTATTTTCTTGGCCCCCTCTGAAATGAATTCAATGTAGACATAGCCATTACGAAACAATTAGTGTCTGCCCCATTTCCATGATACGAGCGAGGAAACATTCAGCGGCCATTGCAACACTGTACAGACAAAACAATACCCCGCGATATATTTAGAAAAATACAAAACCATAAATTACTACGAAAATTTCTTCTTTGCGTCATCCATTGCTGTGCTATATTCGAGAACATTTCACTTGTTGGTGCAATGCCAGCAATGTAGTTGGCTTTTAGGCGGGTTATAATTAACATGGTAGTAGGAAAATGAGACATTTTGGCCTACTTGGCACTCTGACCAGCACCTACACTCTGGGAAATCAACGAAATGTAGGCAAGTTTGTGTCACCAGGCGATTTCGCTATAATAAAATAACAGCCAGTTTGTCAGCAGGGAATGGTTATGATAGTCGTAATTTATTACATTTTATATAGACCAGATGTTCTCAAAATGTGTTCTGTAGTCATGCCATCATGCTTATGAAGCGCCATCCCATATCTTCTCGTGGGCTCGTGGAAGACGACTTTAGTAATTCTGGGGTAATATACTAATTACCAAAGCGAAAATGAACTAGCACAAACTTTTTTATAAAAACTAGCATTCCACCCGGGACTTCGTTTCCGTGGGAATTTGGGAAAATCATGTACCCTTTGTCCTTCACGGATAATGTAGGATTCTAATTGTGAAAGAATTTTTCAAATCGGTCCAGTAGTTTCGGAGCCTGTTCAATGCAAACAAACAAACAATCAAATATTTCCCCTTTATAATATTAGATGGAAGGTAGATGGTATTTATTTTTATTTTTTATTATGAGATGGGTTAACTCTTGACCCCAATCTTGACCAAGGTCATAGATGAGGTCGACGATGGAGCGAGTAAACCCAGAAAATGACAATTAAGGCACGGTACTCTCACGCACCGACGGAACATAGCAAGCTGTTTGGCGTTGGATTTCGGTAGGAGGATGGTCGCGAACACCGCATGAGACCATAGGACGCCACCTCAGATTCAGAACAAATTGAGGTGTCGTTGCCTGGGATGGATTAATAGGAGGCAGGTCTCATTTGTGTTTCCTTAGTCGCCTCTTACGACACCCACGGAAAGAAATGGGGTGGTGTTATTCGAGAAGCCGACAACCATTATACTCATCTATCTAATAAAATAGGCAAATGGCGTAAAGTTGTTCTTGAACTACATGACGTTCTGCCTACCACGAAAGGGATAACAGACATGAGTGTATAGATTAAACGCGGCGAGCCAAGGATATCTAAATTTTTTAAAAATATTAAAAAACAGAAAAAACTTACGTTTTAGTCTAAATCTCCATATTTTAAAATTTTCTAAAATTTAGAAGTATTATCAAAAAACCAGTCAAGTGCGAGTCGTACTCGCGCACGAAGTGTTCCGTACCATTATCTATAAAAAACGGCAAAAAAATCACGTTTGTTGTATGGGAGCCCCCTTAAATATTTGTTTGATTCTTTTTTTAGTATTTGTTGTTATAGCGGCAACAGAAATACATCATCTGTGAATATTTCAACTGTCTGACTATCACGGTTCATGAGATAAGGCCTCGGACAGACTTCTGTTTAAAAACGGCAAAAAACAAATCGGTCATAATCTTCGTGTGACACAGCAAAATTAATGTAAGTACTAATACTAAACAATCAATGAAAAGTAAATGAATATAATACTTAAGAACGAAGGAAGTTGATGTATGTATAACCCAGTTTGTTTTGTCAGTGTGTTCAACTGCGTCAACAAAATTCTTCAATATATAAAGACCAGTGATTGTTACGATTCTATCAAGTAAAGAAATAAGCTCTTTTCATACTTTATTAAGCAGTTCTCTGGGAACAGAAAAACAAACTTAAAAGCTTACCTCACAGACGCAAAGTAGCTTGCTTATGTGTTTTCTACAAGATGTACTTCGGGGACTGTGCTCATGAGCTGCACGAGCTCATTCCGCCTGCCCCTTTCTTCTACCGGACATCCAGGACGCTAGGTACTGCCCTTACCTTATCGAAATTCCTAGAATCCGTACTGAGCGCTTCTCTTCATCTTTTATACTGCACACTGGTAAAGAATGGAATTCTTTATTTATTATTTATACTTTATTGTACACAAACATTTACAAAAAAAATTACAGAGAACAGGATACACAATGGCGAGCTTAACTCAAAGTGAGTTCTCTTCCAGCTAACCTCTTGAGTGAGAGAGAAATAGTATTGGAGCGGGCAAAAGTGTACAACACGGGGAACAATAATAGTGACACGATAATATAATACCTTATTGGAATACATAGTCAAATAACATAAGCTAATTAATTAAATAAATATCTTACTTACCATACTTATATACTCATATATTATATATTATGTATATAAAGTATATATAATTCTCTGTCTGTGTCTGTATTTCCGGGCTCAAACAACCCGAGTCTCTTTAAAGTTCTAGTGAATGCCTATTCTGGGTGAGATTTCCACATTCTCAGCCACATCTTCGTCCCGGGCTAGACTGTAGTCAAGAGCAAACCCATTCGTTATAAAAAAACGAACGAACTTCTGGAGACTAGGTTAGGTAAACAAAACGCAGAAAAGTATTCTTCTTATTTAAACTGTAGATTAGTAAGACTAAGTTTCTTGTATTCAATAAAGTTACAAAAGCGTATTAAATTAGTCAAACTTATTCTTTGTTAGTCGTCTTCAGCCCGTATGAGCCCCCACCAGGAGGCACAGCCTTTTTTTAAAATAATCAAGGGGGCTTAGTCGCATAGTCTACCACACTATGGCGGCCGGTTTGGTCGAGTGGTAGTGACGCTGCCTCTTGATCGGCGGGTCCTGGGTTCGATCCCCAGTCGGGGCAAACATTTGTGCAAAAAGCAGATGTTTGTTCTCGGGTCATGGGTGTTTGTGTTTGTCTTTATGTGTGTTCCAAGGGACCCACGACACAAGGGAAAACCTTAGTGTGGGCCTTTGAGTGTGTAGCGTTTATTTATTTATTTTATTTATTTATTTACTATGGATTCCTTGGGGGAGATTGTTTGTGTCGCTAACTAGGTACCTCTTATTTAAAATCATCCCATCTTTTGAATACTACACTTTTAAGGTACGAATGGTCATCCTATCCAACTAATATTATAAGTGTGAAAGTTTGTGAGGATGTTTGTTACTCTTTCACGCTCAAACGGCTGGATAAATTTTGATTAAATTTAGTATGGAGGTAGCCGACACCCTGGATTAACATATAGGCTACATAATTTTCCCAAATTCCCACGGGAACGAAGTCCCGGGCGGAAAGCTAGTAGGCTATATTTTAACGTGCGATATAATCGAATTTCACGCGAGAGAATCCGCGGGCAGAAAGCTGGTATCCATGCATTATATATATATATATATGTATATATACATATAGTGACCTCCGCCTAGCCTTTAACAATGAAGTCTTCAATAGCTTACTAAATCTTAACATCACTGTTAAATGTAATGGCGTACTGTCGTAGACATTATGGCGCTTTGTCACTCAGGAGTAGGTCAGGTACAATGCCTACATCGTGGTAAATAAAACATACATAAATTATAATCCCATATAGGTAGGTACAGCATCAGTGGTTCAGAACCACTTGATGCTACGTTTGACATTAATTCTGAAGGTTATTAAATGGAACAAGTTGTATAATGGTGGTCAGGTCAACCTTTCGCCCATTATATGTATGTACAGCAAAACCCTTGAATCCCACTTACAGACTTTTACTGTATACCTGAGATGAAACATGATGTGTAGTGGCGAGAGATTGTCAGCCTTTTGCCCACAATACAGCAAAACCCTCGCGTCCCTATTACTGACTTTACAGTATGCCTGGAAAGAGTTGGCAGCTGGTACAATCTAAGCTTTTCTTTAATTCCCAGTCCAGTGTGAAAGTAAAACGCTATGGTTTATAGTAGTACTGGTATTTGGATAAGTCCATCCAAATAATAGGTCTTTACCTATGAAATTGCCGTTTTTCATACAATATTTTTGGAAAACTGAATAGCGATATTTTTTTTTATCATATGTACATCCAACTGCACACGCAACTAGATGTATTTTTCGAAGATCGATCTTCTCAACGCGAAGTAAATTATGAATTGAGAAGTACCTTTTGAAAAGGCATTTCTTTTCGACTCAGCTTAGAAATATTTCTTTGTATTTTACTGATTAGTAAAAGTATTAATTTTCAAAACAGTCGGTCATTGCCTTTTAGGCTTAAATCTTAAGGTGTTGTCCATTAGACCAGAAAACAAAAGTGATAATAAACTTTTGTCTGCAGTAGGTACAGGTATCGACTTTTTGTGCTCAAAACGATTTATTTTATGACTACAGCTCTATGGAGGCGGGTACTGAGACAAAAGGATTTAATCTTTAAGGTGGTACTACAGTGTTAGTACAGTCAGACAAAGAGTGCGGTTTGCAGGCGCACGTACAGAGACCAGCGCGTCAGGTTACTCCATTTTCATTGCAAAACCGCTCTTATCACAACAGCATAGAGTGCACGCGTCTGGTAACCTAAGTAGCGGCCGACTGTACATTAGAGTATGGTGGCATGACAACCGAACTCTTTGTTAGACTGTACTACACAGAAGTAACATATAATATCATTGGTACTACAGTAATAACTGTTGTGAAGAAGCCGCGTTTTCATTGCGTTTCGATTTGTAGCGCGATTGGCCTTCTGGAGGCTCCAAAAAATGAATTGTTATCAAAAAATTCATTTCACCGATTCCTCAAAATTACATCCATCACGTATCATCAGTATTACTTATCATAATCACAATAATCCTTTTTATCAGTTTAACCCAAATACTTGTGAATTATGAGTTTTATTTTAATCTTTATCGTCTAGTGTTTAAATTATCTTCGTTTATCGTTCAAGAAATTATTACGTGCAGGCCAGTAATATTATCATTTACACTATATACATTTTATCTTCGTTTTGGAAGAAAACCAAGAAATAAATAAAATACCTCACTCGCACCATTTCACAATTTCATAAATAAGTACAAACAAAGAAGATTTTACAAGTTACAAAGTCACCGGCCACATTATATTTTGTAATTATTCTTTTTTCAATTTTCAAAACATGTCTTTCAGTTCTGTCAGTGACTGACTTCGCGTCGTCAATATTTACGAATTTTGAATTTGTTGCTTGATAATAATTTATCAAAAAGTGAATATTTCTGTGAAAATAGGAATAACATTATCTTTGTGTGTTAAAGAATTGTTAAGTCACTTATTATCGCTGCTTCAGCTAGTTGTGTCCCTTACAGGAAAAATTGTTTTATAGGTATGTACGTTTATGTGATACTTATTTATAAACTTTTCGTTGGTAATGGCGACTTTCTTCGTAGTGAATTTATTAATTTATTATTAACTATGACAGAATTTAACATACAAAGTTAATTAAATAAATAATTAAGAGAATTATAACAATGCGCATTAAACAATTTGTGTTGTTTATAGAAAATCCGTACTTGACTGAAAGTTTGGTTTTCATTCTTAACAAGCAAAATGGCCGCTCCAAATGCCGCCAAAACTTAATTTTTATCCTTTTTTAATTTCATATTCTTTAATTTAAAATTAAAAGCAAGATAAAATTATTTAAATTAATTTAAATGATTAAATTAAATGCATGTACAGCTATGGCATTTTAAATTTCAATTCAAAATTTAATACTGGATCCGCTTCAATTTTCCATTTGAAGTTTTTGCACTTATTCTAAATACTAATAGCTAATAAGTGTTTAAACAATTCCTTTATTAATAATATTAAAAAGTATACAGTTGTAGCTATGGTTGTAGTCTGTTATATTACCTCAATAGTTGTATAATTAGTCCATGGTTGTAGTAACCTGGTTACTTGACGAAATCTGGTAGATTTGCTGAGGTCTTGTCTAGTCTTTTTTTTTGAAGATTTATGGCCTGGATACGAGTCCTTTAAGCCAACTTGTCTACTCTATGGATGAATGAATCTATGACCGTGTTACATTCTCTATCTCTTTCTTTAGGATGACAATGATCGGGAACAAAAATCCAAGAAATAAGACCAAGGCCACAGTTTTAGGGTTTACCTCTGCACGCAGTATTCAGTGAGGTTTATATCATTTGTATTTTTTTTTATTGATCATTTTTTTTATACTTCCCCACAGAGAGGCACGGGCCTCCCTTCGAAACACGAAGGGGATTTAGGCCATAGTCCACCACGCTGGTCCGATGCGGGTAGGTAGACCGCGCGCCTTTCGAAAAAGAATTTTCTTAGACGTGCAGGTGTCATCACGATGTTTTCCTTCACCGCTGAGCAAGTTCTAATTAATGAAAAATCCATACATAAATCCGAAAAGACGAATTTGGTGGTAAAAGCGCGCACCAGGATATGAACCAACAACCTTCCGGTTACAAGTCTGGATCATTACCAACTGGGCTATCACCGCCACTAATCATTCATATTCTACTTAATAACACCCAGTATCAATTTCATTGAAATAGATTCACACAGCGCCGGCGCCGTCTAATCCTAAACTTAGCAAAACTGGTACAGAAGGCCGCAAATCAAGTTACCCATGCGTGCAATCTATGCTGTTGCGATAAGAACAGTTTCGATTGGGGTAACCTGAGGTGCTGGCCTCTGTACTGTCGGTGTAAGATAACTGATACACTTATTACTTCTGTAATTTTTTTTAACTCCTGACTTTGACGTGTGTAATTGTAAATCTGTATGTCTGTGTATCTGTGCGAATGGACCAATTTCGATGCTATTTTTGTTTGAAAGCTGTCGTGATCGAGATGGTTCTTAGCCATTTTTGATCAAAAGTGGTTTAGCCGTTTAAAAGGTATAATTTAATGATGCAACGAATACGAATACGATTATTCGTATTCGCCGAATATCACAATGGTATTCGTATTGAAAATGACTCCGATATTGAACAATATATTATCAATATAATTGAACGTGTATACCTCGCTCGTATGCTATGACTTGCATCCAGGCGAGATAATTGTATTGAATATGTGTATCCGAACGCGCCGCATTTCGACGTTTTCGTGAGAAGTTGAAATTGAAGGTAGGTCGGGATATTTTGTTTGTCATTGGAGTCGTGTTATTACACTTTGCCTGTGTGCTTTATATTAAAGTTGATTATGGTAAATATAAAATAATAATACAGTATTATGTCACGTAAAAGAGAAAAAAGGAAAATTTGAAAGCATTTTGAAAAAAGGCCATTATGTTTTTAGATTAGGTAGGTAAGTAGATGAATAATCATGTTAAAAGTAGGGTTTAACCGTGTTAGTATTTTTGATATTAAAAGTGTCTTTTCGTTCGCTCCAGTATAGACTCCGATTTCACAAAAAAGTGCGATCCCCTTACATCTCGGAGAGTTGTGAAGATATGATATTTAAATGAGGTTCAAAATACGCGTATTTACAAGAACTGTAAGGTGCAAAAAAATATATTAGAGAAATAAAAGTCAAAAACGAAAAACGTTATGGCCGAAATAGTGAAAAAAAAATTGTTTTCCTAATTTTTGATTTTGGCGCTCGATATTTTAAAACGAAGAATGATATCAAAAATATGAGAATAATTCCTCTGGGAAATTTAGTCAGCTACAATTTGAGCTTAAAAAAAAGACGATAGGGTTAAGGGTTTGCCCTGTAGCCTAACCATTTTGAAAAAAGTCAAAAAGTCAGAACGACATTTTTTCGAATTCCGTAGATTCATTTCCTATGTGCTCTATAGTTGTGTGAGGCACGAAACCTGAGAATGTTTTATTACTCCCTTTACTATTCGTATTCGCTTCGTAAAAATTGGTATTCGTTGCATCACTTATAATTATAAGCAATACAATGTCAGGGGTGATACAAAATTTTCAATTTTAGAGTTATTCTACACACTCAAAGACTCATACAGGTTTTCCCTTACGTCGTGGGTCTCTTGGAACATTCACAAAGACAGACACGAACACACCCATGACCCGAGAACAAACACCTGCTTTTTACACAAAAAGTCCTGACTGAAAATCGAACCAGAACCCGCCGATCAAGATGCTGATTGAAGAGTATATTTCCCTCCTAAGTATTTCATAATTAGCTAACTTGAACAATAACCCGTCAATTCCAGTAACTGCGATCGGATCGACTGATATCGGCGTGTATCGGCGCCTATTTGATCGCCGCGTCGATCGACGAGCTAATAGCGATGGCCGCGCCCCCTTCCGGCTACTGCAAATATTGGGGCTGCTTATCGATAGCTGAGAAAAATTTACGGACGAATTGTTAGTAAGTTTTTATTTTTTATTAAGTTTTTGTTTTTATTTTTGTATACAGTAAAAGTCTATAAGTGGGATTCAAGGGTTTTGCTGTACATATAATGGGCGAAAGGCTGACCTGATCACCTCTCACCATTATGTACCTACAACTTGTTATTTATTTATTTATTTATTTACTTAAGGTACACTAACAGCGATACATATTTTGTATTTCACTTAAAAATATTTTACTACACCATTGGTTATATGTTCGCCACTTATAAGTGTACACAACATTCGTATATTTTAAGACGACAATAAAAGAAAAGAAAAATGAAATAAATCAGATAAAACTTACTAGTACTGATGAAAAACAGGAAGCAAACAATTTAGGACATAACAGGCAATTATACTTAATTATACAAACAAAATAGTGCAAAAGTTTATTAAGATATTGATTTCAGCATTTTACGTTTGAATTGTATAGCAGAATCGTGAAGAATATCTATGTCTGACGAATTGGCGTTGATTTCATTGTACTTACAACAGATTCTCGAGAGAGGGTGATGCAAGCCAAGAATGATAACCCTCATATCTGATAACCCTCACAATTTGTGTCTAACATGGCGTCTAATGGTTGAAGAACCACTGATGCTCTGCCTACCCCGTTAAGGATCATAGGTATTTTATTTCATAAAAACTTAAGTCTAAATACAAAAATGTATAATGATAAAAAAAAATTAACTTGTCAACTTAATTAAGTAGTCCAAATGCTTGTTAAATAATGCTCATACTAAATTTTTATTACAAAATGGTTAGTAGTTCAGGTATGCTATATTATGATACCTAAACTAAGTAAAATGTTTACTTGTATCTTAGGTATCATTAGGTTAGTAATATTAAAATTAGTGCTTTTACTGATAATATTTCTCACAGAACAAACAATAAATAATAACAACTTAGAATTAGAACTTTATAGTATTACTAGTTTTACTTATTGGCTAATAAATCTTTGTATTTATGACTAAGATTAGCTTATAACTAAAAGCAGTATGACTGGCCCATAAGCCAATCCTGTAGAGGTGAGAGCGTATTTATGTATTGTGTATGTGTGTACTAAATTGTAAATTTACGAAACTTTTAAGACCGCCTGTTCATAAAATCAGGGTAAGTTAGGTTAGGTTAGGCTTTTTTAGGTTCGGTTAAGTTAGGTTAAAGCCGAAAGATTAACCTTACAGCCAGCTTGTGATCGGAATGAGCCAGACTTGTGATCGGAAGGTCACGGGTTCAAATCCTGGTGCGGGCCTGTACCACTAAATTCGTCTTTTCGGATTTATGTACGGATTATTTAATTATCACTTGCTAAACGGTGAAGGAAAACATCGTGATGAAACCCGCCTGTCCAAGAAAATTCATTTTCGAAAGACGAGTGGTCCACCAACCCGCATAGGGCCAGCGTGGTGGACTATGGCCTAAAACCCCTTCGTGTTTCGAAGGGAGGCCTGTGCCCCTCGGTGGGGACGTATATGGGCTGATGACGAAGTTAGGTTGCATTTATTATATAAAAAAGTCCGTCAATGTGGAAAAATGGGGCAGTTCATAAATTACGGAGAGTTTATAAACTTACTAAGTCAAATTACAAAATAACGGATTTGACAATCCCTATGACAGGACCTATGGGTTCCTATGACAGGTACATTTCTTGTTGTGTCTCGGAAATCGGCAATTTTCCCAATGCACACGAAATGTAGAATAGAATAGAATGGAATTATTATAATAATTTAAATTCAGAATTAGGTTTTAGGTATATTCTAATGAAAGAATAGTGTTCTCATAAATGAGACAACACTAAAAGAACAAAATTATAAGCTGAAGTTCATCGTAGCCCAGTGGCTCTCGCTGATCTCAACCGATCAGTGAGGTTAAGCAACGTACACAGAGGCAGGGAACCTGATTGGTGACCAAAGTGGCAATTTATCACAAGCGTTTCCGTGCTTCGGAGGGCACGTTAAGCTGTCGGTCCCGGCTGTTGTCGATTGACTAGGTACAGTCGTTAAAACCAAGTCAGAGGCCATTGTGCGGTTTGAAAATCTGACACCAGGGTACGCCAAGTTCGCCACACACTTGACTATACCTACACGATAAGAAGAAGAAGATTTATTTAAAAGAATTACATAATTTTTTGCTATTTTGGTTTAATTTAGGAAACACAAAGTTTGCTGAGATGTAACTAGAAAATAGGAGCAGTACACAACTACACAATTGGCCTTTTATACATTCAAATGTGTACAAGTATTCTTATTGAGCTGTGATACACACAAATACATACATACGCTCACGCCTGTAATCCCTATTAGGGTAGGTAGAGCATCAGTGGTTCTAGAACCACGTGATGCCATATTCACCATAATTTGAGCCGTGATGTCGTAGTAAAATGTAAAAAATCGGGAAAATATCAGTTGGGCGGTTTTTTAAACCAAGATGCTATGGATTTTAGAAGTAAATAATGAAATCCAGAATCTTGAACTTGTTTTGAATGTTTTTTTCTTTAGGAAGACTAGGCCCGTATTACAGAAGGAGACTCAAGCCTTGATCTTTTTTTCTTTTTTTTTGTTAGCCTGTTCTGTCCCACTGCTGGGCAAAGGCCTCCCCTCGTTTTGACCACCGATTGCGGTCCAATTCATTTTTCCTCCAGGCGATACTTACTTATTTATTATCTCTTTCTCTCACTATCAAAATGACAAAGACTACTCAAGTATAGATCAAAGTTTATATATGGGCCTTAGCAAAAAAACATGGTTGACTTCATTCGATCAGAAAAGTAGCTTAAGAAAAGTTCTATCTTCACAAAAAGGAACATTCCTTTACAAAAGAAGTCACGTGACGTACCTACCCACTAAAAGTTGATAAAAAAATAATCGTAATACCAACAACAAGACTTAAGTATTTATTTAAGCAGCCAAAGGAAAACGTATCAGACATTTTATTGACTTAGTGCTTATGTTGCCGATTTGATAAGAAATTTCCTAAGAACCGCTACCTTGGTAAATGCGATACTTTATGTTGGACTTAGTCTATTTCTTGCTAAAACGAAAAATATAGCAGGCTTGACGTCAAATCGAAGAAAGGATCAGTGTTACCTTATGTAGGTACGGAGAGCAGCAAGTCAGGTTACCCATTTGCACTACGAAAGCCGGGACGATCGAGATAAGGGCGATATTAACCCTGATGTGCTGCCGTGTGTACACTAGGTACACGCTTTTTTGTCAACAGAACATTTATATTAACTTAATGAATTACTTACCTCCTAGCCACAACCTTATTTAACCAGCCCCTAGGGTTGATAGGATGATGATATACATTGTATGTATGTATGTACCAGCGTTGACAGACGTCCCGATTTTGGCGGGACGTCCCAGTTTTTAACCCAAAATTGAATGTCCCGCGCGGGACAGGCTTAGTCCCGCTTTTCGGAGGATGTGACCACAATATATTCTCTTTCACTCTTTTGCTAACATATTCTCTTTCCCTCTTTAAAATAAGTTAAATCTTCAGAGAAATATAAACATTAAAAAACGTTTTCTGGCTAGGTATCTATCATCAATGTCATTGAGAACTTAGTTCGAAACTCAAATAAAAGCAAAGTAGTAAAATAATACTGATTATTTACATTACGTCCCGCTTTCCCGCTTTTATACCTACTCAAAATGTTTCTGAATCCCGCTTTTCCCGAAAAAAAATAATTTTTACTTTTTAAAGGTATATTCATTATTATGATATTAATACCAGGGTAAGACGGAAAAAGATATCCGAAGCTTCATGTTTTGTTAATATCAGATCTGAATATTATTCTGCGGACGTATATTACTTCGCAATAAGGTTATTACATAAAATCCCGGGAAAATAGGCCGTGGCCTGAAACAAGGCGCGTCGATAAGGTCGGAAACGCTCAAGGTCGCGTCTTGAGATCAAGGGCACAATCCCTTGTGACTCACCCGACATAAGCCGAATTTCGAACACAATTTGAATATTATTGCAACTTCCTTACTTTTATTGCGGATTTTTATTATTATTACATTTTTCTGGCGATTCTGTTTTTTGTATTTGGAATATTACGTTACCTACTTTTACATCCAAGTTGTAGTGAAAGAGAAAATTTTGTACTTTCGATAAGCGACCAGGTATCCTGAACTTTTATAAAACAGAGTTTCTTATTTACTAGAAGTTTTACAATAATTGTAAGATATTAAAAGAAGATTATACTTGGTATTTTAATAAACGCGAACTACCTATTAAACCTGGAATTTACGACTGTAAAAAGCGAAATTCATTATCTGCAAACTTGTAAACTGCTGAATGCTGGTTTTTATGGGCTTCGTATATTTTGCACCTGGATTATCTCAGGTAAGCAAACCGAGCTACAAAGTCAAAGTATTGTACATACACATTTTTGTTGAAACCAGTTCTGTTATACTAAGAAGTAATAATATGTAATAGGAGACTATTACTACCTGCCTATTGCACCTGATTGTAATATCAGGTAAAGAAGCGGCTTTTTAAAAGCGTTTTCAGTGTACTCTGTTGTTTTTTAATTAAGTACGCGAAGATCAAGTTGTAAAGTTTGTTATTATGTACCTAGGTACTTCATACATTTCTTTTACTTAAATATCTACATGTACACATAGCGTTTGGAAGCGACAAACGCAGAAAAAAAACTGAATAGAAAGAATGATTTCAGTAAGTGAATAATTACTTATAGCAATTATGTTCGTCAATTTAAATGAAAATTGGGTCATTAATTTTAAAAATAATTATTTAATGATTCATTTCATTCGATAATACTATAGACCAGCGTTTCCCATAGCCGGGTCGCGACCCGGTACCGGGCCATCAAAATAAAATACCGGGTCGCAACATTCCCGCCTTGTTTTAAAAATAATAAGCAAAAATAAACAGCAGCTCCATACTTCGCACTATTTAGTGACTAAAAGGCGATATCAAAATATGTAGACATGTTTACTATTGATAAACTTTACCTAATGGTTTAACAGTATTAGGTGGGTCACGAAGGGGCACTGTGAAAATTACCGGACCATGGCAGAATAATGTTTGGGAAACACTGCTATAGACAACAGTGTGTGAGGGTAGACCCCGAAAGAGGTGGTGCGATGATTTAAACAATCGCAGTTTGGACTGCTTTGGACTGGCGGGTCTTCGCTCGGGACCGAGAGGGAAGGTTGCGAGGGAGACCTTAGTCCAGCAATGAGACAACGGAGTCTAATAAAACAATATATGAATATGAAAGTATGACTTTATGCCTAAATTTTTCTTAACGACGATGTTCGAAGCTAAATTGTTTGGTTTTAGTTAAATGAGATGAGAAATAAGTTTAAGTCTTCAAGGTTCAATTCTACCGAAATAATTAAAAAGTTTGTCTATTTGAAGTCTGCATTGGCATTATCTTCACCCATTGAAAGAAATTACAGGTATAATATCGAAATCCGACACATGACGTATTCACAAAAGATCTTTTAATCCTCCTACGCTGTAGGTAACGTTGCTGCAAACGTGGGAAATTTTTAAAGGTGTATATTTTGGACATCTAATGAACCCTAAAAGGTGTACTTACGAACAATGTCTCAGAAAAAGCACAATTATCCTGTCATTCACAAAAAATAAAAATAATATTCACCTACTGATGGCCTTCATCTTGACAATTTTTTAAGTTACTGATCATGATCAGAGATTGAATCAAAACTTCCGTAAAAAAGTAAAGCACCACCTAATTATTTTGTGGTTGCACGATCTCTTTATGTAATAGCTTTTATTAAAACTTTTTTACACACTAAATAATAAAGGGATTAGCAGACTTTTTAACACATAATGAGGATAATCTCTCTTCGTGTTTTGACAAATTGTCAGTTACCACCCTTTGTGTCCGGTCGGCGTGATTTGAATAAATTATCTATTATGGAATTTACGACTACGTGCGTTTAAATGTTGACCATATAAGTATTATTTTATGAGCGGAAATGTGTAACATGATATAATGAGCGAAAAATTATGTGTTTGCTTAATTTAGTTTGAAATGTGCTGTTAAGGCGCTTGCGTAATGAAATGTATTTTATTTCAATTCTTCGAACTACTTCAAATCATTTAGAAATTAGTACATCATATTCAAAATACACCTAATTAACTATTATTCTGATGATTGTAAAAATAACTATTTTTTTCCAAAGCTTGTTTTTACTTGAACGGTGATTTGTCAGTTAAGTTATTAAAACGAATTAAGCGTTTAATTATTTATATTCAAAATTTTTCAAACATCAACGACCTCCGATAAAAATTTACGGCTGCTCTGGGAAAACATAATAATGTTTTAACGACGCGCAACCCGAGATTTAAATTTATTACTATAAATATAGATATTTAATGCTTATGAATTCTATTATGGTGTCCACTTTGATCATCAAAACGTCGCTCTGTCAAAATAGAATAAGTGACATGTCTTGAAATATCCTTGTCGCCGACCCTAGACAAAATGTTAGAAGGGTTTCAAAGTCGTTTGACGACTTCCTTGAAAAAAGTGGGGTCCAAATAATATTCAAAGCCAAATTTAAATCGTAGGATAAGTAGCATTGTCCTAGCTAGTTGTGTCAGGAAGTATCCTCTACTTCCTGCTTATCTTACTTTTAAATTTTTTTCTGAACGAAGGGTTGGATGAATGTGAAATTAATTGGAGGGTACCGTTAAAGGGTTGTTTCGGGGTGAACGTGATCTAATTTTGTTTCGGTTTTTTGGATGATAAACATTTTTGAAAGGGTTTGCCTTTCTGCAACTACTAGTTAGGCGTTGCCAGGGATTAAATTGCCGATGCAAATTCGCTAGACACTTTTAACTTTATATTTCTTTAATAAAATAAATAGAAGGGGAAATTGCAGCCGCTTCTTTGACTTTGATAACAAAAAAGGTAACAAAAATAGGCCTCTAATTAAGGTTCTTATCACGTTTGACGTTCATACTCTTGTAATTATAAAATGGCAGGGTCCTGGCCCACTCACTGATTCATCAACGCCTAACCCAAACCCTTGGACCTAGAAAGCTGAACTTTAACACAAACATTCCTTTTATAAAGTAGGCAAGGAATAAGGAAAGGCTAAAGGCTTTGCAAAATTCCCATGAGAAAAAGAAGACGCCCTCTTCTAGTGTAACTAATATTTTCTTATGAATTATTTTAGTTCCGAAGTCAATATTGAGAAATTGTGAAATCAAAAACTTAAGAGTCAATGGTTTTTTTAAACAGTGTTTTTACCATATAATCCAGCATTTTATGGTACCATTCATAAAATGGAAAGAGAGGGCAAGACTTTTACATTCGCCAGTCGTAAGCATTACGACGTTGATTTAGTTTCTTTTAACCAATACGTTTTATTTTTATGGTAGGTATGCAAGGTCTTTGCACTTTACGCCAGAATAAAAGCAACTAGTTTTAGTTGACACGTTTGCTTTTTAAAACTGTATGTAAGTGGCAGTGCGATTTTGCTTCTTACGCAAAGACATAAGAACAGTTGAAAAAGCAAGGTCTCTTGCTTGACAACTTTACATCCCTTTTTTGGTTTAATTTATCCCTTTCAGAAAAGGCAAAGGACTCTGTATCTATACAACCATATTTTCAATGTATTTTTTCTTTATATGCTCCTCCTCATGTCCTCCGCAAGTCGATAGTTTACGAAGAACCACGACAGCAAGAAGCACAGCCGCGGTGGTCTTTGCCGGTATCAAAATGTTAGGTACTTAATTATTTTATCGCTAAACTTTCACAAGTAAATCAATATGTATAATATTATTCTGAATTTCCTCAATAAACATAATGGGAAACCAAGAAAATTCTTGATAAATCTTTCAACTGTGCAATTGCAGTGCCTTATTGTTTGCGGTAAATGATTAGTAAAAAGTGGGCATTCTGCCAAAAGACTGATTGTGCTGCCTTACTGCGACATTTCGCGGACTTTCGTTTGATGCAAATTGCAATCTTAAAGGAAATAAAAACCTTGATTGTTGTATTACTCCAGTTGAAAGTTAAAACTACATTATTAGTACGTTAATGATATGTCCTAAGCATTATTTTTAAAGATTCTTGTTGTACTTTATAAAGTTTTAGGAGGCTTTGTACGCGCCAGTAAATGCTAATTGTCGCTCGCTCGCAGACGTTCAATAAGTAATGCGTGGTAATTCATCAGAATCGCTCAGGTATTTTCGCTTCGCGCCATAACCTGCCGGCTGTGGAATGTCGACGGACTAGCTCCGATATCAGCTGCCGACGCGACTCACATACACCCTCCCCTCACCGCGGCCACAAGCCGACTGACGTATAGCTAAGCTAGCACCACAACTAGCTTCAATTTCCCTCCAACTCCAAGCGTCCTCACACAACCACAACTCTACTCACACACGCGCTCAGTAGGTAGGTTCTTCGAATGCCGCTGCGCTGATTTCCTTCCTCAACCCCTCGCGCCTCTAGACGAATAATTGTCCAAGTTACAAATTCTTCGTTTTAGCCAATACTCTTCACCAAAACTGGTGTATTTCTTGCAGAGGATAGTGGATTAGTTAACGAGGAGGAAACAATCGCGAAGGCAGGGCGTATTTTCAGAGAATTTCGTGAATGGAGTGGAATTAGCCGGCATATGCGGGGCGCGGAGCAGGCGCGGGGCGGGAGCCGGCCGGCCGGCGTCGCGCGGCGCGACACCGCTACTCCGGCTCGCACTCCCACCGCGTTAGTCGTGTTCACGGCGCCAGACCGATCGCACGCGCGGCTTCCCTTCAAACCGGCCGGCTCGCAAATAATGCAGTGTTTGACAAACTCAATCGGAGGTCTCGGAAGAAGTACTGTATTTAATTTACACTGTACAACCAACCGCATATTCTCAGTGAGTGTTACGCAGTGTGTAAGAAAAAAACTTTATCGAAGATTCTGAAGAATCTTGTGTAAAATTGTGTAATTCGCCGGCCGCGGCCGGATTGCGTTTTGCACAAACTTTTTGGTGAGTGTTTCAAATTTCATACTGTTCAGTTCTAATCGAAGTTAAGCGTTACTTTTACGTTGAGAATTGTTAACATTGCTATATGGCGGTACTTAAAAAAATATTCTTTAGAAGGTAGGGGCGTTGCCGGTTGCCGACAAACCATGGTGTAATAGATTTTTCCGCGAACCGGCAGCGCCTAAATTCCTCAAGTGCTGTTCATGTTATGTGCACATTGTAGGTATATAATATATGTATATTGTTAACGAATTTCAAGGCCGTTGACTTGCGCCCTGGGTTCAGTGAGATTCAAAGTATTGCAAGGAAGATGAGAGTAGCTTGTCAAAAAAATGAAGTAGGAAAGTAGGTAGCAACCACTACGTATAATTTGTATAGTAGGTAGGTACCTACCGCAATTAAGTTGTTATTATTTACCTATTGCACAACTTATATTTTCAGTTATGAAACCGGCAAAGGTCGCAAGTCGTAGTAGCTATACCTACCTAGGTATACAATTAGTCCTAACTGAAGTACGTAGGTATAGTTAGCACCTATATTAAAGGTTTCAGTTTTATTACACAATATTTCTGAGTTGCGATAAATATTTTATAGTCCAGGCATTACCTTAAATTTTAAAGAGTTGCCTACTAACGTTCTAAAGTTAAGAGTAACTGGAGGATTTGTTGATAAAAGTAATGTTTAATTCAGGGACTGACCGAAGTTCTGATTTCGGCGGTTATCGCTCAAAATTCTAGGCTTAGTCACGATTTTTTATTTAGTACCTACATAAAATTAGAGTTTATTGTACTTGAGTATCTACTTTTTTATCTGAGTTTAGTAAAATTAAAACCATTAGGTAGGCAACTCCCTAGGTAAGATTTTTTAGTGTAAAATTAGCTTCTAAACAGTGAATGTTATCAGATTTTGAGAAATTCTCAAAAATAGCACTGATTTGGACGTAAAGGTATAACTTCTAAGTCGATTTAAATTTGGGAAGGTGCTCATAGCTCATAAATCTCATAATCATAACCATAACTCATAAACAAGTTTCACTTAAATGTACCTATCCATGAATGAAGTGGTTTTAAGATTTTGCCAAATTATCTCTCAAAAATTGTTAGTCAACCTACCTACCTACTGTTAAGCATGTCTTGAAATCAATTTCTTAGGTAAAATAAAATTTGATCAATTTCAAGACAGGTGCTTGCTTGCAAAATTAAATTCTTCATCAACTTAAATTTTGCAAATAGGTAGGTACTAGGTACCTATGATAGGTAAAATGTCAAAATCTTTAAATTTTTTTAAGATCTAGATTTTTTTGTTTTGTTATTTTATTTTTTTAATTTGATGTATAGAATTTTTGTTATAAAATATTTTGTTAATTTAATAAATTCATAGATTTTTATGAACTAACACTAAAATTATTACCTACTAAGTTAACGTTGTTAATAATGGACTAACATTCTATGGACATGTATAATAATAAGTACTTAATCTCTAAAATAAAAAATGATTATTACAATTATAAAATTAAATGCACGCAAATGCCATCGGTAAGTGATTCTGCGAAAACTGCACCAAGCGGGAAAAAACAGTGACCGATTATTGGTAAACAGTGATTTCGCGCCATTCGGGCTTGTAAACAAAACAAAAACTTTTTGCAGAATTAAAATCTTACAATAACCTAGGTACCTGATGCGCGAAAATTCTCAGAAACACAATAATGATGTTGCAGACCCAGGTAAAATTACCAGGTAACGAAACTCCGTTAATTTCTATTGTTAGCCGAAAAATGGGTTCTAGGACCAAGGCCAATGTACTCTTTAAAACTGTTCCGTGTCTCATCCAGACTTCAGTCTGGTTCGGTACTTCGGAGTGGACACTTCCCATCCGACGTTCAGTTCTACGTTAGTTTTGTTTGTAAATAATAGAGGTCAACAGCCTCTAGTTTCGAACAGCCGGTGTTATTTTTTATTTCAACTAATTAATGACAGTTTGAGTTAAATTATTTATTATTGCAGTTAATGTGCATAAATATACGTTTATTGAGTTAGTGGTTATTTTGGATTACAGTGTCAGGGTCATAGTGCAATCGGTGCGTATTTATAATTTATTGTAATATTTTTGTTATGTAAAAATAAAATTATGACACAAAAAAAAGTATTTAGATATGTGTTAACAATAATATTATGCAGTTAAGTTGAATTTAGGGTAAACTTTAACCCTACTTTTTGAAATAATGTTGAATTGTAATATAAGTAATTTAAGAGAAAATGGGGCTATGAAATGTAATATTTTTAACATTGCTTTGCGGCATTTTTAGAATTTTTAAAACGCTTTACCCGCGTTTCGCCACTTCATTTGAAGGCACCATAGCTCAGTTGGTATGAGCACCCAGGAGATCTAATCCTGGGGTCGTGGGTTCAAGTACCATTCGTGCCGAACATTTTTCTTTTCCTCAAAAGTATTTTCTTTAAAACATAGTCATACTGCATGTTAATAATCAGATACCTGGATGATAATTATAAAATACTAGCATCCCGCTCGGGACTTCGTTCTCGTGGCCGAGCCTTATGTAGCCTAAGTATGTTACTCAGGGATAATGTAACATCCTAATGGTGAAAGAATTCGGTCCAGTAGTTTTTAAGTTAATTCGTTACATACAAAAATAGAAATCTTTCCTCTTTATAATATTAGTATAGATATACTAACACACAGTGCTTAAGATGTTATTAAAAAAAAACCTTATCCCTTAATCGATTATATCTATCCACAAAATTTAGACTTTTGTCATAAATTTAAATTGTTCTTCAGTGATTAGTAGCCATCAGCAGTAGGCAATGGGCGTTTTGAACGAATAAGCTCATTAAAACAATTAGATTAAAATGACTCCCAATTTGTTAATTATACACACCTAATTGCATATTATTATAAGAAGACATTTCTGTTGTTTCAGACGGTGTGCGTTGATCTCATCGCGCGCATCGTCGTGTGATAAGTGGGCCCTGTGATATCGACGAGTTCGTCTTAGCTTTAAAACTAGTTAGTCTTAGATATAATATTAAAAAAGATGACGCCGACAATGGACGTCCCGATATTTCAATTCGACTTGTGGGAGACCTTGGACGAGGAGTCAATGGAGTTGACACAGACCTCAGAGTTCTGGACACAAGTCCATTACGAGGCTGAAAGACTGGACTTAGTCGTCCCGGCCGATACACCTGACCTACAAGACAGTGATGTGGACTGGCGGATCATGGAAGAGGCACCTGAAGAACATAAAGATAACATAGTCCACCACGATTGCATGTGGGCTGGGTCTTGTGTTGACTCAGTGCACCCGAGCAATACATTCGTGCCGACTGATTTGATACCCACAACACCCGGTCAGAGCCTTCTCCGCCAAAACATGTCACCGAATCGGCCAGATACCCCGCCGTCGTTGGACGGTGACGAACCGCCTCAATTCCGCCATGCTGTAGATGTCGCCGGGACCGCACTCCGCCTGCTCAGAGATTCCGCTGCTGTTGCTGCTGACCATTCTTACACGCTTGCCAGACAGCACTTCGAATGTCTCGGCGTGCAAACACCTTCAGATTCCTGCGAATCAGGTCAGTACAACTTTATTACGCCTTGTTATCTCTAAGACTAATGGGTTGTCATTCTTATCAGTTTGGTCACCAACCTATAATATGAATTTAGCTGTTTGATAATTCTTGTCAGATTATTTGAGTAAAGTCACAGAGTTCTAGTTAGGCAGTTTTTTCTTTGATAAGGATATGGAAGGCTGAAACACATTTAGTAATTACATACTTACCTAATTTAATAATTTTTAACAGCTTGCTTAATTTATTATGAGGTATTAGGTGACGACGATGTCTTGTTGATTTAAAATTTAAATTGTCGATGTCAGGGCCGCTTTGGCTTATTGGGATCTAATACGATAAAAGTGACACCAATTGGTTTATTTAATGATAGTCTCTTTAAGTTATTTTTTCTTAGAGCACGGATTATTATTACTTTAGTTTAGAAAAGTTAGAATGTTGCAAAGTTTGAACACCAAAAGCGTGTGTGAAGTTTGATATCTGATCGACGGGCGGGCGGGACGTCGGAAACGGGGTAGATGTTTCTTGAGTAGGTAAAGTTGGACCGGGATGGCGGCAGGACGCAGGCGCAGTATTGCGAGCGCGGGAAACTGCGTGTATCGACCGCCGCGCGTTCCCCTCCGCGTCTAGACGCACCCGCGACTCCTCTCTTCCGGAACCTTCGCCCATTGCGACCTTGAACGTCCCAACCTTTCCTAATGTCAAATTGCGCAACCTCCGGCCGATGGGTTTCTCACGAGATTTGACAACCTTAATTAGGATGCGGTTTAATGCTTGCAGATACTTGCGCCTTTAGATAATATTCGCTAAGTTTCGTCCGAGGATAGAACAGAGGTAGTTGGTGCATCGACCGAGACGTCCCGACCTTGACGCATCCTCCTACTGCGAATTGCCGTTTCCCGCCGCTGCGACAGGGTTAACATCCTTTGCGTTTGGTGTGAAATGAATAGCGTTATTATTCTTCGTGTTATTCAAACTGCCACCGCATTAGATGTCAACGTTTGTTATATCCATTTACTTAGTAAATAAATAACATACTTTATGCTTTGTATGTATACCGTTTATGAGAACTAGCGAATAGTTACCATAGTCAGTTATTGCGAGTTTCTAACAATGTAAAGTTTTAAATAAGAATACACATTTAAAGGGCGTAATTTACGTACAATGTAGAATTCATCACGTTGTTGTACTTGAATCAATCGTCAATAGTAATGGGTAAGGTCGCGGTGAGCATATGTTAAAACGGTTTGTTTACAAATTACTTGTTGCGCGGCTTTTGTTCAAACAAACGTTTTGTCGGAAATATAAACTAATAAGATAAGAAATCGTAGCTACCTACTAAATACCGTGTAAAAATAAAGCAAAGACTGGATTTACAGTTGGGCCGGTCGTCCCGCCGCGTCTAGTCCGTTACTTGTATAAGAATGCAGCGGAATGAAATGGAATCTCATTGAAGTGGAGCTCACTTGCCCTGCTATACCGGTTTGCCCTGCGGTGCTCCATGTCTAGTTCGACCGGATGATAATTTGATATACAACGTCTCAATCATATTATCATAACGTTTTTCTTAAAACTAACTAATGTAATCGTTACCGCGGATAATATATATTTTATGTATAATGTATGTTTTCGTGACTTATCGAAGCCGATTACAGAATTCGAAACGGTGCGTGTCACATCACTAGCGCGGAGCGCGGTAAAAATTTACGGCGTATTCGTACGCATGCGCGGATGCCTTTATCGCTCTGCGCCGCGCCGGTACGCAGCGAACCGTACGGTCTAAGTTGTCACATTTTCGCGCCATTTTTACTTGGAGCACTCTACTCTTTAATGTATTATCGCTAATATCTTGCAGCGACGCATTTGCCTCTGGCAGCCGACGTGTATTTGATAGTAAATCATGTTTATTATGAAAGGCTAACCGTTGTAAGCGCATCCAACATTCTTTGAGTTTTTATGTCGTTTTTTTATGAAAGGTATAAAACTAAGGTTGAGACTAAAGCTTTCGCAACGCAGTCATTTTCAAGGTGTAAAAGCCGACTATTTGTAAAGATAATAAAATGTCGGTCGTCTGGATTTACAAGCTGCGTTGGTTTTGACCTGTTCTATTTAAGACAGATTGGACGGTCATACTTTATAGTGCAGGCCCAGCCTGTTTCGTTAACTGGGCCAGCTGATACGAAATGTTAGTTTCTTTATGGTCAATTTAGGGCAGTTAGATCCGGTTTTGCGGCCCTAAACGTAGTGTATCAATCAGAGAGCCAAGGCTGTGTACCAGTTAGGTTAGGCACCTACATTCCTAAGTAGCCCTTACTATATTTGGATTGTGTCAGATTTTATTAGGCTTTTAATATGGTATTTATGAGTTTCTAGTGAATTTCATAAGTGCAGCTTGTAAAACTATCGCACTTTAATTTAAAATCTAGCTGAATCGTTTATTTGCCTTATTTGTCAGATAAAATTTATTTTACGGATAAAACCTCTTCGGTTGTTCTTAAATACTTCGGAATTAAAACTTCAGCAACTCACTTGAACAAATATTTGAGTTTTGCTTTTTGCAAGTCAACATTTACCGAGGAATTTATTTTAATTTTATCGAGTTGCCAAGCGAAAATAATGTATAGGTCCATACTAGTAATTTTCTTTAGTACGTTTAGCATTCGACTGACCTAAATATAGAGGTAGGTATTTAGTCTAGATTTAAGTATTTCTTATAGAGCTAAACTTGGTTGGCGAGATATTTGTAATACAAAATTGACTTCGGAAATCTCCGGAGCTGATATTATAAAGTAGCATAATAATTGTATTTAGTAGTATGCGGACGGGACTACTGCTTCAAATCCAAGTCTTAGTAGATAACTAGGTAGAGTCTGCTTGGGACTTCATTCCTGTGGGAATTATGAAAAATCCTCCGTTTTTTTTATTATGTTATTAGCATCCACAGACTTTATGTCCTTGCCCAAAAAATCCTTCCTGTTTATACCTTTGTGCAAAATTTCAGCTTTGTAGGTTCAAAAGTTTGGGCTGGGCGGCAAGTAAGGAGCTTAGGTAAAATTTAAAAATTCCGTATATTCAACTGTTAGTGTTTCTTTTAACCCTTTTAGCGCCAAGAGTTTTCGTCAAAAACGCCCACCACACGCCACGATATCAAAAAAATATTTTTTTTAATGTCGTGGCGTATGGCGAACGCTTGGTGAACGATATTGAAGTAAAAAAAAAATTGTCTGATATATCAGACTTTGGCGGCGAGGGCACGAAACTTAAACGTCTGATATATCAGACTTTGGCGGTGAAAAGGTTAAATCCATACACACTAAAAACTTGCTGCATTTTATCAATGTATCGTATAGTCCACGCATTCATATAACCCAGATGTCAGTCAACGATTTACGCGCGGTCAACTTTTAATCAACGCATGACACGTTTCATTCGCTATCGCTGGGAACTCGGTGAGTAGGGACGACCTCGTCGTTATCGTGTCGTGTAGATATTTAAATGATCACGTGTATTGCTTTGCTATTATCATAAAATGTGTAAGAATTAAACTTGCCACAGTGCGTTCGTGGGTAAACGGCATGGGCCAGAGGATAAGGCGGGGTAATTATAAGACATTCGATGTTTTGGGTAAATAATAAGACAAATAAAAATTATTTGAAAAGAAACTTCATTTTCAAATAGTTTTCAATCAGAAATATTTTTAAACAACAAGACAAAGTTTATTTTTGTCTTGAAACAGTTTGAAAAATGAGATTTCTTTTCAACGATTTTTAATTGTCTTATATTTACCCAAAATATCGAAAGTCTTATAAGTAATTAGATACCCCGCCTGATCCTAACTGGTGTAAGTCGTTTTTCTCAATTTCGAAACAATAATCGCAAGAAGTCAGCGACTTAAGTTCGGATGGAGCTAAGCTTGCAACTACTGGAAAAAAGAAAAATGGTTAAAAACAACTCATTAATCTAATTAATACTACTTATTTAATAATAAAATATAGGTGAACATAAGACACGTTTCGCAATTTGGCCTTCATGAATTAGTTATCAATGGCGATAAGAACAATGTGACACCGTAACATAAATTCGTATTGACTTACTTATCACGAAAAAAAAACTTTACGGCAACTGATAAACAGTAGGCAACTAGATATCAAAATTGCTCCTTGATCTTTTGGTCTTATTCGCGATTTGTGTATTTTTCCACTACTTTAATGACTACCTTCTCACTCTTGCAGCAATTACAGTTTTATTTTTAACTAATAATTTAATTTCCAAAAAAAATGTTTTAAAATAAGAGATACTTACACAGGCAAATTAAAAATGTAAGTAAGGTTAACAATACAAATGGTTGTAACCTGCAACACCAAACAAAAATCCAATCCCCAAACTAGACTTTAGATTACTTAACAGGAAACCGTCTAGACAAGAATTTGGTTTCTACTTCTACCGTTTTATCATAAGTACAATCCTGTATTTTTTTTGTCGTGGGCATAAATTAAATCTCACGTGATGTCTTCTTCGACAAACTTGTTTGGGTTTTAATATTATTGATCTTAAATTAAATAATATTCCATGACGAAACATAAAGCCATTGTACCGCGTTTGAATACATTACATTCCGGAAGCGCTGCCTTAAATCGCTAAATGGTTGACATTTTGATTTTTGTCAATCAGCTCATCACATCAATGGAATCTTGAAGCAGATGTTTGTAAGGTAAATAATAAACCAGTCACCGTTTACATATTAATTAGAGGTTTAAAAACTTGTTCTCGGGTACCTAAGGGCCTTCGCTCATATTCTGTTCCAACTTAGCGGTTTTTTATAGTCGTGGTAATGAATTCATGGACTAATATACTCGTATATCGAAGGGACTGACGATCGCCATTCTAGATCATAGCTCCCATATTTCTGACTAAAACTAGATGGCGTTGCATTTCAACTATTTAAATTATACGCCACAACTTCATAAAGAATTTAGTTTCGAGTATTTTATCTAGATGGGGTTGGATTTCAAAGAAATAGTAGGAAATGTGTGTTAATAAGAACCATTATTGAATAAAATCCACAACATGCGACATCTACCCTGTAATTACGGAGGAATGAGTTACAAAGTTGTGTATGGCGAGTAAAAAAAAAAAATTTTAGAACAGGCGAGTTTTGATTTTGAATCATACGATTTTGAATCATACGAATCATGTATTCGCATAAAGCCAGAAATAACTCGAGTACTTGTAAAACAAACGTGGGTTTTTAGCTATCGTTCTTCCGTTTATTAGAGCCGCCAATTGGCCAATCAGATTGCGTCATTTTTTTTTAATTTGTCCGTGAACTTCCGTACGAACTCGACCAAGGTCGGAGGGTCGATCGATGCTGCGTTAGTACTTACGCATCGACGTCACACTAGTGCTGTCCTATTTTCGGTCATTTCGGTATCAATGCCGAGTCTTAATTTCAATTTAATGCAGTAAAAGTAATTATGCCCCAGACGATCCAATGTCAATGCACAATTTTTTAAATTAATTTAAATGATGTAATTAAATGTAGATGTCAGACGAAAGTTAATTAATTCAGATGGTATTTAAGTTTACTTGTGAATATTCTTTAGTTATTTTTTTCACGTAAGTGTAATTATTATAATTACTGTTTGTCTTTTTGCCGTAAGGTGTAGATAACTTAACGAAACAAATCAGTAGTTAAAAACTGAAAAAACGTAATGTTTCTCGAAATCAAGCTTATAGCGTCGTTCCCGTGGGAATTTGGGAAAGTTAAATAGCCTATGTGTTATTCTGATATCTAAGCCATGTTACTGCAAAGTTTCATCAAAATCCACCCGATAGTTTTTACTTGAAGGAGTATTGAACATCCATCCATCCTCAGAAACTTTCGCATTTATAATATTAGTAGGATATGTACTTATGTAGTACATAGCTAGGCGCCAGATGACCGACTTTTAGAGGTTGCGTAATGCTACAGAAATACACGAGACACTGCCTAGCCCAGTTCCTTAGCAACAGACATATCATTCGTGTTATCATTGCCGCTTTAAATTACAAATGTCGCAATCTCAACATCTTCTAAGGCTAATAAAGAACATTCACAGGGAGTTTTAAAGTCTCTTTTTGACTATAAACTCTTTCAAAACGTTAATGAGTAATCGTAAGGCCGGTTTCCGTTTAACTCGTGGGATAATAAGAAAGTTAATGATAAAAATTATAAGCAGCAACTTCTTGCTAGCACGGATGTCTTGAAGCTAATTAGTATTCCTCCACCGTCTACAGGCTGTTACGGGAAATTATCGTGTTTCATTCTCACAGATTTAGATGTAAATATCTAATTACATATTTAATAACTCAAGGCCGAAACAAAACGTGGGGTTATCATATCTGATAGCAATGAAATCCCTTTAGATAACTTTTATCATAAAAGGCGCGCAGTAAGACTGGCTAGATATAAAACTAAATTTAAAGCGAAGGATAAAAAAATGATAAAAGGGGCTCTACGTGAGGTTTTAATTTGGTAATAATTAGAAAAAAACTGCGCTGTATATGATGGCGTGCGCCTCGTGCTCGTCACGATAATTTTTAATTATCGCGCTCAAATGCCAGTGAACTTGGCCTCACAGCCGTGGCCGGCGAAGCATGCGCGGCCCCCACCTTAACAGGTCACACTTGACGACACTATTTTACAATTCACTTTTGAATTAGGAATGCTCGTTCTGTCACCTGTTATGGCCAGTGTTTGTTTTTTATCTCTAAACAATGAGGCTTCATAGCGCACTCTTCTAATTTGGTTATTTCCGGAAATGAACAAAATTGGAAAAGATTTTCTTCGCACAAGTCCTAAAGCGAAAGTGTTTTTATCAATAGACAAGATACACGATTACGTGTGCGAATCTGTGAGTCATTACCTATATTTCTCACGGTGACGCTTAGACCCGGTACCTAGAAGTTATGAGTAATCAAATCTAGTCAAGACACGGTATTGTTTTGTTTATGCTGCACCTGTGTCTGTATTTATTTCATAGGCATGTTCTTATCTTGTTGCTAACGATGGTATACCTACACTGAAAGAGTATAGTTGTATTCTTGCTGGTTGCTTCGTGGAACAATAAAAAGCGGATTATCTGTGGTATCGTTTAAAATTGGAACGGCGGTAGAATCGCGTCTCGAGCGATGGAGATAGAATAGATATGCACTAGACCGAAGCTGGGCGGCGCGGCGCGACAATACCGGTGTATCGTTTACATGAGACCTGAAACAAATACTGTCGTGACCGTTAATCGCGGTCGGCGCCAGAGTGAAAATCGTCACGCGAAATCGACGTCCCTCTACAATAGAAGCATGTACTTTAGGCGCGCCTACGTCTCGTCTCGAGCACTATCTGACGACAGGCGCCGAGCCGAACCCTATACGCGTACCAAATTAGATCTACGAGCAAAGCGATAAGCGGCCGCGTAACTATGCGGAAATCAAATAAAAAGATTGCGTTGGTGTGTAAATTTATCGTCGCTCAGGTCGATAATGTGTCTGAAGCGTAGTTTTTCCGGCCAAACTACGCAGTTTCATAAACCTTTTCGCGAACGACCCTGACTCGTTTCGTAATCTAACAGCTGCCCACATAACCTGTTTCTATTTCTAGTGTTTAACTGTAGCGAGAGACTGCATTCACTCGTAATTTTGTCGGTGAAGTAGGTTAGCCTTTTTACCCTATTCAGGATTAGTAGGTAGACGGCTTTTTGTTGACCGAGCGAGCACGAAGCGCGAGCGAAGCGTCTCCGTTTCAGCTTGGGCTAAAACGCTTTCGTTCGTCCGGAGTTTCTCCTCTATTCGATAGGTCGCATTTCTCAACCGATTCTTGTAAATTTTTGTAAGCAGGTTCGATAATTATTGTACAGATTTTTTTTGGAAATTTTTCTTAAATTGCGTAGCCATGGGGGTTGAAAACGTTAAAACAATCATATTTCAGCCATTACGGAAAATGTTGGCTCGCATGGTCTACACTAGGTTTCTGCTTAGAGTTGTAAACCCATCGTAAAACTTTGAAATCTGTGGCGCGCAAACTATGGCATTGCGTGAAGTGTCAATAGTGCGCTTCAAGTCACAATGAACTGCTGACATAATTATTTGTTGGTGTAACCGGATAGCGCGGTCGCATGCGACGGTTTCCTCGAAACATGCGGCGACGTAAACACGTCGCGGACAAAGGTCCACATCCATTATAAACGCGCAACGTGATCGCGAACCCGACCCACCTAGCTCATTCATAGAACTGCATCGTCGACTTAGCCCCTTCAGCAATCGTTCCGCGGTATTGCATTCCTTGCAAAACGGCCGGTATTCAGGCCGCGTTTCCGCAGATCGCATTACTTTAATACTTAGTAGGTACTAAATTATAAGATGCCTATACTTCTCGTCAGATACGAAGACTGAAAGTGGCTATATTACGCTACAATATAGTTGCTACGACTCTTGCTTACTATTTTAATACAGTACATTACCCATCTAATTTAGTAGGATTAAACTGTTAGTATTACCCTGTCAAATTATATAAAAACTATGCGATAGTGCAATACTACACAAGCGTAGTACACCTTACTTCGAAGCATGATTGTTACTTTTCGCCTTTCTATCTGGCGCGGAGTATAGTCCTTTAACCTGCTCATTTGGGAACCCTACGCTCCATAGCTCCGGTTCTAGAAAAAGCAGGAAAATCATAATTCAGAGAAACGCCCGTGTTGAGGCAGTTATAGTTGACGCCATACAACTCCGTACGTTTCCCACAAATTAATTCCGAGTAGCAACAGCCACACCTTGACCGATAGCGCGGTTTGGAACGGCTTAGCGATTGCGGCCATACCGGTTCAACAGGCGTTAGGTAATAACTACGCTGCTGCGCGGCATATCAATTTCATTGGAAAATGTTTGTAGTTATCGGAGCGGTCGCGTGACAGTCGGTTTCGAAGTGCTTTGTTAACAGTGGCGGCCGGAAAGCGTGTCCACCGGTTGATAATCCGGAGTCCATTGAGTGCGGACGCTGCGGCAGCGCTGCGCGCACGCGCTCTCGTTTTGGCGCGAATGGCGCGCCGTGACGTCAGTCGTCTGGATCGATGGCGGTAGACGCTGCGGTAGTACGCCGGGGTCGTCGCCCTTCCCCCCGACCGCACCCCTACCCTCCCGTCACCTGACTACTGCAGTCGCATCCCGACCCGCCTAGATCTCGACTCTACCTATACTAGATGCGCCGCGACAATCACGGCCCGCCTTTTATGGTGATGCGGACGTAATGAGCGCCGGCGGAATGAATGAAAATATTTGCGGAGCGAAACTGTCGATGCGGGCTTTATTTTTAAATCTAGGCTAAACGGTGCAGTAAATGCAAGCGATTGCGTAAGAAGAAACTAGTTTTTAAACTATCTTAGGGTTGTACTCGGTATAGGTACTTAGCATTCGACTGAACTTTTTCTCAATTGTTGCAGAGGAGGAAATCGATGTGGTTTCCCTGGGTACGACGAGCCAGCAGCCGCTGACGCCGGTCGCTCACGTACGGACGGAGTCACTGCCGCGCGCGCCCTCCGCGCAGGACCGGCAGCACATCCAGCGCACCATCAGCACGGCCATGACGCCGCGGCCGGCCGCCCGCAAGCGCCTCGTGCCGCCGCCCACGATAGCCTCCGCCTCGGGCCGCCGGCGCGCCCGGGGCCCCGGCCGCCGCGGACGCCGCTCCAACACCGACACGGAATCCGAGGCAGAGTCTCCTGAGATCGAGCGCCGCTCCATACACAATGACATGGAGCGTCAGCGCCGTATCGGCCTCAAAAACCTTTTCGATGAGCTCAAGAAGCAGATCCCGGCGACCAGAGACAAGGAGCGCGCGCCTAAGGTAGTGATCTTACGCGAGGCGGCGGCGCTTTGCCGGCGCCTACGCGAGGAGGACATAGAGCGCGAGCACCTCAAGAAGCAGCAGAACAAACTGGTCACAAAGCTCAAAAAGCTTCGGACGATGCTCGCCACACGCTATCGCCCGTATTGAGTGCCCGGTTTCGTGTGATTAGTGATCGCTCTGTTCCCAGTGGAACTAGCCCACTCGACGTGACGCATTATGGACTTTAACATTATCTTAGTCGCTTCCGAACGTTTTCGTGAACGTTTGACGGTTTCTTTACATGTATATGTCAACGCAGATAACACTTCTGCTTTCAGATTACTCTGTAGTCTTATCTATTCTCCGTCGGGGGGTTACTATTTCAATTTGAAATGTCAGCTTTTACGGCTTACTCTGCTTCTGTGGGGGTGTAGTAAAATTTGTGAAGCAATAACTGGAGTTTGTTTTGCTCAAACGATATTTTGCAGTGCCAAAGTGAGCCATAAAGCTGTTTTATCTCTAAAAATCATAGGTCTTCAGTAAAATATCTTAATAGTTACAGACTGCTTGTGAACTAGTAGACTGGTTTTACCTCTGAATTTTTTTATTAAAGTTTTCATATTTGACAGAACGTACAGATACTCCCTGTTGACAAATGGTAAAGTTTGACATTGATTGTTACATGCATTTTATTCGGTAATGAACTGAAGATTTTTTACTGGACCTTCTGAATGTCTAATGAATCGCAAAGCGCCCTAGCCTGCGGGAGTTTGTCAAAGCTGTGAATGTAAGAGGGGAGTGATGGTAGTCTTGAATTTATTAGTTAGTTATCAGAGGTTGCCATCTTTGATGGCTTTGGAATGTTTGAAGAGTAGGCCCCTATATATGTTTTCGGCCCGGTTCGTTGGATTTTCTATGTTCATCCCGAATGACGTGCGTATTCCCTGATACGTACTTACGGGGAAGTGATATATAACATTGTTTTAACTTGATATTATTATAAGTTTAAACTACTTTAGGTTAGTTCGCTTACAGTTTTGTAGTGTTTTGTTATTTTGTAAAATTTAACACTTTGTAAGGTTTTTACATTTAGTCGCGCAATTAACTCCAATTCAATATATCATTAACAACGTAAAATCGTTCAACGTATTGGACCAGTTTTTAACACATTAAAAGTTTTACATAGTAACAATGTAATTGCATCTACAGTTGAAGTAGATGTATATATTTCACTTGATAGTGACGAATCTAAAGGTTTCTCATCTGATTACGAAACCATGAAAATTATCTTAATAATGTATTGTGTAATTTTAACGTGTATTATCTATCCTAGCTGCTTAGTATGCCGGTGGACGATCGTATTTTGTCGGTTAATTGCAATAAATTCCATGTTAAAGCTTAAATGTCGTAAGCGCCCATACGTCGTCTACCTGCATTCTAAGAAAGAAGCATGCATGCACTTACATATTTGTATAATTATTACATATATCGTTATTACGTCGCTTAGTGTAACTTTTATTATTTATTCACCTTTTGGGAATAAAATTGATGCAAATGATTTCATTTTGTACAATAAATATCAGTTTTACATTAATTTGTCCAGTTGAGACGCATTTATACAGTTATTGTAATCTCTGACTAAAATAGTATCTGACTAAATAAAATAGACTTTGTATTTTGATAACAACATCAAAATCTATACAATCAATAAACTTTAAATGGTTACTTGCAAAAATAACCACGACATAGTTCCTCATAGTACCTACTAATAGTAAATTTTGCATTTTCTTTATTACATACATATTTGTATTGCAGTAAGTTAGTGATGTACTCGCTATAGTTTGTAAAGTCTATATTTGGAGCCTGACCAAAAACGTGGCCATGTGTTGGAATGGAAAAAAAGCAATCTCAAAAAAATACAAAAAAATAAATATTAGCGCCGTGCAGATTTTTTGATCAGGCTTTTGAAATAAAATAGAGGTTGATGTTTTATCAAGCACATGGTCAGCAGTTTCGTACTTTTGAGGGCTTTAAATGTGTGCGGAATGTGCCTTGCTATGTACATATACATATAGATAATTACTAATTAGGTTTACGTTATACTCGAATTAGTTGCAAGAAATATTTTTTTGTGAGAATATAAATGTAGGGATATAGCGTTGTTCTAAGTAGTGGTACACGAGGAGTTTATAGATATCGTGTTAAAGGTTCGCAGTTTATCTTCCACTAGGAGTAGAGTGTACATAATAGGGATAGAACATAGGTGTACGACAACTTTTTTATAAACGAGTTTTTTTTCTAGTAATTATTTAGTTTTTTTTCTTAACTGGAGAGCTACGGATTCTCGAATGTTGTACCTGCATTTAATTTTTTGTTTATTCTTATTTTGACATAAATAATAAAGATAAATAATGATTTAGTTATCGAAAAGTGAAATTGGTTTCTTAAAGACGTGATATTAATACAGTGTTAAAATTGAATATATTTCACGTAAGAAAAAGTCAGTAGGTAAAGATTTAATTTGTAAGTGACGACAGCTTTACAATCGGTAGACAGATCGAGGCAAAGGGAAATATTCAGCACATTTATTCAGACAAGGCACATTTCCAACACTGCCAAATGGTAAATAAAATGCAAACAATGTTTTTTACATTTAGCTACAACTTCGTTTGTAAATTTTATAAATAAGGTTGGGATGATTAAGTCATGTTATAGTTTTATTTTTATTTGTATACTTTTTCGAGTAGTATCCGTAGTGTTGTAGTGTAACGTAACATCTAATTGCCGCCGAGGCTTGGGGCCATTCGGCCGGAGGAGGTTTGGCCGGCGGCGATGCGCGTGCGCCGCTACAAAGAATGCAGGGCGCAACTTGGATTCCGCCTAATATTAATCTTGCTCTTTGCAATCTTTGAAGCGGCGCTCTCTGGACTTGTGTACTTAAACACATCTTTATTCAGGATACTATTATTGCGAGAAGAAAAGTTTTTGGTTTTTGTTCCTTAATTAATTATGTGTATCGAAAACATTAAGATTAATCATTAAATATAAATAAACGATTAGGTTGGCTCCAGGCAGACGTGCGAAACATTTGGCTAGATGATTGTGATTTTAAAGATTTAGGGAAAAGGGTTTCGGCTAATAAATTTTAGTGTTTGATTCTGTGATTCTTACGTGTACCTTTGAGAGAGGTATAGGAGGGGATTATGCTTCGCTCTGTCTGGACCGCCTATGAAAAAAATAAGTTTTTTAATTTATTTCTATTCTACCTTTTCTATTTAATTATAAAATAAGTCTGTGATTTTCAAACAAAGAGATAGTAAGTAGTACCTATATCTTTTCTACAAATGATTAAGAAAATATTTCCATCTCTTTGTAGACGCCTAAATGGAAACGAAGCTAATAAAAAAGCTTTAGGTATTTAAGTATCGGGTCGCGGGGGAACAAACCGACCGCAAAAACTAGTTTCGTTTTGCAAACTTTTTCATAACCATCAGTCGATTCTGGGTTCGAAGCCCGGTCGCGGTAAAAACTGAACGACGCTTTTTCCAATCTCTGGACATTATTTATTCTTATGCTCTGGATTCGATTCCTGGTTATGGAACAATGAAGCTAGCTACCTTGCGGTAGTGACCATGTAGTGGTGAAGAAGTAGACTCAAGTCTTGGTCTATACTTAAGAATTGATTCTCTTTCTCCCACTATCAAAATGACAAAGACGACTGCTACTCAAGTATAGATCAGAGTCTGAGTCGCGTCCTGTAATACGGACCTGAGTCAGCCTCCTACGGTCGGTCGGTCGGAGTGATTCGTAAAAAATAGCTGACCGATTCTCTTTATCGCGATCGGGTTCGATTCCTGATTGTAGCAATATTAAAGCCTGGCCTTATTCTTCTCCATGTGTTCCAAGACCTTGGCCTAGCGTAGAAAGGAAAATCCTTGTTAAAATATGGACTACTAGCTTTTCGCCCGGGACTTCGTTCCCGTGGGAATTTGAAGAAATTATGTAGCCTATGTGTTATTCCAGAGTGTCGGCTACCCTCCATATCTTTATAAAAAAATGGTCCAGCCGTTTCAGCGGGAAAAAGTAACAAACTTCCATACTTACATACAAACTTTCGCGTTTATAAATATTAGTAAAGATTTGTCCAGTCGTAGTATTTTTTCGAAAAAGAGCCTTTCGGACCGTTGGTTCCACTGCTTGGCTCCACTGATGGGTCCAGCAGGATTTTTATGTACTAATGGACCCATTTTGGTGGTGGAACCAACAATATTAGTTTTAAAAAAAGAGTGAGGCTTTGGCTGTAGGTACGTTATAATCTTTTGCCACATGCCACTCTGAATATAGCTACGGATCTGTCTGTATGTCAAACGACCAAAACAATAGTGAAGTTCGTGCGAGTGCTGTTCGTGATGGTTTTTCGTGCAATAATGTCTTCAAGAATTCCTATGGTGGTTATTGTGGGGGCTACGGGTACAGGCAAAACAAAGTTAAGTGTAGAATTGGCGCAGAAGTTCGGAACAGAAGTTATCAGCGCTGATTCCATGCAGGTAAGTCAAGACTTAACCTTAAAACTTTAATTTGTTTTTATTATATTTCACCTTGAATTCATTGAAGAAAAATAGTGTTTATAGCTATAAAACTCTACAAAATATTCATACTTTGCAAAATACAAGCACAGCGTTACATTTAATAAGTTTGTTTCCGGAAAAAGCTGAAGTTATAATTCTAACCTCAAATCTGAGTTGTGTCCAATAAGATTTTCTGTAAAAACATTGAAGCAAGATTTTACTGGGATTATTCTTACAATAGTTATGTGGAATATATAAATAAAGATATTTTGATATTACCTCTTTAGAGAGCCTCGATGATCTGATGATGCTGATGACTGATAGCTGGTTAAAACTGTACATAATACTTCTTCTGTTACCATTTTATGTGTTTCTTAGGTTTGCTATAAAAAGGCAAGTATTTATTTGCCAAGCTATGAATTAAAAAGATTTTGATGGCAATGTTTATACATATTATACAAAAAGATATAACGTTAATATATTATTTGAAATGGTAGGTAGGTGGCTCGATTAATCTCTAGTAGTTTTTCAAATTAGAACTTAAAATATATTTCCTATAGTATATCAGTTATCGAGTATATCCATAGTTTGGGGTTACATGGCACTTTGTGAATTGCTTAAGTTTTATTTCTTTATTTATATATTATTGATGAATACATAGACATAGATAGATAAGGCCTACTCAAGATTCCTCTCTATATTACAAGCTTGACTGGAAGAGATCTCCTTGTTGGATAAGTCCGCATTTGTACTAAATGTTACTTTAAGTTCCTTAATCAGTGTCTTAGTTGTTATTTTTGTTGTACAAAAGCGCCTAAGAGAAGGCCTTTCTAGTGATTATTACAGGAACAACAGGGTTCTGGCAGAATATCAGCGCTGTTGTGTGCAAGCACAGTAATTGTAGTGCGTTTGGATGTAAACATAATTCAAATTCGATGCCACGCATAAGTTTTTTTGGGACTCAGTCAAAGGAGTTACCATTCTACGCAGTTACCTATTGTTTATTCTTATGCCTTGAGTCTCCTGGAATACGGGCTTAAAACTGTAATGAGTACTGAATTTTCCCAAATTCCCACGGAAACGAAGTCCCGGGCGGAAAGCCAGTACAGTCATATGTGACGAAGGGGAAGGAAGACATACATGATATGACAATAGATGTTCAAAACGTGACAAAGTGATAAGGTAATCCAAAAAGTAAAGATATAAGTTATCAATGCCTAAAAACTAGTTTAAACTTACATAGGTGCATACATATGCTCACGCCTATGATGCCTATTTAATTTAATTCTATTTTATTTAATAAAGTGCTGCACTAACAGCGCACCAAAGTGTACAGCAAGTTAAACAATATAATAAACTTAAATTATTAATTACAAAATTATTATAATTAATTACATTTTAAAAACATTAATAACATAAAACTAAAAAAAATAAAAAAATAAAAAAATAGAAACAATAAGAGCATTATAAAGTGCACGAGCAAAAGCGAATGAACTCGGGCAAACTACAATAAAAAATGTCCAAGCCAGGTTGTCGAGCAATCAAGGCGTTAAGCCGCGTTAGGCGTTAGGCGTTCGGCAGTGGGTACATGGGCCGCAGTGTTAGTGCGTTATCGGGTTAGGCAGAGCATCAGTGGTTATAAAACCTAATAACCTTCTGAACAATAAGTAGATACTCATTTCTAGGCCAGAATATTCTAAACTTATCTCACACAAATGGCCAAAGGTCCATATTAAGGAACGCCACTCAAATTTTGATCTATACTTAAGTAGCAGTTGACTTTGTCATTTTGATAGTGAGAGAAAGAGACAATCAATACTTGAGTATAGATCAAGATTTGAGTCTCTTTCTGTAATACGGGCGTAAGAGGAGATAAGAAAGTATGTAAGTAAAACATCTAGGTTTCAGTTTTTTAGAGTCTACTGACCTCTATGTATGTTCTCAGGCCAAACTAGTGTTAAAATTAATACCAAGGCGTGGCCCAACCACACACTGTGTAATTACATCCAATTTGTTAACAAAAAACAATCTGCCGTTGTTAATGAGACATTTGATCTCTTTTTTAAATAAGCTCTCCGATTAATTTATTGATGTGGCTTGGGTCAAGCATGTTATGAAATAGCTAATGTTAACTGGTCAGTGCTATTCATAATCTTACCACTATTAAGTTTAAACTACTTCCACGCTGGACTAGGAGTAAAAGAAAAACTAAGAATGCACCGGCTGCCAACTCTTCCCAGGCATATTGTAAGTCAGTAGGGGACCCGAGGGATTTGCTGTATCGTGGGCGAAACGCTGACAACTTCTCACCATTATACATCATCTTTCATCTATAACCTTCAGAATTTATGTCAAACGTGGCATCAAGAAAGAAAGAAAGAAAAAGAAATTTACTCACCATATAAAACAGACACCAAAACAGCATACAAATGAATAATGTGGTGAAAAGGTGCTGCCTCAGTCAGGCTGTTTTTCAGTCAGCACCTGAGTTGACTGCTAACAACGTGCATAGCAGCGATAGCCCAGTTGGTAATGAAGGCGGGTTCAAATCCTGGTGCGGGCCTGTACCACTAAATTCGTCTTTTCGGATTTATGTACGGATTTCTAGTGAAGGAAAACATCCAAGAATATTCATTTTCGAAAGACGAACGCTCCACCAACCCACATTGGGCCAGCGTAGTGGACTATGGCCTAAATCCCCTTCGTGTTTCGAAGGGAGGCCCGTGCCCCTCGGTGGGGACGTATATGGGCTGGTAAGAAGAACATGCATATAGGATGCAGCACAATAATCACCGAGAAGAATCTCTGTTTGCAAGACTACTTATAAACATTAAGAGAAAAGAAAAGAAAATCAATTGGTTCTAGAACCAGTGATGCCCTGCCTAGTAGGTAGTGCCTACCCCGATAGGGATTATAGACGTGAGCGTATGTATGTGTATGTATGTAATGGGTTCGGTCTTGACTACAATCTAGCACCGAGATTTGGCCATGGATGTAGCTAGTTCATCGTCTTTTAATTTTCAGCCCATATACGTCCTCACCGAGGGGCACATAATATATCATCTTCTTAAGAGGAGCGTCTCAGTTTGGACTAGTTAGCGTCTCAGTTGTTTTTCATGCTGTCTCGATGTCGACCACCGCCTCAGACTAGTGCGAAAGGGACAATTGCAGCTTTCCGGCGAAATGCCCAGTTTTATTTCCAAAATTATGAGTTTAACCGTCAATGAATTCCTACCCCAAAAACTTAATGAAATCGTACGTTATTGGTCTCTATCGATTTGTAAGCGTATAAACGAGATTCGTATGTTTTGTTTTTTCTAAAATTATTGTTCTTAGTTTTTCAACAGTTACCTCTTAAATGTTGAGAATTTTTTTGGCGAAAAATGCTGACTTTTAGTCTCAAATATCTTTTGTCTACTAAAATTATCACAAAAATCAAAACGTATGGACCTAGTTTTTGGTGTTCCTGATACTATACAAAAATTTCATAGGAATCTGTTAACGTTTAGGGGATGGAATCCATTGACGCCGTTTGTATGGGAAAAAACATTGTCTCATCAATCCTTGGGCACTTAAGTATGAAAAATTTACCCGTGGCGGCCTTCAGAAATAAATTAATGCGGGATGTTTAGACATATACCTACTCGTATTTCTTGTTTACGAATATGTGTGTCGCATTACCATGCTTTACTGTAAATAATGGCAATCAGACAGTAAATGAAATTATGTATCTTAGAAACAAAGGTGCAATCGTACTATCTCACTTAGTACGAAAAACATACCAAGAGTACAGAAATAAAGTATTTCGATAAATTGTTCATGATGGAAAAAATAAAATTCTGTTTGTAAAAAAAAAGATTTATTTACATTCATTCTACTATTTCATCAATAAGTATAAAAATAAAATAAAATTCTATGAATTTGTTCTTTGGAATAAATATCTTCAACTTTTAAATCACTTGTAATATTTTATTCCCATGTTTTTTTAAATATTTTGTACTTAAAATGAAAAGTACGGATATACCATATTAATTCAAAAGTAATTTTGTTTTTGTAGGCAAAACCTTCACTAATTGGGTCAGATTGTGCCCAATGACCTTTCTATTAATGTTTCTATCCACCGATTGCTTGCATCGTATGGGCGACAATAGCCTATCTACAAGATACACAAACTGTGTCTGAGACTGTGTTATATAACAATCGTCACAACACGGCGAGTCGGAGTTGGATAGCCTTCGGACGGGTCGTCGTCGCGTAGTATATTGTTTACTGGCAGATAAATAGTATAAATACCTAGCGCTTGTAGCACTCGCTGATCTCAACCGATCAGTGAGGTTAAGCAACGTACACAGAGTCAAGGAACCTGATGGGTGACCAAATTGGCAATTTGTCACGAGCGTTTCTTTATCTGTACCTATTTATCTGTCTTATATTTATCTTTCTTCTTATCTTGTAGTATTTATCTGTTTACCGGCAGATAAATACCTTGCGCTGTAGCCCAGTGGCGCTCGCTGATCTCAACCGATCAGTGAGGTTAAGCAACGTACACAGAGTCAAGGAACCTGATGGGTGACCAAATTGGCAATTTGTCACGAGCGTTTCTTTATCTGTACCTATTTATCTGTCTTATATTTATCTTTCTTCTTATCTTGTAGTATTTATCTGTTTACCGGCAGATAAATACCTTGCGCTGTAGCCCAGTGGCGCTCGCTGATCTCAACCGATCAGTGAGGTTAAGCAACGTACACAGAGTCAAGGAACCTGATGGGTGACCAAATTGGCAATTTGTCACGAGCGTTTCTTTATCTGTACCTATTTATCTGTCTTATATTTATCTTTCTTCTTATCTTGTAGTATTTATCTGTTTACCGGCAGATAAATACCTTGCGCTGTAGCCCAGTGGCGCTCGCTGATCTCAACCGATCAGTGAGGTTAAGCAACGTACACAGAGTCAAGGAACCTGATGGGTGACCAAATTGGAAATTTGTCATGAGCGTTTCTTTATCTGTACCTATTTATCTGTCTTATATTTATCTTTCTTCTTATCTTGTAGTAGTTATCTGTTTACCGGCAGATAAATACCTTGCGCTGTAGCCCAGTGGCGCTCGCTGATCTCAACCGATCAGTGAGGTTAAGCAACGTACACTGAGGCAAAACCTGATGGGTGACCAAATTGGCAATTTGTCACGAGCGTTTCCGTGCACGTTAAGCTGTCGTTCCCGACTGTTGTCAATTGACTACAGTCGTTTAAAACCAAGTCAGAGTAGCCCGACTAGCACATACCTACTTACCAGTTACCACCCATATCAAATTAACAGATTTTGCTTATTCCTTATTTCCCCACCAATTCCTATAGAAACTACCTCCTGGGCTGTCTGATAAAATGACTTCTGTTACCTTTTTGTTTCTAATTCTACGCCTGTCTCAGAATCTTGGACACGTACAAAAATTAACACATTATCACATATGTGTTAGTTTCCTGTAACTTAGCGGTACGTACTACTATACAATACATACACATGTTTACATTCGTCTGCGGTGTTAGGATAGCATTTTTTGAGGAATCTTGAGAATAGATAGTATAGATACCTAGAGAACATTTTGTACAAATGGTTTTTGTCCATAGGTATCTTATATATTTATTTATGTAGTCGCGTCATCAATAAGCTGGCCATATTCCAAACAAAACTGATAGAAGTCTTACATGAAAAGACGGACGCTTGGATCAAAATATTGAGAGGTACAGTAATCAGCATGTCAGTTTACCCATATAGCTCGGCCCAGGTGGAAGTCCTTCTTTATCGTGTAGGTAACGTGAAGTGCTGGTAGCCTAGTGGCGTCCGCTGATCTCGACCGGTCAGTGAGGTTAAGCAACGTACACAGAGGTAGGGAACCTGATGGGTGACCAAAAGTGGCAATTTATCACGGGCATTTCCGTGCTTCGGAGGGCACGTTAAGCTGTCGGTTCTGGCTGTTGTCGATTGATTACGGTCGTTAAAACCAAGTCAGAGGCCATTTGGCGGTTTGAAAACTCTGACACCAGGGTTAGACAAGTTCGCCGCATACTTGACTATACCTACTCGATAAGAAGAAGATCGTGTAGGCACATAATTAAGTTGTGGCTAACTTGACAAACCCTGATGTTATGGATTGGTTTAGCCAATCGACTCAAGCCGGGACCGACGACGGCTTAACGTGCCCTTCAAAGCACGGAAGCGCTTGTGATAAATTGCCACAATGGTCACGCATCAGGTTTTTTGCCTCCTATACTGTTGCTTAACCTCACTGATCGGATACGAACACACAGTGCCTAAGTGCAAGTGCACTTAGAAGCCAAGTTGTTATCTGCGTCGGAGCATATACTGCGCAATTTCGGCAAAAGGCAGGTCGTGTTTGCATTCCACTGTGGGTTCGTCGACAGCGTCAAGGCCACGCGGTATTTCCCACCACCCGTCTGGGCCTCGTGATCAGAACTGACAAGAATTTTGAGCCGTGTGGTGATCGGTTGAGAATAATACTACCCCATCTTTCCGTGGGTGTCGTAAGCGAATAAGGAAACACAAATGAGACCTGCCTCCTATTAATCCATCTCAGGCAACGTCACCTCAGTTTGTTTTGAAGCTGAGGTGGCGTCCTATGGTCTCATGCGGTGTAGTAGGCTCTTTAAAGGCCCCACTTGGTTCGCGAAACAGCTTGCTGTGGTCCGTCGGTGCGTGGGAGTACCAGTGCTTTAATGGCATTTTCTGGGTTAACTCGCTCCATCCCCGACCTCATCTATGACCTTGGTCAAGACTGAGGTCAATAGTTAACTCATCTTTTTTTTTACCAGCCCGTAGACGTCCCCACCGAGGGGCACGGGCCTCCCTTCGAAACACAAACCCAACTCATAATAAATAAATAAAAAGAATTGCCGTCTGTTTTTCTTCTCTTCTTTTTAGTATTCCTATCTTGGTTGTGTTCGTATTTCACCGTAAAATTGCGGCTCAATGGTATTTCCCTCGTTTCGCTTGATCACTAATTTGGCAGACCAGGCAATTACGTTGATCTCTTTTTATACTAACATACCTACTTATTGTCAACAATAGAACTGTACCGTTCCATTTTGCATGCTGGTGACAGCTTGAAGGTGCGAACAAAATAATGTAGAACTAAATTCTACATTAATTCTTGAATTCTATTCCAAACCCGCTGTCCTGAGGTAACAAATCTTGCTACGCAAAGGTTTAAGAACTTCTTCTGTAAAATAAGGTCCCACCAGTGTATATTAAGTGGTGATATGTGAACTATTCTTAACTCACATATTTTACTAATTATGGTTGAAGGGTTAAGGTTAAGGCTATCCGCCTGCGACTTTGTTTGCGTGAAAAAATAACCCTTAAGTATGTCACTCCATTGTGCCATTTTTTTTAGCAAAAATATCTGTTGTTCCATTTTACGCAACGGTTAATAACTCTTTGTACCTTGAATATTCTGTCTGTGGGATCTTATTGACTAAGATCATCATAATATGTTTCAAAATGCCATTATATTCAATGCCCTAAGTTAAAGGATAAGTTTATTCTAATTTGAACCTTATCGCCAGTAGACAAGAAACATGGGTTTACTTAATTGAGGGAATAGACTTTACACATGTACAATCACGCCTATAAATCCCTTTCGGGGTTGCCAATTATCCTTTTGGTAAACCGGTTACTATATCTTTATAGTTACACTTAGTATAAACATTAACGGTCCCATTATTCACAATCTGTTAGCTCCACTCATCATATTTTGGGCTAAGTCGGTAGTCTTGGACTTTGTAGTCCGTAATTAAGTATTCTATTCTTAATTCACGACTTCTAGGACTTTCGATGATAAGGATCTGGATACAATTCCCTGAAGTCCCCTGAACATTGATATTTCTGTTAAGGATCTTGAATTTGTCATAATTTTTAGGGTTCTGTAGCCAGAGGGTAAAAACGGGACCCATTACTAAGACTTCGCTGTGCGTCCAAAAGCCAAAAATGTTTATTTCATAGAACGTACCTACAAAGTGCTGCTTGAAAACGTCATAAAAATACATTAGCAAAGTCAATATAAATCATTGAGCAAAATAGTGAATTATATTAGCATTTTTGACTTTGCACCTACCTATTCGCAAAGGAAGACTTTCTCAGGAAGACTGCACCTTTGCGTCCGTCCGTCCGTCTGTCCGTCTGCCACCAGGCTGTACCTACATCATGAACTGTGATAGTTAGACAGTTGAAATTATCACAGATGATGTATTTCTGTTGCCGCTATAACAACAAATACTAAAAAACTGAATGTAAGATACAAAAACGTGATTTTTTTACCGTTTTTAGGGTTCCGTAGTAATCTACGAACCCTTATAGTTTCGCCATGTCCGTCTGTCCGTCTGTCCGTCTGTCCGTCTGTCCGTCTGTCCGCGGGTTTCCTAAGAAACCCTTGGTACTACAGAGCTGAAACTTGGCATGATTATACATATGAATCACGCCGACAGAACTGTAGAGTAAAATCTTAGAATAAAAATTTTTTTCGGGTGGCTCCCATAGACGTGAAAGGGCGATGAATTTTTTTTTTCTCGCCAATATTTTTGAGAGGGGTGTCATAGGATAGCATATTAAAAGATAGAAGGGGTTTACTAAGAACGTTTTTCGATTCTGCACTCCGTTTGCGAAATATACATTTTTAAAGTGAAATTTTTTGTCAAACACAAGTGTCCCCCCCCTCTACCTGCTAAACGGTTGTTTCTAAAAATGTGGAAAAATTCATGTTGCTAGAATATATAACGAAATTAAAAGGAAAACTATCACACATAACTTGGTCCTTCAAGTTTGCGAGTAATAGTCGACCAAGTGCCAAACACTGTTGGGATTAATAAGAATATATTTACTAATATAAGATCCTTGGTACTACAGAGCTGAAATTTGGCATAGTCATAGATATTGATTGCGCCGACAGATCTAAAATAAAAAATTTGGGAAAAACATTTTTTCGGGTGTTTCCCATTAACGTGAATGGGCGATGGTTTTTTTTCTAGCCGATATCATCGAGTGCGTTATCATAGGATAGCTTTTTAAAAGATAGAAGGGGTTTACTACAAACGTTTTTCGATTCAGCAATACGTTTAGGAAACATTAATTTTTATAACGAAAAAAAAAGTGGAATAATTTACGAGGGTAGCATTTACGACGAAGTGTACCCTAATCCAAAATGGTTGACATACAAGGTTCCACGCTAAAAGTGAGGCGAGCTGAAAGCCAAGCTGTAACATATTGACATTTCAGGTGTTGTTTAATAGGTTTTTGTGGGTGCTAATTACGAAAACGACATTAAAAATATACACCTGCTTAGCTTGATATTATTATATTATTCCTTACAATAAAATTGTCGCAGAAAAAAACCAAAAAAAAATTCGCGCTCGCTTCGCTCGCGCATTAAACACTTCCATTCTGTTATATTTAGGCCAAACTTTTTAATACATTTGTTTTTGATACTAAGTATAGTATTTGGGGATTTTAACGTCAACTATGGCAATATGCTTGTAGAATTAAGAAGCCAGCTGCATATTTAAACCATGCTGCTACGGAACCCTACAATGCGCGTGGCCCGACACGCTCTTGGCCGGTTTTTACTATAGATAAGTCTGTCCGAGGCCGTATCTCATGAATCGTGATAGTTAGATAGTTTGAAATTTTCACATATTATGATGTATTTCTGTTATCACTATAACACCAAATACTAAAACACGGAATAAAATATTTTTTTAAGGGGGCTCCCATACAAAAAACGTGATTTTTTGCCGTTTTTATAGATAATGGTACGGAACCATTCGTGCACGAGTCCGACTCGCACTTGACCGGTTTTTATAATTGGAATCATGTGTGAATCGTAAAATGAAATCATTTCAATTGTGGAACATTCCAACCAGAGTAAGAATGATTTTGATAATTCTGAGAACCAAGAACTGATAAAAATGAGTCATATTCGATTTAAAGCGAGCTGTTTGAAATGATATCTATGTTCAACTAATACAGATAAATCTTGAATTGGATTCCTTAATCTGAATTGGATGTTTTTGCGCATAGATCGTGAATAATTTTGTCAGTTTGACGATTCTATGAATTGTCAACTCATAAAATGAATGATTAGAATCCAGTGGGACACAAGAGTTAAGATGTATCGTGGCAGGGAAAAAGGGTCAATTACAACCTCAGAATGGCGATCAAAAGTCGACACAGATAGCCGTCATGGATGCTTTGAGGTCTGGATGCAACAGCGGTGAACCGTCACTGGTTTAGAAAAATACATTATGTAATATATAAATATATATCTTTATTATAGCTATTATCTACTGTAAACTACTATGAAAAGTATAGTAAAATATTTTTAAAAGAAAAAGCAAGTATTAACAATAAAACACTTAATCTAGACAAGGGCACGGACATCAAGTCTGTGGATGCTAATATCTTTATTATAAAAAAAATATATATGTATCGTGGGCGAAAGGCTAACCTGTTATCGCTATACCTTTATCTAACAACCTTCAAAATGTGTCAACCCCAACAGAGGTTAGGGGTCATCCACATATTACGTCACAGCGTATGGGGGAGGAGGGGGTCATACCAAACGTGACAGTGCATGTTAAAGGGATACAAAAAAAGCGTGACATAGGGGGGGAGGGGTTCAAAAAGTCGAAATTTTGCGTGACGTAATATGTGGACGGCCCCTTATTGGGGTTAGTGCATCTATACATATAATACAATGCAATACTCTTTATTGCACACAAAAAACATAACCATAAAAAAAAACATGTTCATCTTGTAGTGTACAATGCGGCGGCCTTATTGCTATAGATCAATTTCTTCCAGACAACCGGGGGGTGAAGAAAACCATACAGATGGTGAATCAGTAAACGGGGAAAGAGTTATACATATATATACCTAAATATATAAACATATGTGACTGTGTCTAGTAAAAGGGACCACTTTGAGGGTAGTCAATAACAGCGAAAAGTATAGCTTATTACATTACATTTTCACTCGTAACGACTACTCTCAAAGTGGTCCCTTTTACCGGACACAGTCACATATACATACAAATTCATAAAAAAAAATAATGAACACCAATATTTAAAACCACCCCTTTTTTATATTTAATTGTCAACACGAAACTTTTTTCATTTACTTTTCAGGCTTTTAAGGCCTTAAGTTGCTCATTGGGTTTTAAAATAAAAGCTATCAAAGTTTAATTTTCCACAAATTAAAAAAAAATTAACAAAATTGAAATGTTCAACAAGTAAATATTGCACTATTACGCAAAAAAAAAAAAAACATATCCAATTTCATTCACTTAGCAGTCGTACAAAATCTCCTATTTCCGTTGCAACATTCCAATGTACAGTCAATCACATGTCGATGGTAACAGTTTGATCTGATAAATGCTTTATTTCTGAAAGACTAAGGTCGCATTTGTCACAAGTTATTCTGATAATATTTTCGGGAGTTCCTTAATTTAGTACTCAGTTCAATTTAAGACGAGTGCTTTTAGCATGACACATTGCTGATGTCACACTGCTACGCCCATGCTAGTTGATCCTGTCTGTTTATTTAGGGTTGGCAGAGATCACTTAGTTCTTATTTTGATTGGAAAACAAAGCTACAAATGAAAGAAAAGTAGTAAATAAAATAGGGATAATAATTAGTACTTTTAGAAGAGGACTAGCTGATGCCCGGAACTTCGTTTGCGTGTTATTTTTTTTTTTGTACAGAGTACACAGATTGAAAACATCTATCTTACGTGATTTGGATTTTTACACACAAAAGTTTTTTTTAGCTAACTCCCGTTCCCGTGGGAATTTTGCAATATCCTGTTGCAACTAAGCTTTAAGTTTACTAAGGTACCTGCATGCCAAATTTCAAGCGTCTAATTTAAGCGGTTTAGATTTTTCATACAAAAGGATTTTCCCGCTAATTCCCGTTCCCGTGGGAATTTCGGGAATTCCTTTCTTAGTGTACCTCTACGATACCTAAGCTACGTTCCTTCCAAATTTCAAGTGCCTACGTCTAGCCGTTTAGGCTGTGCGTTGATATATCAGTCAGTCAGTCAGTCAGTTTCTTCTTTTATATATTTAGATTTAGATTACCGTGAGAAATTGGGCATCTCTCTACCTAAACACCACAAAATCGGACCTATATTACAGCTGTGCATACCCTTTGTGTGGACCCACCCTTATCGCTATCAAAACTGTTAATATGTTGTTTAGGATTTTTTTTCTGCAACTGTGGCAAAATAAGACGATATACGAATTATGCCTCATTTTCAATTTCTCTTTGTTGCGATATCGATAAAAAAATAGCGATGAGATTTTATGTTGCTTTTCGTTTGTCTACCTAATGTTATAACGAACAAGGGATCGTTCAACAATTACGTGATCATTTTTGGCCGTTTTTTAACCCCCACCCCCCGTATGTGATCACAGCATAATCTTTTGTTTTTAACCCCCCCCCTCGCCTTGATTACGTAATCTTCGTCCGTGCTTAAAATGTTTGCTGTTTATTAGCACTGACACGTATGTCGTGTTTCTATGGGTCTTGAATGACCTAAATTTGGGAAGAGGGTGTGTCATTTGACAAAATGCAAAAGGTAAGAACTAGAAAGTTAAATCAATAAAATAGATTATTCTAAATCTAATCATAAATTCTAACCCCCCCCCCTCCCCAAATAATCCGATGTATATACAAGCACCCGACCCCCCCCCCCCTTCCGGTGATCACGTAATTGTTGAATGATCCCTAACTTTAATGTGTGAAAAACTGTCGTGTGTTAAAAAAACTAAATTGCAAATTCGTCAAGGGTGAAATATCATATCAAATCATACTACATATATTATAAAATTTATAAAACAAAGTCCTCCGTTGCATCTGTCTGTCTGTCTGAGCGCGATAAACTCGAAAATTACTGAACGGATTGTCATACGGTTTTCATTAATGGATGGAGCAACTCAAAAGAAAGGTTTATGTTATGTATATAATTCGTTTCCGAAATGCCCATAGGAACGGGAATCTAATTAACTATACAATAAAGATCTCTTTGACTTGACTTTTCTTACGACGATAATTAAGACTACACTACAGCACCTAAATTACGATTTTATGATGCGTAGATAATCATGACGCACTGCATTAAATCGAAGAAAAAAATACTACGGTAATATTCAGGACATTAACTAGATAAGTAGTTTGCTGAAAACATGATTCAGCACTTTTGGTTCGATAGAAAAAGCTCACAAAGTCACCTCTAAATACCAATATTGTGCATCTTTTAAGATGTAAAAACGATAGTAAAATGCACACAGGAACTTGAATTTGCTATCAAAATGTTCGTGATTTAACACTCTCGATAAGTAGTTAACGCATTTTTCGATTTAAGCTGTTACCTTTCCATAAATCTCATTTTTCTAACTTTCGAACATGTTTTTACGCACGCACGCTTTCATAGTCCGTAAACTTCGTGTATCGACACCGTTTGCACTGCCGGCCCAGGCCTGTTGAGAGACGGAGATGGCACTATTCCTATGTGTGCTGCCTTTATCGGGTGGTGTAGTCGCCTTAAATGACCACAACATTCCGAGAGAAGCAGATGCATATTTGCAATCGTAATCGTTTTACTATCGTAATTGCAATCGTACACTATCAACCCTATCGCTTTTGCCAATATTTAGCATGATTCACTTGCATACGGGCAATTAAAAAAACAGCTGTCCTGTATGGATTACATAGTGTCGTGCGTACTTCAGATATGATTAATTTACATAAGAGATTAGACGGGGTCTGTACTGTACGTACATGGCGCCAGTAAATGTTTGCTTATGTTTCTGCCCAGTGCTGGAATATTGGGATTACGAAAATGACGAAGAATACATTCTTATCCTCATGGTAAACGCTAGAGGAAATAGGGGTAATGTGATATACTCAAGAAATAGATATATGTATTTTGATATACAGGGCTTTAGGTATCTCTCTTTCAACCTTTCGGGTGGTTAATCAGTCCATGAAACTGAACAACTTTCCCAAGGAACATAGGTCAAAATACGAAAAAAAAAATGCATACAAACTTAATGCAGCATATAGCGCATTTAGTATGGGAGATCAAAAATGTTCCTTGGTGAAGTTGTTCAGTTTCTTCCAGATCTTTTGTGACTGGGCAAAAAGTGGCAGATATGTAGTTAAAATAAGTGGACTTTTCTGCTACTGACTGCGCGTTGTTTTTGATCATTCATTTTCCTCAAACCAAGTCTATCGACGCCTATATTTTCTTTAAAACCTCGCCTTTAGGCAAATATACAAATCTCGAGTCTATTATCCTAAAAAAATGACATTGACGCGTTTATAAGTGAGGGTTTATGTAAACCGAGTCATTTGAATTGCCAAAACTGTGCGGATGAAAATTTTGATAGTTCGAAAAAGCTTATTAGAATTTCAATACGGACTGAGTCTGGGCACTATATTAGGGGCTCCAAAAGGAGGCTACAAACACAAATATTTTCCTTTTCGAAGATATATGTTTTCATAACCTGTTTGACCAACAGAAATAGATAGACAAATAATTTAATGCATACTTAAAAAGGACAGACAAAACATATAATACAAACTTACAACCAAAAGTGTGCAAGGGCGGCCTTATCGCTAAACAGCACTTCCAGGCAACTCAAGGCGAAAGGAAAACACGAGAAAACCGGGAGTAGCGCAACAGTAGTTATAAAAAAGAATTAAAAAAAAGAAAACAAAATAAATAAATAGGACGTCATGTTTTTAACTTCAGTGAGGAAAGGAGTTTCATCAGCTTGTATCGGTTTGGGTTAGTGAATCCTAATGGAAGCCCCATTATCATATTAGACTAGGATTGGAAGTTCTATAATATATATATATTTTTAGATTCAGAAGCGGGTAATCATTAAAAAAAAACAAATTTCTTACAAAAATACAAATCAGTTATATTTACAAAATTATTCACAATTTATGGAACAAAATTAGACATAAAGCAAATTAAAACAAACGAACCCGGTGAGGCGATACAAAGCACGTCGAACACGATCCGATCACTACGAGCGCCACTCAGCAAGTCAACCCGAGCATTCGGCGCGAGCGGTTTATATAGGGGGGTGAACAAAATGGCGGCACTTCTATAACACGGCCTCTCCTGACAGTGCGTCGTCCTCGACAGCACCTTCCTCTGGAACACCGGCATGGTCAGCTTCCGCTTCGGCCAAGACACCCAAGTCTGGCATAGACAGGCCAGCTGCACTCGTCGGCGCTGAGGCGGCCCCTGATGCCACCGTGTCGTCGTCCCCTGCTGGTGGTGCCGTAGAAGGTCCCGGTGCAGAATAGGGGTCTGCACTAGGATCATTGGCTTCTTCAGTGTCTGAAATAAACTTCTCGGTTTTTCACTGAAGTAACCACACCCTGTCTAAAAGACATTAACAAAACTTTTAACTAAAACTAAATGAGACGTCTCAGAAAAAATAAATAAAAAAAAATACACCTCCAAGCATACGCATCATTGAATCGCGTGCTTAGAGTGCAAAGGGAAGAGGCATCTCGCAGCCTACGTTCCCTTGAATTAGACAGTGAAATCCTAAGATCCCACCATCCCTGTACATTTCATAGGCATAGGCCTCCCTGAATCGTGTACCTATGAAAGTAGCCACACTCATAGCCATCGGATGGAAGCATCACTGAATCGCTTATCCGCAAAGCTAACGTCTATGGGACAGAAGCATCTCTGAATCGCGAATCCCATAAATAAATCATTACACGCGGGATAGAAGCATCGCTGAATCGCTTATCCCTAAGCCTTCCTTCAACCAGACAGTGGCATCCCGCAGTCTGCCATGTCCATGAAGGCTTCTGCAGCCAATGTCCCTTTGTATTTCAAGACGTATTGTAATACGTTTCGTCATGGTTTCGAAAATAAAGGGGGGATGTAGTGGCCACAAAGAAAACTAAGAGAACTTTAAAATAACCATGGCGAACAGTACCACAATTTTAGCCCCAAAACTACAAAGTTAATTGACAAAAAAAAAAGAACTCACCATCAAAGAAGCTGGCGCATGACTCGGGGCACCATTCTCCTTTCCAGAGCACTAAATATTCGGCAGCCGCTTGTGTCGTCTTTCCATACGACCCGCTCAGCAACTTCATTTCATAGCGCCCGCTTGGTAGGGCCTTCACAATCTTATAAGGCCCTCTCATTCCAGGATCAAGTTTTCCGGTCGAATGGGAATATTTTATTGCGAACACCAAGTCGCCAACTCGGAACACACGTGGCAGGCGACGCCTCTCGTTGCAATAGGCGTCTTGCTTAGAGCGATTCCGGTCCAGCAGCTCACTCGCTCGCGCTCTGCACATCTCTCGCCAAGCAGCACGGTTGGGTTGTGCGTTTTGGATTGCCACATCCCGAACAAGGCTCCGGATTACGGGAGTGGCCCCATCGATTCCAATTAAGAGATTCATAGCCGATGCCTGTGTCGTCTTTTGTTTGGTTATGTTCAGAACCAACTGGAGTCTCCATAGCGTTTCAGACCATGACGCCTTTTTATAGTTGGCTTCAATTCGGATCATGTTCAAAACGGTCCTGATGTACCGCTCCACTTGGCCGTTTGAGTGGTGCATTTCGGGAGTGATATAATGAAGATCACATCCCAGGTCATTAATCCACCTAACAAAGCGATTGGCTTCAAACATACGTCCACGATCGGTGATCATAAGTTTGGGAACACCAAACAAAGATATAGCGCTGGTAACCTGTTTCTGAAGTTCATCAGCATCTTGACGACACATTGGATAAAGCGAGCAATATTTGCTGAAAGAGTCGACCATGACCAGTACATACTTATGTCCATTCGAGATAGGTAGTGGGCCCAAAGCATCCACATGCACCGTATGAAAAGGAACGTCAGGCTTTTGCCAAGACGTGATAGGTTGATGGGGTGCCCTGGGAACCCGTTTCATGGACACACAAACGAGACAATGGGCAATGTATTTAGCCACGAATTGGCGAAGGCCAGGGAACCAAAATGTTTGAGGATAAGATCTAAGGTCTTTTCGACACCTACATGTTCATGCTCGTCATGAAAAATTCGGAGCAAGCTCAACCTGTGCCCTTTAGGGATATAACATAATAGCCTGGACTCTTCACCAACAGGCGAATAGCGATAATAGAGAGTGTCGTTTTGGTGAACATATCGAGTGGGGTCCAATTGACCCTCTTGCAACTGTTGAATAAGGGCCTGAGCCTCCCCATCCGCGGCCTGAGCTATCTGAGCCCAATTGCGAGGTTGAGAAATGTTAAAAACCTCAGCGACTGGGTTTCGACTTAAAAAGTCCGCATGGGACATCATGGTGCCCTTACGATACTCAATTTCAAAAGAGAAGTCTTGCAAATACACCCACCAACGAGCAACGCGGGGGAGTAGGTCCTTCTTTTTCTCTGTAGCTTTGAGAGCATTGCAGTCGGTAATGAGTTTGAACTTGAGACCTACCAAATAATGGCGGAAGTGCTGTAACGCCTTAACAACTGCAAGAGTCTCAAGCTCATACGAGTGGTACCTACTCTCCGCGCCCTGGGTGCTCTTGCTGAAGTAGGCAACCACTTTCTTCGTCCCGTCTTTATGAGTCTGCATTAGAACGGCCCCGTACCCAATACTACTTGCATCAGTGTGTACCTCAGTCGGCAATTCAGGGTCAAAGATCGAAAGTATCGGTTCGCTCGTTAAAAGATAAATTATCTCCTGACGGACTTTCTCCTGTTCAGGACCCCAATGAAAAGGAACATCCTTTTTAATTAAACGCGTCATGCAAGATGTTTTTACTGCATACCCCTGAATATACCGTCTGAAATACCCGGCCAAACCCAAGAACTGTCTAACCTGCCTAACATTTTCTGGAGGCGGGGAGTTCACTAACGCAGCGACCTTGTTAGGACTCGGCCGAACCTGATCCTGACTAATCACTCTCCCCAAATACTCCACTTCCTTGGAAAGAAAGGAGCACTTGCGAAGGTTAACGGAAAACCCAGCGCCAGTGAGCGTCTTAAGGACTCTGCGCAGCAAAGCTATGCCCTCCTCAACAGTAGAGCTTAAAAGGAGCACGTCATCAATATACACGAGTACTGATCCTTCGTCAATGTATTCGCGCAACGTTTCATTTATAATCCGTTGGTAAACGATTGGAGCATTCGTTAATCCGAAAGGCATTTTGACAAATTCAAAATGCCCCTCCGGCGTAACGAACCCCGTCTTGTGGATGGACTCCTCATCAATCGGGATCTGGTGGAACCCAGTTGCCATGTCAAGGCTGGTGAAGAAAGTGGCCTTACCCAAACGATCGATGTGGTCGTCAATCAATGGCAATGGGTACCGATCCCGGACTGTGAGACGGTTCAGAGCCCGAAAGTCCACACACATTCTATCTGATCCGTCTTTTTTCTTGACCAAAATTATAGGGCTCGAATACTGTGACTGAGAGTCCCTGATAATGTTCTTGCCCTTAAGATCTTGGATTATCTCTCTCACCTTAAGCTTTTCCTGATGGGATAGCTTATATGGACGATAGGCCACGGGTGTATCATCGGTCAATCTAATGTGCATCTTTCCGGTCTTAACAGTAGTCGCCGCAGTGCCCGTTATCAAAAATTCCGAGTACTCGTCCAGTACAGCTATCAGCGACTCACGCTCTTCACCTTGAAGAGGTGTGTTAATTGGACGATCATCGCTGGTAACTGTACCGTCTTCCTTGCTGGTAACCGTACCAACCCGTTTAGGGGCCTCGAGAGATCGCATCAAGTATTGCTGGTTCTTTGTTCTTATGTACGTAACACCGTCGCGATTGAGAATGTCCGTTCCAATAATTACTGGGGCAGTCATGCATTTAGCTGGCACTACCACGAAATCTGCCTCAATTGATATTTCGCTAAACTCAATAGTCAGTGTGGCACAGCTATCGACCTTCACTTCCTGACCACCAATTCCTTTCAATGTGCAATTGACAGGTTTTAAAGTATGCGCTAGATGCTTTAATTAAAACATCAGTTGATATCAAAGAAACGTTAAGGGCACCGCTGTCAATTAGCACATCGACTGGGACGCCCTGAATTACCGCTGTAGTAATATCACTAGCCTCAGATTCGGGACGTGACTGCTCGGAACAGAAGTTTACTTTACGTTTGTTGCGGGGCTCTGACCGATTTTTCGCGAAGCAATTCTGTTCAGTATGGCCTGACTTTTTACAAAAAGTGCAAGTATTAGACGTACTTGGGCTTGTTGTTACCGCTTCGGTCGTTGATAGACCCGTATTTCCCGCAGTTGAACCGTCTTTTACCTTGGCTTTCTTGGGACAAGTGTAACTTTTATGTCCAGTCTGGCCGCAGCTAAAGCACTTTCGATCACCTTTAACCCCTGGACGTTTCTTTGCCGCAGAAGCAGCAGGCTTAGCGTCATTACTACTAGGCTTCACATATATTGACATAAACGACACTAAATTGTCCGTGGTTAGATTTGCGTTGGACGCTGCTGCCCTGATTTGAGGATCAGTTATTCCTCGGATTACAATTAAAACCATGAGCTCTTCACTCAGTCCTTTAACAATTTTCAAGCGCAGCAACGTCCTTCGCGCATATTCCGCATAAGTTGTGTATTTATCCGAGGTAGTATTCATCGCGTCATATAAAATGTTTGCATAATCAAGCCTACGAGGGCACAGAGGCTTAAATTCCGCAACAAAATTACGCCAGGACCGGTCGTTCGTCACCCATTCGTTCAGCCAAGTTTGTGCATCGCCCTTAAGGCAATTAGCGACCCTTGACAGGCACTCCTGATCAGTCCAGCCGTTGGTAAACTTCGCACGCTCCACCTCCTTACACCATATCTCTATATCGTGAATCGCAGGATCAAAATTTGATACAAAATAATTATCAGAACGCGTAGGTTTTAGTGATTTAATTGCCTGAATTAAATCTTGAGTAGGAGTGGTGAAGGGTACTTCATTTTCACCCTGCGACTGCGGACCGGGAACGGGAGTCGAAGTTACACAATTTTGACGATCAATCACATCCGGTGTTTTGTTTACATCGCCTTCCGTCATTAACATAGCTGCAGGTGTCGCGACGGTACCCTCACGGGCTACAAAATTATTTCGCGACGCGGGAAGCGGCGGCGTACACGGACGCACTAAAAAACGCTCACTTGTTTCACTCGTGGATGCCCTGATAGCCGTGGGGACAACATAATTATTGTTACTAACCGAATTTGAATTCTCCAATGCATCGAGCCTATTCAAAATCGTTTCTAACGTCGTAGCCAAACGATCAGAACTTCGACGCGACGAAGTACGCGAACGTGAACGATCACGCGAACGCGAACGATCACGCAACCTACGACTACTCTCGTGTCGACGTGTTTTGCTTCTCGAGCTTCGTCGGTGATTGGGCATGATTAAAACACAACAAAAATAAAATAAGAAACCACAAAGTAAGTAAAACTGTCCAAATCTTGTTCCAATCAAAACCAATGGGCCTGGAAATCGTATCCCACTTCTGATTTTAGATTCAGAAGCGGGTAATCATTAAAAAAAACAAATTTCTTACAAAAATACAAATCAGTTATATTTACAAAATTATTCACAATTTAGGGAACAAAATTAGACATAAAGCAAATTAAAACAAACGAACCCGGTGAGGCGATACAAAGCACGTCGAACACGATCCGATCACTACGAGCGCCACTCAGCAAGTCAACCCGAGCATTCGGCGCGAGCGGTTTATATAGGGGGGTGAACAAAATGGCGGCACTTCTATAACAATATATATATATATATATATATTGTTATTAACGAGGTATCTCATTTATTATAATTTCAAGCTTTGAAAAGCTCTGCGACCTTTTGTAGAATTCATTTTTAATTAGCAAATTTTGAAGTGAGGCTAAAATACTTAGTTATAATTTTGACCCATGTATATAAAAAGGAAAAGGAAAAAGGCCTGCAAAAAAGATGGCGTGAAAAGAATCCTCCATGAATTGGTAGCTGATGGTTAAGAACCATGAACCAAGAACAATGATTTTGAGGGCTATTAATAATATTATTCAGACGTAAGATATTAAGACACGTATCAACTCTAAGAGATAAATGTAAACAAACGACACTTTTAGTAGCATCTATAATTATAATGGCAGGTGTTGCCAAAAACTCATTGTCGTGTAGAGCCCGTATTTTATTTCAGAGGTTGTTGTATCTTCTGGTTTCGTCACAGTCTTTGTTACTTTTATCGTCTCTATTCAGAGTTTAAAGAACTTTTATGCCGGTAATAGTTACGATGTGGTTGCTAACTATTATCTGTATATTTAGTGTTTTTAAAACGCTTATCCGCGTGAGGGAAATTCACAAATAATTTTTAGGAAAAGAAAAATGTTCGGCGCGAATGGGACTTGAACCTACCACCGCAGGATTAGATCTCCTGGTTCTCTAACCAACTAAGCTATCGTGCCTTCAGTTGGTTATATATGCACATTGATCTGGTAGTCTAACCAACTTTGTCAGAAAATTATTATCTGTATGTTGGCAAAGAATGTTGTGATGCGTCTCGGGAAATCTGTGAAATTCTATGTGATTGTACTATCAATTTGTTCTGAATCTGAGGTAGTGTTCTATAGTGTCATGCGGTGTGGCAGGCTCTGTAAAAGGCCGTCTGGTTCGCGACCACCCTCCTTCCGAAGTCCGACGCCAAACATCTAGCTGTATTCCGTCGGTGCTTAGGAGTACCAGTGCCTTAATAGGCATTTTTGGGTTAACTCGCTCCCTCGTCGACGTCATCTGTGACCTTGGTCTAGATCAGTGTTTCCCAAAGTGGGCGATAATGCCCCCTTGTGGGCGCTGGAGACCTAGAGGGGGGCGGTAAGCGGCCCAGAAAAAATTGGGGGGCGCTGATGTGATTTCAGGAGGCGATGAGTGATTTGTAACTTCTGCTACTTAATATTTTAAAATTCACTGAAATCAAAATCTTACCTACTACACAACATCGATTTATTAGTTCATATTTATACTTATCCTATTTTATTGTATAAATATAAACTAAAAACAAATTGAACATTTATTATTTTTTAATGCGTTCACAACGTTTTTTATATCTTAATATATTTAGTAATAGGTATCGCAAGTGCCACACTTGAAGACACGAAGACAAGTGTTAAAAATATTGTAATTAATATTGTAAAGTTGCATTATTATTGCTCTCTCTGGCATGGACCAATAAAACTAGTCTCTGGTAAGAAAAGTCTCGTTTGAAATATACGGGGTGTCTGGTGGCAAAATTCGGATTTCAAATTCAAATTTCTCTGAAACCACTGAGCGGAGAATAGAAAAGGCATCGCATTAGCTTTGTCATTCATGCGGATTTTTAATCACGATCTCGCATTGGACAGGTGAACAACGAGCGTTCGCAATCGAAGCGTATTCAAAAGCGAATGATTCACTTGCTACCGCACGCCGAAATTTTTTTCACGATATAATATTTCAGGATTATGCGATGCTCCAAGTGAAGAACCAATTAGTCTGTGAATGCAGAAGTTCCGAGCAGCAGGTTCGGTAACAAACAATCGCCGGCCGGAGCCTAAACGGACGTCCAGAACCAATGAAAACATTGATCTCGTAGTGAACAGCTTGAAAACATTCCGCGTCAATCCGTGTGCAAGAAAGCGGCTGCAAATACTATCGTGCATAATAAAATAAAGAAGAACAATCTTAAATTTTGCCCTTAAAATTCAGATTTTCCAAACACTTAAGCCTGACGATTACAATTTGCGTAAAAGTTTCCCTGTATCGTACGGTAACACTATCTTTTGGAGTAACGAAGCCCACTTTCATCTGAATGGAAGTGTAAATAAGCAGAATTGCCGTTATTGGTCGCATAAAACACAGACCTTACGTTTAAAATATCAGCAGCGTTTGCACAGTCCCAATGTGACGATTTGGTGTGCATTATCAACCAACCCACGAACATCGCAGCGCTTAAAGAAAATATCGTTCACGAGAATGCCATCCTAGCACCTTTGCTTCAGCTCGTGGCACGGAATACTGAGGCCAGATTTGAAGAGTGTGTCCAAGAGTGTGTCATTTGGACGAAATCATTTTTAAGAAATAAAACCAGAATTTCCTTTCTTTATAAATATTATTAAAATATTTGTTTATATCTTTTTTTTTAATTGTAAATCCCATTTCTGCTACCGGACCCCCTGTAGGTTAATTAAACTTCAGTTGGGACTAATATGTTATTGAGGTTTTTAAGGTACAAAAAAATGGGGGGCGCTACAAAATAACTGATTTTCAAAGTGGGCGTTAGACGAAATAAGTTTGGGAACCTCTGGTCTAGATTGAGGTGAAGAGTTAACCCTTCTCATAATATAATAATAAAAAATACACAAAAACACATACAGACTAAATACTTCATGATATATAGAAAAAATATAGAAATAATTATTTAGCGTATTCACAGGGCATAGTCAATCGCTAGGTACAGAGACATAGTGAGGACCTTCAATTTTATATACATAGGTTTAAATGATGTATTAATATAACACGTAGGTATAATTTTTATGTAGAATTTATAAACAGGTAGGGTTCTAGGACGATCCTGTGTTTATATTATTTATTAGAAATTAATCCTATAAGGGTCAGGGTCAAAGATATAAACATAGGTTGACATTTAATGCGATACAAAATAATGAAAAGCTTAAATAGATAATATATTTTACGTTGTTATGACGTTGCTTGATGACTTATTAAGAAAGTAATTACGGAACGTCTTTTATACTATAATACAAGCCTATAAATGCCAAGTTAAGTTTTGTTAGAGAATGTTTATGAAAGCTGTTAATTTTGATTTCTAGGTGGCTGCTGTATAGGCCCTATAGATCTGGGGACACGGTAGTGTTGTCATCAAACAGAACGAACATTGAAAATAGCAAGGCCTTCATTATTCGTGAAAAAAACACGACCTAAAAGTAAATTGCAATACACAAATTAAAACCATTTTGATTTAGTGAAACATTCTAAAACTCAGCTTTATTAAGATAAATGCAAGTCAAACTTTAGAAAACGAAAAGCTATTAGCCAAATAGAAGCGAAACGGCTGAAAGCGTAGTGTAGTGCTAATTTTACAATCACGTGAACGTGTATAGAGAAAACCAGAGCCCGTAACGAAAAACGGTTTGTAGAAAATGTAGAAATGCCTTTAAGAGAATCGTCTCAGTGTTTTTTTCCCAAACAAACGGCGTCAATGGATTCCATCCCCTAAACTTCAACGGATCCCTGTGTAATTTTGGTATAGTGTCAGGAACACCAAAAACTAGTTCCGTATGTTTTGATTTTTCTGATATTTTTAGTAAACAAAAAGATATTTGACAGTAAATATCAGAATTTTTTGCCAAAAAAATTCTCAACATTTAAGAGGTGACTGTTGAAAAACTAAGAACAATTATGGAAAAAAACAATACGCTTACGAATCGATAGAGACCAAAAACGTACGATTTCATTAAGTTTTGGGGTATGAATCCATACAGGCCTAAACTCACAATTTTGGAAATAAAACTCGACATTTTGCCAGAAAGCTGCAATTGTCCCTTTCGCACAAATCTGAGGCGGGTGGTCGACATCGAGACAGCTTGAAAAACAACTAAGACGCTAGTCCAAACTGAGACGCTAATATTCTTAAGAGGGAAGAATAGCTTCGCGATTATAGCGAAATAGGGATTTAGGAAAACATTTGCTATCGCTCGCGCGCTCAAGCTCCCGGGCATCACGTGCGATAGAGACCGTTGCAGCTTGCGATTGACAATAGGTACTTTTCTTGTTGAAATTTGCATTTCGGGAGAAAACATTTTCCACTAACTAAATCATAACAAATCACTTTGATTTTGGTGTCGATCGGTTCTGCATAATATATTCTAGGTTTATAGGTTTAGCTTTTAAAAATAAAATACATTGCTTTTTGTAGAACAGACGGCTTAATTCGACAAAATTTTAATACAAAAATAACGTTATCCGAGGTATGTACCTATAAGTTTTAATCTATAATGAATTTTAAAAAATTGAAAAGCTATAAACCTAGTGGTTCATTCTGTTAATAACATACTAAAAATCATTCAGATATGAAAATATTTAGAGGTGGAAAAACGTTTTTTCTTTTTGTATGGACAAGCAAGTACTATTCTTCCTTCTTAAGGCGACTACAGCACCTAAGCTACGATTTTATGATGCGTAGATAAGCATGACGCACTGCATGAAATCGAAGAAAAAAAGACTACGGTAATATTTAGGACATAAACTAGATAAGTAGTTTGCTGAAAACATGATTCAGCACTTTTGGTTCGATAGAAAAAGCTCACAAAGTCACCTCTAGATACCAATATTGTGTATCTTTTAAGCTGTAAAAACGATAGTAAAATGCACATAGGAACTTGAATTTGCTATCAAAATGTTCGTGATTGAACACTCTCGATAAGTAGTTAAGGCATTTTTCGATTTAAGCTGTTTTATCTCATTTTTCCGACATGTTTTTACGCTCGCACGCTTTCATAGTCCGTAAACTTCGTGTATCGACACTGTTCGCACTGCAGGCCCAGGCCTGTTGAGAGACGGAGATGGCACTATTCCTATGTGTGCTGCCTTTATCGGGTGCTGTAGACGCCTTAAGAGAAAACGTGTTAATCAAAGGTCGAGGGCCCGCCGCACCGCAACACATTAACACCGTTGTTTTACAACAGATTAGCACCCTATTTGAACCCACTATGACTCTTAAAATAGAATTATGCCTACTCGATTGTACAAGTTATATTCTAGGATTGTTAGATTTGAAACTAGGTAGTGGTGGACTTACATCTGACTGAAAAGATCTCATTTTAAATAAAAAGGAGAGAAATAATTTTTTTTATTGACGTCGTTAAACATTGGTAGACAGTTCTTAAAAGTTATTTAATACTAATTATAATCTAATGAATCCACAAAGCTGGTGTTCCGTGGAAAACCCTTAGCTCAACATCGTTGCTAGATTTTTTAAATAATATTAAGTATTTTTTTCCTCCATCTCGTTATCAGTTTGAAACAGGTAGAACGATATCACAAAATTATGTCACACGTCTAAAATAGTGTGCCAATAAAGTATATTGTATTGTACTGTATTGTATTGTAAGGTCCGTATTACAGAACGCAACTCAGATTCTGATTTATACTTGAGTAGCAGTTGTATTTATCATTTTGATAGTGAGAGAAAGTGACAATTAATACTTAAGTATAGATCTAGACTTGAGTCTCCTTTAGTAATACGCCTAAATCTATGTTTGCAATTCAAAAAATTGGCACGAATAATCAACATTAGATCATTCTAGAAATGCGCGGCGTTTTCACTCCCTCGCAGTCTAGGTATTCTCAGGTTAATGGCACAAAGTTAGTGCCAGGTCTATTTTAGCAAGTCTATGACGATAACGGACCTTGGAGGTTCAGGTCATTTCTCTTCAGTTATTTCTACGATTTTATTGAAATTAAATGTTCGTCAGTTGTGATTCTGGTTTCCTGTTGCTATTCGTGCTCTGTGTTTCATTTTGTATTTTTAGTTTTTGATGTGCTATCTGAAAATCTTTTTTGTGATCTAGATTTCTCTGATTTTTTATATATTTTTTGCGATCGATATGTAAAATAAGCTTGGCACACATGTAATTACTCTAAAATTAAAATATATATATATATATATATATATATTGGATTGCTTAAACCGACTGAACCAATTTATATCAAATAAGTATAGCTAAGAACCGTCTCGATTACGTCAGCTCTCAAAAAAAAAATCGCATCGAAATCGGTGCATTCGTTTAGAGTTTAGGAGCTACGATGCCACAGACAGACACACAGATATACGGATATACCTATACAACACACAGATACACACGTCAAACTTAAAACACCCCTCTTTTTTTGTCGGGGGTTAAAATTTTAAAACCGCGATATCGTTACCGCAAAGTTTTGATTCCCCGTTGGTGTTGCAGTATTGTTTTAAAAAAGTTTGATTGTTATAGGTAATTATAAACTAAAAAGCTTGTTAATTCACATATTTTTGTTATACTATACTATGTACCTATATTTTGTATTTTTTTTTCTTACCAGCCCGTATACGTGCCTTCGAAACACGAAGGGCATTCAGGCCATAGTCCACCGCGCTGGCCCAATGCGGGTTGGTGGACCGCTCGTCTTTCGATAATTTTCTTGGACGGGCGGGTTTCATCACAATGTTTTCCTTCACCGTTGAGCAAGTGATAATTAGAAATCCGTACATAAATCCGAAAAGACGAATTTAGTGGTACAGACCCGCACCAGGCTTTGAACCCACGACCTTCGGATTACAAGTCTGGCTCATTACCAACTGGGCTATCACCGCTATTGTAATAAATATCTCGGTGAAATTCCTTTTGGTCGTAACACCCACCAAAAGACTCCACAAAAATGTACCTAATTAGGAAAATCCAAAATAAAATACAATAAATGAGGTGTTCCCGAAATATCTTATTCTCAGAAAATTAAGTAGGTATTTTGCAATTCTCGTATTTTTTTTCATCTACCTATTCGAGTATGTATTGTAATTATTGATATACAATAAAAAAACTTTATACCCAATCTCAAAGAAACGTCAACGAAAAACTGTCCGAGCTTTCGAACGAACTGACGGATGAGTGAGTACATCAGTGAGCAGGATAAAAGAACAGAACAAAAGAATGAAAGAGTGAGAAAACCTAGCAATAAAATAAATAAATTTATAAAATAAAAAACCCGACAGCTTACTAAAAACTGAAAAGAAACAAACAAGTAAGTTCAGTAGTCGAGACTTTTGTTACCTATTGAATATTATTAAATAACGTAAAGATTTTAACAGTTGGGACCCATCAAAAATCCGGCGTCCTAATAATGGGTTTTATTTTACACTTTTTAGTTAGGATCAGATATTTATATTTGTTTATTTATTTTCTCATTAGTTGTATATAATGTATCTCACTTGCATAAAAATTGAACAATTTCCGCATTAAAACCCTATCTTTAAGTGAAAAATCGTAAGTAACCAACTTTAAATGGTCATAGATCCTAAACGGTAATTCTGATTGAAAAACGATATGAGAAACCTAACAATCATCAAATACCTATTCAACGATACCCCACTTGACATAGTTTTTCGATCTTATTTTTTTCATTTTCGCATGATAGCGTTCAAAATCGGCCATTTTTGATTTTTCCAAATTTTTATACTTTCTATGACACTCGCGCCGTTATGACGAATCCAACGACGTACCATTTATCAAAATCGGCTCACGCGTTTGGTCTAAATAGTGCCACACAGGTACAAACCCACATACTTACATACATAGGCTGATAGACACATTTTTGCGTCGCGCAGTCGGGTAAAAAGAATGCCCAATCATTTGCCGCGGACACTTTTTCTGTCAATGATTGTAATTTATATAAAAATTACAAAAATTACATATGTCAAATAAAATCAGCCAAATTTTCACCTTTTTTGAACCTTTTTTTTATTACAAACAACGAGGCACTCTTTGCCACAATACAAACGAAGATGCGATCTACCTTGGCGCATAGGTGCCATAACACTTGCAGCATTACCACGTTGAATGACACTATGAATGAATGACACAAAGTATGAACAGGAGCGGAGGTCACAATTCTTATCCCAAGACGCTGACCTAACTCGGCGATGAAACCCCTGGCCTCACTACCCTATCTCTCTGCGGTTTCCACAAGAGAATTGACCATACTTCCATGCTGGACTGGGAGTGAAAGAAAAACTTAGAGTGTGCCAGCTACTAACTCTTCCCAGGTATACAGTAAAAATCTGTAAGTGGGATTTCGAGGGTTTTGCTGTATAATGGGCAAAAGGCTGACCACCTCTCACCATTATACAACTTGTTCCATCTGATACCCTCACAACATGTGTCAAACGTGGCATCAAGTGGTTCTAGAACCCCTGATGCTCTGTCTACCCCGTTAGGGATTATAGGTGTGAACGTATCTATGTATGAGAATTGACCATTTACAGCTGTAAACCGACGGCCGGTTTGGTCGTGTGGTAGTGACGCTGCTTCTTGATCGGCGGGTCCTGGAATCGATCTCCAGTCGGGGCAAACATTTGTGTAAAAAAAACCAGATGTTTGTTCTCGGGTCATGGGTGTTTGTGTTTGTCTTTATGTGTGTTCCGAGGGACCCACGACACAAGGGAAAACCTTAGTGTAGGCCTTTGAGTGTGTAGCGTTTGTATTGTATTGTATATTTCCTATCTTGAGGATCGGGAATTTTGTCAACTTCTGTCACCAATTTTCAACTATAACTGTTCAATCATCCTCATAACAAGTCACTACCGGTCAGCGCCTCTCTCAAGTGACGCAAACATCTTACCCAATTTAATTGTAGACTTAGATTAAGGCCTATAGTCTCAAGTGTTGATCTATACTTAAGTATTGATTATCTCTTTCTCTCACTATCAAAATGACAAAGTCGACTGCTACTTAAGTATAGATCAAATTTGAGTCGCTTTCTGTAATACGGACCTTAGGCTATTTGTGTGAGATAAGTTTAGAATATTCTGCCTAACCCGATAGGCATTACAGGCGTGAGCGTAAGTATGTATATAATTTTAAACTACATAGTTTTGAGGCATTGATAACTTATAACTTTACTTCTTGGATTACCCCTTTCACTTTGTCACATTTTGAACACATATAAGGTCCTAATTTATTAGTGACTTTCCTTTTAACACGTTATTGTGTAGGTCAAAATATATCATTTGAGTCAAAAAACAAAGGCATAATATTAAATTGAAAAGGTCTTGAAAAATTTTGTTATGATATTTTTTCATTACTATGATGAATAAACCCATCCTATCAAACGTAAATAATAATGGCAGTAGTGGAGCGGGCGAGCGGGGAGTGGCCGGCTTCAAGTGATATAGAACCATTCCTTTATCTTTAAATGGAATTTTTTTTTTTTGATAAATTTTATTTTAAGATAATTAAATTTTATGTTGTTTTTTGGAATACTATTATCCTATACAATAACGTCTTTGAAGGAAAATCACTAATAAATTAGGACCTTATATTGTAACAAGTCTTGATCTATACTTAAGTATTGATTGTCTCTTTCTCTCACTATCAAAATAACAAAAACGACTGCTACTCAAGTAAGATCAGAATCTGAGTCGCGTTCTGTAATACGGACCTTACAATACAATACAATATAGTATTTTATTTGCACACAGACGTGTGACATAATTTTGTCTGTCACCTTAGACGTGTGACATAATTTTGTCTGCTACTTATTTAAATACTAGCTTTCCGCCAGTGGCTCTGCCCGCGTGGACTACAGGTTATATCGTGCCCAACTGTGGGATAAAACGTAGCCTTTGTCCTTTTCCAGGCTCTAATCAATCTCTTTGCCAAATTTCATCAAAATCGATTCAGTAGTTTATTCGTGAAAGACGGACAGAGAGACAGACAGAGTTACTTTCGCATTTATAATATTAGCTTTCCGCCCGCGTGGACTACAGGTTATATTGTGCCCAACTGTGGGATAAAATGTAGCCTATATCTTTTCCCAGGCTCTAATCAATCTCTGTGCCAAATTTCATCAAAATCGGTTCAGTAGTTTAGGCGTGAAAGACGGACAGAGAGACAGACAGAGTTACTTTCGCATTTATAATATTAGCTTTCCGACCGCGTGGACTACAGGTTATATTGTGCCCAACTGTGGGATAAAATGTAGCCTATGTCCTTTTCGAGGCTCTAATCAATCTCTGTGCCAAATTTTATCAAAATCGGTTCAGTAGTTTAGGCGTGAAAGACGGAAAGACAGACGGAGTTACTTTCACATTTATAATATTAGTAAGGTAGTAAGGATTGGGTCATTAACTCATTACATATTTGGTAGATAGGAGAAAGGTAAAGTCTACGACGGTCGGCACATTTTGGACACGCACTGACGTAGGATGGCTAACTAGTCCTTATTCCTTATCTGTATGATAAAGTAGACTTTGATTTATCTAGGTTTTGTGCTAGGTCGTTGACTAGTGTTAAATCGAGCTGATGGAAAGAAAGGTTGTCCTCTAATAGAATCGTCTTCTCGGATGTCACTCAATCAACTTTCCCTAAGGAAGCTATGAGATAAAATTCTCAACAACAATTTTGACTTCTATTTTGTAGGCAATCAGCTGATCACTCAAGCTGTATGTGGCATCTACATAGAAACAATGGCACTTTTGTCTTATAATTAACTATGAATTATAAGTACAGTTCGTTCACACAGTACAGTCCAACAGATTAACATAATTACGAAGACTTAAAAGGGAACTTACAATTTGATACATGGTCGATAGCCAATACTGGTGGCAGGTAATTTGGCTTATGAATTTTAAAGGGCATGGCTTAATTACGAAGTACAGAGGCCAGCGCATCAGGTTGCTCCATTTTCATTGAAAAACCGCTCTTATCTATCACAACAGCACAGAGTGCACGCGTGTGGTAGCCTGAGTTGCGGCCGTCCGTACAATTTTTTATTTGACAACCATTTTGGCGAAAGATTATTTAGTATGCAGTATTTAAGTACTAGCAGGTATCTTTCCCAACTCACCCATGGTTTGACGGCAGGTTTGGTTAAGTGGTAGTGGCGGTACCTCTTGATCGACGGGCCCTGGGTTCTATTCCCAGTCGGGTCGTGGATGCTCGTATCTCTCTTTGTAAATGTTCCAAGGGTGTCCCTTGGGACGACACAAGGGAAAATCTAAGTGTAGGCCTTTAAGTGTGTAGCGTTTATTATTATTATTGTTATTATGGTGGTCTTAAGGATCGAACCGAATCTGAAAAGATGCGTTCGCAAATGAAAATAAAAAAATAGGTGAATAATACAAAAATAAATGATTTCACGTTTCCGAAATCATTCGAGTTGTTTATGTTTAACGTAAAAAAAACAAGTTATTTCAAGTAACATATTATGCGCGTTTATCCTATTTTTATTTTGCTAGCAGGCTTATTTAAAAAAAAAATGGTATAAAAGGTGACAACAATCAAGTTTGAAATACGACTTAATTTAATTAAAGTAACTTAAATTCCAACGAAACCTTTAATTCCGTAAATACCACATCCGCATTTTAATCCATACACTAGTTGTTAAGTAAATACAGTCAATGGAAACGCGAAACACTTTCACAGATAGCGAGGTTAGGATATCAATAAATCTTTTAAGACAAGAAAATATACACATCAACTCGGTCTAGGGATATTGCACGATTTTTCATACAAAAGAGGTCTGTTTGAGAAGCTCGAGATACGTGGAGGGCTAAAATTTTCAGACGAGTAGGTGCTAAACCTGAATCTTGAATTCTAGTCAATAAATTTTGTTGTTCTTGAAATTTGTGAAAACGTGACGGAAACGAAAACGAAAATGCACTTTTTGCCTGCTTTTTGTATGAAAATGGTCGAATTTACGCAATTTTTTTTTCATTTTCGTTACGTTTAAACAAATTTCAAGTATAACAAAATGTATTTACTAGAATTTAAAATTCAGGTTTAGCACTTGCTCGTCTGAAAATTATAGCGCTACATATATCTCGAGTATGCTTTTATAGCTTCTCAAACAGACCCCTTTTGTATGAAAAATCGTGCAATACCCCTAGACCGAGTTGATGTGTGTATATGTCTGTATTATATTAAACTAGCTTTCCACCCGGCACTTCTTTCTCGTGGGAATTTGGGAAATTATGTAGCCTATGTTTTAATTCAGGGTGTCAACTACCTCCATACCAAATTTTATCAAAATTGGTCCAGCCGTATGGGCGTTAAAGAGTAACAAACATCCATACATCCATACGCCCTCACAAACTTTCGCATTTATAATATTAGTAGGAATTAGTAGGATAGAACTAGCTCCCCGCCCGGGACTTCGAGAATAAATAATACACATAAACCTTACTCTTGAATCACTCCGTTCATTGTTGAAAACCGTATGAAAATCTATTTAGTAGTTTTGAGTTTATCGCGTTCAGACATACAGACAGACGTGGCGGGGACTTTGTTTTATAATCTAGTATAATATTATTGTCAAAGCTCTTTAAATTATAACTCAAAATTAAAGATTTTGCATCACCCCCGACATTCGATTGATTATAACTTTTAAACGTCTTAATCAATTTTAATCAAATATTGAGTCGAATTTCAATTGCAATTTATTTATTCAATTAAACACAGACAAAATGATATCATGACAGGCTCGGGGCCCAAATCGATAGCATTATAATAATCTTACACAATTTTATACTTAATTAATTTTACAGGTTTTTAATAGCTAACACAGCATATAAAACATATTTTAAGTTGTCCACAATTTTCAAAAAAAGAATGTTTAATAATATCTAATAAATAAAAAAGAATGTCTAATAAATGTCAAAAATTTGCCAAAAAAATTTACATAAAATGTCAAAAAATATATTATTACTCATTTAAAATCACTTAGTCAGATAATTTAAAATAAAACTAGAAATTTTGGTTAGAGGGGTAAAGAACAAATCTATTTCGTCATATTTAGAGACTTCATTCAGTATGTACAGCGCCTCCGTAACGGGAGCATGCATTAATATGTTGGTCCTACTCGGAGGGACCCTAAAAACGCGAGCACGCGGTGCTACACGTAATCGCGGATTTGGCAATTGTTAATTCCGTGCCAAAAATGAAAAAAAATAAAGGTAAACCACGGGAAAGCGGACTGAGTGTAAGACAGACAGACGGACATACATAGCAAAGCTATAAGGCTTGATTAAAGTTTGACTACGAAACGCTAAAATGAATGATGCCATAATAAAATGAATGATGACAAATTAAACTCTAGCCTTTAAATTTAAAGCAGGTATTTCAAATTGAGGCCTATTTGACCGTCCACATATCTCATTGATATACATCAGCACGTATATATCGTATAAATTTGATTAGCAACACACTACAGGGTAGAACATTTCTCAATGAAACCACGGCCTTGGACTTGTGTCTACAGCGCGTCCAAATATTCTAGAGGCCTCCGAAGGATATTTATTATGTATTATTATGATATTTACATTTAAATATTTTGACGACATTTTATAGTTAGTCTGATAAAAATGACGTTTCTTATTAATCTATATGGTAACCTGGCACTACTGTACTAAATTTTTAAAACTGACATTCTAGCGTTAATTGTTAAGTCCTAATAACTCTAAAGTTACAACATAAATTATGACCCCGACATGTCGCTTATAACTCTCAAACGACTGAACCAATTTTGATTAAATATAGCTAAAATCCATCTCGATTACGTCAGCTTTTATACATTAAAAACGCTTCTAAATCGGTCCAAGCTTCGACGACAGATACACAGACACGTCAAACTTATAACACTTATTTTTTGTTGGGGGTCAAAAACTATATTTTGGTCTCCAATATCATGTAATGACAGATGCAAGCAATATGTAACTAACGGGATTTTTTTATTACTATTTCGGCCATAACTTTTTTCGTTTTTGACTTTTACGAATAATTCTTTTTGCACGTTAGAGCTCTCGTGAATACGCGTCTTTTGAGGCTTTGAATATCATATCTTTACAACTCTCTGAGATATCGACGGCCGGTTTGGTCGAGTGGTAGTGACGCTGCCTCTTGATCGGCGGGTCCTGGGTTCGATCCCTAGTCGGGGCAAACATTTGTGTAAAAAGCAGATGTTTGTTCTCGGGTCATGGGTGTTTGTGTTTGTCTTCATGTGTGTTCCAAGGGACCCACGACACAAGGGAAAACCTTAGTGTGGGCCTTTGAGTGTCTAGCGTTTATATAAGGGGATCGCACTTTTTGGTGAATCGGAGCCTATACTTGAGCGAACGAAAAGATATTTCCAATATCAAAATGCCCCGACAAATAAATGGGGTTTTATAAGTTCGAAGTGTGTATCTGTGTATCTTTCTGTCTGTGTATAACAACCCAATTCATATGCGCGAACGACATGGCATAGCTAGGTTACCAAAGGCCCTGGGGTAAAAAATAAACTAGCGACCCAACTAAACTATTTAAAATCGTTTTTTCCGTATTCCTCGTGTTCCGAATTCGACGTAAGTACTCCAGATTTGTCGTAATACAGTCGACTCCATAAAAAAAATTAAAAACCAAATCCAAAGTAATTTATTTTAATGAACAAATTAAAAGTATTTTATGAAAAGAAAATAAGAAAATATAACACTTTAAAAGAAAATATCTACCAGAAAATACCTGGAAACGAATGCGTTCCTGGAATTTGGTTAATTAATATTCAGAATGTGGAAGAAGGTTTCACTAGTTAAATTTTTAGTTTGTAAGTCAGAATCCGAGGGACCCTCCGAGCTGGCGAACGAAAACACCCTAAAACCTCAAGTTAATTAGAATCTAATCAATTTGAGGTTTTAGACTAATCAGTACACTTTGGTATTAGAAGTGTAATAAATGCCGCGGCCTCGGTAGGTCAGTGGCACATGATGTCACGTTCCCAGCAAATATTCAGCCAACTACTAAGGCGGAAGATACACTAGTAGACTTCTATTGCGGCCTTGGGAGATTTTTGAACCACAATTTATTTTATAGGTTTAACCTTCGTCTATTTTATTTTATTAGACCGGTTTCTGGGCCGACAATTGCTTTGTGTTTTTGCTGCCCTAGATTTTTTTTCGGTAAATCTAATTTTCGTTAAAAGTTTCGGGTTTTTGCAAATGTGACTGACTGTCACCTGCCGAATACAGTTGACAGAAGATTATTATTAGATCTATATAACTCTAAAATTATAAATTGTGTAGATATCACTCCCGATATTCGATTGCTTGTAACTTTTAAACGGCTGAACCAATTTAGATCAAGTGTAGCTAAGAATCATCTCGATTACGACAGCTTTCAAACAAAAACAAACCGCATTGAAATCGGTCCATTCGTTTAGGAGCTATGCTGCCACAGACAGACACACAGATACACAGACATAGATACACAAATGTCAAACTTATAACACTCTTTTATTTTGTCGGTGATTAAAAATACTACATAGACAGCTAAAGATTTTCTCTAATTTAAAAAAAAAATTACCTCATAGAAGCTTAGGGAAATTGGCGTCAGCCTATTTAGCTACATTATGTAAGGATATATTTACAGGCGCCTACATAGTTTCAACTTTCTGTTTAAAGTATATATAACTAACTTTTCGCTCGGGACTTCATTCCCGTGGGAATTTGGGATAATTATGTAGCCTATGTGTTAATCCAGAGTATCAGCTACCTCCATTCCAAATTTTATCTAAATTGGTCCAGCCGTTTGAGCGTGAAAGAGTAACAAACATCCATACTTCCTCACAAACTTTCGCATTCGTTCCCGTGGAAATTCGGAATTTTTTTTTAGCCTTTGTTACTCAGGGATAACGTAGCATTCTAATATCGAAAGAATTTTTCAAATCGGTCAAGTGGATTTTAAGTTTATTAGTTACATACAAAAAAAAACAAATCTTTCCTCTTTATAATTTTATTTATTTTATTTTAACAGTTTATTGTACACAAGGAAAAATCACAAATGTTACAGACAAATAGAAAAACGAACACAAAAGGCACAGCTTATTTCTTTAAGAAATTTCTTCCAGCAGGCCTGGGACAGTGAGAGGCGTAAAATAAATAAAGACAGACGTGCACAATTAACCACTGAAATCTAAATACTAATATAAACTACATAAAAATACAACTACACATACATATAATATATAAATAATTTATATAAATACACAGACATATATTTTATACATACATAAGCAATACATATAATATTATGTTCATTATACTGAAGGGAAAGCAACAGATACATAATGTTCCTTTAATTTCTTTCTTATAATATTAGTGTGGAAGTAGGAAATTCAAAATATTCTGTCCATCTACTTGTACAACAAGCCTTAGACTCACGTCACGCCTTCCTCAGACACGTTTAGAATAATTGCCGGTTGCTAAGGAGGATTTTATAAACCACACATGAATGGACATATTGGACATACGCAAGCCCCAAACGCCGAGATTCAAGCATGTCACACACATACATAAACAAAGCCTTGTTGGCACACGCACACACAGGTTAAAATGACCTTTCGTGAATTACATTTTCGTTCAATTTGATCGCGCTTTAAAAGCGCGAATGTAAACGTAACAAAAATTTAAAATTTTGTTTCGCCTCCGACATTCGATTGCGTATTACTTCTAAACCACTTAACCAATTTTGATCAAATATAGCTTAGAACCATCTCGATTACGTCAGCTTTCAAACAAAAAAATCGCATTGAAATCGGTCCATTCGTTTAGGAGCAACAATGCCACAAACAGACACACAGTTACACACGTCAAATAACACCCCTCTTTTTTTTCGGGGGTTAATAATAAAAATGAGTTGAAGGTGGAATATTGTCTCATTGATTATCTTACCACTCATATAGTGGCTATCGTTTCGACTTAGGGCAAGCGAGTCAAAAGTGGGAAAAGGTAAAGTGAAATTGGTTTGAAGATATAAGTATGGCTTCGTTATTCTTTGAGAGGACTGTTGTCACATTTGGACACATTACAATAGAGCACTAATAGCTCCATTGGCGCTATTTGATGTTACATAAACTGGACATCAAGCTGGACAAAGGCGGTTCCGTCACGACAAGATCAAATATGTTAATCCTGATCTGCTTTTGTCTGTAGAAGGTTCTTTGACCGATCAGAGCATCGTTTGAGTAGTTGATGACGGTATCAGTGGTTTATAGGTACTCGTCAAAGTGTTTCTCTGTTCAGTTTTCTTCACTGTTTCGAAGAGAGGGCCCTGCCTTACGGTGGGGACGTCTGTGGTCTGATACTGCATGTGGTTCTCAAAGCTGGGGAAAGGGTTGCCCGTGTTTCTAAGAGGTTATCCTGTTTAGGGTAGGGGGACCTGAGGGTGATCAAAGTGGCAATTTATCACGAGCGTTTCCGTGCTTCAGAGGGCATGCAGTAAGCAGTCGGTCCCGGCTATTGTCGATTGACTACAGTCGTTAAACCAAGTTAGAGGCCATTTGGCGGTTTGAAAATTCTGACTCCAGGATTAGTTAAATTTGCCACATGCTTGATTATATCTACACGATAAGAAGATGACTCTGTATTGTAAAGTGGTCCAGATAATCCAATGTAATTTTAGATACTTCACAAGCAATTTCGTGTAACTTGTTGGCTGCCGTATCAACCGTATCAAACGATAACCATTAAATTAAATTAAAAATAATTTATTTTGGAGGAGTCCAAAAATTGTTAGCGTAAAGTGTGTCCTATACATCATTTTATGTAAAAATCTTTTAAAAATCTTCCGGCAACTCCATGTAACAAACTAAAGACGATTTTAAAATAAATCATAGATTAATTACAAATGTGCGTACATTTGCACAATTTTTGACTATTGTATGTCAACATTTGAAATTTAAAATTCGCATTTAAAAGTGTAATTGGTTTTGGGTATATATATGTATTTGTAAAAAAAAGGTCGTTAATGTATTAATCAAAACAAGAGATGCTTAAATCAATTCTAAAACTGGAATAAATTTCGCGATTTTTGTATGCGTACAGTTCAGAACTTAGGAGATGTTAATGACTGTGTATAATTATTTATGATCCTCTAAGATAAATAATCGCGATAAGGGTCAAAAATTGAGGAGTCCCGAGAGAGGACATTTAATTAAGGGAAAGTACAAACAGAAGCAATTTAATTTAGTAATTCTATACAGTCGAACTTGTAACCTAGATTTTTTAAATCATTCATCTACTGAAGTGGATCTCCATTGTATGACTGGTGCTTGTCAATTATTTTGAAAAAAAAAACCTATTGATGGTTTCTTTAAATGTATATTGGGTGTCTTTTAGTCAGTTAGCGAAAATTAAGGATTTTCAGCCCACGGAACTGAACAAGATGAGGAAGATAGGTGGAAATATGAAAAAAAATCACTTCTATGGGATCGTTCAACAATACGTGCTCATTTTTGGCCGTTTTTTTTAACCCTTCTGATCACAGCGTAATGTTTTATTTTTAACCCCCCCCCCTCCTCGCCTTGATTACGTAATCTTCGTCCGTGCTTAAAATGTTTGCTGTTTATTAGAACTGACACATGTCATGTTTCTATGGGTCTTAAATGACCTAAATTTGGGAAGAGGGTGTGTCATTTGTCAAAATGCAAAAGGTAAGAACTAATTAAAAGTATTCCCCCCCCCCCAAATAATCTAGATGTATATACAAGCACCCGACACCCCCCCCCGGTGATCACGTAATTGTTGAATGATTCCTATGTGGCACGGATGAGTTAAAGGAATATCGAGAAACTAATCAATTTAGAGAGTTGTCCTAGAGTTGAGTAATTTGTTTGATGTTACCAACCTCTTCATTGGTCTATTCTGCCTGCAAAAAAAACTTTGGTAGTAGTAATTGTTTGTTGTTGTACTTGCGTGGTGAGGTATACTTAGCGTCATGAGCCACTGACCTAGCGAGGCCGCTTTGTGTATGAAATCAGCGTCTGTTAAATATTGCGTCTATTTTGCTGCCATTGATCTTATTAGTACCTTCTAGTTTTTATCACTATTTGCTATTTTGACTACCGAATCCGGCACTGGAATAGATTCTTTCATCATTGACGGATTTGCTTCTATGTGACACGTTAGTTTCTGAGTTTAAACTCAAATTAACTCAGTACTTCCTTATAATTTTGAAGATTTTCAGATAAAAAGAAAAGTCAATGGCTTAAAATTTGCCGAAAAAGGTTTTTTTGGCAATTGGAAATGTGGGTCTGACCCACAGAATATGTACTAACCATCAAAAATGCCTGTCTGATAATTTAATCTTAAACTTTACCTTCTTCTTCTTATCGTGTAGGTATAGTCATGTGTGTGGCGAACTTGGCTAACCCTGGTGTCAGAGTTTTCAAACCGCACAATGGCCTCTGACTTGGTTTAACGACTGTAGTCAATCGATAACAGCCGGGACCGACAGCTTAACGTGCTCTCCGAAGCACGGAAACGCTCATGATAAATTGCCACTTTTGGTCACCCATCAGGTTCCCTGCCACTGAGTACGTTGCTTATCCTCACTGATCGGTTGAGATCAGCGAGCGCCACTGGGCTACGAGCGCTTAACTTTACCTAAACAAAAACTATCAAATCATCTCTTTCAGCAGGACAGTCCTATTTTTATAGTATTCGACGTACGAGTTTAGTTTCACTTTATCACACTAAATTGAATATCCCTTTTAAGGAAAACTTAAGATCGATCACGTAACTCTTTACATCGAACAAAAACACTTAAAACCTTCCGAAAAACCATCTGAAAGTTCAATCACGTTTCAAATGACTGTGTAATTCTTAACTGCTTTTGGTTTAACTTTTTTACAAAGGTACACAGTTACTTAGTATCTTAATAATTTTCCTTGTTCTCAAAGGTTTTTTCTATTTATTTTGTTTTTTATACCAGTTCGTCAACTTCGTGATGTCACTATTTGGGTGGCACGTGAATTTTTTGTGTGGTGGAAACTACTTGGTAATTTGAACTCAATTGACTGGTGTTTTTTTTTACTTAAAATTTGTTAGCGAAACTTTAGAGGGTGATCTTTACCATGAAATTGAACAACGTTCCCTAAGGAACCTATTTTGCAAGTCTCAAAAAATAACGACTTCTCATATAAAGGCAAATGCTGATTGCACATGTATGGAGATGCGATTGTTTTTGAAGTAAAACTTCTTTAGCGGCGTTGTTAAACACGTGACCCTGATCGAAAATTCGTAAGACGGAGGGGTGTTTAATAAATATAGGACATTAAAACTGCGGAAGTCAAGATGTCACCCGGTGCCAGCTTTGAAAAAATTAAATTAAATATTAATGCACAACGTTAATGTCAAGTTTTAACTTCTGCCGGCACTCCCGGAGTGGAACCTGTTGTTTTTTGTTCAGATTCCGACCTATGGTCTTTGGGGAAAAGCAGTTTAATTTCGTAGGCTGATTTAGATCCTTGATTTTCTTCAACTTATTAAAAATCATCCAATATTAGTTGTATTACGAACGTTTATATGTTTTGATGAACATATAATAGGATTTCGTGAAAAAACTGGACAGTTATTAAACTACTGTATTGCATGTATAAGTGCATATCACAAACAAAAACCGTGACAAATATATACAAAACATGCCAAAATATCAACAAAGAACAATCAAATGTAACCTTGAGAAACTACTGATCCTAGTACTGAAGGCGGCGAAGGAAGTTACTCTAATAAGATGAACCCAACCGTAGCTAACGTAGCTAGGCCTAACGTAACTACAGCTGGCGTAGATAGTGTTAAGAGAAAATCGTTCGACGACACAAGTGAAACATCACTACCAATCCACACAACACTAAACGGCCACTTGACAGATCGTTTTTTTCGCGCGTAGATCTGAGATTATGTGTTCTTGCATTGTAATTTATTAATTATCGAATTAAAAGAACTGTATAATGTTTTAGTCCAACAATAGGTACCGCCCAATGTACGCAAACACCCCACTTTGTGTACACATCAACACGGTCTAGGGATATCGCACGATTTTTCATACAAAAGATGCCGGTTTGATAAGCTATAAAAGCATACTCGAGATACATGGAGGGCTATAATTTTCAGACGAGCAAGTGCTAAACTTAAATTTTCAATTCTAGTCAGTAAATTTTGTTTTACTTGGAATTTGTGAAAACGTGACGGAAACGAAAATGAAAATACACTTTTGCCTGCTTTTTGTACGAACATGGTCGAATTTAAGCAATTTTTTGTTCATTTTCGTCACGTTTTCACAATTTATTGACTAGAATTGAAAATTCAGGTTTAGCACTTGCTCGTCTGAAAATTATAGCGCTCCAGGTATCTCGAGTATGCTATTATAGCTTCTCAAACAGACCTCTTTTGCATGAAAAATCGTGCAATATCCTTATACCGTGTTGATGTGTGTATATCCAAGTTCGTGCTAATTTTAACCTTATCATTATCACCAGTTGACCAGGAAATTTGATGGATACCTCACTGGGTATCGCTCACTGGGTGCTGAGGCTGACAGAAGAACAGCGCTGTCCTGTGGCAGCATACGCTGAGTCAGCACCCTTTATATACAGTGTTTCCTTTGTTTTATTATTTAGTTATAATTTGTATTGACTTATTTTGTTTTGTTGTGTTTTAGTTTGTTCTGTATTTAACTGTGTGTAAATAAAGTTCTTACCTTCTTATCTTATCTTATTTCATTGTTTCGGAACCTACTGTACGAATTTCTGCCTAAGTCCTTACTAATATTGTATGTATGGATGTATGTATCTTTCACGCTCAAACGGCTTGACCAATTTTGATAAAAGGTATGGAGGTTACTGACACCCTGGATTAACATACCTATAGGCTGCATAATTTTTCCAAATTCCCACGGGAACGAAGTCCCGGGCGGAAAGCTAGTGAAGAAATATTTTTTGGGAAACAAAAATGTCCAGCGCGAATGGGACTTGAACCCACGACCACAGGATTAAATCTCCTGGAGTTCTAACCAACTGACCTATCGTGCCTTCTAGTCGAGTGGCGTTTCTCATTCCCAGGTAAATTACTAATTCCTGGAGTCCTGGGTTCAAGTCCCATTTGAGCCGAACATTTTTCTTTCACAAAAATTATTTGTGAATATCCCTCACGCGGGTACGCGTTTTAAAAATACTATATACTAGCATTCCGCTCGGGACTTCGTTCCCGTGGGAAATTCGAGAAAATTATGTAGCCTATGTTACTCAGGGAGAATGTAGCATCCTAATGGTGAAAGAATTTTTCAAATCGGTCCAGTAGTTTTTAAGTTAATTCGTTACATACAAAAATACAAATCTTTCCTCTTTATAATGTTAGTGTAGACTACCATCCCACTCGGGACTTCGTTCCCGTGGGAATTTGGGAATATTATGTAGCCTATGTTACTCAGGGATGATGCAGCATCCTAATGGTGAAAGAATTTTTGAAATCGGTCCAGTAGTTTTAAAGTTAATTCGTTACATACAAAAATACAAATCTTTCCTCTATAATATTAGTGTAGATTAAAAAAATATCTAAGTATAAAGAATTCTCTGTAGCGTACAAATGTCAACGGTCTTTTCCTTAAAATTGCACAGGATGTTTTTATTCGATTTGAACAAATATTCCGTGGAGGCGTCTTAAGAATTTTCCTTATAGTTTTGCTAAAGTCTCAGTGAGTCATCTCTAAAACGTTTTTGGTTTTAACACTGTTGACCAAATGTTAAAATATATCTACAAGTACTTACCTAATACCTTAACTTGTTCTTTGCCTTCTTTATATGTAGTTGTAGTCGAATAAATTTCCAACTTGATTAACCCTTAATTAGTATTAGTAACCCTTTTCGTGGGTTTTTACATCTTGACAGAATCTTGACAAGTCTACGATCGACTTACTTATCACTATCTGTCACTATCATCTGTAAAAGGCAAGAGAGAGAGAGAGGGAGATGTACTGACATCAGACGCTCCGAAATATCGGTTGTAGGCTTACAGAGTAGATGGAACTGGAACGATACATCTTTACGCACACGTACTGTGAGTCCGTAGCAAAATAACAGTCCTTTAAGACTATTTTTTGTCTCGAGTATTTCCGTGCTTCGGAAGGTTCATTACCGGCGCTCGCTCCCAGCTGTAGTCGATTGACTATAGCTTACAATCGTCAACCCAACTCCGAGGCCATTTGACGGTGTGAAACTCTGACACCAGGATTAGTAAAGTTTGCCACAACTTGTTTATACCAACGCGATAAGAAGGGTTAAGAATACACCATTAACGATCGTTCCAATTTACGCACCAGGTTTATGTATTCAACAAAATACTAAAACATTTTGGACCGCATCAAACCTGAGTTCCGCTGTGTTGGCCCTTTGTTGTATATTCAAAATCGTGTATTAGGTGTGGTACTCTGATATTACGGTAAAATACATTGTAAGATATGCAGATTTTTCGGATTTTTGATTTATAAGTAACGTTCAAACCTGTGAAAGCCTATCGCCACAGTTAAAGAACCATTTTTACCAAAGAGAGACAGACATTATAAGGAGCTGACTACCAACCAGTGCAACGCACAAAAGAAGAAGAATTTCTTAGAAAATTATCAACTTTATGCACTCATGTTTCTAAGTGCCAGTACTACTGCATATCATTTCATATGCCTACTGCATATCATTTCATTTTATTTCATATCATTTCTACTGCGTATCATTTCATTTCAAGAACTGAGTTACCTGCACAGTTTTCTTCCCCACTACACAACACATAAATACGTACTAAGAGTATCAGATTTGTGTTGAGGTATTTTACACCCTACATTATTATTTTACAGTTAAAATTGACATTCAAATAAAAATACATTCATTACTAAATGTACCTGAGCAGATATAAATGAAAGGACGGGGCCATTCGCTTTCATTAGTCGCGCGTGCAAATGGCACCGAACCCACGGTGTTTGCATTAGCATTTCCGTACGCACCTCGTTCTGCGTAGCCATACTGAAGGGGTGTTACACATTTCCATCAGGCACGAGTACTAACCAATTTATTTATTTAAAGGTATACTAACAGCAAGACATATAATGTTTGACAATTAAAACTTATGTATAGGTAAATGTATAAACATGTTTGACAATTAAAAGTATACACAACATTTTCACAGCTAATGGAAAAGATACTCCAAAAGTAACTAGTATAATTTCTCTCCAAAGTTCCCCTCGACCTGTTTTATTTTTTTATTTATAATGGGTTTGTTTTTGACCACAATCTAGCACAAGGGCAAATAGAGCGGGACCCATTCGTAAGAAAGTCTTCAAATAACGATTTTCGTGGGACTCACCTCCGCCATACGAAGTACTGGTATGTACTTATTTGGCATGTTTTCCTGAACTCAAAAAGTGCGGTAGTCACTTTCTGAGGGTATGGAGGGGGTAGCTATGACGTATCAAAGATGGCGGCCGGTCCTATTTTAATTACGCTATATTTAGATAACTACTGGGCAGATTTACTTAAATAGGGTCTCAAATGAAAGATAATCCCTACTAATATTATAAATGCGAAAGTAACTCTGTCTGTCTGTCTGTCTGTTACCTTTTCACGCCTAAACCGCTGAACCGATTTTGATGAATTTTGGTACAGAGATAGATTAGAGCCTGGGAAAGGACATAGGCTACATTTTATCCCACAGTTGGGCACGATATAACCTGTAGTCCACGCGGGCGGAGCCGCGGGCGGAAAGCTAGTTTAATATACATTGTTTTATTCTCAAGATGCATTAGTGTAAAGCTAGTAACTAAATAAATATTTTCAAAAAACGACATTTTGTAAAATTAAACTTTTTTTTACTGTGTGAAAAGAACAGAAACCATTATGGTTACAGTAATTTAGCTTATTATAAAAAATAGCTACACTTATCAGCATTCTAATGAATCTAAAAACGTTTAAATCGAGCTGTAAACAACAGAACTGCAGTCGTCTAAGTGAGCGTGGGTAGCGCCGAACTGACTACGGTACTTAGATTTTGGTACGAATAATCTTGAAAATAACGTGATAAAACGAGTAGAATCACAGCAAAATGAAAAAGTATTATGAACAGGCATATTTTTTTTTTAACAGGCATCTTTTTTTTTGTCAAAAAATTTTCTTCATTAAATAATGATTAAAAAATTCGTAAAAAAAACGAAAAAATTCGTTCGTAAAAATTTACGAACTATTTTCAAAAGTTCTCGTAACAAAAATAACGTTTCGTATCATATCGAAATAAAACTCTTCATACTTGCACGTTCTTGCGTTATATTTCAAAACAAAGGACTCAATGGTACTGGTCTGTACTGATGGACATAAGAGTGTAAACGTACGCACTCGAGGCAGAGGCAGGTCGCTGACGTGCGAGAGTGTACAGCCGCCGTTATATTTTTTACATCAGCAACACTGAGATTCATTCCGAGGAATCCCTGCACCGTGCTGCGCCGTGAACTTTGGCACTTGTCACTTCATTCATTTGAAATCATTTGGTCAGGCCTATGACACTGTTAGTACTAATAGCTGCGAAATGGCGCTGCTATCGCCTTTAATTCGCCATCTTGTGACGTCATGCTGTATGTCAAGATAACCTCAAACTTCCATGATGGCGTCTTGTCACTGAGCAAGTACAAGTACGGTATTATGTATGATTGCTCTCATGGTTCGCACAGGCGTTTACTGAAGTGCATTGCTAAATAAATGCAGTACTTATTATCAGTTTTCGTCGCGGAAATGACTAAAATGCATTTATATTTATTTTATGATTGTCATAAGCATCTTTTGCCATGTGTAACCCGTATTATTACCATTTAGCTTTGATTCCATATAAAATTTTGTTATTTATTTTGTAGGTACGTAAAAAAAATTATTTTCGAGTGTCAAAACTATCAACAACATTTGGTAACAATTTTATATCTAAAATAAATACATTTGTTTTGCAAATTATATTTGTTTTTTTATGACTACTTTATAATAAATGTGAATTTTACAAACAAATGTGAATTACACCTTATTTATTCTATGCCTAAAACTAACAGACTGATTTTGATGGAATGTGCTGCTCTAGATTAATAAATAAGCTACTTTTTATTCTAAAAAAACTAAACCTTATGTTCCAACAAATGGCTTAGTAAGTATTAGTAAATGAAAATATGAACAGTGCTTTCTGCAATTCTTTCTATCGATAAATAGCTAATTCGCTCAGTCGAGCTTTCAGTGAACCGGCTTATCTGCAAATCGTGCCATCGGCAAAAAAATATTATTTAGAACGTCCTTTCGGCGAATTGAGCTTTCGGCACAACAAGGTATCGGCTGAAGATTTTTTCTTTCAGCCGATGGTCGGCGAACAGTGATTTTTATATACATTTTTTTCGTTCAAGAGTAATTCTATGAACCCTTGCGAGCTCGAGTTGAGTGCTTGTGTATTTTATGTTGAGTTTGAAGTTGAGATTCTTGTCACAAATCCTCCTCCGTCGACGATTTTTTTCATCTTAGGTTATTTTTGCAACCTGCTTTAACATGGAAACGCTTAAGTGTTGTGTTGGTGGTTGCGCTGCAACAGGTGAAACGCTACGGTTTTTTTGTTTCCCGAGAAACAGTTATCTAAGAAGTTTGTGGATGTCTTTTCTCGCGCCAACAAATCCTATACTCCTTGAACTCTCTGAAGAGCAATTGTTGAAACAATGCGTTTGTCAAAAACATTTTGACAAAACGCAATTCGATGAAGAAGGCAAGAGAATTCGCTTTTCTTAGACATGTCTCTTCACTGAAAACGGAATTGCTCTGGGTGAACCACTGAGTAAAGTAGGTAAGTCCATAAAATCTGTTACGTATTATTCTTAATTGGACACACTATATCTATTATTTTAATTTTCAAATTCAAAACTTTCCATCACGTGGGTCAGCTACAAAGAGCAGAGAAATGTGTAACCGTGTGATGAACTAATGACACTGGGGTCACCAAAAAAGATAACAATTCAATAATTATAGTAGTCTTTCAAGTTGCCTGACAGCTCCCGCCAAAAAGGTCAGACGTTGATTGATAGACATTGAAAAATTTTATTTTTTCTTTTACTTTTCCATAGATTATCATTGAACCTGGGTGTCACTCAAAAAAGTTCTTATCCACAATTTTTTCACAAAATGGCTGATTGCCATTTATATAAAGTGAAGTGTTCTGCGCTACATGATATTGACGAAATTGTGGCAACACATATGGGTCTATATTTGAGAATCTATCTATTCACTTTTATTTACTAGTTCTGGAAATAGGTTAAGCCTTTAGCGAAGTACCTATTCAGTTGTACAACAACTCAACTATAAGTACCATAACCTCGCCTCTCGTGAACTGACTAGATGTCTTACCACTGCAATACAGATTTATTCCTAGTGCAGGGTGAGTCGGCTGACAGTCTGTCCCATGAAGAAAACCAATAGGCATATTTATTACCCACTGTACTTTAAAACCTGTACCTACTGCTTTTAAGTATTTAAGTAATGTTAGTTATTACTACCCAGTAGCATGTCAAAGATTTATTTGTTTGTTCTCGGGTTATGGGTGTTTGTTTTTTTTTTGTGTGTTTCAAGGGACCCACGACACATGGGAAAATCTTAGTGTGGGCCTTTGAGTGTGTAGCGTTTATTTATTTGTTTATTTATAATTATTTTCGAGAGAAAAATGAGGATGATACCCCAGAAATGACTTTGGTGATTGGAAGGGCTGGTACGTATATTTATTATTTAATGAAACTATGTATTTAAAAAATCAATCAGGGTCAAAAACATTTGATTCGTGTAATGTAACTTTAACCATAGCATTTCATATTACATAATCTAGTTATCTGAAAAGGAGATGCTTTGCATTTTTATTTAGATTACATTTGAATTTTTATCTGTCTTTTTAAAGTGCAATCATCCTCCATGAACAGACAAAAAATTAAACTTAGAGGGCACCAACCTAGTAGCTGTTACGTAGCAACAACATAAAGGCAACAGCTACTCAAGAGTCTGTTTCGACTCATGTATGATTTATTAAAATGGGTCAAATATTCAAATAAAAAAAGCTTTATTAATGCTTTTAAACTAGCAAAATTTAGGGCTCCTTATGAAGCTAAAGAACTTTTTTTAAAGGAACCCATATCAAACATCAACTATTTTTTTAGTTTTAAAAGACGATAGCAGCGCCATTTCGCAGTTATTGGTACTAACAGTGTCATAGGCCTGACCAAATTATTTCAAATGAATGAAGCGAAAAGTGCCAAAGTTCACGGCGCAGCACGGCGCAGGGATTCCTCGGAATTCTGTGTTGCCGATGTAAAAAATATAACGGCGGCTGTACACTCTCGCACGTCAGCGACCTGCCTCTGTCTCGAGTGCGTACGTTTACACTCTCATGTCCATCAGTACAGACCAGTACCATTGAGTCCTTTGTTTTGAAATATAACGCAAGTACGTGCAAGTATGAAGAGTTTTATTTCGATATGATACGAAGCGTTATTTTTGTTACGAGAATTATGTTACGAGAATAGTTCGTAAAAAAATTAGGAAAAATTTTTTGACAAAAAAAATGATGCCTGTTAAAAAAAATGATGCTTGTTCATAATACTTTTTCATTTTGAATGATGCTTGTTCGTAATACTTTTTCATTTTGCCGTTTTGTCACGTTATTTTCAAGATTATTCGTACCAAAATCTAAGTACCGTAGTCAGTTCGGCGCTACCCACGCTCACGTAGACGACTGCAGTTCTTTTATTTATAGCTTGATTTAAACGTTTTTAGGTTCATTAGAATGCTGATAAGTGTAGCATTTTTTTTATAATAAGCTAAATTACCGTAATCCTAACGTTTCTTGTCTTTTCACACAGTAAAAAAAGTTTAATTTTACAAAATGTAGTTTTTTGAAAATATTTATTTTGTTACTAGGTTTACACTAATGCATCTTTAGAATAAAACAATGTATATTAAATTATCTTTCATTTGAGACCCTATTTAAGTAAATCTGCCCAGTAGTTATCTAAATATAGCGTAAATAAAATAGGCCTGGCCGCCATCTTTGTTACGTCATAGCTACCCCCTCCATACCCTCAGAAAGTGACTACCGCACTTTTTGTGTTCAGGAACATATGCCGAATAAGTACATACCAGTAGTTCGTATGGCGGAGGTAAGTCCCACGGAAATGAAGTCATTCTCCTTGGGTCCCGTTCTAAAAGATGCGGTCGAAGATGAAGTAAGCTCACCCAGAAAATGCCTATTCACTCGATTTTTTTTTTTTTTTTTTGAATGACTATGCTGTTGGCCGCTGATGGCCTTGACAGCTTCACCGAGCAAGTGGTGAGCGCAGATGGCTCTCAACCCAAAATTTTAAGTAACAGGCCTAAGGGTGCCCCCTGTGGGGCTCGAACCTCGGCTTAGGGCGTTACTGCGAGGGAACCGTCGGACATACGTTTGTGGAGAGAAGCGGCCGGGTACGTACCGGTACCGCGAATCGGGGCGGAGGTGAGGAGGTATACGCGACGAAGGTCCTCGCCGGCGAGGACGGTATCTCGGTCTGTTTGGTGTACGGGACTCTGCGCGTTGTTGGTCGGCCTGAATAGCGAGGGTGATGGGATCGTCCGGGTCGTTGAAGACGTTCCTCGGACGGCGTTTGCCGGGGTTGTTGAGGACGGGGTCGTAAGTGGCCGCAGCCACCACCAGGGGATTGGGGTGGTGCGGGGCAGAATCAAAGAAACGGGTGGAGGATTGCTTAAGGTACTGCGAGATGGTCGGCAGTCCTAAGTCTATATGCAAGTTCTCATTGCGCACAAACCACGGGGAACCCGTAGCCTTGCGCATGAACTTGTTCTGGATTATCTGAAGGAGATGGATATGACTAGGCGCCGCGTGTGCAAAGACAACGCCGGCGTACGTCATGATAGGGCGTATACAAGCTGTGTAAATCCTCACCTTATTTCTAAGGGACAATTTACTGTGCCTGTTGAGGAGACAGTGAAGACGGCCGAGCGCGAACGCAGCTCTGCCTCGCACTGTTTTGATGTGAGGGTAGAACGTGATTGCCTTGTCAAGGGTGACGCCCAGATAGCGGACTTTCCTTTCCCAAGGGATGGGTTGACCAAACATGGTGATGGGAATGGTTGGCATGGGTTGATGCCTACCAAAGAGCACCGCGGCGCTCTTAGTAGGGTTTACCTCAATACGCCATTTCCTGAACCACTCACCGATAGTATCGGCTGCGCGCTGCAGGATTCGGACGATTGGGCGGAGGCTGCGAGACGAACAGTACACTGCTGTGTCGTCCGCGAATAGAGCCGTTTGAGGTGAGTACTCAAACTTAGGAAAGTCGCTAGTGAATAGGGTATATAAGAGAGGAGAGAGGACGGAGCCCTGCGGGACTCCGGCTCTGATGGGGTGGGAGGACGAGAGACACCCCTCGATGCGGCAACGAAAGCCTCGACAGGAAAGGAAGTCTCGTATGATGAGCACGAGACGGTCTGGCACTTCTGCTGAGTAGAGCTTGTATAACAAGCCGTTGTGCCAGACCCTGCCGAAGGCTTTCGCCACATCAAAGAACAGTGTTCCCGTTTTGTGACGCCTATTGGCGCGTTCGAGCAAGTGCTCGACGAGGCGATGCACTTGCTGAACGCATGAGTGTTTGGCTCGAAAACCATCACTCGATTTTTAAAGAGGTTCGGGTTATATGAGCCCGGATATACAGACAGGGAATTCCATTCCCTGCCTGCGTCTGTATTTTCAAGTTTACAATACTCTTGCAAATAAGAAAACATACAAGCATGTAAAACTTCTTAAATCAGATCTGATCATTGTGAATAATCAAAAACTCTCTGTGTAGATTTGAACGGTCAAAATAATAAATTGAAGGCAGTTTTCACAAAGAGACGTATAGAGCAGAAATTGTAGCAATCTGCGCATGAATGTGGCTACTTACAGGATAAGTAGCTGCTTAGTAGACAGATCCTATATCTCGTCTTCAGCTCCTTAGCACCAGTGAATCGGAGAACCAATAAGATCAACTAATAAGACAGACAGCTAGCTCAGTATTTACATGCTATGCTGATATTATGTAGTTTGGACAAACTACGTTGATGACTTTCTACGGGTGCCATTTGCTCCTTTGAAAATCCAGCTGTCAAACCGTTTTCTCATCTGTCCCCGACCTAACCGGGAAGCACATTATAATTATTATTTGTGTAGATGTCGACGCGTTCCACCCACCCGACCCGACAGACATTCTAATCTAAACAATGTTTGTTTGATTAGGAAGCGTTAAGTGGCGCCGAAAAATGGACCGCAGTCCGGATAAATTAGGTCAAAGCGTTTTAATCGGGATAATCAAGGTCGAAGATTACATAGAAAAGTTGCCAACCTGGTACCTGACTTGGTCTGAAGCACTGACGACTCTTGGGGCTGGAAAAATGCCTTGAATGGCGATCAAGTGGGAAGCGTAGGAAGTTTCATCAGGATCGAGGATTTATTGCTTAACCTACCTTAACTTATAATGTAATATGTATATGATAATATGACCTTTAACCTGAGGACAAGCTTTTGCTCATGATTTTTATCCCTGATACTGCTGAAAGTCTTTAAGAGATGGACCAATGATTGGTTCAAGATAGCAGGAAGTCATTGGATGAACAATGTTTCGATTTAGAGATCCTTGAGGGCCACTTATGTCTAGCAGTGAACATTTTCCTGCTATGCTGTTATTATGATGAGGTTATGATCAGTGAGGAATGGTTATGCTAACGACGGTGGATGACGTTGTAATTTTTAAACCGACCAAATGAGAATTAGGATTGCCTCTTTTTTTTTCTAAATGACCACGATGTTGGCCGCTGATGGTTTTTACAGCTTCACCGAGCAAGTGGCGAGCGCAGATGGCTCTCAGCTCAAGTTTGCCTTTTGCAGCTCGGCGCTATCTTTAATAGTAGAATCCTGACGAAATATAACTTTTCGTTTTGTGCCTCCAGTGGAGACTACAAACTCCGAGTAAATGTTACTCAACGCTCTCTTCACTTCGTCACTAAATGTCTAACAACATGTTTGTTTACCTACCAACCCAAATCTGAATCACCCAATACAGTTGATAATCTACCTACAGCTATAGCCGTGTTCCGGCTTCACAGCCGAAAGTGAAAATGACCTGCTGGCCATTGTTGGCCCGTGACGCGTCGACCTTGGCGGGTCATCGGTATAAACAAACATACCATTGTTAATATACACGCTAACTGTAGCAGTTTTAGAACCTACGTTGACTAGTTCACAACCGGTTTTCGCGATCTGTGGGAGGATGACATCCTTAAATGTTTTTGGGAATTTGAGGAGGAAAAGAGTTTTAAATATGTTTTTACTTGATTGTGACATGATCCTTATCAGGTATCAAATAATTTTGTAGTTTTGACGTTTGGCTCTAACATCCATTGGAGTTTATAAAGTTTACTTAGAGCTTAGAGGATGTAAAGGCTTTTAATTAGTAAACTTACACTCAGTTGCTGAATTAAAGAGAATGCAAATAGATTTCCGTCTTGTTGACGCAAATAAGAACAGCATTACACTTAAAAAAGCTTTTACTTTAATAAAAGTTTCTGCAACCGAGGGTTTAGCTAGTATCTTCTTTTCAAACTGAACAACTCTACCGAATGCTGGTCAAAATTTTAGAAGGAAAATCATTTGGGTCTATGCTTGCATTGCTTACCCATCCATTTATTAAGTTTTCCAGCAACTTGCGTCTTGCCTCTTTTTGAACACATGGTGTTGTTAAAGGCACAGAGCCTTTGTCTAAACTTATTTCATTTCGTTTGATATCCATTGCTGCGCTCTATAACTCTGATAATTTTGACCTTTCGCGAAATAACCAATAACTACGCCTGAGCAATTACTGTTTTACTTAATGAATAGTAAAAGTGTATAATTATTCTTAAATGTTCTTGTATTAAAGTGAAAACAAGAACTACAATGTCGCAAAAGGTCTAACTTTTGTTCATAAAAGCGCCTTAGCGTAAACACTAAAATATTTATCTTTTTGCTATCTTCCGCATATATTCGTAACAAAGCCCATAAAAAATGAATAAAAGGCCCTTTAGCATTAGTACGGACTAAGCGTAAAACCTACGTCACAACACAGTTAATGAAATTAGCAAGCAGGAAGGCAGTAGAGTATTTACTAATTAGCCGAAAACAATATACTTAAACAATATGCCGTGTGAGTCCTCGGCAGAGTAGAATAGGACCACCCTCTTTCTTACCGAGGTGTCGTACAAGGCGACTAAGGTAAACATGCAAGCAAGTTCTTCTGCACACAGAGAAGGAAAACTCTGCAATTATATCAAAACCCTCGCCAACCCGTCTGCCAAGCGTGGTGAGTATGGCATTTACCCCTCATGTTATTGAGGGAGGCCCGTGCCCCAGCAGTGGGGACGTATATGGGCTGATGAAGAATATACTTAAAGCAGCGCATATTGACTGTTTAACATCTTGCTGGTTGAATCCTGCTTCATTTTAGATATTTCACTATAAATTATCCCAAAAATTAGATTTTTTCCATTAAGTAGCTTCCTTCGTGTTTCGATAGGAGGCTCGTGCCCCTCGGAGGGGACGTAGGTATGAAGAAGAAGTAGTTCATTTATTGTTTATTTTGAGTGATCTTGAATAACATACTGTGTACAAGAAGCCTTGTTTCTTCGTCTTGGAGCTTATAAGTTTGGACTGTAGGTAGGTCTCGAGTTGATTTACATGTTTTAGCGTGTGGCGACTCAAAAACCCTTTAAATACTTAACAAATAAGTTATATTAATTAAAAACAGAAATCCATCAAAACATTTTACAATCCCAAAAAATTCAAATTTGTTTTATGAAGAAAAAAAAATTTTTTAATTTTTGTTTTTATATGTTGCCAACAAGTGGAATAGCTACCTGCTCGTATAAATACCTAGAAAGAAGCAAATCTACGGGATGAAAGAATGGCTTAGATGACACCCGTATATACAAAGATTGCTTGGAAGAAATTGTTACTAAACAGTAAGGCTGCCTTGTTGTACTGTGACTTTTTATTGTCATGTTTCCTGTATTAGTGTTCTTGTGTGCAAATAAGGTATTTTATATTGTGTATTTAAACCGTTAGACGTCTTCTAAGTTGATATTCCTTCACTCAACGTTTGAATTTAAAATTCTTATATTGGGCTAAAGCTCAGTCAAGGTTTTTACCCAAGGCTTTACTAAATAATTCATTAGTTTTCATTCTCAATGTAGTGATAAACATTATGAAAACGTCTCGCAAGGATTTATTTACTCTAGTCACTAGCAGATAATAAACAGAAACATGGAAACAGATACACTCAGAGGCCCTATTTTTGAATCGCTCGTCTCGTTTCGAGTGATAATTTCTACTGATTTTTCATACGCGTTTTTAATTTTCGAAGTAATGACCATTTGTTGCCTCTTGTGAGTGATAGATTAAACGTCAAAATCATCCACGGGTTATAAAAACTATCGTATTTTTTTTAGGTTTCTGTTTTTCACCAAAGACACTTGAGACAGACATTAATTTTTAAGACATATTGCGCTCGGTTTCGGATTCGATAATTATCGGCTTATTTTCTTGTGTCAAAAGAAGCAGAGTTGACACTTAGAAGTTTCAGGGCAAAACAATAATGTGCCACTTCATGCGACTGCGAAGTCGAATACGCTAACGTGGAGTATACGACAACGCCAAGAAGTCATACGAGAGATTCACAAATAGGATTCCAGCCCCTCGTCATTGGTGGTAAGGTCTGAATTAGAATGAACCTGATTTGGAAGTCTATGTACAGTTAACATATAGTCAATTTTTTTATTTTTTTATTTATACAAAGGTAATCAACAGCATAACGTTAAAAGTACAGAATGTTACTACTTAGATAATATACATAGCCAATTATAGATTACCCTGGATTAGCTAATGAGCGTTGACGTGAAAAAATAGACAATGTTTTATTTTAACTAAATTGTAGGTACACTTAAGAGCAGATCAAGCTGGGCAGTAGAAATGAAATGAGATGAATATTATTTATCACAAGTACGAATGAATAATGTAAGTAACACATTTGTCTTATTATTTTTGTTAAATGACACTTAAGTTTGTGTCATCAAGTCTAGTAACCATACTCCTTGTGTAAATTGTATCCTTGTCTAGTCTCGAATAAAACTGGTGAAGGTTGACCTTCCTCGGGCATTGGCCTAGCCTAGGCCTTAGCAACTGCCAAAATACTAACAGCCTTATTACGTATTCACGAAAGGAATTATAATTGTCATCGTCTGTCTAGTTTCCGCGTGCGAAGTTCGAATTTGAATTTGACGTATGCAACTACGCAGCCTCCTTGAAGTAAATGGCAGTCCTTGATAATATAGCTATTGTTTATGAATAGATTTGTAGTTCGACCAGAGATGTTTAAAGTTCAGTTATAAGAAATAAGAATTCTATTGAGAATTTTCTTGGACCGTGCTTTGCCACGATTATGGTGTTGTCCTCAGCAACCATGAGAGCGACAGCGGCGGCGATTTTAAGTTTCCATTGCTCGTAAAACGCGGTACACAAAATTACACTACCACACTTGGCGAGTGATAGAATCAAAAAATGCTCACTGCCGCCGTCACCACTAAAAGCGGTGTCCAGACCCGTAAAACATGAGACCAAACGGGTCTACATTCATATAATTTATCGCTCAAGATGTATTTCCATCAATTCAAGAATATGCATTCAAAATACATAGTTGATGCCAATCTTCCGTAATCTTTATTCAATATTGGTGCTAAAAGTCACCTCAAGCTTCAATGGAGCGTGAAAAGTGGGCTATTTATATTAATAGTCCCGCCATAAATATGTATAAAAGTCGACCCTCACCTGAACTGTGTGAACTCTTTATCCCACTTGTGTAATTGTGTTACTGACGCCCCATTTGAGCCTAATTCTATTTGCCTTGTGGGAAGTACACTACTTGCAATCTTAAAGGCTTTCCTGAGATCACTTCAGGGGGAAATGGTTCGTCGGAAGGGGTATTGTACACGAAAGGAGTACCTATAGCATATTACATAGATAATAGTTAGATTGACTGTCTAGTCCTTTTTACTCCTTTTCACTTCTTCATCAGCCCATATACGTCCCCACTGCTGGGGCACGGGCCTCCCTCAATAAAATGGGGGGTGAATGCCATACTCACCACGTTTGGCAGACGGGTTGGCGAGGGTTTTGATATAATTGCAGAGTTTTCCTTCTCTGTGTGCAGATGAACTTGCTAGTATTACTTTACTCGCCTTGTACGACACCTCGGTAAGAAAGAGGGAGGTCCTATTCTACTCTGCCGGGGACTCACACGGCTATGATATATTCTAAATATTGAATAATTAATTTGATGTTTTTACATTGACGTATTTATAATTATTATTGTATTTGACATCTTGATTTTACGTACAATTTTGTACTAATATTATTATTTGATTTGCTTGAAAGACATTGTTACTCTACTTATTAATTTTTATATTCTTTTTTTTTATACGTCCCGAGCGGGACGCTAGTAACAAGATAAATACAAATAATGTATCGTAATGCACTACTATTATTTAATTCTTCATTTAGTCTCCACAGAGGCTTTGGTGGGTATGATCCATACAGATCTTCTTTCGTTTCCTCTGCCTTCTTAATTCGCATCAAACATTCTCGTAGAAATTGGTTCTAATACTTGGCTAAGGCGCCGCCGGCGCCGTCTTCTTGAGTTTCTTTTACCTTATCTTACTACTTCCCAGTTGACTTGGAATGGCTGGTTTAGATTATAGCAGACCATCCTTGGCTTTTTGACCACACAGTCAAGTGAGATACCATTTTAGTTCGCCAAATTGGCCCCTTACTTGGTTATTCTATACATGATATTAAAGGGTGGTATACCATGGCGATAAGACTGAAGCCTTCTAAGATTGCTTACAACACTCTATTAATAAGTACTGCTAGACTTAAGTTTTAAGGTACATTTAATAGTACTCGTACATTAAATAGTACGTCCACTCATACCTTTATTCCCTTTCCGGGTAGGCAGGTCATATTCTTTAGAACTATTGAAACCACAGTTAACAAAACTAACAATACTTTGTATGTATGAAAAAATTACAATTTAACCGTTGACTTATAAAATAAAACGGGCAAGTGTGAGTCGGACTCGCGCAGACAGGGTTCCGTACCATTATCTATAAAACCGGCCAAGTGCAAGTCGGACTCTTTATCTCTATAAAAATGGCAAAAAAATCACGTTTGTTGTATGGGAGCCCCCTTAAATATTTAATTTATTCTACTTTTCAGTATTTGTTGTTGTAGCAGCAACCAAAATACATCATCTGTGAAAATTTCAACTGTCTAACTATCACGGTTCATGAGATACAGCCTCAGACAGACTTTCTATAAAAACGGACCAAAAAATCACGTTTTTTGTATGGGAGCCCCCTTAAATATTTATTTTATTCTGGTTTTTAGTATTTGTTGATATAGGGCACATAGAAATACATCATCTGCAAAAATTTCAACTGTCTAACTATCACGGTTCATGAGATACAGCCTGGTGACAGACGGACGGACAGCGAAACCTTAGTAATAGGGTCCCGTTTATTCCCTTTGGGTACGGAACCCTAAAAAATAACATTTGGTGCAAAAGCAGACTCATCCCACACGGGGATCTCTTCCAGTCAACCTTGTATAGTTGAAGGGCATCTTGAATAGGCGGAAAGTACTTTATGCTTTACCTTGGAATTGAAACAATATAAATAACACTGCGATTTTCTTCGCATGTAAATACTAACACACAATTTATTGCCTGTAATACTTATAATCGTTGCTAAGGTAACAATATAAATATGTAGCTACTGTAAATACACACATCAACACGGTCTAGGGATATTGCACGACTTTTCATACAAAAGAGGTCTGTTTGAGAAGCTATAATAGCATACTCGAGATACATGGAGGGCTATAATTTTCAGACGAGCAAGTGCTAAATCTGAATTTTCAATTCTAGTCAATAAATTTTATTTTACTTAAAATTTGTGGAAACGTGACGAAAATGAAAAAAAAATTGCTTAAATTCGACCATTTTCGTACAAAAAGCAGGCAAAAGGTGCATTTTTGTTCTCGTTTCCGTCACGTTTTCACAAAGTACAACAAAATTTATTGACTAGAATTGAAAATTCAAGTTTAGCACTTGCTCGTCTGAAATTATAGCCCTCCATGTATCTCGAGTATGCTTTAATAGCTTCTCAAACAGACCTAATTTGTATGAAAAATTGTGCAATATCCCTAGACCGTGTTGATGTGTATCTGTCGTACTTAGAGACGTCAATTAAAGTTAAGTACTGTTAAACATTGATGTTGTCTCTTTCACTCTTGTTGATATAAACAAGTATAGCATGACATTTAATTACTTCTTAACTTTAATTGACGTCTCTGAGTACGGCAGTTAATCTTCAATCGATAAAAAAACTACAACAACTTAATAGAAACTTCCCCAATGTTGTCGATTGACTACAGCAGTTAAACCAAGTCAGAGGCCATTTGGTGGTTTGAAAACTCTGACAGCAGGCTTAGCTAAATTCGCCACATACTTGATTATCTTACACTATATAACTACTATCTGCCTCCTAGTTATCCATCCCAAGCAACGACACTTCATTTTTTTTCTGAATCTGAGGTGTCGTCCTATGGTCTCATGCGGTGTGGTAGGCTATGTAAAGGGTCATCTGGTTCGCGACCACCCTCCTACCGAAGTCCGACGCCAAACAGCTTGCTGAGTTCCGTCGGTGCGTGGGAGTACAAGTGCCTTTATAGGCATTTTCTGGGTTAACTCGCTTCATCTTCGACCTCACCTTTGACCTTTATGGTCAAGATTGAGGTCAAGAGTTAACCCTTTTTATAATAATAAAAAATCTACTGAGGTTACTCATGAAGAAGGTCATCCATTGCCAAATGTTAGATCTAAATTTAACGAGTAAGTATCACAAGAACTATGAAAACAGAAAAAGAGGCTTGTTTGGATGGTACTAAGGCCCGTATTGCAGAAGGAGACTCAAGTCTTGATCTATACTTAAGTATTGATTGTCTCTTTTTCTCAGTATCAAAATGATAAAGACGACTGCTACTTACGCTGCTGCGACTGCGACTGCTGCTTAAGTATAGATCAGAGTCTGAGTCACGTTCTGTAATACGGGCCCAAGTGTCAGTCTGTGGTCTCGTACCACAATGGGACGGAGCCTGACCTTAAGTCTGTACTTAATATTAACTCGTGTTTCTTATAGTAAGACTGTACATTTTTTTTAACGCTAAACACGCAAAGGCCCGTACTAAGGTTTTCCCTTGTGTCATAAAGACAGACACGAACACCCATGACCCAAGAACAAACATCTGCTTTTTACACTAATATTTGCCCCGACTGGGAATCGAACCCAGGACTCGCCGATCAAGAGGCAGCGTCACTACCACTCGACCAAACCGACTGTCTTATTATCAAGACGTTCAGTGACCACTCGAGGCTCTGTCTTCCCCGATACGAAATCAACGCGAAGGATTGGGTTCAAGAGTTAACCCATCTCATAAAAATTTTAAAAATAGTTAATGTATCAGTTCAGAATCAAGTAAGTAAATAAATTGTCTTTTGTGTCTGCAGCGTGTTGGTCCACGTGCTTGGCCACGTACGCTCCAATTACGTAAGCGATAAGAATCAATTTTCTTTGCGTTCAAGTACTGCTTTAATGTTGCCGGCGTTGAAATTTTACTCTGCTTGTAATTTTTCTGTATTATTGTAAACCCTGACATGAGAATTCAGACTATTAATTAATACGCCTTAAGCCTTTATGACCTAAGGACACCAATGTGTGGGTAGGGTCTCTGCTAAAAACTGTAGGTATTCAATTATGTCAATTTTTGAAATCTCCCTATTCTGTTCATTTAGGGTTCCGTACCCAAAGAGAAAAAACGGGACCCTATTACTAAGGCTCTGCTGTCCGTTCGTCCATCCATCCGTCTGTCACCAGGCAGTATCTCATGAACCGAAATAGTTAGACAGTTGAAATTTTCGCAGATGATTTATTTCTATGTACACTATAACAACAAATACTAAAAACCAGAAGAAAATAAATATTTAAGGGGGCTCCCATACAAAAACGTGATTTTTTTTGCTCGTTTTTAAAGAAAGTCTGTTCGAGGCTGTATCTCATGAACCGTGATAGTTAGACAGTTGAAATTTTCACTGATGATTTATTTATATTAGTCCTATAGCAAAAAATACTAAAAACTAGAATAAAATAAATATTTAAGGGAGTTCCCATACAAAAAACGTGTTTTTTTTGTTGCTCGTTTTTATAGATAAGTCTGTCCGAGGCTTGTATCTCATGATCATGAACCGTGACAGTTAGACAGTTCTAATTTTCACAGATGATGTATTTCGGTTGCTGCTATAACAACAAATACTAAATAGTTGGATAAATTAAATATTTAAGGGGGCTCCCATACAACACACGTGATTTTTTTGCCGTTTTTATAGAGATAATTGTTTCTATAGAGTCCGACTCGCACTTGGCCGGTTTTATAGGTAATGGTACTCGCACTTGCCTGTTTTATTGTCTGCTATCGTCGATTGACTGCAGTCGTTAAGCAAAGTCAGACCATTCGGCGGTTTAAAAACTTTGACACTAAGGTCAATAGAGTGGTCATAGAAATCGTTCACTCGACCGTTCCGTTTAGGAACCCTGTCACCAGAATTCGTCAAATTCGCCACGTACAGAGGCCAGCGCATCAAGTTACCTCAATTAATTGGAAAACCGTTTTATCGCAACAGCACAGAGTGTACGCATGGGTAACCTGATATGTGGCCCTCGTACTGGAATATACCTATACGATAAGGAGAATGGACAGCAACCGTTCATTGAATCCGTGAAATGAAATTGTCATTTACAAAATTCACTTATGTGGAATAACTATTTGCAAAATCCGTGTATCTATCACTTTGGTGGAATCTGCGCATCCGGAATAACTTTATATGATATACAGGGCTTTAGGTAAATCTCTTTCAACCTCTCGGGTGGTTAATGGACATAGGCTACATTTTATCCCGCAGTTAGGCACGATATAACCTGTAGTCTACGCGGGCGGAGCCGCGGGCGTAAGGCTAGTACTTATAATAAAACATTAATTTGTTATTAAACACAAATACATATAAGTTTGTGTAACTTTCTGGCAACTTCTATTGTTCTCATGTAAGGCAGCGTGCCACGTGCGATTCTTGCTCTGATCGGTAAGAGTGGCTCCGGAGTGGACCGTTCGACTGATAAGCAGATTGTATGCCACGGTCGAAAGGGCTTGTTTCTATTGTGACGCATTTCTTCAAGTACTTTCTTTATGAGTCCAAGGGCAGTACCGGCAAACGGCTCGTTTGAGACATTGATTTAGGTGCATTAGAAGTATGTTGTGTTTTATAAGCAGATTCATGTGTTTTTGTGTTGACAAAAAAGAGGGGAGAACGCTTTGTCTGCCTTAACCTACCTGCAGTTCTACAGTTCATCCGTGATCACGGGGCTTGCTACAGCGCCGAAATATCGGACGCTCATTTAAAACAAAAATTGTGGTAAGAACCCTTTATTATATGTTTAGGCGATCTGCGCATTTAGAAGACTGAACCGTGTAAAAATGTACCAATTCCTACCAATTCCCGGTATCGAATAGGACCGCGGCGCATTACGCGCGCTACATCGTACGCGAGCTGCAGATCACACAATCTTTGCTTTTATTTAACAAATCTCCTCCCGACACTTCATTTTTTTTCTGAATCTGAGGTGTCGTCCTATGGTCTCATGCGGTGAGGTAGGCTCTGTAAAGGGCCGTTTGGTTCGCGACCACCCTTCTACCGAAGTCCGACGCCAAACAGCCTGCTGTGTTCCGTCGGCGCGTGAGAGTACCAGTGCCTTTATAGGCATTTTCTGGGTTAACTCGCTCCATCGTCGACCTCATCTTTGACCTTATGGTCAAGATTGAGGTCAAGAGTTAACCCATCTTATAATAATAAAAAAAATCTATAAACGTTATCGAACATTGATTTGACGAAACTACTATTATGCATCTGTGGTAGATAAAAAAACAAAAACAGCCAAACAAAGTCATCAACTTATAGAACTCTTTACAGATGAAGTACAAAATCATGCTACTTAAAACATACTTAGATTGCATAGCAGATAAAGCGAATAGTCATTTGGAATTCGATGAAGACCTCATCTATTTGGCAATCACTTCACATAGAATAGACTAAGAGCCGTAGACATTAAGTGAAACTAGTTAAAAAAAATAGATCGCTCTACCTCTCAACTGATTTTACTTTTAATATGTAACTATGTATGTCTGTTTCGTATTTCTTCTTATGTTATTGTTGTTCTGTTGTAGTTCTTATGCCAAATAAATGTTTATTTTTATCTTGAAATAAAAGTTAAGTACTAGTACAAGGTCCATATCCATAATTCCAAAATTAGATGACTCAACTATTATTTCTTATAAGTGACGCATTTAAATTGAATCTTTTATTAACATTGTCTTTATCAATCAGTAAGTAATGAAATGAATCAACATACGAAAATATTTCATGTGAATAAAGTGTATTTAAATTTTAAATTGTAAAACGTTTACTCGTATCGTCTTCTTCAGTTTGCTATATCACGAGTGCTAATATTATAACTATCTTCATATTAAGTAATGCACTCTTCAAACATCACATTAATCTTATTACAAAACTCTGTCTCCCCTGTCGTCGCTTCATAATTTACGACACGCATTTGGCATGCGGCATAAAACTACACCACCCAAAGTTGATGAATCGCTTAGCAAATAAACGTCACTGGCTCTTAGTCTAAAGCAGAGGTTCCCAAACTTATTTCGTCTAACGCCCACTTTGAAAATCTGTTATTTTGTAGCGCCCCCCATTTTTTTTTCACCATAAAACCTCATTAACTAATTAGACTCATTTAACGAAATTGGATTTAAAACAACATTGAAAGATAATTAAAAAAATATATTTATAAAGACAAGAAATGCGGGTTTTATTTCAGGCAGACTTTTTACACTGAACGATATGTAAGGTCATTGACGTTAAACGTAAAATAAAATATTGTCCATCACATTGGACACACTCTTCAAATCTGGCCTCAGTATTCCGTGCCACTCGCTGAAGCAAAGGTGCTAGGATGGCATTAATCTCGCGAACGATATTTTCTTTAAGCGCTATGATGGTCGTCGGGTTGGTGCGCAGTAAAGACGAGATGGCCCCTTATTGCCCCCCTCCAGGCCTCCAGTTCCCACTAGGGGGCGTTATCGCCCACTTTGGGAAACACTGGTCTAAAGGCTCTACTTCTTTCCACATTGAGATACTCAGGTGAACGCCTGGCTTGAAGGCCGGCAATCGTTTGGGCAGTTTTTTTATCAGCACTTCTTATGTATATGTTGGGCTATCGACCTGACATAAAAAATCGTACGTTCTGATACGAGTCAAGGATATGTTTAGTGTAAACTTATTAAATTTGCAGATTCGTTTTTGGGGAACAAAATGGGTGAACGATCTTGTTCAGTGTGATCACGTCTGCATTCCTTTTTATTACTTTATATAATATTTATATGTCTGGCTCGAGGAAACTAAAATAAAAAAGCTATGCTATTAATTCGGTCGTCTCGGATCTCGTTTTTTAAACCGACTTCAAAAAAGGAGGAGGTTTTCAATTCGACTATGTTTTTTTAAAGTTTTGTATTTTTGTTACTTCGCAAATTGTCCGCCGATTTGATTTTTTACGAAAAGGCATACTCCTGTCGTGGTCTATTTAAACTTTATCGGAATTGATTCAGCACCTTTTAAAAGATAGCACACAGACAACATATTAGATGTTTTGGTTAGTGGTTATAATAATAATAAAATAAAATGTGTTTTATTTCAGTAAATCTTTTACAATCTATTTGCTGGGCCTTCCCGGTAAGTAATCCGAAGATACTTGTGATGGGAATGCCTCGCTCTTCAACTTATTTATTACAATTTGATTTACTTTATTACTAATGCTTAGGTACTATCTTAAATAAGAATTAATTCAATATTTGTTATCTGCTGAGAGGCATTTTGAAGTCGGTTAATTCTTACGTGGACATTATCTTCATCATTGATTTAAAAAAAGGTTTATGTGCCTAAATTCCCACAGGAATGAAGTCCCAGACAGGAAGCTAGTACACAATAATTGCGTGCACGCACAAGTAACACTCATTTTTCCTCAAAATGATTTTGTACAGACAGCAGCACTTCAGGTTAAACATTTGAACTACAAAAGCCATTTGGCGCCATTACAAGCGAGATAAGGGTGACGTTAAGGTCAAAATGTACAGTCTGTTGTGCTGTCGTGTGTACTGGCAATAATTTCTGAATCCTCCCACATGGGTCTTGTTAAATCGCTCCTTAAAAGATGTGACAAGTAATATTTGATTGTCAAGTGTCGCATGATGAAGGTTATAAGATGGGAAGTGTCCAGAAAAGGCGTTGCCACATTAGAAGATGATTTGAATTGAACACGCGGGCGCACCTTTCGCGGAGTTAGGCGCGTTTCTAAATGATTAGCATATTAAATGGTCAGTTATGAGTATGCCTTACAGTGTGAGTGTAGTAAGATCATGTGTAAAGGAATATCTGCTGCCCTACCATACGCAATGAGAATTCTCTCTCATGAGAGCAAGAGCGTCGCCAGCCCTGGGCCGGGGGGGGGGCGCAAGTTAATACTATGGAAGTTGAATTAATAAATGAGTAATTGTACTTTACCTAGTAAATTTATTCGAGTTTTGACATGCAGAATTTATCGGCAAAGTAAGTCAATAGCACGACCTTAGGACTTTTGTTGCTTTGAGTTGGCTACATTTTTTAAATCTCTAGATTTCTAGGGGGGGCAGCTGCCCCTTCCTGCCCTCCCTTGGCGACGCTCTTGCCTGAGAGTATAGACTTCTGAATTAACACAAGGAAAATAGACCCTATTTGGATGATTTAATAGACATACATCCTTTTAGCAATTCCAGATCATGTGTCAACGTCAATTAAAAGCAAGAGGTTATGTTTTCCTTGGCAGTCAACTGTCAGAATAGAATAGAATATAAAAAATCTTTAAATTATAGGACATTCAGGATGCCACTTAAAACAAGTCAAGATTACATGAAATACATACAAACATACATTAAAGAATTTAAATACATACAAACGCATTCGTTCTTTTGAACCTACTGTCATGTCATGAGAGTCAAGTCTCATTGTTTATGCTAGGGCAGCTGGGGTGTAAGTAAGAGTAGAATAACTTCCGAGTTCGATCTCTTTCGGCCACCTATTTCAAAGGAAAGGTTTTCTTGGAACTTTCACACTCCAAGAACAACTTGGACCCAGTGGCCTACTGCCTTGGGCAGTCTGGAAATTACTTAACAGGCTAAAAAAATTACTTGCTATTTATTTATTTTGTTCTTTTAATTTTTATTGCTACATTTGCGCTACTCCCGGTTTCTTTCCTTCTTTTTCTTAAAAAAAATTATCTGTGAAAATTCCTCGACTCGGGAAACATTTATAAATATTCAAAAAACTTAAAAAATAAGTTTCATAATTGCATTAACTAGTCAACAAGCAATTAGAATCCGATCGGTTTGACTTACAAAGCTTTAACGTTACGTAATTTGAAGATCCCGTAGTATAGGTTAATTAAGTACCCCTAAACAAAGCAGCTTAAAGCCTACTTATGAATAGCTCCAGTTGTCAAATAATTTAAAGCACTTGTCAAACGATTACTTACAGCAGGGTGGAGGTCAACGCTCTTTGAGGGAACTTTAACCGACGTCAAAAAAGAAAGAGGAGGTTCTCAATTCAGTGTTTTTTCGTATGTTTGTTATGCGATTACTCGTCCAATTATGAATTGATTTGATGTAAGTCATACTTCAGAGATGGTCCCGTACTTTATTAATTCATTCGAATTTGATCCAGCGCTTTTTGAAAAAATCTACAAAAATGCTGTTCTAGGATACGTTATGTTTCGAAGGGAGGCCCATGCCCCTCGGTGGGGATTATGGGCTACTTAATAGAATCTAGAAAAACCCCGTGGTTTGTATAGCAGATACACTTGTCACTGCGAAAAATCATCACTTTCTCGTGTTTTCCCGGATCTCCTTAAAGCGTAGGTAGGTATAGTCGGGAATAACTTGCTAAGCTATCACTATCAGTCAGTTGCAGAAACCTTCATTTAAGTTAAAGCTTCTTTAAATGTAATGCCGTCCTTGTACTTTTGTTGATGACAGTATTTAGCAAAAAACACCGCAGAAGAATAGATATTCACTTTATCAAGGGCGAATGGGAATGAGGGCAGATGGAACAAGGGCAAATGGGATATGGAAAACCCTAATATGGGAAAATATTATATGGGTAAATATTATATGGGAAAATATTATTCTTCTTCTTATCGTGCAGATATAGTCAAGTGTGTGGCGAACTTGTCTGACCCTAATGTCAGAGTTTTCAAACCGCACAATGGCCTCGGACTTGGTTTTAATAACTGTAGTCAATCGACAACAGCCGGGACCGACAGCTTAACGTGCCCTCCGAAGCACGGAAACGCTCGTGATAAATTGCCACTTTGGTTACCCATCAGGTTCCCAGCCTCTGTGTACGTTGCTTAACCTCACTGGGTTTCGAGCGCTTAAATAGCATTAACTGTAATGGACGTTTATGCTGTTGCAGCCTTGCAGCTCGAGTACGATGTGCTCACGCGTAGAATGCGCCGCGGTCCTATGTCAAAATGTCAACATTGACAACGCCGAGGGCGATCAAGCCTTTGCGCGGGGCCCTCGCGCAAACAAAGTGAAGTTTCACCGTCAGCCGAGTGGCGCGCCGCGAGTTCGTCGCGCATCATACTCGAGCTGCTGGGTGTATGTCGGTCTTTTCGACTTTACTGACGGTTAATGTGATTGTGTGCGTACTGCGTAAGATATATTAGACAAACTCTTGCCTATAAATGTCGATGAAGTCAATTGAATTGGGTTTTATCATGCTGATGCCAAGAATCTCGATTCCATGACAAGTCAAACAAGTTTTGTCAAATATTTATTAGATCAATCGAACGTTTGGTCAAAATATTGGTAACGCACTCTTCAATAGCGTTGGGAATCATGTGATTACCGATGTTATCGATATAAATATATTGGGTGTAAGAATTTTCATTAGTTAGCGAAAATTTATGATGTGAATCAGCCCATGAAACTGAACAACTCTTCTCGAGAAACATACAAGTCGGTACATGTTATTCAGTTTTATGAGGAGAATCAGCCCCTAAAGTTTCAAGTCACATAATATACTGAAAGATACCACAATAAGCTTTAAACCTTGATAATTTTTTAGGCAAAACTTTCGTGGATGGATTAGATTTTCTAGATTACAAATTGATCTAAATGTTTAATTTTTTAAATTAAAATCAGATAGTGTCTAGTGTCTGCTTTACCTCGAGTATTATTCATTGGAAGAACAACAATGAGACAGTGCTTTCTTAATAAACGGTGGGACGGACGCTTAACACTGTAATTAGTAGTTTAATAATACTTTTAGACAGTACTACTAATTCATGAACTCGTCACTGTCACAACCTAGTTTAGTTATAAACGGCTCTCCGAACTTTACAAGCTTTCTATTACCATGTAATTAATCTTGTTTAGTTTTACAATTAAGTATTCTAGAAATATACATATGAGAGTTATTTTACATTAATCAGGTATTTTATATTACGGTATATTAAGGGACTTCTTTCCCGTGGGAATTTTTGAAATTTATGGAATCTCTGTGTTATTCTGATGTATAAGCTATATTATTGTAAAGTTTTATAAAAATCCATTCAGTAGTTTTTGCGTGAAAGATTAAACAAACATCCATACATACAAACTTTCTCGTTTATAGTAATAGTAGGATTAGTAAGAATTAAGATATTTAAAACCTATTTGTAATTGTTTATTTGTAAGCCTCCCTTCGAAACACGCAGGGGATTTAGGTCAAAGTCCACCACGCTGGCCCAATGCGGGTTGGTGGACCGCGCTCCTGAGAAATCCGCACATAAATCCGAAAAGACGGAATTTAGTGGTACACGCCCGCACTAGATTTTGAACCCTTCTGGCTTATTACCAACTGGGCTTTCACCTTATTATTGTTTATACATCCTTCTTTAACTTTCATACAGTCCAACCAATCTTTTCGGAACAAGTCTGAAGACGTCACGCCTAGCCCCGGTCTCCCTAGATTAAGATCCCAGGACCCAGGGCCGCAAGACATAACTTATTTTCTCATTAACCAAAAATGTGGGAAATAGTTAGTGCACTAGCACTATAATAGTACGTACTAACGTAATAATAACGTATAAATGAATACCAGCTACTAGCCGACGGCCAATACCAGGTTCTGAAGCTACTTACAAAAATTACTCACTTTTCTTGAAGTATGAGCGCACGTTTGGTTAATGAGAAAAGAAGTACGTCTGGCGGCCCTGGGATCGCAGTCCATATCACGTAGTTATCGATATTAAAATCCGTTATCGATATTGAAAATGAAATCCCTATTCGGATAGTTTTAGTCAATGTTTGCGACGACGACGTAACCTCGTCGGAAAGGAAACCCAAACAGAATTAGCATAGACGTCGCTGAAATCAAAAGTGGATTCAGAATCCGGTCGCGGGTTCAAAACAATGTCACGAGCTGTCCGTTTTGGTAATTTTTTACCAAAAATTTATACTTTTTTTAGTCATTTTTTAAATTTTATTATAATATGGGTTAACTCTTAACCTCCATCTTGACCAAGGTCATAGATAAGGTCGACGATGGACCGAGTTAACCCAGAAAATGCCTATTAAGGCAGTGGTACTCCTACGCACCGACAGAACACAGCAAGCTTTTTGGCGTCGGACTTCGGTAGGAGGGTGATCGCGAACCAGACGGCCCTTCACAGAGCCTTCCACACCGCATGAGACCATAGGATGCCACCTCAGATTCAGAACAAATGGAGGTGTCGTTGCCTGGGCTGGATTAAGAGGAGGCAGGTCTCAGTGTTTCCTTAGTCGCCACTTACGACACAAACGGAAAGAAATGGGGTGGTGTTATTCTCAACCGATCACCACACGGCATTTTCTTAACAACGTTTTATTATCTGTAGGTCGATTTATAATAGAGTTCATAATTTTATTTGTCGTCTTGGCGATGACGATGAGCCCTTAAACGTCCCCACTACCAAGGGGCACGGGCCTCCTTATTTGATTCGTATGATTTAAATAGTTTCATATCAATGTGAAATAAAGATTTTTCTTGTTGATTGAGTGAGACGCAGCGCGCCGTTAACCACTTTTATCTATTCTACAAACGGTTTCTCGTATAAAAAAGTGTATCCTATTAGGCAGCTAACATATATGCCTTAGTGCGACTTCTAGCAATATTTTAAAACTCAATTTTGTATAATATCCTACTGAACGTCTTACACACCACATTGATTAAGCTTCATATCTCAATTCAGTTCAATGTTTTATGAATGGCTTTCTGCATTGTCACGATTCCGCCAGTATCACGTTACAAATAGAATATTCACTGGAGATGACTGGTTCGGTTAAGTTCTGGTTTATTTAGTTACACCCAGAGAGATCTGAAAAGTAACACAACACAACACAGTCAAATATGGCATTACATAACGTCAAAAAATTTAAGCTATACGTCAAACGTCAAAATACGTCAAAGTTGAGTCTAAAGCTAAGAAGTTTAATAATATTGAGATGTTTCTAATCTTGCCACAGGTCGCCTTTAAATCACGCCTTGTTTATTAGTGGTAACGCTATTAAGGAGGCTTTATGTCAGTTTAGCAGTAAACGACCTAAACTAACAGTTAAACTACTTCCCTGTGACCGTAAGATACTGGTACTATAATGTTAAGCTAAGAAACATGCGGTTACAGTCAAACAAAGCTTAATTTTCAACAGAATTATTGGTCAATCCAAAGAAAAAGTGAAATGGTAACACTCCCTAGCTATCATCTTGTCACTGAGTGTAGGGTAAAATACCCTTTTGTCGAACATTTCCAGCGTTCTCATCGGAATATGAGAAGCCAATGAAAATGAGAAATTATCGGTAGATGTTCGTATACAGTCACTTAGTATTTTCACTTGTTGGTTAATTAGAAGACTGTCGTAGCTAGGACAGCTTATCTTTTCTTTCTTCTGTTTAGCGATACATATTTTTGAAATCAAGCTACCCTTCTTAAACCACTGCGAGGTTAGCTTTGCCAAACTAGATGCATGAATGGCTAAGATCGATGCCACGCCGCGCTGGTTTGCTGTACCTTCCGAAGAACGAAATCGGTTGTTTAAGTGGTTATACACTACAGAAGCGCCACTAATCAAAACAATCTGTGAAGTGACTCTGGTTCAAAAAATTAGGTGGTCTATGAGAAAAATGGCAAAGAAATAGTACCTGTTATACATCCCAAGCATAATTCAATAGTAAAATAATTATTGTCACTAGACTATTAAAGCCATTTCAATAAAGGTTAATACCACTTTTCCATATTTACTTACAACAATCCTTAAACAAATTACCGATATTTGCGTAACACTCGAGTCGAGTGGTCAAACATGAGCGGAAGTTACCTAATAGGGTAACTGGCCTATCAATCGAACCCTTTAAGTATTCAGGAGGCACCATTGCCCTTCACCTTGCCGTCCGATGTTGGGGACTATGACCCTAACAACTATTGGTGTACTCCTGTTATGCCTGCGTTGCGTAGGTACGCTCTATAAAATTCAATAAGAAAAACTAAAAATGTCGGAGTAAAAGGTTTACTTTGCTGGCTTTGCTTTGCTTTGCTTTGAACCCGATCCCGTTTGACTCTTCAACTTAACTTTTTTAAATCTTTGGTGATTGAAAGACGGTCGGGTCTTTGGGCAGTGCGATCTTCTTCCATTCTCTCCACATGCGAAGTCGAGCAGCAGCTTTTATTTGAGAGAATTCTATTTACATGTGAATTGGCAGAAACATAACATTTGTAAGTGGCCGTTCTCAGCTGTGTATGGTATAATTATATCAAAACTTACTTGTATTCGCAGTATTCGTTTCATGACTTTTCGTAGTTTTCTTGATTTACAACACATTACTTAATGTATGAACTCACTTGATCCTTTTTATTTCAGTCTTTCCCTGCTCTTTTTATCTAACTTCACAAATATGTAACGTTTTATTTTTTAGTGAGATAACTGTAATAATATTTTTAGGAATAAACCAGCACCCAAGACGACAAACACAACATTTTCCATCAACTACTTACCAATAACTCTTAATTTAATTTCTTACGTCTCACATTCGCCTAGCAATCGAAATGCCAACTGCAAAAACGTTGGTATCAGTTCTCAAATACTAATGATTGATATAGGCAGTGTCACGGCCAGATCTGCCTTATAAGTTGACAATTGACACACGTAAGTACATACATATTATTATGTACCTAGTATGTATTTGACGTGTGATGCCTTCGGGGTACAAATCGTCTGATAAGTAGAGCAACTCCTTATTAAGATTAAGATCGTTTAAGTCCGTATTAGAGAACGCGACTCAGACTCTGATCTATACTTGAGTAGCAGTCGCTTTTTTTGTCTTGGTAGTGAGAGAAAAAGACAGTCAATACCAAGACTTGAGTCTCCTTCTGTAATATGTGCCTTAGAGCTATATAAGAGAGGATTAGAGAGAAGAAAAAGTTTGACTGTATATTTCTTTCTAATTCTGTATAATAGGGTTCATTCATACAACTGAAATAAAATTAAAATTCAGATAAAACGAACCCCTATTTCTACTTAACATTGTGTGCGTACAGTCACCGCGATTTCATTATAGTTTGTACCATTAACAGCATGATTAACTGCACCAGTTAATTTGTTTGGCACCAGTATTATTTATTCTGTGACCAGGGTTAGCCAATTTCGCCACACACTTGACTTTACCTATACGATAAGAAGAAGAAGACAGCATGATTTACAAGACTTATAATTAATTCTATCGTAATCCGTAATACCTCAAGTAATGCTCATGTAAATGTAATGTCACGATGTAAACGCATCTGATTAAACAACAACTTTCTCATCGTCAAAATGTCCATTTGCTTGGGTACCGAACCAGTAGTCAGAAGGAGTCACATGCTGTTCCGAAAAGCGGCTTGCGCCTGCGCATCGCTCGCCATGCCTTGCATTCCACTGTGTTACTAACATTGCATAATACATGAACCTGTCCACGATTGGGACTTGTACCCTTATCGATAAGGTGTATTAGACACTGTGAGAACACCTTTTTTTTAATAAAAGCGGTCAATTGAGCTAGGAAAAAAATATACAATTTTTTTTTATATTTTTTTTTATATTTTATTATAAGATGGGTTAACTCTTGACCTCAATCTTGACCATAAGGTCAAAGATGATGTCGACGATGGAGCGAGTTAACCCAGAAAATGCCTATAAAGGCACTGGTACTCCCACGCGCCGACGAAACACAGCAAGCTGTATGGCGTCGGACTTCGGTGGGAGGGTGGTCGCGAACCAGACGGCCCTTTACAGAGCCTTCCACACCGCATGAGACCATAGGACGACACCTCAGATTCAGAAAAAAATGAAGTGTCGTTGCCTGGGATGGATTACTAGGATGCAGGTCTCATTTGTGTTTCCTTAGTCGCCTCTTACGACACCCACGGAAAGAGATGGGGTGGTGTTATTCTCAACCGATCACCACACGGTCAACCGATCACCACACGGACAAATAAATAAAAATAGAAACATTAAATTCCCATTTAAAAGATTTTTTAAGGAAGATAAAGAAAAATATCGGCGCGATTTAAGACTAACCCGACCGGAGACATTAACGCAGGGTAATTCTAAATTAAATATTATAGATTCCATACTGTTAAGTTCTTAAAACAGAAAAGAATCGAAATATTTAAAACACAAATTCAGAAAATCCATGGTGCAAATCAACTGTCAAAACCAACCGTAAAATAAAAACGCCACAATCTATTTCAGTTTCTAGCTTTCTAAATTCAAATCTAAACTTTTTTGTGACGAATCTAGATGTCTTAATTTCACGGATAATTTAAGCTGATTCAGCATTGAAATGGGCGAGTTCGGAGTGGACCAGTAACATAGTTTTAAAGGTATCATTTAGGTAGTAAATTCGATAATCTTAGAGTTATTTGACCGGTTTCGCTAGTCGCAGGTGGAAAATTTTCCTTTAATGTTTGACTTGTTTTTTATAGATTATTTTTTAAATAACTATAAAATAAAAAAAAATTATAACCATCGACAGTTATAGCTTATAATTATAAGTAAGTTTTAAACGGCTGAACCAATTTTGATGAAATATAGCAAAGAACCATCTCGATGTTGTTGAAAACCGTTTCGAAGTTGTTCCATCCGTTTAGAAGCTACAACAGACACAGATACACAGGTCAAACTTTTAAAACCCCTTCTTGTGGGACTAAAAAATAATCTCATACTAAAGCCTTTTAGTCAAATTGAGAATGTCGCTATACATTATTCTATTACCTAGAACAAGAGGGATCGAAGGAAATTCCTTAAGCGGTGATAGCCCAGTTGGTAATGAGCCAGACTTGTAAACCGAAGGTTGTGGTTTCAAATCCTGGTGCGGGCCTGTATCACTAAATTCGTCTTTTCGGATTTATGTATGGATTTCTAATTATCACTTGCTCAACGGTGAAGGAAAACATCGTGATGAACCCGCCCGTCCAAGAAAATTCGTTTTCAAAAGACGAGCGGTCCACCAACCCGAAATAGGCCAGCGTGCATGGTGGACTGTTAATAAAAAATACTCGATTACGATGAGAAAAACTTGCGGAATAAACATCTTTGGAGATGTTGTCGAAAAGTCTGTAAACTCCTACCTAATTCACCTGACATATATTACCTGGGTGAATTAAGTACACTATTCGTAAACTTAATACACTCAGGTGAATTAAATTTGTTTAAATTGTAATTTTACGTGGTTGGGAATAAATGTGACCAGCTACAGGTACGCTTACCCCGGAAATAAAACGGGGTAAAATCAGAAAGACGTTGAAAACACTGTTAATCTTCAGGCAGATATTAATATATCTACAGATATATATGTATGTCTGTGACTATGTGTTTCAAGCCAGTACTCGTGGCGCACTTGACACAAGTTTTCCATTTAACAAAGTAGTTTTGTTCTTATCTTCTTGCGGAAATCAATACCGACAGACTCAAAGGAAGAATCTAGAAAGTGTGTATCGCTATATTGAAAATTGCAATTCACTTAGGAGTAAGTATAAGAAAATATGTTCATTTGTTTTCTTTTCTTTATGTGTTCTGTTTTAAGGCCAAAAAAAGAGTATAATACACACATCAACACGGTCTAAGGATATTGCACGATTTTTCATAAAAAAATGTGAAAGAAATTGCGTACATTCGACCATTTTCATACAAAAGCAGGCAAAAAGTGCATTTTTGTTTTCGTTTCCGTCACGTTTTCTCAAATTTCAAGTAAATCAAAATTTATTAACTAGAATTGAAAATAAAAATTTGGCACTTGCTCGTCTGAAAATTATAGCCCTCCATGTATCTCGAGCATGCTTTTATAGCTTCTGAAACAGGCCTCTTTTGTATGAAAAATCGTGCAATATCCCTAGACCGTATTGATGTGTATATTATCCAAGGGATCCACGACACAAGGGAAAACCTTTGGGCCTTTGAGTGTATACGCGTAGTGTTAATTATTGTGGTTTGAACTTGAACTTTCCCCTACTTACGTCTTCACGAATCATTGTTGTCATTAGAAATAGAAATGGATGCAACTTTGCAATGTGTGTATGTAAATATATTTGTTCGTATATTTGTTCAGGTCAAATCTTGCTACTGAGTTTCATAGCAGTTACCTTCAATCGAGTGAACTGTAATTATAAAAAACACATACGCATTATACGTAGATGACGTTTTGGTTTGTTATTATCTGCTGATAGGCATTGTTGTCATATCCAAAGGTTACCTGGAAGAAATCGCTTGAAGCAATAAAGTCGCCTATATTGTAACTTTATTTGCAAGCGTCTCATCGTTGTATTTCTTTTCTAAATTGTGCAATAAAGTATATTGTATTGTATTGTTGAGGTTGAAGTCGGTTGATTCTAACGTTTTTAACGTGGCCAATTATAATAGAAAAAGCATTTACTAAATTAGTATTTACAACCAAGTTCAACTACTGTCAAACGTTATCTCTTAAGAACACCGCAACACCATCATTTGTTTTTCTCTGAGTCTCGCTTAACTTTGACAGTCATGCTAAGTTGAGGTCAATGACACCTTTGGGCCTTGGCATTGCTTGCCGGCAACTTACGTCATCTCATAGAGGCGAGGTGTTCCATGTTTGAATTGTGGTATTGCTTTATGTAGCTGTTACTACGTACTATTGTTTTGGCGGCAACTTACGTCATCTCTAGAAGCGAGCGAGGTGTTCCATGTTTGAATTGTGGTATTGCTCTATGTAGCTGTTACTACGTACTATTGTTCAAGATTGTGGTTGGATCTTTTTGCGTGCTGCCTTCGAGTGGCCATGTTGGATTGGAATAACTCTACAATTATAAAAAAAAAACAACGGTTTGCACTCCGGGAGTGCCGGCAGAAGTGAAAACTTGATATTTAATTTAATTTTTTCTATGCTGACACCGGATGACATCTTGACTTTTGCAATTTTGATTTCCTATATTTATTAAACACCCCTCCGCCTTACGGATTTTCGATCAGGGTCACGTGAAAGACACGTGACCCTGACGCGAGTTTAACATTTATTACCCATACTTACTTCAAAGTGCACAACGCCGCTAAAGAAGTTTTCACTTCAAAAAAATCATAAAGCCCGACATTCGATTGTAAACGGCTGAACCAATTTTAATCAAATATGTATAGCTGTATGAAAATGTATGATCTCGATTACGTCAGCTACGATGCTACTCACAGATGCGATGCATACCTCAAACTTATAACAGCCCTCTTTTTTGTTGGGGGTTAAAAAGAAGTGTCCGTAGGTATAAATATTCGTAAAGATTCAGTACCTAGCTATTGTGCTATTAGCTTTTATACATGTGGTTATAGGTCTACTGAGGTTAATTTGTTCTTATTTTCTTATACAGGGCTTAAGGTAAATCACTTTCAACCTCTCGGGTGGTAAATCAGTCCATGAAACTGAAAAACTTTCCCAAGGAACAAAGGTCGGAATACGAAAAAATTTTTTTTAGTTCCCATACAAACTGCGTCAGCTGATAGCGCATTTTGTATGTGAATTCAACATTTTTTTTTCATACTTCGACCTTTGATCCTCGGAAAAGTTGTTCAGTTTCATGGACTGATTTACCACCCGAGAGGTTGAAAGTGATTTACCTAAAGCCCTGTATACGCCTTACATGCTTATTTGAAAGAGTAGTACCTGTCTAGATACTAGATATTAAAGCATAGTACTGCTAATAATTGTACCTATTACGGAAATATCAGTCTCAACTCTAAAACCTGTCAATAGGCGGTTGAAATTGGACAATTACTCTATGAAAAATATGTTATTAAGTTATGTTATTAATTTTGTCAGTCTTTTATTGCCGTGGGATTATTGGGCTGTGTTTGTTTTATACCGACAGCGGGAAAGAGGTTAATGTGTTTAAACGTTTTTTTAATGGTTTCGTCTTTTGTTTCAGGTATGTTTATGGTGTAATATCATATCTAGTGAGATGTCGTGATATGGTAAGTACCATACTGTTAACGTTTGTTGTTAAATAGCTCGCTTCCTAGTATCTCTTTCTTTCTTAAGAGGAAAACTGGACTTCGATCTAAGGTCTCTAATGTTCTCCTGAAAACAGAGAAAGACATTCGACTATTTCAATAGGCCAGTTGCATTAAAAGTTATTTATTGTCACAGAAAAAATAGTTACAGTAGTTTTTAACTAAACAAGTGAAAAAAACTTTTTAACTATTTAAAAAAAGTGAATTAAGCTCAGCTTATGCTGAGATGGTACGCAGAACAACAACAAATATGGAGGGCTTAATTGATAGTGTGCTACATCCTGTGCTATTTCCCAAAAATTCTTTCATTTGGAAGATCACGAAGATCGTAAAAGGAATTTAGCGCACTCAGAATAAGCCTTTTAGAAACACGGGTTACATAAACTTTTAAAAACAGCACGTAGAGAACTCCAATCCTTAAAAGTGCGCATTTTGAAGGGAAGATTTGGTATAACACCGCGGGATCTCGAAATAGATAGTACTGAACGGCCGACAGAAAAAAAGGTTAAATACATCTTGTAAAAAAACACAGGCATTAGGCTCATTTATTACAAAATGTCAAACTTTTTAATTGGCTGAACAAAATGTAATCTAAATAATTTTAAGATTAAATATACATGCTGGAAAGTTTGCAATAAACGATTAAATAAATAAATAAAAGGGCAAACTAGCCTGTACGAGCGTTTTTTACACGTGTTGCTACCAAACCTTACTACCAGTTGTAAAACGGGAAATTCATTTACACGTGTTGGCTAGGCTTTGCTTTATTTTTATTAAAATATACACTCAATGCCCCAAGCTAAAGGGCAATTTGAACCTTCTCACGAGCAGATAAGAAACATGAGTAGTACTTAATTGAGAAAAGAGGTGGTAAGACGCGTACCAGGTGGACCACTCCCAGAATCAGGTCATCGTCACCGTAATCAAAAACTAGTCAACATACCTCCTCGTAAATTTTATCTCAAATAGTTTTCTACCTTTCCAGAATAGCAAATGATATTCAAATCAACTTTTTTTCTTTATAGTTCTAATAAAAACTAGATTTGGTATTAGCATTCCTCGACGTTCTACGGGTTATAACAATTAATCAATCGGTCATTGATTTGTCTCGCTGTGTTTGAAATGCTAAAAGGAAATCCAGGGATTTTGTGGCATGTGCACGTGCACGTGTATAGTGTGGATCTGCACACTTAGGCGACTACAGCACCCGATAAAGGCAGCACACATAGAAATAGTGCCATCTCCGTCTCTCAACAGGCCTGGGCCGGCAGTGCGAACAGTGTCGCTACACGAAGATTATGGACTTTGAAAGCGTGCGTGCGTAAAAACATGTTCGAAAGTTAGAAAAATAAGATTTATGGAAAGGTAACAGCTTAAATCGAAAAATGCGTTAACTACTTATCGAGAGTGTTCAATCACGAACATTTTGATAGCAAATTCAAGTTCCTGTGTGCATTTTACTATCGTTTTTACAGCTTAAAAGATACACAATACTGGGTATTTAGAGGTAACTTCGTGAGCTTTTTCTATCGAACCAAAAGTGCTGAATCATGTTTTTATTTTTTTTATTAATGAAGGGTTCGCTCTTGACCACAATCTAGCCCAAGGGCAAAGATGCGGTCGAGGATGTAGCAAGCTCACCCAGAAGGAGCCTATTAACTCGAACTTTAAAGAGATTCGGGTTATATGAACTCGGAAATACAGACGCAGGCAGGGAATTCCATTCTCTAGCAGTGCGCAATACGAAAGATGATGAAAAGCGCTCAGTGCGAATCCGTGGGATATCAACAAGATAGGGATGGTACCCCGCGATGCGTCTGGACGTCCGATAGAAGAATGGGGCAGGCGGAATGAGCTCATGCAGCTCCTGAGTACATCTTATAAAAAATACATAGGCAAGCTATGTTTTCAGCAAACTACTTATGTGGTTTATGTCCTGAATATTACCGTAGTATTTTTTTCTTCGATTTAATGCAGTGCGTCATGCTTATCTACGCATCACAAAATTGAAATTTAGGTGCTGTAGTCGCCTTAAGTATAACTCTAAAATTTTTAAAAATGTATCACCCCGACATTCGATTGCTTATAACTTTTTGAAGGTTGAGCCAATTTTGATCAAATATTGCGGTGATAGCAAAGTTGGTAATGAGCCAGACTTTTAATCCGAAGGTCGCGGAATCAAATCCTGGTGCGGGCCTGTACTACTAAATTCGTCTTTTCGGATTTATGTACGGATTTCTAATTATCACTTGCTCAACGGTGAACCCGCCCGTCCAAGAAAATTCATTTTCGAAAGACGTGTGGTCCACCAACCCGCATTGGGCCAGCCTTATAAACTGCTTCGTGCTTAGAAGGGAGGCCCGTGCCCCTCGGTGGGGACGTATATGGGCTGGTAAGATAGCTAAGAATCATCTTTCAAACCGCATCGAATCGGTTCATTCGTTTAGGAGCTACGATGCCACAGCTAGACACACAGATACACAGACATACAGATGTTAAAAACGCTAGAAAGTTAAAGAATTAATATTTTCTACCCTGGATTACATCATTATACCTTAGAAGGAACGCTGGTAGCTAGCCCAGTGGGGTCGCTGTTCGGAACAGTTGTGAGATTTAGACCCGTATTATACAGAAGGAGACTATCAAGTCTTGATTTATACTTAAGTATTGATTGTATTTTCTCTCACTATCAAAACGACAAACACGACTGCTGCTTAAGTATAGAACAGAGTCTGAGTCACGTTCTGTAATAAGCACCTAAGTAACGTACACAATGGCAGGAAATCTAATAAGTGACCTCCGTTAAAGTTTCTCAGTACTGAGTACTGGTCCACAAAAATTTGAGAATGGATTAGAATTATCGTCAAAAGAAGTCAAAAACGGCAGCTCTAGCACGATAACGACAAACTCGCGCTCGGCTCACGCTGAAACTTGCCCTGCGCAAAGGCTTGCTCACCCTATGGCGTTGTCAATGTTGACATTTTGACATAGAACCGCGGTGTTGTCGCGACGCTGTTACTATCGTCCTCGGCCTGCAGGCCTACTTGACTAACTATTGTCATTAGTTACGGCTTTAGTGGCCAGTTTAGTAGCATGAGTTGTTTTTTTTCCATTGCCCGCAAAAACTATTTTAATATTTTCCTCTTTAGTTCTACTTTTACTTGCAACATTGTACATTGTTAACGACATTTACTTTACAATCGCTTCCGTCGCGCCGTAGCGGTCTCTTTACGCTTCTATAAGCATAACTTATAAAAACAGCACTAATCTTCTATAGGTAATTGTAAACCCGCATACCAATATCGACCAGTTCACAAGAACTTTCGTATTCCTATTATTCTTTAAGAAGTGCTTTAAAAAATACAACCTATTAGGGATCAAATAGATTTGGTTGGCCAGTTGAAAATGCCGCTAGGCAGATTTAATTTCAAGAAAGGAAAAATCTGACACTACTAACTATGTCGGTTGTGAAACTGTAAAACCAGTGATTTTTTTGTATTTTTGGATGTGTTAACTTTTTTAAGGCGACACTTTGACTATTAAACGATTTATTCATTAACGGTTTTACTCATGATCTTCTTATCGTGTAGTGCAGGTATAGTCCAGTGTGTGGCGCACTTGGCGAACCCCGGTTTCAGAGTTTTTGAACCGCCAAATGGCTTGGTTTTAAAGACTGAAGTCAATCGAAAACAGCCGGGACCAACAGCTCAATGTACCTTCCGAAGCACGGAAACGCTCATGATAAATTGCCACTTTGGTCACCCATTAGGTGCCTTGCCTGATTGTACGTTGCTTAACGTTGTACGTACGTTGTACGTTACACATGGTTAAACAAAAATAAATTCAAAATCTCACGATTCCGATTTCCGCTACAAAAAAGTTCGCGCATTTTTATAAAGTTAACATCAATCAAGTCATTAAAATAATAGGTGGTATCTGAAAAGCAGGTCTGAAAATTTGCATATATGTAGTTTTCAGACCTGATGGCATCTACCTTTTTGGCTCGATCTTTTGATGCATAATTAACTTAATTAGCTAAGATATCCGATAGTCTAGATCAGTGTTTTTCAATCTTTTTGAATTCGCGACACCTTTGGATCTTATTAAGTTCTGGCGACCCCTTAAGGTCCCTAAGACCCTTTTAGGGTAAATCTATGTCATCTCCGGATATTTTAAAACGCATAATAAAAGAGTTTGCCGCGGGGTAGACGCGGAAGGCGGTGGGAGGCATCTTTATACAGACACAGCTTTTTCACTGAAATTGTCTTTTAGTATAAGATTGACAAATTTTTGTCTTTTTCTTTTACCTGCGACCCCCGGAGTAAGGCTTCACGACCCCCCTGGGGGTTGCGACCCACAGTTTGAAAAACACTGGTCTAGATGTAAGTACTCGTATTTTGTATCAACTGCATTGAGCAAATAAACGATTATTTATTTATTTTAAAACTTCATCATTCATTTTACTTAAAATCATCACCACTTAACCATTTCTCATCGTCTATATTACTTAATCCTTTTACCAAATTTTTCCAAAGCCAACAACCTTTAGGATTACTATCATTTTTAGCCGACTTTCAAAACGTAGGAGGTTCTATGTTCGACTGTATGTATCTATTTTTATTATGTCCACTGATTTATTAGTTTTTTTTTTGTTCGAAAGAGTACTCCAGAGGTGGTCCTGTTTTCAACAAGTCAGGATCTGATGATGGAATTCCAGGGAAATCGAGGGAAATCCTTGAATTGAATAGGCACTTACAATGTTTCTCATGTTCTTTCTATTATTTACACGAAATGGAAAAATAAATAAACTTTTTAAGAAAAACATTAAAGCGACTTTAAAAAACTAAAAAATAAAGACAAATACATTTAATCCCTTACGTAATAACTACTGATCTGTTTGAAGTCGATGCGAAAGCGGCTTATCAAGCTTATTTCTACGCCAATCATTTATTCTTATCTTTTTGTCGACAACGACCATTATTGGTAGACTAAAAAAAAATTCACTCGTGATTGAAGATTTGTGGCAAGTAGGTATTTAGGTGACTTTAAATTAGCTTGCAAAAGTGAATCAGCCCACTAAACTGAACAACTACATACCCCAAAAATAGAAAACACGACAACACGGTTCATCAAATGCCTGTTTTTCATTTCTTTGTTTTACTAGCTTTCCGCCCGCGGCTCCGCCCGTGTGGACTTCAGGTTATATCTTGCCCAACTGTGGGATGAAATGTAGCCCATGTCCCTTCCTAGGCTCTAATCTATTTCTGTACCAAATTTCATCAAAATCGGTTCAGTAGTTTAGGCGTGAAAGACGGACAGACAGAGTTACTTTCGCATTTATAATATTAGTAAGAATTGTCTCTGTTTAATATGTGCTGTTTGTGCTTTCGTTGTTGTTTGTGCGTTTATTGTTGTGTTTATGCTGTTTGTTTGTCTTTTATCCCCAAATAAAGTGTTTAATTACTTTACTTTAAAAATACTAACGTACTCTAGGATCATAGGTCGAATTATGGACACAAAATTGCCTCTTTATGAATACTTTTTTTGCTATGTTTCTTCTTTTAGTCTGTAAGAGTTTACAATGAAGAGTTAAGATACATATTACATACATTTTCCTTTAGGGGCAAGTTGTTTAGTTTCAAGGGAATCCTTGTTAGTCCTAACCTAACCCTGGTGGTGATTTTTCCTGTAAAGATTTTGCTGTATCGTGGGCGAAAGGTTGACAATCTATCACCACTGTACACAAAACAACATACTTTATTTACACACAGAGAGATACAGTAAAATTAACAGAACATAAAACATAGTGTACACAGGGCGTCTCATAGTCATGTTTCATCTAATATCCCTGAGAATATACAGGGTGTAAAGGACAGCTTAGCAAATACTTAAATGGTGGAATCTACCCATAACTATCATCAGCTATAAGTAATTATTTTTTTCCCGGAAACGTCACGTTAAGGAATTTGCGTCTACGCAACGTACCGCTAAACCGCGCCCCGCGCGCGATCCCCCCGCGCCACGCTGCTGTCGGAGTGCGATGTACATAGCTGGTTTTCGTGTTTTACGTTGTTATGATTGTTTTTTATTGCAAATTGGAGTGTATTCGATTGAATAATAAAAAATGTAAGCAGAAAATGTTAAAAAACATGAAAAAAAATTGAAAATTTCCTGGAGGAAAATTCCACTGGAAAATCATTCAGAATGATTGTCTGAATCCATGGTTTAAGTTTTTGCTAAGCTGTTTTTACACCCTGTATATACGTCAAACATAGCGTCGGGTGAACCAATGATGCTCTGCCTACCCCATCAAGGATTATAGGCGTGAATCTAACCCTGGATGGATAGAGGTGGAAAAAATTGGGATGGTTATGTGAACTACAAGTTTTGTCTGGTTTTAGTGTAGCCATAACCCTTTCTGACAGTCGGGTTACCATAAAGGATACCTGACGATGGCGAAATTGGACACCATGTAGACAAGGAGTTACATTCTTAAACCGTATATGTAAGCTATAACTGTAGAGAAAGCAGATGCAGGCATTTTACAAATAAAATTAATGAAAATGACATTTCAATTCATCAAGACAAGTTGCTAATTAGAACTCCGTTTTAATACGCACTTAACATACCCGAGAGAGAGTATGAGCAAAACCAGTTACACGTGAGTCACACTGACGTGCATTGGTTCCGTATTGCCATTTTTAGACACCTCATTGAAGTACGCTTTACTTTTGTTGAAATATAAATGGTTCTGACCTGCGCCGTCTTTCGAATTTACTTCTATTCGGAGCATTGGATGACACACAACTCTCTTTTATACGCAATATAGATGATAGTGCCAGGTATTGATAAGATTCGTCATAGATATGTCTATCGTAAACTTAAGAGGTGCTCAAATTAGCAAAATATTATATTCAATTATTTCGTCTGTGTTGCTAGACATTTTTAAAAGGTTGCCCCCTTATATGCCTTTCACCATACGGTATTGATACCAAAAAAAAAAAAGAACTCATTGTTTTTGGTGTCATATTGGCAACAGGCTGACCACTTACTACGACTTTATTCGTGGTCTGTGCGTGCAAAAAATGTCTCAGTAAGCCTCAAAATATTTGTTATACCATTCCGCCCGAGACTTCGTTCCTGTGGGAATTTGGCAAAATAATATAGCCTAGTTACTCAGGGATAATATAGCATTCTAATAGTGAAAGATTTTTTCAAATCGGTACAATAGTTTCAAAGCCTGTTATCAATGCAAACAATTAACAATCAAATATTTCCTCTTTATAAGATTTGTGGGACCACTAAAAACCCTTCGAATGTTTAGGAAACCTAAAGAACAGTGAAATCAAGCGGTAGGACTACAAAATCTCTCTAAAGCCAAGAGTCGCCACAGAACCCCGATAGGTATACACTCTCACAATGTAAGCAGCCAAATATCTGATAGCAGTGTTACTACCCGGACCTGCTCTTATTCGCAAAATGAGATAGTGCACAGGTCATGGCGCGACAGAGGCTGCGGCTCATTTTTAATCGGATTTTGGAGATCCTTTGTAAGGAAGTGCTTTATCTATCTACTAGTCTACTAATATTATAAAGAGGAAAGATTTGATTTTTTGTTTGTTTGTTTGCGTTGAATAGGTTTCAAAACTACTGGACCGATTTGAAAAATTCTTTCACCATTAGAATCCTACATTATCCGTGATGGACATAGGGTACATGATTTTCCAGAATTCCCACGGGAACCAAGTCCCGGGCGGAAAGCTAGTCATGGATAAAACTTTTGTGTATTTTCTATATTAGTTGAATATTCTTAATACAAAATCTTCTTTATTTTATCTCTTATTATTAAACATTATGTTACGAATAAAAATGTGAAATTATTTCTCAATTATATTTCTTGTACTTTTCATTGCAGCGACAGCATTAATTCAGTAAACTATACAACGTGTTGTAAAAATACCCAATATAATCCAAACGTGAAATGGTCAACAGTTGCATGGTTTGACATCTTTCAAAATCATATAATTAACAGGAAATACTTGACATATTTAAAACAGAGCTGCGCACAACCATAGATTTTCTTTTTAGTGTGTATTTTTGAAGTTTTAGACTGTACAGCACATGCATACCACAGTCAAACCAATATTTTTTTAAGAAACCCCACCGCAGTCAGTTGTCTTCAGTTTACTTTATTCAGCGTTTACTAGCCGAAACCCTCATCCAATATGATTTCACTCTTACCTCTTCCGTTTTATGTATATTGGTGCATAATCACCTACAAGTCAAAGGTTAATGTTTCATGCGTTTTATAGTTTTTATCTTTAGTCTCAATATTGACGTTATTGTGCCTTAAATTTTGATAAAAATGTAAAAATATATGATTTATTATTTTGTTTCCAGAATCAAATTTAGGTTATTTAAATACGCAGTAAAAACAACGGAAGATTTTATGCAGTTATCTACTCCGAAAGTTCAAAATTTGACGAATAGCAAATGCATCAGAAATTCAAAATACTGTTTCTGGGTTCGATATCTGCCAACGCATTTGTGCAATAACTCGCATATTGAAGAGTTTAGCCATAACTTTCATTGCTTGTAACTCTTAAACAGATAAAGAAATTTTGATAAAATATAACTATGAACCATCTCAATCACGTCAGTTTAAAAAAGACCGCATCAAAATCGGTCCATTCGTATAGAAGCTACGATGCCACAGGTAGACATACAGAAACACAGATACACACGTCAGAGACTAACACCTATCTTTTTTTGACGGGGGCTAATAAGCAGTTGTTCGTTCGCATACCTTTGTTGTGTCCCAAGGGTGTTTAGTGAGGGATTATGAGTGTGCAACTTTTATTAATTTAAGCACAAATGCTGTTAAAAAGTATTCCAATGTCTCTGAAAGTCAAACTACTCTGTGGAACCGGACACGACCTCTCAAAGCTTTGTTCTTCAAGATACGATCGATGGACACCGTTACAATACGTGATATCAAACAAAAAACAGTCGTCATTACATTACATCGACAATGAATGACATGGGCTGTGATAGAATTAGAGCAGAGTCGGTAAAAAGTAAATTTGCTACAGCATGAAATCGCTAATTTCTCTAGGGGGCCTGGCGAAAATGAAATTTACTCTAGCTTAATATGCTGTGTATTCAAAAGTAACTAATACTGTATTATAGTATGTAATAATAAGAAAGTATGTAGATTTCTCGGCTGTAGATAACTATATAATTTTTTAAAATGGTATTTGTATAATGTTATCAGTATTTTGGCGTCGATTATAGAATTTCGAATTGGTAGCCCAACATTCTGGGGTGGGCTCTAGATCATTAGGGTGGGCACGGCCCACCCGCCTCCCCCCTATATACGCCTATGACAGTACGATGTTTAAAGTAGCATTAAATGCATGTTTCAGCAACTGACTGTAAGACATCGAAACTCAAACAATAAAGAAACCTTCTGCGATAAAACTGTCTTCATAAGATCTGCAACAGGTCCCTTAAACAATTGCTTTCAGTATAAGCTAGGTCAGTTTTTTAGTAATGTAACTGTAGCTTTTACGACTTGATTAGGCCCAGCCGAGCCTAGACCACAACCGATAAAAGATAAGCTGACTTTTGATTGATCGAAATCGTAATTGTGCGGACCGACTACGCTTCCTACCTTTTAGGGGCCTGTTTTGAAATGTAGGAACTGTCTATACTAATACTAATGTACTAATCTTCTATCTATATCTATATCTATACATACATATTATAAAGAGGAAAGATTTCATTGTTTGTTTGTTTGTTTGCATCGAATAGGCTCCGAAACTACTAGACCGATTTGAAAAATTCTTTTACCATTAGAATCCTATATTATCCGGGATGGACATAGGGTACATGATTTTCCCGAATTCCCACGGGAACGAAGTCCCGCGCGGGAAGCTAGTACATATTATAAAGAGGAAAGATTTGATAGTTTGATTGTTGGTTTGTATTGAATAGAGTCCGAAACTACTGGACCGATTTGAAAAATTCTTTCACCATTAGAATCCTACATTATCCGTGATGGACAAAGGGTACATGTGTTCCCGAATTCCCACGGGAACGAAGTCCCGAGCGGAAAGCTAGTAATATTATAAAGAGGAAAGATTTGTATTTTTATATTTTTGTATGTAATGAATAGGCTCCGAAACTACTATATCGATTTCAAAAATTATTTCACCATTATATAGGATGCTACATTATCCCTGAGTAACAAAGGCTACATCATTTTCCCGGATTCTCACGGGAACGAAGTCCCGAGCGGGACGCTTATTTATAAAGCTCCGAACATGAAAGTCAGTAACGGTCTGGGTTTCCACGGAAGACCAGCATTGTTGATTCTTTGACGGCCGGTGTGGTCGAGTGGTAGTGACGCAGCCTCTTGATCGACGGGTCCTGGGTCCGGGTCCTGGGGCCAAATATTTGTGTAAAAGCAGATGTTTGTTCTCGTGTCATGGGCGTTCGTGTCTGTCTTTATGTGTGTTCCAAGGGACCTGCGACACAAGGGAAACCTTAGAGTGGACCTTTGAGTGTGTAGCATTTATTTATTTACTAGCTTTCCGCCCGCGGCTCCACCCGCGTGGACTACAGGTTATATCGTGCCCAGCTGTGGGAAAAAATGTAGCCAATGTCCTTTCACAGGCTCTAACCAATCTCTGTACCAAATTTCATCAAAATCGGTTCTGTAGTTTAAGCGTTTCGGTTGAGAATAACACCACCCCATTTCTTTCCGTGGGTGTCGTAAGAGGCGATTTAGGAAACACAAATGAGACCTGCCTCCTAGTAATCCACCCCAGGCAAAGACACTTAATTTTTTCTGAATCTGGGGTGTTGTCCTATGGTCTCATGCGGTGTGGTAGGCTCTGTAAAGGGCTGTCTGGTTCGCGACCACCCTCCTACCGAAGTCCGACGCCAAACATCTTGCTGTGTTCCGTGGGTGCGTCGGAGTACCAGTGCCTTTATAGGCATTTTCTGGGTTACTCGCTCCATCGTCGACCTCATGTTTGACCTTTATGGTCAAGATTGAGGTCAAGAGTTAACCCATCTTATAATAAAAAAAAAGCTTTCTAATGGTGAAAGAATTTTTCAAATCGGTCCAGTAGTTTCGGAGCCTATTCAATGCAAACAAATAATCAAATATTTCCTCTTTATAATATGTATAGTTATAGACTATATTAGTTACAGGTTTCTACTGTAACTAGCCCGTTTGATATTGTGTCCTTTTGATTAGAAACTTTCGACCCTTAGAAGTCTTAGAACTTTGGTAGTTGTGAAAAGGAAACTTATAGTTAGCATTCCTAACCAAGTATAATTACAAACCAACAATGCTGTATCTTCTTCCTATAGAAAACCATTCATATTAACTGCAATAGTAAGTTTCTAAAACTAGTATTTAATCTTAGACCATACACTCTATGGACGGAGTACTTATGACGTTACAGCACTTTTGAAAGAGATGCAAACATTTGATATTTTATATGTATGTTAGTCTGTAAGGTGTTTATTTATCTATGGGCCTAGTTGCCTGAAAATAAATGATTTTATTTATTATTTATTTTTATTTTATTATTATTTTTACAAGATAGTAAGATATATGTTACTTTAACGGCATCTCTTTCTGCGTAACCCATTTTTTGATGTCACGATTTTCAATTCGTGACAAAAAGCGTTTGATCTGCAGCTTCTGTCAGTCATTACGGTTTTTAAGGTTTTGTGCATAAAGTTTATTCGGTTTGTGGTGAATTTGTGAGAAAAGAGACTCCATTTGTTAAGTTGTTGTACAACTTTGGTACAGCGATGTATGGTTGGGTGCAGGGAAGGGGTAAACTATTGCTATCTAAAAGGGGCACGCTCCTGGCTCGGTCTATAGAGTGTATGGTCTGAGTATTTAATGGACTGTTGGTTTGGAATGAAGGTTATTGTAGTCTATACTTTGTGTTGTTGCTCCTTGATGGAACTTGTGTATCTGTGTATCTGTCTTTGGTATCGTAGCTCCCAAACGGATAAACCGATTTTCGTTCAGTTTTTTTTTGTGTCATAGATAATTTTATCCGAGTATTCTTAGCCATGTTTCATAAAAATCTGTTTAGCCGTTTAAAAGTTATAAGCAATCGAATGTTGGGGGGGTGATTTTAAATTTTTAATTTTTATGTTATTACACGACTTCTACTTATTTGCTTAATATTTTTCTAAAGTAAGACACGCCTGAATATAATGTAATCGAAACCGGTCGCATAAAAATATTAAAAAAATAAGTGGAACTAGTGTAAAAATCGTGTCTTTCATCCTAATTAATATTATAAATGCAAAAGTAACTCTGTCTGTCTGTCCGTCTTTCACGCCTAAACTACTGAACCGATTTTGATGAAATTTGGAACAGAGATAGATTAGAGCCTGGGGAAGGACATAGGCTACATTATATCCCACAGTTGGGCTCGATATAACCTGTAGTACACACGGGCGGAGCCGCGGGCTGAAAGCTAGTTAGTAATAAAGGTTAGTGTTACGCATTTCGTCTTTAAGAACTTACATTCTTGGGATAGTAACTGGTTCGATATTTTGACATACGTAATTATTATGTCTGTAATATTATGTAAGTAAATTTCGTTAAATCTTATTAGTTGTCAAAATATTTAAGGGAACCTTTGTAAAAATTATGTCAATTATCTATGTTGTGTGCTAATAAAGTATATTGTATTGTATTGTAAATTCCAGCTTTGGGCTAGTTGTTGATGAATCTGTGTGTCAAGATACATCGGTGATTCAGGTTCCTTCTATGATACTATTGTCTTTTTATGTCTTGTCATGAGTCGAAAAAAAAAAGCCGCCAATTTGAAGTGGGATTGGGCTGGCCATATCGCTCGCATGCCAAGTGAGCTGTGGGCAATGAAAATTTCAGACTGGGCGCCAAGCGTTAAAAGAAAGCGGGGTCGCCCACGGAAGAGATGGTGCGACGAACTCGATACTTTCACGCAAGACTGGCAGGTGTTAGCGCAAGACCGGACTGTGTGGAAAAAGAATAGGGAGACCTTTGCCCAGCAGTGGGATCCAGAGGGCTTATAAAAAAAATGAGTCGAATTATGTTCTCTGGATGTGTCGTTAAACTCTTTGGGCTAGTTCTGTGCCGTGTGGTGATCGGTTTAGAACAGCACCACCCCTTTTCTTTCCGTGGGTTTCAGAGGCGACTAAGGAAACACAAATGAGACCTGCCTCCTATTAATCCACCCCAGGCAACGACTCCTCAATTTGTTCTGAATCTGAGGTGGCATCCTATGGTCTCATGCGGTGTGGTAGGCTCTGTTAAGGGCCGTCTAGTTCGCGACCACCTCTGGTTAACTCGCTCCATTGTCGATCTCATCTATGACCTTGGTCAAGATTGAGGTCAAGTTAACCCATCTTTACATATTGTAAAGAGGAAAGATTTGATTGTTTGTTTGTATTGAATAGGCTCCGAAACTACTGGACCGATTTGAAAAATTCTTTCACCATTAGAATCCTGCATTATGCGGGATGGACATAGGGTACATAATTTTCCCGAATTCCCACGGGAACGAAGTCCCGAGCGGAATGCTAATCTAACAATAAAAAAAATTAAAAAATCGAAAACCAGAAAATAGGCTGGAGTGAGTGTCTTGCTAAAATGACGTGATTTCCAAAGGTCACAATTTCCTTATTTCCACACAAATCCTTAGAAAGAGGCCTTTTCCCAGAAGTCGATGTTCAAACTGTTCATCATCTGTTGAAAGAAACGATAATGTTACGATTTCATATGGAACCCGCATGAAAATGTTCGCTACACACTTGGTGATTTTTTTCTAGACTTACAAGTCGTGTCAAGACTTAATGAGTAATCAGAGATTTGAGTAGACTTTTTGCCGGTCAAGTGCCTATAAGAAATATATGATAGTGTAGGCCGATGCTGACAGTGTAACGGTTAGGTTTTGTCTATTAACAATTGCTTGGAGGTCTACACGGCTATCTGATCCTAAACTAGATAAGGATTCATCTTCTGTCAGACAAGATCCGCAGGCGAATTTCCTTATACACTAATCTATACTAATATCTATACTAATATTGTAAAGAGGAAAGATTTGTATTTTTCTATGTAACGAATAGGCTCCGAAACTACTGGACCGATTTCAAAAATTCTTTCACCATTAGGATGTTATATTATCCCTGAGTAACATAGGCTACATAATTTTCCCTAATTCCCACGGGAAGCTAGTTATAAATAAAGAGGAAAGATTTGTATTTTTGTAAGTATGTAACGAATAAACTCAAAAACTACTGGGCCGATTTCAAAAATTCTTTCACCATTAGGATGCTACATTATCCTTGAGTAACATCAGCTACATAACTTTCCCGAATTCCCACAGGAACGAAGTCCCGAGCGGATTGCTAGTCTATAATATAGTTGTTCAGTGAACCGGCCACCTACGTGTTTAAGTTTATTTTGACGGTCAGTTTAACTCCTGCTTTATCTAGTTTATCGTTTACCGGTCAATTGAAAACAAACTGAACCCACGCGAATGGTTTATTGTTCAACGTATATCGATGTGCCAATACAAATAATGTTTTTGCTGTGGTGAAAGTTAGTTGTAGTAATGCATCTGTTGAAGCTTAAATCTTAGTTCTCGTACAATTTTTGAAGTGAAAGCTTCTTTAGCGGTGTTGTGCACTTTGAAGTATCGGCAAAAAAATTTAAACTCGCGTTAGGACACGTGACCTGATCGAAAATTAGTGAGACGGAGGGAGAGTCTTTGAGTATACTATTCAAAGGGGAGAGTAGACCGCAAGAAAGTAATATATGTTTAAGTTTTCACTCCGGCATTCCCGGAGTGCAACCCGTTGTTTTTTTTATCAGCCCGTATACGCCCTCACCGAACGGGCACGAGCCACCCTTCGAAACATGAAGGGGATTTAGACCATAGTCCACTACGCTGACCCAATGTGGGTTGGCGAACCGCGCGCCCTTCGAAAACGAATTTTCTTAGACATGCGAGTCTTAGAATACGCTGTTTTTCTTCACCGCTGAAGTGATAATTAATAATTCCACGTCAAAAACGTAAGAGTCACCGACTTCAATCCCAAAAAGACAATTTTTTCGAGAGTTTCCTTCAATTTCTTCAGGATTCCACCATCAGATCCTGGTTTCCTTACCATGGGACCTACCTTGGGATACTCCCTTTCCAACAAAAAAAGAATAATCAAAATCGGTTCATAAACGACGAAGTTATCCGCGGACAAACATAAAAAAATTATATATACGGTCGAATTGAGAAACCTCCTCCTTTTTTGAAGTCGGTTAATAAAAAAATCCGTACATAAATTCGAAAAAACGAATTTAGTGGTACAGCCCGCACCAGGATTTTAACCCACAACTTTCCAGTTACAAGTCTGGCTCATTACCAACTAGGCTATCACGGTATACAATACGCTCATCCATATATTGCTAATCCCTAATCTTTTTAAGCGCGCGTAGCCCAGTGGCTCTCGCTGATCTCAACCGATGAGTGAGGTTAAGTAACGTACTTAGAGGCAGGGTACCTGATGGGTGACCCAAGTGGCAAATTATCACGACCTTTCCGTGCTTCGGAGGGCACGTTAAGCTGTAGGACCCGACTGTTGTCGATTGACTACAGTCGTGAAAACCAAGTCAAAGGCTATTGTGTGGTTTGAAAACTGTGACACCAGGGGCAGCCAAGTTCGCCACATACTTGACTATACCTACGCGATAAGAAGAAGAAGAATCTTTTTAAAGAAATATTTGTGTTTGGCGCGAAGTTTTTTTAATTAAAAGTTACATACTTACTTATCGTTTGCACATACTTTTTGCATTGAGTATTTGTCGAACCAAATCCTGCAAACTCAAAGTTTTCAAAACAATCCATCATCAGGTCACTTCCATATAGCATTGTCATTCATTGTGCAATATTTCATAACGGGAAATGGGTGAAAATTCAAATACATTGTCGCGACCTTTGTTTGTTTGTTTATTGAATCGCTTAGGCGCTAGCTACCTGAAACGCGTTTTACTTTTCAGCTACTTAATACCTCTTTGGTCCTAGAAATCCGAAATTTGGCATACATAAGTATAAAGTTTATTTACAAGCAACGACAATAAGATTTGTTGGTTCTTCTATGGATATTATCTTCCTCTGTTGACACTAATACTTTGTAAGATACCATACGGTGAAATTAGCAATAACACAAAGTAATAACATGTATTTTTCTTCTCAGCTCGCCTGTAGCCAATTTGAATAACCTTGATAACAAACTTTTCAAACCGGCTAATTAATGGTCATTGCACGAAGGAAGGGTTGGAAAAAAGTACTAGAATGGTCACCACGTAATGAAAAGCGCAGGATAAGAAAGCTTCACAAGATGAATAGACGTTGCAGGATGTTGCTGGATACAGGTGGCAAGTCAACACAAGATCTATATATGTAATCTATTGTGATATACCTATACCTAGCCTATAAGGTTGCCTGGAAGAAATTTCTTTCTAGCGATGAGGCCGCCTTGTTGTACGCAACGTTCTATGTCTTATGTTGTGTATTCTTGTATGCAAATAAAGTATAGGTATTGTATAGTATTGTATTTTAAAGGCCATTAAGGAAAAACTTCTTAGAACAGTGGACGTCCCTCTACAGCTATTACGCATATTGTTATAATTGCACATCGAACAAATGCTCATAACAGATAACCGAAAACAAATCTCAGTCTACACCAGTGACTAATGCTCTATCGGGATAGTGACATTAAAAATGAATGGCTTTTATCTCCATTTGGCAGAACATGATAAGACCGATTGCTCGTTAGCCCAAACTGATGATTTCTCCAGCGTACGTAGGCCAGGAAGTGTGTAGCGTGGGATGAGCGACGATTCTCGTAATAGTCACATGCGTTAAATTTAGTTTTGAAATTATTTCACTGGTATTGTAAATGTATGGCAAAATAGTGAGTAATTGTTTTTACTAGCTTTTCGCAACTTTTTTAGCATCTACAGACTGTTCGTATATCACAAGTAAAATCGATCCTTTGCTCCGTTTTGACGTAAAGAAAGAACAAAAGGGTTTATGTATAACTAGATTCCCGCTCACGACTTCGCTTCTATGTAGCCTATGTGTTAATCCAGGGTGTCAGCTACCTCTATGCCAAATATTATCGAAATTGGTCCAGCTGTTTGAGCGTCAAAGAGTAACAAACATCCATACATCCACACAAACTTTCACATTTATAATATTAGTAGGATTTGTTGACCTCTGAAAGGCTACTTGTACAGACTCCTAAAAAAATGGTCCGGAGCGAAGATAATCGTTTTAAGTGGAGTTTTACTGACGTGTCGGGCCTCAGTTGTGGAACACCTGACCTCATGTCATGCCCTTCGTGCCCTAATACCAAAGACAATGTCAAAAATAATTTCATAGAACATTCAGAATATTACTTAAGGCGACTACAGCACCCGATAAAGGCAGCACACATAGGAATAGTGTCATCTCCGTCTCTCAACAGACCTGGGCCGGCAGTGCGAACAGTGTCGATACACGAAGTTTTCGGACTATGAAAGCGTGCGTGCGTAAAAACATGTTCGAAAGTTAGAAAAATGAGATTTATGGAAAGGTAACAGCTTAAATCGAAAAATGCGTTAACAACTTATCGAGAGTGTTCAATCACGAACATTTTGATAGCAAATTTAAGTTTCTGTGTGCATTTTACTATCGTTTTTACAGCTTAAAAGATACACAATATTGGTATTTAGAGGTGACTTTGTGAGCTTTTTCTATCGAACCGAAAGTGCTGAATCATGTTTTCAGCAAACTACTTATCTAGTTTATGTCCTGAATATTACCGTAGTAGTTTTTTTCTTCGATTTAATGCAGTGCGTCATGCTTATCTACGCATCATAAAATCGTAATTTAGGTGCTGTAGTCGCCTTAAATAAATCAAAGAAGTGAATTACATTAGCATTTTAACTTTGCGCCTATTCAAAGTGCAGCTTCCTCAGAGAAGAATACCTAGACAAGAAACTCTGAAGGTGGCTCTTTTTAACCCAGTCATACATATTTTCTTATTTGCGGCCATTAGATCCTACCTTCGCCCAAGAGGATAATGCTAATGGCCCAAGCTGTGGCCATTAGCACAGCTGACAATGTGATAAAAGTGGCAAAGTTTTGGGCCGAAAAAATTCGATTTTACTATCGACATGATAGAAGAAGAAGACCTCTGAGAAATCTCCTATTCTTGAGTTATAGTATTTTTTTTACTACAAAGTTTAACAGGCCAGGTAGAAATCGTAGTGGATGAAGTCAGGGATTCAGGTTTTCATTTATAACCTAGGAGTCACTAGGTCTCTTAAACCTCATCTGAGTTGTCTCAGACCTAACAACAACAAGAGAATCTATCTTTGACGGCCGGTTTGGTCGAGTGGTAGTGACACGCTGCCTCTTGATCGGCGGGTCCTGGGTTCGATTCCCAGTCGGGGCAAATATTTGTGTAAAAAGCAGATATTTGTTCTCGGGTCATGGGTGTTTGTGTCTGTCTTAATGTGTTTTCCGAGGGACCCGCGAAACAAGGTAAAACCTTAATGTGGGCCTTTGAGTGTGAAGCGTTTATTTATTTATTATTTATTTATTTATCACAAAAATCACAGCAGGTGAAAGTTTAATGGGTGTCGATTGAAAACGTGGGTGCAGTATAAAAATGATGTATTATAATCAGAATACAACAGTGTCGCAATGCATTTCCGGTGCCCACTTGCATAGCGACTCCACCCGCGCCTCTTTTACTGCCATCTGTATTGACTGGAGAGAGTGCTTGCAACTTTTAATAATGACAGCTTCATAAACATTTCAAAATTAGACGGCCGGTTTGGTCGAGTGGTAGTGACGCTGCCTCTCCTGGGTTCGATCCCCAGTCGGTGCAAACTTTTGTGTGAAAAGCAGATGTTTGTTCTCGGGTCATGGGTGTTTGTGTTTGTCTTTATGTGTGATCCGAGGAACCCACGACACAAGGGAAAACCTTAGTGTGGGCCTTTGAGTGTGTAGCGTTTATTTATTTATTTATCAGTAGGTACGTAGAAATTAAATAATTTTGTCTTTATTTTTCGCTGTCGGTTTAATTATTTTCTAAAAAGTTTATTTTATTTCTATGCGTGGAAATTCTTAGTGTGAGCCATAGTGTGGCATTATTAATGTTAAAGATTTCACTATTTTACCAGTCAACTGATTACGCCTGTGCCAAAGGTCAAGTTTTGATCCTTACAATACAATCCGACACAACACGATTGGTGCGACACTGAAGAAGCCTATGTCCAGCAGTGGACTGAAACAGCTTAATTAGCAGAAAGATTCAACAGAAGAAATTCAATTAGGTGGCTTACTAGGCTATTTTGGTCATAAGGGTTACCACATCTTCCATTTTCCTTGACATTTACATTTTTGGCTATATATTTTTACTTTTATCATTTTCTCTCCTCAATGAACACACTTTCCCATTCATGAGCGATTTATCACCACCTACGTCAGTCGCACTTCGTCCCACGGCCGCTATCGATTGCGCTTAGGGTTGCCTTTCAATGCAATTCAATGCAATATACTTTTTTATCAATACTAGAAATATTCTCCTTACTTCCAAAGTTGCAACGGAGCGATGAATCAATCTGATCTTTTGCACAGATATTTTGGGACCCCTAGAGTGAACTAAATCGTGAGCGGGAAACTAGTACTTAGATGAAGTGGAGAAAATAAGCGAAATCCGACCTAAAACATCAATTACACACATATACATACACGCTCACGCCTATTATCCCAAACGGGGTAGGCAGAGCATCAGTGGTTCTAGAACCACTAGATGACACTTCTTACCAGCCCATATACGTCATCACCGAGGGGCACGGGCCTCCCTTCGAAACACGAAGGGGATTTAGGCCATAGTCCACCACGCTGGCCCAATGCGGGTTGGTGGACCGCTCGTCTTTCGAAAATCAATTTTTTTGGACGGGCGGGTTTCATCACGATGTTTTCCTTCACCGTTGAACAAGTGATAATTAGAAATCCGTACATAAATCTGAAAAGACGAATTTAGTGGTACAGGCTTGCACCAGGATTTGAACCCGCGACCTTCGGATTACAAGTCTGGCTCATTACCAACTGGGCTATCATTACAAACTAGATGACACGTTTGACACAAATTGTGAGGGTTATCAGATGGAACAAGTTGCATAATGGTGAGAGGTGGTCAGCCTTTCGCTCATTATACAGCAAAACTCTCGCATCTCTCTTACAGACTTTTACTGTATAGCTGGGAAGAGTAGGGAGCTGACACATTCTAAGTTTTTCTTTCGCTCCCAGTCCAGCATGGAAATATAAAAAACAAACCTTGAAATTTGCAGCTACAAACCTTAACCCTTTATCAGGCCCCATTTGCACAGAATTTGAGTTTGTTAGTGGCCTTTACCGTTTTTAGGGTTCCGTAGTAATCTACGAACCCTTATAGTTTCGCCATGTCCGTCTGTCCGTCTGTCCGCGGGTTTTCTAAGAAACCCTTGGTACTACAGAGCTGAAATTTGGCATCGTTATACATATTAATCACGCCGACAGAACTGTACAGTAAAACCTTAGAAAAAAAAATTTTTTCGGGTGTCTCGCATAGACGTGAAAGGGCGATGAATTTTTTTTTTCTCGCCAATATCATCAAATGGGGTGTCATATAATAGCTTTTTAAAAGATAGAAGAGGTTTAAAAGAACGTTTTTCGATATAGCACTCCGTTTGCGAATCATAAATTTTTAAAGTGAAAATTTTTGTCAAACACAAGTGTCCCCCCCCTCTACCAGCTAAACGGTTGTTTCTAAAAATTTGGAAAAATTCACAGAGGTAGAATATACATCAAATTTAAAAGGAAAACTATAAAACATAAGTTGGCCCTTCAAGTTTGCGAGTAATGGTAGACCAAGTGCCAAACATTGTTGGGATTAACAAGAATATATTTACTAATATTAGGTCCTTGGTACTACAGAGCTGCAATTTGGCATGTTCATACATATTAATTGAGCCGACAAATAGAAAAAATAAAATTTTGTAAAAAAAAAACTTTTCGGGTGTTTCCCATACATGTGAAAGGGCGATGGATTTTTTTTTCTCGCCGATATCATCGAGTGGGATGTCATAGGATAGTTTTTTAAAAGATAGAAGGGGTTTACTACGAACGTTTTTCGATTCAGCAGTCCGCTTGCGAAAAATTAATTTTTAAAATGAAAAAAAAAAAAGTTAAATATTTCACGAGCATTTAGCATTTACGACGAAGTTCAGCCTAATCCAAAACAACTGTCATACAAAGTTCCACGCTAAAAGTGAGGCAAGGTCGAAAGCCAAGCTGTAACATATTGACATTTCATGTGTCGTTATAGGTTTTTGGGGGTGTTAATTACGAAAATGACATCAAAATTATACACAATCGCCACGCGACCTGCTCTTTAGCACCAGCTCGAAATTATTCCTAACAATACTTTTGTTGCTAAAAAAATAAAAATAAAAAATATAAAAAATTCGCGCTCGCTTCGCTCGCGGATTAAATACTTCCATTCTGTTGTATTTAGCCCAAAACCAAAGTTAGTGGCCCCCCCCCCCTCTACCAGCTAAACGGTTGTTTCTGAAAATGTGAAAAAATTCTCGTTGGTAGATTATATAACAAAATTAAAAGAAAAACTATCACACATAAGTTGGCCTTTCAAGTTTGCGAGTGATAGTCGACCAAGTGGCAAACGTTTTTGGAATTAATAAGAATATGTTTACAAGGTTCAATACTAAAAGTGAGGCGAGGTCGAAAGCCAAGTTGTAACATATTAACATTTTAGGTGTCGTTTAATAGGTTTTTGGTGGTGTTAATTTACGAAAATGACATCAAAATTATTTTATCAGCAGGTCTATATTATTTCTTATAATATTGTCGCAAAAAAAAAAAAAAAAAACAAAAAAAAAATTTTCGCTCGCTTCGCTCGCGAATTTTATGATTTCATTAGGTTGTATTTGGACCAAAACTAAAGTTATTTCTGAAACTACAAACTCTTTAATACATTTGTTTTTTATACTATAGTATTTGGAGATTTTAACATCGATTATGACTAGTGATGAACGATACTCAGTCTTTTAAGGCTTTCAATAACGACTCGCCTTATTTTTGACGCCTCACGACTGATTCAGTCTTTTAGTTCCCAACCTTTAGTCATAAGACTAGCTATTTTAGTTGAAGTCTTTTAACGTAAAAAACTGAGCTGTTACTTAAACAGCTTAAAGGACTTAAAAGACTGGCGACTCATTATCTGGGAAGTCGACAGTCGTAAGGTATGTGTTGATTGAATGTAAATATCTCATTTTATCTCCTTGTCAAATGTTATCTTAATGTATTTAGTGGTTTAGGCGTGAATTATTATTTGTTTTGGTTGATAGGTTACAAAAGAAATATTGAATATCACACACAAACTGCGGCGCGATCCCTTTTACATAAAAGAACTTGAGTCGTTTAAGTCTTTTAAAAGTAGCTGGAGTTGGTTAAGTCTTTTAGTATTTTGAAAACAACTCGAGTCGTTTTAGTTTTTAATCTTTTAATAAACTACTAAGTCTTATTAATAAAAACTCGAACTTTCAGTCTTAATTTTAGAGTCAAGTCCTGTAAGATGGAGGCGAGTCTTTTTAATAAGCCTTAAAAGACAGTCTCTTTCATCTCTAACTATGACCGTAACGATAGTACACCCGTTTTAAATGAATACATACTTAATGTAAACAATTTTTATACAACCATTTGCATCCACGCGAGGTGGTTATTAAACAGATGATTTTTTTTTCCTTGTGGCGCTGGAATCTATATTTCTCCTTTAGTTACCTTCTTTCTTTGTGACCTCGTTTTTATTAGACATTATTAGCAATTCAACCGTCCATATGCTCGTAGAATTAAGAAGCCAGCTGCATATTTGAACCATGCTGCTACGGAACCCTACAATGCGCGTGTCCCGACACGCTCTTGGCCGGTTTTTAAAAATTAGCAAAACTTTTCTTTGTTAATAAATGTTTAGTTATCGTTATATTTTATACTTAACTTTTTTTTTGTATGACAAAAAAAACAGTTATAGAAACAAATTAGGTATACGTTGTTCAAGTAAAAATTAGGACCATACTATATTTAAAAATAATTTTTAATGCCTAGGCATTAACTAAACTAGGGATAACTAAACATTTATTAACAAAGAAACGTTTTGCTAATTTTTAAAAAAGGCAAAGGCCAATAACAAACTCAAATTATTTAGGTGGTCGATGAAACGTACTATGAAACGTAGTCTCATCTCGGTTTCACAGTACTATGCCTGATAAGGATAATAAAGGGTTAAAAGGTTTAGGTAGCCCTATATTCTCATGAACGCAAAAGCTTATGAGTGACGCGATTAAGTACTTGTCCACAATATTATCGGGCGTCCGTGAACGAGTGGGCGCTTACTGGGGCAATGTCAATGTCGGCCGTAGCTATGGTTATAAGGGACCATCCATAAATTACGTCACACCTTAAGGGGTGGGGAGGGGGTTGACAAAGTGTGACATTGTGTGACAAGGGGGTGGGAGGGGTCATAAGTTTCGTGACGTCACATTTCAAAATGTGTTATGAGTATTAAAACGCGTTAACTATTTACGACAAACTTAACCTCACCAGTCCCAAGCACTCTTTTTACGTTTTTACTTTGCTTGAGGCAATGAGTTTTGAGTTCCCAAAATAATAACAACTCTTTTAAGTACTGCTTTTATTAGAAAATTACAATAAATGGAAAATATGCAAAATATGTGACGTCACGCTAGGGAGGGGGGAGTCTTACAAATGTGACCAGCTGTGACAAGGAGGGGGAGGGGGTCAAATAAGCATGAAATTTGTGTGACGTAATTTATGGATGGTCCCTAATAGCAGTAAAGTCCGGTACTTGCTTCCTGAAAGAATTCAGAGCTACCGAGCCTCGTTTCTTGTCTATAAAGATAAGGGGGCAGCTTTGTCTTAACTGAGCAACTACGGCTACAGCAGAATATCAGCGCTCTTTCTCCAAAGCAGAACACAATGCTGAGCTGGAGCAGATTTTTGTCACTGCAGCCCACCTCTGCTGTTGATTGTCTACCGACATTTTTATCTTCCTTTTTACAGACTTCAAAAACAAACGCCATACACTCAAAGGTCCCTCGGAACACACATAAAGACAGACACAAACACCCATGACCCGAGAACAAATCTCTGCTTTTTACACAAATATTTGCCCCGACTGGGATTCGAACCCAAGACCCGTCGATCAAGAGGCAGCGCCACCACCACTCGACCAAACCGGCCGGCTCAAAAAAGGAGGAGGTACTATGTTCGACTGTATTTTTTTTTAATGTATGTTCACCGATTTCTCCGCCAATTATGGACCAATTTTCAAAATTCTTTTTTTTGTTCGAAAGAGTATACTTCAGAGGTGGTCCCATATAAATTTTATCGTAAATGATTCGCGCTTTTAAAAAAATCAACAAAAACAAAAAGATACTACAAACCAGAGCATCATCAAAATAAATGAGTGACATTTGCGAACTGTTGTTGGGATTGAAGTCGGTGACTCATACGTTTTTATAACGTGGAAAATTATTATTGTGAAATGTATTTGTGTGCTGAAGATACAAAATAAAAGATATGTATGTATGTAAATCCTTTATTGCACAATAAATATTATTACAGGAGAAAAACGTGGTTCTTATGGTTAAAATTAAATTTATATCTATGTCTCTACGTGTTTGAATAGATATCTATCTCTCTGAGCAAAATTTCAGATTTATAGGTCCACTCTAACAGTTTAGGCTGAGATATCTTCTGAATACGAAGCTTCTTTCAATAAAACAATCATGTTTGGTGGGGTGGCTGGTGAGTTTTACATTATTAATTCAGAAAAATCGTTAATCGATACATGGTAAACTTGAAATATGACGGCAAAAAATACATTTTTAAGTTTTTTTGAACCCCCGACGCAAAAAGAGAGGGGTGTTATAAGTTTAACCTGTCTGTCTGTGTATCTGTCTGTGGTATCGTAGCTCCCAAACGGATGAACCGATTTTCGTTTAGTTTTTTTTTTGTCATAGATAATTTTATCCCGAGTGTTCTTAGCCATGTTTCATGAAAATCTGTTCAGCCGTTTAAAAGTTAAGCAATCGAATGTCGGGGGTGATTCAAAATTTTTAATTTTAGTGTTATATCAGAGATTCTATTAGACGAAGAGCTTTTTTAATTATTTTTTTGGTCTCTTATAACAGGACCTTTTACATTGCGTAGTCTACTAACTATATGTCTAGTCTACCTCTCACTTACACATCAATGTATTCAAAACTCGTAGCCTCGTTCCCCGGACATTCTTTCCATAACCTTTTCTCAACGGGTGAATGCCCGTACACTTGCTGTCAAAAAAAGAGCATTCTATCAGAACTGGTTTTGGCTTGCAGTTTTCGGTCGTTGTTTTTGGCACGGCTATCGACTCAGCCTTTGATTTGGCCAAAAGTATGCATCCGGTTTTCTCAACGGACGAATTTGAGCGTTACAAGTTCATTTGATCGTCATTCTGAGGGGTTGTTCGACCGTGTTCATTCTGACGTCTTGATTTTTCAACTTGCATTTCTTCGTTGCCAGTTTTTTGTTCGTTTTCGAGGGATGTGCCGCTTCTCATGATCTCTTTTGTAAAATTTTCATTCATAACTCATTCAGTATTCATAGCCCGATAGCTGTCCTCATTTTGCTTGATAGCATTTTTAGGATTAAATAAATTTTAAATTAGATAAAATTTCATTCTGAAACGTCTCTATCACCGCAAGTTCCTGAACCTTTTTCCAGCGGCCTAACTATTCTTAACTAAATGCACTGAAAATTTAAATAGATAAGGTTTAAAAATAAATCCGATCAAGTGATTTAATACAAAAGAGTCGAGTAGGTTTATATTCATTACTGTTTTGCGAATTAATGTCCATGAAAATAAACTTTGTTTTATTAAATTTTCGTTACGTATCCTTCACCATATAAAATTATGGTTGTGGTGGACTGTATTAAAACACAGGTGAGAGTTCTTCCTAGGGTTTATTTTCCTTCACTTGAGAGAGTTCTTTATTTCAGATGCTCGCTGTCCTTAACAATGGTATTCTATTGACCTGAAATCTTATTAATTAATCATCACTAAAAACACTTACCCCGATTTCCAATTCCTTTAAACAACGATCAGTTCTTAAAAATAATTACTGACCATTCTTTATTTTTAAGACAATGTCAGTTAACTAATGATTTTAGAAACATAACTTAACCGTTATTGTTAGTTTTACGAATACCTTATTTCGAACAAAGCTGTTAAATTAGGTACAATCAACAACATATGAGGTTGCCACAAACTGTCAAATTTCCCCAATGGATAGTGAACTCTATTGCTTGGAGATAAAATTGAAAATTAATTTTGGATACCATGATGTGCTGTTGACCTTGTAAAAAGCTATTAGCGGGTACAAAGTTAATTTCGTAAATAAAATGTTGCAAACGGAACGCACAAATATGTTGGTTATCACTACACAGTTTAATATCGACGGCTGGTTTGGTCGAGTGGTATTGGCACTGCCTCTTGATCGACAAGTCCTGGGTTCAATTCCTAGTCTGGGTAAACATTTGCTTAAAAAGCAGATGTTGTTCTGGGGTCATGGGTGTTCGTGTCTTTTTTTTATTTTATTAATAAAGGGTTCGCTCTTGAGGCAAAGATGCGGTCGAGGATGTAGCAAGCTCACCCAGAAGGAGCCTATTCACTCTAACTTTAAAGAGATTCGGGTTATATGAACTCGGAAATACAGACGCAGGCAGGGAATTCCATTCCCTAGCAGTGCGCAATACGAAAGATGATGAAAAGCCAAAGGGTTGTCTGGAAGAGATCACTTTTATTGATAAGGCCGCCTTTTGCACTAATGTAAATTTTCCATAATGTTTTTGTTTACGTGTGCAATAAAGAATTTATTCATTCATTCATTCATTCAAAAGCGCTCAGTGCGAATCCGTGGGATATCAACAAGATAGGGATGGTACCCCGCGGTGCGTCTGGACGTCCGATAGAAGAATGGGGTAGGCGGAATGAGCTCATGCAGCTCCTGAGCACACTCCCCGAAGTACATCTTATAAAAAATACATAGGCAAGCTACTTTGCGTCTATGAGCTAGGGTTTGGAGCTTATCTTTTACTAGTTTGTGTATGCCTTTGTGTATGTTTCAAAGACCCTCGACACAAGAGAAAACCTTAGTATGGGCGTTTGAGTGTGTAGTCTTTATTCGTTTTTAACCCCCGACGCAAAAAGAGAGGGGTGTTATAAGTTTAACGTGTCTGTCGGTGTATCTGTGTATCTGTCAGTGGTATCATAGCTCCCAAACGGATGAACCGATTTTCGTTTAGTTTTTTTATGTCACAGATAATTTTATCCCGAGTGTTCTTAGCCATGTTTCATGAAAATCTGTTCAGCCGTTTAAAAGTTATAAGCAAACAAATGGTGGGGATCGATTCAAAATTTTTAATATTAGTGTTATAATTTGAGTTTTTAGACAAAATTTATTTGTTTCGTTTACTTTGTTACCATTGATACAAAAAATACAGAAAAATTAATAATTCTAACGCCATAGAACAGTCGGTTTTAAAGACAATATACCTAATACATAACAATGCTTTCTTTTTGTCTCTCGGTTTTGTATTGTTGACAAATTATTTGTCGTTTTAGCCGCTTTCACCGTTTGTTCGGGACCTCAGAGGCACAGGAGGACCGAAATAGATATATTTGCATATATAAGTAGCTTTTTGAGACTGTTTTTTTATTACAGTTAATTCTGCATCCTAGACTTGATGCCCGCGCCTTTGTTTTATTAACGATGGAGGGTCATAGATGAGGTCAACCATGGAGCGAGTTAACCCAGAAAATGCATATTAAGGCACTGGTACTCCTACTCACCGACGGAACACAGCAAGCTGTTTGGCGTCGGACTTCGGTAGGAGGGTAGTCGTGAACCAGACGGCCTTTTACAGAGCCTACCACACCGCATGAGGCCATAAGACGCTACCTCAGATTCAGAACAACTCATTCAGATTCAGATTCAGACGCTACCCGTGTGGTGATCGGTTGAGAATAACACCACCCCATCTCTTTCCGTGGGTGTCGTAAGAGGCGACTAAGGAAACACTAATGAGACGTGCCTCCTAGTAATCCATCCCAGGCAACGACACTTCATTTTTTTCTGAATCTGAGGTGTCGTCCTATGGTCTCATGCGGTGTGGTAGGCTCTGTAAAGGGCCGTCTGGTTCGCGACCACCCTCCTACCGAAGTCCGACGCCAAACAGCTTGCTGTGTTCCGTCGGTGCGTGGGAGTACCAGTGCCTTTATAGGCATTTTCTGGGTTAACTCGCTCCATCGTCGACCTCATGTTTGACCTTTATGGTCAAGATTGAGGTCAAGAGTTAACCTACTTATAATTAAAAAAAAAAAAAACAAATTGAGGGGTCCTTGCTTGGGGTGGATTAATAGGAGGCAGGTCTCATTTGTGTTTCCTTAGTCAGGCGACTAAGCTATGACCCCACAACAACTGTGTGCAAATAAAGTATATTGTATTGTCACATCGGTTTTGCGCAACACCAATACAGTTTTGTGAAGCAACATAAACTAAAAGCCCAGATAAGTCTAGGTCGAGGAATCCAGAACTTTCTACAGTGACGTCATAGCTCACTAACATCGAAATTCCGATCGGCCTGCCAGGAATTCTATCGGCGGCTTCTAGGGGAATACTAATTGAAGATACTGTGAAAGCGGCGAAGGGTGATGTCACTAATGGTACTCATGTAGGTACTGTGAGGACTGCTTTGGTTGAAAGGGATTCGAGATATAACAGACAGCCGGTTTGATAGAGTGGTATAGTCACATTTGTAATGTGGGCCTTTGAGTGTGTAGAGTTTCCTTAACTTTTATTATTGAAATAGAAATAATTTATTGTCTCCACACCATACACATCGTTACAAATAACATGCTAATAAAAAAAGAAAAAAAAAAATGTACTAAACCTATTTAACATAATGTGTCTTAATCTAGGTTGCGGATCACTATGTGCATGCCGCAGTGAGTCAAAAGGTTATAACTCAGTGCGGTTATTAGTCCCGAGAGTTATTGACTGACTGACTATTTCTCTCTCTCTCTCTCTCTCTCTCTCTCTCTCTCTCTCTCTCTCTTACCAGTCTATATATGTCCCCACCGAGGGGCTCCGGCCTCCCTTCGAAACACGAAGGGGATTTAGGCCATTAGTCCACCACGCTGGCCTGGTTGGGTTGACTGACTTAGTCGGTTTGAAATCCTAAGATGTGGTTAATCAAATCAGTCAGTTATTTGATAAGAATAATAGGACACAGACAGAGGCTACACTGTGTAAATTCATAAGAACACCGGTGTCCTTCGCTGCTGAAAGGCAAACAACAAGTGAGTAAAAAGCAAAGCAAAGGACGGAAAAAGCAACGGGTCACGTCTCCAATAGTATCCTCCTGAGACGAATGTGTGTGGTCGATTCGGCTGTGAATGGCAGCCATGAGGAAGGATATACGTTTAAGGACACAACTATGCCATGGTTTCACTATCTATTCATTGATAAATACGCTGTTTTCTAATAGATTATTTATAAACGCGCTGGACTGAGTGAAATAAAAAACTTAAAATGAGCCAGATAGATAAAAAGAAACTCTTTATTGCACACAGTCACAAAAAAGTTTTTACATAACTATCAACTCTAACCAACCAGCTACCAACTCTTCCTAGGCATACTGCAAAAGCCAGTAAGTGGGACGCGAGGGTATTGCTGTATCGTGGGCAAAAGGCTGACAACCTATCACAACTACACTCATGTCAAGGGCGGATCCAGCTTTGGCACCAGGGGGAGGCACATAGTCGTGGTCAAGTCACAAAAAGGTATAATTTAATTTTGATAATATAATAATAGATACAAGTAAAAAGGGTCCGTAGCATATGCATCCGTTCGCAGTTGCACCCTTCGCACTTGCCCACGAAAACATTTTTTTTTATAATTTTAATTAGTGGTTCGCCTAGATCCTGGCTATTATTTATTCTGTGGTCCTGGACCCTGCCCGGGGTCATGACCCCCGTGACCCCCCCCTGGATCCGCCCTCGACTCATGTTCCATCTAACTCTCTCAGGATTAATGTCAAAAATGGCGTCAAGAGCTTCTAGAACTACATTACGTTCTGTTTACCCCGAAAGGGACTATACGCGTGAGTGTATGGAAGGCATTTATAACCGCCTATACTTATAACTTCATCTTATTGTATAGGTATACTCTAGTGTGTAGCAAACTAACCTAACCCTGGTGTCAGAGTGTTCACCGCCAAATGGCCTCCGACTTGGTTTTGACGACAGTCAATCGACAACAACCGGGACCGACAGCTTAACGTACCCACCGATGCACGGAAACGCTCGTGAAAATTGTCACTTTGGTCATCCATCAGGTTCTCTGCATTTGTGTGCGTTGCTTAACCTCACTGATCGGATAAGATCAGCTAGCGCCACTGGGCTGCGAGCGCTTCGCTTCTGTACCTAATATTGCGCAATGTTTTCAATGTGTGGTTGCATAATATATGATCGTAACACTGGAAATCCTACAAGTGTGCAACTGTCACGAATGCATTTGAAATCAGCTAACAGTAATTGGAATATGACGTCACGCGTCATGGCGCCAAGATTTCCCGCGCAAAATCCTTAATAGTTCCCACTTGAATTTCCATCTATATTTTTAAAGTATCGTCTCTATTGTGTTGAAATACGATTGACATTCGGTTATTTAGGTACTAACTAACCGCAAATGTAATTTGGTCGCGCTATAAATAGTGCACGGCGTTTTCCGCGAATCCGTCGCATTATTTTCCTCCTCGAAGGAATTTGATGACGTCAGAACTCCAACGCACCTAAACGTTACCTATTTGAAAGACCTTAAATTGTATTTTAAAATGCAAACGATTCCACTTACTTTAAGGGGTTGCATAAATTCTTAGAATGAAGCCAAGTTAAATAGATTTCTTGGCGTTATACTCGTAAGTTACCTAAGCTTGAAGCGCTATTTGAACAGTTGGTGTTATGAGGATAGTGGTAATAAAGAGAACGTTATATTGAATTCATATTTGCCTAGAATATAAATCTTTATGTGCTCAAACATCTACCCTTTCTGGGGTAGAGTATCTCTTAGCCATTGATAAATGTTTCAATAGAAATCACGAAAGATTATCGCCAAAGATTAGATTCTGCTAATCGGCTCGGTCGAGAGTGGTATCTACGGGTACTGGGTTCAATTCCCAGTCTGGGCAAACATTTGCTTAAAAAGTAGATGTTTGTTCTCGGATCATGGGTGATCGTGTCTGTATTTGTGTATGTTTCAAGGGACACACAACTCAAGGGAAAACCTTAGTGTGTGCCTTTGAGTGTGAAGTGTCAGTTTTAAGATCTAATGCACTTCGTGGACTAAACAGAAATAGCATAAAGTCTCAAGAAACACCATAAACTCATATGGAGAGTACATTTTTAATAATGAATCCTAAGTAATACCAATATTGTGGTGTGGTGATCGGTTGCCGTTGAGAATAACACCACCATTTCTTTCCGTGGGTGTCGGAAGTACTCATAAACACATATCCTCACCTGCTAGTGGTACACCTTGCTGATTAACGGACTAGGCTCTAGACTTATTGCAACCCTTCTTATTGCCACCTTGCTGATTAACGGACTAGGCTCTTGACTTATTGCAACCCTTCTTATTGCCACCTTGCTGATTAACGGACTAGGCTCTTGACTTATTGCAACCCTTCAAGGGAATCTTTACTTGATATTGGCGACTTCGACATTCTCTAATTTAATGCTCATTATAATATTCTGACATTCGTAAAATCACGAATATCGTTTAAGAATTGCTTTGAGAACTCTTTCACGATATAGACAAATAATCTATAGACCTACGTGAGTTTCTCACAGTTATTTTGTTTGGTTTTTGAACAATTTCATCAAATAATCATCGTCTTTAGGTACCATTTAAACAGTGTCTCGGAAACATCTTCTTACCACACAATTTGTGGGCAGTGTTAACTCTATTCTTCTTCTTATCATGTCGACCTAGTCTTTGTGGACCTACTCAGCCACGCGCACAGCAATTTCCATGGCCTTTATTGTTGTCTTTACAATTTGTAATCTGTGACTGCTCAAATTTTTTGAATATCAATTCCCTAACGAGCATAACCTCTCCTAATGCACGTCTGTTTAAAAACTAATCTCACAAAACAGCTTCACCTAGCAATGTCCAAAAAAAACGAAATAAACGCAGATTAACATCAGCAAGCTTAAAAGGACGCCAACGTAAACAAACACATGAATTGCCGAAACAATTTACTCGAAAACTACACTTTTAGAATAATAAGTGCAATTTAGTCAAAACGACGCAGTGCAGGTGGAGCATTGACCTCTATAAAGTTTTGGGCACACTTGGGTTTCCTTTGCCGTGTAGAAATTGTTTTTTTTTTGATAGCGCATGCAGTTGGTTTGTTTACGCAGAATGGATTTTTCACCTGCATTTGTTTATTTAAGCCGCGACGAATTCGCTAATTCGTCCAAAGACACGGACCGTATTTAGGCATCGCCTGGTTTTTTCCCTAAACATATCTAAAATAGCGAGTTTTCTAGGAAAAAAAAAACAAATGTGCAATTGTGCATATCAACACGGTCAAGCATGCTTTTATAGCTTCTCAAACAGACCTCTTTTGTATGAAATACCGTGGAATATCCTTAGCCCTAGACCGTGTTGATGTGTGTATGATGTGGTATGGTAAATAGTCCAAGATAAAGGTCTATCTGTATGTCGTGTCGTTTTCTTGGGGTCGCTGGTCCATTTCGATTGCATGTTTTGGAATTTGACCTCCGGAGAGTAGAGCTTTAATTTAATTTGTTAAAATAAAATTATAAATGACCTGAGTACAAAATGAACCAATGGGACTTCCGAGCGCAATAGAAGCTCGTTTTGGACAGTTGCTAGTCGATTTATCGCTCTTATGTGTGTGTAATAAGAACGATACAAAACAAAAAACAAAGTTTTTAATACGCTTTTGCATAGTTACATTTGCTTCATCGAAACTGTGGGATTTGGTCGTCACCATAATGGAAGTCAGATATTAAAATTTTTAATCGCATTTATTTTTAAATTAAATTGTAGGAACCTAGTAAGTCAACAGCCTAATTTAGATATCAAAAGTGCACGTTTTAATCCACATTTCGTATGTAGAGTGCATCATCAAATGTATGTCCGAATTTTTCACATTCCATTCCGTATAAGACGCTAAATATTCACTTTTAATGTAACGGAAAACCGACAGAGTGGAGTAAATTGTCGCATTCCGTAATTTGAGAGTCGGATGCAATGATATTATACAAGGTGTAAAGGACACCTAGCTAATACTTAGATGGTGGAATCTATCCATAATTATGATTGGCCACAAGTATTTTTTTTTTCATCCCAGAAACGTCAAGTTAAGGAGTTTTCGTTGTGTACACTCAAGAGCACGTCAAGCTTGGACTTTGGACTTTGGATCAGAATAGAATAGAAAAATCTTTATTTTATAGGACATTCAGGATGTCACTTAAAACAAGTCAAGAGTACAATGAAATACATACAAACATACATTAAAAGATTTAAATACATACATACGCATTCGTTCTTTTGACCCTACTGACTCTACGCCTATTCGCAAAGGTGCAGTCTTCCTCAGAGAAGAACAGGCAAGAAACTCTGAGGTTGCTCTTTTAAATCGCACTACAAATTTTCTTATTTACTAATTTTGACTAAATCTGAAATAACTCTAGAGCTGAGCAGTTCATTCCCATGGCTGCCTGTCTGATAGATAATCAGAAATTTTGTAATAGCCCTTTTTGTAAAGTTTTTCTTTAAAAAACAAAGTTTACTTTACTGAGGAATTACTTTACTATGTTTCATCAAATCAGGAAATACACCATCATCAACACAATTATTAAAAATCAACGCTAGGTGTGGAGCAATACAATCTATTATGGAATTTATCACCTTTACTGAAAGACCATCAAGGTCCGCAGCCTTTTTTATATTTAACATCTTAAAAATTTTAAGAATGTCGACAATTCTAACATGTGAAAAACTGAAAGGAACCTTGTTTTCGTCTACATTCTGTTTGAGCAATGATTCAGCGAGAGCGGAACATGAGTTTAGTGACTGAGTAGTAGAGACGGGAATGTCAGTAAAAAATCTTTCAAATTCTAAAGCAACAACAGCAACATCGGAAGTTAAAATTTTGTCATTTATAATCGGCCCTGCATTGTATGGCGAGCAGTATACATCAGAGCTCAGCTTAAACTGGTAGTGTAAAGCGTGACCTGCTCTTGACTGTACCTACTTTGGCGCTACTCAACGTACTGCGAACCGCCGCGTCGCTGTCAGAATGTGGTATACATTGCTGGTTGTCGTGTTTTACGCTGTTGTTATTGTTTTTATTGCAAAATGTTGTATTGGAATAAATAATTTAATTTTTTTGTTGAAAACATTTTCGCCTCTCTGTGTTTTTGTGTCTGTCTGTGGCATCGTAGCTCCTAAATGAATGGACCGATTTCGATACGGTTTTTTTTTGTTTGAAAGCTGACGTAATCGAGATGTTTCTTAGCTGTATTAATCAATACACGTCTCTCCCGCAAGCTCTTCCAGCTAAAGAAGACTCAACTTCGAGCGGTTACGAGCGTAATAACAGGGCATGGTATGTTCAACAAACATCTATACACTCTAGGTATCACCGACAGTCCTTTATGCAGAGCATGCATGGAGGAGGAAGAGACGGCCGCCCACGTCGTGTTGAACTGCAAGGAGGTGGTCAACTACCGGGCCAAACACCTGGGCACACCCGGGTCCCTCCCGGAGGTTGTGGAGGACCCTAAGGGACTTCTGCAATTTCTGGAGGAGCTAGGGTGGCTAGACTGACAGCCATCCTAATAAATAAAAGTCACGCAAAATAGGCGCATGTTGACGTCGAGTTGCGGAAACCAGCCCGTCTTACAATTTCAATTAGCTATATTAATTCAAAATTCGTTTAGCCGTTTAAATTCTAAAAGTACGGGGTCATACAATTATTTTAATTTTAGAGTAAAGTTATTTGCTATGCTCTTTGGGAATCCCTTATTTTTCCAGTGCAACTTAGAAAACATAAAATTGTATTATCCTATTATCACTTTTTGTCCCTAGCCTATCTAGAGTTGATGCTTAAACATTTATCTACAATTTTTTCAATCTGTAAAAACATCACTGGTAATTATTAGACAAAGTATTTCATATGTTGCATATTTTGTTTTATTATTTTACTTACACGAATTCGTAGAAAACTAACCTATTACATTTTATTTAATAGTGTTTTTGTTTGTTACATTAGGTATTTCTGCCGCGAGGATATTGTTGCACTAGCTTTCTGCCCGAGACTTTGTTCCCGTGGGAATTTGGGAAAATTATGTAGCCTATCTGTTAATCCAGAGTGTCAGCTACCATAAAGGTCAAAGATGAGGGCGACGATGGAGCGAGTTAACCCAGAAAATGCCTATAAAGGCACTGGTACTCCCACGCACCGACGGAACACTGCAAGCTGTTTGGCGTCGGACTTCGGTAGGAGGTTGGTCGCGAACCAGACGGCCCTTTACAGAGTCTACCACACCGCATGAGACCATAGGACGACACCTCAGATTCAGAAAAAAAAACTTTCGCATTTATAATATTATAAGGATTTCAGTCATCTATTCTATTCGAGCTTTGATATATTTTGATCCGTTTTTAGATACTGATATAAAAAGTAACACTAAGTGATTTTTAACATACGTACAATTCATAGTCATTGAAAATGTGTATGTTGTATAAATTGTATGGTCATTAGCGAGGAATAGTGTTGTTGATTGATACTCGGATCTCGATAGTATTTTTGGTTCGAGATCACTTCTGTAGTAGCTTATTATTATCATAGAAAGCTCTAATATTGTGAGATGTTGTATCGCCTTCGACATTTATCGCTTAAAACTCTAAAATGCCCAAACCAATTTTGATAAAATATAGCTAAGAACCGTCTCGATAACATTAGCTTTCAAACAAAAAACCACACCTAAGTCGGTCCGTTAGTTTAGGACAGTGGTTCCTAACCTTTTTAATATTGTTCCCCTGTAACCTATGAGGAAAACTGATTTTACCCCTTTTTAAAATGTTATCAAATCAAACAATACAAGCAATGTTTTGTCTTTTATTTTGGAGAAAAACTCTTTTTCTTTTTGTGTTCTCTGTGTGGTACAAAAGAGAATTAAATTATACATTAATTTCATCGCATAGAACTTTGAAGATTCTAATAATTAGGTTCTTCGTTACCCCCGTAAAATAGCTGATTACCCCCGCAGGGGTAATTTCCCCCAGGTTTGGAACCCAGGGTTTAGGAGCTTCGAGACACAGATACATAGACGTACAGATACGCAGAATACACACGTCAAGATTATAACACCTCTCTTTTTTGTCAGGGGTAAAAATACGTCCATCCGTTTAGGAGCTGCGATGCCACAGATTCAAAGATACATAGATTCAAAGGTGTACACATACATACATAGACACTTGGCAAATTCATAATACCCCTTTTATTGTCGGGGTTTAGAAATAACGCTTTAAGTTATGGAAAAAATGGGAAATCCGAATGACACTATCGATAGACAAATGATACTACATTACTGACATGTCACAGCACTAGTGGAAACGCCAAGGGCCTAAATGGTGAATTTGGTCAGTTGACAATAGCCGGGCGTTTATAGGGATAACTAGAGCATCGTATGTTTGCACCGTTTCGACATTCAGACATGATAACTGTGGTTAGGTTCAAAGTTGGGATTAACACACTCTGGTATTCTTCTTCTTCTTTCAAATGAGATAGGGATACGCTGAAGCGTATCCAGGTATTGCCATCTGGCCCAGTGGCGGCGTAGCATGGGTTGGCACCCGGGGCGATTTTCTATTGGAGCACCCACAAAATAAAACGACTAATACTATAATCTGAATACATTTTATCTTCATCTGAGAGTCTGAATCAGTCATAGTCATCAGTGTCTCAGGTCACTTTTAATGTTAAATTAAATTAAAAATTAAATTAGCATTTTATTTTAGCACTTTATCCAATATTACAAAACTCAATAAAAAAACTAGTTTTGGTATTTTTTAAGTAGCACTTTAGCACATTTCGTATTAGTCTAGTTGGCAACACTGGTTGTGCAGATGACTGAGTTGGCATGCCGTTGTCATCCCTTGATGCTTGGCACACGGAGCGTTCCCCCCCCCCACCGCCCTCCCCCGTCCCTAACGCCGCCACTGGCGCACAACACTCCAGAATAACTTTGTGACCTTTTCTTTATTATGTGTATTTGTACTTGTGGTTGTTTTTTTATGTTATGTGTATGTTTTAAAGCAATGAATAAATCCTTTGTCTGTCTGTTTGTCTTTCTGACGATGCAATTCGAAAAAAATATTGTAGTAGATAACCTAACAAGTAATAGACATGAAAATTAAATCGAAACCACGATACAGTTCGTAGTTCTTTTACATTTTCGTAGGCGATTTTAATCATTCATAGACATTTCGTGTGAATTCGGAAACTCTATAAATGTCGAGACACAGCAAGACATTTAGCAGTAATAGCCTAATTGGTAATGAGCCAGACATGTAACCGGAAGGTTGCGGGCTCAAATCCTGGTGCGGGCCTGTACCGTGTAATACCAAATTCATCTTTATATCGTGATAAAACACGTGATGAAACACGTCTAAGAAAATTAGTTTTTGATAGGCGCGCGGTCCACCAACCCGCATCGGGCCAGAGTGGTGGACTATGGCCTAAATCCTCTTCGTGTTTTGAAGGGAGGCCCGTGCCCCTCGGTAACGACGCATAAGGGCTGATTAAAACAAGAAATTAGAAGCATTGTACGAGTGTATTGTAACTACAAAGTATTATAAGGAAAGCTGACTGTTTTCCTTATGCATAATTCATAACAGGAGCTGTTAATTGCTCGAGTTTTTTTTCCCAAAAGTTCATATCAAGAGGCAGGAAGGCTGTGGTCTACTATCGTTCTCGCTTCCTCCTATTAAATTAGATAAACATGTTCCGTAGCCGTTTAATTGGGTGTTTTTTAAATGTGATTAGGGTATTACATGCTATTGATAATACGTATTTTTGTTCGATATTTCCTTAGAGTTGTCCTGTTTAGATTGACGCTGCCCAGGGGTCACCAAATGGCGGACCGTCGACCCATTTTGTACGGACCGCGAGAACACAGCAACTTGCAATACAGAGTATGTAATTTAATAAAAATGCATCCCCCGCATTATCTTAGTTGATGTCAATTCGAAAACGGCTGGCGCAACGTGCTAACAAGCGAGAACGAGTTCGTGGATTGCGAAATACCTTTGTTATTTCTGTAATTACATTTGTTTTATAAAAAAATATATCTATAAAATGCTGTGCGGACCGCCCCATGGTCATTTTATTTCTTCAAACGGACCCTGAGCGAAATTAATTGGTGACCCCTGCGTTACACATTCAAACGCCCACACTAAGGTTTTCCTTGTGTCGTGGGATCCTTGGAACATACACAAAGACATACACAAACACCCATGACTCGAGCACAAAATATGTTTTTTACACAAATATTTGCCTTGACCGGGAATCGAACCCAGGGCTCGTTAATAAGAGGCAGCGCCATTGTCACTCGACTCGACCAAACCGGCCGTTAGATAGTACTTTGTTTACTTTACTTTATTTATTATTTATTTTAAAATTTTAATTTTGCTCAGACATTTATATTTCATCACGATATTTCTTCACCGCTCTAAGTAAGTGGTAATAATTAGTGAGTACAGATTTCTCATTAATTGTCAAACCGGAAAGACGAATTGAGTGGTACAGGGTTTGACCCGCACCCGGACAAGATTGGTTATTCAATCCACTCTTTTTTTTTACTAGCCCATATACGTCCCCACCGAGTGGCATGGACCTCCCTTCGAAACAAGAAGAGGATTTAGGCCGAATGGGATTAGGGGGACTTAGGCCATGCGGGTTGTGGTGGACCGCTCGTCTTTCGAAAATGAATTTTCTTAGACGGGCGGGTTTCATCACGATGTTTTCCTTCACTGTTGAGCAAGTGATAATTAGAAATCCCTACATCAATCCAAAAAGACGAATTTAGTGGTACAGGTCCGCACCAGGATTTGAACCCGCGACCTTCGGATTGCAAGTCTGGCTCATTACCAACTGGGCTATCACCGCAATTTTATCTTTATTGTTCACTTATTGTTATTATAACATTAGTGTATTATAAATAAATTGTAACTGATTTCTATACATTCCTATTGAAACTGTACGCTATTATCTCTAATTACAGAAATTCCACATTTCTGCAATTTTGTAGAATGTTATTATACCTTTTCTGCTTAGAAAGTAATAATAGGTTTTATTTGAAAACTAATCTGAAGTGAACCCTAAAAATTAGGTATAGATTTTAATTTAAAACTGCATAATTTGTTTTAGATCGAAACCGTGTTGTTGCAATTAATACTGAATTCATTTCCTTTACATTGTTTTGTGAACTAGATACTTATATCTATACTATCTAAATCTATACTACTATCTTCCATACATATTATAAAGAGGAAAGATTTGATTGTTTGTTTGCATTGAATGGGCTCCGAAACTACTGGACCGATTTGAAAAATTCTTTCACCATTAGAAAGCTACATTATCCTCGATGGACATATGCTACTTAATTTTCCAGAATTCCCACGGGAACGAAGTCCCGGGCGGAGTGCTAGTAATATTATAAAGAGAAGGAAAGATTTAATTGTTTGTTTGTTTGCATTGAATAGGCTCCGAAACTACTGGACCGATTTGAAAAATTATTTCACCATTAGAATCCTACATTATCCGTGATGAACATAGGGTACATGATTTTCCCGAATTACCGGAATGCTAGTATCTCATAATTTGATTGCTTATACATTTACTTTACCTAAAAAACATACCAGGTATACTGTAGAGGCCACAAGTGGGACGCGAGGGTTTTTCTGTATCGTGCGCGAAAGGCCGACAACCTATCACTACACTTGCCTATACATGGTGAAAAAACCTCCTACCTATATTCAAAATCCTGAATCAGTATCACTTACAGAATCCTTTTTTTTTCATTAGGATTTTTATTTTCCTAAACATAAACATCAGTCGGGTGCACCCCCTCGCGTGTCTTGTACTTCTAGGCAAAAAATGAACTTTTCCCATTGAAAAAATATTAAACAAAAAATTTTTTGTGATACTGGTTCAGGACTTTGAATATAGCTAGGAGGTTTTTTATCGACGTGTATGTTTCTTGCCTACTCTTCTCTGGGGAAGACTGCAACTTTGCGAATAACAGTCATTAGGGTCAAAAGAACGAATGTTTATGTATGTATTTAAATCCTTTAATGTATATTTGTATGTATTAAATGTAATCTTAACTTATTTTAAGTGGCATCCTGTAAGTCCTAAAAAAAAATTATACTTTTATAAAATAAATATTTTTTCTGTTCTATTCTATTCTATACAAGGTGTTTCAAAAAAACCCAAAAAAAAAGAAATTCCAAAATTTAATTTTAAAAGTGAAATAGTCGCAACTCTAGTAATCAGTTGCACGGTTTGACTTTTTCAAAATGGAAGTTTCATATAATTAATATGACATACTTGTCAATTTGTAATAGAGCTGTGCAATAAGCTTAATTTTAATTAATTTTGAATTATTATTTTTTTGGGTTTTTTTGAAACGCCTTTTATACATGTTCCATCTAAAAACACTCTGAATGGATGTCAAATACCGCAAAGAAGTTGCGGCCATCAGCTAGTTAGTAACATAGAACCTTTGTAGATACATTATTAGAACTAGGTTTCGTCCCCTAGGTTTCGGCCATAGTGGCCTCAATCTCATTTGAATGTGTCGCGGATTCCTCCTGGCAACGCCTGTGGAATTCGCCATAAAAGAGCCGCGGTGATGCTGGGCCGGATTTAGGCACGATGAGGACCCCTGTAAATAAAAAATATTGTTAACTCAAGTACGTGATACGTAAACACAAGAAAAATTGTGTTATTTTGAGTTTGCTTGCCGTTAAACAGCACAAACACTTTTCGAAAAGTAAGCTTTAGAAATCTGTTTAGTTTCAGTAACTCAAAAAAAATAATATTTTGCATAGTTCGGTTACTTTTCATTATAAAAATATAGATTACCGTATAAAATAGCAACGCCGTTATACCAGGTGGTTTATATGCCTTGTCAGGCTTTTAAATAAATTTACTTAATAGCCCTTTTCAATCTACTGTAGAGGTATTTTTTCCGAAGATTATGTAACCTTATAAAAATTATGGGCCCAAACAATAACATAACTAACATAACTTTAAGTACTTTATTACTGCCCATAATATATTTTTTACTCTGTACCTTGTTCTAAAATGTTGGTGTGCAATAAAGTGTATTGTATTGTATCTACACCTTTGCGAATAGGCGTAGAGTCAGTAGGGTCAAAAGAACGAATGTGTTTGTATGTATTTAAATCCTTTAATGTATGTTTTTATGTATTTATGATTGTAAAATATTTACTGAAATAAAACATATTTTATTATTATTATTTTTATTTAATGTAATCTTGACTTATATAGGGCTACAGTAGGCAGGTCACCTGACTACATCCCTGATCCGGTAGTACTCAAAATGGCTGCCGTCTGGAGGTCACAGGACTGGTTTCTTTGTTCGTTGCTACCCTGACCTACCTCTGTGATGTATGGACTATACATTTCGGGTTGTATGGGACTCGGGGCTGTGTCGGTATTACGAAAATCTCTTTTTTGTTGTACAGTGGTTATCTTTTGTGGTTGCATTGTTCTTGGCGCTCATTTGTTTCTACCGGCCCCTGAAGGGATATTGTGTAAAGACGGGTATTTTAACATTCTTACTTCATGCTAAGTGGTATGACATATGGGTTAAGAATTAAGAACTGCGAAATCATTCCTTTAGATTTACAGAAAATCTGACGATCCATATACACTGAAAAAAAAGAATGGTTGCTAGTAGCAAAAATTTTTGCTGCACATCACCAAAATCAAGTGACTACTAAACTGAGGGTTACTAGTAACTAAAATGTGTTTTGTAAATGGAGTTTAATAATTGTTTACTAAATTCTTAAAGCTAACCGTTAACAACTTAGTTTTATTATTCTGACAAAACTGTTTGGCTGTTAATATGTACACAGGTAGGATCGTTGTAACCATACTATTTTGGCTAAATAAAACTAAAGTGTTAAACAACCAGTACATCAAATGGTTTAATTAGAAATACACAAATTATTTGTTTAAATATTAATGTTACAGTGTTGTTATCTCTTGCTAATCTGTTTCATTGCTAGTAAATAAACGCTTTTTGTGGTTGTTACAGCACTTTTTGATTATCTAGTACTATTGTTGGTTTAGTAGTTTAGTGGTTCTAGTAGTTGGCGCTAGATTGGCTATTGGACCTAGAACCACAGGCTAGAACCGCCACCTGTAAAAAAAATGGATTATTATAAGTATTTATTATTGAATAATGGTATCCTGGCTCGTGGATATAGAATTACGTATTTCATAGCCGCCATAACACAGGAAGGCAGGTCACATGCAATAATGAATAAAATAGTATGTATATTAATTATTACAAACATTAAACATAATATCATAATTGATTCAACAATCATCTGATTTTACACTTATGCGCAATTTATAATTTATAACACTTATACAAAAATAAAAAGTAGGTTATTATCTAAGACATTTACCATTGCAGCTTCTTAATATGTCCTTTAATACTCCATCAGCTTTGTCCTTTGCATTCTATTATTCTGATTTTATTGTTTAATTTGTTGTCAGTATCCAGATACAAAATTTTGAAGTCTTTCAATAACTGAAAAATTAAACAGTAAATATAGATACGAAAGAAAAATCCATTAGAACATTTAGAGCTGCTTTATATGATTACAGATAATTAGCCTGAGACAGACAGGGTCGATGTATCAAAAAGAGGCTATCCCAAAACTAAGTCCCCAAGCAAAAAGAAAAAAAAATGGGCTCCTTATAATTGGGCCCCAACAGGGAGGTATTCGTCATAATGATCCCCCATTTTCTCGCAGGAAATGGATAGAGGACTCCTCAAGGCACAACGTTTATATGGACCACTTTTTGATTGGGCCCCAACAGGTAGGCCCAGGGCCCCCCTCTTCTGGAGACTAAGCAGGCCCAGGGCCCCCGGTTTTATCGACGCAGTTTGCAATGCTGATCTACCGTCCCATACATCACTTCGTGCTCCCGGGCCTTCGTGTATAGGTTACTCTTTGATTGGGCCCCAACCCAACAGGGGGGCTGTTCTCTATAACCCAACAGGGGGGCTGTTCTAGGAGAGTTCTCTATCCATTTTCAGTGAGAAAGTGTAATCTTGACACCTCAACATTTCGAAATTTTTCTAAGTCCCGCCGAACGACTCTTATTTCTCTAAGGGTCCATAGGCCTCATGGGGCCCTCAGGAGGCCTAGGAGCGCAAAGTGAAGTATGGGGCGGATGATCAACATGGCAAACTGCGTCGATTCGCGCAAAAAAAACCGAGGGAGCCCCAAGTCTCCAATAGAGGGGGGCCCTGTTGGAGCCCAATCAAAAAGAAGCCCATCCGAACATTGTTCCTAGAACGGTCCTCTATCCTATTCCGGCGAGAAAGCGGGGGTCATCTTAACACCACAACCCTTCGAATTTTTTTAAGTTTTTCTGGCCCCCCGCTTATTATAAGACCTGATATTTTAATTTAAAATGACTTGAAAACAATTAAGTTCCATAGGCAGCCCGGGCGGAGCGACAGGGCTACCCTGCCGCCTTCGCGACACCCGAATCAGCAGCCCTCTGCGATACCTACCTACTCTCACCGCGTAAACGTTTGAGTGCTCGACCCCAGATTAAACTAACACCAACCTTGTTATCTAAATAAAAATGAAACATTCACATACCTTTGAATAAATTGATATACATTTCAAGACCCTACGAGCGCATGTAGCTAGTCACTCATAGGATCAACGGGAGTCTCGTTGTTCTCCATTGCACTATTTCCACCATATAGTTCACAAAGTTTTTTTACATAGGTAGGTAGGTAGATACATGTAAAATCTGTTTTTTCTCCTTTAGAAACAATGATGCACAAGTGAAATTAACAAATGAAATGATGCGCTACCAGCCACGAGGAAACAGACAAGTTTCAACATGACATTAGCGCGTGGGAGACGGTTGATTATCAATAAACAAATTCGTTTTGTTTTAACTAACAATATTTTAACAACAAATTGCTAAACTGTTTTGTGATACGACTCAAATTTTGATTGTACACTTCATCCAATCCATTTAGCAAGTATTAGTTAAATATAAATTTAATATTTGGTAAGAAAAGAATGCTACAAATAAATAAATTGATTAATTTAAAATTGATAAATTTCATTGCGGTATATATAAATAAATACTTGACAATGTTTTAATAAACATTGTATGGAATACAAGCCCATGTGTTTAGTTACCAGCTATAGAACAATTTGTTCTTGCAACTAAACGAGTTTGATTAGTTTGTTTTAATAATTATTAGCTAAAATTTTGACTACTGATAAATAAGAACTGATTAGCTCACCTAGTTTGGGACATGCAGTTATATTAGTTCTGCTAATTAGAACAAAAGTTTGGTATTTACTAAAGAAATTTGGAATTAGCAAAACCGGTTCAGCTATTTCTTTTTTTCAGTGTAGTTAAAAAAATAAATTAATAATGGGTTTGCTCTCGACCACAATCTAGCACAAGGACGAAGATACGGTCGAGGATGTAGCAAGCTCACCCAGAAGCTTATTCACGAGATTCGGGCTGTATGGGCTCTGAAATACAAACACAAGCGGGAAATCCCAGTAGTTAAGTTACTAGTAAGTAACTTTATAATCGTCTGAACATTAATCTATACGTTATTGTACAGAGGGCCGCATGTGAAGTTACCCATGAACGGTTTTTCAACGAATTGGGGTAACTTGATGTGCTCGCCTCTGGTACATGAATTTCGTTAACATTTATGTACTGCAGAGAAACTGTTTAGAGTATAGAACGAGGAACGGGTTTGGTTGGTGATTTTTTAAAGTGACATTACCTGATTTCCCGTCATCCACAAACATGAAATCATCAACCAAATCCGTTCCAAAATCTACCGAAATAATGCAAATGGCTCTTTCAAAAAGTTCATGTCACTTCTAGCCAACCATAAAAATAAAACTAAGACAGTGCAATGTTTAAAAAGGACTGTATGGACATAGATTCTGCCTTTTTCGATAGGGTTAAATTTTAACATCAACTAGGGACTCGTTAGGGGCCGTCCATTAATCACGTGAGGCTCGAAAGGGGGGAGGGGGTTTAGAAAAATCACGAAACATCACAAGGGGGAGGGGGGTGTAGTAAGATATCACGTGTATTTATTTTTTCGTCAAACGCGCGATTTCTAAACCGAAAAAGTAGGTACTTAAGGTACCTATTTAAAATACACGTGATTTTGGGTGGGGGAGGAGAGTCAGTCTTAAACCTCACCACGTATCACCAAGGGGGAGGGGGCTTGAAAAATGCTAAAAAACATCACGTGATTAATGGACGGCCCCGTATTTGTTCTGATTATGACGAAGTCAAAGTCAAAGTCAAAAGTGTTTATTTCATTGAACATATAAAATGATACTTGAACACGTCAATATTATGAATTACATTAGCACTTTTGGCTTTGCGCCTATTCGCAAAGGTGCAGTCTTCCTCAGGAGAAGAATAGGCAAGAAACTCCGAGGGTCGCTCTTTTTAAGTCAATCATATAAATTTTCTTACTTTTAATTTTAATTGACTTAATATCTGAATAACTCTGGAGTTGAGCAATTTATTCCCATGGTTGCTTGTCTAACAGATAATCCGAAATTCTATAATAGCCCTTTTTACAAAGTTTTTGTTTAATTATCGTCTTAAATTTTTCTAAAGGTAGGTTTTGAATACACATGGGAATCTTATTGTAGAAGCGTATACATTGACCCATAAAAGAGTTTGTTACTTTGTAGAGACGGCTGTCTAGTATATCCAAGTTATGTTTGCTTCTAGTGTTTACATTGTGCCTATCACAATTTTTCTTAAACAATTGTTCATTTTTCTTTACATACAAAAGATTATTAAATATATACTGGGACGCAAATGTCAAAATATCTATTTCCTTAAATCTATTTCTAAGAGACATTCTAGGTCTCATTTGATAAATCGCGCGAACAGCCCTTTTCTGCAGGACAAATATCTTATTAATGTCGGCAGCATTACCCCACAGCAAAATGCCATATGACATAAGGCTGTGGAAGTAACTGAAATATACGGTTCTCGCGGTTTCTACGTCCGCTAATTGACGGATTTTTTTAACCGCGTAAGCTGCTGAACTAAGTCTGTTCGCTAACTTATCAATATGAGGACCCCATTGAAGCTTTGCGTCAATAGTGATACCTAAGAATACAGTAGATTCTACAACTTCCAGTTTTTCATTTTTAACCTGTACATTGGTATTAAACTGTTTAACGTTAGGCAAGGTAAATTTAACACATTTGGTTTTTTTCTCGTTCAAGAGTAGGTTATTTGCAGTGAACCATTCAACTACCTTTGAGATCGCAATATTCACGTCATCATAATTAGTGTCATATCTTTTCACTTTAAATAAAAGTGATGTGTCATCTGCAAATAATACGATCTCATGGGCCTCTTTAACAAGAAAAGGCAAATCATTAATGTACAGGAGAAACAAGAATGGTCCTAAAATTGAACCCTGCGGGACGCCCATACAGACTGTGGACCCAGGTGATCTAGTGCCGTTAACCTCAACCTTCTGGATCCTATTACACAAATAAGATTCCAGAAGCCTAAGTGCATTTCCCCTTATGCCATAGTGATGTAATTTTCTGATTAGAGTCTCATAGTGAACACAGTCAAAAGCCTTGGACAAATCACAGAAGACTCCAAGAGCATCATGTGAATCCTCCCAGGCCTCAAAAATGTGACGAATAAGTTCAACACCGGCATCGGTTGTTGAACGACCCCGTGTGAATCCAAATTGATTAATATTCATAAGTTTATTAGCATAGAAGTGAGTAGTTATTTGACTAAGGATAATTTTTTCAAAAATTTTGCTGAATACTGGTAGTATTGAAATAGGTCTAAAGTTGGTGGGGTCAGATGTACTACCAGCTTTAAACAGAGGAATTACTTTACTATGTTTCATCAAATCAGGAAACACACCACCATCGACACAACTATTGAAAATAAACACTAAATGTGGAGCAATACAATCTATTATACAATTTATTACTTTTACTGAAAGACCATCAAGGTCCGCAGTCTTTTTCATGTTTAACATTTTAAAAGTTTTAAGAATGTCAACAATTCTTATGTGTGAAAAACTGAAATGAACCTTACTTTCGTCTACATTTTGCTTGAGTAGCGATTCAGCGAGAGCGGGAGATGAGCCAAGTGATTGAGTAGTGGAGACTGGAATGTCAGTGAAAAACCTTTCAAACTCTGTAGCAATAGCTACATCGGAAGTTAGGATTTTGTCATTAATATTGAGCTTAAAATCAAACTTGCGAGCCTTAACCCTTCCCGTCTCACTATTAATAATTTTCCAAGAAGTCTTAACGATATTACTACTATTTTTAATTTTGTTTCTAACAAACATAGCCTTCGCCGCTTTACATACACGTTTAAATGTTTTGGAATAAGCTCTAACATACTCAACAAAAGTTTCAGAATGGTTATATGCTTTCTCACCATAGAGATCATATAGCCTTTCCCTGCTTTTGTGAATTCCCACTGTCGCCCAATCACTAAACTTCAAGGAGTCATTAATTTTTAGCGTCTTGGATTTAAACACAATGTCATATTCTTGCTTAGATAAACTGAGTACAGAGTTATAAAGTTTGTTAGGATCATCACTCTCAAATCTTAGATCTGGTAGTTTGGTGATCATATTACTTCTGTAATTCTCAAGCCTTATGTCACTAATAGGCACATATTTGATACCTCTTTCTACAGCCTTTCCACGAAGCGCATCAAAGGAAACTAGTTGGCCCGAGTGATCCGATGGTAACTTGTGGATAACAGATTTTTCCGAGGGATCAAAATTTGTATATATGTTATCAAGACACGTTTTGGAAGTTGCGGTAATTCGTGTAGGCTCTAGAAATAGATTGCGCAAATTATAACACTTAAACAAGGATATGATTCTTTTACTAAGAGAACTATTTTCCAATAAGTCGACATTAAAGTCTCCACAAACTACAATGTTTTTATTATTATTACTAATTTTGAATAGTGCTTCCTCCATGATTTTTTCAAAGGATTCATATGATGATTTGGGCGGTCTGTATACGCATAATACAATAAGCTGCTCAAGCTCTATACAGGCTAATTCAGTAGTGCGCTCAACAGACAAGCTTACTATGTCATTACGTTCTTTAAACTTTAAATTGTTACGAGCAAATATAGCGGAACCTCCTCGTATGGCTTTACTTCTGCTGAATGCACTAGCAACTTGGTGATTATTGAAGCCAAATATTAACTGATGACTACGCAACCAGTGCTCGGTAATACATAAAATATCAACTTTATAACAGTTAATAAATAGCTCAACCAATAATTCTTTGTGTTCCATTCCTTCTAAATTTTGATGCACCAAGTTTATACAATTATTATTTTTCACAGACGGAACATCCTTAGTCATATTGGAGTTGCTAGGAAATCCTTGTCCTTTTTTTGGAGAGGGATTTCCTATTGTCTCACTACTTAGTTTAAAGAATTTTGTTGTATATAAATATTGCTATTATTAATAGCATTTGTCTTAAAATTATGTATGCAATAGGCTACAGTTGTAGCTAAATGTCGTTTACATTTTTTTCTTAAGTACATAGTACTTTTCGTCAGAATAATATTATTAATAAATTTATTTGTATCGAAATACATAATAGCGTCAGCGTCACTATGACTACATAGAATACTATGCACATATGTGTTGATTTTAAAAATTAATTTGTTATGTGCTTGCGTCCAGTTACTGAAATAAGGGAAGGCACAAAAAACGAACTTACAATTAGTTTTATTTTTAATGTCTAGCAAAGTGCACAAGCCCTTATTTAAGTCTGCACGGGAGATGTTTCGAGAGTTTCCAAACATAATTAATACAGTAGTTTTACAATCAAAATTATCATTTGCTATCTTTGAAATCATCGAATTAAAAGTTATGCCTGGATAGCTATTATTAATTATGTTTTGGTTTAAATAAGTGCTTAATACCACTCCGAAACCGCTCCCTATGTCATCCGAATAAACCACAGTCTTCGGTGATACCCGCTCCGCTTCAGCAGTCATGCCCCCGGCCCCCCCTCTCCGACATGCCTCCGCATAGCTAGTGCGTACCGTGCGGGGTCGTGAGGTGGGCGCTTGTGCCCTTGCATCGGCGGGTGTAGTGCACTGTATACGGGGTGGAGTCGGGGGGGGCGGGGGGGAGGGCGCGCGCGCCCCGGTGGCAGCGGCCGCCTCGCACGCCGCCATCGATAAGCGCTTGCGGCGGCGGCGACGCCTGGCGGAGCGGCCATCACCCTGTGTCACGGTCACAGCAACGCATGCAGTACTGGGGTCAGACTGCATGGGCGTTGGTGCCTCCACTGTCTGTTTATTCGTATTTTTGTTATTACTAAATTTACATCCTAGTTTTGAATCGGGTACATTTACAATAGTCGTGTTCCCGTGACGGTTTAGCTGTAAACTCTTAGATTCACCAGTTTCATTAGTATACGAATTTACACTGTAGTTCGATAACGAGAAGGAAGCACACATATCGTCGACTTTGTCACACGACTGCGCAGGTGGTGCGAGTGAGGCCGCGGTGTTACACACAGGCAACAAGGACGGCAGAGAATTCTGATTGCAACTACACGAGTGATTGCTGGTCAGAAACTCGAATGTGCTAGCATTATATTTTGATAACTCTAATAGTTCATCCATCGCCACCACATGCTTATCTATAGTTTTTAAAGCGGTTGCATAATTGGCAGAAATATCAGTCACAGATTGAGTTAATCGTTCAACCTCCGACTGTAACAGCTGTGTGTCAACGTCATATGATTTCATCTTGTAATATAATCTTTGGTTGTTTCCGTATAACTTAACATTATCATGGAAAAGTTTTTTATTTTTCTTAACTAGTGTTCTTGACCGTCTAATCAGTTTACCTACTTTGACATACTTTTTAAACAAATTTTTGTTTAGAGTCATATTATGATTTAATGGTAGGTATATGGATTCATCACAAGTAAGATCAACATATGTCATAGTAGGTTGTCTATTCACGGGCGAAAAGGCAGGAACCATATCCGGGTTTTTAGTGACCAGCTCCTCGAACAATGATTGCCTTTTAGTTGACCTAAGGTCCTCAGAGACACATTCCAGAGTGGATATGTGTTTGTGTGTGTCTCGTAACTCAGCCTCCAGAGCAGTAACACGCCGGAGTGATTCCTCCAGCGTGGTACTGTCCCGGTCAAATGAGTCTACCACTCGCTGGAGCTGGTCTCTTTGTTCCATTACATCCATTAGATGGGAATGCATTTCGGCCATTTCACCCTTTAACATCTTGTTTTTATTCAATATTTCGATAAATTCCTTCTCGTTATCATCTCTCTCCGATAATAACTGTTCACATTGTGTTTTTGTAGTCTTTAATTCTTTAAGCGTTAGGTCAAGTTTGTTTTCTAGCTGTTGTTGTTGACGAGCAGCCGTGGCTCCCCGAGTTAACATTGTGAAACAACTAAATTTGTAATGAGATAATAATAATAAATCGGTGGCTGGTGTTATAAGACCGGGTGATCAGGAAGAAATTAAGAAAAAAACACTGCAGCCGTGTTAATTTGTTTGCCTATGAATGAAATATAGTGAACAGTTACTACAAGATTGAGGTTATGTTGACAATATTATTGTTTCAATTACACTTGTTTTGTTACTTACGGTTTAACAGGTCAGTAATTGATATAATACACAATTATTTATGGGGAATACTCAATAGTATTCAGAAAAATAACACAAACTTTTTGAATTTCGGCAACCGTCACAACGAATTTTTCTTTGCCGTAATGGTACAATTTATGCACTTAGAACTATCTGATAACACTTATTATAATATAATATCAGTAAATGAAACTGGCAATCACTAATTAGACATTAGAACATAATGAATATTAATTAAAAATCACAGAGCTCTTTTGTTTACAGCTGAACCGTTTGACAGTTTTTTTTTTTTTTTTTTTTTTTTTTTTTTTTTTTTTTTTTTTTTTTTGACGTCATTCTTATGTCATGAACTCATGACATATAGAGAAAAACTCGGCTAGAAATGAGCAAAACTCCGTAGGTGGCATTATTGTGTAGGCGAGCCTTACCTTATCTTAATACAATGACTTATTGAATTTTCTCTCAAAGTCAAATGAAAGCTGCTATCATTTTAACCCCTGACGAAAAAAGAGGGGTGTTATAGGTTTGACGTGTGTATCTGTATATCTGTGTGTATGTCTGTGGCATCGTAGCTCCTAAACGAATGGACCGATTACGATGCGTTTTTTTTTTCTTTAAAAGTTGACGTAGTCGAGATGTTATCTATATTTGATAAAAAATAACTTTTTAAAAGTTATTTTTAGTCCTGTAACAGTTAACTAAGTGTGTTTTTATTATCTTCTTCCTTTAAATATATAAAAGAAGAAACTGACTGACTGACATATCAACGCACAGCCCAAACCGCTGGGTCTAGAGATTTCAAGCCCGTAGGTTTCTTCATTATCTCTATAAAAACGGCAAAAAATCACGTTTGTTGTATGAGAGCCCCCTTAAATATTTAATTTATTCTACTTTTTAGTATTTATTGTTATAGCAGCAACCAAAATACATCATCTGTGAAAATTTCAACTGTCCAACTGTCACGGTTCATGAGATTTTATTTTATTTTATTTTATTTATTTCGGACAACCAAGGGATGTTACACTATTACATTTTAAAAAACTTAACATTAGATCATTTTAAGTGTACAACCTGTGAAGGTGCCACATCGTACACCATTATAATCTAGAAAAATATTGCTAATTATACAAAAGTTACAGTTGCTAATTATATAAAAGTTACAGTTAAGTTACATAAAAATAGGAAACATTAGAATTTTTTAAATTATTACAAGTAATGAAATAAACTTAAACTAAAGGAAAAAAATACAATTATATATTTATATCCTGAATTTGTTTCAAAGCTTTCGCACGGAAAGTGTGGAGGCTATCATTGAACATATCAATATCTGTAGATCCACTGATCGAATTATACAGACGACTTAGCCTAGCAACTGCAGCAGACTGTTTTAAGTTTGTTCTTGAAAAGGGTGGTTGTAAAAGCCCAGCCGGATGGCGAGGGCATCGACGTGGCACATGAATTGAAAATTTTTCAAGTAATTCAGGGCAGTCTACTTTATTTCTAAATATTTTAAACAAGAACATGAGATCAAGAAGATATTTGCGACTTTTCAGAGTGTTCATTTTAAAATAACTTAATTGCTTGTCATATGAATTGAGTTGGACCTTCAAATTGCTTCTCCATGTGAGGTGCCTCATGAACCTTTTTTGGATTCTTTCCATCCTAAGTTGGTGAACACTGTAGTGCGGTGTCCATACTACGCTGCAATATTCTAATACGCTTCGAACATAAGCATTATAAATAGTGATTTTAGTACTTGATCGCTTGAAATATTTTCCATTCCTTATTATAAATCCTAACATTCTTGAAGCTTTACTCATGACCTGATCAATATGTGGCAAAAAAGTTAACTTTGTATCAAAATACACTCCTAAGTCTCTTATTTTATTTACTTCTTTTAATTTGCAATTATTAATATTATATTCTGTTGCGATACTATTTAAATTACGTGTGAATTTAATATGATAACATTTGTCTATATTTAAAAGCATATTGTTGACATGACACCAGTTGACGACTTGATTCAGATCTTCCTGGAGTAATACACTATCTGAAATCTTAGATATTACACGTGATATTTTAAGATCATCGGCAAACAAGAATGCGGAACTGTATTCAATCTTAGAGGGTAAATCATTTATAAAAAGATAAAAAGATTGAAAAGCCAAGGTCCCAGATGAGAACCTTGAGGCACACCTGATTTTGCAACATAGGAAACAGATTTAAAACCCTTAGCTACAACGTACTGTGGTCTCGTATCCAAGTACGATCTAAACCAGTCAAGCAGCGATCCATCTATTCCGTATTGCTGTAGTTTTTTCGCTAAAGTGTGATGACATACTTTGTCAAATGCCTTAGAAAAATCAGTATATATGGCGTCTACTTGGTTCCCAGCATCTACTGCCTCTACAAGTATATTATGGTATGTGACCAGATTAGTGTTAGTAGACCTAGATTGAATAAAACCATGTTGATTTTTATTAAGTGTCTGTTTAAAAAAAGTTTGCAAAAATGGGTAAATAAGGGACTCGAATACTTTGGCAAATGTGCAAAGGATGGTGATTGGTCTGTAGTTAGAAACGTCACTCATAGCACCACTTTTGTGTATTGGTACAACCTTGCCCATTTTCCAGTAGTCTGGAAACAAGCCGGTGTCCAAAGATTTATTGAAAATATGGTACAGTGGAAGACTGAGTGACGATGCACATGTTTTAATGAATAATGGTGAAATATTGTCATGTCCCGCTCCTTTATCTACATCAAGTCCTTTTATTTTTTTGAAAATAGACTGTTGAGTAATATGGATATTGTTTAGTGTGTTGATATGAATAATTCCATCTAAACTATCTCTTGGCATTGTAAAATCGGAGTAAACTGAAGAAAAAAAATACAGCCGCGGACAGACTTATCTATAAAAACGAGCAAAAAAACACGTTTTTTGTATGGGAGCCCCCTTAAATATTTATTTTATTCTGGTTTTTAGTATTTTTTGTTATAGGGCGGGCACATAGAAATACATCATCTGCGAAAATTTCAACTGCCTAACTAACACGGTTCATGAGATACCGCCTGGTGGCATACGGACGGACGGACGGTCCCGTTTTTTCCCTGTATGGACATAGATTCCTCTGCCTTTTTCGATAGGGATAAATTAAATTTCTTTTAATTTGAAGCCGCGGGAAAATGCTAGTTTATTTATAAGCGGGACACCCAGTAACTAAATGTTGTTTTTGGGTCAGATTATACTACGTTGTTTTGTTGTTTTCCCTCGTTGCATGTCGTGTTTCAAATAAATGGTTTTAGGAAAAGCAGATTGTTTTGCAATAGAGAGTCAATATCGGATTACAAAAAGATAGTTGAAGAGGATGCCCAGGACTTAGTTCCCGTGGGGATTTCGTAAAATCCTTATATTTTGCTTGCCTACATTATAGAAGGAACCTTTGTGCCAAATTTCAGCTTTTTAATCAAATCAAATCATTTATTCGCTTAAAACACGGTATAAATAGATGTCATAAAAAATATAAAAGTACAGTCATGTTTTGCCATTTATAACCAGCATGCGAATGTCATTATATAAAACAAGATTATTAAATTAAATTTATACATTTTTTAAAGTAGTCAAATCAATTAAATATCATGAAAAAAATTAAAATGCCTTAAATTATTTAAAATCTACGCAACTCCATATTTCTGTCAATCAGTTCTTTGACGTCATAAAAGTTTTGTGCACTAATCCATTTAAATAATTTTTATTTGAATAAACTATTATTTAGTAATTTTAATTCGCTTGGTATGATATTATAAATTTTGATACACAATGATTTACGTTGAAGGGTTTGGACTGGGCGTTGAAAAGTCATTGAGTCAGGACCTCCAATTTTATATACGTAGGATAAACTGACACACTTTACAAGTTGAAGTAATAGGTATATTTACAGTTGCTCAAGTATTCTCTGTTACATTTTAAATATTGTTTCATGTGACCATATGACCATTCATACGAGGGCATGTATTCCACCTGCTGGTCGAACGCAGTCACAGCCTCTTCTGACCCCGTAAATCTCACACCTCTTATTAAACCTTTAATTTTTGTAAAAATAATAAATATAACATTCGTAATTCAAACATTTACGAATGGTGACCAGGGTACCTACCACGATCGTTTAAAAGCATTTCTGTTTAGGATCCAACTTTGAACTGCTTCGCAATGGGAGGTTTTCTTTTTGGGTATTAAAAAAAAAGTAGTTCCCCAGAGCTCTCTAGGTGCCAAAGCCAAAAGGCTTGGAGAAAAACATTGCATCAAATATTCTGTTAGTTTGTTTTGGCTTTCCAATCATCCTAGTTTTCTTGCGCTTTATTATAATTCAGTTTTGTTTGTTCGTTGTTTTCGTAAAATCGCCTAACTACTTATGGTAGACGTGATATTGATGTGATATGACAATAACGTTTCGTTTTATGAATTCAAAATTACGTTCAAGTGAATTAATCAAAAATAATCTAACCTTCCGTTCCTTGCAGTAACGTACATAGTTTAGCGCCATCTATCCGGCGACTGGGGAAAAATTAAAAATAAAATAAAAAGAAAATCCCTCATTCGAATGTTTTTTAAAATGGTACCATGATGGCGCTGCTTTTAAACTGCTCGGTTGTCTATGGTCCATTTTAAATGTCTACATAAATTGTCGCTGGTCTGCCTTTGAATCGCAACAGCGCCAAAATTGAATCGCTTATAAGCCATCATGGTACGAATAAGCGTTGCAGACTTGTTTAGGTTCTAAATTGGATCGCGCTAAGCGATCATGGTAAGCCTCCAGCTCGAGCACTCGCAACTCGCACTCGCGCGCCGCGCCACTCGGCTGACGGTGAAGCTTCACTTTGATTGCGCGATGGCCCCGCGCAAAGGCTTGCTCGCCCTCTGGCCTTGTCATTTGTTGACATTTTGACATAGGACCGTGGTGCATTACGCACGCTATCACCATCGTACTCGAACTACTCCTGAAGTGCAAAACTTTTCAGAATCAGAATATTTTATTTGCCATGTCACATTGTACGCAGCATTTAGTGTGACGCGGGTATTTAGATTGAAACAATAGCAATTTGCTGCTTAGTTCGTTTCTCGTTTATTTAGCGAGTGAAACGTAAAGTCTAGAATCTACCAGCTCTAGATCTAATCTAATTCCAGCTAAGATGCCTCCCAGTGGGGGATTAACGAGGGCGTGGATAGTGAGTGGGTGGAAGCTATTACCGTAATCCTAACAGGGAAAACTCTGGGCATCTAAATAGATGAATGCCTGTTTATAGGAACTCATAACAGTCAACGAAACTTAAGCCTTCCAGATGAAAGTTAATAATGGCAGGATACCAGCTGCATGCATTAGCATTAGTATTATGATCGCCTTTGTACCTCCTTGTCTAATTGTTTGTACGTATAACTTTGTTATCAATAAAAAATCCCTACTAATATTATAAATGCGAAAGTAACTCTGTCTGTCTGTCTGTCTGTCTGTTACCTTTTCACGCCTAAACCGCTGAACCGATTTTGATGAATTTTGGTACAGAGATAGATTAGAGCCTGGGAAAGGACATAGGCTACATTTTATCCCACAGTTGGGCACGATATAACCTGTAGTCCACGCGGGCGGAGCCGCGGGCGGAAAGCTAGTATCTAATAAGTTTTGAAGGTTTTTTAAACCCCGACGAAAAAAGAGGGGTGTTATAAGTTTGATGTGTGTATCTGGGTATCTGTATGATGTGTATCCGATCCGTGTGTCTGTCTGTCTGTGGTATCATAGCTCCTAAACGAAGGGACCGATTTCGACGTGTTTTTTTTGTTTTCTTTGAATGCTGACGTAAACAAGATGGTTTTTATGTCTTTCCTTTACGCTGTTGTCACCTGAAGCCACCTTATGACTCCTTTGCCAAAATCTGCCTTTAAAAAGTATCATAAAAACTGCCCTGGACTTCGCTCTCGTGGGAATTAGGGAAAATTATGTAGCCTACTCTGTGTTAATCCAAGGTGTTAGCTACCTCCATACTGAATTTTATCAAAATTGTTCCTGCCGTTTGAGCGTGGAAGAGTAACAATCATCCATACATACATCCATACACCCATACAAACTTTCGCATTTATAATATTAGTAAGGATAAGTGCGCTCTTGACCACCATCGCTGGCATATGGGAGAAGAACCCTTTCTCCACTTAAGGCGACTACAGCACCCGATAAAGGCAACACACATAGGAATAGTGCCATCTCCGTCTCTCAACAGGCCTGGGCCGGCAGTGCTAACAGTGTCGATACACGAAGTTTACGGACTATGAAAGCGTGTATGCGTAAAAACATGTTCAAAAGTTTGAAAAATGAGATTTATGGAAAGGTAACAGCTTAAATCGAAAAATGCGTTAACTACTTATCGAGAGTGTTCAATCACGAACATTTTGATAGCAAATTCAAGTTTCTGTGTGCATTTTACTATAGTTTTTACAGCTTAAAAGATACACAATATTGGTATTTAGAGGTGACTTTGTGAGCTTTTTCTATCGAACCAAAAGTTTTGAATCATGTTTTCAGCAAACTACTTATCTAGTTTATGTCCTGAATATTACCGTAGTATTTTTTCTTCGATTTAATGCAGTGCGTCATGCTTATCTACGCATCATAAAATCGTAGTTTAGGTGCTGTAGTCGCCTTAATACAAAATTTAATCTCAGTCACCGTTTACGTCAATCGACATCTCTCGTACTGAATACCGTACTATTGCATCAATACTATATTATAGTAGTACTAGTAGTTGTAGATAAGTACTTACAGTTTGTAGGTACGTAAGCATAGTACGCGAACGTAGGCGCGACCATTCATTTAGAAGGTGACGATGATTTATAAGTTTCTTAGGATAGTCCTACAAAAGTGCGACTTTATAATGTGCAACGTTGGTAGAGTCTATCTAATTTAACTTACTTAAGTTGTTCTAAATGATTGATTATGCCGTGTGAGTCCCCGGCAGAGTAGAATAGGACCACCCTCTTTCTTACCGAGGTGTCGTACAAGGCGACTAAGGTAAATATGCAAGAGTTTTCCTTCTCTGTGTTCATCTGCACACAGAGAAGGAAAACTCTGCAATTATATCAAAACCCTCGCCAACCCGTCTGCCAAGCGTGGTGAGTATGGCGTTTACCCCTCATGTTATTGAGGGAGGCCTGTGCCCCAGCAGTGGGGACTTATTTGGGCTGATGAAGAAGAAGAAGAAGTTCTAAATGATTAGTCCAGCCTTTTCATTTTCACAAATTTTGAGATCATTTTAATGGTAAGTAGATATTTCTAGTATGATAGTAGGTGGTCTATCATCTCTAAATAGTGGTTGTTCAAACCGGGTTATTTATCTAAGATAATACTCGATTAAACCTATTTGAGATGAATCTACTAGGTTTAACATCAGGTCTTCTCTGCTCATTACATCTAATCCAGAAGGGAAAGTAACCCAACCTTACGAAATCCGAAAAATGCAATAGCGGACGAGTTTTAGTAATGCAAAATTTAAGTAGTTTTACGAGAAAAAGAAACAAACAAAAATCCGTCCAATGTTCTCATTAACTTCCTCCTAACGCTGTTTGACCGTGACATTGATCATTTTTAAAGGCTCGAAATAACGTGGTGGGGCTATAAATATGGCTTTGCATTTTATTGGCTAAACCTCGTTATTTCAAACCTTTGAAAAAAATCGATTTAAAATGTACGCGCATAGCAGTGCAGCTAAAGTGTATTTCATTGCCTAGTGATCTGTCCTTATCGACTTCAGCGATAAGGACACCAGACCGGGTTTAAATATAATTATTACGTTTTACGTCTACCAGGGATTCTTTTTATCCTAAACCAGTTCAAAATGATGGTCACTGCATCCATTCACCGCTGACGTCACTCTTGCAATGGAATCGTGTCAGTGAGAGTATCGTCCTACGTTTACTCCAATTTATGTTTACTGTAAATATTGCATCCAACTATGTTATTTCTAAGTTATATCTATTTATTTTAGATTTGCCAATATTTACTTTACATCGATAAATACATAAGCGAGCATACAATCTTCAAACTTACCTTATCCCTACTAATCCCTACTAATATATAATATTATAAATGCGAAAGTAACTCTGTCTGTCTGTCTGTCTGTCTGTTACCTTTTCACGCCTAAACCGCTGAACCGATTTTGATGAATTTTGGTACAGAGATAGATTAGAGCCTGGGAAAGGACATAGGCTACATTTTATCCCACAGTTGGGCACGATATAACCTGTAGTCCACGCGGGCGGAGCCGCGGGCGGAAAGCTAGTATCTCAATAAGTACATTATTAAAGGCAAATTCAGTATTTGATATAAAGTACATGTTACACATGTGTAGTGGTTTGTTTCCTTGTGTGCAAATAAAGTGTATTGTATTGTACCCAATTAAAAGTTTAAATTTTTCGACTGGTCCACCAACCCGTATTGGGCTAGCATGGTGGATTATGGCCTTAACTCAAAGGGAGGCCCGTTCCCCTTCGAGGGGACATATTTGGGGTGATGATTTATTTTATTAGATGTATATTGAAAGCGGTGATACCCCAGTTGGTAATGAGCCAGATTTGTAACCGGAAGGTTGCAAGTTCAAATCCTGGTGCGGGCCCGTATCACTAAATTCGTCTTTTTGGATGTATGTATGGATTTTTCATTAATTATCACTTGCTCAGCTATTGAAACCCGCACGTAAAAAGGCGCGCGGTCTACCCACCCGCTTTAGGCCAACGAGGTGGATTATGTTTCGAAGGGAGGCCCGTACCTCCTGATAAAAAAAAGCGAAATTGACCAAGTTAACTTTTATTCAGAACGTGATCTTGTCAGTACACACAGCAGCAAATCAGGTATCTATTTGCACTACGAAAGCCTACGCTATTGCGAGCGAGATAAGGGTGACCGTCAACATGCATAGCCTGATGTGCTGCCGTGTGTACAGGGACAACGGCACATCATGCTATCCAAATCTGTCAAATTTCTTCAATCGATTCAATATTCAATTTTATCTCCTAGCATTACAGTTTACTATCCATTGGGGGAAATTTGACATTTTGTGGTAACCTGATATGCTGTTGACTGTACATAACATGTGTATTAAACTTATGTTTTTGCATGCTAATTTTAAAGGTTGGCAAAACATGTCACAGTACTTTAAGTTATTTTTAAGATACCTACCATGTTATATGCAAATAAAGAAAATTAAATTAAATTAAATTTGTGCAATTAAAGTGGATTATATAATTATACATTGTAATGATGCGTAAATGATTAATAAAAATTACTTCTATTCTATAACATACATAGTCATAATTAAAAGACTTATTTCAAGGAAGTTAACTTAATTACTTTATCATCTATAATAATAATTGTTTCCTCATTCGATGAAGTGGGTTCCACAATGTTATTCTGATAACGCATGACATAAATACTTTTGTACCTAGTTACGTCTATTTTTCTACAATTTTTCCTGATTTTGCTGTGGTAGAAAATTGATGCCAACAAGAACAGGTGAAAACCTAAATACCGATGGGTAGGGAAATGTAGTTATGTAGTTATGATACAACTATGGTAGTTTGTTCGTGTTGAAAGGTATTAATTGTGACTTGACTATCCCTATAAAACTCTAAAATTGCGAATTTTGTATCGTCCTCGACATTTATCTATATCTATATTAATATTATAAAGAAGCGGGATTTGATTGTTTGTTTATTTGTTTGCATTGAATAGGCTCCGAAACTACTGGACCGATTTGAAAAATTCTTTCACCATTAGAAAGCTACATTATCCTCGATTGACATAGGCTACATAATTTTCATGAATTCCCACGGGAACGAAGTCCCGGGCAGAATTTCATAAAATGGTCGCATTTGATGAAGTGGCCAATTTAATTTGATCAGATCATTAAATCGTCAACGTTTAACGATTTTTTCATCCACGTTTGGCCAGAGCGTATGTATAGTGTGTCAATAAAATATTTAATAATAAAAATGTTTTATTTTGTCTGTTTTAAGTCATTCGACTTCTTTGTTCGATTGCGACAGACGGAACTGCGACAAGTAGGTTTGTTAGTAACCGAACTGCGATCACTAACGCTTGAGCCGAGCGAGCGAAGCGAGCGTGCCGCGGTAGCGGTTGGCAAAGTGCCAGAAACGACTGTGCTGTGGTTGCATTAAGCGGAAACATTTCATGAAATGAAGTAGCCGCGCGATTAGTCGCCAATATCGAGAAACGATTCTTATCATTGATCTGACCAAACCACATCATAATGTGGCCATTAGACAGTGAACCATTTCATGAAATTCTCGAACATTTCATGAAGTGAGCAAATCCACGATATGGCCACAAAACAACATATACACGCCATGCGTCCCAGTGTTCACACAACGTATCAAATTTTATTATTTAGCTATTGAGTGGTGTAATTAAATGGATGAAGATAGTAGGTATGTAACTGTAAGCTGTATCACTGTATCCGTCTGTTGATGATAGCAGATCATCAGTTTTTTTGAGGAAAATATTTAATAAAATTTTCCGTTAAAGATAAATGGTACTCCGTCGTTTATAGGTCAGGCATGAAACCTTATCATCAGTGTTATCAAAATATTATCATTCGGACCGAAACTTAAGGCGCCAACTGTATTTTATTTCCTTATTCTTATCTACTTACCACAGTTGAAATGATGTGTGATGTTGATTAGATATGTGACTTGGGATTAAGGCGTTCCTCAGTCCCAAGTGCCACCAAAGGACGCCTTTTTGTAAATGGCTTTTTGTTCTCTATACAAGTTAAACAAACTTTAGGTCGCGTGGATTTTTCATCTTATGTCATCTTATGTCATGAGTAATTGTCACTTACTCAGCAGTGAAGAAAAACATCGTGATGAAACCCGCATGTTTAAAAAAAATCGCTTTCTGGCGGCGGCGCGCGGTCCATCAACCCGCGTTGGGCCAGCGAGCGTGGTGCATTATCTGGCCTAAATCTTCTTCGTGTTTCGAAGGGAGGTCCGTGCCCCTCCGTGGGGGGACGTATACAGGGCTTTAGGTAATCTCTTTCAACCTCTCGGGTGGTTAATCAGTCCATGAAACTTAACAACTTTCCCTAAGGAACATAGGTCAAAATACGAAAAAAAAAATTTGATCTCCCATACAAAATGCTTTTTTTTAAAGCCCTGTATATGGACTGGTAAAAAAAAGGTTGTTTAATTTATATTCTATCTATATTGGAATAAGATAACCGACTTCGACTTAAGGGGGTGGCTTTCAATCGCTTTTATTCAACTGTCAGGTATGCAAATATTACGCCTGTATGCGCCTCGATTCTCGCTACGCGACCTATACTCGCTACGTATGGTGTCAAGAACTTTAGTTAAAAATGTGTTTGAGTTTTTGAGTAAGTATTTAACAGTGAAGATAGCACTGACGCCAAACTAAAATACTCTTCAAGTCTATTCAGATGACCGAATTGTTTGACTTTATTTTGACTTTCGATAAAAGCGCTGCGTATCGTCCGTCTACCGTAATTTGTTGAAACAGATTTTATTAAACGTTCTGATAACAAAAATAAAATTGAAAGACGTATCATATCTAAATATATAAAAGGAGAAACTGACTGACTGACTGACTGACATATCAACGCACAGCCTAAACGGCTAAACGTAGGCACTTGAAATTTGGAGGGGACGTAGCTTAAATACCGTAGAGGTGCACTAAGAAAGGAATTCCCAAAATTCCCACGGGAACGGGAATTAGCGGGAAAATCCTTTTGTATGAAAAATCTAAACCGCTTAAGTTAGACGCTAGAAATTTGGCATGTAAGTAGGTACCTTAGTAAACTTAAAGCTTAGTTGCAACAGGATATTGCAAAATTCCCACGGGAACGGGAGTTAGCGGGAAAAAACTTTTGTATGTAAAAATCTAAATCTTAAACTAAATCAATATTTAATGGACCGTCAATAAAGTGGAATCTGTTCAAAAGAAAAAATTAACACGCAAACGAAGTTGCGGGCATAGTATACCTACATTTTCATTAGTTTAAAACTAGTAATTTTAAGTCATCCCGTAAATGTACAAGTACTAATTCTAAAAATATTTGTAACGCAGTTCCAGGTTTTGCAGTTATCTGACCTGTATTTTGCCCTACCTAGAACTGGTAATAAATATTTAGACGGGACGATATTCATCTTGTTTATGTGAATAGGTTACGAATAAGTAGGCATTAACATTTATATAACCACGACAGGCACGTGTCTTCAGGCGCCATTTTATTATCGTTTATCAACATTATCATAGCCTCATGTCACATTTTTATATAAAAACGATTTTTGCGTTTGATCATGATGAATTTTGCTAATTTATCGTTATCGCGCGTTAATTATCATATTAGCAGAAAGTTCTGTTACTAAGGGAGTGACTTATTTGAAAATGTCCTCCAAGAATTGATAAACATTGCATTTTCATACATCGTGAAAGTCTTTATCTACTACGAAATACGTAATGTTAGGCCCTGTTTATACCACAAGCGACATGGAGCGGTGACGTGGCGATTAAAGCAATATAAAACGAACCTTAACAGCTACGGGAGGTAACCTCCTTCCATTAAAAATGTGCCCACTTAAATTCACTTATGTAAACGTACATTCACATACACATGCTCACGCCTATAATCCCTAACGGGGTAGGCAGGCAGATCATCATGGTTCTAGAACCACTAGATGCCACGTTTGTCACAAATAGTGAAGGTTATCAGATGGAACAAGTTGCATAATGGTGAGAGGTGGTCAGCCTTTCGCCCGTTATACAGCAAAACCCTCGTATCCCTCTTACAGACTTCTACTGTTTACCTGGGAAGAGTAGGTAGCTGGTACATTCTAAGTTTTTCTTTCACTACCAGTCCAGCATTGAAGGGAATATAAAGGAAACAAATTATAAGTCTGTAAGTGGCAAATGTTTAGATTAATTCATTGGTATTATAAGTTTTTGATTATGTGCTTAATAAGAAAACAACAAACAAATGTGGACACATTATGCGAAAGATGTTTTCAAATTCAAAAGTGTTTATTTCATTGAACATACAAAATGTTGCTTGAACACGTCAATATAGTAAATTACATTAGCCTTTTCACCAAGAATAATTCTGATGCGATGGCAGTAAAAGAAAAAACGTCACAAATTCCGAAGAAATGAACATAGCAAGTGGATAACATTAACATCGCTATCAAGTCCAGTCTTAAAAGCTCTAAATATACAAAAGGACTTAGTGGTCGTATCAAAAGTAGAAAGACCCATTGATGGTCAAAAGAATTTACACATTACCCCTCTTACACTAGAGTCGCGAGAGTGTAGTAACCTATTACGTTATCAGCTTACACGACCAAAGTAAAACAATATTATGCAAATACACAATCAATACTGCATTCAAGAGATACACATGTGAATGTAGAATAGTAAAATATGTCGTTTTTAAGTGGCGAAGTGTAAATTCGCATTGATAACTAAATGGCCTTGGCTGACTTGCGTTATCTAATAATTTTACGTTCGTAGTTTGGTTTAAGTATCAGCGAGATTATACGCTATTATATTGTTCTTTCTACCACCGATTGTACATCGCTCAGCGAGCTATGGAACGCTCCATGTTCGGGATCTCGCTAAGGAATAGAATCCGAAACGAGGTTATCCGACAGAAAGCCGGAGTGATGGATATGTCACAGTTAAAACCCATTTTTCGTTAGAACTCGTTTTCCCTAGTTAAAATTAGTTATTACTTAATGCCTTTGTTAAAACTAGAAATAATCAGTTAAAACTAGAATTTACCACTGACATATTTGATTTTCAGATAAAACTAGTTGTCACATCGAGCTATAGTTAAAACTAGCACTCCCCCCCGCGGAGATTATATCGGGGCAGAAACTGTAGGTTAGGTTAGGTTAGGTTAGAACTGCGACCCCCAACGCACGAGCCGAGCGAGCGTGCCGCGGCAGCGGCCGGCGAAGTGCCAGAAAAGACTTTGGTTGCGTTAAACGGTAAGCACAACAACAACATAACCCACAATATAACCTCAAGCCAATCAGAATAAGGTATGATGAACTCTAACCTCGGTCGGAACAGTCTTAACTGACTCGCTTCGGGAAAACACGTTTTGTCTTGCAGAAACTAGTTTTAACTGATATTTGATTCAGACAATTGTCAATTCTAGTATTAACAAAGGCATTAAGTAAAAACTATTTCTAACTAGGAAAAACGCGTTCTATCTACTAACTAGTTTTAACTGTAACAGATATAATCCAAAAGTGTAGCAAGCTGAAGTGGCAGTGAGCCGGCCATGTCTGTCGCAGAACCGACGAGCGTTGGAGTAGACAGGTTCTCTAATGGAGAACACGTCTTGGCAAACGTAGTGTATGACGCCTCCCAGCCAGATAGTCAGATGACCTAAAGAAGAAAGCGGATAGCGGCTAGATGCAAATAGCGGAGGATCGTGCAAAGTGGCGCACCTTGGGGGAAGCCTATGTTCAGCAGTGGATTGCAATAGGCTGATATGATGATGATGATGATGATACGTTTGTTTGCAGAGCGTCGACGTCGGAGTTATAAGGCGCTTCTTATACTCAAGCGACGTGGCGCGGCTACCAAAGCAACGTGAAATAAATCTTAATACCTACGGAGCAAAGGTTTTTTTCATTCGTTCGCTACATCTTCAGGCGACGGATGTCTCTTCGTGCTTCTATGTTCGCCAAAAAAACATTTGCTCGGTAGCTGTTAAGAATCATTTTACGTTGTTTTGATCGCCGCGCCGTCGTCGCGCCACGTCGCTTGTGAATAAACAGCGCCTATTAACGGGTAGCGGGTCGGATTTGTAAGCGACAGGTATCGAGTTCGATCCCCAGTACCCCCATGTACCAATGACTTATTTTCTGAATTATGTTGCACTCTAACTAGATGCATACTAACTAACCATGCTTTTACACTAAGGGAAAACTTTGTGTTGAAACCTGTACATTCAGTACACTAAAGCCCGCATTACAGAAGGAGACTCAAGTCTTGATCCATACTTAAGTACTGATTGTCTCTTTATCGTACTATCAAAATGACAAAGACGACTGCTACTTAAGTATAGGTCAGAGTCGCGTTCTGTAATACGGATGGGACAAAACTTGTGGTACTTTTTTTGTACTTTTCTGTACTTTCCGCTTCAGCTCATACTTTAACCCTATCACTCACTCATAGCAACAGATTTCGTCGCCTGGTTTCTACCTACTACAAATATTTAAAATATTTAACTGCGCTGATAGCAGGGTCGCACAGTAATCATACTAGAGCGATAAAAATGCATATCAGTCTATAAAAAAGATGTGCGTAATTACGAAAAACGTATACCTACATGTCTATCAGGCTACTGAATTGTAATCCAATTTTATTACAGTACCAGCTTTCCTTCTGCGTCGGTGGTCTAACGGCTAGCTGGTCAGACTCGTAAGCGAGAAGTTCCGAATTCGATCCCCAGTGCCGCCATGTACTAGTGACTCGTTTTCTGATTTATGCACAGTAGTTGTATACTAACCGATGCTCTAACGGTGAGGGTAAACTCGTAAGGAAACCTGCACATTTCGGAGACCAAATGTGTAACCATGATTCAATCTGGTCAGGTTTCCCTCAGATAGCAGACGCTCATTATAATGACTTGACCTGCCAAATCCTGGAACATGATCAAGCGTACCCCGAATGAGAAACGGAACTATGCGCTATAACTAAGCGATTTTGATCAAAAATAGCTAAAGAAGCATCTCAACGGCCGGTTTGGTCGACTAGTAGTGGCCCTGCCTCTCGATCGACGGGTCCTGGGTTCGAATCCCAGTCGGGGCAAATATTTGTGTAAAAAAGCAGATGTTTGTTCTCGGGTCATGGGTGTTTGTGTCTGTCTTTATGTGTGTTCCGAGGGACCCACGACACAAGGGAAAACCTTAATGTGGGCCTTTGAGTGTATGGCGTTTTTTTTTTTTTAATTACGCCAGTTTTTTTTTGTAGATAATGGGTTTGCTCTTGACTACAATCTAGCCCAGGCCAGCTTTCAAACAAAACAAACCACATCGAAATTGGTCCATTCGTTTAGGAGCCACGATGCCACTGGCAGACACACAGATACACACGTCAAACTTATACCTCTCTTTTTTGTCAACCTCTTTTGCTTCCTCTTCATTTATAAAACGGCTTCTTTTTCTAAGTTACTACGTACAACGTTAGAATATTTGATCCTACATCAAAATGGCTCTTATCAGTAGGTCATATAGCGCACTTTTGCGTCAACTTCATGCCTTCTTACTCAACAATCCACAAAGACTTCCACACGTGCCCTTATCACTTATCAAGTTATCAGTCCCTAACCTGAATTATTAGATGTACAGAGGCCAGCGCATCAGGATACTCCATTTTCATTGTAAAACCGCTTTTATCACAACAGCACAGAGTCGGTAACCTGAGCTGCAGCCGTCCGTATTAATACCTCCTCAGCAACAGCAGTTACAGTTAGATAAAACATCAGAAATTTCGAAACCGTTACGTCATTTCAACTATTTTTATTACTTTTCGATAATTTCTATCCATGTTGGACTGGGTATGAAAGAAAAACTTAGAATGTACCAGCTGCCAACTCTTCCCAGGCATACTGTAAAAGTCCGTAAGTGGGTTTTGCTGTAACGTTGGCGAAAGACTGACAACCTCTCACCACTATTCATAATGATTCATCTAATAACCCTCCGAAATTATGTGAAACGTGGCATCAAGTGGTTATAAAACCACTGATACTCTGCCTACCCCGATAGGGATTATAGGCGTGAGCGTATGTATGTATGTTTTCGATAATATGACCAAACACGTGAATACAGCATTGTCACAATACTATCAAGAGATCAGAGACTTGCAAATTCGCAGGAGTTTTCTTAAGGAACCAAGTTACAAAGGCCCGTCTGTTATTGTGAAGTAGTTGTAATGAGAGGTCTACTGATATTGGTTTAGTTTTAAGATGGCCAATTAAGAGAGACACCTTGGTAGCAGTATCACATCCGGTCAATGGTCAAGGATGGATGATTATATGGCATTGTGTATTGGTTATTATGTATAGGGCTGCTATTTTTTATGCTTGAACGAATAGAAGTCCTAAAAATCGTCAAAATACATACACAACGTACGGTGAGCGTATGTTCACTTTTCTATACGCTCACTGGTTATAGAACCACTTGATGCCATATTTATCATAGCATTCCGCCCGGGACTTCGTTCCCGTGGGAATTTGAGGAAATATTGCCTATGTGTTAATCCAGTGTAACAAATAGTAACAAATAATTTTAAATTTCGCGCCATTTCTACACATGCTGCAATTGCTCGCAACGCCTTTCGAAATGCAACCCAAATAATCGTTGTTCTGAATGAAGTTCAAACACTCGCGAACAGATGGCGCCACTACACTTATTTTCCAAGTTGAAGGGTTGGAAAAGCCCTTACATCTTTAAAAACACGCCCTTTAGGTTAAAACGGGAACTTTCTTGTTCGAGGGGGGATAAAGGGCTATCACACTATATATAAGTCCCTTATTAAGTTTTATCGGCACGCAAATTTTATTAACTTAGTTTTATTATATATAATGATGAATTTCTAGGGTTATTAGATGGAACATGATGAGAGGTTGTCAGCCTTTCGCCTATGCCCTAATATACCCTCGGGTCCTATTTACTGACTGTTACAGTATGCTTATGAAGAGTTGGTAGATGGTAGATCATCAAAATCATGGACAAAAACTCGTATGGCCGATGAGGTCCTTGAATAGACTTTAACAGACTTAATAGTCTATGACAGTGCTAGATAGTATGAAATTATATGCGTTCTATGTCCAAACTGTATGTAAAGCTTATTTCCGTGTATAACAAGCATTGTTGGGCAAGGGCTGAGCATTTGACCCCGAGTAAACCAGAATAAAGTCCATGATTTATCTCAGTTATATGACGAGTTGGCTGTTGTTGTTTTTAGGCAGTGGTAAAAAGCAAAAGACAAATACTATAAACAAATGGGAAGTAGCGAGTCATTCCCAACACAAGTGTCCTCGGACTACTTTCTGGGAAGTCTCAATAACTTGTTGTTACCGTGATTACTGAAATAAACGCCTATTTATTTATTATAAGAGACATTCAGTCGAACATAGGACCTCCTCCTTTTTTGAAGTCGGTTAAAAATACTCTGACACTACTTTACGTAGAACTGTCATGATGCTGATTTATTTTTCGTCGACTCTACATTATTTAAGCAGCTTACTATCTACAAACTTTATTTTGGTAACCCATTAGGTTCTCTGCCCCCATTTACGTTACTTAACCTCACTGATCTGTTCAGATCAGTGAGCGCCACTGGGCTACAAGCGTTTAAGTATATTTTGGCAATAAGACAATTTTACTGAGCCTCAAGCTGTAAATCTAACGGAGACGGAGGAAGAGGCAGAAAAAACTGAAAATTTTGACGCTGACAAGGCGCACTGAAACTATCTAATATTGAAAGTGGTACGTACTGGCACAGATAAAAAATAAATAAAACAATTTTTATCATCCAATACATTGTTTTGTTAATAAAAAGAAGTTTTTTCAACAAAGTCAAAAAAATATTTTTTTTTTTCATTTCACAACACAAAAAATTGTACAATGAAGCAACCCTAACGACAAACATGCTTCTCGGTCCTACCGCAATAATTTAAGCCGATACCGTGGCCCAAGGTGACTCGTGTCGACTTTTTACGCAGTTAGTCTAAACGCGAATCATGTCGCAGCTATTCATATCTCTCATTATGTACTCTTATTTTATGTAGATAAATTTGTTTCGTGGCCAAATTATACCGGATTTGTTAATCAAATTTTATGACGTAATTACGACGTTCGCAGTTGAATCCCGTCTGTATTTTTTTTTCATATATCGGGTTAAAAGCCCTCGATGAAAATCCGTTTTATTCAAGAGTTACACATTATATTGTATACCATGACCTCGAGAAAAAGAAAGATTTAAGCAGAAATAGACATCTGCGCAAGGAGTTTGAATTTCGAATATTCTTTGCGATGGAGGTCATACGTCTATACATTGGAGTGTTCGAAATTCAAACACCAAAATTTACAAAAAAAGTGCTCTTTTTTTACGTGTTTTGCGGGAGCAAAAGAATCTTTTAGGGTTCTGAATTCAAATACCAAAACTGTGACTAAAAGAGCTCTTTATCCCCAATTTTCAGAGAAAAAAAGAGGCTTTTTAGAGGGGGAATGGTATAAAAGTATATTGTGCAACTCGGGAATAAAAGACGGATTTTAAGCGAGGGCCAAAGTTGGATCACGAGCAAATGAAGGATTCTAAATTATTGAATCACGAGCGGAAGCGAGTGATTCAAGTTAGTGTCAGAATCCTGAATGACGCGAGTGATTCATAGCCCTCGATGAAAATCTGTTTTATTCAAGAGTTGTCCATTATATTTTATACCATGACCTCGAGAAAAAGAAAGATTTAAGCGGAAATAAACATTTAATCAAGAAAAAAGAACGTTACATTAATGAAAATGTACATTAAAATTTTAACAACTACTAAAGTTTAGAGTAATTTTCTTTTGTTATTAATTTTTTGTCGACGTATACTAATTAGTGACAGCAAAGAACACACATTTTTATTTCAAAGCTTTAAACCTGTCGAAAATGTTGACCAATCAAATATTGAAGAGTTATCTGCGCATGGAGTTTGAATTTCGAATATTCTTTGCGATGGAGGTCGTATGTCCATACATTGGAGTGTTCGAAATTTAAACACCAAAATTGACAAAAAAGTGCTCTTTTTTAGCGTGTTTTGCGGGAGCAATATAATCTTTTTAGGGTTCTAAATTCAAATATCAAAACAGTGACTAAAAGAGCTCTTTATCCCCAATTTTAGTGAAAAAAAGAAGCTTTTTAGAGAGGAATGGTATAAAAACTATTTACACAACAAGAAATGTAACTCTTTCTTAAACTAACAACATAACTACAACATTAAAAATGTTGCATCACCCCTGACATTTGATCGCTTATAACTTTTAAATGACTGAACCAGTTTTGATTAAATTTAGCTAAGAACCATCTCGATTACGTCAGCTTTCAAAAAAAAAGTTTAAAAGCCTCCCAGCCCTGAGATAAAATGTAGCCTATGTCCTTTGCCAAGATCTAATCTATCTCTGTTCCAAATTTCATCAAAATCGGTTCAGTAGTCTAGGCGCGACAGCGTAACAGACAGACAGTTACTTTTTATTTATAATATTAGTAGGGATTAGGAATTTATTTTTCCGAACGCCCTTATAACTACGAACAGCACACAACCGCACACCGGGACAAAGGTCGTAAGTATAAAAAAAAACTGCGCAGAATCGTTATGTAATGTAATCGTCGACGGTACTGCGGCGCCGGTTGGTGATAATGATAACTGATAACTCAGACCCAACTCAGTAGACTTTTGTTTAGCGACTGTTTTTTTCTAAGAAACAGTTATCGGCGTAATCCTAGACTGCACGAGAGAGGAAGATCAGCAGGCTTAAACCTATAATCGCTAAGTTAAGCCTTTGAAATCCTTTAGAAGAATTCTAAGAAGAAAAGCACAAAGAAGGATCTAAGAAGATCTTTACATCTTTCTACGATCACACTCTTAGCAGTTCTAGTCACCCTATTAGTCGTGAGTATAATCCCTATTCACTACACTAAATATCCAATTGTCCATACCATAATCACCTAGATCCATCTGCAATACAACATAAAAAAGCTCGAAATAGCATTACGTAACGTAGCATGCGCAGGCGTCGATAACGCAGGTGACTTTGATCTTGTGAATGAACGGACGGACGGAAGGTCCGATAATATGACCCCACTATTAGATAACCCCGTTGGACGACCAATTTTTTGGGTTCCGCGTGTGTGGGAACTTTTGTGATATGATTATGATTTTATGTCCTGGTGTAAAGTTCCATAGGAATAAAATTTATCAGTACTCTGTATTTGTAGGTCAAAAGAAGGCGCCCCAGACAAACGTACTTAGACCAATTTGGTGATGTACTAAGAAAAGGCCATGTTCGTAGTGACTTTAATCCGAAGAGCATGTATGAAGCGAATTATGAATGTAGAGGAAGCAAAAGAGGTGTTTTTGGATCGTAGCAATTGGCAATCCGTGGTCTCTGCCTACCTCAATGGGACAAAGGTGTGAGCTTATGTATGTATGTGTTTGTACGTAACGCAGGCATTTATTTTAGAATTTTTTTTATTTTTTTTATTATAAGATGGGTTAACTCCTGACCTCAATCTTGACCATAAGGTCAAAAATGAGGTCGACGATGGAGCGAGTTAACCCAGAAAATGCCTATAAAGGCACTGGTACTCCTACACACCGACGCAACACAGCAAGCTGTTTGGCGTCGGACTTCGGTACGAGGGTGGTCGCGAACCAGACGGCCCGACACAGAGCCTACCACACCGCATGAGACCATAGGACGACACCTCAGATTCAGAAAAAAATGAAGTGTCATTGCCTGGGATGGATTACTAGGAGGCAGGTCTCATTTGTGTTTCCTTAGTCGCCTCTTACGACACCCACGGAAAGAGATGGGGTGGTGTTATTCTCAACCGATCACCACACGGTTAAATGCCGTGAGCTTATGTATGTATGTGTTTGTACGTAACGTAGGCATTTATTTTAGAAATACTCGTGTAGCCAACGAAATGCACGTAATATTAAGTATTCTGTGCCAAAAACAAACTTATGATTACAATGTAACACCCTAACTTTCTTGCATTACAAAATAGTCCAGAAAAAAAAACAATTAAGTAGATTCAATGAATAAGGTTGGTAAATATTTAGCAATTACTGCAAATAATGATAATAATGGTTAATGGTGAGAGGTGTTAAGAAAGAAGTCTTTATCATCTTCAGCCCAATACACACAAAAACGTTGTCTAACATTTTCGGAATTGTGTCTACTTCTCTGAACATCGTTTGAAATATCAATGTAAGTGGAAAAGCCACGAAATCCTAGTGATCAATTCATCACATTATTTACTTGTATGTTGTTTGACGTCTGTTTTATATGGTGCTTTTTTAAATATTTTTTTCTTTCTTTCCATGTCTATCAGCAGGCCAATCGCACAAAAATAATGAAATAGGCGTAGTTGTTGTATGTAGACGAACCATACAAAAATCATCCTCTAAACGTGTCTATCCGAAACCCATGCGACAAAACCACAAGATCTAAGCCTCGACACTTTTTTTCTTTCAATATTTTGTCGTTGAGATCATTTACGCAAATGGATACTGATAATATTCGTCTTTCACAGTAGGTCAAACAGATTGTCGTCTTTAGGTTAATATTTTTTTTAACAATTAACGCAATTAACTTTGACCCTTAACGTCATTGTCGTTGCCTTGTTTCTACGGGATACCTCTTTGCAGGTCTACCGTTTCACCTTCTGTGTGGTTTCCTTCACCCGCTGCCGGTTGCCTGGAAGAAATTGCTCTATAGCAATAGAGCCGTCGCATTGTACGCACTATAAGAAAAACGTGATTTTGTTTTTATCATTGTGTTTTTTGGTGTGCAAATTGTGCAATAAAGAGTATTGATACCTATATTCGGTGTAGATAATTCCGTTTTATGCTAACGAAATCCGATAGCTTTTGTAGAAGCTCGCAATCTGTTCTCGAAAAGTATGTATAAATTGGTCGATGATTACTTAGTATTATTTGTATTGAAACACGTAACTTAATAAAGAAAGTAACTTGCAGTAATTCATATGATTCACTACAGACTTGCATGAGTTTACAATACAATACAATGAATTTTTCTGAAAAAAATATTTTTTGTAGTCTAATAAGAGTCGGGAGTCCAAATGGCGTCTGATTTGGTTTGACGACTATATTTAATCGACAACAGCCGGGACCGTCGATAAAATTTATCGAGCCCTCTGAAGTACGGAAACGCTCGTGATAAATTGGTTGCTCATAAAGGTAGTCCTTCGTGTATGTATATCTAGTGATTAACCTAACTAACAGATCTCTAACTGTAAATGCTGCCAGACTATGCGCACTATGAGTATATGTTTGTTGTCATTTATCTATAACTATATATATATATATATAAAATTGGAGGTCCTGATTCACCGACTCATCAATGCCCAGCCTAAACCCATGGACCTCGAAAGCTGAAATTCAGCACGCAGGTTTCTTTATATTTATAACGGGGGCAAGGAATAAGAAAAGGCTTTATGAACGAAGTCCCGGGCTACCTCTAATACTATATTATACTTCTGATATAGAGATAAGTCTTTACAAATGCAGTCGCAAGAACCTGGCTAATACTAAGCTAATTCAGTTATTTATTCAGCGATTATGCAACGCTCCACCTAGACTAGCAAAGATAAAATCTGAACGTACGTTACTTTGCGCCAATCCTTTGTAGCACTGAAGGTTGGTGATCTTTGACCAGCTAACCCGACCCACTTAGGTTTCAGTTTACTAGGTCAATAGGATGTTACTAGTTGAATAATTCTACATTATGCGGGAGTTGGTCTTTGATTCTGACTTTTTTGAGTGCCGATGCGAAGTACACTGCTTCAAATGACATTGAGATATAGATAGATAAATACTTTATTGCATGCTTAAAAAGGGAAGACAAAACATACAATACAACCAAAAGTGATCATTGCATTGGTTAGATTTCAGTACCTATCTCGTTTATTTCCTTTTTAAACATTGCCTTAAAGTATACTTTAATTTCATGTATTCATTTCAGAAACTTTATCATACGAAGAACGCACACAAATCTTAGTTTATCTTAGCATACATACATAAGCTCAAGCCTTTGTCCCATTGGGGTAGGCAGAGACCACAGATTGCCACTTGATTTATCTTAGCAATCTTTTTTCTTTTTTTTTTTCATCTTTTTTTTTATCAGCCTCCCTTCGAAACACGAATGGGATTTAGGTCATAGTCCACCACGCTGGCTCAATGCGGGTTGGTGGACTAAAGATGTTGCTATTGCTAGAAATAAATTATGAGTAAGCCGCGTTACTTCATGTAAGTAACGCGGCTTGTGTACCTTGGCGTTTTATTTTATTTTGTCAGCAAATAGTTATTCTATTGTATTCAATTCTTACAATTGTTTAGAACACAGATTTAGAATGCCAAGAACGTTTGTAAATGTACTTGAATACTTTTTCAGGTATTTTGATGTGGTTTTCTATAGACCTGGTAAATCATCTTATCTGGGCGAACTCTTAAACATCTCTTAAACCGGTGTCATTTTACTCGCATACTTTTACCTTCCTAATTTACTTTGACATAATGAATGTAGCGTAAGTTAAACTTTCATAATGAAACTTTTGCATAATTGTTTTTTGGCGTAATGGTTTTTAAGCATAACGGTCTGTGGTTAAGTTAGGTTAGTTTAGGTTAGGTTATGCAAGTAAATACTATGCGAAAACCGTTATGCGTTTAGTTGTTATGGTATAATATCATTAGTCCTAATTAAATTATTACAAAAGTTGTTATGCGACTAAATATAGATCCCTCTTAAACATTAAGTCGCTTATTCATAAATGTAATTTAAAGTTAAGTGACAGTTAAAAGCCTCGCAGGAGCGCGTAAAAGCATTTTTTACTTGTAAGAAATATTTTTAAACGCTCTTAACTGTCACTTAACTTTAAGGCGACTACAGCACCTAAATTACGATTTTATGATGCGTAGTGTAGATAAGCATGTCGCACTGCATTAAATCGAAGAAAAAAAATACTACGGCAATATTCAGGACGTAAACTAGATAAGTAGTTTGCTGAAAACATGATTCAGCACTTTTGGTTCGATAGAAAAAGCTTACAAAGTCACCTCTAAATACCCAATATTGTGTATCTTTTAAGCTGTAAAAACGATAGTAAAATGCACACAGGAACTTGAATTTGCTATCAAAATGTTCGTGATTGAACACTCTCGATAAGTAGTTAACGCATTTTTCGATTAAAGCTGTTACCTTTCCATAAATCTCATTTTTCTAACTTTCGAACATGTTTTTACGCACGCACGCTTTTATAGTCCGTAAACTTCGTGTATCGACACTGTTCGCACTGCCGACCCCGGGCCTGTTGAGAGACGGAGATGGCACTATTCTTATGTGCTGTAGTCGCCTTAAATTACTTTTATGAATACGGAGGTCACTGAATACTTCTTTCTCAGACCCTATGATTTATTGAAGATCGAACTACTTCTACTAATAACGGCCCTTACTGATAAAGTGCCGTCCAATGTCAATTATGCTAATAGAGTTAAAATGTATGAAATGTATGCAATAGGAGCACAGTATAATGAAGATGTGGCTGGAACGGTTCCACTTAATGGTTGACTAGTTAAAAGCAATACAACGCTCCTAATAATCTAGCAACTACATATTGGTCACCGACTCGATCAATCGTGGACAGTGTTTTGTTTAAAACTGCTATAGTTCCTACCAATATTTTTCGTTAGAGCAAGTTAGCTCGTTCACTTTTCATCCTTTCGATCAACAATACACCAACTAGATATCGGAACGGCGGTGGCGCAAAGAAAACGTTTTTTTTAAGATGGGTTAACTCTTGACCTCAATCTTGAACATAAAAGGTCAAAGATGAGGTCGACGATGGAGCGAGTTAACCCAGAAAATGCCTATAAAGGCACTGGTATTCCCACGCACCGACGGAATACAGCAAGCTGTTTGGCATCGGACTTCGGTAGGAGGGAGGTCGCGAACCAGACGGCCGTTTACAGAGCCATGGCATGAGACCAAAGGACGACACCTCAGATTCTGAAAAAAATGAAGTGTCGTTGCCTGGGATGGATTACTAGGAGGCAGGTCTCATTTGTGTTTCCTTAGTCGCCTCTTACGACACCCACGGAAAGAGATGGGGTGGTGTTATTCTCAACCGATCACTACACGTCTCGGTTAATAATAGCTCACTTGAGACGTGAGTTATTATGTCAAATGAAAAACTGCGACGGAAGAGATATCTACTAACTTGTACCTACTAATTTCATGAAACATTATAAATCTAACCGGTTAATGAATTTCGGTTTGGACGGCCGGTTTGGTCGAGTGGTAGTGGCGCTGCCTCTTGATCAACGGGTCCTGGGTTCGATTCCCAGTCGGGGAATGTTTGTGTAAAAAGCAGATGTTTGTTCTCGGGTCATGGGTGTTTGTGTTTATGTGTGTTCCGAGGTACCCACGACACAAGGGAAAACCTTAAAAAACCTTTGAGTGTGTAGCGTTTATTGTATTGTTATATTATTATTTATTCCCCATTGTTTCAGATCTACAAAGGGCTAGATGTAGTGACGGCGAAGGCGTCCCGAGAGGAGCGAGCGAAGGTCCCTCATCATCTGCTGGACATCCTGGAGCCGCATCAGATCTTCACAGTCGTGGATTTCCGCAACAGGGCATTGAAGATCGTATCCTTTTATCTTTTCCTAAACCAGTGAAGGAGTTAATTCTCCTTAGCCCGTGATACAGCAAACTCATTCCACTTACTAGCTTGTGTACAGTTTTACTAAAAAAAGTTGGCGTATGGAACATTCTTAGGTTTTTCTGACACTCCTAGTCTAACTTCATAATTTGAAATGCAGAATATAAGGATGTAGTCGGCGCTTGCACGGAAGACTGAGTAGCATCTAGGTCTGGTTGTGTCTAGATAAAAATTGGCAAGCTATAAATTATAATTTTTGAATTCATCTAATTATAGTTGAGGTATTTACATTTTCAATGATCCACTACAGCTTATAAATATAAACAACTCAGTAATTATAAAGAATGAAATAACAATCTCTAAACCAAAACCGATTGAGTGCGATAGTCCTCTTTATCGCCGCTCGAGCTCTGCCACAAAACTTTTTGTCTCTACTTCCCAGCAACCCTTAGTCTCCTCCACAGCCAAGTCGACTTATTAGTTGTCTACATATACACCCGGAAAGGATAGCTTAGCAAAAACTGCACTCTGATCATCATTCTGATTTCTGAATGATTTTCCAGTAGAATTATCCTGTTTTTTAAATGTTTTGTCATTAAATTATGCATTCGAGTTTGCTTTGAAAACACTTATAACAGCATAAAACACAAAAACCAGCAATGTAAGGACATCGCATTCTGAAAGCAGTGCGGCGTGAGGTGCCCCTCACGCGGCTTAGCGGTACATTGCGTAGCACCAAAGTAGGTTAGTAACAAAAACTGCTTAACTTGACATTTCTGGAAAAAGAAAACCTTGTGGTCGAACAATTTATGGGTAAATTCCACCATTTAAGTATGTGCTAAGCTGTCCTTTACACCCTGTATTTAAGTCTCAAGAACATGATTTCATAAAACAAGAACACAATCCGCTTAAATTACATATGGGTAACCTTACTTGTTTAATACATACGTTCAGCTTTATTTACATAGCAACACATTAATCACGTAAAGAGGTTAGTGGTACGTAATTGTGTGTAATATTGTAATTTTGTATCATTGTTTAATTAAACACTATTGTCACGAAATCCAGCCTTGAAAGATACAAAAATTCCATTGCACGAAAAATGTTTCCGCAACGTAATCAAATATTGAATGTACTACAATATATCATTAATTTTCAAAAAATTATTGTAACAGTTGTGTAAATTGTTACAATTGTGTCAATTTTGAGTCATTTGGGGCCGTGTACATATGAGGCGCCAAGTGCAAATAATGGGTTGGGCTGGGTAGTCAATTTTTCAATGGAAAAATTATTTTATTACGAGCATTTGCTACGGCTTTGTCTGTGAGGAATGGTCTCCTTCTGCGCATGTTTGAATCAGCAGATTTTTGTAGTAAATTTCTATTCGGGCTTGGATTCGGTAGTTTATGTGGTAAATCATTTATTGTGGCTTTTATCTGTTGGAGCTTTGTCTTCTTTCATGTTATAGGCTTCACTATAGAGACCTTTAAAGAGAGTACTAGGCGAACAGACAAAAAGTTAAAAGAACAAATGTAATTCAGTACCTAAATAACTTATTTTAAGAGGCAGACTATATCTGAAAGAAAGAATTTTTCGAATTTGAAAAGACACGTCCAAAAGAAAATGTGGATGTCATTGTTTAGCCAAATTCATAATTTACCTCCATTTGTAAGATAAATAGAAAATAATGAGTTAGTAACTGAAACGTAACACTACAACTAAGTATACATTGTGCAGTATACAATAGCAGCCATTGCTGCCGATTTTCAGTCATCGGACGTTGAACTTGTAATCGCTTTACCGAATAGGATTTTTACCTGTCTTCTTACTATACAACCTACATGTAACGCTATTCAGGGGGATTATGAAGGTTACTTTTAGGGAAAAAAGAAGAAACTTACTTATTAGGTATTTTCCATGGAATGATGGTTGCTGTCTGTTGTGATTGACTATGTAGCAACAAAATCAATCTTGATCTATGGAACTTTACATCTTTCTAAAATTTCTAATTTAAAAAATCAATTGTAAAATAGACAAAACATGTGTAAATGTTTTTTATCAACCCACCGAGGCGCACGGGTACTTTATTAGAATGCGAAAACTTCGAATGACTGTAGAATTAATTTCTAATTTACTTATGTGTTGGTAGCCGTCCTTACACTGCGCAGTTACTATTATTCTAATCTATGGAACCAAACCTACAGTTGAATTAATCCGACCTAATTAATAGCCTAATTAAAACGAATATGCTTTCTGAACCTAAGGATAGATGGGAAATTGTTTCTAGCCAAGACTTTTTCAGGTTCCCTTACACCAAATTAACCTATGTAATTTTTTATTTACTTTTACTTATTTTCCTTACAATGTCTCACCCCAGATAGATAATTTGATCGAGCAAGGCAAGATTCCTATAGTGGTTGGTGGGACAGTCTACTACATGGAATCCATAGTCTACCATATACTTGTTGAACATATGAACGACACAGAAGCACTTCTTTGGGACAAGAGTAGAAGAAAAAGGGATTTCGATGAAACAGATCCAGAAAAAGATGCGAATAATACAAAAAAGATAGTTTTAGAAAGTGAATCTGGTGGTAGTAGTATCGAATCTCATATAAAAGCTGGAAAAAGTGATACCAAAGAAGGAATCGTAGAAATTAGCAAAGAAAAGTTAAAAGAAGACGTAGACAATGAGAAGAATTTCACTAATGAAGAGATTCATGAGAAGTTAAAGGCGATTGATCCAGAAATGGCGGAACGATTGCATCCGAACAACAGGAGAAAAGTTTTAAGGTAAGTTTGCCTTATCTATGTAGGTTTTACTCTTTTTTACACTTAAATTGTATTTGAACTTCCTCAAAAGATTTTTTCTTAATATTCAAAAGTAGTACAAATACATATTTTTCGATATTCATCTCAATCAATTTATTTGTGTAGTGTACACAATACTGCTTTGCTGATTTAACTCTTTCAAATTTTTGCATCATTTTTATCAATTCTCTATATATACGATACTGCAGATAGCAATAATGTTGATTCATCGATTTTCTGCCCAAATTCTGCACAGTAACAGCAATAACCCACGTGATTTTCATAAACGTCAAGCGAAGGCCGCATGCAATGATGACATAAACACGAGACCAGTAAGTTTGACTTGTATTCCTTAACGACCCTCCTCGTTTTTGAGGGAGCTGCTAACTGGTGTATGATAAGGGAGGGGTCAAGATATGCTGGTAGTATTGGCTTCCGCAGGTCGTTACCCGCTGTCAAGGATTTCGTAGAGCGTACATGCTACATGACCTTGAGTTTATTATCCGGCGGTAGGGCGCCCCTGAATTTTGGGGCGAATTTGAGGACGGTGTAGGTCGTGGATGCGTGAAATGAATGTGGATAGGGAATGGTGAATGGATCGATAAAAGCGGAACCGTGGAAGCTGTTCTGTGAAAATTGATACCTACCATTTAGTGATTCTAGTAAAATTAGAAAAACTTATAGTTTTTTGTCTATAAGTATCTAGAATGTTAGAGAAATCTGTTACTGATGATGACTGATAACTGATAAGATATGATAAAAATAACAGTAACATCACAATTTTGACGGTATTCTTGCTCAAATCCTATCATAGGTCAAGTTCACATGAAACATTTGCCCAAAACACATAAATGAACATCTAACATTTACAAAAATCTATGCTAATTATTCTGGTCGCATTTAATAACATGACTTCCTAATTCTTGAATCAAAGTCAAGTGGACCCTAAATGAGAAACGGAATAACAGACTAGGAAGAAGTAAGGCATTCAGAAATACCGTCTGTATAGGAACCATATAAAGAGAATCTTCTTAAATTTAAGAGGTACGATTTTGTCGGTGGAGAAAGCCCCACACACATTTATCCCCCGCTAGTAGATAGTGCTAGTTTGACCTCTCGATGCGATAGGACCTCAACCTTCTCTTTTATTTGTTCGAAATAGCTTCGCCTAGGTCGTCTCTTTCCTTAAGGCGACTACAGCACCCGATAAAGGCAGCACACATAGGAATAGTGCCATCTCCGTCTCTCAACAGGCCTGCAGGGCAATCGCGCTAAAAAAAGTGGATTGAATCGCAATTGAAACGTAGCTGGGGAGCTACCACCTAAGCGAATCTGATGCTGGGTAAACGAATGGAACGTAGTCGATTGCTTCTTTATAAGGAGACCTTGATTAACGATATGAACCAAACACAGCAATGTACATCATCCCATTCGTTCAATCAGCATCAGCTTCGCTTAGGTGGTAGCCCCCAGCTGCGTTTCAATTGCGATTCAGTCCACTTTTTTTAGCGCGATTGCCCTGCTAGGCCGGCAGTGCGAACAGTGTCGATACACGAAGTTTACGGACTATGAAAGCGTGCGTGCGTAAAAACATGTTCGAAAATTAGAAAAATGAGATTTATGGAAAGGTAACAGCTTAATTCGAAAAATGCGTTAACTATCATGTTTTCAGCAAACTACTTATCTAGTTGATGTCCTGAATATTACCGTAGTATTTTTTTTCTTCGATTTAATGCAGTGCGTCATGCTTATCTACGCATCATAAACTCGTAATTTAGGTGCTGTAGTCGCCTTAAATTGTTCCCTTTATGATAATGTTTATAAAGTGGTGGTGCCGTATCACATGCCCAATCATCTTTCCTGTTCTATTACATTATATCCTCATTATAACCAAAATCATGGCCGCCCTCGGCTAATCGCGAAGTCGGCCCCTCGATAACCCCCGAATTATTTATCATATGATTATTACCCAGTCGGCCAATACGACCGGCAGAAGTGTCCATAATTCACAACCAAACTACAATACAACACGTGACTTTTAATTAAGTCGCGTTTTAATTTTTCGTATATTAGGTAAAATTTTAATCTAATTTTAGCGTACTAATTTTGGTCGTTATGCATATTTGTTATCTATTTGTCATCGGATGTCTCTTTGTTACCTACCTATACAGGGATTTAGGTATCTCTCTTTCAACCTCCCGGGTGGTAAATCAGTCCATGAAACTGAACAACTTTCCCAAGGAACATAGGTCAAAATACGAAAAAAAAATTTGAGTTCCTATACAAACTTCATCAGCATATAGCGCATTTTGTATGGGAGATCAAAAATTTTTTTTCGTATTTTGATCTATGTTCCTTGGGGAAGTTGTTCAGTTTCATGGACTGATTAACCACCCGGGAGGTTGAAAGAGAGATACCTAAAGCCCCGTATATGTCACCGTAACATTGTCAAACCCGTAATATTGTAATTTGACTTGTTAGTTTATAAACTCTCGGTACCTTGTGTACTACCTAATTTTTTTTCCATTGATGGACTTTTTTATAATAATTATTAATAACCTTACCGAACCTAAAAAAGCCTAACCTAACGTAACATAACCTAACTTATCCTAAGTCCATCCAGGCTGCCCTCAAAGTTTCGTAAATTTATAATTTTACTTACTTCACTAGTGAGATTGTAATATTACGGTTTTTACAGTTTTCCGGTGACATATTCATTCTTAGAACTGTTAGTCATTGAGATTTCCTTAACTAATGAAGTTATTCTTCTTCAAATTACCTACCTTCAGTCCCGAATCTTTTGTCCAAAATGGCTGAAAATTAGCGTGAAAATGTAAAAAGGAAAATAGTTTCAAATTAATGCTGACTGAAACATTAAAATTTGAAGTAAGGGTGGATTTATCTATCTTTAGTTGTTTCAAATATATCACATGGTTACTAAGAATTCAGGCCTACAATTTTACGAATTTTCTCGAGTCTTTCAGACCACAATTTGTGCAGTAATGTATTATTACAGCCATACATACATAAGCTCATGCCTTTGTCCTATTGAGGTAGGCAGAGACTACCAATTGCCATCTGGTACCATTCAAACATACCTCATTGTCTTCCTCCTCATTCATAATTCGTTTCATACACGCTCGTCGGTTTCGGGTACTCCTGACACGACCTTTTCACAGCACGTTTTTGTTTTTATTACGTTCGCCTAGGGCATCCTCTTCCCAGTTTCCCACCCTTCCATCTACATTCGTATTGTATAATACACATATCAAAAAATTCCAAGGAACATACACGATTTTTCATACAACAGAGGCCTGTTTGAGAAGCTACAAAAATATTCCTGACTAGCATCCCGCTCGGGACTTCGTTCCCGTGGGGATTCGGGAAAATTATGTAGCCTATGTTATTCAAAAATAATGTAGCATCCCATTAGTGAAAGAATTTTTGAAATCGGTCCAGTAGTTTTTAAGTTTATTCGTTACATATAAAAATACAAATCTTTCCTCTTTATAATATTAGTATAGATTTACATGGAGAGATAAAAGTGCTTATAAGTTAAGCCTGCTTAGTTTGAAATTTGTGAAAAAGAGACGAAAATGGAAATTTAATTCCAACATTTTATATTCAAAGCAGAAGAAAAACTGCGTTTTAATTTTTATTTCAGTTTCTGTTTTACAAATTTGAAGCTGGATAATTCCGGTATAGAACTTGCTCACAAGTATTTTCTACAATACTTTTCATAGCTTCTAAAAAGGCCTCTGTTGTATGAAAAATCGTGTGTTCTCTAGACTTTTTTGCTGTGTATTTCTTTCATCAATCTCCATCACTGATGATGAAGTGACAGTTACCGGACAAAAATCAGCAAACAAGCTTAACATACATAGTCCTTATCTTCACACAACATAGAAGAACCAGTGTCTAACAAATTCTTACCCGCATTAAAACTAGCTACCACATCTGTTACAAACTCTGTCTTAACAAAGTTATACATACATACGTACAGCCTAGCCTAGAGCAAGTCTAGCTTGGCAAAAAGCCATCTTGTTCTCGTCTTCTCCCACCTTTATTTAATTTTTAAATTTCTTCTAACATTTAACTCCCTTGTTATACATTTTGAGCTAAGTCATCAATGGCTCAAGGAACCGATCTTGGCCCCTGAATTTAAAGCTATTTGTGTCAAGTTATCTTTATTTTTCACCTCGAAGCTTCGGTGCTCTTAGGTTTGACTAGTCAATCCTCAGGCTAATCCAACGTAACCTAACCTAGTCAGACCTAGAATAAACCATATCGAAAGAGACTGCATATCGACCTTTCGCCATTACACATACACAATTCAGTGCTCTTTGGGTAACATGGTAAAGTCTATTCCCTCAATAAAGTATTCACTTGAGTTTCTTGTCACCTGGTGTTAAGGTTCAAATCAGAATGGCCTATAACGTAAGGAATTGAGTGTAAAATATACATAAATAGAGCACACGTGTTGGACAGTCAAATTTATATTTTCCTATTAAGCATATCAAAAACTTACCAAGTTAATACTGTAACGTTTGTAAAACTGTCAAACTCAACATGCTTTCGACTGTACAACGTACGCATTGACCTTGAAACTCCTGTTATAACAAAACAGCTAAGGGAACACCAGGAAATTGTGTGTAAGTCCGCCATTTTCCCAACCGCTTATGTAAGCTTGTTGCTATGCGACTGTCAAGGGCGTGGCGCGTATTTACAAAGTGTGGTATGATAAATAATAACAGGGAACTGAAAATCTTATAAGTTACTAGCTTTCCGCCCGGGACTTCGTTCCCGTGGGAATTCGGAAAAATTATGTATCCATGTTCGTTGGGGATAATGTAGGATTCCAATGGTGAAATAATTTTACAAATCGGTCCAGTAGTTTCGGAGCCTATTCAATGCAAAAAAACAAACAAATATTTCCTCTTTATAGGGAAGACTGCACCTTTGTGAACAGGCGTTGAGTCAGTAGGGTCAATAGAACGAATGCATATGTATGTATTTAAATCCTTTCATGTATGTTTTGTATTTATTTCATGTAATCTTGACTCGTTTTAAGTGGCATCCTGAATGTCCTATAAAATAAAATGAAATTCTATTCTATTCTATAATATTAGTATAGACGAGTAATAAGGAAAATTATGTGTTTCAGAATTACAATTAAGAGACTAAAGGCTTGTTTTGTCATAACCAATTGTTTTTGTTTAACGTGTGGTTGTGGTTGTTTGTCTGTCTCTCAAATTAATTAATAACTTTGGAATAATAACCTTAATTACCCACAATACATGTCTTCCTTGTGATTTCGGTAAATTAGTGTATTTTGCGAACTTACGAGTAAGTAAACATGGTGTCAGAGTTTTCAAAATAGCCTCTGTCGAAAATGAAATTGCGGTGCTCCATGCATATAAGTGAAACTTTTTTTTTTACAAAATGTGGGTAAACTCTTGACCACAATCTTGCTGCCCAAAGGACTAAGATGAGGTCGACAATGGAACGAGTTTATCCAGAATTGTCCTTAAAGGCACTGGTTATCCTACTCACCGACGGAACACAGTTAGCTGTTTGGCGCCGGACTTCGGTAGGAGGGTGGTCGTGAACCAGATGGCCCTTTCAGAGCCTACCACCGCTTTACTATACGGATATATTTTTATTTTTCTCGGGAATGCGAAATCCAAATTTTTCAAAATGTCGTAGATTGCTATGGACATCATTAGCAAATTTTGGGAAAACTTAATGGATTGAAAAATAAGAAATGTAACGGAAACCAGTTTTTTTTTAATTCTTTGACATAAGGTAAATAGATTCAAAGATTTATGAAGACTAAAACAATATGGAAAAGTGTGATCAGCGTGTAGCTTCGTTGATAATATAGCTAGGATAATGTATGAGGGCTCAAAACATGCGTATTCACAATGGCTACATTCTGCAAAGAATGATTTTGAAAATTGTCAAAAATCTAAAAAGTTATGACAAAAAAAAACGATTTATTTTTGATTTTTGAAATTTGTTTTCCTTTCGAGTCCAACATCTCGCAAACTAAAAGAGATATCAGAATTTCGAAAAAGTTGCCCCTAGGGACATAGATTGCAAACATTTTAAGCCCAAAGAAATGAAAATCGGTCGACTGGTTTTTCTACAACGCTTACGTAAAGGTGGTCGACTTTGCGTGAATTCTTAGTTCGCGCAGGGCTGAATTGAAAACACTTAAGATGAAAAAATTAGTTTCGTTTTATTTAAAATATGAAATTCATTTCCAATGTACTCTGAAATCATGTATAGCATGAAATCTGTGATTTTTTTTATACTTAGTGGACCAAAAGGCTTTGGCGCTACGCAACACGGAGTCGCTTGGTTCACATGGGATATAATGAGACCTCGCATTTCCAGGGAAGACACATTTTTGCATTTGTCGCAAAAATAGACCCCAAATATGGGCTTTCGGGCTTTTAAAAAGTAAAAGGTTTTTGTGTACTTTGAATTTTAGCTAAAAGCAGCGACCATTTGACGGTTTGAAAACTTTGTCACTAGAGTTAGGCCCGTATTACAGAAGGAGACTCAAGTCTTGATCAATGCTTAAGTATTGATTGTCTCTTTCTCTCACTATCAAAATGATAAAGAAGACTGCTACTTAAGGCGACTACAGCACCTAAATTACGATTTTATGATGCGTAGATAAGCATGACGCACTGCATTAAATCGAAGAAAAAAATACTACGTAATATTCAGGACATAAACTAGATAAGTAGTTTGCTGAAAACATGATTCAGCACTTTTGGTTCGATAGAAAAAGCTCAACAAAGTCACCTCTAAATACAAATATTGTGTATCTTTTAAGCTGTAAAAACGATAGTAAAATGCACACAGGAACTTGAATTTGCTATCAAAATGTTCGTGATTGAACACTCTCGATAAGTAGTTAATGCATTTTTCGATTTAAGCTGTTACCTTTCCATAAATCTCATTTTTCTAAATTTCGAACATGTTTTTACGCTCGCACGCTTTCATAGTCCGTAAACTTCGTGTATAGACACTGTTCGCACTGCCGGCCCAGGCCTGTTGAGAGACGGAGATGGCACTATTCCTATGTGTGCTGCTTTTATCGGGTGCTGTAGTCGCCTTAAGTATAGATGAGAGTATGAGTCGCGTTCTGTAATACGGACCTTAGTCAAGCTGCGTAGCTAAAGTTCGATGCGTTACATAATTTTGTCGGATGTAGGACTGTAGGTATCTCGTTCCTCTTTTTTACCCCCGACTAAAAAAGAGGGGTGTTATAAGTTTGTCGTGTATCTGTGTGTCTGTCTGTGGCATCGTAGCTCATAAACGAATAAACCGATTTCGATGTGGTTTATTTTTTGTTTGAAATCCGACGTTTCATCCAAGAATCATCCTTCTTAGCTATATTTTATAAAAATTGGTTCAGCCGTTTATTATTCCTATGCGTAAGCAATCGAATGTTGGTGTGATATATATATATTTTTATTTTAGAGTTACTATTTATTACACTTATTTTTTCAGTGTGTTTAATCATGCGCACTGACCCAGCCTAAATTTTTCTCTTTCAAAAGTACCACATATCGTGCTTAAAATACATCATTCTCGCAGAATCTATAAAAATACCTTTTTTGCTGTTTTAATTGCCCTTAAATTTAATTAAATATTGTGTGAAATTATTCATGCTTGGGCTATAAAATTTAAACGCCAAATAGGCTCTTCAAGGTCAGAAATTTCCTGGCTTTTGTTAATAATTATTAAGTTGATTTCTTCTTAGCAGGTCGTGATTACTCGTTTGAACAATATTGATTAATCCTTATTTAACTATCAAGGTTTGCTGTCATATACAGTGTGTAAGGAACAGCTTAGCAAATACCTAAATGGTGGAATCTACCTATAACTATGAATGGCAAGAATTTTTTTCAAAAATGTCAATTTAGGGATTTTTTATTATTTATACCTATTTTGGCGATAGAAAGTCATTCAACTATGATGATCTTCACATACTTGACTATACCTACACGATAAGAAGAAGAAGCAGAAGAAGAAGATCTGAATTCAGGGTTTTAGTTTTGGCTAAGCTGTCCTTTACATCCTGTACTTTACGATTAATGCAAGAATAACGACTAAACCATGTGCGTTTAGCATTATGTTGTGTATTATTAACTTTCAGTCAACCAACATTTGTAAAGAATGTATTCTTACCAAAGGTAGAAATCTTTTATATTTTGAAATAAAAAGACCTTTTTCCACTGTCTAAAAAAAACTATTTAAAAAGTCTTATTAGGTAACCTGAAACAAGTTTTCTCATAATGACCAAGGAAACTTTGAACGTATTGTGTAGAGAACCCTAAATCAGGGCCCATTTATTCCAAAATACTTTATTACCTGACCTTTCCGTGGTCTGAGCCTTTGTTAGGGAGGTCAGGTGAGCTAGACGAATTTTTTTTACGTCTGCCCTTCATAGTCTTTTTGACAAGTTACAGTGGCGGATCTAGCAATTAATTGGGCCCAATCAAAACTATGCAGCCTTTTGGCCCTTGGCTTTTTGAGGTTACTAGAGGATGCTCGTTACTTCGTTCCCGTGGGAATTTCGTAAAATTTCCTTGTTTACGATATAAAAGGCATCTTTGGGCCAAATTTCAGCTTCCTAGGTCCAAGAGTCTGGGCTACGCGTTGATGAGTGAAGACGTTTTATTTTATTTATCAAGATTACGCAGGTCCTATATTTATTTATTTTGTCGCTTTTTACAAACTTTGTAGCTTATACAGGGTTTTAGGTATCTCTCTTTCAACCTCTCGGGTGGTTAATCAGTCCATGAAACCAAACAACTTTCCCAAGGAACATAGGTCAAAATACGAAAAAAAAATTGAGTTCCCATACAAACTTCATCAGCATATAGCGCATTTTGTATGGGAGATCAAAATATTTTTTTCGTATTTTGACCTATGTTCCTTGGGGAAGTTGTTCAGTTTCATGGACTGATTAACCACCCGAGAGGTTGAAAGAGAGATACCTAAAGCCTTGTATATTATATGTACCTATATCCTTAAATTATTTAGAATTATGGAATCAATTGTGTAATTTCCATTTGCAAGTTATATTATACAGTTTTATAAATAAAATTCAACTATAACATTTCGGTTATAATGCGTAGTCATTATGAATTACAATTTTTTTTTTAAAGTAAGGTATTAGTTTTAAAAGTTTTATAATTAACTTTGCATTGCAAATTTAAAACCCTTCTTATCGCAACAGCACAGAGTGCACGAGTGTGGTAACCTAATGTGCGGTTGTTGAACTTTACAATTCCATTTTATTGAATAGGATCCTATCGCAGGGCCCTGTATCATTCCTAGATCCATTCCTGAAACTACTTGGCAGAATAATTATGTAAGCCTATATCTAATCTTTTGTGGTATGCTGGTATGTAGGTATTGTACCTACGTTAATTTGGAAGGATATTCTACTTTTTGTGTAGACATGATGATAGGTTGTCTGTCAGCTTAGCAGTCGTTGAATACGGTCGTTGAATAGAACGGCGACGTGTTTATGTTTGATTGGTATGTATTTTATGTAGTTCTATTCAGACTTGGAAAGAATTAATTCTTAGGCTATTAAAAAAATCACAATTGGTTTACTTTAAATTAACTATAGAAATCAAAGGATATAGAGCAGTCCATGCAACTGAACAACTTTCCCTGAGGAACATAGGTACAGATTAATAAATATTTAACATAGGTCGAAATATGTAAAAAATCTTTTCGCCCCTCCATATAACTGGGAATGGACTGGACTTGCGCAAAGGTTCCCAGGGGAAAGTTTTTTAGTTTAATGAGGAGGATCACCCCTAACCTCCGCTAACCAATATAAAGTCACCCCATATATTCATATTCTCTGAACGAGTGTCTACTTCATATTGAGTGATTTAATGAATATCTTCATACAACGTGGAGTAGAATTTGTTTCTTTTATGAGGTACTAGCTGATGCCCGCAACTTCGTTTGCGTGTTATTACACTTTATTGACGGTCCATTAATGGACCTTCATTTAGTTTATTAAATATTGATTTAGTTTAAGGTTTAGATTTTTATATACAAAAGTTTTTTTCCCGCTAACTCCCGTTCCCGTTGGAATTTTGCAATATCCTGTTGCAACTAAGCTTTAAGTTTACTAAGGTACCTGCATGCCAAATTTCAAGCGTCTAACTTAAGCGGTTTAGATTTTTAATACAAAAGGATTTTCCCGCTAATTCCTGTTCCCGTGAGAATTTCGGGAATTCCTTTCTTAGTGCACCTCTACCAGTGGCGTGCATAGACATTTTAGGCAGGGTAGGCAGTGAACTTTTAGTGATGAAAATTATTAAGATTTTAGAATGTTAGTTAAAACAACCTAAGGTTATTCAAATCAAAATAACCTGTGCTTCCAAACTTTTATATGTATAACAGTTTGAAAACAAAATGCACGGAACACAAAATAAGCGGTTAGTATGCACACAGCCCGTGAGCCAATTATTATGAATGTCGTATATTTTAGTATTAAAATGTCTTACTGGGCCTTTTGCGATAATGTTTACTTTTTCTTGAAAAGGTAAACTTGAAAATTACGCAGTTTCGGCAAACAAACATCATCACCACATTTTTCACAACTTATTGTACTCATTTTGTTCTAAACAAATGTCTAATAATCACTATAAACTGATAAAACATTAATTTGCAAAAGTTTTCGTTCGTAGTTGCAAAAGAAAAACAATCCATTAAGAAAAAAATGCCGCAAAATTAAAAATCTATAACAGACCTTCCTAACTTACCAAATATTGACACTTCTCAATTTGGTAGCATCGCTTTATAGGCAGAGCTTTTTTCGCCATACAATCAGTTCGTTAATTTTTCGCGGGGGAGGCGAAACAACCAATCAGAAGCCAGCATTTTTCAACAAAAAAGGCATTTCAAACGAGTGCTTATAAGCTTCGCCATCTAGCGGCGGCGGCGAGCAGCACGGCTCTCACTTCTCACTAGTTCTTATGTTGAACTAGTTTAGATGGCGCTGTTTTGAAAAAGTTTAAATTCGGTAAAAATATAATGTAGATAACGTGATTTAGTAAAACGTTTATATTCGTTTGATTCTGTGATCGTTAGTGTACATTATATATTTAATTTTTGTTTTATTTTCCTTGAATACCCTAGGGTAGGCACTGCTTTTCTGCTTGTATGGAATGCACGCCACTGACCTCTACGGTACCTAAGCTACGTCCTTTCCAAATTTCAAGTGCCTACGTTTAGCCGTTTAGGCTGTGCGTTGATATGCCAGTCAGTCAGTCAGTCAGTTTCTCCTTTTATACGAGTATATTTAGAAGATATCCTTTGGTCCATTTTCATAACTATTTTTCATAACTGGTGAAAGAAGATTTTTCCTTCAGTATTATTTATTATTATTTATTTAAATTATTAGACATAAAAATTACACTGCTTCTTAAAAATAAAGCCCCACAAAACTGCTTGAGCAGTTTGTCTGCGAGGACAAGAGTCTCTAATTACATAGTAAGTAGGTATAAACTTAATTTAAAAGGTGTTGAAAATCTATTCAGTTTCAAGTGAATGGAGTAGATGCTTTTTTTTTAATCTTCCTATCTTGGTCTCTGATCTTAGAACTCATGCAAACTGTTGAGAAAATAAGGTACTCTCTTTTTTAGAGTTCTATCGTTTCTTAACTAGTTATCAATAAGGAATAATTATTCCACATTCATAACTTTGTTTCATAACCAGTTTCGAAAACGGATACATTTTTCTCCTTTTATAACCAGTTATGAAAATTGATACTTATCTTCTTCTTTTCATATGGGGTGATTTTCCCCATGGGACTAAACAACTTTCCACTAAGAGCGCATATAAAATTCTCGGGAGATTTTTTCATACAAAGGCAAATCAGCCAAAAAAAATTATATAAAGAGGCGACATTTTTTTCCTATTTCGATCTCTGTTCTTAGGGGAACTTCACCACGTTCGCTAAGTTCGCCACACACTTGACTATACGTACCACGGGCGTAGCCAGAATTCTGTTTCGGGAGGGCTTAAGGCGACTACAGCACCTAAATTACGATTTTAAGATGCGTAGATAAGCATGACGCACTGCATTAAATCGAAGAAAAAATACTACGATAATATTCAGGACATAAACTAGATAAGTAGTTTGCTGAAAACATGATTCAGCACTTTTGGTTCGATAGAAAAAGCTCACAAAGTCACCTCTAAATACCCAATATTGTGTATCTTTTAAGCTGTAAAAACGATAGTAAAATGCACACAGGAACTTGAATTTGCTATCAAAATGTTCGTGATTGAACACTCTCGATAAGTAGTTAACGCGTTTTTCGATTTAAGCTGTTACTTTCCCATAAATCTCATTTTTCTAACTTTCGAACATGTTTTTACGCACACACGCTTTCATAGTCCGTAAACTTCGTGTATCGACACTGTTCGCACTGCCGGCCCAGGCCTGTTGAGAGACGGAGATGGCACTATTCCTATGTGTGCTCCCTTCATCGGGTGCTGTAGCCGCCTTAATAAAATAAAAAAACGTCAACAACAATGTATATGAAATCGCCAACATTTTTGGCGACCGTACCCGTTTCCACTGCTACTTTCAACACTACAAGTTCTGCTTTGAGCACAGATGTACTTCTTTCGGGAAGCCACTGACGAGTACATACAAATCGCTTCGTCAATTTCAGAACTGGTCCCAAAATTTCGAGATAACACAACAGATAATGCCGATGCTACTTCACGGTGTTTCGTAGAGGGATAAGGGCAGGGAGATAATCATGATTTTTAAATTTCGGGGGGTTTGAACCCCCAAACTCCCCCCCCCCCCGGCTACGTCCGTGATACCTACATGATGAAGAAGGGGAAAGTTATTAATTCATACCCTTAATTTTCGCCAACTTATTTACAGTCTACATTTCGTGTAACATTCACCCTGCCTACGTAAATGCTACGAGTGCTACGCACGGTGCGCGTACGCCCATAACCTCGAGTTCGTTCTAATTTGAACCGTATCAACAGCGTATAAATAGCTTAGGTGGATTACTAATTCAAGGAACCGATTGTACAGACAGTAGCATCTCAGGTTACCCATTTGCACTACGAAAGCCGTCGCTATTACGAGCGACATGAAGACGACGACGTCAAGATCAACATGTATAGCCTTACGTGCTGCCGTGTGTACATATCGCACAAGCAGTGAACTGTACCTTGTTAGTAGGTACTAAATAATAGCTATTATTAGTTATGTGTAGTATATTGATAAAATAAAGGATGTAAATCTATATAGCTCGTATTACAGGAGACTTAAGTCTTGATCTATGCTTAAGTATTGTTTCTTTCTCTTACAATCAAAATGACAAAGACGACTGCTACGCAAGTATAGATCAGATTCTGAGTCGGGTTCTGTAATACGGACCTAGGAGCCACACATCGTGAAGATATTATGACGATTCGTATGATAAGGCGGCTTTATGCCTTCCCAGTCGGTGCCGAATTAGTGGCGGGTGACGCAAGCCCTGCTATAAGGAAGTGTTTCAATTGTGCAGCCGCTGGGCTGTTCTCATCTTAATTTTATTCATAGTTATACCAGTTATCAATCCCAGGCATCGACACTTCAGTTTTTTTCTGAATCTGAGGTGTTGTCCTATGGTCTCATGCGGTGTGGTAGGCTCTGTAAAGGGCGTCTGGTTCGCGACCACCCTCCTACCGAAGTTCGACGCCAAACAGCTTGGTGTGTTCCGTCAGTGTGTGGGAGTACCAGTGCCTTTACAAGCATTTTATGGGTTAACTCGCTCCATCGTCGACCTCATTTTTGACCTTTATGGTAAAGATTGAGGTCAAGAGTTAACCCATCCTATAATAAAAAAAAATGTAGTAGCAACTACTTGTATATTAGTAGTTTATCAGTCATATAGCAAACACTGTACTGTGGAGATTCTGTCTCCAGGATAATAATCTACTTTAAACGCCTTTAGCAAAAGGTTCATTTTTCTTTTTACCGACTTCAAAAAAAGGAGGAGGTTCTATGTTCGACTGTATGTATTTTTTGATGTATGTTCACCGATTTCTCCGCCAATTATTAACCGATTTTCATAATTCTTTTTTCGTTCGAAAGAGTATACTCCAGAGGTGGTCCTATATAAATTTTATCGAAAATGATTCAGCGCTTTAAAAAAAATCAACAAAAACAAAAAATACTACAAACCAGAATATCATCTAAAAAAATGAGTGATATTTTCGTTTGTGGTTATCTGCTAATAGGCATTATAGTCTGCAAAAAATACTAGTCATCTACTTTGTGCGAACTGTTGTTGGGATTGAAGTCGGTGTCTCATAATACGTGTTTTAACGTGGAAAATTATCTCTTAATGTTTATAAGTAGTCGTGCAAGCCGAGATTCTTCTCAGTAATAATTGTGCTGCATCCTATAAGCATGTTGTTAGCAGTCAACACGGGTGCTGACTGAAAAACAGCCTTTTCACCTCATTATTCATTTGTATGCTGTTTTGGAGTCTGTTTTATACCTATGGTAAAAAAAAATATTTTTCTTTCTTTCTATTATCAAATGGATTCGCGTGATTTTGGCGCATTATTACGTATTTGACACCTTCTCTCCCACGGGTTCGATCGCGCGAGTCAGGTTTCTCGATCCTTACTTAATATTATAAATGCGAAAGTAACTCTGTCTGTCTGTCCGTCTTTCACGCCTAAACTACTGAACCGATTTTGATGAAATTTGGTACAGAGATAGATTAGAGCCAGGGAAAGGACATAGGCTACACTTTATTCCACAGTTGGGCACGATATAACCTGTAGTCAACGCGGGCGGAGCCGCGGACGGAAAGCTCGTAAATCAATAAATGTTTTTAAAAGTGTCTTGTCTTTTCCTGGTCTCCATCAGCTCGACCCCCGGTAGCTTCCTCTGAGCTACGCTACTGTACATAGTACAGGCCTTGCTTAGTTTGGGGTTAGATGGCGCTGCTGGAGTTGTCTAAGAATTACTTTTTTTTTTATTATGAGATGGGTTAACTCTTGACCCCAATCTTGACCAAGGTCATAGATGAGGTCGACGATGGAGCGAGTTAACCCAGAAAATGCCAATTAAGGCACTGGTACTCCCAAGCACCGACGGAACACAGCAAGCTGTTTGGCGTCGGACTTCGGTAGGAGGGTGGTCACGAACCAACGTCCCTTTACAGAGCCTACCACACCGCATGAGACCATAAGACGCCACCTCAGATTGAAAACAAACTGAGGTGTCGTTGCCTAAGAAGGATTACTAGGAGGCAGGTCTCATTTTTGTTTTTTTAGTCGCCTCTTACGACACCCACGGAAAGAGATAGGGTGGTGTTATTCTCAACCGATCACCACACAGCGAGTTTACAATGAGAAGTTAATGTCAGGTTATAACAGCGATAATGACAAACCACTAAAGGAACACACGGGGGATATTTAGTAAGGCCACAGAAAGAAATGAGCATCTACTTAATCTGTAAGTCTACGACCGTAATTTTTTTGCAGTATATCCCTTCCGGAACAGGCAAAGGATAGATTCCTTAGGTCACCGCATTCCTTTGTCTTTCCTTTGTCAATAAGGTCACCTCTTAGATCTCATTCTTCTGAATAAACTCCTCCCGTTGTCCGTACACCGATAGTGTTTTGTTCACGGAGAACTATGGCGGCGAGATCTTTGTTTTTATTATTATTATAAGATGGGTTACCTCTTGATCTCAATCTTGACCAAGGTGATAGTTGAAGTCGACAATGGAGCGAGTTAACCCAGGAAATGCCTATAAGGCACTGGTACTCCTACGCACCGACCATAGGACTGAACAAATTGACATGAGGTGTCGTTGCCTAGAATTTTTCTATAATCAATGAAGAGTAATTTAACCTGTCGGTCCTGGCTGTTGTCGATTGACTACAGTCTTTAAAACCAAGTCAGAGGCCATTGTGCGGTTTGAAAACTCTGAGACTAGGGTTTTGACTATACCTACACGATAAGAAGAAGAACTTAGTCAGTATCGAAAATAAAAAACCATAAAATAACAGTTCCAATAATACCTTTGGAGAATATCCCTGTGGCCACAGGAATGTAACTCGTATATTTTGATTGATTTATTGTAAATGTTCTGTGAGTACTAGTACAAACAGTAGCTGCTACTAGAGTCGGCATGTTATCTTATCATTCCTTTTTGTAATTTAATGTATATGTCACCGTTACATTGTCAAAGCCTTCATATTGTAATTTGATTTAGTAAGATTATAAACTCTCGGTACTTTGTGAACTGCCCCATTCGTTGTTACATTGATTGACTTTTTTATAATATTAATGCGATCTAAACTAAACTAATAAAGCCTAAACTAATATAACATGACCTAACTTATCCTAATTCCATGCATTCCATTTAAGTTTTGTAAATTTATAATTTTACTAGGCAAATTGTAATATCGAGGGAGAATATAAATTCACTAGTGAAATTGTATTATTGAGGTTTTTACAATTTTTCGGTGACATACCTATCTTTACTAATAATATATAATATTATCTATACTAATATTATAAAGAGGAAAGATTTGATTGTTTGTTTACATTGAATAGGCTCCGAAACTACTGGACCGATTTGAAAAATTCTTTCATCCTTAGGAAGCTACATTATCCCCGATGGACATAGGCTACATAATTTTCTCGAGTTCTCACGGGAACGAAGTCCCGGGCGGAATGCTAGTATTATATAAACGTGACGATCACTTTGTTGAAATTTATTTATTTTAACACATTAATAAAGCTACAAATGTTAAGTTTATAATAAAACTAGCTTCCCGCCCGGGACTTCGTTCCCATGGGAATTTCGGGAATGCATTATACTAAACCTTCCTCTTGAACCAATCTATCTATTAAAAATAACCCCATCAAAATCATAATTTAATTAATTTAATTTAATTAAAGATCTAAGCATACATATGGACAGACAGACAGACAGCGGGAAGCGACTTTGTTTTATACCATGTTGTGATAATCCGACATTTACACTAGGATACGATACAGGTACCGTAGTTATGTCAGCAGTAGTAGTTTTTCAAAAAGTTTTTTAATTGCTTTTAAAATGTACCTAAAGTTTTCATATGGTAAGCATTTTTTCTGCATGGAATCTTATGAATTACTCTAATTATATTAATTAAGTAATATTAGTTCACGCACGCAGAATCAGTAACCATCTCTGGAAACTAATGAGGTCATTGATATTTAATTTTATTTAATAGTTTGCTGCTAAAATTTTCTGAGTCATTTCGGAAGATGATGTTAGAATTCGTGTGCGAAGAGTTCTTGTTGTCGAATCTTTAACTTTACTTTATTTGCAGAATAAAGTATTTACTATTTGAGCTACAAAAGTGTTATGTTAACCCTACATGTATAAAGCCATAAGAATTATCACCCAAGACAATAATTAGGTGAAAATATTTATAATAATTATTTATAAATAATTTCACCTAATTATCGTCTTGGGTGATAATTCTTATGTAGCTTATATTATCATTTTCAAATATATATTTTTTTATGTTGAGATTTCCTGTGAGTGCTTTGTCTGAAAAAATGATTTTGTTATTAAGTTGCTATTAACTTTAACTTCATTTATTGAAGGAAATCTCTACTAATAATATGGCCTTAATAAAAAAAAAACTTCTTCAATATAATGATTCCTATTGGGAGTTCTCAGTTCACAAAGATCGCGATTATTCTCTGAGGTTATTAGAAAACGCGGTTTTGACACAATCAGAAATACTCAACCGATTTTACTTTTGACAATTTTCGGTATAATTTTCACTCTACGTAAATATACACGGTGATAAAAAAACCCCTAGCTATATTCAAAATCCTGAACCAGTATCACTCAAAGAACACATTTATGAAAAAAAAAAATATTTTAAATATTTTTTTACATCTTCATATGGTACCGTTTCTACTGGGCCCAAAAAACTGTCTTCTTTTTGTGTAAAAAGTAATTGCAACGAGTCTTAAGTAACGATTCAAGAATAGACTCCTCCTTAATAGTTGTTTTAACTTATTTTATTACAATTCATGGTGCTAATTACAATTAATGGTGCTAATTACTTTGTTAATGCGATCATTTTCAATGTAAAGACAAGCCATTAGTGCTTATATTCGACATTCTGGCGGTTTTAATTATTTTGATTTAGTACTAAGATAACGGTTAGGATCCTGCAAATTAAATGAGCGCTTTTTGTTGTAGATTTATACTACAGCGCACGAATACATAAGTTTTTTATTATTATTATAAGATGGGTTAACATAGGTCAAAGATGAGGTCGACGATGGAGCGAGTTAACCCAGAAAATGCCGATAAAGGCACTGGTACCTAGGTAACACTGAAAATTTTTAGAAAATGAAAAACGGCTTAATGTAGAAAGTTGCCAATACTTTTATTGTTTTTCGAAGTAATCTCCGTTCCTCTCTACACATCGTCGCATTCGATGGAACCACTGAGAAAAGCAGTGGTCCCATTCTTCCTTAGGGGTCTCTTCTATGGCATTTTCGTACGCTTTCACCGCATCTTCAGGGCTCGTAAAGCGAATACCTCGAATTTTATCTTTAGTTCTTGGGAATAAATAATAGTCGCAGGGCGCCAGGTCAGGACTGTATGGCGGATGACTCATTATCTCGACACCTGCCATAGTCAAATATTCAACAGTCCGTTTTGCGGAGTGCGCTGAAGCATTGTCGTGGTGAAGGAGGATCCTGCTTCGAGGGCGCTGCTGTCGAATTTTTTCCAAGACAACAGGCAAACAGCGATTGACATACCAGTCTGCAGTAACTGTCCTTCCATCTTCTAGCACAACTGTCGCGAAATGACCTTTCCGACCAAAGAATGAGGCAATCATCTTTTTTCCTTGACTTCTTCCTTTCTTTACCTTAGTTGGCCGATCCTCGAAAGGAAACACCCACTGAGCTGATTGTCTTTTGGTTTCGGGTTCGTAGCAATATATCCAGGTTTCATCACCTGTGACGATGTCAAATACAGCATTTGAGTCACCGCCGTTGAACTTATTTACCATTTGGCGACACCAGTCCATGCGAATGTGTTTCTGGTCGTCGGTTAAAGTATGGGGAATCCATCTGGCACAAAGCTTCCTGACGCCTAAATGTTCGTGTAATATTTTTTGAACTTGACTCATACCAATGCCTAGGCTTGCCCGTATCTGCTGATAGGTCACTCTCTTATCTTCCTCTATCATGCGTCGCACAGCACTGATGTTATCTTCAGTAGTCGCTGTTAAAGGACGTCCCTCACGCGGATCATCATTGAGATTGCTACGTCCACGCTTAAACTCGTTAAACCAATTGTAAATAGTGGCACGAGATGGGGCTTCATTAAGAAATGCTAATCGCAGCCTATCATAGCTTTGTTGTTGAGTAAGCCCACAACGAAAGTCATAATAAATCATTGACCGAAAATTTTCTCGCGTTAGGTTCATTTTCACGTGTAACAAGAGTTTTAGATTTGCCGCCAATGCTCAAAAACAAATGACAAATGAATGCAATATACTACATTAGGTTACCAAAGAGTTCTAAAATTGAAATTCAAAAAAAGTTTTCAGTAGCAATGTTTCTAACTGGCCAGTTCTAAACATTTTCAGTGTTACCCACGTACTCCCACGCACCGACGGAACACAGCAAGGTGTTTGGCGTCGGACTTCGGTAGGAGGGTGGTCGCGAACCAGACGCCCTTTACAGAGCCTACCACACCGCATGAGATCATAGGACGACACCTCAGATTTAGAAAAAAATTATGTGTCGTTGCCTGGGATGGATTACTAGGAGGCAAGTCTCATTTGTGTTTCCTTAGTCGCCTCTTACGACACCTACGGAAAGAGATGGGGTGATGTTATTCTCAACCGATCACCACACGATAAGTTCACGCCTTTGCCCCATTGGTGTAAAAAGTGACCACAATTTGACACTTGATACGATCCAGACAAACCTCTTTCGCTTTCTCGTTTTCAAGAATTCAGTAAAATGTTGTGTGAAAAATCACTAGTCAAGAAAACATTATTCTTTGACATTTTTGACATATTATATTGTGTCCACCAACCCGCATTGGGCCAGTGTGGTGGACTATGGCCTAAATCCCCTTCGTGTTTCGAAGGGAGGCCCCTGCCCCTCGGCGGGGAAGTATATGGGTTAATAAAAAATATATATATTGTGATTATGTGATGATCTTGGAATAAATCATCTAATCTAATCTACGAGATGGCTAACTCTATGCATATACTGACATCTTCATCATAGTCATAATTCGGTTATTGAAGTATTAGTTCGCAGGCCAGGCATTATTTTAGTCAATCATTTCCTCTCAGGCGATAACTTGTAAATTGCTTCAGATAGATTTATAAAGCACATCCGGCTATACATGTTTCAGTTAGAGCATGAAGCTATGTTGAATAACTTTAGATATGTCATTTCCTCCTGGATTAAAATGTTTAAGCCGATAGTTAATGTGATCCTGTAAGTAATGAAAAAAAACAGCTAGCAATATGCCGGGGAAAACTCGTCAGAAAGTTTATTTAACCCTTTTAGCGCCAAGAGAAACGCCCACCACACGCCACGACATCAAAAAATTGATTTTTTTTTATGTCGGGGCGTATGGCGAACGCTTGGTGAACGATATGAAAGTTAAAAAAAAATTTTTTTTTTGTCTGATATATCAGACATTGGCGCAGAAAAGGTTAAATAGGCGATAGATGCTCCTGCGTTACACCTTTCAGAGCTTCAGCAGACGATCTTCCCACCGAGAGTTTATTTACTAACAATCCTTCCTGTCTTTTACTTTGTCTGTCTGTCGGACAGAAGTCTTCGAAGTAGCACTATTGGTGAAACCGGTCCATGACCAAGTCTGAGCACCGTTAGTTAGGACAGGTAAGATACACATGTCGACGAGTTAAATTGGCGTTTCAGTGTCATGGGAAGGTCGCCCTTCATGTATTCCTTCATGGAACAGTAGCTCTTCCAGGCATTTTTGACACGGCGCTCGATTTCTTTATCTTGCCGGTTTTGGAAAGAGACTACCTGGCACAAGTAGATATACTCGTCGACATAATGTAGTTCTTGCCCGTCTACCTTGACCTTACGTGGGATGCTGTTAGTCATCAGCTTCGTCTTTTCGTTTCCGAAAGACGCGTGGTCCATCAACTCGCATTGGGCCAGCGTGGCGGACTATGGCCTAAATACCCTTCGTTTTTCGAAGGGAGGCTCGTGCCCCCACTGAGGGGACGTATTGGGCTGCTAAAAGAAAAAAAAAGCTATTATCATCACCATTCCAGCCGCAAGACAGCTGCTATTTTAAATTATTTTTTAGTATGAGGAGGGTAAAATTTTGACTTCGAAAGACGTGAAAGACGGACGTCTTTCACGCCTAAACTACTAAACCGATTGTGATGTTGGTACATAGCCTGGGAAAGGACATAGGCTACATTTTATCCCACAGTTGGGCACGATATAACCTGTAATCTACGTTGGCGGAAAGCTGGTATCGTATAAACTGCCATCTGATAAATTTTCAGTTGAGAGGAATCGACTGAAAAAATAATAAAAAATTACACGTTCGTGTGACTGTCGCCATTTTATCCGTTCTGGTGACGAAATTGAGAACTCTCCAAATTTCATACATCTAATGATGGCTGCTTTGACAGGTGGCGCCACCGCCAACTTAATTTCCAGTTGCTAAGTAGTCTGCAACTTCACGTTTGGTTGGTGGTGGCGCTGCTGGTCGAGGTGGTTGTCAGCAAGTATATGAAAATTAAATAGTTCTCAATATCACCACCTGAACATATAAAACGTATTTTTTCAACGTGATTAGGAGGCTATTGTTGCTTAACCCACCCACCGAGCCACGGAAGATGTTCATAGAGTTTCATGATAAATCTATCTAAAGCATTTTACAAGTTATCGCCTGAGAGGAAATTGGTCATGAAAATCTGTTCTTAGCTCGGGCACAGAATAAATAATAGTACAAACGTACAGAAGTCTCACTCCCGAACAAAAGTCAACTTTAGGCATAAAAATTTGCCTACTATTGCAAGCGGCACAGGCTTGCAAGAAAAATTGAAGCTTATAGTCGGCTGCTAGCGTTCATATTCTATTGCGCACCGCCGACTCGATGCCGCGTTCGCGACGAGAGCTCAGGGTTAACACTCCGCCGATTTAGAGGTAAAATTATTATTTAAATTAATCAAGTTAGATAACAATGCTTATAAAATCAAGAGTAACTTAAGTAAGGAAGTGTAGTAACTTTAGTTGAGCTGATAAAATGATAAGCTTGATTGAGCTCTGCTCGTCCTTTTGTTCATGCATCCAAACACAAAACAGTAAATATTGTATTTGTTAGTTTCGTTATCAGTCATTTTAATTAAGTAACCATACCATAGAGGTACCACAGAGTTTGGTTTTTTTGATAGTCTTAAATGTAGAAAGGAATTATCAAACGGTTCCTTTGGAAAAGTTGTTCAAACACCCAAAATACATAGAATTAAAGTCATGTGTGTACGAGTATGTACGTAAGTATCCCGTACCGGCCCCTTCCTAACGTGATTAAATTTTACGACATTTTCATTGTCGGGCCAACGGTTAAGGCCACAATTACAAATACTCGTACTAAGTGAGTTAATGAGAATTTTTTATTTAAATTCCGCGACATTTTTGAGGCCCAACGTGTGTCGCTACTCATTAGGTACGTCAACTTCCGTTGCAGTATATTGAATATATAGTAAGCTATGACATCAGCATCGTCATGTCAGCTGCAAGACGGTACGCCCACTGCCTATTCTTCTCTGAGGAAGACACATTTGCGAATACGCGCAAAGTTAAAAATGCTAATTAAATTCACAACTTTGACCTATTTTAAGTAACTTCTTAATGTTCTATGAAATATAGTAGATTTTACAACAAGTGCATAAAACCTTCGCCTTCGGCTCGGGCTGCTATAAGTCTCGGATAAAAATGGTTTTGTGGACGAGTTATAAACTCTGCTTTTCACTTCGATTGCGAGGAAATAATAAAATAATATATAATAACAAATTTTATCTTTAAACTTCTGATTATTTTGGCTGTATGGAGTTTTCTATGCCTTAATATAGACCCATTTATGAGTAGATCACTTTGTGCACTAAAGCACAAAATGCGATTTTGTGCAGCCTATAGTAGATCGTTTTGTGCTCTAGAACACAAAAATCGATTTTGTGCAGCCTACGATTTTGTGCAGCCTATAGTAGATCGTTTTGTGCTCTAGAACACAAAAATCGATTTTGTGCAGCCTATAAGCTGCACAAACAAGCACTTTCCGAGCATGAGTAGTGAAAAAGCAATTTTTGACTTTAACATGACTTGACTTGGCATATAAGGCCTTTGATGTTTTGTGGTGAAGCAGTTATTGCTTATAACGCTTAAATGGCTGGACCATTTCTTATCAAATATAACTAAGAATCATTTCGATTACGTCAGCTTTCAAACAAAAAAAACTGTATCGAAATCGGTCCATTCGTTTAGGAGCTACGATGCCACAGACAGACACACATATACTTATTATAATATCCCTCTTTTTGTCGGGGGTTAAAAAATTGCGGTTCATTTACAATTTATTCCTTATACTGTGCCGCAGTCTTCCTGCCGCCACATACTTATTGCGCAATTTTGCGCTTCGTTGGCGATTGTTATTTGATAATGTCAATATCAACAAGGCTTTTATTATAATTAAATACAAACAACAAAGGTCAAGGAACCAAGCGCGGATTTTCTTTCAGAATCTATCTTTTTGACCAGTTTTTTTGTCTAGCCTACTCGGACCCACTGCTGGGCAAAAGACCTCTCCCTCTTTTCCCCATTCGTCCCGATTGTTTGCAAACTCCCACCAGTTCCTCCCGGAGGAACTGGAGGACTAGTTTTTGAAAAAGTTAAATTATTTGAATGTTTAGGTAGCGAAAGACGTGTGTTTGGATCGTACCAGGTGGCAATCTATGGTCTCTGCCTACCTCAATGGGATTAAGGCGTGAGCTTTAGTATTGTATGAAATCGAGACGAATAAATATGGAATTGAATGGCCATTTCCCGAAAACTTCCACTTAGATTAGATATTTATTGGGTTACAATTTTAACATAATTAGACTAACTGCCGTACTCAGAGACGTCAATTAAAGTTAAGTGCTGTTAAACTCTGATGTTGTCGTTTTCACTCTTGTTGATATAAACAAGGATAGCATGACATTTAATTACTTCTTAACTTAAATTGACATCTCTGATTACGGCAGCAACTTTAAATTGACAACTTGCGAAAATGTTAAAATTGTAATCCGCCATTTTAACACAAAAAGTAAGAAAAGGAAAATTCGAATTTTCATTTAAACATTTTGTTTTATTGAAACAAGACGTTACCATATTCTTAGTAAAAAAAGTTGATCTACCATTTAACATAATTAATTAATTAATCATCTTCATGCTAATCGTTCATTTAATTTAATTTATTTCGTCATGCAAAACATGTACTTCTTCAAACTATACTATCAAAATGCGACTTTATAACAATACTGTTAAGGGTAACATTAAATCTGTTTATAATTTATTGAGATGATCTTGAACCATATGAATGGGTGCCGTATGAATGGAACTATGACGTCACAAAATGGCGCTGGCGCGTACAATTCGTGCCTCGGTTATTTTACGGTTCAAATTACTCTATCACGATAATAATAAACGATATTTACACGTCCACAACTGCTTTTATTGGATCTTATGATTGCTGGTCTCGAGGTTACGGTTCAGTGTATATCGATTTTTAAAATCTAGTATGAAAATGTGAGCAGAATTAATACCGCGTGACAATCACCTACATCTCATTCGTATGTGAGACTGCAGTTTTTCTATGTCTCAATGACAATAATGCAATGAATGAATGCCCGCGTATTATGTAATAGTTATTTGTTATACAAGAGTGCAAAGTTGCTTTTTAACCGCGTGCTCAATTTTGATGACCGAGCAAGCGAAGGATTCTAAAACTGAATCACGAGCGCTGCGAGTGATTCAAAAATTAGAATCCTGAGCGTTAGCGAGGGAATCAAAAAGAGCACCAGGTAAAAAATCTTTGCACTCGAGTCAACACGTACCTTTTCATCCCACCTCAGGGAGGAAATGACTAAATGCAAAAAAAAAATTACAATGGAGACGGGAGGATGAAACTTATTTTCAAACTATTACAAGGTTATTTTAAAGCAGGATTTTGTAACATTTTTGCATGAATGCATAACGCCATACGATTAAATAAATTAAGTTTATAAGAAATAAGAAAAAACCTGTAAACTTGTAAGGGGTGACCTTAGGTTAGTTAACGAAACATATGGGGTTGATTTTTCCCATAAAACTGTACAACTTTCAGGGGGGTCCCTGACTAAGTTTTACTTGCACAATCAGTTGTCCGCACAAATTGTACGGAGGGCATTGGAGGAGCGATTTTTTTTCTTTATATTTAAGACCGCTTATTTCGTAGGCTTATTTCATTAGCTAAAAATCAAATTTTCACAATTTACTAACTTCTAATGAAACTGAACAAGTTTCTCCAAAAAAATTACAAGACAGACACAAAAAAAAATCTACTTCCTATACAAAGCCATATCAACTGATGGCACAAGTTTTAGAGAGGCGATTTTTTTTTCATGATCCCGCCTATGTTCCTTGGGGAAAGTTGTTCAGTTTCGTGGATTGACTTACGTCCTTAATTTTTGGTACCTAATTTAAAGACACACAATATAAAATTAGCAATTAATTAGCAATCCAACACGTTATGGCTTTTAGGCAGTCAAAAAACATATTTAGCGGTGATAGGCTGGTATGTTTCGCCAAATATTCCTTAATTACGTTCTTGTTATCTTAATGGCACATTAAAAAATGTAATGGGGTCATTGTGGGGAAATACTTTGAGTATTTTGGTCCTTTTTTTAATTCAATAAGTACCTTGTTTTGTCTACCTATAGAAGTAAATATACATAATAGGAATATAATACCTAGTTCACTCTGAAAGTTTTGCGTTGCTGGCCGCCCATAAATGTTTGAATTTCGAATGTTATATTTTTTTTAAACATGAAATCTCATTAGTTGATGAAAATAAATTTTGGCGGGATGTCGCTTGTCAATTGTTTTTTATCTCAAGTTGAAGTTCGTTGTCCGTAGCAAAAATGGAACTAACACGAAAAGATTTTAGGGCAAAGATTTTTTACGATTTTACAAGTTCGCTTTCTCTGCAAGATTGCAATGCTCGTCTTCAAAATGCTTTTGGGAGGGAAGCACCACATTTGAGCACTGTAAGGCGTTGGTATGCCGAATTTCATCGCGGCCGTGTTTCTCTCCATGATGAAATTCGTGAAGGTCGACCCTCAACTGCGATCACGCAGGAAAATGTGGCTACCGTCAGACAACTTATTGAAGAAAATCGGCGTATCACTTATGAGGAGATTTGAGGACATTTGGGGATTGGTATGAGCCAAATTCAGAAAATTTTACATGAATATTTAAAAGTTACGAAACTTTGTTGTCGGTGGATTCCTCACGAACTCACTCCAGAACAAAAACGGTATCGAGTAGATTGATGTAAAGAAATGCCATTAAAGTACAATCACGGATATTCTAATGCTGTGTATGATATTGTGACAGGAGATGAAACATGGATATATTGTTATATTCCAGAAAGAAAGCAACAGTCTTCTGTGTAGGCGTTTGGAGGTGACAGCAAACCAACAAAATTGAGGCAGGCGAGAAGCGTGGGCAAACAAATGATTGCATTTTTTTTCTCCAAGACGGGTGCTGTCTGCACGATCCCACTTGAGCAACAAAAGACCATTAATGCTGAGTGGTACACCACTATTTGTTTGCCCAATGTCTTAGAAAAAGTAAGGGAAAAACGACCTAGACGTCGCATTTTCTTCCACCATGACAATGCTTTGGCGCACACCGCGAACGAAACAAAGACATTTTTGGCTTCTGAAAACATAGAGCTCGTGACCCATCCCGCACACAGTCCAGACCTAGCACCGTGCGATTTCTTCATTTTCCCAACAAAAATCAAAGATTTAATGAGAGGTTCGACATTTACGGGGCCAGAAGAGGCAGTGATTGCTTTCAACCAGCACGTAGAAAACATACCCTCAGACCAATGGTCCTCGTGTTTCCAAAAATGGTTTGAACGGATGAAAAAGTGTTTAAAATGTAACGGAGAATACTTTGAAAAGCAGTAAATATAATATTATACAAATAAATTGTTTTATTTATGAGTTACGCAAAACTTTCAGTTTGGCACACGTATAATATTATTTTTACTTGATAACATAACTTAACATAAACATAACATTAACGGTGGTAATGCACCCTGTTTGCCGGTATTGAAATAACAACAATTCGAGGAATTAGGATTTAAGTCGAAATTCCTACAAAATTAACCGGGTTTAGTGCACTTTGCAAATTGATCGTATTATATTGCTCTAGAGTCTAATGCACTATATAGTTAATAGTTAGTGGATAATTCTTTAAAAAAATGGTTTCGTCTTCCCATATAAAGGCAACTCAGCTGATCGCACCAGTTTTATTGAGAGGCGAATATTTTTTTCATTTTTCGACCTATGTTCCTTGAGGAAAGTAGTTCAGTTTAGTGCGCTGGTTCACATCCTCAATTTTCGTTAAATAATTTTAAGTCAACCAATATTTAAAAAAAATCACAGATTCAGAGTACATTGGAAATGAATTTCATATTTTAAATAAAACGAAACTATTTTTTTTTTTCATCTTCCATTTATTTTATTTTCCCCATTTTATTATAGAACACGAAAATTTACAATAATATTCTGTTTACAATTCAGCCCCGCGCGAACTAAGAATTCACGCAGTCGACCACCTTTATGTAAGCGTTGTGGAAAAACTAGTGGACCGATTTTCATTTTTTTTTGCTTAAAATGTTCGCAATCTATGTCCCCAGGGGTTGTTTTTTCGAAATTTCGATATCTCTTTTAGTTTGCGAGATATTGGACTCGAAAGGAAAAAAAATGTCAAAAATAAAAAAATAAAAATGGATTTTTCGTCATAACTTTTTTGATTTTTGACATTTTTCAAAATTCTTTTTTGCATAATGTAGCCCTCGCGAATACGTATCCTTTGAGCCCTCATACTTTATCCTAGCTATATAATCAACGTAGCTATACGCAGATCACACTTTTCCGTGAAATGAGGCCTATACCGACGACACCTCCCAAAAGACATTTCCAATGTCAAAAACTTTATGACTGATTCCTTCATTTGTAACCGCTTAACCTTACAGCGTAAACCTTCATAGCAACAGGATACCTCAAGTCATAAAATCACTCATAAAAAACTGCTTACGAGCAAACATTCCCAAATGGTGTCGTATCTTACGAATTATGGGTCAACGATTCTCAAACTGACCTTGGGACCATATTCCTTGCCATATCCGCTATCCGCTATTATCCGACCGAATTGAATCACTTATCTCTACAGTAAAGATGCATGAAGGTCTTGTAACTTCAATTTGGTGGGTTAACACGCCCTTGGACGAAGCTTTTGTTAGTGGTATAGGTTTTTATGCTTCCTGCCCCGGATTTTATTTGAGTTCTCAGGGAGTTAATTATATCAGTTCTGTTGCTTTACAGGAAACGTTGCCTTTCAAGTTCAAGTTAATTTATTTGCAGAGAATAGGTTTACAAGTTGGTACACGGTTTATAACACAGTTCGTCTATTCCGCTACATACATTAGCATGCAAAATTATAATTATTATTATATAAAGATTCCCTGATACTACAAAAACTACAATCAATTATCCACTCTTTTAGATTTCTTGTCATCGTACTAGGACCAGACTTAAATTTCTCGGATATCTTATTGTACACTTTATTACCTACACATGCAGTAACAATTTTGTTGACATAGAGTTGTTTTCGGGCAAAATTCTAGCACTAATCTTTCAGGAAACCTTTTCTTTCTCGAGTTTACTTCGCCGGTAGTTTTGAAAAAATAGGGATTTTGTTTAACATATATATAAGCTTCAAGTATGTACATAACAGGATTATAAACTTCGGGTTACACAACTTAATATACTTATCTACTTTATTCAATATCTTGTATAGTACAGGAGGTATGTATTTTATTATAGAAAGTGATTTTATATTAGTAAAGCGTCCGGAAGTTTTTCCTAATTTTTCGAAAACGGTAAACATTTGACAATAACGTCCTCACATAGTATTTTTTTTAAATTTCTCTAGCTATAGAGTGGTATACTAAAATTTAGGATGTAGATGTTAGAATCTAAAATCTATCAGAGAGATATAGCTGCAACACAAAACTTTATCCGCTGGTTTTGTTATCACCAGTTTTTAGAATTGCGTCCCAGTATGGAAACTTTCAGGACATATTCACATTAAAAAAAAACAACACGCCCTTTGCCTGATTACCAGACCTAAACTTGACCTAACGTTTAGTGCCACCGGAAACACTGTCCTAATTCGCAACCAACACATGTACAACATGTATTTATTGTTATTAGACATTACAATATGTGTGATACGGATGAGACAAATTTAGTTTAAACGCCTGGGTTTGTCCGTGAATTTTTGTAGTGAAAAATAAATGTGTTATGTGTACTGTCATTAAAAGTGACGGCCGGTTTGGTCGAGTGGTAGTGACGCTGCCTCTTGATCAACGGGCCCTGGGTTCGATTTCCGGTCGGGGCAAATATTATACACAGCACAGTATGGTGTGACTTAGCGGAACCTAAGGGGATGAATCTCCCTATGAAACTGAACAACTTTCCCCAAGGAACCAATTTGAAATTCTCAAAAAAAATATTACTTTTTACATATTCGGGCGGTCATTTGATCAAAGACTTTTCATACCAAAAAAAACAATAAACGTTAAACCTTTAAAATATCCGTACAATAAATGATTTAAAAACTCCCGAACCTTTATTAAAAGAATACATTTAAAATAAAACCTACAAACAGCCATATGTTAATTGTTATTAGTAGTAACTAGTATCCCGATCGGGACTTCGTTCCCGCGGGAATTCAGGAATGTTATGTAATGTAGCCTATGTTACTCAGGGATAATGTAGCATTCTATTGATGAAAGAATTTTTGAAATCGGTCCAGTAGTTTCGGAGCCTATTCAATACAAACATTTTTTTTCCTTTTATAATATTAGTAGTAATAGGTAATTACGTGGCAACAGAACAGGAAAATTAGCAGATTATGTCAATTAACACATCTGTGGACTATCTGGCTCATTTGGTCGTAACCGGCTTTTTTATGAGGATGCTGGCCGTATGCGAATTTTGACGTTACGTGTTATGCCTAAAAAAATATACATATTGTAACTCTTTGTGTGATTTTTCTGTTTTTTTTGTAATAAAAGCTGTCAAGAGCAATGTATCACAAACACTTTTAGGATATATTTAAATATGAAATATAGGATCGCCCGTAACCCAAATCTAGTTCGGCAGCAAACATGTAATCGAAAAAAATACGTTTGATTGTGAGTTGGACATATTTCTGGCTCACAATTATATTGTGACATTTCTAAAGTATCTACATATACAGGGCTTTAGTTAAATCTCTTTCGAGAGGTTACCTACTTTGGCGCAAGGAACATATAGGTCAAAATACGAAAAAAAAATGTTGATCTCCCATACAAAATGCGCTATAATGCTGATGAAGTTTGTATGGGAACTCAATTTTTTTTTGTATTTTGACCTATGTTATGTTCCTTGGGAAAGTTGTTCAGTTTCATGGACTGATTAACCACCCGAGAGGTTTAAAGAGAGATACCTAAAGCCCGCAGGGGTTTACAGGGTGTAAAAGACAGGTTAGCAAAAACTGAAACCCTGAAATCAGACAATCATTCTAAATGATTTTCCAGTGGAATTTTTCTCCGGATTTTTTTTTCTTTTTATTTTTTTAAATATTTTCTGCTTACATTTTTTATTATGTAATCGATTACACTCCATTTTGCAATACAAAACAATCATAACATAACAACGTAAAATACAACCAGCAATGTACATCGCACTCCGACAGCAGCAGCGCGGCGTCGCAGCGTGGGGGGATCGTGCGCAGGGCGCGGCTTCGCGATACGTTGCGTAGCGCCAAAGTAGGTAAATAATGAAAACTCCTTAAGGCGACTACAGCACCCGATAAAGGCAGCACACATAAGAATAGTGCCATCTCCGTCTCTCAACAGGCCTGGGCCGGCAGTGCGAACAGTGTCGATACACGAAGTTTACGGACTATAAAACCGTGCGTGCGTAAAAACATGTTCGAAAGTTAGAAAAATGAGATTTATGGAAAGGTAACAGCCTAAATCGAAAAATGCGAACTACTTATCGAGAGTGTTCAATTACGAACATTTTGATAGCAAATTCAAGTTCCTGTGTGCATTTTACTATCGTTTTTACAGCTTAAAACATACACAATATTGGGTATTTAGAGGTGAGTTTGTGACCTTTTTCTATCGAACCAAAAGTGCTGAATCATGTTTTCAGCAAACTATTTATCTAGTTTATGTCCTGAATATTACCGTAGTGTTTTTTTCTTCGATTTAATGCAGTGCGTCATGCTTATCTACGCATCGTAAAATCGTAATTTAGGTGCTGTAGTCGCCTTAACATGACGTTTCCGAGAAAAAATAATTACTTATAGCTGATGAATGATGATAGTTATGGGTAGATTCTACCATTTAAATATTTGCTAAGCTGTCCTTTACGCCCTGTATTATATACTGACATACTTTAGAAAAGTCACCTTGTCGTAACATTGAACTTTAATTTATCATGAGTTATCTACTTTATGTAAATTATTCGATTGTTCAAATGTAACAAGTTGTATTTTGAAAGAGTATATATTGCTGTAGCAGAAAAAAACAAGAAATTGTGTTTTAAACTGACTTTATAATGTTACATGTCCTTATAAATTAATTATTTATAGATTTATTATAGACCTTGGCACCCATTTTAGATTTCAATTATTTTGTCGGCGAAGTCGCCTATTACGCATATCTTTAATTTAAATTGGCTCACATTTTCACTTTTATGTTTTTGATGGGATTGTATACCTACTAGATTACTTCAGTGTTTTATTCCTTTTCCGTTTTCACTTCATCTGCACTAATATTATAAAGAGGAAAGTTTTGATTGTTTGTTTGCATTGAATAGGCTCCGAAACTACTGGACCGATTTGAAAAATTCTTTCACCGATAGAATCCTACATTATCCCTGATTAATATAGGCTACAATTTTCCCGAATTCCCACGGGAACAAAGTCCCGGGCGGAAAGTTAGTTTCACATAAACATAAAAATGTACCCACTACAATTCATGTATGTAAAGGTAACAAATTAAAAGTCTATTGAGATTAATTCAGTATTGTAAAAATTAATTAGTAGCAGTCCCGGATAAAAATTTACCGTTCTTGAGTTACAAAATGTTGCAACATTTGTAACTAATCTGTGTTTGTTTAGTTTTAGATTGAATTTTCTCGTAGCAACGAGCAAAGCAAACGCTTTCGACACCAAAAGCAATAGCTACGGTCGCGGTCGTAGACCCTTTTCTAATGTGCTACGAATTAACTGGAAAGTTTAGTTAAACATCTCAGCTGGACTTGTTGTGTGGACTTCCGCCTGCCCCTTTCTTCCATCGGACGTCCAGACGCACTGCGGGGTATCACCCTTAACTTGTCGAGATACCTCGGATACGTACTGAGCGCTTTTCTTCATCTTTTGTATTGCGCACTGCCAAGGAGTGGAATTCTCTGCCGGCGTCTGTATTTCCGAGCTCGTACAACCCGAATATCTTTAAAGTACGAGTGAATAGGCTTCTTCTGGGTGAGCTCGCTACATCCTCGACCGCATCTTTGCCCTGAGCTAGATTGTGGTCAAGAGCGAACCCATTCTTAGTAATAAAAAAAAGGATTTTAAATTCAGATTTAAAAGAAAACATTTTATTTTTTATCAGTCCATTTACATCCCCACCGCAGACATTATTCAAAAAGTCCGGTTTCCTCTACTGCCTGCAACACGTGTTAAGTTACCAAGCTGTGAATGAGTTGTCCTTGGACGTGCCATTATCGGTTATTTTATTACGCACTGATCGGACATGGATCTAAAAAAAGTATAATGTGTCTACCACGTTTATATTAATACTAGCCGATTGCCCGCAACTTCGTTTGCGTGTTAATTTTTTTTTGTACAGAGTACACATATTCAAAACATCTATCTTACGTGATTTAGATTTTTACATACAAAAGTTTTTTCCCGCTAACTCCCGTTCCCGTTGGAATTTTACAATATCCTGTTGCATCTAAACTTTAAGTTTACTAAGGTACCTGCATGCCAAATTTCAAGCGTTTAACTTAAGCGGCTTAGATTTTTCATACAAAAGGATTTTCCTGCTAATTCCCGTTCCCGTGGGAATTTCGGAAATTCCTTTCTTAGTGCACCTCTATGGTACCTAAGCTATGTCCCTTCCAAATTTCAAGTGCCTACATTTAGCCGTTTAGGCTGTGCGTTGTTATGTCAGTCAGTCAGTCAGTCAGTTTTTCCTTTTATATATTTAGATTTCGTTTTGGATATGAAAAATAATATTATTTTTAACCATTGACAAAAAAGAGGGGTGTTAAAGTTTGAAGTGTGTATCTGTGTATCTGTCTGTAGCATCGTATAGCTCTTAAAAGAATGCACCGATTTCAATGCGGTTTTCTTTTCTGACGTAATAAAAAAATCGCTTCAAAATCGTACCATCTGTTTAGGGTCAGCTCACACCGCGACGCGATGAGACGTTGCGGATAGAGCCACTCAAAATTGGACTTTATTATATATTTTTTAATATCTTTCACCAAGCGTTCGCCATACGCCACGACATTAATTTTTTTTAAAAATTTTTTGATGTCACGACGCCACGGCGTGTGGTGGGCGTTTTTGACGAAAACTCTTGGCGCTAAAAGGGTTAAACTTTCTTTTTTTTTTTTTGCTTTTTTTTTATAATATTACTAAGTCAAATAACAATATTACGGTTTTTGACAATGTTACGACGACGAATATTTCAGAAGGTAAATCTTTCAACTATTTTCAAAGTAATTCGAAACACTATCTTGAAGTATTGAATCAAAAGTGCAATGACCTATGCATTTACATAAGGCGAGTAGTACGATGCTTGCGTACTGAACATTGCTGATATGTACTATACATATATACTTAAATACATATGTAGTGCATTGATGAATGAACGCTGATTGCTGGACATGCGTCTGCGTCATTGTGATTGGGTAGCGTCTGCAAAAAAAATCATAAAAATTAAAAATAAATAAATAAGATAATGTTTTCGTCGCGATATCAATTTTATTTAAAAAAAAGAGGTGTGTTTGACGTGTGTGTCTGTGTGTCTTTCAGTGTTTAGTTTAGTTTAGTTTCATTTATTTCATGATATAGATAACATTTACAATATGTAATTCCATGTAGTGTCACTCCATATTATGATCGTCATAAAAAATAATAACAATAATTTATATGTATAGTTAATCAAAGAAAGAGAAAAAGAAAAAAAAATATTTGAGAAAAGATAACATATTGTCAATATTTAAAATAAATGTAAATCTATAAGTATGCTACATACTATAACAATGTCAAAAATTCAAAAATAAATAAATAACGTTCCCAGTGGCATCATAGATCCTAAACGAATGCACTCATTTCGATGCGGCTTTTTGTTTGAAAGCTGACGTAACCGAGATTGTTCTTAGCTATATTTGATCATAATTGTTATTGTTCTTTTACCTTTTTTTCCTTTACTGTATCTGGAGATATTCAAAGAAAACTTCAGTAGGCGATCAACTTTTAAATTTGTTGCAGTTTCTTGACATTTATCTGCTAAGTCGTTACGACTGGTTAGCAACGTTGGCTCTGAATCTAAGATTCTTGGGTCGATTACCAAGAATAACTTCTTGTTAAATTTGATATCAAAACTTTTTTCTATCGCTACTAGGCACGGCATAGCACGCGAGAAGCATACTGACTCAAACGCGTGGGAATCGGCGCGCGCGCATTTAATTGTACCCTAATGGATTTAATCACGTTACCATATTAGCATACGAAAGCAGCAGTTCTAGCACAACCTGTTAGTGGTGAATGTCGAAATGACAATGGGTTCCATATTTACTCCCATATTTTTTTTTAGCCCTAATTAACTTTTTACGCATTTTATTTCGCATAATGATATTTTGTCATAACGACGAACTGATTATGACAAAATATCGTTATGTGAAAAATAAAAAATAAAAAACAAAAAAATTGACCCGCCTTCAAAAAGGGTGAAATAATTTTTTGAAGCTATATTCACGAGTACGTAGTGGTTACGGGTATAACGGAATATGGTAAATAGAGAGGAAATTTTTTTTTGATGTCGGCGCCGCGCCGATATGAACAGGACCATCCTCACCTGTTAGCGGTGCACCCTGTTGGTTTACGGATGAGGCTTTGACGTGGATATAGGGTTTCTTTAGGGTTTGACGTGGCGAATATTGGCGAATCCGCTATTCTCTATTTTTTAACCCCTGACAAAAAACAAGGGGTGTTATAAGTTTGACGTGTGTGTTTGTGTATCTGTGTCTGTCTATGGCATCGTAGCTCTTCTAAACGAATTGACCGGTTTTGATGCGGTTTTTTTAGTTTGAAAGCTGACGTAATCGAGATGGTTCTTAGCTATATTTTATCAAATTTGTTTAGCCGTTTGTGGCCAATTCGGGCAATGCGGGACTGTAATCAAACTTGCTGGGTGGTAAATATAGTGTGTAATAAGTAAATACAAATCAAAAACGTACAATTTTATCAAGGCTCTAGCAGACAATGTCAAAAACTAGAAAACAAAAGCATAAATATCAAAAATAGAAAAATAAACTCTAAAGAGATGTGCTATCCTGCACATTCCTCCCCGGGCCGAGAGGAAACGACCGGGATAAACTTTTTCAGCGGCCTCCAAAGTACTCCAGCAGAGGTCCGAACATCAGCAACTCTCACAACCCCGTCAGGACCACTGAACGTTTTTTCTATTCTACCCAGCGGCCAAGTTCCCCTGGGTAAAGTGTCATCAACGATGCGGACTATGTCGCCGTTTTTCAATACCGGTGGAGTTCCGCCTCCTCTTCGTTGGGCGAGCGTGGGTAGATATTCTTTCACCCAACGCTGCCAGAAAAAATCAGCTAAGCGGGCAGCACGCCTGTGTCCTTGGCGGCTCACAAGATCATGGTCTTCAACTGAGCAAGGAATCGGGCATCCAGAAGTTGTTCCTAAAAGGAAATTGAAGAGCGTTATTGCCTCTGGAGCTTCTGGATCCAAAGAAACATAAGTGAGAGGACGTCAATTGATAACAGCTTCCGCCTCCGCAAGTAAAGTCGCTAGTACTTCTTCAGACGGTGCCCGTTCTTTAAGGGTCACTCTTAAAGCCGTTTTTACGCTGCGAATCAGCCTCTCCCAAACTCCTCCCATAAAAGGTGAAGCCGGTGGAATAAAACGCCAACTGATGCCGGCATTTGTCGCATATTCTCCAACTGCGTCAGCATATAAAGTACGAAGAATTCTGTTGGCACCCACAAAAGCCGTTCCGTTGTTAGATAGAATTTCCGATGGTGTACCTCTTCGAGCAGAAAATCTCTTCAAAGCCATCACAGCTGAATCAGCAGACAAACTTCCGACGATCTCCAAATGAATAGCTCTGGAAACCAGGCAAGTGAACAGCGCCACATATCGTTTTTCGCGACGTCGTCCAATAGAAACTTGAACCGGACCAAAGTAGTCAAGGCCTACAAAAGTGAAAGGTCTTCTGTGATGAGCGAGACGAACATCTGGTAGGTTTCCCATTGGTGGATCGAAAGGAGTCGATTTATTCAGATGACAATATTGACAGCGGTGGGAGAGAAATCTCACTGTTCTGCGTAAGTTAAGGATCCAAAAACGTTGCCGTAACTCGTTTACAACGGTCTCATTATTGGCATGTGCATAATTTTGATGGTAGTGCATAATCAACAATCGTGTCGCAGGATGTTTTCCATCGAGGATAATCGGGCATTTCAAATCCTGGTCCACTTCTGGAGCAGCCACAATCCTGCTTGATAATCGTAGCAAGCCGTGTTCATCGACGACTGGTGAGAGTTTCATAAGACGACTTTGACGGGGAATTGCTCGCTTTACTTTCAGACACTTCAATTCTTCTTCAAACTGACTTTGGCGAAATATATGGACCTCTGCTAAACGAAGATCTTGCGCAGTCAGTGCATTTTTAGGTTCAGCTAACGGTGAACTACTATTTTGAGAAGAAAATATACATAAAGTTCCGTCAGTCCGTCGGTGAGTTCTCATATCAAAACCTTTTTTGATGAGTTGATGTTTGCACAGTAATGAAATGAAAATATGAGCTCTAGCTGTTGCACGAACCAAACGAAGCCAAGAACTGAAACGGCAAGGATCAGCTGCAATTGGCTTGTGCAAAGTTTCATCACTACAATTTTGAAAATATACATGAGCACAAGACTTTAAGTCCTCCTGACCGTCTCTTGAAGAAATCTGAGGCATTTCGAACGGCCATTCAAAAGACAACAAAAAGTCAGGACCAGTAAACCAGCGAGAATCTGGAGTTAAACTTTTATGCTTACATCGAGTTGCATCATCGGCAACATTGAGATCACCGGGCACCCAAAACCATTCATGAACATCAGTGATCTCTAAAATTTCGCCCACTCTATTTGCTACAAATGGCTTGAAACTACGAGGGTCAGCGCGTCGCAGCCAACCGAGCACAACTCTGCTGTCCGTCCAAAAATAGCGTGCAGTAGGCCTGTGTTTATGAGCTTCACAAATAGATGCAGCTAACCGAGCTGCAACCAGCGCTCCCTGCAGTTCCAAGCGTGGGATGGAAGATGATTTTAATGGCGCTACGCGTGATTTACTACAGATGAGAGCAAGCTTCACACTCTTGTCAGCGTAAACAAAACGAAAATATGCAACAGCGGCATAAGCTGATTCACTAGCGTCACAAAAGATGTGAAGTTCGCATTTTGTGACTTCAAGCTCACTCAAATTATAACAACGTGGAACACAGAGTTCCGTAAAAGTGAACAAATCATGAAGCCAGTCTTTCCAAGCTTTAGAATCAGTTTGAGAAAGCTTTTCATCCCATTCAATGTTACTACGCCATACAAGTTGAAAAATAATGCGTCCTCTTATAACGATCGGAGCGAGAAACCAAACGGGTCAAAAATCCGCATTACAAGAGAAAGCACTTCTCGTTTCGTAGGCCTGTCCGGCAAGGTGAAAGAGTCCTTCAGACCAATATTAAAACTAAGAAGGTCTTGTTCAGGATGCCAAATCAAGCCTAAGGTTCTCACGGTAGGAGAAACAGATTGGGGCAACTTCCCCAAATTAACATCATTCGTATTTGATGGCGACGAGCTGTCAAGACGAAGTTCATGAGGCAAAAGCGACAACGCATCTAGCTTATTTGAAACCCAGCTTCGCATTTCAAAGCCGCCGCGTTTATGAACCGTAGTTATATCTAAAGCAAGCTGCTTTGCTTTATTGATGGAGTCAACACTCCCAATATAATCGTCCATATAATGGTCGTACTTAATCGCATGCGCAGCCTCGGGAAATTCGTCCTGGAACTCACTCGCGTTCTTGTTTTTAACCGAAATGGCTGTAAAAGGGCTAGAGGCAGCACCAAAGATCATTGAGGACATTCTGAAAATTTTAATAGGATCCTTAGGATCGTTTCGCCACAAAAATCTTTGAGCATCCCTATCCGCTTCTCTAATTTTTACTTGCGAGAACATTTCCCGAATGTCCGCATTAAGGGCAACTTTGCCTTCACGAAAACGCATAAGAATATAAAGAAGAGGTTGAAGTAAGTCGGGACCAGTCAACAAAAGCGAATTTAAACTAACTCCGTCTGACTTAGCGGCGGCATCGTGAACAACTCGTAGTTTATTAGGTTTATTTGGGTTTACTACACCGAAATGTGGTAGATACCAACACGGGTTACTGGTGTTCACGTTGTCGCATTCCTCGGCGTAACCTTTATATAAGGTTTCTGCAATGTTCTTTCTATAACGTTCAGCATACGCGGGGTCTCTACTCATTTTTTTTTTCCAAACTGCGAAACCTCGAAAGTGCGACTGGATAACTATTGGGAAAATCGAAGTTATCTGACTTCCATAAGAGGCCGGCCTCGAAATATCCGTTAGAAAGGCGGCGAGCGGTATTCTCAAACACTTGAATAGCGCGCATATCATCGGCGATTCGCGGCTTTAGTTGAGAAATACCTATAGAGTCAAGCCTGTATTGCTCCTTAATAAGTTGTTCTATGGATTCCTTACAACTAGAATCAACAATGTCGGAATCAGAAACCCGAGTGTGGTTAACAAAGTTAACAGGTTTAGTCTTACTGGACCCAAAACCATACAGCACCCATCCAAGAGCAGTATTTATGGCAACAGGTTGAAGCTTGGTACCCCGGCGAATGGTTGTGGGAACAGATAGATGCCAGTTGTCCGAGCCTATAATAATCTCCGGTTTTGCTTCTTCATAAGCTAGCTTGTCGGCGAGATCTTTCAAATGCGAAAACTTGCTTATATCGATATGACTGGCAGACTGAGAAGCGGGACCTAAACCAGGCATAGAACGAGCCGCGCGAATCATAAAAGAGTTTTTTGAATGAAGACCTCTAATATTGAAGTCAACATACTGAATTTTTACTTTCTTAGTCAGACCACCTATACAGTTTACAGAAATAAGACTTTCAGGCCCAACTGTACCAATACGCGTCGACAAATCTGCGTCAATGAAAGTAGCGGTCGCGCCATCGTCTAACAAGGCGTAAGTGTCGACACTGCCAGCGGGACCTGACACGGTGACGGCGATCACCTTCAGTAACGGACGACTCGGCCGCACCGGCGCTTCTTGAAATGGCGCGGCGGCAGGGGCGGCGGCGACTGCATGGACACAAGTATCGGACCCCTGTTCAGTTCTCTCAGCAGAGGAGCACTTACTTGCTCCGGGGGTAGACAAAGGAACACAGGGGGGTTCGTCTACAATATCTGTACGAGCGACTACGCTGCGACTAAAATTCGGATCGTGTAGAAGTCGGTGATGTCGCGAGTTGCAACCTGTTTGCTTACAAACTTCTTTCTGACCATTTTGACAAGTTTTAAAATAATGGGGCTTTTTGCTAAGACACTTATAGCAAGATTTATTTTCTTTTATCCATTCCCATCTGTCAGTGATTGACAACGCTAAAAACTTGTCACATTTTTGTATGTTGTGTGACAAATCACAATACGAACAATTTAATGTTTTCGAATCATCACGAATGTTTTCCTTCACTGTATGCATTTTAGGCCTATCTTTTTGCCCACGGCTGGACTGTGGGCCTGAGGTTGTGGTCACTATATTGTCGTACACCAAACCGTACCTATACTGTAGGTCAACCTCGCGTGTGAGAAACCTAGATAGTAGCTCCAACTTTGAAGAAGTTTCTCCAGGCCGAAAATCTGCATAATCAAGCCATCGAGTACGTAGCAGTGTAGGCAATTTACTGATTACCGAGTTAAAAAGTTCAGGAGAGCGTAAATAGTCATCCTGCCCTAGTAGTCGAATAACCTCCACACAGTTACGTACCCGGGTAGCAAAAGAAATCAAATCCTTACCTTCGATATTTACCTTAGGTAGGGCACGCCTGGCTGCAACCTCTTGCTGCACAACAAGTTCAGGGCGGCCATACTGTAGGTCGAGCGCCGCGACCACCTCGTCGGGGGTGCGCGCCGACACCAACAACACACGCACAGAGTCGCGTGCCGTGCCGCGCAACGCATTGCTAAGATGTGCTAAATTTTCCGCGTTAGAAAACATGGACCTAGAGTCCAAGAATATACGTTTGAAAGCAAGCCATTCCGTAGCTGACTTGCCGTCAAAGGTGGGGAGGGGAATCCGCGAGCCCTCGCGGCGCCGCGCCAACGACTCGACGGCGTGAATAAGCCGCTCTGTGGCTCCTCCTTCCGGGCCACACGTGGCCGGGTCCCACACCTTCTGCTGCACCGGAGACCGACAACCTGCAACAAGGGGCTCGCCTCTCTCAGCCGGAAATGGTGGGTTTGTCAACGTTTGCACGTTAACCGTGTTATCTAACCACTTCTCTAATGAGCCATCGTTGTATGAGCTTGCGCGACTGCCTTCTGACTGGAGAGCTGCTAAGTCAGCTCGACGCTGGGCGTCGGCTACTTTCTTCTGAATATCGAGCTTAGCAAGCTCTAACTCGGCTAAGCGTCGTGCGTGCTCGGCTTCGACTGCTAGTTTCCTAGCCTTAACAGTAGCTGACGTCCTTTGAGATAAAGACCCAGAGGGGGTAGCTCCCGGAGGCGCCGCCGCACGGTCCGGTGCGGACGGCCCGGCCTCCGCGGAGCGATCGGCCTCCTCTGCCTGGGTACGGGCACGGGTTTTCATCATAAAGAAAGTAGAAATTACGAAATTAGTACTTACGGTTTTACAAACTTACTATATTTACTTAGGTCGCAAGGACTAAACAATGTGGTAGCTCAAGGACCAAACAATGTGGCCAATTCGGGCAATGCGGGACTGTAATCAAACTTGCTGGGTGGTAAATACAGTGTGTAATAAGTAAATACAAATCAAAAACGTACAATTTTATCAAGGCTCTAGCAGACAATGTCAAAAACTAGAAAACAAAAGCATAAATATCAAAAATAGAAAAATAAACTCTAAAGAGATGTGCTATCCTGCACACCGTTTTTATTTTATTAATTTTTATTTATTATAAGACGGGTTAACTCTTGACCTCAATCTTGACCATAAAGTCAAAGATGAGGTCGACGATGGAGCGAGTTAACCTAGAAAATGCCTATAAAGGCACTGGTACTCCCACGCACCGACGGAACACAGCAAGCTGTTTGGCGTCGGACTTCGGTAGGAGGGTGGCCGCGAACCAGACGGCCCTCTACAGAGCCTACCACACCGCATGAGACCATAGGACGACACCTCAGATTCAGAAAAAAACGAAGTGTCGTTGCCTGGGATGGACTACTAGGAGGCAGGTCTCATTTGTGTTTCCTTAGTCGCCTCTTACGACGACCACGGAAAGAGATGTGAAGGTGTTATTCTCAACCGATCACCACACGTTTAAAAGTAACAAGCTGTGAATTACGGAAGTGATACAACATTTTTAAAGCTAATATTTGAAAGCTGTTGTAAATGAGATGGTTCTTAGCTATGTATTCTATGTATTCCATTCTATTTTTTTCGAAGCCTTCTATGAGGCTGAAATAAGCATGTTTGGAGCAAGCCTTACAAAAAGTGCTTAAAAAAAGAAGAAGTATTAGGTAATTAAAACGATTTTGAATCAGACATGCTGGTTTTCATGATTAATGATCATTCATGTAAATAATTTTCCACGTTAAAAATGTTTATTTAAGTCACCGACTTCAATCCCAAAAATAGTTCGCTTATACTAGTAAATAACTAGTGTCAAAAAAGGAATTAATTTATGAAGTTCCAAAAATATTCAGGGAAGCTACTCCAACACAATCCTCCAACTTCTGAAACGACATAATTTATTTCCTCAATTTTCCTATTTTTCGCGGACTGCAATGCGTATTAGCAGACAACCATAAACGAAAAGTCATTTAATTATTTAGATGACGTTTTGATTTGTAATTTTTTTGTTTTGGTTGATTTAAAAAAAAAACGCTGAAATAATTTAGATAAAATTAACATAGGACCACCTCAGGAGTATACTCTGTGGAACTGAAAAGGATTTTGAAAATCAAGCGACAATTTGTGGAGCTATCGCATAACATACATACAAAATAATAAAAATAATAAACACACAGTCGAATTGAGAACCTCCTCCTTTTTTTTTGAAGTCGGTTGATTAATAATGTCATTGCAATAACGTATTATTAACTAGCTTATTTCTATGTCTATGTTTACACTTCAATCACGTGAAAGATACGACATGACATTGATCGCATGGAACTGTGACGTACGCAGATAGAGCAACAGAAACTAATTTTCGTCTCACCGCGCAGAGGCGCCGTGGCTTAGTTGGTTAAAGCGCCTGTCTAGTAAACAGGAGATCGCGAGTTCGAATCTCGCCGGGGCCTGTTATGGTAAAGCAGGGTACTTGCTTTTTTTTCGTTTTTGGTCACTTTTTATATAATTTTTTTAGACATCAAATAAATATTATTCTTTTTTACAAATTATGCTCGAATACAAAATTAGAATTTTTCAGTGTTAGGATGGGGAGATGACTGATATTATAGAATAGATAGGTGCGTATTTAGGTTATCTAATATACGTATATGACTAATATGATAGCAAAATTCGAAATAAAATTTGAAATTGGTTGAAAAATATTTTAAAAAACTTCATATCTTTCTTACAAAACGTATTGGGTGTTATTTATGTATATGGTGCGGTACTGAATTTTTATTGTAATTTTAATGTCGAGATTCATACACAATGTTTTTTTTAAATATAAATTAATGATTATAAAAAGAATGAACGTCGGGGGTTATACAACGGGGTTATACTGTTGGTGAGTCCAATAAAAAAAAAAAATACATTTTAAACCTTCGAGTGCGTTTTGAACTCATGGTGTACGAGATTTCTATCGCACGCGGTGTAAACAAGCAGGTGACGGGTTTTTCAAGTCATCATATTTCGAACTATGATGTTCCGTGGGGAAAGTTGTTCAGTTTCGTAGTCTGATTCATATCGTTAATTTTCGTGAACTTATATATATATATAGTCATGTATAATATATAGTCATATACAGTTCAGAAAGACGAGCGGTCCAAGAACCCGCATAGGGCCAGCGTGGTGCACTATGGCCTAAATCCCCTTCGTTTTTCGAAGGGAGGCCCGTGCCCCTCGGTGGGGACGTATATTGGCTGGTAAAGAAATAAAGAATATAGTCATCCAACATATACATATAACCAATATAGAACCATGCCATTCATTAGATCAAAGATTAAGCAGCGCAAGCGCAACAGTAGTGTATTGTGAGCATGTACTTTCTACCCTAAGGGCAGAAGATACTATTATGGGATGAACATAGGGTTGTCAAATTTTATTACATGTAATAAAGTATACTAAGGTGGGAGAAGGTAAAACAAACTGTATTTATCAGAAATGAACACTGTTTTATTTCTTCATTGCCTTGAGTCAGCCCACCATTAACGTTTAGTAATCCAAAACAGTAATACTGTTCTTAACCGACTTGAAAAAAGGAGGAGGTTCTATGTTCGACTGTATGTTTTTTTTTATGTATGTTCACCGATTTCTCCGCCAATTATGGACCGATTTTCAAAATTCTTTTTTGTTCGAAAGAGTATACTCCAGAGGTGGTCCCATATAAATTTTTTCGAAAATTATTCAGCGCTTTAAACAAAATCAACAAAAACAAAAAATACTACAAACCAAAATATCATCTAAATAAACGAGTGACATTTTCGTTTGTGGTTATCTGCTAATAGGCATTGTAGTCTGCAAAAAATACTAGTTATCTACTTTGTGCGAACTGTTGTTGGGATTGAAGTCGGTGACTCATAGGTTTTTAACGTGGAAAATTGTTAACAGTATAGTTGGGAACCCTAGATGAACAATGCAATGGTGTGTAGCAGACTACTATAGGAGCCGTTAGGGCAAGATGCCCTTTTAGTTAACAATTTGTTTGTGGTTCAGGGGCGTGTTAGTTATAAGATTATTGTATCTTAAGGTGTAATATCCATTATAAAGGAGAAGAAAAGTAGTTTATCAAAAACTGGCTCTTTGCTCGCGACTTCGATCGCGTGGAAAATTAGTATATGCCACTATCCAGCTCTTCGTTCAGTATATCCTTCGTTCGGTTACGAAGGAAGGAAAAAAACAAACTAACTTCCACATTTATTTTGTAAAGAAAAGTTTTTTTTTGCAACCACTAATATCAAGTCTTTGGATGCAAATGTACAGAGGCCAGCGCATCAGTTTACTCCATTTTCATTGCAAAACCGCTCTTATCACAACAGCACAGAGTGCACGCGTGTGGTAACCTGAGTTGCACCCGTCCGTACTATAAAAAGTTATTGTCTACGTCACAAACGTAAGAAACAACCGACAGCACTAAAACGTTATATAAATATGATTTGTATGTTTTTTCTTGTTTTTTTTAAAAAATCGCTGAACGAATTTCGATATTTATATGTGATCCATCTTTCGAACGATATAAGATTTTTGAAAATCAAGCGACGATTTTCAAAAATCTTTTAGGCTGAGTTACGCGTAACGAATATAAAAATAAAAGCATATAGTCTAATTATGTACCTCCTCCTTTTTTCTTTTTTGAACGTGGTTAGGATTTCTTCTGTTTAGGTTTTTGATTTTTTTAAATAAATCTTTAACCTCTAAATCTGCCAAACTACAAATGTCTTTGTTCTCACAAGAGAACGATTACACTACATCGAATTTGCTCAAGGATCGGCTTGTATTGTCAAAAAAACCCGACAATGTATGCAAATTGTATAAAGGAGACCCTATACGTGGCCGGAATGGATTATTTAATAGTATTTTATTTAATAATAGTGAATTGTGTTCGTTTAAGGACAGGAAGGGAACAAGGCTGGCGGGTTAAAGACGCCGTCAATTGTTTTTGAGCATATTCAGATTAGGAATACTATATGTTAATTCCTAATCTGAATATGCTCAAATACAATTGAGCCCACGCGTGCTAACGGCCATGTAGGAACTACAAGACTTATGTTTTCCCTCTTTGACCTGGGGGGGTTAAGTTGAAAATAAATGCTGCCATGAGTATCATTACGATACCTTTAAACTTACACCGGAAATTACAGATCTTATCCACTTCCGGCTAATTCTAGGTGCTAAGATCGATTGATTCTAGCTCTTGTGCGTTTCAAATCCCAGAATTTGTTTACAAAATGGATTTATGAAATCAAATCATTACTCTACTTTAGTACCTAAACTTACTTGCCAAAAGGCACATCAACTTCTTGGTTAGTAAGCGCTCGTAGCCTAGTGCCGCTAAGCGATCAGTGAGGTTAAGCAACGAACATAGGGGCAATTAACCTGATGGGTGACCATAGTGGCAATTTATCATCAGAGTTGCGCACATAGGACGTTAAGCCGGACGGAGATTACAGAAGGAGACTCAAGTCGTGATCTATCCTTCAATATTGATCGTCTCCTTCTCTCACTATCAAAATGACAAAGACGACTGCTACTCAAGTAAAGATCAAAGTCTGAGTCGCGTTCTGTAATACGGAACGGACCTAAGCCAGCGGTCTCGGCCGTTGTCGATTTACTACAGTCGCTAAAACCAAGTCAGAGTCTATTTGACGGTTTGGAAACTCTGACACCAGGTTTAGACAAGTTCACCATAGACTTGCCTATTTTATACCAACGCGATTAGGAAGAAGGAAGGATGGGAGGAAAAGTAATGAAATTGATTTGAAAATTTTCAAAAAAACACGAGAATACAAATTTCAAGCGTCATCCACTACATAAAAGTACTTCTAGACTTCTAACAAATCAAAAGGTCGACTAACCTACAAATACAAAAAAATATCATCTTCAAGGCAACCTAATTCCGGGTTGCTCAATAAATAATGACGTTTTATCGGCCGACTTTGCAGATTTACTGTGAAAAAAGCTTGTGAAAATTCAGATTGTTTCAGACCGTCCTTGAACGTATATTTTGATCTCCCATACAAAATGCGCTATATGCTGATGAAGTTTGTATGGGAACTCAATTTTTTTTTTCTTATTTTGACCTATGTTCCTTGGGGAAGTTGTTCATGGACTGATTAACCACCCGAGAGGTTGAAAGAGAGATACCTAAAGCCCTGTATATGGGATACTAAAGAAACTTAATATTTTAAAGGTTTATCATATCATATTATACTAATATTATAGATGCGAAAGTAACTCTGTCTGTCGGTCTGTCCGTCTTTCAGTACTGAACTGATTTTGATGAAATTTGGTACAGAGATAGATTAGAGCCTGGGAAAGGACATGGGCTATATTTTATCCCACAGTTGGGCACGATATAACCTGTAGTTCACGCGGGCGGAGCCGCGGGCGGAAAGCTAGTATCGTTATATTCAGATAGAGCGGCGATGGACTTTATTATAAAACAAAGTCCCCCGCCGCCTCTGTGTGTCTGAACGCAATAAACTCAAAAACTACTGAACGGATTCTCATACGGTTTTCACCAATGGACTGAGTGATTCAAGAAGGTTTATGTGAATAATTCATTCCCAAAATTCCCACGGCAACTAAGTCTCGTGTGGGAAACTAGTAGTATATAAATTAGTAGAGCTTCAGCACAAGCATATGTATGGATAAATGCTGACGAACCACTTATACAGCCTATTGATTATACCTTATTAGGCTATGAAAAAAAATATGGTAAATTGTACCCACGGCAACTGATGACGCGACCATTGCCAGAATTGTTGATTCAACCCTGTAAATGTACATCAAATAGTCAAACGAAAGCTTGTTCTTGTAAAAAATTAAAACTAAATTGTATTTCGTTGTGCAAATGTATTAATAATGACTGTCAAAATAAAAAAAGATTGATTTTAATTGCATTATTTTAATGACTTATGTTAAAAATATCTTTCCGCCCGAGACTTCGTTCCCGAGGGAATATGGGAAAATAATGTAGCCTATGTATTAATCTACGGTGTCAGCTACCTCCATAGCAAATATTATCACAATTGGTCTAGCCGTTTGAGCGTGAAAGAGTACCATACATCCTTACAAACTTCCTCATTGATAATATTGGTAGGATTTGCTTTTTCGTATTAATTTTTTTTTTAATCAACAATTCTTGTTATTTTTTATTTTTTCAGTTGACTAGCTATAAGTATTCTTTAATAATACGAAACAATTGAATGTTGTCACTGAAACAATCATTAAAATGGTTACAAAGCATTTGTTGTTCAGTCCCTGGCAACATCCAGATTCATAATCTATAAGCTTTTCTGAGTTCAAAACCATATACCGAACGCGGTCCTCATATTTTGCACACTCAACTCTATCCAGCTCTCGGTCTATGTATGGGTTTGTCTAGTGCCAGCTGCCAACTCGTCCGAGGAATACTGTAAGGTCCGTATTACAGAACGCGACTCAGATTCTGATCTATACTTAAGTAGCAGTCGTCTTTGTCATTTTGATAGTAAGAGAAAGAGACAATCAATACTTAAGTATAGATTGAGGCTTGAGTCTCCTTCTGAATGTACTAGACAGTCGTCTCCACAAGGTCACGAACTCTTTTATGGGTCAATGTATACGGTTCTATAATAAGATTCCCATGTGTATTCAAAATTTACCTTTGGATAAATTTAAGACAGTGATTAAACAAAAACTTTGCAAAAAGGGCTATTACAAAATTTCTGATTATCTATCAGACAGGCAGCCATGGGAATGAACTGCTCAGCTCTAGAGTTATTTCAGATTTAGTTAAAATTAGTAAATGAGAAAATTTGTAATGCGATTTAAAAGAGCAACCTCAGAGTTTCTTGCCTGTTCTTCTCTGAGGAAGACTGCACCTTTGCGAATAGGCGTAGAGTCAGTAGGATCAAAAGAACGAATGCGTATGTATGTATTTAAATCATTTAATGTATGTTTGTATGTATTTCATTGTAATCTTGACTTGTTTTAAGTGACATCCTGAATGTCCTTTAGAATAAAGATTTTTCTATTCTATTCTATTCTGTAATACCGGCTTTAGAGTCAGTAATTAGGATGTGAGAGTATTGATTTATCATAGGCGAAATTCTAACAATCGACCATCACTTTACTCACGTTTCATCTGTTAACCCTCCAAATGGATGTCAAACGTGGCGTTAAGAGGATCGTCTCAGTGTTTTTTCCCATACAAACGGCGTCAATGGATTCCATCCCCCAAACATCAACGGATCCCTGTGAAATTTTCGTATAGTATCAAAAACACCAGAAACTACGTCCGTACGTTTCGATTTTTGTGATATTTTTAGAAGACGAAAAGATATTTGAGACTAAAAGTCAGCATTTTTCGCCAAACAAATTCTCAACATTTAGGTATGAGGTGACTGTGTAAAAACTAAAAACAATTTTGGAAAAAACAAAACGTACGAACCTCGTTCATACGCTTACAAATCGATAGACATCAAAAACTTACGATTTTATTAAGTTTTTGGGGTAGGAATTCATTGACGCCTAAACTCATAATTTTGGAAATAAAACTCGGCATTTAGCCACAGAATAAATAATTTAGCCGGAAAGCTGCAATTGTCCCTTTCGCACAAGTCTGAGGCGGGAGGTCGACATCGAGACAGCATGAAAAACAACTGAGACGCTAGTCCAAACTGAGACGCTCCTCTTAAGTGGTTTAAGAACCACATATGCTCTGCCTACCCCCACAGGGATGTAAGGCGTGAGTGTATGTGTGTATGTCGCAAAGTCAAAAATGCTAATGTAATTCACTATTTCACTAATGTATTTATTACTAGCAATCCCGCTCGGGTCTTCGTTCCCGTAGCCTATGTTACTCAGGGATAATGTAGCATCCTAATGTTGAAAGCATTTTTCAAATCGGTCCAGTAGTTTCGGAGCCTATTCGTTACATACAAAAATACAAACATACAAAAATACAAATCTTTCCTCTTTATAATTTTTTTTTTTTAATTTATTTGTACATCGGTAAGTTACAGTTTGTCTCAGTTATATTACTCGCCATACTAAACAGTTTGATGGCGAGACGCGCTCTTTTTATGCGATATGAAAAACCTACCATAAACTGCTTAACAAAGGAAAATACAATACCATACTTTGCGCATAGTAGCAAAGTTGAAAATGATAATAATGCAATTCACTATTTTGACTTATTTTAAATAACATTCTGCACGTTTTATGAAATAAAGCAACTTTTGACTTTAACTCTGAAATAACTATCACTAATTTTGAAAATGACAAAAATAATTATTAACTACCACTAATTAAATTACCAGTGGACCCGCCGCTCGACGGCAACACGAGGCGTGTGCTATAGATGACGTTTTCAAGAAACATTTTGTATGTTCTATGAAAATAAAGACATTATTGACTTTTGAATTTATGTATGTATATCTTTGTCCTAAAACGGACCACAGTCACCAAGCTTTGATAAGCAATTAGTAACTTAATCAGAGCCAATTATAATTAGCGTGAGAATCCACTAATTACGAATAAGCAGTACATGTTTTCCGTTGAAAGTAACATCCTGTACTATTTGAAGCGTATTCGCTATCACACCAAAACTAATTAGAATAAACGCACCCAAGTGATAAATATTATAATTAATATTTAAATGTGATAAACATGAGCTTGTTGTGAAGATTTTTATAATTGGAGTACCGTGGAGTAAGGTGACTTTCAAATCAAGGCTACCTAAGCTTTTATCAGCCATATACATGTATGTATGTATGTATGTAAATCCTTTATTGTACAATAAATATTCTTACAGGAGCAAAATATGGTACTTAAATTTAGAATACATTTAACACACACACACATACATATACTTAAGCGGTTATCAGCTATGACGGCCGGTTTGGTCGAGTGGTAGTGACGCTGCCTATTGATCGGCGGGTCCTGGGTTCGATCCCCAGTCGGGGCAAACATTTGTGTGAAAAGCAGATGTTTGTTCTCGGGTCATGGGTGTTTGTGTTTGTCTTTATGTGTGTTCCAAGGGACCCACGACACAAGGGAAAACCTTAGTGTGGGCCTTTGAGTGTGTAGCGTTTATTATACATACTCGTATACCTAAGCTTTTATCAGCCTGTATGTAATTATTTTCTGAATCTTAGGTGTCGTCCTATGGTCTCATGCGGTGTGGTAGGCTCTGTAAAGAGCCGTCTGGTTCGCGACCACCCTCCTACCGAAATCCGACGCCAAACAGCTTGCTGTGTTCCGTCGGAGCGTGGGAGTACCAGTGCTTTTATAGGCATTTTCTGGGTTAACTCGCTCCATCGTCGACCTCATCTTTGACCTTGTGGTCAATTTATAATAAAAAAAATAAAAAATATACAGGGTGTAAGAAACAGCGTAGCAAATACCTAAGGCCCTACATTTGCGTGATGAACATAGGCTACATAATTTCCCTGAATTCCCACGGGAACGAAGTCCCGGGCGGAAAGCTAGTAAATCATAATACGCATCTTAAAATGTATAAACACAAAAGTTTAACAAAAACTTAACCCAAATTCAACTCATAACAAGGAATTATTATATCCACTTTAAACTGATCTCTAACATTTTGATAGAACCTGTAAAATGCCTTTAAAAAGTGTTAATGGGATGGTTCTTTGTGTGTTGGTTTCGATATCAAAATATGAGTTTATGTAAAGGTGGGGAGTTACGTCTTGTTTACGCAAATCAAAAGTGCACTGAGCTTTAAACATAGAGTGACAAAGCTGTAGGTAAGGTAAAAGAGGAAAAAAATAGAATAAAAACATTGTATGTTAATACTAGCTTTCCGCCCGGGACTTTGTTCTGTATCCTATGTGTTAATCCATGGTGTCAGCTACCTCCATACCAAATTTTATCAAAATTGGTCCAGAGCCGTTTGAGCGTGTAAGAGGAACAATAGTATATTGTGCAACTCGGGAATAAAAGACGGATTTTAAGCGAGGGCCAAAGTTGGATCACGAGCAAATGAAGGATTCTAAATTATTGAATCACGAGCGTAAGCGAGTGATTCAAGTGTTAGAATCCTGAATGACGCGAGTGATTCATAGCCCTCAATGAAAATCCGTTTTATTCAAGAGTTGCACATTATAATTTATACCATGACCTCGAAGAAAAAGAAAGATTTAAGCGCTGCGCAAGGAGTTTGAATTTCGAATATTATTTGCGATAGAGGTCGTATGTCTATACATTGGAGTGTTCGAAATTCAAACACCAAAATTTACAAAAAAAGTGCTCTTTTTTTACGTGTTTTGCGGGAGCAAAAGAATCTTTTTGGGTTTTAAATTCAAATACCAAAACTGTGACTAAAAGAGCTCTTTATCCCCAATTTTCAGTGAAAAAAATAAGCTTTTTATAGGGGGAATGGTATAAACATCCATACATATAAACTTTCGCGTTTATAATATTAGTAAGAGCAAGATTTTAATAACATCTTTTTTTTTATTGTACATTTCGGTATAAAACGCTTATCTTCTTATCGTGTAGGTATAGTCAAGTGTGTGGCGAACTTGGCTAACCCTGGTGTCAGAGTTTTCAAACCGCACATTTTCAAATTTCACACTAGCTTTCCGCCCGGGACTTCGTTCCCGTGAGAACTCGGGAAAATTATGTAGCCTATGTTCATCGGGAATAATGTAGGATCCTAATGGTGAAAGAATTTTTCAAATCGGTGTAGTATTTTCGGAGCCCATTCAATGCAAACAAACAAACAATCAAATCTTTCCTCTTATAATATTAGTATGGATTTATTTATTTTCTACTCCGACGGTTTCGATTTACATAATCTTCTGGGTTTTAACTAAGTATGTTTTTTAGATATATTTTTTTGTTACAGGTAAAAAAATACATCAATACAGTGCTCCTATTGCCAGGTGACTAATAGGTTATCAGTAATCGACAGTTAGTTGGCCTGAAAATAAAGACTATGTAACTTTTCAACCCTCCGTTGGATTGTGGGGTCGAGTGTCAGATTCCTATCTGAAGCTGAGTATACCTGGGCTATCATCGTTATGGATTTAGTGAAAAATCAGAAAGATGTGTATGTATGTATGTGTATGCTTTTTTTAGAACTACACAGGTTACAGGTTATGTCGTGCGCAGCTGTGGGATAAAATGTAGCTCATGCACTTTCCCAAGGTCTAATGTATCTCTGTACCACATCAAAATCGGTTCAGTAGTTTTAGGCGTGGAAGCGTGACGGACAGACAGAGTTACTTTTGCATTTATAATATTAGTAGGGATGATTACAAGTTTACAGTTTGTTGGGATTTAGGATAATTGCTACACACGCTACACACTCAAAGGCCCACACTAAGGTTTTCCCTTGTGTCGTGGGTCTCTTGGAACACACATAAAGACGACACCAACACCCCATGACCAAACATCTGCATTTTACACAAATATTTTCCCCGACTGGGAATCGAACCCAGTACCAAATTAAGATGCAGCGTCACTACCACTCGACCAAACCGGCCGTCAAGGATTTATGTATAAATTGTGGTCACTGTATGTTCGCCCTCTCTTGTCGTCGCGTCGGTTCACGCCCTCCGCGGAGGCACGCATTATTGCGTGAAAATACGCTTTTACGCATGCTTCAAATCAAAGTCGTAGGCGGTTTACTGTTCTTTTATAGGCGGTGACTTCAAATTAGTTAGCAAAAGTTAACCCTCGGCATACCAGGTGAAATTTGTAACATGCCATACAAGGTCTGACATACCCTAACAAAATGGTCGCTGTAATCAGATAGGAATAGGGGTACTGAATTATTATTGCATATTTTTGAAATTGAACATAACCTGAGTAGCACTATATAAAAAAAAATTAAATAGATTAAATGGTTTGTTGAAAAAGGGTAGCGAAAATGCCATCTTCTGACTACTAATTTAGACTTGAAATTACCCTAAGAATTGATAATTACCAATGTTTGTAATTAAACTGACTACATTTTAAAAAATTGAACAACGATGATACATCTTTAAATTTTTACTTCAATCTCGAGGTAGGAGTTCTTTAGTTCGCCATAATTGCATTTTGTATATGCTCAAATAACAACAACTCTAAACAAAAACGCATCTAGAGCCCTAAAAAACGCCCGCACCACTAAACTAATGGTACTTGCCAGTGTAAGAACGTCGCAACTCCAGCTACTGAGAGCTTCAGATTCCGCGCACGAAATTTTTTGAAAATATATCGATTTTTCACCACCTGGGGTTTATTACACCCCACCTGGTATCCGGAGGGTTAAGGATGTGAATTAGTCCACTTTTCTCACGGAAAATAGGTTGAAATTTGAAAAAAATATCACATCTTCGCGATCAGCTGATAGCCTAAGTACGAGAGGTCGTAAGTTTTTGTAGTTTAGAAGTTGTTACACATTTTATTAGATTTTCGAAATTTTTCAAATATATGAAAAGAATATTTGAGCTAAATTATATTTTTTAGGGCCAAGGGCTTTTGCTGCGGGCTTTGATGAGTCATATATTCATATATTAATATTATAAATGCGAAAGTAACTCTGTCTGTCTGTTAGTCTGTCTGTCTGTCTGTCTGTCCGTCTTTCACGCCTAAACTACTGAACCGATTTTGATGAAATATGGTACAGAGATACAGTGGCGTGCATTCCATACAAGCAGAAAAGCAGTGCCTACCCTAGGGTATTCAAGGAATATAAAACAAAAATTAAATATATAATGTACACTAACGATCACAGAATCAAACGAATATAAACGTTTTACTAAATCACGTTATCTACATTATATTTTTACCGAATTTAAACTTTTTCAAAACAGCGCCATCTAAACTAGTTCAACATAAGAACTAGTGAGAAGTGAGAGCCGTGCTGCTCGCCGCCGCCGCTAGATGGCGAAGCTTATAAGCACTCGTTTGAAATGCCTTTTTTGTTGAAAAATGCTGGCTTCTGATTGGTTGTTTCGCCTCCCCCGCGAAAAATTAACGAACTGATTGTATGGCGAAAAAAGCTCTGCCTATAAAGCGATGCTACCAAATTGAGAAGTGTCAATATTTGGTAAGTTAGGAAGGTCTGTTAAAGATTTTTAATTTTGCGGCATTTTTTTCTTAATGGATTGTTTTTCTTTTGCAACTACGAACGAAAACTTTTGCAAATTAATGTTTTATCAGTTTATAGTGATTATTAGACATTTGTTTAGAACAAAATGAGTACAATAAGTTGTGAAAAATGTGGTGATGATGTTTGTTTGCCGAAACTGCGTAATTTTCAAGTTTACCTTTTCAAGAAAAAGTAAACATTATCGCAAAAGGCCCAGTAAGACATTTTAATACTAAAATATACGACATTCATAATAATTGGCTCACGGGCTGTGTGCATACTAACCGCTTATTTTGTGTTCCGTGCATTTTGTTTTCAAACTGTTATACATATAAAAGTTTGGAAGCACAGGTTATTTTGATTTGAATAACCTTAGGTTGTTTTAACTAACATTCTAAAATCTTAATAATTTTCATCACTAAAAGTTCACTGCCTACCCTGCCTAAAATGTCTATGCACGCCACTGCAGAGATAGATTAGAGTTGGGCACTATATAACCCGTAGTCCACGCGGGCGGAGCCGCAGGCGGAAAGCTAGTTTTATATATTGCTTTTATTTTACACCACACTTGAATCACGTAACTGGGCAGGTTATAACGAGCCCGTGAAAGCCTTCCTACGAGTATACAAATATTAATTAAACACATTTTGGAAACGCTACGCTTGTTAGACGGCATTTTATTAAACTACTTGTGTGATTGTACCAACTAACCACACAAGTTGGTACCTAACCCAACCAAACTTGGTTTATTGGTCAGTGCCTCTAAATCGATGTTTCGTAGGTTCAATTCCCGGTTGTGGTAAGCAATAGTGTAAAAAACAGATGTTTATGTCTGTTTTGTGTTAATGCCAAGGTGGGTCTTAAGAAAAACTATGTCAGTGGTAAAAAAATTGGTAATCAATAGAATCCACGGAAATGAATATTTAAACTTACTGGTCTTTATTGCTTGACTAAAAAAATCATTTATTTATGTACTAGCTTCCCACCTGGGACTTTAATGCCGTGGGAATTCAGGGAATATATTAAAAACGTTATTTAAAAAAAAAAACAAATCACCCAATTCCCGATTCAATAAAATTATTGATTGATCGTAATTTTAAAAAATCGGGCAAACACTCACTTGCCCGAGTCACACTCTGAACTGGTGACGGACGTCACTTCGTCACTATTCGTCACTCCATTCGGCAAGTGTAATCAAAGCGTAGCCCTTGGTTACATGCAAAAATACCTGCACGTGACATGTTCTAGACAAAAAAAAACATTAAAACTATGCCGACCAGGAGTCCAGACAGATAAATCGACCGCATTCATGTTTGACTCGTGATTAATTCCCTTAGCTCATAAATTTGCGAATTATGTTTTCGTAGTGTAGGGTTTATTCAAATTCTGAATGTTTGACTAGTCAAAATTTTTTTTTTTATGACGAATGGGTTCTAGCCCAACCACAATCTAGGCCAGGGGCGAAGATGTTGTAGAGAATGTAACAAGCTCACCCAGAAGATGCCTATTCACTCGAATTCTAAAGAGACTCGGGTTGTATGAGCCTGGAATTACAGACGTAGGTAGTTCTTCTTACCTTAAGTTTAATTTTTCAGTGTTGACCCGACGCAACGCGTCTATAATTTTAATCCTATCTTAATTTTCCGAATCCTGACACTATAAAGTGACTTTACCACAAACTAGCGTCCTGCCCGGTACTTCGTTCCCTTGGGAATTTAGGGTATGTATTATACAACCTATTCTCCCGTCTTTAATTCCGTTCTGTTGTAGTTCTTCGCGTTCAGACAGAAATACGCAACGGAGGATTTTATATTATATTATAGTGTGATATAATGATAGCATACTAACCGATGCTCTATCGATAACATCACAAAACATCGTCAAACTACACATCCATATTACTGAATATGTAACCATAATCCAATCCGGTCAGGGTGTCATATTAAGTTATCACACATGTTGAGAGATCAGCTATTTGCCTTAGTATATGAGGCGAAATTTTTCAATTTATGTTTTGACCTGTATTCCTTGGAAATAGTTATTCAGTTTTATTGGAAAAATCACCACTAATCTAAAGTCACTCTCATAAAGACCCCCACGTTCCCTTGTTAGAACTCTCAAAGTACCTGTTCTACCAAGCTCTGGTTTATGGAAAGCGTTCCCTGATTGTAAAACGGGACAAAGCACTCAAGGAAGAAGAAAAACAAACACACCTAATAAACTTACCAAAATATTATCTACACTAGCATCCCGCTCGGGACTTCGTTCCTGTGGAAATTAGGGAAAATTATGTAGCTTAAGTTACTCAGGGATAACGTAGCATCCTATGGTGAAATAATTTTTGAAATCGGTCCAATAGTTTCGGAGCCTATTCGTTACATACAAAAATACAAATCTTTCCTCTTTATAATATTAGTATGATTAGTATAGATAAACAAAAACTAAAACGTTTTCAAGAAAATCTGTCCAACAATTTTTGATAACACCAATGAGGAAGTGGCTAATAAAATCATTTGACACAAATGTTCTAGTGTTGAAGTAAGTCACTCTATCACCCCATAACAATAATTTTCGTCTCCCACGACGGTAGTTCTATTTTATTTTTATCCGAAGCTGGCATGTGGAGAATCTAAAATGATAATTGGGTTTGACATTTACTAATTACATGTTTAATCCTTGCTTAAATTGGGCGGTGACATGATGGTTGCGGAGTGTGGAAGTCTTTTGGCTATTTATATCTAGTTGCCGATGTTGGTCACGAATATAACCCCCAGTTCTTTTTATGGTTGTCGTTGAAGTCGCCAAAGCAATTGAATTCAGACAAAAATGGACTTTTCTCGGGAAGAAAACTATTTCTGCAGTTTTTAATTATCTATAAGATTACGTGCGGACTCTAGAGAGCATCGGACGATGAGGGTTACGTTTTAAAACAATAGATAACCCATTACACCCCAATAAGACCTTCCTAATAAACAAGTTGTCATAGCAATAAAACCCTTGTAGAATAGCAATTGCCCTAAAAGTCCATGGACCGCACCTCGCCCAAAACCGCTTTATTTACAAGACCTTAAAATTCTTGCTTCAAATCTTGTAGTGAATGAGTCAGCTAGCCCAGAAATACAATATGGGGCTCGCTCCCACCTTCAATGACCCGAATATAGCCCACGACAAAAGATGATAATTGAGGAAGACTAACAATTTATCGGCTGTTTGGCGAGGCCAGGATTAATACTACGGCGCGAATATTGTGGCCAGGCGTTGGCGATTTGTGTTAAGTGCCAACTTTCAGATAATTGTATGGCTTCCCAACGTCCTGCTAGGAAGAGATTGTTATTTTATGGAGTTTCTGATATCTGGTAATGATTAATGTGATTTTACAAAGAAAAGTTCGGCGCGAAGAAAACTAAATGAATGTGATTTTTATTTAATCTTAGTACATCTGTGACATGGTGACAACTCTCTGAAAAAGATTAACTTTAATTTTATTTTGTTTGGATTCTTCGATGAAATTCAAACTTGATAAAATATTTTTTTTGGATAGTAGGATACAAAAATTTACTTATGGCTTTCCGTTTGTCTTATTTAATTAACAAATTTTGAAAATGTTTATTTCTAGTAATGGCTGTCGTATTTTAAACCCAGGAAAGTACAAATTAGGAGTGTGTAACGATGAATCATATCGGTCCTCAAACGTATTAAAAAAAATATTATCTTATCGCTAATTCTTCTTCCAAGCCACAGCTTACAAAACAGTAAAAGCCACTTTTTAAATCCAGGAAGCGTAATCAAGGTGATGGCACAGAATAAATAATAGTACTAACGTAGTGATGGCCTGCCCTGTGACGCAGATTTAATAAAAAACGATTTGCAAGTTTTCGAAAAATGGAAATACTCGTCCTTGTGAGCAATTTCCAAAGAATTTCAGGAATTTTAAAAAGATCTGTTGGAAAACTCGAGCAGCATTTTTTTTAGACGATACATTTCAGCTTTGAAGGATCCTGCCTTTTAGGCAGAGACTAGATGCTCCCATAGAATCGCTTGAATTCTGAGAGCTGTTTTATAAATCTGAATAAAGTGGTAATACTTCAACATGTGTTGTGTTAATGTATTCTCTTTTGATACCTAGTTATCTTTACCTATCTATGTGAAACATACTCCTATATTATTCGCCTATTTTTAAATTTCCAGAAACTCAGGAACCCAATACTTCACGATTAGTAAATCCCTCTTTTAAGTATTAGTCAAATTTCTGCTAAAAACTTGCTAAAAAGTCCTATGCTTCATAGAACTCTAGTTAGAAAATTTTAAAGTGTTGACACATTGTGACAGTCTGCGTTCAGATAAACGAAAATTTCTGAAAGTTGGCATTTTACAAGAAGTCAGCAACACAAGCGATAAAACCAGGATACCCCCTAAGATATTTAACGGCCGGTTTGGTCGAGTGGTAGTGGCGCTGCCTCTTGATCGACGGGTCCTGGGTTTGAATCCCAATCGGGGCAAATATTTGTGAAAAAGCAGGTGTTTGTTCTCAGGTCATGGATGTTTGTGTCTGTCTTTATGTGTGTTCCAAGGGACCCATGACACAAGGGAAAACCTTAGTGTAGGTCAGAATGTATGGCGTTTTTTTTTTTAAAAAAAATATCCTGCTCATCAAAAGCCACGGAAGCGCCACAAGGTGACAAAATGCAAATACACAATGTTTTTCGCAATATGTAAATATTCGTCCTTGTAGTCTATGGGCGCCATAGCCATGGTCGTATTGAGACGTGGCCGAATTACTGAATGCCTGAAGAGGGTTAGCCTATTAAAACTGTTGTTTTGATGGATCCTTCCTTACTAATATTATAAACGCTAAAGTTTGTACTTACAAATATGGATGTATGGATGTTTGTTCCTCTTTCACGCTCAAACGGCTAAACAACTTTTGATAAAATTTGATATGGAGGTAGCTGACACCCTGGATTTACACACAGGCTACATAATTATCCCAAATTTCCACGAGAACGAAGTCCCGGGTGGAAAGCTAGTATGGTCATAAAATAAACAGTGCAGATAAGTCAAGAGACGGAAGGTCAAAAAACTATTGAGGATTTATATTGATTCCTTAGTGAAAGTTATTCAGATTAATTAGAATCATCAGGTCCAGAAGTTTCGCTAACTAATTGTGAGTCGCCCCATAGCATTTTTAGTCTCTCTTTATTTAAAAGGATTATCAATGGATTAAGGACTCACTTTAAATTCATGCTTGGATTCTTTGATCAAGATTAAATCGTCATAAAATTCGTCATTGACATTTAATTTTACGAGCTATTGGTCGCCAGCTGATCTTATCGCTGAATAGTTTATGAAATATATGTTATCCTTGTTGCTATACAGTCTTAGGCATACATAATGTTCTTGTGTATCTTCTTAAATATATAAAAGGAGAAACTGACTGACTGACTGACATATCAACGCACAGCCTAAACGGCTAAACGTAGGCACTTGAAATTTGGAAGGAACGTAGCTTAGGTACCGTAGCGGTGCACTAAGAAAGGAATTCCCGAAATTCCGACGGGAACGGGAATTAGCGGGAAAATCCTTTTGTATGAAAAATCTAAACCGCTTAAGTTAGACGCTTGAAATTTGGCATGCAGATACCTTAGTAAACTTAAAGCTTAGTTGCAACAGGATATTGCAAAATTCCCACGGGAACGGGAGTTAGCGGGAAAAAACTTCACGCGGTTCCCGAAGTTCACGCGGGCGAAGCCGCGGGCCGAAAGCTAGTTGTTAATAAAAGCGTCGACTGTTGAAGAATAAACCCGGTTTTTCACACTGCCGAGCAACGCGACTTTGTCCCTTAATTTTGGGAGATTTCTGTATCATGTCATGTTGTGGTAGGAAACGAATACGATATTACAAAGTTCACTCTTTCATGTCTAGTAACTCTAGTTTATCATATAGCACGATGTTTTAGGTTAGTACCATTAATATCAACTTTCCCCCCCTCTAGGCCATCGGCTGACGACGCCCTTGCTTTCACAATATGTCATAATCCTCTTTCAGCTGCCAACCGTTATAGTGTCAAGCTTAAAGCAGTTTTCTAGTCTCATTTAAAGGGCCTGTTTCAACCGTCTTCCTATAGCTAGTCGATCGGGTCTTTTTTTTCTATATCTATCGTCTCGAGTCTTTAATCCTTTTCGGAGTAAGCAGAACTTCTGTAACCATTTGACGCGACATTTGATATTCATTCTTGTGGGTAATTAGATGTAATATGAGTATAGTTAGATAGGTTGTCAGTCTTTCGCCCACAAAACAGCAAAACTCTCGATTCGACTTACTGATTCAATAATATATGCATGGGGAGAGTTGGTAGCTGGCATGTTCTAAGTTTTCCTTTCACTCTTAGTTATAAAAAAAACCATTTATTATCAGGCATCTAAGGCCCATAGATAAATACCTTACAGACTAACATACATATGAATTATAATTAAACAAAATAAAATAAAACTAAATAACACTATTTCCCGGGTGTTTTTCCGGGGGTGTCTGCAACCGGGAATCTCCCTCGGAAACGGCGGAACACCACGCCCTCCGGCCAAAAGCTCTCCTTCATGACGGTCTCCAGCATGAACGTCGGGAACCGCACCACAAATGCTTTGAAACTAGCATGGTGATGCGATTCCAACGGTTTCACTCTCTGGAGACCTAAGGGAACTTTTGTCTTCTGCCGTATGTACTCGACGACGTCTTGCACCTCAGTGCTGTAGTGCAGTCGCGACAAGTACACAGGCGTTATCCCAGGCCCGCGTATTTATAATACACTGGATTACACACACTGGATAAATAATTATTTATGTGTGTAACCCAGTGTGCCTTTACTTTTAGTGCCTCTAGTAGGTCAATAAAATGAAATCAGCATAAAACCATGGTCCAGTAGTCAAGTGGTGTGGTTAAATAGGACACACACAGACTGGGCCCATTTTTACGACCGATTGCTATTTCTGTGTGTCTCAAATTCTGAATGGTTGAAGAAATTCCATCAGCCCATTCACTAGCTGCTTTAGAGTTGTATGAAGATAGAGTGACTTGTTTTATTATGTTCCTTTTTTCTCAACCTATACACACACACACTTTCTCATGTTGGCATTTTAGGGTTTATAACCCCCGCGCCGGCAAAAAAAAAATGGCGGGAGTATCTGTGTGTCTGTGTATCTGTATTTCTGTGTAACTGTGTGTCTGTCTGTAGCATCATTGCTCCTTTTTTTTTTTTTTTTTTTTTAACGGTAAGTTACAGTTTGTTTTGTCTTAGTTACTCGCCAAACTAAACAGTTTGATGGCGAGACGCGCTCTTTTTATGCGTTATGAAAACCTACCATAAACATTTTGACTTATTTTAAGTAACATTCTGCACATTTTATGAAATAAAGCAACTTTTGACTTTAACTCTGAAATAATTATTACTAATTTTGAAAATGATAAAAATAATAACTAACTACTCGTACAACGAATGGACTGACATCGATGTGGTTTTTATTGTTTGAAAGTCGACGTAATCAAGATGGTTCTTAGTTATATTTAATCAAAATTGGTTTAGCCATTTAAAAGTTATAAGCAATCGAATGTTGGGGGATGATACATTTTTTTTTAAATTTTAGAGTTATTTGCAGAATTCTTTAAACCAGTGTTTTTCAAACTGTGGGTCGCGAGCCCCAAGGGGGTCGTGAAGCCTTACTAGTGCAGGTAAAAGAAAAAGACAACAATTTTTAAAAATTTACCCTAAATTAATACAATTTCAGTGAAAAGGCTGTGCCTGTATAATGATGCCTATCGCTGCCATCTGCGTCTACCCCGCGACAAACTGTTTTAATTTGTGTTTTAAAATCTCCGAAGCAGTACACAGAGTTAGCCTAAAAGGGTCTTAGGTACTTAAGAGGGTCGCCAGAACTTTATATGATCCAAACGGGTTACGAATTCAAAGATTGAAAAACACTGCTTTAACCCTAACCCTTCTAACCCGATCCCTTCAGTGGTGAAATCGCTGCACAACTTTAAATCTGCGGGCGTGTATTTCAACGCCTTGGAACGGTGCCGCGGGCTTTTACGTCGCAACATTCTGTTTGAAAGAAGATACTTCCTCGTGTATTTCTTTTCAAACCTTTATTGGTTTTTGTAGCAAATTCATGATGAAATAGTTCCTTGTGTGATCTTACTTTCCTTGTGTGATTATGGTTTATTTTTTATTATTTTATTTTATTTGTATCACATATTACTTTAATTGTAATGTATACTTACTTTTATTGACAGTGTACGACTACTAATCTTCTACTATATAAAAATAAGTCGGGTTTTCCTTCCTGACGCTATAACTCCAGAACGCAAGAACCGATTTCCACGGTTTTGCATTCGTTGGAAAGGTCTCGGGCTCCGTGAGGTTTATAGGATACTTTTTATTTAAAAAAAAATATGGACGCGGGCGGAAAGCTAGTACTAAATAAATATGAATAATAAAAATACTGCTTTGCAAGGAATAGGTATCCGAATTTATTAATCTTTTCCTTTTTAACCCCCATCAGGTTCTCTGCCCCTGTGTACATTCCTTAACCTCACTATCGGCTCGGATCAGCAAGAGCCTGTAGGCTACGATGCTTTCTTCACTCTTCTAGTCCTTACTTCCTTACTAATATTATAAATGCGAAAGTAACTCTGTCTATCTGTCCGTCTACTGAACCGATTTTGATGAAATTTGGTACAGAGATAGATTAGAGCCTGGGAAAGGACATAGGCTACATTTTATTCCACAGTTGGGCACGATATAACCTGTAGTCCACGCGGGCGGAAAGCTAGTTTTTTATTATAATCATTGTTTTGCAGCGTTTCGTTCGCAATCTTCATTATTGAAATGGAAAATTTTCAGATTTTCTTTCTCTAATCTAAACGTAGTAATTCCGGTTTTAACCGCTTACGTCTGGTTCTGAATTAAAAAGTCTGCGTTGCTGATGTATATTTATACATTCACACGACATTTTGCGTAGTAGGATTCAAAGTCTACTACACAAGCGATTTGCTAGAAATTTGCATAAATCTCAGCCTCACGTGACGTATTAAATAGCTTCGCTGGCGACGTATTTATACAGTATCATTTTTGTACAGTATTGCGACTGTATGACAAAGAGATTGTTGTAGGTGCGATAGCAGGATACTTTGAAGTCATCAGCAGTCCACGCACGTCCCAGTAGCTCAAAAACAATGTGAAAACATTGTCAAAAGACATTGTCGAATGTCAAAAGAGTAATGACAATGCTAGGGAACGAGCAAGCCTTTGCGCGTAGCCCTCGTGCAATCAAAGTGAAGTTTCACCATCATACGAGTGCCGTCACGCGCGAGTTTGGTAGCGGCCTGTGCTAGCTATGCAGAGGGCACAGTAAAGCAACAGTAAAGAAAAAACCCTGTAACAGTAGAAGTTTGCATTTCTTTGGCATTCCATTGACGTTGAAAAATTATCTTGAATTGCTAAAAAGATGCATTTTTTTTTATTATAAGACTGGGTTAACTCTTGAACTCAATCTTGACCAAGGTCATAGATGAGGTCGACGATGGAGCGAGATACATATCCAAATTCAAACACAAAACAATTGAAAACTTCTTAGATACAAAAAGAGTCCAATTTTCGTTGTGTTGATTCGGAAGTATAAACTCGTATGACAGAGAAACATTGGCATATTAGGCCCGCTGGTTTTTGTTTACGTCTTCTGCACAGAAATAACAGCAATGTTTATGCCAAATAAAAAGTTCATGCTCTCAAGGTTCAGTTTCTTAAATTCATGGTCATTCTGGCCGTTTTGGAGCCGGGATGTAAAAGTCTAGAGATGCAGCGTTCCCTCAATTAAGTTACCGTCCACCCAACTTTCTTACTCTTCGTGATAAGGAGTCGTCCATAATATGAAGTCTCAGTGATTTAGGAAGGCAGGTTGTGTGTGTACAATGTATCAATACACGTTTTAGAGATACTAAAAAGTATGACAAAAGGGCGGGGGCCCAAAAAACTAGACCGAACTTGCACTCATTCTTATCTGATATTCTTCTTCTTAATCTTAAGAGCTGCGCTTTTGTCGGTGTAACAATTTCCATTAATTTCGGTTTTAAATAAATAAATATAATAAACGCTACACACTCAAAGGCCCACACTAAGGTTTTCCCTTGTGTCGTGGGTCCCTTGGAACACACACAAAGACAAACACAGACACCCATGACCCGAGAACAAACATCTGCTTTTTACACAAATGTTTGCCCCGACTGAGGATCGAACCCAGGACCCGCCGATCAAGAGGCAACGTCACTACCACTCGACCAAACCGGCCGTCGTTTTGATACATATCCTTTCAGATATCAGATATTAAACTTTTATATTTCAATAGTTTCTGAAAAGTCGTCTCTGTTTTATTTTTGTAGTTTTTCTCTTAGAAGTGCCTATACTGTCATATATCTGTCCTGTATGTTTGATCAAAGTATGTCACGTGCTAACGTTAAAAGCTGTGGGATCTTCCACTATTTGTCAAACATTTTTTTTATTTGCCAAAGTCAGACTGGTTGGTCTGCATTGAAATGTAGAGTCGCAGGACTTCTAGTGTTAATATTTTTTTTGTTCATTCATAGTAATTTGCTTAACATAATATTGTCATGGTCATATGGCAACTCTACAGTTTCATAAATGATGGAATAGAATAGAATAGAAAAAATCTTTATTTTATAGGATATTCAGGATTCCACTTAAAACAAGTCAAGATTACATGAAATACACAAACATACATTAAAGGATTTAAATATATACATACGCATTCGTTCTTTTGACCCTACTGACTCTACGCCTATTCGCAAAGGTGCAGTCTTCCTCAGAAAAGAACAGGCAAGAAACTCTGAGGTTGCTCTTTTAAATCGCATTACAAATTTTCTTATTTACTAATTTTAACTAAATCTGAAATAACTCTATAGAGCTGAGCAGTTCATTCCCATGGCTGCCTGTCTGATAGATAATCAGAAATTTTGTAATAGCCCTTTTTGCAAAGTTTTCGTTTAATTACTGTCTTAAAGGACAATGGGCAAAAATGTATGGAACTTGGTCCAAGAGCCTCCACTGATGAGACTTGTAGGAAATAAAAGTACATACCTGTCATATGATTCTGGTATAATATTATCAAAATTCGTCCTGGGAATCTTTTTTGATGATCAAGTTAACCTGTCTGATTATAAAAAAATATTATTTTACGTTTAGCGTGGTGTTTATTTGTATAGAATGTATGGAATTTATATGGAATTATGTAACAAAAATGTATAGAACTTGGTCTTGGTCCAAAGCCTCCACTGATGAGACTTGTAGGAAATAAAAGTACATTCCTGTCATAAAATATGATTCTGGCAAAATATTATCAAAATCCATCCTGGGAATCTTTTTTTATGATCAACAGGTTAACTTGATCATAAAAAAAGATTCCCAGGACGGATTTTGATAATATTTTGCCAAAATCATATGACAGGTATGTACTTTTTTTTCCTACAAGTCTCATCAGCGGAGGCTCTTGGACCACTTTTTTTTAAACTCCTCTGTATAGTGTTTACATTTTGGTTGGTATTGTTTTTTTGGTTTTGTACCATTTCTATTTAAAGCGTATATACTATATTATGGGGTGCGGCGACTTCAAATTAGTTATCAAATTTTCAGGCGGTTGATTTGTAACATGAATCTGAACAATTTTCCCCAAGGTGCATATTATCGCAGACCTATGATAATTTGTTTGTGATAATATCATACTAACTCGTGTGAAATTATCACAGAATAAATTGAAACTTTTATAGCGAAACCGTCTGAACTATTATTCTCGACATAAGACACCAACCTGGAAAATTTTCAAAACATTGTTAAAAAAACCTAAACAATGACGGTCATCCGGCATCTCCGCTCTAATTCTTTCACCAACGTTTCAAGAGTCAAGACTATCATATAAAAATCCGACTAAGTGCGAGTCGGACTCGCGCACGAAGGGTTCCGTACCTTTTTTTTTTTCGAACAAAAAATCACGTTTGTTGTATGGGAGCCCCTTTAAATATTTATTTTATTCTGTTTTTTAGTATTTGTTGTTATAGCGGCAACAGAAATATATCAATCTGTAAAAATTTTAACTGCCTAACTATCACGGGTTATAAGATACAGCCTGGTGACAGAAGGACAGACAGACGGACGGACGGACAGCGGAGTCTTAGTAATAGGGTCCCGTTTTACCCTTTGGGTACGGAACCCTTAAAATGATTCAAAGAATTTAAGAATTAAATCAGCCAAGCAGTAATTGTCTACACTAATCTAAATCAAACCTGATCGGTGACCAAAGTGGCAAATTTATCACGAGCGTTTCCGTGCTTGGGAGGGTACGTAAAGCTGTCGGTCCCGGCTGTTGTCGATTGACTACAGTCGTTAAAACCAAGTCAGAAGCCATTGTGCGGTTTGAGAACTCTGACACCAGGGTTAGCCAAGTTCGCCACACACTTGACCATTAACCTACACGGTAAAAAGAAGAAGATCTAAGTCAATCGATCTACGGATCTATCAACATTATATATTGGTTACTACTTTTGCATAATAACCTTTTGACCGCCACAGAACCCTAAAAACGACTTCTAGAAGCACATAACTGTCACTTGGTCGAATTTTTGCAAATATATGGGCAGACCGTGACCTTCGCTTGCGTTAGTCGAAGCGTCTACGCATTGTACAACGTTTTATGTAGAATTGTATTGCGTCAGTGCGAAATGTAGGCGTGGTGTGTCGCGGCGCTGGTATCATCCTAGCCGGAATTAGAATTTAATGGATAAAATTGACTGACGCACATTGGATCGATTTTCTTTAAAGTCCCTAGTTCCTACAACAGAGTCCTGCCGGGCTTTTGTTATGATTGTTTGTCTTAAAAAAAAAACAAATTTATACTCAAGCTCATGCAGTATTGATGTATTTTTTTAATTTGTCAAGTCTTTGGCATCTCTGGTCTCTGCTTAGTCTACCCTATTGGGACAATTTTTCTTTTTGTTATGAGATGGGTTAACTCTTGATCCCAATCTTGACCAAGGTCATAGATTAGGTCGACGATGGAGTGAGTTAACCCAGAAAATGCCAATTAAGGATACTCCCACGCACAAATGTGAGCTTTTGTTGTAAAATGTAGTCTTAGATGAATTTCCCATTAACACACATACGATTTCCAGTATAGCTATTTTACGATTAAAAAACCAGCCAAGTGCGAGTCGGACTCGCGCGCAAAGGGTTCCGAACCATTATCTATAAAAACGGCAAAAAAATCGCGTTTGTTGTATGAGAGCCCCCTTAAATATTTATTTTTATTTTGTAGTTATAGCGGCAACAGAAATACATCATCTGTGAAAATTTCAACTGTCGAACTATCACGGTTCATGAGACAGAATTATCTGTAAAAACGGCAATAAAAAACACATTTTTTGTATGTGAGCCCCCTTCAGTATTTATTTTGTTCTGTTTTTTAGTATTTTTTGTTATAGCAGCAACAGAAATACATCATCTGTGAAAATTTCAACTGTCTAACTCATGAGATACAGCCTGGCGACAGACGGACGGACAGCGGAGCCTTAGTAATAGGGTCCCGTTTTTACCCTTTGGGTACGGGAACCCTAAAAAGATCCCTTAAAAATCCGTTTTCAACATTTGAAGAATGTGTTTACTTAAAATTAAAAAAGTAAATAACATTCTCAGAGTTAGTGTTTATTTCGAATGATATATTATGTTTGTGTATAATCGACCACTAGGGATGTCTTTTGATTTATATTCCGGAACAATAAGTCGGGTGAAATATCCTCGAGCAAGTTTAATAAAAAAACGTGTCAACCAGTGTTGGGTACGTTCCAAGTTTGGTCCCGGTTTTTGGTCCTGTATTTATCGGAAGTTCGAGAATAATGACTCAGTAATAAAGTGTGAATTGGTTTTTTTAACCGACTTTAAAAAAAGAAGGAGGTTCTATGTGCAACTGTATGTATCTTTTTTATGTATGTTCACCGATTTCTCTGCCATGTGTGGACTGATTTTCAAAAATATTTTTTTTCAAAAGAGTATACTCTAGAGTTGGTCCCATGTCACCAAGTCAGGATCTGATGATGGAATCCCAGGGAAATCGAGGTCAACGCGGTCCCTGAATAGACACGTACAATGTTTCTTATGTAATTTATATTATTTACATTAAAAACGGAAAAATAAATTAACTTTTTAAAACAAATGAACCGACTTCAAAAAAGTGAAAACTAAAGACTTCACTTCACTTAATCAGCCCATATACGTCCCCACTGCTAGGGCACGGGCCTCCCTCAATAACATGAAGGGTAAATGCCATACTCACCATGCTTGGCAGACGGGTTGGCGAGGGTTTTGATATACATAATTGCAGAGTTTCCCTCTCTGTGTGCAGATGAACTTGCTTGCATATTTACCTTAGTCGCCTTGTACGACACCTCGGTAAGAAAGAGGGAGGTCCTATTCTACTCTGCCGGGGACTCACAAGGACTCACAAAACTAAAGACAGTATCATTTAATGTGCTACGTTATACCCACTGCAGTTAGAGTGCGTATAACGTAGCACATTAAATGATACTGTCTCATACTGTCATACTGATACTGTCATACTGATACTGTCATTAAATGAGCAACTCAGCTGACGCTGAAACTTCACTTTGATTGCGCGAGGGCCCTGCGCAAAGGCTTGCTCGCCCTCTGACGTTGTCAATGTTGACATTTCGACAAAGGACCGTGGCTATCACCATGGTACTCGAGCTTCTTATCTGTTTTACGGACGATAGTTGCCGTTCTAAAACTAAACAGTAGTGACTTAACTTGGTAGTGGGTTGCCTTGTATCGTTAGCATATCCCGAATTAACCACAGCACTATTGGGTCGCGATTAATTCGCAATTTTCCGTATTCTTCTCACGCACTGCGTATCTCTATTCGATAGTACAACCCCGCGACTTGCGACGCGGGCCCCTAATCCATAGCGAGGAGATATTTTTAAGAAATGTTCGGCCATGAATTCTACGGAGAACGACTGAGGCTCGTATTACAGAACGCAACTCAGACTCTGATCTATATTTTTAACCCCCGCCGCAAAAAGAGAGGGGTGTTATAAGTTTAACTTGTCTATCTGTGTATCTGTCTGTGGTATCGTAGCTCCCAAACGGATGAACCGATTTTCGTTTAGTTTTTTTTGTGTTATAGATAATTTTATCCCGAGTGTTCTTAGCCATGTTTCATGAAAATCTGTTCAGCCGTTTAAAAGTAATAGGCAATCGAATGTTGGGGGTGATTCAAAATTTTGAATTTTAGTGTTGTTATAGTGATGGAAAGAGACAATCAATACTTAAGTATATATTCTGTAATACGGGGCCTGAGACTTCTCTCAAAAGAGTTTAGTCTTCCGAATCTACACAAGCAAAGGTATTTCTATGTATATGTCACCGGAAAATTGTGAAAACCGTAATATACAGTTTCACCAGTGAAATTATAATCTCCCGCGACATTACAATTTGCCTAGTAAAATTACAATCAAACAAAAAATTATAAGGGCCGCAATCTCACGAAACTTAAGACAGCAAGCAATGATTAGTGGTATTTTTTAGTTAAACGTCGAACTCGTCTTTATCTTTTATAAGAGTTTAGTTAATCCACGATTCATTAAAAAGAGGTTGAACATTTAACTTAAGTTTTTTTTATCTATACAAGGTGTTTCAAAAAAAACAAAAAAATGATAATCCAAAATTAATTAAAATTTAGCTTATTGCGCAGCTCTATTAAAAATATGACATACATTAATTATATGAAACTTTCGTTTTGAAAGATGTCAAACCGTGCAACTGATTACTAGAGTTGCGACTATTTCACTTTTAAAATTAAATTTTGGAATATCTTTTTTTTGGGACCGATTTCAACAATTCTTTCACCATTAGAATGCTACATTATCCCTGAGTAACATAGGCTACATAATTTTCCCGGATTCCCACGGGAACGGAGTCCCGGACGGAGAGCTAGTATATTAATGAAATTCATTTGGTCATTGCATTTTCAACCCGCCCGCCATTTTAATGGCCGTACTCAAATTCAGAATCGATTCGCGTATAAATCGGTGGCCCACAGACATGGTGTGAATACGATTATGACTCGTATTTATTACGGATTAGGGAGCATTCCGCAGGGAGCCAGACGGAAAATTTATTTCTTAATTTGTGACGTCACAAGACGCCAAATAATTTTTATTTTATTTTCATCATTCTTTTTTTTTACCAGCCTACATAGTACGTCCCCACCGAGGGGCACGGGCCTTCCTTCGAAACATGAAGGGGATTTAAGGGGATGTTTTCCTTCACCGTTGAGCAAGTGATAATTAGAAATCCGTAATTAAATCCGAAAAGACGAATTTAGTGGTACAGGCCCGTACCAGGATTTGAACCCGCGACCTTCGGATTACAAGTCTGGCTCATTACCAACTGGGCTATCACCTCTCGAAAATTCTACTGGAAAACCATTAAGAAAAATGCTCCGAATTCTGAGTTTCAGTTTTTGCTAAGTCGTCCCTTATACCCTGTATAAATTTGTATTTGTGTGCATTCGGAAAATCGATGATTGTCGAGAAAGCATATGAAAATTTACGTGTCTGTGAAATGAACACAGACTTTTTCATTCAATTTCAAACTGCCGCTAAAACGTAAGATTCTTAAAAAGAAATCCCCTAAAATATTTTTCAAAGAAGCTTACTCTGCTGTACTACAATAACACAGTTTCTTCAAAGAAAACATAACTCTAGCCAATCGTAAAAACCGGTGTCTGAAAAACCAGTATTTCCCAAACGAATGGAGAATCCGTCAAAATAGCTGATCATAAACATCGGAACGCATTGTAGATTACTCACAACAATAAATAAAACTCGCACCGACCCAGTTCAATCGAGTTCAAGGTGAGATGCTTTTAGTAGCTATTTCTTGTTGTGGTTACTACATTTTCTGAAATTACTTCTTTTTTTTACATAGATACATAAGGGACCATCCATAAATTACGTCACACGTTCAGGGGGGGGAGGGGGTCGGCAAAGTGTGACATTGTGTGACAAGGGGGTGGGAGGGGTCATAAGTTTCGTGACGTCATATTTCGAAATGTGTTATGAGTATCCAAACTTGTTAGGTAATAGTTTATAATTAACGACAAACTTAACCTCTTAAGTCCCAAGCACTCTTTTTACGATTTTACTTTGGTTGAGAGTGTTGAGACAATGAGTTTTGAGTTCCCAAAAAAAATAACAACTCGTATTAAGTCTTTTATTAGAAATATACAAAAGAATGCAAAATATGTGACGTCACGCTAGGGAGGGGTGAGTCTTACAAATGTGACCAGCTATGACAAGGAGGGGGAGGGGGTCAAAAAATAATGAAATTCGTGTGACGTAATTTATGGATGGCCCCTAATCCATCTACTGGGTGACTTTTAATTATTTAGTGAAAATTAAGGAGCTTATCAAACTGAACAACTTTCCCCAAGGAACTCTCAAAAAAATATACGCCGTGTGGAGATCGGTTGAGAATAACATCACCCCATCTCTTTCCGTGGGTGTCGTAAGAGGCGACTAAGGAAACAAAAATGAGACCTGCCTCCTAGTAATCCATCCCAGGCAACGACACCTCAGACTCTGTAAAGGCCCGTCTGGTTCGCGACCACCCTTCTATAGAAATCCGACGTATTCAAAAAACACGTTGCTTGCCGTGTTCCGTCGGTGCGTGGGAGTACCAGTGCCTCAATTGGCATTTTCTGGGTTAACTCGCTCCATCGTCGACCTCATCGATGACCTTGGTCAAGATTGGGGTCAAGAGTTATTAAATAACTCATATTAAAAAAAATATATATGCGACTTCCTTGCAAGGCAAATCAGACGATCGCGCAAGTTGTATGGAGAGGCAAATAACTTTTTTGTCGTGGAATCCCGAGGAAATCGAGGGCAACCCAAAGAGCGATTATATTGTAATAAATAATGTTTAAATAACAGTATAATTTACACTAAAAATAGAAAAATAAACAAACTTAAAAAAAAACCGTCTTCAAAAACAAAAAAAAGCTAAAAATAAATATGTGCAAATAAATAAGTTATTTAAGTATTAAGAAAATCCCTGTTCCGTCGGTGCGTGGGAGTACCAGTGCCTCAATTGGCATTTTCTGGGTTAACTCGCTCCATCGTCGACCTCATCTATGACCTTGGTCAAGATTGGGGTCAAGAGTTATTAAATAACTCATATTAAAAAAAATATATATGCGACTTCCTTGCAAGGCAAATCAGACGATCGCGCAAGTTGTATGGAGAGGCAAATAACTTTTTTGTCGTGGAATCCCGAGGAAATCGAGGGCAACCCAAAGAGCGATTATATTGTAATAAATAATGTTTAAATAACAGTATAATTTACACTAAAAATAGAAAAATAAACAAACTTAAAAAAAACCGTCTTCAAAAACAAAAAAAAGCTAAAAATAAATATGTGCAAATAAATAAGTTATTTAAGTATTAAGAAAATCCCTGTTCCGTCGGTGCGTGGGAGTACCAGTGCCTCAATTGGCATTTTCTGGGTTAACTCGCTCCATCGTCGACCTCATCTATGACCTTGGTCAAGATTGGGGTCAAGAGTTATTAAATAACTCATATTAAAAAAAATATATATGCGACTTCCTTGCAAGGCAAATCAGACGATCGCGCAAGTTGTATGGAGAGGCAAATAACTTTTTTGTCGTGGAATCCCGAGGAAATCGAGGGCAACCCAAAGAGCGATTATATTGTAATAAATAATGTTTAAATAACAGTATAATTTACACTAAAAATAGAAAAATAAACAAACTTAAAAAAAAACCGTCTTCAAAAACAAAAAAAAGCTAAAAATAAATATGTGCAAATAAATAAGTTATTTAAGTATTAAGAAAATCCCTGTTTATAATTGTTAAGTAAGTGATATTTTATCGCAAATGGTCTTTAATGTATACCTGAGCTGTCTTCGGCTGTAAATCCTCGCGTATCCTTTGTCCTGCGGCTGTCAGTACTATATCTAGTATGTACCATGTAACGGCCAGACAACAAAGGATGTGCTTACCTCTGTAACTTCAGTTACTAGAAGACATTACCCTCTTATCTTTTTGAAATACGGTTTTCGTATGTTTTTTTTTTTATTATAGGGTGACTATCTGACCAAAACCAATGAGCAAGGAGATTCTTATAAGAAAATGGCGCTGGATTAGGCACGTCTTGAGGAGACCAAATAACCATCTGTCTAAACAAAGCCTTATATGGCAAGCTTGTGGCACAAGAAAGCCGGGCCGTCCCCGTACCACCTGGAGACGGTCAGTTGATAAAGAGGCTTCATCAACTGGTCTCGGTTGGAAGGACATCGAAGCTGCCGCCCAAAACAGAGAAGAGTGGAAATCCTTTCTGAGAGCCCTATGTCCCTGATGAGGGATAACAGGATTACATCATCATCATCATCATAGGGTGACTGAAACTCAATAGTGAAACTATATATTAAACTAATAAAAACTTTTATCAGAGCGATCAGTAATCGTACCTACAAGAGACGAAGTTTTTTAGATCTTGACCTAAATTTTTTAGGAAAATTGTTTAATTTGAGGGTGAACCAATAAGTTTGTTGTTTCAATTCAAGGTTCGGTTATATTACTTATTAATTCCGGATAAAAAAAATATTCACACGTTTGGTTTACGTTGGTTTGAACCTTAGTTCAAAAACCTCTCGTTTTCATAAAAATAATGTTTGATTAGTCATAACATACTAGGCTTCCACGTATAAATGGGGTGACCTTTAGTTAGTTAGTGAAACTTTAAGGGGATGATGAAACTGAATAAATTTCCCCAAATAAGCAAAAAAAACTTAAGAGGAGCGTCTCAGTTTGGACTAACGTCTCAGTTGTTTTTCATGCTGTTTCGATGTCGACCACCCACCTCAGACTTGTGCGAAAGGGAAAGCTGTTTTCCGGCAAAATGCCGAGTTTTTTTTACAAAATTATGAGTTTAAGCGTCAATGAATTCCTATCCCAAAAACTTAATAAAATCGTCTATCGATTCATAAGCGTATAAACGAGGTTCGTGCGTTTTGTTTTTTTCAAAATTTTTCTTAGTTTTTCAACAGTCACCTCTTAAATGTTGAGAATTTTTTTGGCGAAAAATGCTGACTTTTAGTCTCAAATATCTTTTTGTCTACTAAAAATATCACAAAAATCAAAACGTCCGGACCTAGTTTTAGGTGTTCCTGATACTATACCAAAATTTCCCAGAGATCTGTTGACGTTGAGGGGATGGAATCCATTGACGCCGTTTGTATGGGAAAAAAACACTGAGCCGATCCTCATAAGATTCTATTGTCAAATTTCATCATCAATCGCCTACAAGTGGCCAGTCCCACCAAACAACCGAATGAGTTTGAACTATTTTCAAGATTAGAACGGCAAAGAACGAACACTTACTTTTAAACCAAATCTTTAAAATATGCTCATGATTTCTTGCAAAATTCCAATAAATTGTAACGGAACTATTAAGATGAAATACGAAATAAATAAATTTTAAATAGATATATCAACACTTTAACAAAGAACAATAAATGTCTATTAAATTTAAATACCGAACAGACATTTAGAACACAATACAAACGATTACGAAATTCTTGAGTTTCAGTAGCAACCACTTCGATTAATTATAGTGATAATAATTTTAATACCGATTCGATAACTTTTGTTGCTCAAGTAAGCATTTCAATCTGTATTGAAGTTATTTAATAGTAGTATTGTTCTTGAACGAATAAACTCGTTTGTCTCCTGCCCTAGCGTACTCACAAGGAAAATTAACCCTATTGGAATGTAGAGAAGTTTTCATTTCCCTTGCTTTCGAAATTAGAAAAACATCATCCGAATGGAAAAGACAGGCTTTATCTCGATATTTTCATGGTTATGTTTGCCTTGGCAATCGTTCTCATGAGAGTGAACCCTCATTGCGTATGCTAGGGCAGCTTTATCCTATTAAGAGACCTATTAATTTTTTTTTTCATTTAAAAAATTAGTATAGTGAAGTCAGCCTTTTGCCCACAATACAGCATAACTCTAACATCCCACTTACTGGCTCCTAAAGTTTACCTTGTGGAATCGCTAGCAGCTTGTTCATTCGAAGTATTTCTTTCATTCCCAGCCCAGTGTGGAAATACCCTTCCAACCCTCGATTTAATCCCTTTTCTATCACACCAATTGAAGAGCACTTAGATATGCCTGTTAGGTTTTCATTTCGGATGAAAAAAAATTGTCTGCCTCATATTTGATTGGGAACGGCGGGACTATGCCCTTCGACATCCCCCGTCTGGGTTTACGCGCCCTTTTTCAATGATTAACTAATGCAGACTTGACATTTGTTTGTTTTTGTACCTATCTTTGTAAATACCAGTCCCATCAAACAACCTTTTGATGGGACTGGTATCTTGTAACCTTGTAAATACCTTATTTAGACCCTTGAAAAGCTGAATACAGGTTATGTAAAGGTAATGTCAACCAACCCGCACTGGGGTCCACCTACGTGTATGACTATACTCATTACTTTATTTGCCTTTTTCACATTATATAGTAGGTAAGGTCTTAAAACATAAAAAGTGTTAAATGCGAAACCCTGCAAGGGCACAGCAAACTTAAGAACTAGGTGCATGCATTTACAATTTTTCTTGGGTACTATTACTAATATTTAATTTCTATATACTTTTATTTATTTATATACTACAATATGATAGGACTATGGCCTAAATCCCCTTCTTATCTCAACGGCTTAGTGGGGCCGTATGTGGGCCGATAAAAAAAGGTTATGTAATAGTTGGTTCATTATTTTATTTGTTTTTGTATTTATGATTTCGTATTGTAAATCTATTGAATTAGATTTCCTATTCCTTCTACACTTGCCAAGGCTGTAGTCCAGGCAACCAAAAATCGATGAGTAGTTTATCTATTTGTTCTAAGTACATTTCTAATGAAGCGCTTAAAGAAGATTGACGGCTCAAAGTATATATGAAAACCTCTCAAAAATCGTTTTACCAATATCTGTCAGATCTCAATATTTGCATTAGAAATTCTAAAAATTTACGCATAGCATCGGTTGTGATAGAATTTTAATCATCTTTCACAGGTAAATTTAATTATTAAGGTACTTATTTCCTTTTCCTTTCCCCTGCCCCGTCCCCTCTACACGCGAAATGCTTAATCTTTGCCACCTGTCTGGAGCTAGAACTTCCCAGGCCGGTACACTCGCACCGAGGCATCCCGGCGCCCTTTCGCCCTTCCCCGGCCACAAGGAACCGTCTGGCTCCGATTTAGCCGGGTTCGCTTTAAATCCCGACCTACCCCGGCGGTCACATTGGGAAGTCAACGCACTTCACTCAATACGGCACTTGTTACTGACTTCAAAAAAGTCAGTTTTTTTATTTATGTTCACCGATTTCTCCGCCAATTATGGACCGATTTTCAAAATTCTTTTTTGTTCGAAAGAGTATACTCCAGAGGAGGTCCCATATAAATTTAATCGAAAATAATGCAGCGCTTCTAAAACAATCAATAAAAATAAAAAATACTACAAACCAGAACATCATCTAAATAAATTAGTGACATTTTCGTTGTGGTTATCTGCTAATAGGCATTGTAGTTGTCTACTTAGTGCGAACTGTTTTTGGGATTGAAGTCGGTGACTCATACGTTTTTAACGTGGAAAATTATTTTGAAGTCTAGATTTCAGATAGTTAGGTCTGGGGGATCCGTTAGAGAACTAGGAATACTGACGGAGCTCGCATAATTGAATAAAATTATAAATTGCAAAGCAAACTAAGAAAAACAACACTAAGGAGACAGAAATGGTTATCTTTTTGAGAAGCCCAAAATGAATATCGCCTTTTGTTTAATTTGTAACGAAGTCCCTCTACCTACTAATAGAGAGCTGTAAAGAATCTATCGCCTACCAATACAAACCACTAATAAATACGATACAGGCAGTAAAATGACGATAGGCTCTAATTTAGGCCTTTTTTATGTAGCCGCTATTGTGTTCCATTGTTAGGCAAAGGTCTTAATCAAGGTAATTTTTCCAGGGTACCTGAAATTTCGCTCGTAGATTTCGTACGAATTTCATAATTCTAAACGTGTAGGAATTTCTTAAAAGCGATGATAGCCCAGTTGGTAATGAGCCAGCTTTGTAATCGTAAGGTTGCGGGTTCAAATCCTGGTGCGGGCACCTGGTGGGGTGTACCACTAAATTCGTCTTTTCGGATTTATGTACGGATTTCTAATTATCACTTACTCAAGGGTGACAGAAAATATTGTGATGGAACCTGCCGAGAAAATTTATTTTTGAAAGACGAGCGGTCCACCAACCCGCATTGAGACAGCATGGTGGACTATGGCCTAAGTCCCCTTCATGTTTCGGAGGGAGGCCCGTGCTCCTCGGTGGGGACGTATATGGGCTGGTAAAAAAAAACGTGTTATTAGGAAATTTTTCTAAATTGTAAGACACTAACGAGTCAGTCAGTGAATCAGAATTCAGGACTTGCAAGATTTTAAATTGAAAGTAGCACTGAAAGCCTGAAGGCTAATATCAAGCCATAACGATCTTTTAATACAATTTTATTGACAATAAAACATTTTCTTTATGGTTTCTAGGATATTTTTGTGAAAATTCTCAGCGTTCCTGTCCCTAAATGTAACATAATAGCTACGCTGCATTTCTCATAAAGTTTATTTTTAACGGTCATTGGGCAACTATTTGGGTATTTAGGTCACATTTTACACTCTTGTCCAGTTTTTCTGATACTTTTCCTGTTGCATTTTGCCACAGAAATAGTATATTGAGCAACTACGGAGGAGAGAAGTGCTGTTATACTGAAGTGCTGAATGTTCTCGAACTTTTTAGGAGATTTGAAGCAACGGTACATCCTCAAAGAATACAAAATTATTAATTCATGAATAAAAGCGGTGATAGTCCAACTGGACCAGACTTGTAATCCGAAGGTCGTGGGTTCAAATCATGGTGCAGGCCTGTACCACTAAATTCGTCTTTTCGGATTTATGTACGGATTTCTAATTATCACTTGCTCAACGGTGAAGGAAAACATCGTGATGAAATCCGACTGTCTAAGAAAATTCATTTTCGAAAGACGAGCGGTCCACCAACCCGCATTGGGCCAGCGTGGTGGACTATGGCCTAACCCCCTTTCGTGTTTCGAAGGGAGGCTCGTGCCCCTCGGTGGGGACGTATTATATGGGCTGATAAGAGAGAGAATGAGGGTTAGATAAACATCCACGCTGAGCTAGAAATACAAAAAAAGCATAATTTCCTTGTTACTTTTACTTTAAAGAAACTCTTAACTATGACCCTCTGCTTAACGTCAGAAAAAAAAATCAGTAAAATCTAGGAATGAGAAAATGAGTAACGAGTAAAGAAAGTCTAGGGATAATTGAAAATAAGTAATAGGCTGATCATCATCATCATATCAGCCTATTGCAGTCCTGCTGAACATAGGCCTCCCCCAAAGTGCGCCACTTTGCACGATCCTCCGCTTTTTGCATCCAGCCACTACCCGCTGTCTTCTTTAGGTCATCTGACTATCTGGCAGGGGGGCGTCCTACACTACGTTTGCCAAGACGTGGTCTCCATTCGAGAACCTGTCTACTCCAACGTCGTCGGTTCTGCGACAGCCATGGCCAGCCCACTGCCACTTCAGCTTGCTACACTTTTGGATAATATCCATCACTCCGGTTTTCTGTCGGATAACCTCGTTTCTGATTCTATCCCTTAGCGAGATCCCGAGCATGGAGCGTCCCATAGCTCGCTGAGCGACGTGCAATCGGTGGGCCAACCTCACTGTCATGTTCCACGTTTCGGCTCCGTAGGTCATGACTGGTAGGACGCATTGATTAAAGACCTTGGTCTTTAGACACTATAATATGACACAAATGACTAGCAGATTAATCAGGTAGGAAAGTTGGTCCCATAGAAAAGTTGTTCGTAATCATGGTAGATTCATCCCTCAAAGTTTGTCGAATGTTTTCAATTTCACCCTGTAATATTTCTCTATTGTAGTGCAGTGCAAACAAATAATATTAAAAACGCGAAAGTTTGTATGTATGGATGTTTGTTACTCTTTCATGCTCAAAAGGCTGGAACAATTTCGATAAAATTTCTTATGGAGGTAGCTGACACTCTGTATTAACACATAGGCTCCATAATTTTCCCAAATTTTCCACAGGAATAAAGTCCCGGGCGGAAAGCTAGTACAGTATACAGAGGGCCGCACGTCAGATCACCACATGTGTGCACTCTGTATTGTCAGGAAAAGAACGATTTAGCAATGATAATGGGGTAACCTGACGCGCTGCTCTATATAGTCTATACAAGGTGTAAGGGCCAAGTTAGCAAAAGCTAAATCTTTGAACTCAGACCATCATTCTGAATTATTTTCCAGTGGAATTTTCTTTAGGAAAATTTTCAATTTTTTGTTTGGTTTTTAATTATTTTCTGCTTTAAAATTAAAATATGTATTTATTATAATAAACTACATTTCCTAACAAAAAACAATGACAACATCGTAAAACAAGAAAACCAATAATGTTATCTGCGTGGCGTGGGAGGACCGGGCGCGGGGCGCGGTTTCGCGGTACCTACATTGCGTAGCGCAAAAGTAGGTTGATAACAAAAACTCCTTAACTTGACGTTTTTGGAAAAAAAAATACTTGTAGCTAATCATAGTTATGGGTAGATTCCACCAGCTAAATATTTGCTAAGCTGTATATTACACCCTGTATACATAAAACAACAGCAAGGACAGTAGCATACACAAACACAAGCAGAAACCAACCCATCGCAATACGTTCTCTATAATTACAGATATTGAAAGCAACACCACTGTCTTTGACGAGCCGACAGCGGCTAATACAAAGGTATCGGGTTACGACAATACTGAGCTAATGTTGTGTAAACGATATTTGAACACAGGTGGACTAGTGACTAGACTACTGAACTTTTTTTTTTACTTTATTATAAGATGAGTTATCTCTTGACCTCAATCTTGACCATAAGGTCAAAGATGAGGTCGACGATGGAGCGAGTTAACCCAGAAAATGCCTATAAAGGCACTGGTACTCCCACTCACCGACGGAACACAGCAAGCTGTTTGGCATCGGACTTCGGTAGGAGGGTGGTTGCGAACCAGTCGGCTCTTTACAGAGCCTACCACACCGCATGAGACCATAGGATGACATCTCAGATTCAGAAAAAAATGAAGTGTCGTTGCCTGGGATGGATTACTAGGAGGCAGGTCTCATTTGTGTTTCCTTAGGCGCCTCGTACGACACCCACGGACAGATATGGGGTGGTGTTATTCTCAACCGATCACCACACGGCTAAAACTTGACATTCCATAGCCCTGCTAACATTATAAGTCCTGCTAATCCTAATGTTACGAGTATAAATGGTATTTAAAATCCTGTTAGTATTTTTAAGAATGAAGAATTTTCTCACGCTAAGACATTGTAAATATTTCCTCTGAAACCCTGAGTTCGTTCAGACCATCATTCTGAATGATTTTTTGTAGAATTTTTGTCAGAAAAATGACGTTTTTTTTTCATAGTTTTAATAAAAGCTGCTTTAAAATTAAATAATTTATATGAAAAGACAATTATAACAGCCACCAGCGGCAAGCACAAAGGTATCGGGTTACAACAATACTGAGCTAATGTTGTGTAAACGATATTTGAATACAGGTGGACTAGTGACTAGACTACTGGGTATTTGATGAATTTGACATTCCATAGCCCTACTAACATTATAGTCCTACTAATCCTAATGTTATAAATGGTATTTGAAATCCTGTTATAAATCCTAACAATATTATTAATACGAAAGTATTTATTTTTATTATTTGTACAACGGTAAGTTACAGTTTGTCTTAGTTATATTACTCGCCAAACTAAACAGTTTGATGTCGAGACGCGCTCTTTTTTTCATGCGATATGAAAAACCTACCATAAGCTGTTTGTAAGGATGGATGGCTGATTGTTTCTCCTTCACCCAAAAATTCCTAAACTTTGGTTGAAACTTTGCAGTAATATACCTTAGACATTAGAATTACACAAAGGATACATCGTCATCAGCTCATATACGTCCCCACCGAGGGGTACGGGCCTCCCTTCGAAACACGAAGAGGTTTAAGGCCATGGTCCACCACGCTGGCCCAATGCGGGTTGGTGGACCGCTCGTCTTTCAAAAATTAATTTTCTCGGACAGGCGGGTTCCATCACGATGTTTTCCTTCACCGTTAAGCAAATGATAATTGGAAATCCGTACATAAATCCGAAAAGACGAATTTAGTGGTACAGGCCCGCACCAGGTGAACCCGCGACCTTCCGATCACAAGTCTGGCTCATTACCAACTGGGCTATCACTGCTTTTGCAAAGAATACATATTTTCTGAAATTCACACGGGAAGAAGTCCCAGATGGATGACTGGTTTATCATAAATCAATCACTTTAACTAAATCGATATTGCAAGTTTTAAGTTACTTGACTGAAACCGTGTTTCATTGTGAATCTTTTTGGAGCTTTTATTAAGCTAGTCACTTTTTAAACGCTCTTTAAACAAATACTATAAATAACCTAGTTCTCATTAGAAAAAACTCAAACCTAATTTTTGTTGCTTGAATAGTTTAAAAAGAATTGCTTATTGCTTAATATTCACACAGAGTAGCAGTGCAGTAACGAATGCATGCATTAAGTGAAATGTCTAATTTACATGCGAAATTTTCGCGTAATTAGTCAGATGTTTATGCTAATACCCCATGGGGGTTCGGCGTATTTACCGTCAAACGTAGGCTATGGTATAGTGGGAGAATTATTCTTTGTAAGCTTTTTTATTTTACGGTGCTATTAGAAACCTGTCAATTTAGTATGTACTTACAGCAGCACGTCAAGTTACACATTTATGCTATGATGCCGGCAAAATAAACCTTGTGGACTTTCATTCACAGAAGCTTACAGCGCGCCTAGGAAAACCTGGATGCTGGCACATTATATTTTATTTTATTATTATTAACTTTTTAGTTTTTGTCCCTGAATCTGTGACGTGATCCGATTTCTCAACTGTGATAACTCTAAAATTAAAAAATGCTGTATTACCCCCGATATTCATCGTTGACTTTGTAACTCTTAAATGGCTTAACCAATTTTGATTCAATATAGCTAAGAACCATCTCGATTACCTACGTCAGCTTTCAAGAAAAACCGCATCGAAATCGGTCCATTCATTAAGAAACTACGATGCCACAGACATACAAACATAGATACACAGATACATACGTCAAACTTATAACACTACTCTTTTTGTGTCGGGGGTTACGATGCCACAAATACACAAACATACAGATACACAAGTCAAACTTATAACACCCCCCTTTTTAGAATACAGGTGTGTTTGGATCGTTGCAAGTGGCAATCTGTGGTCTCTGCCTTTACCCCAGTGAGACAAAGGCGTGAGCTTATGTATGTGTGTTAAAAAGAGAAAGTTTCAACAACAGTCTGGTGTCGTCCTATAGTCTCATGCGGTGTGGTAGGCTCTGTAAAGGGCCGTCTGGTTTGCGACCACCCTCCTACCGAAGTCCGACGCCAAACAGCTTGCTGTGTTCCGTCTGGCGTAGGAGTACCAGTGCCTTTATAGGCATTTTCTGGGTTAACTCGCTCTACCGTCGGCCTCATCTTTGACCTTATGGTCAAGATTGAGGTCAAGAGTTACCCCATCTTATAATATAAAAAAACCTTCGACTCCAATTGGGAAAAGCTGGTTGTTGGCACATTCTACGTTATTCTTTAGCTCCCATTTTAGCACAATAGGAATGTTAATAATTAACTTTAAAAGTTTGGCTCATCTGTGACGTGATACGTTTCTCAATAGAAAAGAGGAAAGTTTCAGCAATATCCACGGAACCCAAAACTCTCACAGAAACATAAACAAATCATCAATTCACACCGAAAATGATTCACGGCTCGTGTTATCCCTTAATGAAGAGCTATTTAGTATACAGCGGCAATATATTAAGTAATCCTTTTATCTCCACTTTACAAATGGTTTAAAAAGATGCGCTTGCGTTCGGTGTGTCCCGGAATAACCGCGGAAAAATTCCGCGCGTTCCTCGCCGGTTCAGACGTTTATTTGATCGGGGTAGTGGTGGGACTAGGCTCAATGAGTCGACTCATTTTTTTTTAAAGTTTTTAGTTTTATTTATTACTTATACTTTTAAGTCAGTAGTACAAACTGACAGAGTAGCTTACATACTAAAGTTACTTAAACGAAACATTTATCGCTCATATGACCGTAGGCCTGGTGACCTAGGTTTTATTATCTAGTTTAGGCACTAGCCCTCCACAAATACTGTAGTAAAATTCCTATGTGAAATTATTTATTTGTGGTGTGGTAATAAATAAAGATTTTATTTATTATTTTATTTATTTATTTATAACTCTTAAACGGCTGAACAAATTTTGATTAACTATAGCTTAGAACCATTTCAACTATGTCAGCTTTCAAACAAATAACCGCATTGTAATCGGTCTATTCGTTTTAGAGCTACGATAACACAGAGAGACACAGATTCACACGTCGAACAGTTGAGTCAAAAAAGCAAATATGTGTGTATGTATTTAAATCCTTTAATGTAACTTTGACTTATTTTGTAACGTCCTGAATTTTCTATGGAATAAAACTATTTTGACTTTTATTTTGATTATAACGCCCCTCTTTTTTCGTCGAGGGTTAAATGTAAGACTCAATGTGAATTACGTAAATCGTTGAGTAAGGTTAGTTGGAACGAGTTTTAAAATAAACACTAAGTATATCGATGTTTACCAAATACGCATTGTCCTGAACGCAGTAGTAGTAATATTTATTTTGTTCATAGCTTCAAAGGTCAGTTATTTTTCTGTACTATGCAATTAACTCATTCATTCATTCATAAATGTAATAATACGTATTTCTCCGTAAAACTTAAATACACATAACATTACTAATTGGTTTGTTTTACTGTGATTCATATATTGTAATTTACAAGTAGACGCATGGTTCAATTGTTGACAAAATATATTTTCCTCAGTATAAATAACTAGCTTTTCGTCCGGGACTTCTTTTCCGTAAGAATTCGGGAAATTATGTACACTATGTCACCCGCTGATAAGAGAGCTTTTTATTGGTGAAAGAATTTTTAAAATTATTCGTTACAAACATACAAAATACATATCTATCATTTTTATAATACTAGCTTACTACCTACTATAATACTACTAGCTTTCCGCCTGCGGCTCCGTTGTGGGATAAAATATAGCTTATGTCATTTTCCAAGGTATCATCTATCTCTTTACCAAATTTCAGCAAAATGGGTCAGTAGTTTAGGCGTGAAAGCGTAACAGACAGACAGGACAGACAGAGTTACTTTCGCATTTATAATATAAGCGGGAAAGTAAGGATTAGTAGGGATAGTGTAGATAATCTATCGAGTCAGATTCAAATGAATCTTATCACTGAGTCAGTTTGTACTTGAGTAACTTGAATAGGTTTAAAAATAAGCACGTTACGCGTCCCTGTTACGGTAAATAGTAAACCAAATAACATGTTTTCGAAATTAAAATTTTCTAGTCACTCATTAAAAACCATTCGAAAACTTCTCTACAATTATATGAGTTTGATTTTACTGTTTAGAATAGAAGACTCTTTAAGTAATAGAATATTGGAAACATTTGTAATGGTTATAGAATTGGCCTGCTTTTTATGGTTTTTTTATAAACTTCAATTATTTTTTTTGTTATAATACAATAGGTAGCAAAATTACAAAACAATAACAATAAAACTGATATTTCAGTCTATTAAACCGCCTACAGTCGATCCTGGTGCAAAGGATCCCATAATACTGGCAGCATTACCACGCTGGATCGCTATGGACAGCCTTTGCACCAAGAACGACTGAGTGCGATAGAATTAAACTTCAATCGATTTATTAGTTTGCATAAATGTTATAGTCAAACCTCGAAGCTCTGGCGCTCCTAAGTTTGACTAGGTTAAGTTAGGTTAGCCTGAGGATTAGCCCCTGGATAAATCAGTCGTTCCGGAAAGAGACTGCATATCGACCTTGACTATGACATAAATATCAAATGTGTTTTTTTTTGTATCTTAGATTAACTAATAGAGCCGAGAAATTTTAGCTCAGAGGCTCAGATGAGAACTACTGATGTATAACTAAAGCTTTCCGCCAGGGACTTCATTTCCAGTGGGAATTTGGGAAAATTATCTGGCCTTTGTGTTTTTCTGATGTCCAAGCAATATTTCTTTAAAGTTTCATTAGAATCCGTCTAGTAGTTTAAGCGTGAAGGAGTTACAAACTTCCATCCATCCTCACAAACTTTCGCATTTATAATGGCTATTAATCAGGACAAAAATATTCAAACAACTTAATTATCTCAACGCCTCATTATTTACAACTAAACAAACCTTTTGTATCTAAAAATAAAGCAAAATGGATCACTTCTGTTAAATTTTTCAAGTAATTAAGCCTTATAATCATTATTTGTAATTTAAAATAACGAAAACTCGTTTCAAAAATATTGAATGGAGTTCGTATGGGGAAGTTGAAGTAATTGTTTGAAAACAGATAATTATCGGACGACCCAAAAAGAAGACTTAATGACTCAATTATTATAATTTCCGTCTTTTTTTTTGAGTTGGGACAAAAGATAAAACATACATGCTACTGTTGGGTGTTGAGTTTCAAAAAAGGTGCAGGAAAAAAAATGTATTTATTTAATTTGGGTTAAAAAAGTTTCATCTTTGTTTTATAAATGTAGGTAGTTGTTGGTATCAGGGGCTCTACTATGTACTCAATTCAGTTTTTGATTAGATGGCCCCTAGGATTTCCATGATTTAGCCAATGTCAAGAGTATTTTAATGAGTATTAAACTAGATAATGGCGAAGTGGCCAATATCAAGTGAAATTCAAATTCAAAAAAGCTTTATTTCATAGAAAATTCAGGATGTTTCTTAAAATAAGTCAAAGTTACATTAAATACTCGTAAATACAAACATATTCGTTCATTTAGGATGTTACATTTTTTTTTTGCAGCCCATATAGTTCCCCACCGAGGGGCACGGGCCTCCCTTCGAGACACGAAGGAGATTTAGGCCATAGTCCACTTGGTGGACCGCTCGTCTTTCGAAAATGAATTTTGTTTCTGTTTGTTGGTATTTTGTTGGTAATGAGCCAGACTTGTAATCCGAAGGTCGTGGGTTCAAATCCTGGTGCGGCCCTGAACCATTAAATTCGTCTATTCGGATTTATGTACGGATTTCTAATTATCACTTGCTCAACGGTGAAGGAAAACATCGTGATGAAACTCGCCCGTCTAAGAAATTTTTCGAAGACGAGTGTCGACCAACTCGTATTAGGCCAGCGTGGTGGACTATGGCTTAAATCCCCTTCGTGTTTTGAAGGGAGGCCCGTGCCGCTCGGTGGGGACGTATATGGGCTGGTAAAAAAAATAAAAATACGGTTGTAATAAGGGTCGTAATCAGCATGGTGCACCGCTAGCTCCAAAATCCGAGGATGAGGATTTTGGAGCACTAACATGTTATGACCCCAAACACCCCTTTTTTTTTAATCTAGCCTACAAGATCCCACTGCTGGGCAAAGGCCTCCCCCGCAAACACCCCTACTCTGTACTATTTCACGGAAATGAAGACTCGTATTTTTCCGCCGTGTGGTGATCGGTTAAGAATAACATCGCCCCATCTCTTTCCGTGGGTGTCGTGGGAGGCGACTAAGGAAACACAAATGAGACCTGCCTCCTATTAAATCCATCTTTTTGAATATGAGGTTGCGTTCTATGGTCTTATGCGGTGTGGTAGGCTCTGTAAAGGGCCATCTGGTTCGCGACCACCCAGCTACCGAAGTCCGACGCCAAACAGCTTGCTGTGTTCCGTCACTGCATGGGAGTACCAGTGCCTTAGTTGGCATTTTCTTGGTTAACTCGCTCCATCGTCGACCTCATCTATGACCTTAGTCAAGATTGGGGTCAAGAGTTAACCCATCTCATAATAATAAAAAAAAGTATCTACGATCGACGGTCAGCCGATAATTGTCGCTACCTGTCACTGTCATGTGCATACCGTAAGACAGAGATGTACTGACATTCGACGCTTTGAAATTTCGACCGTAGATAGTACAGAGTAGAGCCCTTGGTTCTGGAAACTTTTTTTTATAAAAATCTATTTCAAAATTATTGAAAGTTCCAAATACTATCTGAATACAAAAATATATTTAAATGAAATAAAATAATGTATTTTTATTTCTAAAGTTAAGTCAATAAAATAATGACTAAATTGACAGTAAAAGTAAGAACTAGATTAACCTAAGCAAAAGCAGCCAAGCTAAAAAAAAGAATGATGTCACTAAAATACATTTTTCAGAGGCACCGCGCTGTAACATAAATAAGCTCACGCCCTTGTCCTATTGGGGTGGGCAGAGACCACAGATTTCCACTTGCTACGATCCAAACACATCTCTTTTGCTTCCTCCACAATACATTCTTAATTCGATTCATACATGCTCGTCGGATTCGAAACAGGCGTAGGAAACATAAAAATCTCTTTTAATTTTCTTTCAAGTTCACTTAATGCCCCAAGTTCATTCCAATTTGACTCTTTTTACCAGTAGATAAGAAACATACTTAATTGAGGGAACAGACGTCTTCCTAAAGACTGCAAATTTTATTTTCAAAAACGAATTAATATTTTAATTAAGTTATATTAAAACTACCTATTTTCACATAAACTGTTCTTAATTTAAACATGAGCAACGTAAGGACCGTGACGACTTAGGATTTTTTTTCTTTTCATTTCGTTATCTTTTGCAAAACGTAATTAAATATTATGATTAAAGGCTGCTGTAAATAATTTAAGGTTACGCCTGGTTTTTAATTTAATTAAATGTTGACATAAAGTGTTCATTGCTCGGTTGCTTTTTAGGTAGTGACGGAAATTATCATAAATCCTTATTAATATAGTGATTAGATACTATCTATATAATAACTATATTATAGTGTTAAGTTACCAAATAATCCACATGGTATTTTTAAGAAAAAATACTTTTATCGTGGGAATGTCTTGGGAATATCGTAAAGTTCTTCCTTATTCCTTGCCTAAGTTAAAAAAGAAACCCTTTTTCAGCTTTCTGTGTGTAATGGTTTCTAGGTCTGCATTTTATATGTATGTATGTATGTATGTATTTATTCTTTATTGTACATGAGCATAAGTTACTCAAAACACATTATAAGAAAAAAAACAGTACAAAGGCGGACTTATCCCACAAGGGGATTTCTTCCAGTCAACCTATTGAGTGTTTGAGAGGAAGGAGTAGTCGGCAGCTAGCATTAAATGAAAAAAAATAGTACAATATAATATATTAATATATAAATAATATAGTAAATTAAACATGTACATATATAATACATAAATATATAATATAAGTTTATACATATATATAATAAATAAACAACAAGATGCGAGAAAATACAATGTTAGCTAAGATCTTCAGCATCGAAACCAAAATGCTTTTATATTTTATTTATTCAAAAAAAAAATTAAGTGACTTCAAACCCTCGCCCTCTTATAACCCTCAGAATGTATATTAAATGTGACATCAATGATGCTCTGCCTACCCCGATAGGAACTATAGGCATGAGCATATGTGTGTGAGTTTAAATTAGTTCGCGAAAATTAAGGATGTGATTCAGCCCACCAAACTAAACAATTTTCCCCAAGGAACATAGGTCAAAGTATACAGGGCTTTAGGTAAATCTTTTTCAACCTCTCGGGTGGTTAATCAGTAATCAGTTCATGAAACTGAACAACTTTCCCCCTTGGGTTCCCATACAAACTTCATCAGCATATAGCGCATTTTGTATGGGAGATCAAATTTTTTTTCGTATTTTGACCTATGTTCCATGGGGAAAGTTGTTCAGTTTTATGGACTGATTTAGCAACCGAGAGGTTGAAAGAGATTTACCTAAAACCCATCATTGTGCAATCAGCTCATTTGCCTATCTATGAAAGTCGTTTTTTTTTGTGAGAACTTCATATAGGTTCTTTGAGCAAAGTTGTTCAGTTTCAAGGTGAGAATCACCTTCTTTAGTTACCCTAACTAATTTAATATCACCCAACAAAGCCCATGATTCATATCCATTATTCAACCCTAGAAAAAATATATTTACTAATAAACAACATCCATCAATCTATCATTCACTTACTCCACACTGCATCGTTAGCACAGTTTTTATTATTACCGCAAAATTAATTCTAGAACCAGCTTTATATTATTTTCTTTCACCCACGACATTCAATCTCCTAGACCAGTGGTTCTGAACTGGTGGTCCCTGGAAGCACCTGTAGTGGTCCAGGAAGCTATCCCAAAAGTATTGCATGGAAAGGGACGAGCTTACAGAGACAAAATCACTGTAATGGGCTGGACTCTGACCCTTGAAGTGTTTGGTTATGGCTAGCACTGAACGAAGGATTCAAAAGTTACTAATTAAACAAAAAAAAAACAGAAAATAAATTATACAGGGTGGCCCAGTGGGTAACGTCCAAAAGAAAAAATTACGCGAATTACTCGTAAAAAAGCCCTGTTAAGTGCAATTTTTTTCGTATGTTTCGTAAAGCTGAATATTTTCCGAAGTTTTTAAAAGTTGTTTGAAACCTGCAGGTCCATTTCATTTATTTTTCACCAACTTGAAGTTTTGAAAAGATTTTGCTGAAGTATCAATTTTAACTTTTAAAAATAAATTTAAACCATGTAACATAATGACGAGGGACATCCATTTTTTTAAAGTGGTAGCTGATATGTATCTTATTATCTACTACTAATATTTATTTGAATAATTGTTACCAAAAAGAGAAAAAAAAATCGATGCTGGGTGAAAATTTTCGGAAAAGTCATTAAATGTGTAATAACTTCTAAACTACAAAAAATCGCGGAACATACATGGGGGTGATCTGAATGCCCCTTGGCACGGGGCATCCAAATTTTTCTTTTGGACTTCGCCCGATGGGCCACCCTGTGTATAGCTGAAGAACAACCTTTAATTATTTTACCTCCAGACATTTGGTGGTCCATGACAAGACAGATATTTTATAAAATGGTCCCCCATTACTAAAAGGTTAAGAACCTCTGTCCTAGACCTAGTGGATTCTCAACAAAAACCCTAAAAATAACGTAAACAAGCAAATCAACCTGACTGCGGTCACAGCCATCTGTCTACATACGACATATGGCATGTTTTTTACGACAAAGCGATTTGTTTATATAACTCTCTCTTTCTTTCACACTAGAAAGTGTATATCTCTCCCTTGTTCCCAGTTTTCCTTCAAGGTACAGGGTAATTGAAATCGAACACTGCATGCGGGCTAAGTGAAAGGACTCGCGGTCATAGATTAAAAGATGAAATAAGTTGTCCTGGAACTATTTCTGTTGTTAGTACCTAATCTTCGAAAGAAGAAAAAAGTAAATGCATATCACTACCAATACATGACAGACAGACAAATACTTTATTCATTCATATTTTTCTTTCATTTGTGTCGTAATAGAGAGTAGTCAAAATTATAACCGAGAGGAACGTTTTCTGAGTACTACCCTATCGTCAGTAGAGAAGAAACATTCACATTCAGAAATCTAATATGTAAGTAACTAGTTAATTTGTAACTCGTTCCCGTGGGAATTTCTGGAATGAAGTAAACACATAAACCTTCCTCTTAAGCCACTCCGTCCACTGCTGAAAACCGAATAAAAATACGTTTAGTGAGTTTATCATGTTCAGAAAAACAGATAAACAGACGCGGCGGGTACTTTGTTTTTTAAAATGTATCTGTGTTTAGTAATAGTAAAACTAGTGATTTACAAGCTCATTACAGTAATTTTGAACCTAAGTAACATTTGTACCTTACCATTTTCACAGTAACATGAAGTAGATGATTGATGATTAAATAATTACTTCTATTTTTACCTATGACATTATCACTTTCATTACCATAGCCCTTTTGATTGATATCAGCCTATGTTTTACACGCATTGAGCACAGGGATGGCATCAATACCATACCAGTTTTTTACAACACACCTTCTGAAAATTGCAAATTATTCCATCAAATCCAAGCCGCCGAGATGCCGCGCCCTATTTGGCAGAATACCAGACCATGTTTCCGCTAATTACTCTTCTCCCGCCATAAAGAACGTTGACCTCCTAGAGTTCTTTTGTGGTCCAACGTCATTGAAGGTCTGGCTGATTTTTATGTTCAATAATTGAGTGGTCAGCTTTACTCAGTACTGGTTAAGCCGGCCCTACAATTACATGCCGTTGGAAGTTATTAAAGAGGTACAGAAGCCAGCACATCAAGTTACCCCCAATTCGTTGAAAAACTGTCCTTATCGCAACAGCACAGAGTTCACGCATGGGTAATTGATGTGCGGCCGTCTGTACTTGTCCATTTCTGCTTTACACAGGCAGATTATTGGAACTTTCACCTTCGAAATGGGAATTTCATTTCGATGAGTTACAGCTTCGTCTTTATTATCTGTTATTGGACAAAACGTCAATACATCCACGAAGTATTAATTAAACATATTGTATATTTTGTTGCGTTCAAACTCTACGAAGTAAAAAGTACATATTGCAATGTAATAGGTACTCGAAGATGGTCAAAATATAAAATAGAGAGCTTAGACCTTTATATTATTTGTTGGACTATCCAAATGTTTTTATTACAATATAATAACAAAAATATTCAATATTTTATTAACAAAAAATACTTAAATATAAAAAAAATATTCATTTATTTATTTAGAAAATAATGTCTTAGAAAATGTATGAACTCTTCCAATTGAAATACTCAAGATATTATTAAGTTAAGATAAAACTCTTAAATAAAATAAAAAATAACTTTCGTCATTTATCCTTACTTCCTTACTTAATATTATAAATACGAAAGTAACTCTGTCTGTCTGTCCGTCTTTCACGCCTAAACTACTGAACCGATTTTGATAAAATTTAGTACAGACATAGAACAGAACCTGGGAAAGGACATAGGTTACATTTTATCCCACAGTTGGGCACGATATAACCTCTAGTCCACGCGGACGGAAAGCTAGTCACTTAATTTTTTTAAACGGCTGAACCTTATTAGTACGTTTTGTTAATTATTAATATAATAAACAAAAATTGTCTTAAAAAACATACGAATTGATACAATTAAAATCTGCTTATTGAAATCCTCCAGATATATCGTTTTTGTTTCATATATCCACTCTGAGTTACAAATATCCATTTGTTCGTCATTAGTCAACTTAGCAAAAAGTTAACATTTTTTTAACAGTACTCTTCGCATACAGTCCACTTTGTAAACGGTCCACTTAGCAAACGGTCCACTTCTTAAATAGTCTACTTCTTAAACGGTCTACTTCTTAAATGGTCAACTTTGCATACGGTCCACATCGCAAACTGTCAACTTCAAAATCAAAAGAAAAGCAAAGACGAATAAAAGGTTCGAACGACTTAATCTCAGAAACTACCAATGGGATTGCATACGAGAGCCCAATTATCCATGCTTATTATAGGCTTTAATAACCGAAGCGAAGGGGGCCGCTAGTAATAAATAATTATTGTAGTCTAGGTAGAGAAACTTTAATTACCAGACGTAAGGTTCTAAATATTAATTGATACGTTAAAGGTTATTAAGAACAATAAATGTCATTTTTATTTATTTATTCGTATTAAACTTAAACTCAAACTTAAAAGAGCTGTATCTAGCCTCATAGAAGTTACACTAACATTTAATTTTTCTTTATTTTTGTAATTTATCAAAATTTATATCTTGCTTCCTTCTTCTTCTCAATATAAATTTGTTAATATTTTTTTAAATCAATTTTCTGCATTGATATTTTGCTTCCTTCATCACAATTTGAATAAACTAAAACAATTTTGGCTTTGGTGGAATTCTAATGGAAACCACAAGACCAATTTGTGTATTGTCCGATTGCTAAGTTGACCATTTGCTACGTGAACCGACCGCGAAAGTGACCGATCAAGAAGTTGACCGATCGCGAAGTTGACAGATCATATTTTAGTGGACTTATTGATAAGTTGACTAATGACGAACAAATCCAAATATCATTAATAAAAATATTAGACATAAATCTTTTCAGCATAAAGTACTAATGGATGCCAGTATTCTATAAAATAACTTAGTATGTGTGAATAGCTGTGTCGGCATGCCGTGAATCGATTCGAATAGATTAATCGACGTCCAATCGATTACAATCGGTATGTAAATCATTACATAATCGTTTCACATCCATATCATGTTTCATAGCCTTTCGTTCTTGGTCTTCCTAGGTTACTAAGCACTAGCTTTTCGGCCGCAAATTCATTCTCTTCAGTCAAGTGTGTGGCGAACTTGGCTAACCCTGGTGTCAGAGTTTTCAAACCGCAGAATGGCCTCTTACTTGGTTTGAACGATTAAAGTCAATCAACAACAGCCGGGACCGACGCTTAAAAGGATAATATTGCAGTCATTCTTTATTTTCAACCGACTTCAAAAAAGGAGAAGGTTCTCAATTCGACTGTATTTTTTTTTTGTATATTTGTTACGCGATTACTCCGGCAACTGTTGTCCAATTTTCAAAATTCTTTATTTGTTCGAAAGAGTATACTCCTGAAGAGGTCCCATATAAATTTTATCGAAAATGATTCAGCGCTTTTAAAAAAAATCAACAAAAACAAAATATACTACAAACTAGAACATCATCTAAATAAATGAATGACATTTCTGTTTGTAGTTATTTGCTAATAGGCATTGTAGTCCGCAAAAAACTAGATATCTACTTTGTGCGAACTGTTGTTGGGATTGAAGTCGGTGACTCATACGTTTTTAACGTGGAAAATTATTATTTTTAAAATATTTGCCAAAGTTAACATCACTAATACATAAGTAAACGTACAGCAGCTTTATGTTTTTTGCGTGTTTCTATTTTCATCTTGTGTTTTCTGTTGTTTTCCGAAATAGTATTTAGTACCTCCATGAAGAAGTTCATCACGCAATCTCCTTCGACTTCAACTGGATTTAGGGTCAACTCTGCCTTATCCTCTCCCATTGGCTTGGTTGTTATAGACAAATGTTTATCTACTCATTTTAATCAGACTTACTGCGGTAGAGATTTCTCTCCTTCAGATATTAGCACAGCTAGCACGTACTGTGACAAACTCGCGCGGCACACCACTCAGATGACGGTAAAACTTCACTTTGATTGCACTAGGGTACCCGCAAAGACTTGCTCCCCTCTAGCGTTGTCATTTCGATTTTTTTTGACATTTGTTTTCACGCTCTGTTTAAGCTGCAGATGACTGTATATGTGCTTCAATTTTCTTGGTGTGGTTCGGCAAGTTCGAAATAAGGCACAACTCACAAGTTAATTGATTTTCAAAAGACAAAAAATATGAGTATTGTATTATTATAAACAATGGGGAATGTACAATGTACCTATAACTGATTTTTTTTTTAAAAACGAGACAGACACTTTTTGCCAAGAGATATTAAGAAAATAGAGGCACTTGTTATTATTCTTCAAAACTTATTATGACTCGCTTATTCGTTAAGATTATCCAAAGCTATCGCCGCTGTTTTGTTTGTTTTAGATATTTGTTTCGCTATTTCATTCAGATCGTTGAATTGATGAAATAACATCAAACAGGTATGAAACAGTCTATCGACTAATTTATATGCGCATGGGCAGCTTTTGGCATAACCAGGCCAAACCGAACAAGCCGTAGCTCATCGAATGAATTCACGCCTATCAGCAGTGCCATAAATATAACTTGAGGATAATTACAGGACTGTCGGCATGTAGCGAAGTTCTTTAACTCAACAACAACATTAGAAAGGATTTTTAGAGTGACAAGAAGTCAAGTGGGTGAATCATATGGCCAGTTGACAAATACCCTAAAACCCTTTTTTTTGGTAGTTGGCAGTTTGATCCACATGTCTTCTTTCGCCAGACGTGTATACTTACACGTAACTTTACTTTACTGATTAATACCAAGTGAGTTATAGTTATAGGCTACAAACACTTACAACCGCTTCACTTTTAATATATATTTTTTAAATAATCAAAAAACTTTGTCCTCTTCGCTCGCATTATCATCAGTGAGTTAATACCAATAGTTCTTCCAGTGTTTGGTGAATCAGCTGTTTGCATACGCAATGAGATTTCTCTCTCATGAGAGTATAGACTTCCAAATCAACACAAGGAAAATTAACCCTAATTTGCATACAGATAAGTTTTCATTTCTCTTGTTGAATTTGAACAAGCGTTTTTTTAGCAATTTAAGATCATTTAAACGACATAAATGCCACACTGAGGTTATCCTTGTATAGTGGGTCCCTAGAGACAGACACGAACACCCAAACCCGAAAAAAAACCTGTGCTTTTTACACAAATGTTTGCCCGGACCGGGAATTGAACCCAGAAGCCGTCGATTGAGAGGCAAGCGTAAATAAGAAAAGTGTACGTTCTGTTATTTATCGCAATTAGGCCAATGCGAACAACCGTGACATATCGAATGATTTAACGCATGTTAAGTTAACAATGCCATGAGACGGAGCCATTAATATCTCTATGGCAACAGCTCTGCATTCCATGAAGAATTTGATACTTACAGGGAATTCGCAATAACTTTTGCTTTGTCTACGCTGGCTGTTAGTTGGATTAAAAGTGTCTTGTTTTACTGCCAGTAGTCGAAAAATGAGCTGATACGAAGGTCTCAGTTGATCAATGATTGATCTGGCCGGATCTTCCGTGAAGAAAATATCTAACTAAATTCATGATGGATCTGGACAATGGATCCACTGTGAATATTATAGTGTTGCCAAGGACATACGGACAGGATCAAATCTTGCAAGATGCGCGCGCTCCTGGTTCAAGGATCCAGCACTTTCTTACACTTCCAGATCAAGCCTTGCTTCTTCTTCTTATCGTGTAGGTGTAGTCAAGTGTGTGGCGAACTTGACTTACCCTGGTGTCAGAGTTTTCAAACCGCCAAATGGCCTCTAACTTGGATTTAACGACTGTATAATCAATCTAAAACAGCTGGGACCACCGCCGCTGCCGGCTTAACGTACCCTCCGAACCACGGAAATACTCGTGATAAGTGGCCACCTTATCCGCTTTGCAGGTTGAGTATCCCGGTGACAAGATACGGAAGCCTAACATATCTGAGTCAGCTTTCTGGCTTCGTACCCAAGACAAGGCATCGACAGGCAATTCACAAAGTGCCCAACTAGGAACAAAAGTGGTAAAAGATATTACTAACAACATTACAGAGGCAGTAAACTGGCAATTTAATAATAAAATATACGCTAAGTCATAACTAAACTACCTTTAATCTTTTTCCGGTGCGGTGCCACTAAATTATAAGATAAACCTAATTTAAATTAACAAAACATGATGTTAATTGTATTGTTTGTATTTAATTGAATATTCGTGTTTTAAATTCTTAATCTTCAGTTCTAATTCCTTTTTTCTTGAGTTGGTATGCTAATGCGGGCGAAGAGGACAAAGTTTTTTGATTATTTAAAAAATATATATAAAAAGTGAAGCGGTTGTAAGTGCTTGTAGCCTATAATTCACTGATTGGTATTAATCAATAAAGTCAAGTAAGTTTAAGTATATTCGACAGAGACGGCATTAGGCGATGATCAGTTTATTGAACGAAATGACTTAATATAAAAGAGTCGACAGTGTAAACTGTCTACAGAGTCTACACTCTTTAAAAATTCCCATACAAAGGCACAATATTTCATCGTATGTTCCTTAGGGAAAATTGATTAGTTTCGTATGTTGATTCACATTCTTTATTTTTGCTAACTAATTAAAAGTCAAACATGGTGAGGAAACCTGCACATTCAGGAGACGGAATGTGTAACCATGATCCAATCCGGTCAGGTTCCCGGAGCAGGGTCACAGAAGTCAGATGGCAGTCGCTCCACTATAATGACTTGACCTGCAAAACCCTGAATCATGGTACCCCGAATGACAAACGGGACTAAGCGCTAGGAAGAAGAAGAAGGCTAATTGTATGTGCTTATATATTTATTAATTAATATGTTTGTATTATAAATTTAATATCTCACTTTATCTTGGTACACCCTTGCCCACTTCAACTGCCTCTCCCTCTCACATAGGTTAGCTGGAAGAAAACTCATTGCTTGAGTTAAGCTCGCCGTTGTACATGTCCTTTCTTTGTGTAATTTTTATATGTATTTGTGTGTACAATAAAGAATAAAGAAGGATTTAAAGTCACCTATTATAAATGTTGCCATTCACCAATTGATCCAATCCAAAGCAATTATTTACCCCCGCAATTTTTATTTTAATCCAACTTTCACCTACCAAAGTGGGTCAAGAAATTCTGGGAATGACAGAGTGTCATTTAGGAATACAAGCCCTGCAATTATAGACGTAAAGAGCCACCTGCTGGGTACAAGCACATGCGATACACATGCGACGCTTCCGATGGGGGGAACAGCTCCATTGTATTACGTCAACGATATTACGCAGCGCAGCGTAAGGAAGGCCTCCCACAAGGTGGACCGACGATCTGGTAAAGATTGCGGGAAGCCGGTGGATGCGGGTGGCGCAGGACCGATCGAGGTGGAGATCCCTGGGGGAGGCCTATGTCCAGCAGTGGACGTCTTGCGGGTGACATGATGATGATGACTGATATTATTACGCGATGCTTCTTCTAACTAATGCTTTGATTTTCCACTGTCAGCAGGGTCACACATTAAAGGCCCCATTAAAAGTTTACCTTGTTTGTGGTTTCCTTGGGACACTAACAAAGATAGACGCAAATATAACCACAGTCGATGATAAACGTCTTTTTAACCATCGACAAAAAATTAGGGGTATTATAAGTTTGACGTGTGTACCTGTGTATCTGTGTGTCTGGCTGTGGTATTATAGCTCCAATACAATTGGACCCATTTTTTTGAAAGTTGACGTAATCGAGATGGTTCTTAGCTGTGTTTAATCAAAATTGGTTCAGTCGTTTTAAAGTTATACACGATAAATGTCAGGGGTAATATTTTTTTAATTATAGAGTTATCTATACTATCTATACTAATATTATAAAGAGGAAAGATTTGATTTTTTGATTGTTTGTTTGCATCGAATAGGCTCCGAAACTACTGGACCGATTTGAAAAACTCTTTCACCATTAGAAAGCTACATTATCCCCGATGGACATAGGCTACATAATTTTCCCGAATTCCACGGCAACGAAGTCCCGAGCGGAATGCTAGTGTATTAGATTTATGTTCACTGTTCATGAATAAAGAAACTAAACTAGAGTTATTCTTTGTTAGTATTAAGTTGCCGTAAATATTGAAACTGCAACTGTCTTAACGGTTCATTTTCGGATAGAACAACAATGGAAACAAACCGGCACATCTTTTCGGTGACAATTCTTCTAAAATACTCTCGCGACCCCACGGGTGGCTTAGATACTCAATTAATTATTACATGATTACAATACTCTTCGAATAGGTCGCTTCTCATATCTTTACACTGACCGCCAAATTACACATGCCGTCGCCAAACATAGTTTTGATAATAATTTTAAAAGGATTTGCGAAAGTCCGGCCGCAAATTGAGTTGGTTTTATCAAAGTTTTTAATACCGATTATCACATTGATGGGCTTAATATTTCTAATCGTAAAGAAAACAAATTTATTTTTACAGTTGCGTAACAACTTTTTTGATCTGATATCTTTGAAGATTTTTTTTTGCGACTGCATATTTAATTTTGCAAAGCTCAAGACATTAATTTAGGGTTGTCGAAGTTGTCAAACAAGTTATTTGTCACTTTGTCGGTATGTCTGACATGAATATTTTTAGCGCTTAATTTAATTCGGAATTTATGAAGTTTCTAAATATTTAGACTTAAGAATCTTTAATCTTTTTAAAATGTTTCTTTTTTTATAAGTTCGTCACTAGATATTTCAAAACAGATTTTTATCTCGAACTTCTTAAGTTATAAATGGCAGTGTTATATTAAGTAAGACGTTTGCACAAAATTAATAATAAAAAAATTCGAATACGTAGACGTACCTAGATTAAATTTAAAACTGAGTTTTGATCGGTTGAGATTTTCGCGCAGCATGTTGCTGCACGTTATCTATTAGATAATTTTTTGGAAAGAGTAATAAAAATCCACCCAAATATCCACTCACAAAACTTTTTAAGACAGCAAGATACATTTTAAAACGTGCTAATTGTTTATTTTTTTGGAGACTTGAAAAGAAAAAAAAGAGATTTTATTTTGTTTACTTTGGAACTGAAGTTAGCACGACTGTATTACCTAATAACATAAGGTAAATAGCCATAGCTTATTCTGAGAAATGACAAAAATCACGTGATTTTATTTGGTAATCACATGTCACAGAATCTAAGTCAAAAAGATTCCAATTCATAGAACATGCAAGTGTTACTTAAAATGTGTCAATTACTGAATTACAAGGTGGACCGACGATATAGTAAAGATTGCGAGAAGCCGCTGGATGCGGGTGGCGCAGGACCGATCGAGATGGAGATCCCTGGGGGAGGCCTATGTCCAGCAGTGGACGTCTTGTGGCTGATATAATAATGATTACTGAATTAATTACATTTGATCTTTATACTGTATGTCTGTTTGCAAAGGTGCAATCCTCCATTGAGAATAAAGACAAAGGATGGCAAACACCTTGGCCCTCATTAGTTTATTCCAAATATATGAAGATTATTTCTTCTAAACATTAATTAAATGGTTCTTCCTGAAATTAGCATTGTGAAAATGTCAAGGGAAATAAAAATTTATTGTTATTTAATTCATTTTACCTACATGCTAATTTTAAATAATACGCGATTGTGCGTAGATTTTTAAATGGCTAAAATATTCATACGTGTGACACTTTAAATGGATCAGATTTATTATCAGGCGAGCCCCCTTAGTAGCTGACTTGATTTTATTATCGTTAAATAAATATATCGTGAATTTTAATGAGTCTAAAAATATTAATGTATAGGTAGAATTGCGTAGTTCTTTTTTTTTCATTTGACGTTATGACATTTTTCGTCTGTCTGCCGTGACACTTAACATTAAGCAAGGTAGTTCTTTGGCAGTCTAATTGCCTATACCACTGCTGCAATGCGTAAACGTCTAACTCAATAAACTTTTAAGAAAAAATACCTCTGGCTATACTACTGCAGACTGGTTGACGATCGCACTGACTTCCCATATTCCTTGCAAAATCACTTTTTTCGTAATGAGTAAACGCCACACTCTATCCTCCGCTAGTGGTTTGACCTCTCGATATGACACGACCTCAACCTTGTCTTTTATTTCCTCGAAATAGCTCTGCGGTGATAGTCCAGTTGGTAATGAGCCAGACTTGTAATCCGAAGTTCGTGGGTTCAAATCCTGGTGCGGGCCTGTACCACTGAATTCGTCTTTTCGGATTTATGTACGGATTTCTAATTATCACTTGCTTGACGGTGAGGGAAAACATCGTGATGAAACCCGTCTGTCCAAGAAAATTCATTTTCGAAAGACGAGCGGTCCACCAACCCGCATTGGGCCAGCGTGGTGGACTATGGCCTAAATCCCTTTCGTGTTTCGAAGGGAGGCCCTTGCCCCTCGGTGGGGACGTATATGGGCTGATAAGAGCTCTGCCTAGGTCTACCCCTACCTCTCTATCTGCGGTTTTTTTTTTTTGAAAGCAGACGTAATGTGGTTCTTAATTAAATTTGATTAAAATTATTTCAGCCGTTTAAGAGTTATAAGTAAGAAGTCGAATGTCAAGGGTCATACATTTTTTTTTAAATTTTAGAGATATCTTCACTTTTTTCAGTTATTGAGCTATGTATGTCGCTCTTATTGCCTATTTGGCCGGTTTGGTCAAGTGGTAGTGACGCTGCCTCTTGATCGGCGGGTCCTGGGTTCGATCCCCAGTCGGGGCAAACATTTGTGTAAAAAGCAGATCTTTGATCTCGGGTCATGGGTGTTTGTGTTTGTCTTTATGTGTGTTCCAAGGGACCCACGCACGACACAAGGGAAAACCTTAGTGTGGGCCTTTGAGTGTGTAGCGTTTATTTATTTATTTATTTCAAAAAGTTATAATTATAATACTCACTAGTCAGTCACATATGTTTCTAGTACGTAAAACTAAGCTAACCACAAAAACCGCCTGAAAAGTCAATGACTAGATAATCGTCCATCATTTTCTTAGGAATATGTTGAATGACAACTCATTAATTATCTCCCACCTAGATTTGACAGCGGTAGGACATGTGTGATATGATAGAACAGATAAAAAAGTAAAAAAGTTAACACATTGTCACAATTTGTAGACGTCTATCTATTATAGTTGTTGTCATGTTGGTCCGTGAACTATACAGGGTATAAGGGACAGCTTAGAAAATTGGGGAAAAAAATAGTGGAATCTAGTTTTAATTTCATTCTGAATTTTATTTAGTATCTAAATATTTAGACTTAAGAATTTTGTAAAAATTTTTCTTTTTTTTAAGTTCGGAATGGTGGAGTCTAAGCTGTCAAACAGACAGCATCGTAATCGGTCCATTCTTTAAGGAGCTACGATGCCACAGACAGACACACAGATACACAGATTTCAGATACACAGATTACAGATACACACTTCAAACTTATAACACCCCACTTTTTTGTGGGGGTTACAAAAGTTTGCATCAGCATCGCCCATACGTGTCGATGATTGGCTACAAGTATTATTTTTTCACAGGAAACGACATTTTTTTTACCAGCCCATATATGTCCCCACCGAGGGGCACGGGCCTCCCTTCGAAATACGAAATTGTCCACCACGCTGGCCCAATGCGGGTTGGTGGATCGCTCGTCTTCGAAAATGAATTTTCTTGGACGAGCGGGTTTCATCACAATGTTTTCCTTCACCGTTGAGCAAGTGATAATTAGAAATCCGTACATAAATCCGAAAAGACGAATTTAGTGGTACAGGCCCGCACCAGGATTTGAACCCGCGACCTTCGGATTACAAGTATGGCTCATTACCAACTGGGCTATCACCGCTGTGTTATTTACCTACTTTGGCGAAACGTAATGTTCCGTAAAAGGCCGCCGCCGTGTCACTGTCAGAATGCATTGTACATTGCTGGTTTTCGTGTTATACACTGCAATGCTTGTTTGTTATTGCAAAATGGAGTATATTCGAAAAAATAATGGAGTTTATTTGACGGCCGGTTTGGTCGAGTGGTAGTGACGCTGCCTCTTGATCGGCGGGTCCTGGGTTCGATCCCCAGTCGGGGCAAACATTTGTGTAAAAAGCAGACGTTTGTTCTCGGGTCATGGGTGTTTGTGTTTGTCTTTTTGTGTTTTCCAAGAGACCCACGACACAAGGGAGAACCTTAGTGTGGGCATTTGAGTGTGTAGCATTTAAAAAAAACTATTTATTTTTAAAGCGTAAAATATTAAAAAGTATTAAAACAATTTTAACATTTTTATTTAAAAAATCCATTGGAAAATCATTTAGAATGATGGTCTCAATAAATTCAGGGTTCCAATTTTTGCTAAGTTGTCCCTTGCACCTATTTTACTAAAACGATTAAGATGTGACTTTCACTACGATAAGAACAAGTTTTGTGGGAACCAAGTGCACAACTTAAACCTTAAATGACATTTAAGACGTTAAAATTCCTTACTCTCTGTGATTTGATCAGATTTTAGCCTATCTGTTTAATTTATTGTGCTTTTTGAAGTTTTCTCTTTTTCAACTCAATTTCTGTTGAGAAGTAAGTCGTGTTCATTGTGTCAGCTTTTTTTTACTAAAGACTTGCGACCCACCCCGGATTCGCCGCAGAATTTTCCCATGTTTCAACTTGGTTCATTGGAGAAAACCGCGTGATAATTCGGTCGTTTTTGAGTATATCGCGCGTACAAACAGACATACGCAACGGAGGACTTTGTTTAAATATGTAGCACAGAATAAATAATAGTACTAACGTTATATAGTAGATAGATAGATAGATAGATAAACACTTCAATCATTAAACAGTGCAAATAATACAATACGACGTAAGTAGTAAGTAGTGACGTCAGTACATTATTTTCTTGTATTGTAAATAAATTAAAATCACTTTTTTGTTGATCTTATGCTCTGTCTACCCTATTTGATGTTATTGCGCCACCCTTTAATGTATTTCCGATTTTTCTAATTCTATAACACCATTCTTCAAGTCTCAATCGTTTTATTTCGCATTAGCACTAAAATAAAATAATAACGCTATAAAATTCAATTAAAAATATTGTTTGAGCCCCGACAGTCATCGCTGATTAATTTTAAACGGATAAACAAATTTTAATTAAATATAACTAAAAAAAATCATCAAAATCCGTCCATCCGTTTAGGAGCTACAATGCCACAAACATGTACACTCAAGAGCACGTCAAGCTTGACACTTTGGACTTTGAACCGGCCCTGCATTGTATGGCGCGCAGTATTAATCAGAGCTCAGCTTAAACTGGTAGTGTAAAGCGTGACCTGCTCTTGACTGTACACTGACGGCACTGACACAGATTACACTTATAACACCTCTTTTTCTGTCGGGGATTAAAAAAGAAGGTAACGAAGCTCTAGACTTGTTCTTATTTGAAACATTAGTTGCAAATATGGCCAGGGCTAGACACTAGTTAATTCAAAATTAATCATCTTTATATCATCAGGTGCTTAGACTACAGTACGCAAAAGCAGTTTTTTTACCTCACTAGTTCAATGGCCGTCAATTTTTTTTTCTTTTTTTTTCATATCTCGAAACACGTTTTATCCTTTGACATGGATAATTTATCACTATGATGCCAAATTCATGTAATTTAATCTTGTGTGTTTAAAAATAATTACAATAATTTAAGTTGGGTATACATTATGTATGAATTTAGGCTCGTTAATGTTAAAAAGTTAACATTAGGGTTTTTTGCTCATGTGTTAGTAATTTTGAAAGTACTTTGGTACTCATAAAACTTTGTGCTTCTAATTTAATGTCTTGTGTTTCATTTTTTATGTAATAAAAAACTGTGTACTCCCTGTGTTTTTGTGTGTAAACTGTGTTTTGGTGTACTCCCTCCCGGAGGAAATTAGAAGGTCCCCCAGCCGTAACTCCTTCAAACACAGAGTACGGTGTCACTTTTTGAAGCTGTTATATGATTCAAGCTGACTTTTTCATTCTTATATTATGTATTTATATATCTATTATAGTTATGTATATTCATATTGTATGTATGTATATTTATTATAATTACTTTATGTAAGTGCAAGTATGCATTTGATTATATATTTAGTAGGTATTACAGTTATTTTCCTTTGTTCATGTAGTTTCATAGTTATTAAAGTAATTTCTTATATTTGTGATATGCACCTACCACGTACATCTCCCAATCACCCTAAGGTAGACTGGTAGATAATGCCATTAGGCATTAAGTCCGCCCATGTACTTTAGTGCATTAAGTTAAATAAATAAAATAAATAAATAAATCTGTTTCCGCTATCAGTATTAGGCTGTATTTTTTTTCCTAGACATGAATCCCTCTTACCGAGTACAATTCGATCCCTACTGATGCCAAGGACTTACAAATGACTCGTATTCTGTGTTGTGTACATTATTAGTTGCACACTTACCGATGCTCTTGAAGAATGACTCTAAGATTGCAAATTTTGTATCAGCCCCGACATTCGATTGCATTTTAAAAGCTTATAACTTTTAAACGGCTGAACCAATTTTGATCAAATGTAGCTAAGAACCATCTCGATTACGTCGGAACCAGGGCTAGACATAGGAAATTCAGCCCGGACTATGACACGGCACAGCAGCGCATATAAACAGAGACAAATCTATACTAATATTATAAAGCTGAAGAGTTTGTTTGTTTGTTTGTTTGTTTGTTTGTTTGTTTGTTTTAACGCGCTTATCTCCGAAACTACTGGTTCGAATTGAATAATTCTTTTTGTGTTGGATAGTCCAGTTATCGAGGAAGGCTATAGGCTATATAACATCACGCTACGACCAATAGGAGCAAAGATATAGTGGTAAATGTGTAAAAAACGGGAGAAATTATTTCATGCGGGAACTCGACCATTCCGAAAATCCCGCAAGAACGGGAACTATGTGGGAAGAACCAAAAATCTGCCGGAAGTCACTATTCCACGCGGACGAAGTCGCAGGCAAAAGCTAGTTTGTAATAATTTGATATAGGGTTCCATAAAAGCTATTTGGTTGGTGTTCCATTAACTCAAAAGTTTAGGAACTCAGGCATTCCAATCCGCATTCGTAAAATGCCTCCACGAAACACAGAACAATTCATTACTAAGAATTCCTTTCGCTTGCATCTTAATTATCGATTAAAAGTACTCTTATACATGCAGAACAGGTAGAAAATCGATTTCCTTGTTTACGATCGATCGATGCCAAAGTTGGGGTTACCGACATATTTGTTCCGTATTACGGAGTCAAAGAATTTTAATTCTACTAGTTTTTGTGTTCCTATGTCGAATATGTATGCATTTTGCTTTCTAAAAAACTATTAACGAGAGGCTATTATTAAGAAATAAAAACATATAAATATATATATATACATATAATATATATATTATAGTCACACTACCAAACCTGTACCCTGTAACCCCCAACAAAAATAGGGGTGTTATAAGTTTGACTGTATAGGTATGTCTGTGTATATGTATGTATGGTGTATCTGTGTGTCTGTCTATGGCATCGTAGCTCCTAAACGAATGGACTGATTTCGTAGCGATTTTTATGTTTAAAGTCGTGTGTAATCGAGATGGTTCTTATTTATACTTATTATTTATACTTTATTGTACACAAACATTTTACAAAATTTTTTTTCTTAGCTATACTTCATCAAAATTGGCTTAGCCGTTTTCAAGTTATAAGCAATCGAATGTCGGAGGTGAAAATTTTATTTTTTTGGTTTTTCTGAAGAGGTGACAGACTCTACTACTGTCTAACCATCAGTACAAAGTACACCGTTATCTTCGTTCAGTCATGATACTTCCGAATGACTCCAGTACTCAGCAATATCAATACAACACCGAAATTGACTTCCAAATTGGTACACAATGAATAAATTCGCGAACGGAAATCCTTTTCAAGTTTTTCTCACAGTAATTAGCGAATGCATGTGTCCTCAGATACGGCTGCGAGTGTCTCATTGATTAGGCAGGAAACCATTCATTAAGGATCCTGAATGACTGCGTGTCCTTTAAGTCTTGTCCTTGAGTTTGCTGAATGAAAGACGTAATCTATAATGAACTGTGCCTTACTGGTTGATTCACTCAGTACATTTTATTATTTTTGTCTAAGAGTGAAATTTTGAACATGTTTTTTTTTTTATTTTTAAATTTTAATTTTGATCGTGTGGTGATCGGTTGAGAAAAGCACAATCCCATTTCTTTCCGTGGGTGTCGTAAGAGGCGACTTAGGAAACACAAATGAGACCTGTCTCCTATTAATCCACCCTAGGCAACGACACCTCAATTTGTTCTGAATCTGAGTTGGCGTCCTATGGTCTCATGCGGTGTGGTAGGCTCTGTAAGGGGCCGTCTGGTTCGCGACCATTTCTACCGAAGTCCGACGCCAAAAAGCTTGCTGTGTTCCGTCGGTGCGTGGGAGTACCAGTGTCTTTATAGGCATTTTCTGGATTAACTCGCTCCATCGTCGACCTCATCTTTGACCTTTATGGTCAAGATTGAGGTCAAGAGTTAACCCATCTTATAATAAAAAAATTAAGATGGAGTTTCTCTGCGCGATCGAATCAGAAATGAGGAAATCCGCGGGAGAACAAAGGTCACCGACATAGCCCAATTCGTAGGACTGATGGCCGCTGGGGCAGAAAAGTCCTCGAGTGGCGACCACGTACCGGAAGGCGCAGCGTAGGAAAGCCTCCCACAAGGTGGACCGACGATCTGGTAAAGATTGCGGTTTGCCGTTGGATGCGGGTGGTGCAGGACCGATCGAGGTGGAGATCCCTGGGGAAGACCTATGTCCAGCAGTGGACGTCTTGCAGCTGACATGATGATGATGATGATAGTAAAAAAATTAAAAGAACATATTATTTTATATCTAAAAATGAAAGAAAAACTTAGAATGTGCCAACTGCCAACTCTTCCACATTGTAAAAGTCAGTACTAAGGAAAGAAAGAAAGACGCTTCACACTCAAAGGCCCACATTAAGGTTTTCCCTTGTGTCGTGGGTCCCTTGGAACACACAAAGACAGACACAAACACCCATGACCCGAGAACAAACATCTGCTTTTTACACAAATATTTGCCCCGACTGGGAATCGAACCCAGGACCCGCCGATCGAGAGGCAGCGTCACTCCCACTCGACCAAACCGGCCGTCAAAGGACGCGAGGGTTTTGCTATATTGTGGGCGAAAGGCTGACTACTTCTAACTACTATACATCATGTTTCATCTAATCACCCTCAGAGTTTATGTCAAACGTGGCATCTAGTGGCTCTGAACCACTGATGCTCTGCCTACCCCGTATGGGATTACAGGCGTGAGCGTATGTATGTTGTCTATTGGGTGAATTTAAATGAGAGAAAATTAACGATGTGAATTAGCCCACTAAACTGAACTTTCCCGAGGGAACCTTGTAATTTTACGATATCTACAATATCTATCTATACTGGGTGAAAAAAAACCTCCTAGCTATATTCAAAATCCTGAACCAGTATCACTCAAAAAACTCATTTATGAAAAAAAAAAATTTTTTTATTTTTTCCATGGGAATAATTCATTTTTTGCCTAAACGTAGACATTACTCCTACACCAGGCTCGCGAGGGGTGCGGGTAGCGATCGGGGGGTGCGCCCGAGTGGTGTCTACGTTTAGAAAAAAAAAATCCCCACCCCCCCCAAAAAAAAATAATAAAAAATAAAAAGTGTTCTGTAAGTGATACTGGTTCAGGATTTTCAATAAAGCTAGGAGGTTCTTTTTCAACCTGTATATCTGTTCATACCTTTATATATGTTAAAGGATATTTACCATGATGAGAGGGACAAAAAATATCTAAAAGTGACAAATCGTTTAAAATCGTTAACACTTTAAATATTGCCCAAAATACTCCATCTGTGTCACCGCGCACCGCCGCAAACACGTAATGGGATCCTTGTTAGATAGATAGATAATACGTTTATTGAATGACCAGCAAGTTAAAATAAATACACAAACACAGTACTATGAAAATCCATTGCAGAACAAGCGTAGTAGGTCGTAAGTGATCTTGAAAATGGAACATGGAACGTTTTGCTATAAACAATGCATTTTGGGAGTCTACCCGTGACCACGGCGCGTGCATCCGCGTCGAAACGTCGGGAATAGGTAATAAAATAAATAAATATACGCGAATTTAGACCCGTTAATTAAGACGTAATTAAATTCTGTAATTATGTGTTCAAATCGCGGAAGTTTAAAGTGTTATAATATAATGCATTTTGAATTGCAAATGCCATCTTTCAGAGCCTCTTTGCACAGCCGAAAATCTTAGTTGCTGAGAATGATGATGTTAATCAGTTTGCAAAATACAAGGATGTGAATCAGCTCATTAAACTAAAGTTTCCCTAATAATAATAATAATAATAATAATAACGTAACTATAAGAAACATATAAGCAAAGATCTACACTATCCATCAGACCATTGCAGACACTGCAAAAGCGCTCCAGAAACAATTCAGCACATCACTGGCGCATGCAAAGCCATCGTACAAACCGACTACAAACACAGGCATGATCGGGTGGCATCTATAATTCATCAGTTTTTAGCACATTCTCTTAAATTTATACCCAAGAAATTACCTTATTACAAATATAAACCTTCTTTAGTACATGAAAATAGACATCATAAACTGTATTGGGACAGAACACTCCTCACCGATAGAACCATCCATTACAATAGACCCGATATAACTTGGCACGACAAAGACTCCAACACGTTATACTTGATTGACATAGCCATTCCAAATACTCATAATGTTCAAAGTACAATAACCGAAAAACTTTCAAAATATAGAGACTTGGCAATAGAACTACAAAAGCAGTGGCGAGCTCAAACTGTACACATCATTCCAATTGTCCTATCAACAACTGGCATAATCCCTAAAACACTTGCCAACAGTTTAAATTTGCTTAAAATACCACTTAATGTAATATATACCCTGCAGAAAGCCACTATCCTAAACACTTGCCGCATTACTCGAAAATTTTTAACATCATCTACAGTTTCACAAGACCCCGTATAGGTATCCTTTCTACATCCTAGCACGCTTGACTACGGTCCGCATGTTAGGTTTACCCCCTTAAAGGGAGAAGAAAAGAAAAGATAAGAATAATAATAATAATAAAATCATTTATTTTTAGGCAACTAGGCCCATAGATAAATACCTTACAGACTAACATACATATAAAATATTATTCAACAAAATTAAAACTTAATTAACACTATTTCCCGGGTGTTTTTCCGGGGGTGTCTATAACCGGGAATCTCCCTCGAAAACGGCGGAACACCACGCCCTCCGGCCAAAAGCTCTCCTTCATGACGGTCTCCAGCATGAACGTCGGGAACCGCAGCACAAATGCTTTGAAACTAGCATGGTGATGCGATTCCAACGGTTTCACTCTCTGGAGGCACATAAGGAACATAGATCGATTTATAGGAAAAAAAATTTCGCATCCAAACAACTTGTGCGATTACAAATGATTTGATTTGTATAGGGAGCAGATTTAAAAAAAAAATATATATTAGTACAGTCAACAGCACGTCAGGTTACCACAAACTGTCAAATTACCCCAATGGATACTAAACTCTAATGCTTGGAAATAAAATTGAAAATCGATTGAAGAAATTTTACAGTTTTGGATAGCATGATGTGCTGTTGCCCCGGTACATTGGAGAAAGCTGTTCAGTTTTATGGGTAAAATCACTCTCTTAAGTTTAGCTAACTAATTTAGAGTCACTTCATATTTAGTCCTTCAATTGAACTTTAACTATCGAAAATTAAGAATGCAATCAGCCCGCTAAACTGAATAACTTTCCCTTTGCTGTTTAGGGGCGAAACCAGAATTTTTTTTTATTACCTACATATCTTCATGTTACTTATACAGGGTGAAATTTATTTTATTTTTTATTTATCTTAGGTCTTAGGCCTTAGATAACGCCAAGTCAGTTTTCCAGCTGTAAAATTAATAATGGCTCGTAATTTTAGATATTTTTTTATTATTTTTGTACTTAACTTCTTCGAGTTCATAAACAGACCCGTATTTTTGTTTTTTATCATTTTACCATGATATAAGACGTCACTTAGCTAACCAGCATGCAAACTGCTCAATCGGTTGAGGGTAACTTGCAAATCAGCTGCAAGATTTAATCGGAACAAATATACTAACATACATTGCAAGTTAATAAAAAGTTTTGAATAACTCTAAAATTTAAAATTTTGATTGAGGTAACCCCCGAAATTTATTGCGTATAACTTTTAAACGGCTTATTCGATTTTGATAAAACACAGCTAAAAACCATCTCGATCGTGTCAGCTTTGAAACAAAAAAACTATATCGAAATCGGTCCATTCGTTTAAGAGCTACGATGCCACATTCTGTCCGTGATACACACGTCAAATTTATAACACCGACACACACGTCAAACTTATAACACCCCTCTTATTGTCGCGGGTTAAAAAATAACTGCTTGGAGTTAGCACAGGAGTAAATTCAGGAAATTGTTTGCGAATGCCAAAGAGGATATAATAAGCCAAAAAAATCAAAGTTTTTTCTGCTTTTTCTTCTTCTTACGTTTTCTCATTCGCAAAGCAGGTGTAGACAATTTTTTTTAGGATTTTTATTAAGATTAATATAATAATTCATCACTTTTTGTGACACCCTGTATAGCTAACACGTCATATTCCCATTACAACGTTGATTCAACGTAATAATAAATCAATAACCGCTAAGTAAAAGCTTCAAATAAAAACTTGAGCTTAATAGATGAGTGTCCGGGCCGAGGCGTGGTTTAAAAAAAAAGATAAAAAAACATAAGCAACAGGTGTAAGGCCGATGACCTCGGTTACATCATGGTAGAAAAACTATAGCGTTGGTGGGATTCGGTCGATGAATTTTCATACATACTTCGAAGTTAAGACATACAGGAGGTATTTTTCTGAATCTGAGGCGTCGTCCTATGGTCTCACTCATGCGGTGTGGTAAGCTCCGTAAAGGGCCGTCTGGTTCGCGACCACTCTCCTACCGAAGTCCGACGCAAAACAGCTTGCTGTGTTCCGTCGGTGCGTAGGAGTACTAGTGCCTTTATAGGCATTTTCTGGGTTAACTCGCTTCATCGTCGACCTCATCTTTGACTTTTATGGTCAAAATTGAGGTCAACAGTTAACCCATCTTATAATAAAAAATAATAATAAAAAAACCTATACACTAGACTACTCGTAGCCCAGTGGCGCGCACTGATCTCAACCGATCAGTGAGGTTTAAAAGCAACGTACATAGAGGCAGGGTACCTGATGGGTGACCAAAGTGGCAATTTATCACGAGCGTTTCCACGCTTCGGAGGGCACGTTAAGTTGTCGGTCCCGGCTGTTGTCGATTGACTACAGTCGTTAAAACCAAGTCAGAGGCCATTGTGCGGTTTGAAAACTCTGACACCAGTTTTAGTCAAGTTCGCCACACACTTGACTACACCTACACGATAAGAAGAAAAAGACTAGACTACTAGACATAGGGACAGGTTAGCAAAAACTGAAACCCCTAACTCAGACCATCATTCTGAATGATTTTCAAGTAGTATTGCCTCAAAAATTTAAGGCAATAATTTTTTCTAAAGGTAATTTAGAAAAATTTTGTAATAAATCCACGTCAAAAACGTAAGAGTCACCGACTTCAATCCCAAAAAGAAAATTTTTTCGAGAGTTTCCTTCAATTTTTTCAGGATTCCACCATCAGAGCCTGGTATCCTTACCATGGGACCACCCTTGGGATACTCCCTTTCCAACAAAAAAAAGAATAATCAAAATCGGTTCATAAACGCCGAAGTTATCCGCGGACATACATAAAAAAATAAAAATAAAAATACGGTCGAATTGAGAAACCTCCTCCTTTTTTTGAAGTCGGTTAAAAAGGGCTATTAAAGAATTTCTGATTATCTGTTAGACAAGCACCCATTGGAATAAATTGCTCAGCTCCAGAGTTATTCAGATATTATATCAATTTAAATTAGAAATAAGGAAATATATGTATATGATTGACTTAAATATAGCGTTCCTCGAAGTTCTTGCCTATTCTTCTCCTGAGAAAGACTGCACCTTTGCGAAAAGGCGCAGTTCAAGCAACATTTTGTATCTTCTATGAAATAAAGCTATTTTTGATTTTTATTTTATTTTGAGTGGAATTTCCCTAAGAAAAATGTTCAGGTTTTTTTTTAAATTGTTAACAATTTCTGCTTCAAAATTAAACTATTTAATTAAACGTTATCCATTTTGTAATAAAAAACAATGATAACAGCGGCGTAAAACACGAAAACCAGCAATGTACAGAGGCTAGCGCATCAGGTTACTCCATTTTCATTGTAAAACCGCTCTTATAACAACAGCACAGAGTGTACGCTTGTGGTAACCTAATGTGTGGCCATCCGTTCATCGTATTCTCAGAGGGTTTCAGTTTTGGCTTAGCTGTCCGTTACACCCTGTAGGATAGATCAACACGGTCTAGGGATATTGCACTATTTTTCATTCAAAAGCGGTCTGTTTGAGAAGCTACAAAAGCATACTCGAGATACACGGCGCGCTATAATTTTCAGACGAGCAAGTGCTAAATCTGAATTTTCAATTCCAATCAATAAATTTTGTTTTTGACGAAAATGAAAAAAAAAATTACGTGAATTGGACCATTTTCATACAAAAAGCAGGCAAAAGGTGTATTTTCGTTTTCGTTTCCGTCACGTTTTCACAAATTTCAAGTAAAACAAAATTTATTGACTAAAATTAAAAATTCAGGTTAAGCACTTGCCCGTCTAAAAATTATAGCCCTCTATGTATCTCGAGTATGCTTAAAGAGCTTCTCAAACAGACCTCTTTTGTATGAAAAATCGTGCAATATCCCTGGACCGTGTTGATGTATGTAGTTATGTCTAGTTTGTCTATCCTTTTTCATAAGAGGTATTAATTTTAATGATAGAGTCAGGTTCACAAAGCTCAAACGTATTTTTTGTGTTATTGCGACCAAATTTAATGAATGGGTAACACGATACGGTGTAATTAACGTGTTTTAGTTTAAGAAGCATATCATTTTAATTATATTGGACCGTGAGTAAACACTGCTTTTAGGGATCTGGGCCTTAAATGTGTAATTCTACTATTTTATGAGGGAAAATGTTTCTCTTGTTAACCCGCAACAAAAAAATGGGGCGTTATAAATTTGACGTGTTGTGGACCTGTGTAGTGTGTCTGTCTGTGACATCGAAGCTCCAAAACAAATTTGGAGCTACAATGCCATATCAAATATAACTAAGAACCATCTCTATTACGTCAGCTTTCAAACAAAAATAACAGCATCGAAATCGGTTCATTCGTTCTTCTTAACGTGTTGATCTAGGCTAAATCTTTGTGGATTCGTTTAGGAGCTACGATGCCACAGACAGACAAACATATACACTTGTCAAACTTATAAAAACCCTCTTTTTTGTCGGGGTTTATAAAAAGGTTTTTTAAATACTTCAAAAATTTCCAAAATAAGTTATAATTTTTGTGTTAAGGAACCCTTGGTTCCCGAATATGTCTCGCAGCTAGCCAGTTTAATTAATTTTATAACGAAGACAGTTTCGAAAGGTCGAAATTCTTCGTTTAACACTTAGGGGACTTTTAAACTTTATGGACGAGCGTTAAAATGAGTTTAAAACAATTAGTTTGAATTCAAGTTTCCATAGAAACATTATGAGACTAGTTTTATCTTTAAAGACGTTATAAAACTTGTTAACAAACATTATAAATCTAAAATCAATAATTTTGTATCACCCCGACATTTGATTGCGTGTAACTTTTAGACGGCTGAACCAATTTTGATCAAATAAAGATTTAAAGGCTCGTTCCAGCAAAATTCCAGGCAACCTGAAATCCAGGAATTTTGAATATTTAATGTTAACATATTCAGAATAATCGAAAGTACCCTAAACTGTGGTTTACTATTAAAAGTAGCGTCCTGGCATCATTCTAAGTTCATCCTAACTTTTTCATAGCAAATACTAGTTTTCCCAGGTGTTTTTGACACTGGAAAGTAAATCTGAAGTCTTGTATGTCTTGTCCGTAAAAACAGCGATGGAATGAAAAAGAAAATTTCGTTATTTGTAACTACTGCAGGCCCCCTCCTGGAATTTCCTTTTTTTCCAGGATATCTCGGCTATCCCACCTGGGAGGTTTTGGGATATCCCACCTAGGAGATTGTCCGAACACATCCCAAAAGGTCCCGCTCAGTAATTATCAATGTCTAGGTTGTTTGTGAATGTCTTCCAAGGACCCAAGAATATGTGTTCCAAGAGACCCAAGACACAAAGGATAACTTTAGTGTGGGCCTTTGAGTGTGTAGCGTTTATTTATTTACATTTATAATGGCCACCTACACACATCAAACAGACCGACGGGTAGTCGTTTCGTCGTAGTTTAACCATTTTAAAAACTTTAACCCATTTCAACCCACTTCAAGTTTGTAAGCACCAAGTCTTAAGATCTTGAAGATTCTGTCGGACGGACTTAGGAGTTCAGTTTTATGCGTTTTTAAGTGGCTATTATGGATACAGAAGGGCAAAGTTAATGTCCCTATGTCGAAACACTAGAGCCGCCTCTTAAAGAATTGTGCTTTGTTTAGATTGAAACTCTACCTGCAGTGTTAATGTCATGACAAGTTACTCGTTACTGCAGAACGGGGTTTCCTTATTGCAAATCTTATTGTCAAAGCTGGACTGGTAGTGAAGGAATATTTATTAATTATAACTAAACGGCTGAACTAATTTTGATTAAATATGGCTGAGAACAATCTGGGTTACGTCAGCTTTCAAAAAAGCTGCATCAAAAACGGTTCATCCGTTTAGGAGCTATGATCCCACACACTGATACACTGGCTGGTACACTTGTAAAACTTATAACACCCCTTTTTTCGTCGGGGGTTAAAAAGCTCTTAAGTTTAGTTCAATTACAAATCTGATATAAAATATACATTATTTTTCACTTAAAAAGAAGTCAAGTTTAGTACACAATTTCCCCATAATGATTATGAGAAGATATAATTTCGGAAAATGTTAAGGTTATTAGTTATTAGTGTAAAACAACTTAATTAATGTAATAAATTTGTAATTTATACCAGCAGATTGGCGCCACGATAAATAATAATGATGGGATATTACGGGATAATTACGTGGTACTACCATGTAATTTACCTAAATTTGACTATTATTGATGGTGAGGAATTGAAGAAGACACACGGATGGAGTAATATCTTAATATGGGATGACTTTAAATTAGTTAAAGACACTTTAAGAGGTGATTTTTACCAATGAACACCTTTCCTCAAATAATCAATTCGTATTTATAAACAAATTAACCTTCCCTTACTAAGGCAAATCAGCTGATCGCTAAAGTTATATGAAAAGGAGACTTTTTGTATACTAAGGTCCGTATTACAGAACGACTCAGACTCTGATCTATACTTAAGTAGCAGTCTTCTTTGTCATTTTGATAGTGAGAGAAAAAGACGAATAATACTTAAGTATAGATCAAGACTCGACTCTCCTTCTGTAATACGGGCCTCACAAAAAGCAAAAGCTCACAAAGTCACCTCTAAATACCCAATATTTGTATCTTTTAAGCTGTAAAAACCATAGTAAAATGCATACAAGAACTTGAATTTGCTATCAAAAAGTTCGTGATTGAACACTCTCGATAAGTAGTTAACGCATTTTTCGATTAAGGCTGTCACCTTTCCATAAATCTCATTTTTCTAACTTTCGAACATGTTTTTAAGCACGCACGCTTTCATAGTCCGTAAACTTCGTGTATCGACACTGTTCGCACTGCCGGCCCAGGCCTGTTGAGGGACGGAGATGGCACTATTCCTATGTGTGCTGCCTTTATCGGGTGCTGTAGTCGCCTTAAAGTCAAATTCGTTTAAAATACATGTTTAAAAGATACGGATATGTCCCTAGCAGACTATAGCTTCTGTCTAATGTAAACGAGCCTTCACTAAACTGTTGGAGCACGAAATCGGTAGAGGATGTGGTGACACTTGGTTTTCGGTCTCGCGTTTTTTCCGTTAGTAGCAACTTTGAAATTTGAAACCCTATACTTGATTATAAGCACTATTGTCGTCTAACTAATGTATTATATTCTATTTAGCCGTGGGAAAATGAGACCGGAGAGTATTACACTTTCGACCAACAGTTAGAATTTGACACTTTATACGTGTGAAATCTTGCCAGCCATTATTTTTCGCTTTTCATGCCATTTTGGAGGTTTCTCTCGATTTTCGAAATAAACCATTATGTTAGTAATGTTTTGCATAGGTTACGTAAATAATGTTGTATGAATTTCCTCTTCCTATCAGTATTTTTGAGAGCTTTTGAATGCCGGTTTATTTATAATCCGCAACAGCATTATTCTCGCTTGGGCAAATCTGTCCTAGTCTGGCTAAAGGACAACCCATCATTTTTAGCACACACTCTATTTGAATGAATTTTCTCATCAAACAATAAAATGTTACTTGACATTAAATCATAAGGCTAGCACGCAAGAGTGACTAAAGAGGCGGCAAAAAAAATAAACAGAGGCCAAACAAAAGCTAACACTATAGATCTCTCAACAAAGAGAAAATATAAAATGTTTGACCACAATCTAGCTAGTGATAGCCCAGATGGTAATGAGCCAGACTTTTAACTGGAAGGGTGCGGGTTCAAATCCCGGTGCGGGCCTGTACCACTACATTCGTCTTTTCGGATTTATGTACGGATTTCTAATTAATTATCACTTGCTCAACGGTGAAGGAAAACATCGTGATTAAACCCGCACATCTGAGAAAATTCGTTTTCGAAAGACGAGCGGTCCACCAACCGCGTTGGGCCAGCGTGGTGGACTATGGCCTACATCCCTTTCGTGTTTCGTAGGGAGGCCTGTGCCCCTCGATGGGTGGAAGAAGAATAGGAGCAAATATGTGGTTGTAACAAACTCACCAAAAGGTGGGTGAGTTTTTTTTCTGGTGTTTCCCTTTCTCCTTGGGTTGCCTGCAAGACTTCGCTGTTTAGCAGTATAGTATGTTTGTCTTACTTTTTAGGTATGCAATAAAGTATTTATCTATCTTTTTGTCTCCAGGTCTTTAGAAGTCTGGTTGAAGACTGGTCAGCGTCACAGCGAGATCCTCGACGAGCAGAAGCTGAGTGAAGGAAAGCTGCGGAAGCCGGGAGAGACCATTGTCTTCTGGCTTAAGTGTGAGAAGGTATGTACTTGTACAGAGGCCAGCGCATCAGGCGAGCCCATTTTTATTGCAAAACCACAGAATGCACGCAATGTGGTGTCCCGATGTGCAGCGCTCTGTGTATTGTTACATCTTCGTCTTTCGCATCGGCACAGGGGAGCCTGATAGGTGACCAAAGTGGCAATTTATCACGAGAGTTTCCGTGCTTCGGAGGGCACGTTAAGCTGTCGGTCCCGGCGGCTGTTAATTTACTACAGTCGTTAAAACCAAGTCAGAGGCTATTGTGCGGTTTGAAAACTCTGACAAGTTCGCCACACACTTGACTATACCTACACGATAAGAAGAAGAAGTTTCGGCAATGGTATACATATTTTGCTGATGTAAATATATGTTCAAGACACATTTTATATGTTCAATGAAATAAACACTTTTGAGTTTGAGTTTATATGTCATCGTAACATTCTTAAACCGTTTTATTGTAATATGACTTAGTAAGTTTATAAACTCTCTGTGCTTTGTGAACTACTCCATTTTTTTCACATTGACGAACTTTTTTATAACATTAATGCAACCTTTTTTTTTTACAATCTAACCGAACCTAAGAAATCATAAACTAACCTTAACCTAACTGATCCTTAATTCATACAGGCGGCCCATGATGTTTCGTAAATTTATAATTTTACTAGGCAAATTGTAATGTCACGAAAGACATTACAATTTGCCTAGTGTAATATTTCTTTTTTTGTACAACAAACATAATTTTAAGTACCTTTTTTAGTTCCGTACTCGAAAACCTCATGGTGTTTATCGTCAGCACCAAGGTAGGTAGTTTTTTAACGTAGGTTTTTCTATTGTTCCGAATGTTCATACTATGTTCGTCTGTTAACCTTTTCACCGCCAAAGTCTGATATGTCAGACGTTTAAGTTTCGTGCCCTCGCCGCCAAAGTCTGATATATCAGACAATTTAATTTTTATTTTTTTTTACTTTAATATCGTTCACCAAGCGTTCGCCATACGCCACGACATTAAATTTTTTTTTTTCATTTTTTGATGTCATGGCGTGTGGTGGGCGTTTTTGACGAAAACTCTTGGCGCTAAAAGGGTTAAATGACTAACAGAGCGGTGAAATTGGGTCTAAGGCCCAGAAGGAGACTCAAGCCTTGGTCTATACTTAAGTATTTTGTCTCTTTCTCTCACTATCAAAACGTCAAAGTCGACTGCCACTTAAGTATAGATCAGAGTCTGAGTCGCGTTCTTTAATACGGATCTTATAGTCTTTATAGTAAGTCTAGCTACAAGAATAAACCCCTTAAAACATATGCAGTAACATAATAACAAACCAACGTTTATAAACACGGCGGAGTATTTTTAAACGACATGTGCAGGGTTAAAAAGGTAAAAAGTGAGCCCTTTGTCCCGCCTTAGAGCTTTGAAGGGAGAAGGTCTTCGTGAAAATTGAGATGACCTCATAAGAAATCATAATCATTAGAATTTATTTTTACTTATTTCATATTGTTTTTTTTAAGATAAGACGGGTTAACTCTTGACCTCAGTCTTGACCATAAGGTCAAAGATAAGGTCGATGATGGAGCGAGTTAACCCAGAAAATGCCTATAAAGGCACTGGTACTCCCACGCACCGACGGAACACAGCAAGCTGTTTGGCGTCGGACTTCGGTAGGAGGGTGGTCGCAAACCAGACGGCCCTTTACAGAGCCTACCACACCGCATAGGACGACACCTTAAATTTAAAAAAAAATGAAGTGTCGTTGACTGGGATTGTGTTGGAATGTCAGTAATAACAATACTTGTAATATAATTATAAATTCAAAAACATCATCATATCTAATGTAAACGAGATATCTAAGGTAAAGCCCATATCAACCCACTGCTGGGTATACTATACAGGGCTATAGGTATCTCTCTTTCAACCTCTCGGGTAGTTAATCAGTCCATGAAACTGAACAACATCCCCTAGGAACCTAGGTCAGTATGTGAGTTCCCATACAAACTTCATCAGCATATAGCGCATTTTGTATGGGAGATCAATTTTTTTTTTCCTATATTGACCTATGTTCCTTGGGGAAGTTGTTCAGTTTCATGGACTGATTAACCACCCGAGAGGTTGAAAGAGAGATACCTAAAGCCCTGTAGACCTCTTCTCTGGTAGCGCCAATCGTCACGGTCTTGTGCTAACCTCATCCATAAAGATCCCGCCAATTTGACGACATCGTCTGACCATCGGGCTGGCGGTCTGTCCCGTGGCTTTGTCGCTCCCCTTGGCCACCATTCTGTGACTGCCTTGGTACACTGTCCGGCATCCCTTCTAGCAAAGTATCCTGCCCATCCCCACCGTAATCCCTTATCCGCTACCCTACATCTTTTTTTTACCAGCCCATATACGTCCCCACCGAGGGGCACGGGTCTCCCTTCGAAACATGAAGGGTATTTAGGCCATAGTCCACCACGCTGGCCCAATGGTGAACCGCTCGCGCTCGTCTTTCGAATATAAATTTAGAAAGACGAGCGGTAAATAGAAATTATTAGCTGACTCAAAAACCTTAATTTTTTTGTGAAAAATGTTTTCTTCGTGACTGGTTTCGTAGTTCAGTTTACTTACACAGAAACATACATAAACTCACGCCTTTGACCCATTGGGGTAGGCGGAGACCACAGATTGCCACCTGCTACGATCCAAACACACGTACTAATAATCAGATACCTACTTCAGATGCTCTAATGATATTGCTTTTTCTCCGGACTCAAAGATTGCAGATAAGATATTGCTTCTTAGCAATGGAGCCGCCTTTAAAATATTGCTTCATAGCAATGGAGCCGCCTTTTGTAGGTACCCTTGATTATTGTCTGTATTAAATTATTACTTTCTTCTGTTTTTTTGTTAGAGTATATAGTGATAGCCCAGTTGGTAATGAGCCAGATTTTTAATCGGAAGGCCGCGGGTTTAAATACTGGTGCGGGCCTGTACCAAATTCCTCTTTTCAGATTTATGTACGGATTTCTAATTATCATTTGCTTAACAGTGAAGGAAAACATCGTGAGAAACCCACATGTCCAAGAAAATTTATTTTCGAAAGCCGAGCGGTCCACCAACCCGCATTGGGCCAGCGTGGTGGACTATGGCCTAAATCCCCTTAGAGTTTCGAAGGGAGGCCCTGAGGCCCGTGCCCCTCGCTGGCGACGTATATGGGCTGGAAAAAAAAAATTGAACCCCAAAAACGAAAAGTGTTTGTAATATGCAATTCCTTAATCAGGCCTCATCCCGCTTTTCCTGTCTAAGCATAAGGGCCCGACAGATGCGCCTGCGCACCACCTGCCAATCTCGGCGCGCGCAGGTGATACTGTTTACGTTTTTTATACTGTACTAAGATAGCCAACCTTTGGATTAAGTGTATTAAGTCCGGTCTATCTTAATTATAATTACTTTTGGTCTTAATGACTATCTAGGAGTCCGGTTTTTCTTATGCCTATTTAGCTAAGTTTTGTAAGTAGTTATGTTTTATGACTTTATGCTAATACTTCTGACTAGAAATAATTTTCTATTAATACTTTTTAACATTTTATTGGGTCTGTCTACACTGTAAAAAACTTTCAATAAACACTTTACATTATAATACAATACAATACTCTTTATTGCACACAAAAAACAAAACAATAAAACAAACAAATGTTCATCATCTAGTATACAATGCGGCGGCCTTATTGCTATAGAGCCCTTTCTTCCAGGCAACCGGGCGGTGAAGGATAACTCTAAAATTTTAAATAAATTATCACCCCTGACATGCATCGCTAATTATTACTGAGCCAATTTTGATCAAATATATCAAGAACGAGATGCGATTGCTTCTACTACCTCAGTTACCCCCGATTTTATTTTTTCCCAAACGTAGACACCACTTGGGTGCACCCCCGAGCGCTACCCGCACCCCTCGCGTGCCTGGTGTAGGAGTAATGCCTACGTTTAGGCAAAAAATGCACTATTCCCATTGAAAAAATATTTAAACATATTTTTTTTTTTCATAAATGTATTCTTTAAGAGATACTGGTTCAGGATTTTGAATATAACTAGGAGGTTTTTTTCACCCTGTATTTGGTGAACATTACACCTTTAATTAATTACCAACATTCAGCTGCAGAAACGTCCATTAAAGTTAATTATACTTTAAATATCATAACCGCCACTTTCAATCTGGCTGACGTTTATAAGTACGGCAGTAGATTTAAAAAAGCTTTAACTTTAATGCACAGTTCTCCAACTGAGTTTTAGTTAAATAGAACCCAAATATTTCGTTTTAAAAATTAACATCGGATTAAATAACTTGTCAACACTTTAAACCTTATTTTTCAATATTTAAAAGCCTGTTAATTATAGTCTTTTTAAAATGGCTTCATACTTGTATGCATACGTACATAAGCTCACGCCTATAATCCCTAGCGGGGTAGGCAGAGCATCAGTGGTTCTAGCGAACTACTAGATGTCACGTTTGACACAAATTGTGAGGGTTATTAGATGGAACAAGTTGTATAATGGTGAGAGGTGGTCAGCCTTTCGCCTATTATACAGCAAAACCCTCGCATCCCTCTTACAGATTTGTACTGTATACCTGGGAAGAGTAGGTAGCTGGCACATTCTAAGTTTTTCTTTCACTCCAAGTCCAGCGTGGAAGAACTTCTCGACTCTTTAAACCTTATTTTCCAATTTGAAATTGAAGCGCTCGTAGCCCAGTGGGTCTCGCTGATCTCAACCGATCAGTGAGGTAAAGCAACGTACACAGTGGCATAGAACCTGATGGGTGACCAAAGTGGCAATTTATCACGAGCATTTCCGTGCTTCGGAGGGCACGTTAAGCTGTCGGTCCCGGCTGTTGTCGATTGACTACAGTCGTTAAAAACCAAGTCAGAGGCCATTGTGCGGTTTGAAAACTCTGACACCAGGGTTGGCCAAGTTCGCCACACACTTGACTATACTTACACGATTAAAAGAAGATTTTCCAATTTCCAAAAACCTCTTAATTATAGTCTTGTTGAAATGGCTTCATACTCGTATACATTTCTTTTCTTTGCGATTTTTAGGGTTCCGTAGTAATCTACGAACCCTTATAGTTTCGCCATGTCCGTCTGTCCGTCTGTCCGTCTGTCCGTGGGTTTCCTAAGAAACCCTTGGTACTACAGAGCTGAAACTTGGCATGATTATACATATGAATCACGCCGACAGAACTGTAGAGTAAAATCTTAGAAAAAAAATTTTTTTCGGGTGTCTCCCATAGACGTGAAAGGGCGATGATTTTTTTTTTCTCGCCATATTTTTGAATGGAGTGTCATAGGACAGCATATTAAAAGATAGAAGGGGTTTACTAAGAACGTTTTTCGATTTAGCACTCCGTTTGCGAAATATAAATTTTTAAAGTGAAAACTTTTGTCAAACACAAGTGTCCCCCCCCTCTACCTGCTAAACGGTTGTTTCTAAAAATGTGAAAAAAATCACGTTGGTAGCATATATAACGAAATTAAAAGGAAAACTATCACACATAACTTGGTCCTTCAAGTTTGCGAGTAATAGTCGACCAAGTGCCAAACACTGTTGGGATTAATAAGAATATATTTACTAATATTAGATCCTTGGTACTACAGAGCTGAAATTTGGCATGATCATAGATATTGATTGCGCCGACAGATCTAAAATATAAAATTTTAGAAAAAACATTTTTTCGGGCGTTTCCCATACACGTGAAAGGGCGATGGATTTTTTTTTCTCGCCGATACCATCGAATTGAATGTCATAGGATAGATTTTTAAAATATAGAAGGGGTTTACTAAGAACGTTTTTCGATTCAGCACTCCGTTTGAGAAAAAAATATTTTTAAAGTGAATTTTTTTGTTAAAAACAAGTATCCCCCCCCTCTACCAGCTAAACGGTTGTTTCTAAAAATGTGAAAAAATTCACGGTTATAGAATATACAACGAAATTAAAAGAAAAACTATCACACATAAGTTGGCCCTTCAAGTTTGCGAGTAATAGTCGACCAAACGTTTTTGGGATTAATAAGAATATGTTTACAAGGTTCCACGCTAAAAGTGAGGGGAGGTCGAAAGCCAAACTGTAACATATTGACATTTTAGGTGTCGTTAAATAGTTTTTTGGGGGTGTTAATTACGAAAATTACATCCAAATTATTTTAACAGCAGGTTGATATTATTTCTAACAGTAATATTTAAAAAAAAATGAAAAAAAAAAATATAAAAAAAATTCGCGCTCGCTTCGCTCGCGAATTTTATACTTATATTAGGTTGTATTTAGACCAAAACAAAAATGATTTCCGAAATTAAAAACTCTTTAATAATACATTTGTTTTTAGGGTTCCGTAGTAATCAACGAACCCTTATAGTTTCGCCATGTCCGTCTGTCCGCAGGTTTCCTAAGAAACCCTTGGTAGCACAGAGCTAAAATTTGCCAAGGTCATACATATAAATTTCGCCAACAGAACTGTAGTTTTTTTTTTCAGGTGTCTCCCATATATGTGAAAGGGTGATGAATTGATCTCGCCAATATCATAAAATGGGGTGACATAGGACAGCTTTTTAAAAGACAGAAGGAGTTTTCTAATAACGTTTTTTGATTCAGCACTCCGTTTGCGAAACATAAATTTTTAAAGTAAAATTTTTTGTCAAACACAAGTGTCCCCCTCTCTACCAGCTAAACGGTTGTTTCTAAAAATGTAAAACAATTCACGGTGGTAGTATATACAACGAAATTAAAAGAAAAACTATCACACATAAGATGGCCCTTCAAGTTTGCGAGTAATAGTCGACCAAGTGCCAAACTTAGTTGGGATTAATAAGAATATATTTACTAATATTAGATCCTCGGTAGTACAGAGCTAAAATTTGGCATGGTCATACATACCTATTGATTGCGGTGTCAAATCTAAAAAATAAAATGGTGGAATAAAATTTTTTTCGTGCGTTTCCCATTAACGTGAATGGGCGATGGTTTTTTTTCTAGCCGATATCATCGAGTGCGTTATCATAGGATAGTTTTTTAAAAGATAGAAGGGGTTTACTACAAACGTTTTTCGATTCAGCAATCCGTTTAGGAAACATTAATTTTATAACGAAAAAAAATGTGGAATAATTCACGAGGGTAGCATTTACGACGAAGTGTACCCTAATCCAAAATGGTTGACATACAAGGTTCCACGCTAAAAGTGAGGCGAGCCGAAAGCCAAGCTGTAACATATTGACATTTCAGGTGTCGTTTAATAGGTTTTTGTGGGTGCTAATTGCGAAAACGACATTAAAAATATACACCTGCTTAGCTTGATATTATTATATTATGTTTTACTATAAAATTGTCGCAAAAAAAAAAATTCGCGCTCGCTTCGCTCGCGCATGAAGCACTTCCATTCTGTTATATTTAGACCAAACTTTTTAATACATTTGTTTTTGATACTAAGTATAGTATTTGGGGATTTTAACATCAACTATTACAATATGCTTGTAGAATTAAGAAGCCAGCTGCATATTTGAACCATGCTGCTACAGAACCCTACAATGCGCGTGGCCCGACACGCTCTTGGCCGGTTTTTTTTTAATATATTTATCATCGGTTACTTGCCTTAACGAGGCAGGCTTTTTTTCGATTATTGCACGCACGCTTAAATTAAAACATACTTTTTAAGCCAATATAGATTATCCTATAATGCCTTTTCACACTTCGGTATTTCCTTTTTTTAATTAGGGTTCCTTAAATAAAAATACATCATTTTCGAAAGACGAGTGGTCCACCAACCCGCATTGGGTCAGCGTGGTGGACTATGGCCTAAATTCCCTTTGCGTTTCGCAGGGCCCGTGCGTGGGGTAAAAAAAATAAATGAATACATTACAAGGCAGCCTCTAATGTGACTCTTTTTTTATAAACAACAAGTGCCTTTGTTCGTCTAGAATAGTAGCCTATGTCACTTTCCAGCCCTCTAACTACCTGCAAAAAAACATTTCGTGCACATTTTTTAAATTAAAATTTATTGTAAAAATGGGTTCCCTTTTGTCCAAAATCTAAGTTAAGGATGAATATATAAAGGAGTTTTATATCTTACTAAAAATATTCTCAATACAATTAAATTCTAAAATTAGTTCTTTTAGTTCTCAAATAATGCAAGAAAAAACGTATACTTCTAAGAATAGAGATATTTAGGCCGCCTATTCGTTCATTCTTCTTGCTTAATTACTTATGTTTATGTACGTTTTGTTTGTTTCTGATGTTCAAAAAAGCATAATTTATTCATTCATGTTTAGTTTAGTTTTCATTTTGAATTTAATTCATATAGGTTTCCGATTGATATTTTAACGAAGATAAAACAAATCACGGGCTATTCTAAATTTTTATTATTTGTACGGAACCGTCATCACCTCAACAAAATAAACGCTTGTATTTTATTCTCATTTACGAATGCACTTATAAATGTTTTGCTATAAATATTGGTATCGGCACCTGGGTCCGTCGCTTATTATTTTTTAACCGATTAGAGTAAGCCCTATCACGCAATGCCTATACAGCGTAGGTTCGATTAGTTTGTTTATATTGGGTATTTATTTTGATACTTTTGCCTGAGACTTCCTAGCATTTCGATCAAATATAGCTAAAAACCATCTCGATAACGTCAGCTTTTTAAAACAAAAAAAAAACGCATCGAAATCGGTCCATTCGTTTAGGAGCTACGATGCCACAGACAGACTCACAGATACATCATATCAGCCTATTGCAGTCCACTGCTGAACATAGGCCTCCCCCAAGGTGCGCCACTTTGCACGATCCTCCGCTGTTTTCATCCAGCCACTACCCGCTATCTTCTTTAGGTCATCTGACCATCTGGCTGGGGGGCACAGATACACAGACTCATAAATATACTCGTCAAACTTATAACACCCCTCTTTTTTGTCGGGGGTCAGAAAAATTACGTTAATTGAACTATTTAAATAAATTAAAAAAAAATACAATCTACACCTGGTTGTTTCTTTTTGCAGAAATTTTTAATGTCATCCATACCTATTTTCTCGCTTCACCTTGGAAGCTGGTTAAAAGTATTTTGTGTTCAGGATAAAGAAAGAAAAATATATAAGTAGCTTTAAAAATGTTAAGCCATTTTATTTTCAGGCAATGTTGAGTTGTATGAACTATATCTCTGAGGAAGACTACACCTTTGCGAATAGGCGTAGAGTCACTAGGGTCAAAAGAACGAATGCGTATGTATGTATTTAAATCATTTAATGTATGTTTGTATGTATTTCATTGTAATCTTGACTTGTTTTAAGTGGCATCCTGAATGCCCTATAAAATAAACAATAAATTAAATTAAAAATTAAATTAAATTAAATACATAAAGAATAGGATTTTTTAAAGTATTTTTGCTCAATGTTTCGGTTCTTAAGCGATTAATTTTGACACGGGCAACTGAAACTGTATATTGGCGTATAAGTGTTACATATTCTTGTTTTCAAATAAATTAGAGAAAGTTAAGAATGTGAAGAATCACTTTTCTCAAGAAACAAGTGCTGCAATATGAAAAAATAAATAAAAGGGTGATCTCTATGAAACTTGACAACGTTCCCCAAAAGAATTCATATGAAAATCTTGGAAAAAACTTCTACTTCTCATTTTACGAGTATGCAGGCAAAACCTGGTCGCTCAAATTGTATGAAGAAGCAATTTTTTTTTCATATTTCGACATATTTTCCTACAGGAATATTGTTCAGTGTGGTGGGCTCACTCAAATCTTTAACTTTCGCTTATTAAAGTCACCCTATACAGTGGCTTTAGGTATTTCTCTTTCAACCTCTCGGGTGGATAATCAGTCCATGAAACTGAACAACTTTCCCAAGGAACATAGGTCAAAATACGGAAAAAAATTTTTTAGTTCCCATACAAATATCATCAGCATATAGCGCATTTTGTATGGAAAATCAAAATTTTTTTTCATATTTTGACCTGTGGAAGTTGTTCAGTTTCATGGACTGATTTAGCACCTGAGAGGTTGAAAGAGATTTTTTTTAGAGCCCTGTATTTAAAATATCACTTTTCGCTTTCATTTCTCGATGACGTCATCAAAGTAAAATAAGGAAGTACCCACTCCTCAGTCGGCCAAATTAATGACAGGCCGTACGTATCAAAAATTACGCCATAATAAAAACTACTTCACTTCCTTTGTTTTTTGTTTAAAAAAAAAGATACACTTACAAAAACAGCCGGCGTCGGTAGCAGGTGTGTGAAAGGGTGCTCCGTGCGCGTGCGCCACAGGTAGAGGTACTTATGTTTGAGGGTTGCCAGACTTACAAGTGACTTTACTTTTTTATTTGTTTAACTTAAGTCTTTCAATGCGTATCAAAAAAATAAAATTAGAAGCGCTCTCTTTTTACTAGAACCTGAATTTTACTCTATAAATGAGTATACTGAAGTGTTTGACATTTAGATTTTTATAACGTATTTAAAACTATTATTATTGTATTTGTTTGACATTTTTCATTGTGAGAAGTACAATCTTGTACTGATCATTATTTTTTTACCATTGCCCCTCGAAAAAGGGTCCGTTATTCTTCAAAAACAGTGAACAAAACGCTGTTTATTTCACTGAGTGAATAAATTATTTTGAATTTGGAACATGCGCGAATATACGGATTTTAGTAAGAAAACAAAAGAAAATGTGCAAGGAGGTTGCATACTCTCGCTATAAAAACGTACTAAAACTTGGCTGTATGTAGTAACTGGCTGTTTGGAATGTGGCTCGGTTAAAAATTTTAAATTTAGAATAAGGAATTCAGACAATTTTCTGTGCAATTTTCGTGCAAGTAAAAGTTTTTGTCTCAAAATCATAAAATGAGTTCGACATCCAGTGATGAAAGTGAACCTCTCGTTCCAGAGTCATTTCGCGTTAAAGCAGCAGCTATTGTTGATAATTTACTGTCACAGAGTAATTTTTTTTTCACGTAGTCAATGGTAAAAAGTAGAGTACCTAACACGTGAAAAAAAAAATCATCTCGGCTCTTGTATCCCTCGATCCGCTCGGGATACAACTCAATGCCTCGAAAAGAATTCACCTTTTTTTCACTTGTTGGGTAATCTACTATTATTTTCTTGACAATGTTATTTAATCTCTTTTATACTTGACATTCACATATATTTTCATTTTATTTTTATAACTTTGAAGAAAACATTATTCTTTGACATTTTGACATATTATATTGTAATTATGAAATTGATAATGTTGGAATAAATCATATAATCTAATCTAATCATAATAAAAAATAAAATAAAAATTCGATGACTGTTCAATATCCTTACAAAGATAATTTGATGATTATTTTTTTAACATTACTTATTGCATGCCGTTTATCGTCGTTTTGTGATATATGTTCAGAGGCCAGCGTATCAGGTTACCCCGTTTTCATAGCAATCAGTTCTTATAGTAACAGCACAGAGTGCACGCGTGTAGTAACTTTCTGTGCGGCCCTCTGTACAAAATATAATTTATGTTTACTTCGACAACCCTTAAACATAAATATATCATACAGGGCTGACAGCTTGATGTAACTCTCAACTTAGTTAATAAATCGTCAAACAATAAATAACACCAATTTATTTCAATATATTCTTTGGAAAGAAAATTTATATTGACAAATTGTTAAATTTTTTGGATTACTTTTTATCGTATTTTAAGCCTTCAACACGCTTAATCGATCGCTACATTTGCCATGAGATGTGATAAAATGCTGTCATTTGTGCATCATTTGTTTGTTTTTGAATTTATTGAAAACTGTGGCGAGTGGTAGACCAAAAAAGATTGCTGTCTTTAATATTAATTTTAACTTTTATAATATGTATTTATTTCTGAGGTACAGAAATCTATATCTATATCTATACATATTATAAAGAGGAAAGATTTGATTGTTTGTTTGTTTGTTTGTATTGAATAGGCTCCGAAACTACTGGACCGATTTGAAAAATTCTTTCACCATTAGAATCCTACATTATCCGGAACGGACATAGGGTACATGATTATCCCGAATTCCCACGGGAACGAAGTCCCGAGCGGAATGCTAGTTTTAGAATAAAAAAACACCTTTTCTATTTATGATTTAACTAGCATTCCACCCGGGACTTCGTTCCCGTGGGAATTCGGGAAACATATGCAGCCTATGTCCATCGGGGATAATGTAACTTTCTAATGGTGAAAGAATTTTTCAAATCGGTCCAGTACTTTCGGAGCCTATTCAATGCAAACAAACAAACATATAATTTTCCCGAATTCACACGGGAACGAAGTCCCGGGCAGAAAGCTATCATCCATAAAATCCTACAACTCGAGCACAATGACGACAAACTCGCGCGGCGCGTCACTCGGCTGACGCTGAAACTTCACTTTGATTGCGTCCTCTGGCGTTGTCAATGTTGACATTTTGACATAGGACCGCGGCACATTACGCGCACTATCACCATCGTACTCGAGCTGCTGTGTCTCTGACTTCATTTAACGACTTTGGTTAAGTTAATCGACAATCTATATAAAATGATAAATTATCTCTTTGGTCATCTATAAGGTGCTACTGTGTAAGTCGCTTAACCTCATTGAGTGTCCCATAGGTATCATTTCTGCCGTGTGGTGATCGGTTTTTTTATTATTATAAGATGGGTTAACTCTTGAACTCAATCTTGACCATAAGTTCAAAGATGAGAATAACACCACCCCATCTCTTTCCGTGGGTGTCGTAAGAGGCGACTAAGGAAACACAAATGAGACCTGCCTCCTAGCAATCCATCCCAGGCAACGACACTTCATTTTTTTTCTGAATCTGAGGTGTCGTCCTATGGTCTTATGCGGTGTGGTAGGCTCTGTAAAGGGCCGTCTGGTTCGCGACCACCCTCCTACTGAAGTCCGACGCCAAACAGCTTGCTGTGTTCCAACGGTGTACCAGTGCCTAAATTGACATTTTCGGGGTTAACTCGCTCCATCGTCGACCTCATCTTTGACCTTTATAGTCAAGATTGAGGTCAAGAGTTAATTAACCCATCTTATAATAAAAATTAATAATTTACGAAGCCGAACTTTAAGTAAGGTTACAAACTTATTAAACATTATTAATTACAATAAAAACATTACACTCCTTCTCTCTTTGGCAAACATATATCTTAACAACTTCATAAATCCTTACTTTAATATTATAAATGCGAAAGTAACTCTGTCTGTCTGTCTGTCCGTCTTTCACGCCTAAACTAACGAACCGATTTTGATGAAATTTGGTACAGAGATAGATTAGGCCTTGGAAAAGGACATAGGCTACATTTTATCCCACAGCTGGGCTCGATATAACCTATGGTCCACGCGGGCGGAGCCGCGGGCGGAAAGCTTAGTAACAAACGTATTTTACCTAATAATCCATTCTAAAGAAAGTTGTTAAGATCTTGCAAATTTAATCAGCAGTTTTAATGAGCTTTTTAAGCAACTTTTAATCTTTTGATAGTATTAAAGTAATTTCCTTAATACGAAAGCTTGTTAAGATGTAGCGAAGTACTTTCAATTAGATTGTACTAATTATTCAAATTGAGTTCATAATTAGAGGACAGGTGGTTTTTCTAATAATGCATTAGTTTATGTCAGGGGTAGCACACTTTTGGATTATACTTCTTTTATTTATTTTTTTATTTAGAAAACCAATTGCAATACAGATTTATATTACATAAGCTTTCCGCCTGGAACTTCGTTCCCGTTGGAATTTCGGAAAATTATGCAACTGTGTATTAATCCAGGTTGTCAGCTACCTCCATACCAAATTTTATCAAAATTGCTCCAGCCGTTTGAGCGAGAAAGAGTAACAAACATCACAAACTTTCGCATTTATAATATTAGTAGGACTAGAGGATGCCCAGGACTCCGTTCCCGTGGGATTTTTAAATGCCTTTCTTATTATTTGCTTACCTCATGAAACCTTTGTGCGGAATTTCAGCTTTCTAGGTCCAAGGACTGGGCGAGTGTGGATTAACCCTAAGGCCCACTAGGCCCGGGCCTACTAGAGCGACCACTTTTAAAGGGCGGCCAATAGTGGCAAAAAATAAACAAATTTCTTGTTCGATAGGCTCGCGAGTTTTTTTTTACCAGTCCATATATGTACGTCCCACACCGAGGGGCACGGGCCTCCCTTCGAAACACGAAGGGTATTTAGGCCATAGTCCACCATCCGCCATTTTTATTTATGTTTTTTTAACCTACAATCCAACATCGTCTTTTGTGCATTTGTATCTAAGTCCTCTTATTTTATAGGGGCTGAGAAAGGGGCGTCTGGTACAACACGGCCTAGGACGGCCTACACTGATAATCCACCACTGTATAAACGTTAACTTATTGAATATAACTTACTTTTTTTAAACGTGGCATCTATGACGCATAAAGTACCATAAAAAACTTGAAGAGAATGACTTAACTAAATACGAAACTTCATGAGCGTTAGATGTCATTATGACTAAGTGGACGTGTACAAAGAAGATAAAAAATTGCTTCGGGACTGCCAATCTGTTAATGGGTCATTTCTTAGATGCAGAAGGTTGTCGATTTCTGTCTTACTTGCTTGGTAAGGTATCTAATAATGGGTAGTCTGTAATAGAGACATGGTGTGGCGAACATCATGCTAAACGGCCATAAGAATTTTATGACAATTATTCAGCTATTTTATTCAAATTAGGTTCAGATGTTTAATTAAGTCTTTAATTTAGTTTATTCATAATAATAATTAGCTTTTTACTCGTGGCTAGTTCACGTGTAGAATGTAGTATGTTACTATTCTTTACTCTATTATAAATTTAAAAAAATTTAGCCGTATTTCTTGTCTAAAAGCGAACGCTTCCTCGCTGGGCTTGGAGTGACAGAAAAACTTAAAATGTGGGCAGGTGCCAACTCTTCCCAGGCATACTGTAAAAGCCAGTGAATGGGACGCGATGGTTTTGCTGTATGGTGGGCGAGAAGCTGATAACCTTTTTTTTTATTATGCGATGGGTTAACTCTTGACCTCAATCTTGACCAAGGTCATAGATAAGGTCGATGATGGAGTGAGTTAACCCAGAAAACGCCATTCAGGCACTGGTACTCCCACGCACCGACGGAACACAGCAAGCTGTTTGGCGTCGGACTTCGATAGGACGGTGGTCGCGAACCAGACGGCCCTTTACAGAGCCTAGCACACCGCATGAGACCATAGGACGACACCTCAGATTCAAAACAAATTAAGGTGTCGTTGCCTAAGATGGATTGATAGGAGGCAGGTCTCATTAATGTTTCCTTAGTCGCCTCTTACGACACCTACCGAAAGAGATGGGGTGGTGTTATTCTTAACCGATAACCACACGGCACAAACCTATCACCACCATACTCATATTCCATCTAATAACCCTCAGAACGAATGTCAAATGTGGCGTCTAGTGGTTCCAGAACCGCATGACGTTCTGCCTACCCCGTAAGGGATTATGAGCGTGAATGGATGAAAGAATGCAAGATTTTAGCTTTCTAGTTTCAAGATTTTAGACAGGGCATTAAAATGAAACAACACAGCTCATCAATGAAACAATGCGAAAGCGAACTATAGACTATAGAACATGATTGCAACTTTCTATTCTTCTTTGTTTGTAATGTTATGGTTTTTTATTCAAAAAAAATTCGCTTCTCCATATAATTTGAGCGATCACCTGATTTCGTTATTATTATAAGTTGACAAATTTTTTTGCGAATTTCATATAGGTTCCTTAGGGAACGTTTTTCAGTTTAATGGGAGATTAACCCCTTAAAGTTTCGCTAACTACAACGGTTCTTGAAACTGACAAAAGTTACTTACAAAGTTCATACCTTATGCATATTCAACATATTTTATACTAGCTGACTTTTTTTAACTATCTTAATTTTTTTTTAAATTATTTTTTTTTTAAATTAAGATAGTTAAAAAATTGGTCCAGCCGCGTGATGCCGTGACCGAGGGAAATAGGGATTCATTTTTATATATAAGAATATACAGGGCTTTAGGAAAATCTCTTTGAATCTCTCGGGTGCTAAATCCGTCCAAGAAACTGAACAACTTTTCCCAAGGAAACTAGGTCAAAATACGAAAGAAAAAATTTGATCTCCCATACAAAATGCTCTATAATGCTGATGAAGTTTACATGGGAACTCAAATTTTTTTTTTCGTATTTTGACCTAGAGATAGATAGATAGATAAACTTTATTGCTTCTTAACAATTTGTAACATTGTACAATGTTCTTATACAATTAAAAAAAAAGTTAGCGAAATGTGTGACGTAGATTGTAGAAGCAAATAGGACACAGAACTCAGCATACTTGCTGTCTATGACAGACAACAAACTGATTTTCAGCTGTGCCTAGAGTTTTTTTTTTCGCGCGTACCTGGGGTAAAAAAAAAATATAATGAAGTAACTTATCAGAAATGTGTACCAGTATGTATTCAAGTGAGATAGTGAAAGTGCGTGTAAGTACGTGTAAGTGTAAGTGTTAGCTGTAGCAATAAATGTATAAATAACTCACTGAGAATTTATCACTTAGGATAGTCTTCTTACCAGCCCACATACGTCCCCACCGAGGGGCATGGGCCTCCCTTCCCTTTTCAGACCTGTATTCCTTCGGAAAGTTGTTCAGTTTCATGGACTGATTAACCACCCGAGAGATTGAAAGAGAGATACCTAAAGCCCTGTATAGATGTCTATGCTTATGCAACAATGTAAGAAGCCGTGACGTCGTTAAATTCGAACTTGTCAATGGAATTCGAAGCATTTGAAGAATGTTTGCACATTGATAGTGCAGTGTACTATACACATACAAGGATAAAGGTCACTGCAAGTTAAACGACCTACCTTAATATGTTCTGAGTTATTACGGTCGCCCCGCCGCGGTAGGAAATGAAGAAAAAAAGGAAAAGAAAGAAACGCGACGCGGCAGGTGTCTTGCGGAGTTAACAGGATGTCCCGATATGCAGAAGGCTGCATTTAGAATGATTTCGTCTTTTCTACTTATGACGAAGGAAGAGTGGTGATACCTAGTTTACGAAAGTTAGATAGATAGATAACACTTTAAACTTTCGCAATTTGAACACATAATTAAATTCTAAAACGGGTCTAAATTCGCGTATATATATTTATTTACCTAAATGAATATACAAGGTGTTTCAACCCAAAAAAAAAGATAATTAAAAATTAATTACAATTTAGTTTATTGCGCATCTCTATTACAAATATGACAAGTATGTCATATTAATTATATGAAACTTTCATTTTGAAAGATGTCAAACCGTGCAACTGATTACTAGAGTTGCGACTATTTCACTTTTAAAATAAAATTTTGGAATTTCTTTTTTTTTGGGTTTTTATAAAACACCTTGTATATATAAATAAATATATTTAATATATTTTTTAAAGTAAATAAATATATATAAGGTCCTAATTTATTAGTCACTTACCTTCTAAGGCGTTATTGTATACGTTGATAGTATTCCAAAAAACAACATAAAAATTAATTATCTGAAAATTAAATTTTGTAAAAAAAATTTAAAAAAAATCCATTTAAAGATAAAGGAATGGTTCTCTTTCGATTATAGCATCCACTCCCCGCTCGCCCGCTCTACTACTGCCATTATTATTTACGTTTGAATGGATGGGTTTATTCAACATAGTAATGAAAAAATACCATAACAAAATTTTTCAAGACCTTTTAAATTTAATATTATGCTTTTGTTTTTTGACTCAAATGATATATTTTGACCTACACAATAACGTGTTAAAAGGAAAGTGACTAATAAATTAGGACCTTATATACGCGAATTTAGACCCGTTTTAGAATTTGATTACATATATAGATCTATCTAACTTTCGTATAATCACGCCTGTAATCCCTAACGGGGTAGGCAGAGCATCAGTGGTTCTAGACCCACTAGATGCCACGTTTGACATAAATTGTGAGGGTTATCAGATGGAACAAGTTGCATAATGGTGAGAGGTGGTCAGCCTTTCGCCCATTATACAGCAAACCCTCGCATCCCTCTTACGAAAGTGTATGTTTTAATAATTTCGATACCGTCCATATTCAATTTAAATCTGAACTAACATTATGAAGTAGAAGGATTTGGATTTTAAAATTTCTTTCGCCATTAAAATGTTCTTAAGTAACATAGGCTACATAATATTCCTGAATTCCCACGGGAACGAAGATAAGGGCGGAAAGCTAGTCATACGTCGTCATCATATACGTCCCCACCGAGGGGTACAGGCCTCCCTTCGAAACACGAAGGGGTTTTAGGCCTTAGTCCACCACGCTGGCCCAATGCGGTTTGGTGGACCGCTCGTCTTTCGAAAATGAATTTTCTTGAACAGGCGGGTTTCATCACGATGTTTTCCTTTACCTTTAAGCAAGTGATAAATAAATATTTGAACAACTCAAACAGCGCCATCTAACCCCAAAAGACTATAGGTTCTTGTTAACTGACACACAACTTAAACACACATTTATACTAATATTATAAAGAGGAAATATTTAATTGTTTGTTTGTTTGTTTGCATTGAATAGGCTGCGAAACTACTGGACCGATTTTAAAAATTCTTTCACGATTAGAAAGCTACATTATCCCCGATGGACATAGGCTACATAATTTTCCCTAATTCCCACGAGAACGAAGTCCCGGGCGGAGTGCTAGTTTTTTATAAATACATAAATTTTATACATAAACACTCAGACTCCTGAAAAATGATTGAAAATAATTGAAAATAGATTATGCCGGTCGGGAATATGAATCCAATTTTATTAGTATCGCCCTGTAGTACCGTGTAAGGGCGAAGGTGGTCGCAACAGGTGGGTCGCAGCACACGCGTGGCTCGCCGCTAGCTCGTGTGCGCATGCGCATGCGACTAGAGTAACACGTCCACGGCCTACTAGATTTGTTATACATTTTAGTTAATAATAGCTTTTCGACCGGGACTTTGTTCCTTTGAAAAGGTAGCTTATTGCTCGGTTGCAAAAACTCTCATTATAGTTAATACTATAATGCGGTGATAGCCCAGTTGGTAATGAGCTAGACTTGTAATCCGAAGGTCACGGGTTCAAATCCTGGTGCGGGTCTGTACCACTAAGTTCGTCTTTTCGGATTTATGTACTGATTTATAATTATCAATTGCTCAACGGTGAAGGAAAACATCGTGATGAAACCCGCCCGTCCAAGAAAATTCATTTTCGAAAGACGAGCGGTCCACCTACCCACATTGGGCCAGCGTGGTGGACTATAGCCTAAATCCCCTACGTGTTTCGAAGGGAGGCCCGTACCCCTCGGTGGGGATGTATATAGGCTGGTAAGAAGTTAATACGCTTTAAAAATCATACTATCACCTTTCGTCTGGTTGACGTAAACAAGGATGGCATTACATTTAAAGAAGCTTTAATTTTAGTGAGCCTTTGTCACTATCCGGCCTACCTAACCCTGTGTGAAAATTTGCGTCGATCCGTTCTTCCGTCTTCCGCTGTGTATCTGTGTGTCTGTGTGACTGTCTGTGGCATCGTAGCTCTTAAACGAATGGACCAATTTCAATGCGTTTTTTTGGTTTGAAAGCTGACGTAATCCAGATGATTCTTAACTATCGTCATCGTCATCAGCCCATATACGTCCCCACGGAGGGGCACGGGCCTCTCTTCGAAACACGAAGGGGATTTAGGCCATAGTCCACCACGCTGGCCCAATGCGGGTTGGTGGACCGCTCGTCTTTCGAAAATGAGTTTTCTTGGACAGGCGGGTTTCACCACGATGTTTTCCTTCACCGTTAAGCAAGTGATAATTAGAAATCCGTATATAAATCCGAAAGACGAATTTAGTGGTACAGCCCCGCACCAGGATTTGAACCCACGACCTTCCGATCACAAGTCTGGCTCATTACCAACTGGGCTATCACTGCTTCACTTTATTTATAACTAGCATCCCGCTCGGGACTTCGTTCCCGTGAGAATTCGGAAAAATTATGTAGCCTATGTTACTTAGGGATAATGTAGCATCCTAATGGTGAAAGAATTTTTTAAATCGGCCCAGTACTTTTTGAGCCTATTCATTACAAACATACAAAAATAGGTACAAATCTTTCCTCTTTATAATATTAGTGTAGATTCTTAACTATATTTAATCAAAATTGTATATGTTGGGGGGTGATATATTTTTTTAAATTTTTAATTAGTCAGGGTTAAAAAAAAGTCTGGAAGAAGTGTATCCAGTCAAAGCAGGTGACTGCTTCAAAAGCAGGATCCAATAAACTACAAATAAAAATATTAGGAATAAATACTAATTAAGCCTAGTCCGTATTTGTAAGTCTAATTGCATCATTTAATTACGTGTTGCATCTATAAGAAAATCTAAAAGTACAGGTGGACCTCTATAAATGCGGTTTGCACCTTGCTGATTTGTTTATGCACTTATGAAAAGGCTCCAATGCACCAACTCAGATCTTCTTTAGGTTGTTGCAATTTGAACTTTATTACCAATGAATAAGGGACTTGAGACTACTCTAGAGGATGTACCTAGACGCAGCTGATGTCCTAATTGGTTGGCTCTAGCATCTTGAACTTGGAAAAATGGTTGTACTTAACCGTCTTATTTTTTACCAGGAATATTTCATAATTTTCCTATCTTAAGATATAATAAACTATCATTCCGCTCGGGACTTCATTCCCGTGGGAATTCGGGAAAATTATGTAGCCTATGTTACTCAGGGATAATGTAGCATCCTAATGGTGAAAGATTTTTTGAAATCGGTCCAGTAGTTTTTAAGTTTATTCGTTACATACAAAAATACAAATCCTTCCTCTTTATAATATTAGTGTAGATATCGCTGTCGTCTGTATTTATAGAAGATCTATGGGGTGACTCTAAAAAAAATTAGCGAAACTTTATAGTATGATTCTCCCTATAAAACTGGACAACAACTTTCCGTGAGGAACCCTAAGGAACCTGATTTTATTTATTGTTTTCTTTTTTTTTATAAAAACGTTGGAGTAGTATTTACCTACAATTTCAATCCTATCTCGACAAAGATCCCGCGGCAGTGGTTTACGGAAAATGTGAGGAGTTTTTTTAGAACATTGAAGACATGGCTGTATGGACGTATATTCCTTTGTCTTTCTCGAAAGGGATAAATAAAATAAATTATACTGAAAAAAATTAACCCTGTACAATGCTCCTATTTTCTTACTTTCTCTCGACAAACTTCTTTTTTCCGAATTTATAATAAAACAATAACTTCATTATTTTCTTTTTTTTATATATGACTAGATTAGGTTTGCTCTTGACCACAATCTAGCGCAGGGGCGAAGATGTGGTCGAGGATGTAGCAAGCTCACCCAGAAGATGCCTATTCACTCGAACTTTAAAGAGACTCGGGTTATATGAGCCCGGAAATACAGACGCAGGCAGAGAATTATATAATATAATAATATGCGCAATATAAGAGATGATGATTAAAATTCTAAATTTAAATTATTTTAGACGTTAAATCAAATTAGTAATACACATAAAGATTAAAACGACACAACAGTAAATTAGTATAAATTATAAATTATTATTGTTGGCGATAAATCTAATAATTCATAAAGATAAATAATTATACTCTCGTGCATTCAGAAAATCGACAATTGCAAAGACTATTAGACATTAACATTATTAAACCTTTCCAAAGCCCGTATCACAGAAGGAGACTCAAGGTTTGATCTATACTTAAGTATTGACTGTCTCTTTCTCTCACTATCAAAATGACAAAGACGACTGCTACTTAAGTATAGATCAGAGTCTGAGACGCGTTCTGTAAACAGACCTAAGTCTTAATTAACTTATACTAGTAACGCTTTAATAATCTGTGTATTAATTGCTAGTAAGTTCATATCGCTCCATCGAAGTTGTGTGCCTTTTTTTAATTCTAATTAATATTACGGAATTATAAATGAACATTTAGCATGGCTTAGCGCAGCAGGTGGCATTTGCTAATTATATTACACGTAATTAATGTTTGTATTACACATACCACTAGTGTGTACTACATAGCTGTAGTTAGTGTAAGAGCCTGTCAAAGTATTACCAATCACGTCTGTTTCAAAAGATACATAACATGACATAAGTCCAAGTCAGAAGCCATTTGACGATCATTGAGGATAAATTACTAGCGTTGACGATTTGAAAATTCTGACACACTTGATTATATTCCATATTTTATTTATTTTTCCGTTGCTTCACACTTTCCCTTAATTTGCTGCTTGTATGTATAGATATATATATATATATATATATATATATATATATATATATATATATATATATATATAATAGTATAGATATATTATTATTTTTAATATTTATTTGTATATATATACATATTACATATATTTGTATTAAGTATATATTTTTATGCACCACCTCCTACTTCTTATCTTACTTCTGTCCTACCTTAAGGTTGCCTGGAAGAAATTGCCTAGCAATAAGGCCGCCTTGTTGTACTCTGTGTTTTATATTCTGTTTATTGTGCTGTATGTCCTTGTGTGCAAATAAAGTATATTGTATTGTATATTGTATTGTATATCTATGCGATAAGAAAAAAAATTATAAAACCTCCTTCCTTAACGTGTAATTATTATGATTAAGCGAGTGGTGAACTTGACTAACCCAATACAATACAGTATACCTTATTGCACATCAACACATTTGCGAAGGTAGAGAATGAAGAGGTTCTCAAAAAAAAATTACTGAGGGTTTTATGGAAGGCCACCCTCATGATGACACTCATATAAACAAAACAAGCTTTTGCCATAAATAAAATGTAAATATTGAAGTCAACTCAAACATACTTAATATACATACTGCTATGGGTGTAATAGTCCAATATGTGCGAATGTAAAACTCTAAATTATAAATGTTGTATCACCCTGACATTAACTCATAAACGGCTAAACCTATTTTGATAAAATATAGCTAAGTACCATCTCAATCACGTCAGCTTGCAAACAAAAAAAACAATGGGTTGCACTCCGGGAGTGCCGGCAGAAGTGAAAACTTGAACATATATTACTTCCTTGCGGTCTACTCTCCCTCCGTCTTACATATTTTCGATCAGGTCACGTGTCCTGACGCGAGTTTAAACATTTTTACCCATCCCAAAAAGTGCACGCTAAAGAAGTTTTCACTCTCCCTCCGTCTTACGAATTTTCGATCAGGTCACGTGTCCTGACGCGAGTATAACATTTTTTACCCATCCCAAAAAGTGCACAACGTCGCTAAAGAAGTTTTCACTTCAAAAACTTAGGAGCTGCGATGCCACAGACAGACACACAAATACACACGTCAAACTTATAACACTCCTATTTTTGACGGGGGTTAAAATAAATCAAAGCAAATACCACCCGGTACTATCTATCTACGTACATCCTAACAATGTCTAGACATGAAACTAACGTCAACTCTTACACTACAAAGGCTTTGCCAAAAAAATGGGAAAGACGAAATTTTGTATACGGGAAGTCCTAAAAATTTATTAAACGTGAAGTTTATGGTTTATAAGAATGAGTTTTGTCTAGTTATAAAAACAGAGTTACTAGACAAAAATGTAAGGGTGGGAGTTTTAAGCTTAGTTGGGGACAGAGTTGCCAACCGTTCCGCGTGAGGCGGAACGTCCCGTTTTTACGGATCAAATTATGCGTTCCAAGATGTATCGCTCAATGAATTCACTAGTGTTGGATCATTGCGTATTCGATAGATAGATAGATAGATAGAAAATGCTTTATTTCGGCGTACAACACAGACATCACAATATAGAAAAACAGAAAAAACACAGAAGACACTTAACAGACACAAAGACAAAAACAAATTAAAGGCAAATTAAAGAAATAACAAAAAAACATTTACAAACATAAAACAAAGTGCTGCACTGTGCTGCCTGTGTCGCACAGACGAAGTCGGCGCTGGCTCAGCATAATGCTACAGTTTTACCTGTAGCGCTGATATTCTGCCAGGACCCAAGTGCAGCAACAGTCGCAGCAACAGTATTCCTTGGCTAATTCTCTTCAATCCACTACTATACTCATGAACAACTTTTACTTCTCTTCAATTGATTCCTCGTCCGTGGATACAATTTTACCCGTCTCGGTGAGTCGACCAACTAACGGGTCCACGGATCATTGTATTTACCCAAACCACTAGCGGTTGCTATCTAATGATTATAAAAATCAATAACATAAAATTATATAACAACTAATAGCTTCTTTTTCTTCTTGTCGTGTAGGTATAGTCAAGTGTGTGGCGAACTTGGTTAACCCCAGTACCAGAGTTTTCAAAACGCAAAATGGCCTCTGACTTGGTTTAATGACAATAGTCAATCGACAACAGCCGGGACCGACAGCTTAACGTTCCTTTCGAAGCACGGAAACGCTCGTGATAAATTGCTGCTTAGGTCACCCATCAGGTTCTCTGCTTCTGTGTACATTGCCTAGCGTACACAGAACGATCGATCGATTGCTGTCAACGAGCGCCACTGGACTACGAACGAGCGCTTCAAACTTATAGCTAACTAGCTTTCCGCCCGCGGCTCCGCCCGCGTGGACTACAGGTTATATCGTGCCCAACTGTGGGATAAAATGTAGCCTATGTCCTTTCCCAGGCTCTAATCTATCTCTGTACCAAAATTCATCAAAATCGGTTCAGCGGTTTAGGCGTGAAAAGGTAACAGACAGACAGACAGACAGACAGAGTTACTTTCGCATTTATAATATTAGTAGGGAAGTAGGGATGGGCTATGTGCAAGATTTTTAAAATAATTTGATTTTTTTTAAGCAGATTTAAGGTCCCATATTCAAATAAAAAAGATATCAAATAATTTTGATTACTTATAGATAAAAAATGATAAATTTTTAAAATTTTGGTTACGATTTGTTGCTTACTACAGCATTCTATACGGTTTAATTCCTTTGCCAAAGTAAAAAAGAAAGTTTGACAGTTTGTTGACACATAACCTAACCATTGTGTTTTTGAGTTGTTGGTTGTTGAGTTTGTTTCTGTTTCGTGGTTTTGATTATTTGGATATTTACTGACGACTTGGTTTTGCTACCTGGACTCTATTGTTACCTTCTGTTTCGTGGCTTTGATTTTTTGGATTGATATATACTGACGACTTGGCTTTGCTTCCTGGACTTTCGAACGTTCGCAATACACTGGATTCTGACACTGTGGATACCGCTCAGTTTGTTAGAGCTGACTCTACCAACTTGCCTGAAGTAACAACCAACCAAACTCGGAAATAACCAATACAATATCACAAATTAATAATAGTAATGTGTCTACGACAATACAATATGAAACAGGTTATGTTTTTTTTTTAATTGACATGTCAGTTTGGCAAAGGAATACGATTGCATATAATGCCGTTCTTAGGATTAGTTTACTGAACTGAGAATCTTTTAATTATTATATTTTTATTTCAAAAGATAGATTTTTAATTTTTTTTTTAAGAAACGGGACCTTATTCCTTTATGTTAAATAATAAATCAACGGAAATTAAAAATATTTTTAAAATGTCATACATAGCCCATTGCCAGACTTTAGGTAAAGAAGGTTGATGCATGATAAATGATGAAATCCTCTTTCCTCTTTTTGTCACATTGTCCTTTATAAATACCCAGTTTACTTAGTAACAGACATATTTTCGCTCTATTTGTAGCCGCAAGCCAATATTGGTCATGAAAAGTGAGATCATCAAATTCAAAATTTGCACCGAAACAATATGTCATTGAAGTCAATTTTAAATGGTACCATTTGAAATTCCCATCACCTTTCTACCACCTCCGCACCCAAACTTGACGAGTCATCACACTGCTAGTCAGAGCGAAGTAATTTTTTGTCAGATCGCTCACACGTTTTTTTTATCACTGTCCAGTATGATATCGTTTCAAATAGAGGTAGATAGATTGGGATAAGTGAAATTATCCCAATCTATCTACCTCTAGAACTTATTTCTAGAGCTAATATCCCTTTGATTATTACAAGCTGTGATAGCCCAGTTGGTAATAAGCCAGTTTACCTTATTTGTGTTGGAGAGCAATCGAGTAATTGTATTTTATTTTTTCGGGTTCAGATCCTGGTGCGGGCCTGTACCACTAAATTTATTTTTTCGTATTTATGTACGGATTTCTAATTAATTAGCACTTGCTCAGCGGTGAAGAAAAACATCTTATTGAAACCCGCACATCTAAACAAATTCGTTTTCGAAAGACGTGTGGTCCATCAATCTGCATTGGGCCAGCGTGGTGGACTTTAGCCTAAATCTGCTGTGTGTTTCGAAGGGGGGGCCGAGCCCCTCGATGGGGACGTATATGGGCTGGTAAGAGAAAAAAGTAATTATACAGCGGAACTGTCCTCTGACCTCCGTGACCGTGCTAACAGATCCCCTGACCGAATTACAGTAGCAAGTTTCCTGACGATGTTTTCCCTTACATATATACGTTCACGTCTATAATCCCTAAAGGGATAGTACCCGTTCTAGAGAACTACTTGATGCTACGTCTGACACAAATTGTGAGGGTTATAAGACGTGTAAAACGTGCATCAATCCAAAGGAAACACCAGTCCTCTTTAAACGTATATTTCCACTTCATGGTAATGTACAATTTAATTATATTTTAGATCTCACTATTTTAACGGACACTTCTGTAAACTACACTTTCTAAGGACACGACTACTCTCCTCAACTGCCAGGCAACGAATGTCCCCGTCAGCCAAACTCCCCTTCCCTTTTTGAATTTCGCATGAAGTTAGCCACTAAACTTTGCTACTGTCCCGTCCGTCAGCAGTTGCACCGGAAAAAGTCATTCATCGAACCATCCAATTCAAGTCAAACATTTAAAAATACTTCAAAAAAGTGCAAAAATTGCCAAAATATGTAACGAAACCTTTCAGACGGAACTTTTTTAATTAAATTAAAATTATAAAAAAAATATTTTCTTTATTTAGACAAATCCTTACATGTAATAATCAGGGCTTCCCAGTAAGTAGTCATAGACACTTGTGATGGGAATGCCTCGCTCTTCCAGGTATACAATATATTCTAGGATATTCAGAGTGAGTTTACATTACTATTAACTTATAATTATAATAAAAAGTAGATACCTAATTAAGTAACAAGGTGTGGGTGTGTGTTGAAGTATGTGTGTGTATTTGTAATAGTGTAGTATGCGTGTATTTATGTGTGCTTGGGGTATATTACGTATATGTTTGTGCCTTTAGTCAATTAGTAAAACTGTGTTTAAGGGGGGTAATTAGTGTGGATACACAAATGTTAAAGTGTGCAATATGCTCAGCAAGGAGTGCTTGTGCTCAACATGATGTGCTTATGCTCAGCGTTAAATGACTGAACCCCGTATGCCCTACGGATATCCTTGGGATCGGCAGACTAGAACCAACATACAGAGAGGTCATTACACAGTTGTGTAATGGTGAGAGGTGGTCAGGCTTTCGCCCATTACGCAGCAAAACCCTCGCATCCCTCTTACAGACTTTTACTGTATACCTGGGAAGAAAAGCTGACACATTTTGAGCACATTCTAAGTTTTTCTTTCACTCCCAGTCCAGCATGGATATTCTCCCTCACTTATTAATTTGTTTATGTTTATGTGTTGTCTACCTTTTTTCCCAAATAGCGTAGACTGCCAGCAATGGGCGAGGTCTATGAACGACGGACCAGTCGCAACTTGTAAAGTTATAACGTCGTGGGAGTGTGCCGGCGTTGGCAACACCACAGCCAAATAGATTGCAGCCCACGTGGTACCGGGCTCTTGTAACTGTAGGACTAGGAGCTGTTTAAAGGAGTCCGTAATTTAAAAAAAAAGCACATGTTATTCGTTTCATACTGGTGATTATGGAGTTCTTATCTACACTAATATATTCCACACTGGACTGGGAGTGAAAGAAAAACTGTTACCAGCTGCCAACTCTTCCCAGGCATATTGTAAAATTCGGTAATAGGGACGCGAGGTTTTTGCGGTATTGTGGGCGAAAAGCTGTCTACCTCTCACCATTATACATCATGTTTCATCTAATAATGTTCAGAATGGTATGTCGAATGTGGCATCAAGTGGTTCTAGAACCTTTGATGCTCTACCTACCCCTATAGGGATTAGTGAGCGTATATATGTATGTGTGTTTGTAATATTATAAAGAGGAAAAATTAGATTGTTTGTTTGCATTGAATATGCTCCGAAATTACTGGACGAATTTGAAAAATTCCTTTCACCATTAGACCCAAATTCACCATACTCTGTTAGTTATTTAACAGACGATTAGCAGCTAACCCGAGATTTGACAACGTCATTTTCATACTTTTTGTTTGACTTTTGTCTGATTAACTTCTTAATCGTGGATTAACTAACAGAGTATGGTGAAATTGGACCTTAGAATGCTACATTATCATATGCTATAACTTTCCTGAATTTCAACGGGTACGAAGTCCCGGGCGGAATGCTAGTATGTATGTATGTATGTAAACACTTTATTGCACGTAATAAAAATTACAAAACAAAAGAGATCGATACAAAGATAACTATGTACAAAGGCGAGCTTGTTGGCATATATGTTGGCTAGTTGGCATATATATTCGTTGGTGGTACTGATGATGAGGACTGTTGGAAACTAGAGACATTAATCTCTAAGGCTATTTTGAGGATAACTTTTTTATAGCTAAAATATGACTATTCCAATCAGCGATTCCATTCTATGGAATTACGTGTAGCAAGATAAAAAAAATTAGTTCTGGATAATTTTTGAGAATCAGAAAAAAATATCTCGTTAATTTTAAGAAAGCACTTTTTGTTTCTTGTCAAAAAGCACTTTTTTATCTTATTTTATTCTGGCTTTTTGGCTAAAGAGTATGAAACACATACCCTTTTATACTGAATGAAATTATACGTTAAACCAGTTTTTCGTGTTTTTTTAACTGATATACATATCTAATAACGTTTATTGTACTCACAGAAGGCAAATTACAGACATAAGACAGCAAATAAAAACAGGTTCCGCTTTTATTTCTAAAAAGAAATTTCTGCTAGCATTTCTACAACATTCCTTACTTTTCCTTCGTCTATAGATATCCAATATCAGTCGGCTCGTTTGAAGTAGACAATCGACATTTTGACGTACGCCGGGCGAAAGGCGTTGATCTGATGCAAAATCATTTATTAGTACAGACCACCACATGGGTACAGACTGGACTTAACTCTTATACTGTCTAAATAATAAAAAAAAAATAGTTAAAAAAACTTTTTAAGTTAAACGGTTTTATGTTAAACATACATTGCAATGTTTAAGATAAATGTACTAAAAACCAAAAAATAATAAAATAGATACAGTCGTGGGAATTATAAACATATGCATAGACTAGACTAAAATAAAACCGTGGGGCACGTCAATTGTCTACAAATTATCGACTTAATGTGCCCCACGGTTTTATTTTAGTCTAGTCTATGCATATGTTTATAATTCCCACGACTGTATCTATTTTATTATTTTTTGGTTTTTAGTACATTTATCTTAAACATTGCAATGTATGTTTAACATAAAACCGTTTAACTTAAAAAGTTTTTTTACCTATTTTTATTTTCTAGTTTTTAGTTTTTATTAAAAACATACATTTGGTAGCGGCGGCCATCTTGTATTTCAATTTTTTATAGTATATTGTATTCTGCTTGTTGAGCCCTTTCATTTGATACCCATATTGATGGGATTGATAAAACCTACGTTATCCGCCATTTTGTAGCGGCCGCCATCTTGGATTTCAATTTTTTATAGTATATTGTATTCTGCTTGTTGAGCCCTTTCATTTGATACCCATATTGATGGGATTAATAAAACATAAATTATCCGCCATTTTGTAGCGGCGGCCATCTTGAATTTATAATGATAATGAATAAACATAATTGTATTGTCACCAAAATCCAAAGTGTATACAAAATTTCAGATTAATCGGTTGATAGGAAGAGGGTGAAATTTGAATTACTAAATTTGACCCAAGAATAATAAATAAAACAAACGGGGTGAGCTAAATAAAACCGTTTAATAATAATAATAAAGAATGCGTGTAACTTTTGCAAATACACTTTTTTTCATAGGATTTTGGTCTTCATAGAGCTTGTACTACGCAGTATTTATTGTTTAGTCAACAAGTTCACCATATACTTGATTATACCTAAGCGATAAGGAAGGAATAGTATAAGGCCGTTAGAATAAAATAAGTTTGGGCAGGGTTTGGTGTGGACTTATGAACCAAGAGTGCCAAAAACTTTTCGATTTCAAATTACAGATGTGGTAGAATGTTTAACGTTCATCCATAAGATGGTAAGAATAGCGGAAAGTCGCCGCATGTGAACTCCTTTCATAGCCTCCATATCTTTGCGAAAGCCAATAAACCAAAATCGTTGATAGACCAACCAGTGAGCATCAGCGAACGGCTACGCTTCAGACAATGTCTGGCGAAGTGACCTGCTTTCATTATTTCTAGCCTTTTGTAGTGTCGAATGAGAACAATGAATCAGCGAGGATCACTACTTCTTCTGTCATGATTACTGCCCAAAATCAAATTTTATTCGCTGCACGTTTTGTTGTTGCTTATATGTTCCTCCGTGGTACTAACCTTGGAATTTACAGGATTGAAAATTAAATCAGACATGGTCAGGTTAATAGCCATTCCCGACTGCACCTTTGCGAATAGACGTAGAGTCAGTTGAGTCAAAAGAACGAATATGTATGTATTTAAATCTATATAATATATGAACGCATATTTATGTATGTATTTTATTCATTTAACGTAACTTTAGCTTATTTTAAGTAACATCCTGAATTTTCTATGAAATAAAGATATTTTGACTTTTGGTTTATGGATTTTTCTATTATGGCATTTTTGGTCCGCTTCCTGGGACGTTTGTGGAACTTCAATTAGAAAGTGCAGTCCATGCCTTTTTACAACTAATTTCAAAGCAAGAGAAGCGAATATTTGATTTAGGTTTATTGAAATCCATTTATTATGTCTCTTCATAGTTCGTTTCCATGAAATTTCACCCGGATCGGCTTTTTCCGCCGCTTTCTGCTTGTCATCTTGAAACTTGTTAAACTTGTGTTCTGTAGTATAAATAGTTGATATGATTTATTGTTTACAAGTAATAGCGTTGACGTCTTATTTACTTGATTGATTTCTTTAGTCTTTAGCAATTTAGATTTGATTGGAACAACATACATTGTTAGATAGTATAAGTATGTATTTAAATATTCATATTTCTGCTGGTGTTGGAAAAAAATCATCTTGCTCTTGCCTTCAAAATAATAAAATACTCTAATTTTCAAAATATTTTAAATATTTATTTTATTTTGTATAACATGAAGAAAAATTTAGGAATTCAACGACAGTGGTGTTGTACAGTCAAGAGCAAGTCACGCTTTACACTACCAGTTTAAAGCTGAACTCTGATTTAACTGCGCGCCATACAATGCAGGGCTAGTTCAAAGTGTCAAGCTTGACGTGCTCTTGAGTGTACTTTGTTAGAATCTACCTATTAACAGATAGGTTCCCAGCCACCCATGAGGATCGTACTTAACAAATAAAAATAAACAAATCATTTCATTCAAACTAAAATCTTCCAAAGAGAATAAATTAACATGATTCAAAAAGCAATGCAAATAAAAAGCGGTCAAAGAAAAAACCGTGCGCAGGCGAGCTCTATCACATTTTTTTAATCTTTTTTGCCGCCATCTTGATGCCAACGCCTTCTCGATTTTGGCGCGAACTCGTGATGTCTTGTCTATGTGTTTTTCTGACTTTTTTCTTCATAAAAAACCTGCCAGCACTTCTCATCAATGATAGCCATTTAATGGTAACATCGCAAAAAGTGACTCAATAAAAAACTCGAATATAGATCGATTCTCGGGAACGTAACATTGTTTTTTTGTTTTGAACTATTGTCACTGTTCTTTTCGTTCAGTATTTAATGTTCTCTTTAGTTGTTTAAAAATTTAATAAAAATATAATTTAACAAGATTTCCTCAAAAGAAAGATATGAGGGAAACTAAGAAGAAAAGACAGTTTAAATCAGAATGGGAATCTAAATAAATAAATAAACAGAGATTTTTTTTGTTTTATTTTATAGCCCAGTTGGTAATGAGCCGGACTTGTAATCCGGAGGTCGCGGGCAAACCCTGGTGCGGGCCTGTACCCTGTACCACTAAATTCGTCTTTTCGGATTTATGTACGGATTTCTAATTATCACTCGCTCAACGGTGAAAGAAAACATCGTGGTGAAACCCGCACGTCCAAGAAAATTCATTTTCGAAAGACAAGCGGTCCACCAACGCGCATTGGGCCAGCGTGGTGGACTATGGCTTCGTGTTTCGAAGGGAGGCCCTTGCCCCGCGGTGGGGACGTATATGGGCTGGTAAAAAAAAAAATTATAGATAGAATAATGTCATTAAAATTAAGATCTAGCCTAAAGACTAATAAGTAATTTAAATTAATGAATGATTGAAAATCTGACTAAAATTGCTAAGTGGAGATTATTAAGTAGTGTCCATTAACACATATCATGTTATTGTCTCTATTAAGGGGAAGTCACTGTTCATGTGTCTATTCAACACAGCACTCTGTACTAAGTACTAATATTAACACTAATACTTCACTAAACTAGTTCAAAAGGTTTCGATAGGATGTGACATTTAAAAAATAAATAATAATAATAAACGTTACACACTCAAAGGCCCACACTAAGGTTTTCCCTTGTGTCGTGGGTCCCTCGGAACACACATAAAGACAAACACAAACACCCATGACCCGAGAACAAACATCTGCTTTTCACACAAATGTTTTCTCCGACTGGGGATCGAACCCAGGACCCGCTGATCAAGAGGCAGCGTCACTACCACTCCACCAAACCGGCCGTCCACGCTGGACTGGCAGTGAAAGAAAAATTTAGAATGTACCAGCTGACAACTCTTCCCAGGCATACTGGAAAAGTCAGTTAACGGGACGCGAGGGTTTTGCTATATGGTGGGCGAAAGGCTGACAACCTCTCACCACTATACTCATGGTCCATCTAATAACCCTCAGAATGAATGTCAAATGTGGCGTAAAGTGGTTCCAGAACCGCGTGACGTTCTGCCTACCCCGTAAGGGATTATAGGCGTGAGTGTATGGATAGAAAAAAAAATTCGATAAAAAACTCGAACACGGAAAATATTTGCGAATAACACAATCCCATCTCTTTCCGTGGGTGTCGTAAGAGGCGACTAAGGTAACACAAATGAGACCTGCCTCCTAGTAATCCATCCCAGGCAACGACGGTTCTTTTTTTTCTGAATCTGAGGTGTCGTCCTATGGTCTCATGCGGTGTGGTTCTGTAAAGGGCCGTCTGGTTCGCGAACACCCTCCAGTCCGACGCCAAACAGCTTGCTGTGTTCCGTCGGTGCAAGGGAGTACCAGTACCTTTATAGGCATTTTATGGGTTAACTCGCTCCATCGTGGACCACATCTTCAACCTTTATGGTCAAGATTGAGGCCAAGAGTTAACCCATCTTAAAATAAATATAAAAAAACGAGGGTTTGCGTGATCGTCTGTCAGCCCAGAACAAAGCTCTTAAAATTAAACGAAAACCCCATTGTTACTTTGTTTTCCATGTCCGTAACTCATTTAGGTTAGTAACACAATCTTTTAACATACGTTAAATTGGTTTTATGTACTTGAATATCAACGATCAAAGTAAACAGGAGAATAACGGGAAAAAACAAATTAACACTCAGGTTTTTGACCAGCACTGATCAAGACTACTAACAGGCTATTAAAAACTTATTTGATTGACGTACGAATAGGCACTAAGCTAGTCCCCGTTTTTTACAACGAGATCGATCAGTCATATTCTTATTGATTGCGAACCTATTCAAAAGTGGCAACACCACCCTCACAAGGCACACAATCGACATCAAAAAACTTTCGAGTAGGAAGCGACGCCAAATATGGCAACCCAGTCTGATAATGAAGACTATGACTCGTTTGGTGTCAACCGAAAACTTCCCAGACCGATCATTGTTATTGTTTTTAAACTCTCACAACACAAAACGGTCACAATCAGCCAGCATCAAAAAACCGCTTTTACTTTTTCATGGAATCCACAAAAAATTGCGTAGAAAAAAAAAAATGGCGAAATGTCCGCCTGACGGAGGCGCGTCTAGATTAGCCGGTTACGACGTCGCGCGAGTCAAGGGCGGTCACCAAACAGCTGGTTTCCTACTGAATTTTAATACTTACACGAAACTGCGACTTTATGCTAGTTTTACGATCGCTCTCGAGGTCAAACTAGTAACCAACCGGAGCCTAAAATTAAAAAGAATTAAGACGCGGAAGTTGTATCACTCGCGTTGAGACAATGTTTTGACAGGCATCTTTTAAAAATAGAAAGTCTTGAGTCATTAAGTTCAAAACGGCCCATTTCAGCTGCCGCTGTCGTATCGCTTCTCGTTCTATTTTCAAATTTGACAGGTCAATTCCGACTTTGTTTCTTTTTTCGAATGTAGAGCTAAGATTGATTTTGAGAGCGGCCAGTCTTTTAAATTTAATTGGTGGAATTTTCCTTAGGTATTATGGAATTGAAATTAATTTGCATAGATTACCTAATTATGGCGTGGTCTGATAAGACCATACACGGCTAGCTATATCATGTAATAATAAATGAGGTTGTTAAGTCTGAATTACCCCAAAAAGTCGGGTACTCTGCACTGAGTACTCAAGGTTATAGGCACCGTGGGTACATGCTGAGTTTGAAGTAGTTAGTGTGAATTTATACCAGTGTTTAGCGGGATTTATAAGCCGTGACAATGGAAATTTGACGTTTATTTGCTACTCTAATAATTATATTTTTAAACTACCGCCACCGGAATTCTGCACATTGAGTCCAGCCGTTAAAGTTTAGTACTTTTAGAACTTAAGGGTCAATTTGATTTTATATTCTATTCTATAGTGAGTGATTTCTATTTATTTTTTTTTCATTTTTCATTTCATTTTCATATCTTCCATTACACTCTGCGGTTTTTCTTACTCCATAAGCATTACTCACTTTCTTTTCAATTATAATTATTTAACAAGGTTAACACATTAAAAAATTGTCTGTTATTTAATGCCCTTATTATATTTTTTCTAAAAATAAATAATATAAAAAAGTAATAATTTATAATTAACTCCCCCTTTTTTAGGGTTCCGTAGTAATCTACGAACCCTTATAGTTTCGCCATGTCCGTCTGTCCGCGGGTTTCCTAAAAAACCCTTGGTACTAAGAGCTGAAATTTGGCATGTTTATACATATAAATCATGCCGACAGAACTGTAGAGTAAAATCATAGAAAAAAGTTTTTTTACGGGTGTCCCTCCATAGACGTGAACGGACGATGTTTTTTTTTTTCGGGTGTCCCCCATAGACGTGAAAGGACGATGAAAGGAAGAATATACAACAAAATTAAAAGGAAAACTATCACACATAAGTTGGCCTTTCAAGTTTGCGAGTAATAGTATTGAACCTTGTAAACTTATTCTTATTAATCCCAAAAAAAGTGCCAAACGTTTTTGGGATTAATAAGAATATGTTTACAAGGTTCAATACTAAAAGTGAGGCGAGGTCGAAAGCCAAGCTGTAACATATTGACATTTTAGGTGTCGTTAAATAAATTTTTGACCCTTAAGTTCTTAAGGGTGACATCAAAATTATTTTAGCAGCAGGTCGATATTATTTCTAACAATATTATTGTCGCAAAAAAAAACAATATACAAATTCGCGCTCGCTTCGCTCGCGAATTTAATACTTACATTCGGTTGTACAACCAAAACTAAAGTTATTTCTGAAACGACAAACTCTTTAATACATTTGTTTTTTTATACTATAGTATTTGGAGATTTTAACATCGACTATGACTAGTGATGAAACAGACTCAGCCTTTTAAGGCTTTTAATAAAGACTCGCCTTATTTTCGACGCCTCACGACTGACTCAGTCTTTTATTGCCCAACCTTTAGTTATAAAACTAGCTTTTTTAGTCGAAGTCTTTTAACGTACAAAACTGAGCTGTTACTTAAACAGCTTAAAAGACTGGCGACTCATTGTCTGGGAAGTCGACAGTCGTAAGGTATGTGTTGATAGAATGTAAATATCTAATTTTATCTTCTTGTTAAATTTTATCAAAATGTATTTAGCGGTTTAGGCGTGAATTATTCCTTTTGGTTGATAGGTTACAAAAGATATATTGAATATCACACACAAACTGCGGTGCGAGCCCTTTTACATAAAAGAACTAGAGTCGTTTAAGTCTTTTAAAATCAGCTGGAGTTGGTTAAGTCTTTCAGTCTTTTGAAAACAACTCGAGTCATTTCAGTTTTTAATCTTTTAATAAAACTACTAAGTCTTGTTATTAAAAACTCGAACTTTCAGTCTTAAGTTGAGAGTCAAGTCCTGTAAAGGCGAGTCTTTTTAATAAGCCTATAGTACACCAGTTTTAAATGAATACGTAATGTAACCAATTTTTATTCTTAAACAGATGATTTTTTTTTTCATTTTCCTTGTGGCGCTGGAATCTATAATTCTCTTTTAGTTACCTTCTTTCTTTGTGATCTCGTTTTTAGACATTATTAGTGATTTAACTGTCCATATGCTCGTAGAATTAAGAATCCAGCTGCATATTTGAAGCATGCTGCTACGGAACCCTACAATGCGCGTGTCCCGACACGCTCTTGGCCGGTTTATAACATTAGTGTACCGGGATTACAGGCCCTAGTAATAAGTAACAGTAATAAGTTGAACAAGTTGTTCAAAAATGTTTTGTTGAAGTCAATAAGCAACTTTATTTCAAGAAAATGATCAAATAAACAAATAACTTTTTTTTTCTTTTTTTATGATAACCCCATCGATTTTTGACTTGAAAATTGTTATTAGTCGTTGTATAGGACGTCATAACAACGTTAGAAGCAGCACCAATTCTGTTGATGGGTGGGGACACTGCCCATACAATCTTTTGCAGGGTCCTTTGCTGTCATATTTATGACTGTTTATGTGTATATAGAGCTTTAGGTAAATCTCTTTCAACCTCTCGGGTGGTTAATCAGTTCAGAAACTGAACAACCTTTCCCCAATAATAGGTCAAAATACAAAAAAAAATTGAGTTCCCAATATACAAACTTCATTAGCATACAGCGCATTTTGTATGGGAGATAAAAATTTTTTTTCGTATTTTGACCTATGTTACCTTGGGAAGGTTGTTCTGTTTCATGGACTGATTTAGCACCCGAGAGGTTGAAAGAGATTTACCTAAAGCCCTGTATATTTATAAAAAACGGTGTTAGGTAACATATATATGAAACTAGCTTTCCGCCCGCGGGTCCGCCCGCGTGGACTACAGGTTATATCGTGCCCAACTATGGGATAAAATGTAGCCTATATCCTTTCCCAAGCTCTAATCTACCTCTGTACCAAATTTCATCAAATCGGTTCAGTTTTTTAGGCGTGAAAGACGGACAGACAGACAGAGTTTCTTTCGCATTTATAATATTATTAAGGATAATTCTTTAGATACAATCTATACACTTACTTACCTGTACATCTTCTAGGATGCTGTAACACGACACATCACAAGCAACTGATCCGCATCTTGTGGTTGCACCTTAAGAGTCAACGACCGAAACAGGGTGAAAAAAGCATGCTATTTTTGTTTTGTTAAGTGGTTACTGCACTCTTTGACAGATGTTTGTCCCGACCCTTTCTATTTTTAGTTGGCTATTCAGGACTGATTTATGTTTTTTTAAGATTTGAACCTTGAACCTTTCGTTTAGAAGGTTTTTTAATCACGATTTTGGTGAGACTTCGAGCGTCATGACATACATAAGAGGCAAGATTAAACAATAAAACACGATACAATACATAAAGACAATAACAAACTAGCTTTAGATCGCTATGTGTTGTAGGGTCCGAGACAAAGGGTCCTCAACTCAGCTATATGTTGCGACTCGGGAATCAGGGTATGAGACCGCGAGCCACAACACATACACACGTCAAACTTACAACATCGTTCTTTTTTGTTGCCCATAAAGGCACTGGTACTCCCACGCACCGACGGAATACAGCAAGCTGTTTGGCGTCGGACTTCGGTAGGAGGGTGGTCGCGAACCAGACATTACAGAGCCTACCACACCGCATGAGACCATAGGACGACACCTCAGATTCAGAAAAAAATGAAGTGTCGTTGCCTGGGATGGATTACTAGGAGGCAGGTCTCATTTGTGTTTCCTTAGTCGCCTCTTACGACACCCACGGAAAGAGATGGGGTGGTGTTATTCTCAACCAATCACCACACGGTTAAGAAGTCAAAGAGCATTCCTCAATTCTAAAACTTTTCTAACATCTACATTTTGCTATGTCTGAAAGAGGTTGGTTTACATACATACATACGCTCACGCCTAAATTCCATATCGGGGTAGGCAGAGCATCAGTGGTTTTAAAACCACTTGATGCCACGTTTGACACAAATTGAGAGGGTTATAAGATAAAATATGATGTAAGTGGTGATGGTGAGAGGTTGTCAGCCTCTCGCCCACTTACTAACTTTTACAGTATGTCTGGGAAGAATAGGCAGCTGGCACATTCAATGTTTTTCTTTTACTCCCATTTCAGCATGGAGGTTGACTTAGAGCTACTAAAATCATTATATATAATAAAACTAAGTTAATAAAATGTGCGTGCCGATAAAACTTAAAAAGGAGTCCCAGCACGATAAAGGGACTTATATAGTGTGATAGCCCTTTATCCCACCTCGAACAAGAAAGTTCCCGTTTTAACCTAAAGGGCGTGTTTTTAAAGATTTAAGGGCTTTTTTAATCCTTCAACTTGGAAAATAAGTGTAGTGGCGTTATCTGTTGTCGAGTATTTGAACTTCATTCAGAACAACGATTATTTGGGTTGCATTTCCAAAGGCGCTGCGAGCAATTGCAGCATGTGTAGTAATGGGTGCGAAATTTAAAATTATTTGTTACTATAAGACACACTGGATTAAAACATAGGCTACATAATTTTCCCCAAATTCCCACGGGAACGAAGTCCCGGGCGGGATGCTAGTATCTAATAAGCGCAAAATAAAATCACAGTTGCGAAACATGAATTTTGAAAATCGATCTACAAATACAAGAAAAAAAAGATACATACAGTGGAACATAGAACCTCCTCCTTTTTTGAAGTCGGTTAAAAACTTACTCTTAAATCTTATCGAGTTGACTTAGACAAGGTTCTACATCACGTAAAGTGCTAAGGTACTCAATTCAGTTAGGTGTAAATCTAGTTATTTAGTAAAAATCCTATTAGTCTGGCGCGTCGTCGGTGCGTAGTGACCTGGAAACCTTCACTTTAATAATATCTAAGTCGGAATGTCTGTACTTAGCTGTGACCTGACAGGCGTTTTAACCGTGTGGTGATCGGTTGAGAATAACACCACCCCATCTCTTTCCGTGGGTGTCGTAAGAGGCGACTAAGGAAACACAAATGAGACCTGCCTCCTAGTAATCCATCCCAGGCAACGACACTTCATTTTTTTCTGAATCTAAGGTGTCGTCCTATGGTCTCATGCGGTGTGGTAGGCTCTGTAAAGGGCCGTCTGGTTCAAGACCACCCTCCTACCGAAGTCCGACGCCAAACAGCTTGCTGTGTTCCGTCGGTGCGTGGGAGTACCAGTGCCTTTTTTCTGGGTTAACTCGCTTCATCGTCGACCTCATCTTTGACCTTATGGTTAAGATTGAGGTCAAGAGTTAACCCATCTTATAATAAAAAATAAAAAAAAAGACCTAGACTAATAGCTAGGAGCCGTTCATGTATTACATCACAGTCATAGGAGGAGGAAGGGGTATGTATGTGTATCTGTCTGTGGCATTGTAGCTCCCAAACGAATTCGAGGCTTTTTTAATTTGAAAGCTGATGTAATCGAGGTGGTTCTTAGCTATTTTTGATCAAAATTGGTTCAGCCATTTAAGGTTTATAAGCAACTAGCTTTCCGCCCGCGGCTCCGCCCGCGTGGACTACAGGTTATATCGTGCCCAACATTTTCTTTGCTATAAACCTCACGGAGCCCGAGACCTTTCCAACGAATGCAAAACCGTGGAAATCGGTTCGTGCGTTCTGGAGTTATGGCGTCAGGAAGGAAAACCCGACTTATTTTTATATAGTAGATAACTGCTTTACCACAAAATATTAAAACACCACCTAAACAATGTCTTAAACTGACTTATTTGTCATTTTTTTCCATACAAAAACCTCATGGATTTCATTAATCTGAGACAAAAACTGACATAAGCCGGGGTTCTTTTGTTATTGTTTAATTTATCCCTTTCAATAAAGGCAAAGGAATCCTATGTCCATAAAGCCGTTTTTAAACATTGTCTAAGTTTTAGCTTTATTAATTATCGCTAAATGATTTAAATTCATCCAATATACATACCGTTAAGAATGCTTGTTGGATGAAAGAGGTTTTCATGCCACATTTAAACTGAATACTGGCTATGTATATAGTTTTATGGAATTCGGTGTAATGACATGAGTTGTCACAGCCAAAAGAAAATCTTGTGTCTTGTGTCTGTTTTTACGTGTAATATTAGTGGTTTATTTTAGTTCGTTATTTTACTTATTTTATACTTATTATAGTTACATTTACTAAAATATCTCTATGTTGATGTTTTATTAACAAAGTCATCATGGTAGCAGAGCGTGGTTGATGTTGGCAAGTCTACATTGTGAGCTGATATCGAAAGTATTTTAGTAAAATGTTTTACGGCAAGAGTGCCGAGCTGGATTATGAGTACACCAGCAGATAATAACGTCACGATGAGTACCACAGTGAGTAATAGTAGTGGCGGTAATAGCGGATATTTGCCTTCATTTGAAAAACTCGATGGTATGAGCAATTATTCCACGTGGAAAATGCAAATGAATCTGATTCTGATCACTGAGGATTTATGGCAGTACGTCGAGAATACACCACCGTTGACAGACGTCATTGGTCGTAAGAAAGATGACGTAGCCAGGGCTAAGATTCTTTTGATGGTGAAACCGCACTGCTTAATACACGGTAAGAAAGCGAAAACGGCTAAAGAAAGCTGGGAGGCTTTAAGCACTGCATTTGAGGACAAGGGCGTGAATAATAGATGCCGCTTGTTAGGACGCTTAGTCAGCCAGAGACTTTCGATGTATGAATCCCCGCGTGCCTATGTCTCAGAGATTATGAGAATTGCTGGAGAATTAGAGGACATCGGCAAACAAGTAGATGATGAGCTACTAGCTGCTCTCATGCTGCAAGGATTGGGAGACGATTACGCGCCAATGCGAATGGCAATTGAAAATAGCAACGTTGTGCTAACTACTGACTACGTTAAAACTAAATTGATGCAGATTGAGCCGCAGACACATAGGAGCGAGCCAGAGGAGCCCTCTACGAGTGCTTTAATAGCAGCTAAAGGCAAAAGCCAGAGAAAAGGCAAGACGCGTGCTTCAAACATCAAGAGAATAAGATGTTTTATTTGTGATGGCAACCATAAAGCTAATGTTTGTCCCAAGAACCCAAATATTAAGAAGAAAGAGAGCGCCAGCATTGCCATAGCAACGACTGCTTATTCTGCTGCAGAGGATATTCGCATTAATGGAGATTGGATTCTGGACAGTGGTGCATCTAATCACATGACCCCCAGAAAAGATTGGCTAGCAAACTATGCTAATCTTAAGGAGCCAGTTCAGATTTTATGTGCGAATGGAAACAGAATAAATGGTGAAGGTCGAGGAGATGTGAGATCTAATGAATTAGATTTTGTTGTGAATGGAGTCCTGCATGTTCCTGATCTGCGAGCGAACTTAATGAGTGTAAGTACGTTAGTTGAAAGGGATAGAGTACTAGTATTTTCAAAGAGAGGTTGTGAGATCTATGAAGAGAGTGACTGTCGTGTGTTAGGTACTGTGAAAGCTGTATGTAAGGAAGAGAGAGGTATTTATAAACTTAAAGCCAAATCTCGTTCTGACATTGCTTTTGTTTCAGCTACCAACACAAGTGAATTGGAGCTTTGGCATCAAAGACTAGGTCATCTGGGTTTGCACAACATGAAATTACTGCGGGACAGAATGGCAGAAGGTATTAGTTTCAAAGATGAACCAGTAAACTGTATTTCCTGCATCAAGGGTAAGCAAACTACTTTACCTTTTCCAAAGAAGACAGGAACACGAGCTAGAGAGGTTCTCGAGTTGATTCATAGTGATGTTTGTGGTCCTATGGATGAATCATCGTTCTCAGGAGGACGTTATTTTTTAACTTTTATCGATGATAAGACAAGAAAAACTTTTGTTTACATTTTAAAGGAGAAAAGCGAAGTTTTTTCAAAATTTCTTCAGTTTAAAGCTTTGGTAGAGACCCAAACAAATAAACGAATAAAAACAATTCGTAGTGATAACGGCAAGGAGTACGTTAATAAAAAGTTTAGTGACTATTTGAGAAGAAATGGAATTGTTCATCAATTAACTGTGGACTATACTCCAGCACAAAATGGCGTCGCAGAGAGAGCTAATAGAACTATTGTAGAACGCATGAGATGTATGCGTCAAGAGGCAAACCTACCAAAAATATATTGGGCAGAGATAGTTCTAACCGTAGTTTATTTAAAGAATAGGTCGCCAACTATTGCAGTTAAAGGTATGACTCCTGAAGAAGCATGGACAGGTAAAAAGATAGATTTGAGTTATCTACGGGTATTTGGATCTCGTGCATTTATGCACATTCCTAAGGTGAAGAGAAAGAAACTTGATCCTAAGAGTAAGGAACTTGTTTTCATCGGCTATTGTGAAGACACCAAAGGGTACAAGCTTATAGATCCTATAAATTATAAAATCTATAAAGCAAGAGATGTTGTTTTCTGTGAGAAGATACAGAAGGACAATAAAGTTATTAACACAGAGGTTGTTAATGTCAAGAGAGATGTACCTAGGGTTGTTAAAGAGGTAGTGCCGCCCTTGGGATATTCTATGGATTTTAGGTCAACTAACGGAGTTTTGACTAATTCTAGAACTGTGAGTCCACCCCCACCTGAAGAGTTACCAGTCAATGATGAGAATTTGCTTCTGAATGATAATGCTAACGCAGATGAAGGATTGTCAAGAGAAGATAGAGAAATCTTTCTTGATTGTGAAGTCTCTGGTGATAATGATACGAGTGAAACAGTAGATCAGCCAGTGGAGAATCCCGAAAGAAGATATCCGTTGAGAGATAGAAAGAGGAAGGAGTTCAAAGACTTTGTACTGTATCAAGCTGAAGAGATTAGAGATGATCCTGTTACTATTGAAGATGCTTTGTCTAGAGAAGATAGTGACAAATGGAGAGAAGCAATCAGATCTGAATTAGATTCCTTGCAGAAGAATAAAACTTGGGTGCTAGTAGATAAAGTGGAAGACGGCAGAGGTCGTTTTGTTGATTCTAAATGGATTTTTAGAATAAAAAAAGAGCCGGGGAGAATAAGATATAAGGCTCGCTTAGTCGCTAGGGGATTCACTCAAGTTAAGGGGTTTACATATAATGAAACTTTTGCTCCTGTTGTCAGACATAGCACTTTGAGACTACTTCTGGCGATCGCAGCTGAAAGAAACTTAAGCGTTGATCATATGGATGTAGTAACAGCATTTTTAAATGGAGATTTATATGAGAAAGTATATATGAAGCAGCCTACAGGCTTTGAAGAGAAAGGCAAAGAAAATCATGTATGCTTATTGAGAAAAGCTCTTTACGGCTTAAAGCAGGCACCTAGAGCTTGGAATGAGAAACTCAACAAAGCGCTGCTAGAGTTAGACTTTAAGAGGTCAGAGAATGAACCGTGTGTCTATATCCGAAAGAGAAAACACAGTTTGATGATCATAGCTGTCTATGTCGATGACCTCCTTATTTTCTGGGATGATGAGAATGAGAAGAAACTTGTCAAAAGAGAACTACAGACCAAGTTTGAGATGAAGGACCTTGGCATAGTTGACACTTTTCTTGGATTAAAAATCAAACAAGATAATGGAGTTATACGACTGGATCAAACTGAATATACTGAGAAAATTTTAGAGAAATTTGGTATGGCGAATTGCAAGAACGTTTCAACGCCATTGGATCCAAAGACGAAATTGGAGAAACCAGAAGATGATCAATATGTGCCGCCGAGTGAACTACCATACAGAGAGTTGATTGGATCACTGATGTATTTAGCTGTTTGTTCAAGACCAGACATTGCTTATGCAACAAGTTACTTGAGTCAATTTAACAGTTGCTATGACAATTCACACTGGGTTGCAGCTAAAAGGGTACTGAGGTATCTAAGTGGTACAAAAGAATTTGGATTAACATTCAAGAGGACTGGTAAACAATTTCTTGGATATGTAGATGCAGATCATGCGGGAGATGTATCCGACAGAAGGTCGTATACAGGTTTCGTTTTCATACTTGCTGGTGGATGGATTTCCTGGGAAAGTAGAAAACAGAAAACAGTGGCACTTTCTAGTGCAGAAGCCGAATATGTAGCGCTTGCAGAGGCATGTCGAGAGTCAGTGTTCTTAACAAGACTATACACTGAATTAACTCAAGATGAAGTGGGAACCATTCAGCTATTGAGTGACAGTCAATCTGCAATACGGATTGCAGAGAATCCCGTCCATCATCAGAGGACAAAGCACATTGATGTCAAGCATCACTACATTAGAGATTTGGTAAGAGACAAAGCTGTTTCTGTGAAGTATGTTCCGACTGGTGATATGATTGCTGATGTGATGACAAAAGGGCTTACAAGAGAGAAGCATGAAACTTGTCTGAAAGGTTTTCTGTTCTGAGCGAGTTTCAGTTTATGGAGGGGTGTTGGATGAAAGAGGTTTTCATGCCACATTTAAACTGAATACTGGCTATGTATATAGTTTTATGGAATTCGGTGTAATGACATGAGTTGTCACAGCCAAAAGAAAATCTTGTGTCTTGTGTCTGTTTTTACGTGTAATATTAGTGGTTTATTTTAGTTCGTTATTTTACTTATTTTATACTTATTATAGTTACATTTACTAAAATATCTCTATGTTGATGTTTTATTAACAAAGTCATCAATGCTACGTTTTCCGCGTAGTTATTCAAATGTCAGCGCATCAGATTACCCAATTACCATTGCAAAACCGTTCTTATTGTGACAACATAGAGTGCACGCATTTCTTGACTTCATGTATTGGTTTCTACACCTATATTTGCATTTGTATGCGGGTGCTGTAGTGACACGCACTTTCTCATGCGGAAAACAGAAGGCGCAAATTTTGAGGAAAACTTGTCCGATAACTCTAAAAAAGAAAATTTTGTATAACCCCCTGATATTAATTGCTTTTAACTCTTAAATTACTTTATCAATTTTGATCAAAGAACCATATCGATTACCACATCGAAATCGGTCCATTCGTTTAGAAGCTACGTTGCCACAGACCAGACACAGATACACACGTCTTTACACAGGGCTTTAGGTATCTCTCTTTCAACCTCTCGGGTGGTTAATCAGTCCATGAAACTGAACAACTGTCCCAAGGAAAATACGAAAAATGAGTTCCCATACAAACTTCATCAGCATATACTCGTACTTACTTAGCGCATTTTGTATGGGCGATCGAATTTTTTTTTCCGTATTTTGACCTATGTTCCTTGGGAAAGTTGTTCAGTTTCATGGACTGGTTAACCACCCGAGAGATTGAAAGAGAGATACCTAAAGCCCTGTATAACACCTATCTTTTTTGTTGGGAGTTAAAATGGAACGCAGTCATCACTATTCCCGGTCAGGGCAAACATTCGTGTAAAGCAGATATTCGTTCTTGGGTCTGGATGTTCGTGTTCCAAACGACCCACGCCCACCATTCAAGGGAAAACCTTAGTTTCTTCGTGCTTCTATCTTCGCCAAAAAATCCTTTTGTTCCACAGCTGTTAAAATTCACTTTACGTTGCTTTAAATCTATCTATATCTATACATATTATGAAGAGGAAAGATTTGATAGTTTTTTTGTTTGTGTGAAGATGCCATACTGCCAATGACAATCTGTTGGCATCTTCTTGAGTTCTACGTCTATGGTGCACTTTTATGGTAACCTAGCGACGGTTATTGACTCTATTGTTGTTGTGTGATGTGTCAATGAATTCTGTTCATAATAGTTTGCTAATTAATATATTTATTGTTTCTATCGGCTAAACACGTTCTCTTTATATATTTTAAGAGTTTGTTTGCACCTTATAGGTTCCAAAACTACTGGACCGATTTGAAAAGTTCTTTCACCATTAGAATCCTACATTATCCGTGATGGACATAGGGTACATGATTTTCCCGAATTCCCACGGGAACGAAGTCCCGCGCAGGAAGCTAGTAATAAATAAATAAATAATTTATTTCAGATTTTGCACATAGTACACAATCAGATAAACAATACAAAATAAAAAAAATATTAAAATGTCAAAAATTTGAAAAACCCATGTCAAAAAACTCAAATAGATGCTGACAAAAGAAAATTTAGCAATTGAAATAGATTATCAAAATCGGCCTTGATCGCCGCGTCCCATCTCTGTTTATGAACAGCCTGTTAAGCGCCTTATTCACTATCAATCTTGCTGTACGTCCCGCCAAGGCCATGCAAGATGGATGTAACATACGCACTATCGTGCGTGCATCCAGCATGCCAGATGTAACCGAACGATTAATCTGAGAGGACGTGTTTTATACTCGTACAATGCCACCTGTTTTATCAAAGCGCCAAAAAATGGGAGTTCTTCTCATGTTATCAGCAGCAGCAGAAGAGAGGAAAAAAAATAAGAAGAGGTTTTGGATGAAAAAAATTTACCATAAGCGTGCGGAGTATACTCAAATTATTAATATAATGAATCATTTGAACGTCATAGATTTCCATTTTGTTGCGATTGCGACACGACGTGCATTCACTTTGCGAGACAAGCTCTAAATGCCAATCTGCTGTACAGCAAGTCTATTCACGATCAAGCACGCACGACGCAGGACCGCTCTGACGTACGTCCGCGCTATTCACTATCCATCTGCACGACGGTTGCGGTGGTGGGGGCGCTTGCTGGATGAAAAATTGCTCGTGCAAATCCAGCAAGCTAATAATAATAATTATCGACGTACAGCAAGCCTATTCACTGTCGTTTTTCGTGTAGGTCAGAATGGCGGGTGTATTGTTTCAGAAATGATTATGTTATAAACGAGAGAAATGTACCTACAATGTACTAGTATGTACCTTTAATGAAAGTCATTGTACCTCCATGAAACGGGAGCCATAACAATAACAAAGTGAGCCGCGGTCCTTACGGTCTGAATCGCGGGTGTATGCTGAATATGAATGTATTACAATACCTATGGCTATGAAGTATTTACCAAAGGAACGTACCTTCAACGTACCTCACAAAAATATAATCTAAATCAAATTGGATAAGTAATTAATAAGGAAATCAATAAAACAAACTTTTGACGCCTACAATTTTTTAATAGCAATTCTTTAAGTGGCAACATTAGGAATCGCATTTACAAAAGGCAAATTGTTACCATTATTTTAAAACAAACTGAAGATTCAATAGACAGACTGTAGTATTATTATTATTTTAACTATTTTCCTGCAAGAATGATAATTCTTGCAGGAAAAGGAACAAATAAGCATCTTTGTATATTTAATGCAAGGAAAAACATGTGGAAATATTGTAAAAATAAAGGCAACAATTTGCCTTTTGTAAATGTGATTCCTAATGTTACTACTTAAAGATTTGCTATGAAAAAAATGTAGGCGTCAAAAGTTTGTTTTATTGATTTCCTCATTAATTACTTATCCAATTTGATTTAGATTATATTTTTGTGAGGTACGTTGAAGGTACATTCCTTTGGTAAATACTTCATAGCCATAGGTATTGTAATACATTCATATTCAGCATACACCCGCGATTCAGACCGTAAGGACCGCGGCTCACTTTGTTATTGTTATGGCTCCCGTTTCATGGAGGTACAATGACTTTCATTAAAGGTACATACTAGTACATTGTAGGTACATTTCTCTCGTTTATAACATAATCATTTCTGAAACAATACACCCGCCATTCTGACCTACACCGTTTTTCATCGTGCATCGTGCATGACCTTGGCGGGACGTACAGCAAGATGGATAGTGAATAAGGCGCTTTAGACCACCGACACGCTCTCACCATTTCGCACATACCACCACTATTTCGACTGGCAACACTGGCCGTGAAGTGACAGTTCTGTTTTCCGTAGACTTTCGATATTTTTAATGTGAATTATACGTATTTATTGCTGAAAACTCCATCAAACCATTGAACAACTAACAGTTTCGTGATACATTATAAAATTTCGGGAAAAACTAAAGTATTAGTGATCTATAATCTCGTCACAAACTTGCAACGGTTCACGCTGAGTCACTGCGTTCTTGCATCTCTTTCCCACGCGTTCATACGCCATATAAGCTATCTTCATCGTCAGTGCAAAATCAGAATCAAATCAAATATTTTAAAAACTACAAAATGGATTGCACTGCGTGTAACAGCAGTATTAAAAGAAATAAAGAGTCGCTAAAGTGCGTTGTTTGTAGTGGCTGCTTCCACATTCGTTGCCTAAATATCACCAGTGCCTTCTACAGAGAAAACTCACATGATTTAAAACGACAGTGGCGTTGTCCAAATTGCCAATTAAAACTGCGAAAAAGCGACGCTACACCTGTGCGTGGACTAAACCAATTTCAATGTCCTGAGGTAAACATGCCTTGTGATGAAAATGCTAGGTGCTCCGACAGCAATGTGAATAAAGTGAGGGGCAGCAAGCCGCAGTCACAGGTACAGCCTAGTCATTCAACAAGCACCATAACCCTAGATGAGTTTCGTGAGCTGCTTGATTCCCGCCTGAGCCAGCTGACAATAGATGTGAGAAGAGAATTTGATGCGTCTATTGAGAGATTGAAACAGGATTTTACTGTAACAACTGATTTTCTAGCGTCACAAATAAGTGACCTTGATAAGGATCTCCATTTGAATAGCAATAAAATCAAGGTACTAGAGGAGGAGAATGTGAAGTTAAGATCAGAGCTGGAGTCTATAAAAAAGAAACAAGTTCCAGAATCTGAAGCGAGCAAACTACAAGAGTCTATTTCCCAATTAAAGGCTGATCTGAATGACAGAGAACAATCACTATTGATCAATGATGTTGAGCTTACTGGTGTCCCCGAGACAGAAGGTGAATCACTCTCCCATATTGTCAAAACATTAGCCAACAAGTTGGGCATGTTAGTGGAGGATCGTGATGTGGTTAATGTGCACCGAGTTGGACCTAAGCGTCATGAGGCTACCATTTCTGTTTCAAAGGCTGGGGGTGATGTTCAGGGGGCACGCCCGAGACCTATAGTTATTCGTTTTGCTCGTCGAGCTATCCGTGATGAAATTCTCAAGAATGCCCGTGTACGTCGTGGAATTACAATGCAGGATCTTGGCTTTGACCACCTGGGAAATAATCGTCTATACCTAAATGAAAGACTTACTCGAGCAAACCGAGTGATCTTTGCCAAAGCTCGTGAGTCAGGCCGACAGCAGAATTGGAAGTATGTGTGGAGTAAGGATGGTCGCACTTATGTGAGACGGGATACAACTACTACTGTGCACCTGCTAAGGACTGAGAGAGATGTACTCCGGGTTTTCGGTTCCAATGAAAGTAAACCCACTGCCTAGTCTTGGAAATAAATTGGTCTACTTTTTGTGTCTATTTCTGTGTCTATTTCTTTGTGTTAAAATTCCAATAATTCTAATTTCTATTACATGTATTAATTCAATAAAATATGTGGATATCACCTGGTTAGCACATTTGGTCAGAACCATGCAGTATAGCCTTTTATGCATCTCGCATCCACAGCTTGAGTTTGCCATAAAATTTGAAGAAATTATTAACAAAACTCATATAAAAACTAGATATTGCAAATGTTTGCATTGTGTAGAAACATCAAATGAGGATTTGTTGTATTTTATTTTATTTATATTGTCTTACAGTTCAAATTCAAATTTTAATAGCAATGAAATTGAAAATTATAAAATCCTACTTTCTAAAAATCCTACATGTTATGAAATAGTCTGTTCAACCTGGATATTTTATAAGTATTTAATCACAGTCCTATTGCATAGGTTTTTCTATAAACCTCAGAACAAAAACTCAGAAATACAAATCAGGGTAAATCTTTTTATAAAACTTATTAAAACGGTATGTTCTCTCATATTATATATTTTGATAAAGATACGTTGTCTATGTTGTTGTAAAATTATGTTGTTTCTGTGTATGGGAGTGAAGGGGAATTTTGTCTTAGCTGTAATGACTCTTCTAGAATGTAGCAGCTATCTCTGGTTTCTTGTAGTTTGGCAAGCTTTTATTGTAGTAATTCTGGCAAAGCAAAATTTTATTATTTCCTTATTTCTTACTTACTCTACTAACATTCTGCTTAAATCATTAATACATGTAATTATCTCATACAAATCTTACAAATACATACACATTAGCCTAGCCCTGCATCCTGCTGGGGTAGACAGAGCTTACAAATCTTATAATAATAATATTATTTTTGTTTACTTTATGCAAAGCTTTATATTAAATATGAAATATATATATACATGCTCATCACAACTATTACATAAAAATATTTATATATGTAGTATACTGGAAGTAGTGGTGCTTTTTGTGCTTTTAGTAGTTGCTATTTTGTGTTTGCTAATTATATGCTTTTGTTCTTCTGTAGTATTAGTAAATGGCATCATAGACGCATTTGAGACTGGAGGTCAACTATCTTTGACGTATTGGCCGAACAATATGCCGTTTTACTGGTGGTTTGAGTACATGGAGCGGGTCCCCACGCAGGATTTTCCTGGCAGAGCTGCTACTTATACTGTGTCTCTTTTTTTTTTATGGTGGATCAGCAAAGGTAAGTAAATTTCTTTTATTAACTGGATATAAAAATGATTAAGTTAAAGTACTTTAAAATTGGTCTGTTCAATGCCGGATCGCTTGGTACAAAGCAAAGTGAACTGATTGCCACAGTTATTCGCACATCTCCTGATCTGCTTGCCATTAACGAAACTTGGTTGAAGGCTGGCGAAGATGCTCGCGCCCCGGATATCACTGGCTATAAGTTCCTACATACCCCGCGGTTGTTAGGTGCTCGCAAGTGTGGTGGTGGTGTGGGCTTCTATGTTAGACGTCAGATTAGTGTACGTCGGTGTGCACATCCACCTGGGCCGAATATTGAGCAATTATGGGTGAGATTCAGTGTTAACTCAATGCGCTTTATTGTGGGGACGGCATACAGGCCGCATTGGGTGGATACTGAAAGGTTTCTAGATTGCGTCGCTGACTCAATTGCCACGTTTTCCCAATACGACCGTCTATTTCTGGTCGGAGATTTTAACATAGACGTAAGCAGTTTAAATGATTATAAAACCAAGCATCTTATGCAATTCTTAAATTGTACAGGCTTATGTAATTACGTGTTGGAGCCAACACACTTCACTAAAACTAGCGCAACTACGATTGATTTGATCTGTTCTGATTCTGATTTGCGTAGCGTTAATGTGGACTATGTGCCTGAATTGGGAGCTCATGCCTTTGTCTCAGCTATACTTAACGTAAAGATTACAAAACCTAGGCCTAGGGTAATTATCAGTAGACCATTAAGGAATATTGATATTAATAATTTTTCTCAGGACCTCGACTCGATCGGCTTGACTCTGGTGCTTACTGATCATGACTCCGTTGAGAGACCAATCATTTTATGTTTCAGCAGTAAAATGATTGGTCTCTTCAATGTCCACGCCCCTACTCGTAAGCTGCACATCAAGGACAAAATTAAACCCTGGTTGACTAGTAACCTACGCTATATGATGGAACTGCGAAATGAATCCCATATAAAGTTTCGTAAGTCAGGACTGGATTCGGATAAGGAACAGTATAAATCTCTTAAGCATATGGTAAATGTGGGATTATTTTACGAACAAAAGGCATATTTCGAGCAGAATATTAACAGAAACTGCAATAACTCAAAAATGCTTTGGAAGCACCTCAAGCGTGACGTCATTCCGAAATTTAGGACTCAAACGGACTTACCCATCGGTTTCAGCCACCCGGATACTATTAACAGGTTTTTCCTGGATGTCCCGGGAAATAAAGATCTTCAGATCTCTACACTCACCTACTTCGAATACCATAGGTTCAAGGAGGAGCATAGCTTTGACTTGGATATTGTTGATGTTGATACAGTATCTAAAATAGTATTAAGCCTAAAATCTAAGGCAATTGGCTGCGATGGAATCTCGCTGGATATGCTGCTCTTGACGTTACCGTCCACTCTTGAGGCTGTTACTGACATTATCAATTCCTCAATAACGTCGTCTACTTTTCCTATCCAATGGAAAACAGCGATAGTTCGTCCCCTACCAAAAAACAACAATCCCGATCATCTAAAGGATCTCCGCCCCATCAGCATTTTACCTTGCTTGTCCAAAATCATGGAAAGAGTAGTTTACGATCAAGTGATGAACTACCTGGAGAAAAATCACATTCTGCCCAGTCTGCAATCAGGCTTTCGAAAAAAACACAGCACTAACACCGCGTTAATTGACGTCATAGACGAAGTCATTTCTGCCAGGGATGCAGGCTGGGCTACTATAATGACATTCTTGGATTATTCACGAGCCTTTGATTGTGTGAATATCCCGCTTCTGTTATCTAAGCTCCGATACTATGGGTTTAGCCATTCTGCGATAATGTGGTTTGACAGCTACCTTAGTGGAAGAACACAGAGAGTAGAACTAAACTGTCCAGATGGCACCACTTTGTCATCAAGCACAATGCCTGTAGTTCGTGGTGTTCCACAGGGGTCGATTCTCGGCCCACTGCTTTTTGTTCTTTATACTGCAGACATGCCAAACTGTATAAATAACTGCCAGTATCATATGTACGCCGATGACGTCCAACTTTTTATATCTTTTGAGCCAAGAGACATAACTCGGGCTGTAACACTGCTGAATGACGATCTGGATAGGATCTCTAAATGGTCTTCAATGAATTCTTTGGCTCTTAATCCTTCTAAGACCAAATTTATGATATTAGGATCCCGCAAACAAATTCAAGACGTCTCTGCGAGAAGTCCACAGATAAAAATTCTTGGTGAGTCAGTTGAGAAAGTGGATGTTGCACGTAATCTGGGTGTCCTCATGGACTCTAACTTGCAGTTTGAGGATCATGTTGCAGATGTCGTGCGTGTTTGTTTTTATAGGCTAAAAGTCATTTACAATATTCGCGACTTCCTAAGTGTCGAGATGCGCATAAAACTGTGTGAAAGTTTGATATTGTCCAAGCTTAGTTATTGTATCACGGCTTTTGGCCCGTGTTTACTTGCCAGAACTCAGAGACTCATACAGAGGGTGCAAAACGCTTGTGCCAGGTACTGTTTCCGGATTCCACCTAGGACGCACGTTACACCTTTCTTAAATAATAGTAACATTCTCAAAATGTCCGCCCGGCTAGATCTTCTGTATGCGTCAATGGTTTTTGACATTATAAAGACTAAGACACCCATTTACTTATATAGTAAATTAACTTGGTCATCTGAAAACTTCAGGAGAAGACCCACACGTGCATGGATTTTAGTTCCTCCTCGGCATAGAACTGCTGCTTTCCGTGGTGGTTTCAAATATAGAGCATCGAAATGTTGGAATAATATTCCACCACCCTTGCGCAAACTTACTTCTAAAGTTTATTTTAAATCAAAAATTAGATCAATGTTGCTTGATCTCCAAAAACAAAGATGCTCCTAAAAAAACCACCCAATCTACCAATTTACCTATTATACATTATACTTAATTAATACTTATATTGACATACCTAATTTCCATTCCTTCTTACCTTTTTACCCATTAAATATTATAATATAATTATTATACAACATACCTACTTACTTACTCTACATCACCTCTCTTCTATTTCAAATTTTCACCTTCACTGCCAGTTTTGCTAAAACTATATCAAGGTCCTGACGGAAGATCAGCGCTGTAATCTTTGTCTGCAGCATAATGCTGAGTCAGCGCCTCTTCACTCCTGACACTCAGTGTCGACTGATTCTTAGTATTTCTAATTTTGTTTTAATTTTTTAACTTTTTCTTATTGCTTTGTTTATGTGTTTTGATGTGTGTTATTGGAGTGAATAAAGCTGTTATCTATCTATCTATCTATTTCTAAACACTTTTTTTAGTTTTCAATTGAATTTTTAATTACTCTATTACGAAAACTCGTAATGAAACTACCCAGACCTTATCTTATAATAACAACTTGTGAGATAGCAATGAAAGGCAAGACGCAATTAAAATTTCACAGTTTATACTGTATGAAAAGTAATTTGTAATAATCATAACCAAACACTTAAAGCGAACTTTATGAGCTTTTAAGTCCTCTGACGACAATAAAAGCCGAGTGTACACTTGTGATAAATTAATAGACCCTTTACAGTTTATTACGAGAACTATTAAAACGTAATTTTGCACGTATATTTGTATGAACCCATAGATAGCGAATATTAATTATTAGTATTCTCATATAAGTTAGGAGACTATAATTATGAATACTGCTAATTTTTTTTACCAGCCCATATACGTCCCCACCGAGGGGCACGGGCCTCCCTTCGAAACACGATGGAGATTTAGGCCATAGTCCACCACGCTGGTCCAATGCGAGTTGGTAGACTCGTCTTCGAAAATTTTCTTGGACGGGCGGGTTTCATCACGATATTTTCCTTTACCGTTGAGCAAGTGATAATTAGAAATCCGTTGAGCAAGTGATAAAAGACGAATTTAGTGGTACAGGGCCGCACCAAGATTTGAACCCACGACCTTCGGATTACAAGTCTGGCTCATTACCAACTGGGCTACCACTGCTTACTGCTATACTTGTCATATATTCCACTAATCAATTATGGCGCCTGAATGGCGGTTGAATGATAAATTGAGGCCATTTTATATCTATTCAGGTGGCGAAATTGAGAACTGTTTAACTTTTATACACTTGCTGACAGCCTGTTTTTCTTCTTATCGTTTAGGTATAGTCAAGTGTGTGGCGAACTTGGCTAACCCTCCTGGTGTCAGAGTTTTTAAACCGCCTACTAATGGCCTCTGACTTGGTTTTAAGGCGACTACAGCACCCGATAAATATGCCATCTCCGTCTCTCAACAGACCTGGGCCGGCAGTGCGAACAGTGTCGATACACGAAGTTTACGGACTATGAAAGCGTGCGTGCGTAAAAACATGTTCCAAAGTTAGAAAAATGAGATTTATGGAAAGGTAACACTTAATTCTAAAAATGCGTTAACTACTTATCGAGAGTGTTCAATCACGAACATTTTGATAGCAAATTCAAGTTCCTGTGTGCATTTTACTATCGTTTTTACAGCTTAAAAGATACACAATATTGGTATTTAGAGGTGACTTTGTGAGCTTTTTCTATCGAACCAAAAGTGCTGAATCATGTTTTCAGCAAACTACTTATCTAGTTTATGTCCTGAATATTACCGTAGTATTTATTTTCTTCGATTTAATGCAGTGCGTCATGCTTATCTACGCATCATAAAATCGTAATTTAGGTGCTGTAGTCGCCTTAAGGACCGTAGTCAATGGACAACAGCCGGGATCGATAGGTTAACGTGCCCTTCGAAGCACGGAAACGCTTGTGATAGATTGCCACTTTGGTCACCCATGTCTATGTGTACGTTGCTTAACCTCACTGATCGGTTGAAATCAGCGAGCACTACTTGACTACGAGCAACTGCCAACTAGCAACTGAACATTCGCCACAGCTAGTCAAAGCATCCGTCATCAAATGTATGAAAAATAGTTCCTAATTTTGCCACCTGCATACAAACATACCTCACACCTATAATCCGTTTCGGGGTTGGCAGAACATTATGTAGTTCTAGATCTAGAACCTCCTGACGCCAGTTGTGACAGTCTTTCTAGATGGGACATGAGTATAGTGGTAAAGCTCCTTCGCTGTCTACATTTAAAAGCCGCCTCAGAACACATTACCTTAATAATTAATGTATGTATCTATTTTATTAATTTCTTATCCATATATTTAGGTATCTCGTTATAGTTTTCCATTTTGGTCCATAATAGTATGTATGTTTATTTTATTTTAGGTATAAGTATTTACTTATTGTCATGTAGTTTATTTAATATTGCTGCACCCGCTACTTTCTTTCTCTTCTTGATTTCTCTTCTCCGGTTGCCTTGAAAAAATTTCTGTTTAGCAATAAGGCCGCCTATTGTACATTTTTCCGTGTTTTTATGTTTCTGTGATGTCCTGTTTTTTTGTGCAGTAAAGTATATATAATAATAATAATAGGTTGTCAGCCCACGCCCACGAAACAGCAATACCCTCGCGTCCCACTTACTGGCTTCTATAGTATGCCTGGGTACAATTGGTAGCTGGCACGCTGTATGTTTTTCGTTCAGTCCCAGTCCAGCATCTAAAATGGAAAAACAGATGAAATGGGCATCATTATCATATGTCATTTGAGACGCCTTGATTAGTGGATTTTCTAAACAGCGTATGCTTAAATTGCTTAATGAACACAGGCAAGAGCTTTCAGTTTGCAGCTCAGCAGCTTTATTTAATCTAGCTTCTCGAAAGTAGTCTATGTCATTTTGCAGCCCACCTGTTGAACTGAAGGAAGGACTAACAAATAACCACACTTAGACATACATTTTTTGCCGTGTGGTGATCGGTTAAGAATAACACCACACCATCTCTTTCCGTGGGTGTCGTAAAAGGCGACTAAGGAAACACAAATGAGACCTGCCTCCTAGTAATCCATCCCAGGCAACGACACTTCATATTTTTTTTCTGAAACTGAGGTGTCGTCCTATGGTTGTAAAGGGCCGTTTGGTTCGCGACTAGCCTCCTACCGAAGTCCGACGCCAAAAAGCTTGCTGTGTTCCGTCGGTGCGTGTGAGTGCCAGTGCCTTTATAGGCATTTTCTGGGTTAACTCGCTCCATCGTCGACCTCATCTTTGACCTTGATGGTCAAGATTGAGGTCAAGAGTTAACCCATCTTATAATAATAATAAAAAACATATTCACTTCACAAAACACAATAGAATAATTAGAACAAAAATAACCGCATCGATGCTACAGACAGACACACAGATACACACGGCAAACCTCTCCCCTCTCTTTTATCGGAGGTTTAAAGTTCACCTGTTATGTCAAACCTGAGAGACTCTTTGCTCGGTGACAAAACGATGGTTGTGACGTCATCGCACTTGGATACAAGCTGATCTAACCTAAGTAATTAGCACACGCCTCGTGCCGCCATCGAGTGCGTCCTAATGGTTAATTAAGGTACTAAATAAGTAGGTTTGTCAGGATTCAGTAAAAAATAGCGCTTCTCGTCATCAAACTGTTTAGTTAGGCGATTCATTTATTAAAGACTACCTTTCCACCCGGGACTTCGTTCCCGTGGGAATTCGGGAAAATCATGTACACTATGTTCATCACGGATAATGTAGGATTCTAATGGTGAAAGAATTTTTCAAATCGGTCCAGTAGTTTTGGAGCATATTCAATGCAAACAAACAAACTAACAATCAAATCTTTCCTCTTATAATATTAGTATGGATTTATTTATTTTCTACACCGACGGTTTCGATTTACATAATCTTCTGGGTTTACATAATTTCGAGTTTTTGAACAATATGTGATGCTTTTTTGGTATCCATTTAACATGTATGGTCACGTTTGGTATGACCCCCCCCCCTCCCCCATATGCTGTGACGTAATATTTGGATGACCCCTAAAGCCCTAAGGGATAAAGCATTCTAATGGTGAAGGAATGTTTTACATCGGTCCAGGAGTTTCTGAACCTATTCAATGCAAACAAACAAACGATAAATCTTTCCTCTTTATAATATTAGTATAGAGTAGCATTCCGCCCAGGACTTCGTTCCCGTAGGAATTCGGAAAAATTACGTAGCCTTGTTTTTACTTTTTAGAAACTGCCTGTCAGAAAAAGTTGTTAAATATCTTTAATAAAAGGAAGATACGATTTTTTAAACTCTTAATCAGACAGAGAGGGAAATACCATTCTATGACGTCATAGTACAGTACCGCCACACAAATTACACACTAAATTTCGTTTTGTTAGAATGAGATAGTCAAAAAAGTTTGATAGACTTTAAGTTTTATATGTATTTTTTGGATACTCTGTTATCAATGTTATATATTATGTTTTTTTATAATCTATACTTCTATACTAATATTATAAAGAGGAAAGATTTGATTGTTTGTTTGCATTGAATAGGCTCCGAAACTACTGGACCGATTTGAAAAATTCTTTCACCATTGGAAAGCTACATTATCCCCGATGGACATAGGCTATATTTTATTTTCAAAAAAATTAGGGATCCTTACTGAAACTCAAATAATGTAACCCAAGGTGTAAAAAAATTACCACTAATCTATATACATATTATAAAGAGGAAAGATTTGATTGTTTGTTTGCATCGAATAGGCTCCGAAACTACTGGACCGATTTGAAAAATTCTTTCACCATTAGAATCCTACATTATCCGGTATGGACATAGGGTACATGATTTTCGCGAATTCCCACGGGAACGAAGTCCCGCGCGGGAAGCTAGTATTTTATAAATCCCTACTAATATTACAAATGCGAAAGTAATTCTGTCTGTCGTCTGTTACGCTTTCACGCCTAAACTACCGAACTGATTTTAATGAAACATTTTATCCCACAGCTGGGCACGATAACCTGTAGTCCACGTATAGTTATAATATTAAATATTAGTATACAGTTATAATTGTATAGTTTATTTATACAATTATAACTGTAGGTTAAGTAATAGTTATAATATTTAAAAAAAATATATAAAAAAAATAAACGCTACACACTCAAAGGCCCACACTAAGGTTTTCCCTTGTGTCGTGGGTCCCTTGGAACACACATAAAGACAAACACGAACACCCATGACCCGAGAACAAACATCTGCTTTTTACACAAATGTTTGCCCCGACTGGGGATCGAACCCAGGACCGCCGATCAAGAGGCAGTGTCACTACCACTCGACCAAACCGGCCGTCAAATTGAATATTATTGAAAAGTATTGAATATTAGTCTACGACCGTATTCCGTAATCCTTGCTCTCCTTTTGTTAAATAAAATTGTTTCCAAATAAGAAATATCGTTTTTCCTTTAGCAGAAATAGGTGAGGCAACAATACACTAGGTCACGCATCACGACTAACTTGTCTTCGGTGTCTCTGTCTAGATTAACAACACAGGCATGACTGAGATTGTGATCTCGTGTTGATTTATTGAACTGTATTCTTGCATTGAATTAAATTGTGCATTTGTTTATTATTTATATTCCCGCTCTGGCTCCTACTAGCAGCTCGAGTACGATGGTGATAGCGCGGGTAATGCGCCGCGGTCCTATGTCAAAATGTCAACATTGACAACGCCATCGCCAGAGGGCGAGCAAGCCTTTGCGCGGGGCACTCGCGCAAACAAAGTGAAGTTTCAGCGTCAGCCGAGTTGCGCGCCGCGCGAGTTTTTCGTCTGTCCATTGCCGTCCAGCGCGGAAATGCGGCTAGCTTGATTGGGACGTTTGTGGATTTTTACTTGTTATTTTTTGTATATTTTGATAAAACAATATTAGTACTGGTAGCCCAGTGGCCATCATTCTTCGGAATCAATTTGTGAGGATAAGTTGACGTCAGTGTATGGTAATACATCGCATCATGAGCGTTTTTCTGCTTCCGAAGAGGTTAAACTATTTTAGGATTTGAAATGGGTTCAAGAAGAGAATCACCCTCTAAGCTTTCGCGAACTAAGTTAAGGCGACTACAGCACCTAAATTACGATTTTATGATGCGTAGATAAGCATGACACACTGCATTAAATCGAAGAAAAAAATACTACAGTAATACTCAGGACATAAACTAGATAAGTAGTTTGCTGAAAACATGATTCAGCACTTTTGGTTCGATAGAAAAACCTCACAAAGTCACCTCTAAATACCAATATTGTGTATCTTTTAAGCTGTAAAAACGATAATAAAATGCACACAGGAACTTGAATTTGCTGTCAAAATGTTCGTGATTGAACACTCTCGATAAGTAGTTAACGCATTTTTCGATTTAAGCTGTTACCTTTCCATAAATCTCATTTTTCTAACTTTCGAACATGTTTTTACGCACGCACGCTTTCGGTGCTGATTTAACGGTGCTGATTGTACAAATACCTAAACATATATGTAAACCTTTGTATGTATTAATCTCAATTGTTTGTTGTCCTGCATAAATAAAATTAATATATTTTTCTTGAGCGACAAAAATAATGTGATAGGTAGTCTAGTCGCTTACTCGTCGGCGCCGAGCACAATTGCCTCACTCGAAGTGAAGGCTCTTAGTCCTCGGTAATTGGGGTATCCTTTGACATTCACGTACTAGGATTGTAGAATTAAGTGGCCAAAGTCAGTAGCCCAAGGTTCCATAGAGACAGGAACGTGTTGATTATATGTTATCCTTTACATGGTCAGTTTTAGATACAATCTTGTTCGTTAATGTGGCCAGGTGTGGATTTTAAGGTCCGTATTACAAAACGCGACTCAGACTCTGATTTATACTTAAGTAGCAGTCGTTTTTGTCTTTTTGATAGTGTGATTGAGACAATCAACACTTAAGGCGACTACAGCACCTAAATTACGATTTTATGATGCATAGATAAGCATGACGCACTGCATTAAATCGAAGAAAAAAAATACTACGGTAATATTCACGCACGACATAAACTAGATAAGTAGTTTGCTGAAAACATGATTCAGCACTTTTGGCTCGATAGAAAAAGCTCACAAAGTCACCTCTAAATACCAATATTGTGTATCTTTTAAGCTGTAAAAAGAATGGAAAAAGCACACAGAAACTTGAATTTGCTATCAAAATGTTTGTGATTGAACACTCTCGATAAGTAGTTAACGCATTTTTCGATTTAAGCTGTTACCTCTCCATAAATCTCTTTTTTCTAACTTTCGAACATGTCCGTAAACTTCTTGTATCGACACTGCTCGCACTGCCGGCCCAGGCCTATTGAGAGACGGAGATGGCACTATTCCTATGTGTGCTGCCTTTATCGGGTGCTGTAGTCGCCCCAACGACAACGACACAATAAAAATAAGTCAATTTCGCCACACACTTAATTAAACCTTTACAATAAGGAGCAAGGAGGGAAATACGGCAGTTTACTCTACATTTCACCATTCCATTTTTCATGTTTTTTTTTTTTTTTGCTTAGGGATACCGTTTTCCGCCTCTCAATACAACTTGAGCGATCAGCGATTGCCTTAGTATGAGAAATACTTATTTTTTTCTTAGAATTTATAAGAATCTTTGGGGAAAGTTATTCAGTTTCATGGGGACAATCACCTTACTAATTTAAGGGCGGCTTTAATATAGGATGTTACTTAAAATTAATCAAATTATATTTTTCTTTTTTGTGGGGCCGTATATTCACTAACTTATTTCCACTATAATGTTTGATAATCCTTTTACTCATAGGTTGACTGGAAGAGATCCCCATGTCCGCCTTTGTACCTTGAATTTATGTAACAACACTGTTTACTGTGTAACAACAATGTACTTATTTTATTTTGTACAGTAAAAGATTTTACAATACAATACATTGGCTGTTCATGATACTTTGTTCTTTTACCTCTGTTTACACTAATAAAACAAAGAGGAAAGATTTGATTGTTTGTTTGTTTGCATTGAATAGGTTCCGAAACTACTGGACCGATGTAAAAAAATATTTCATTATTAGAATGCTATATTATCCCTTAGAGCCTTAAGGGTCATCCATGTATTACGTCACAGCATATGGGGGAGGGGGGGTCATACCAAACGTGACCATACATGTTAAAGGGATACCAAAAAAGCGTGACATAGGGGGGGAGGGGTTCAAAAACTCGAAATTTTTCGTGACGGCCCCTTATGAGCATAAGCTTCATAATTTTCCCGAATTCCTACGGGAACGAAGTCCCGGATGGAATGTTAGTGTCTAGTACATTAAATAATAAACAGGTTTCTTGTGACGGGAATCGCAGTGGCCTCTACCCAATTACTAACAACAAACAAACAGACAAACATTCACATTTACCGTATTAGTGCACATGCATTCACTCTCAGCTCATGGCTAATTTTATCTTCGAATTAAACGTACGACGTCATTGGGCACAAGGATATTCAGCACTAGTATCATATGTAATAGGTATCTAAATATACTTTAGGTATATTTACGATACCTATTACATATAGATACTACTTTAGTCTAGATTATAGATACCTACCCAGCTATATGGTATCGGAGGTCACTATCTAATTTTTTTTTTACTAGCCCATATACTTACATCCCCACCGAGGGGCACGGACCTCCTTTCGAAACAGTGGAGGGATTTAGGCCATATTGATCTAACAACCCAGCATGGTACAGAGGCCAGCGCATCAGGTTACCCCATTTTCATTGCATTTTCGTTCTTATCCTAACAGCTTGCTTATGGTAAACTGATGTACGGCCTTCTGGACAAATGGGCCTTAAATACAAGGACGTATATAAGGGGACCCCCCCCGCCCTTAGGGCCAAGAGTTCTAATAAATAAATAAATGGTAAAAAATAACTAAGCCTTGATGTCTATTGCGTCAGTCTGTCAAAATTTAATTCAACTCTCAAACGATTGAAGACCTACATAAGAAATAAAATGGGAGACGAGAGACTTAGTGGCCTTGGTCTCATGAGCGTGCACCGGGAGCTCGCTGTAAAGACAGATCCTAACGATAGAGTAAGTAAGTTAATTTAGAAACGCAAGAGGCTTAATATAAAAATTTAAAATATATCGTATCAAAAAAAATTATGCTAGTTTCAAGTTCGAGTTTACCTAAATTGTACTTACTATTTTTTAAATAAATGACTTACTTACACATAATTTTTTTTAGTATAACCTCTCGACCCTACCTAAGATGGGAACCCCCACATCTGAAAGCTATAGCTACGTCCTTGCTTAAATATATAGACACAAAAACATCAAATAGGTATATAGTCAAATGGCAACGTATACATTATATCTATCAATGAATTAATAGGTGCCATAGGGAAAATCCCATGCATTCAGAAATGCAATGAATAATCGTGATGTTGTGATGCATTTGAAGAATACAACAAACAACATACTTACATAGTACAGATTATAAACTTAATTCCATACACACATATTTGAATTCAAATTACTTACAATGCAAATTCGTACTTTAATAAGTACCTATGTGTATACAGGGTGTTAAGTAATTCGATCTTATTCTCTCGGGTGGTGAATCAGCCCATGAAACTGAACAAATTTCCCTAAGAACAAATGCCGAAATACGAAAAAACATTTTTAACTTCCCATACAAAATGATTTATCAGCTGATGCAATTTGTATGGGAAGTCTACATTTTTTTTTCGTATTTCGGCATTTGTTCTTAGGGAAAGTTGTTCAGTTTCATGGGCTGATTCACCACCTGAGAGGATAAGATCGAATTACTTAACACCCTGTAGATTTTTAACAAACTTCAAAAAAGGAGGAGGTTCTCAATTTGACTGTATGCTTTTTTATGTTTGTTACGCGAAAACTCCGCCAATTGTCGGCCGATTTTCAAAATTATTTTTTTGTTCGAAAGAGTGTACTTCTGTGGTGCTCCCATGTATGAATGTGTGTTTTCTTGTCCTTCGTTCACGTCATGTAACGTGACATTTTACACAGGGACAGTTGTGAGGGCTGGACTAATATAGGGAAGTTTGTTTTTACGAGGAAGTCCTATTCCCGATAAATCTAAATAAATAAAACTGTGTTTTGTTACAGTCTGTACTCGATGAGAGACTAGACGCGCGGGTGGAGGCCATGATACACGAGGGTCTGATTGAGGAGCTGCTGGACTTCCACCGCAGACACAACCTTCAGAGGATCCAGGAGGGAACGTAAGACCTTTGACTCATTCCTCATACACTCACACCTATAATCCACGACGGGGTAGACAGACCATCATAAGGTTCATATCTTCTTATCGTGTAAAGTGTGTGGCGAACTTGACTAACCCTGTGGTGTCAGAGTTTTCAAACCGCACATTGGCCTCTGACTTGGTTTTAACGACTGGTCAGTCGCTCTGTTTACCTACAGGTGCGTCGGTAGATGTGTACGCATGTAACCTGACCCGTCGCGGCTTCATTCCCGGTACAGCCATCTCGTGAGGACGTTGCACCCTCGCCCCTACTTCTCTTACGTCCTACCGTATACGTCTGTTTGGGTTCTGTAGTTCTCTTCACAGATTACGCCTTACAAGATACCACATATGTAATTTTTTTTGTGTATAGTTTTATACGTAAATTAAGCCGACCTCCGGTGCATCTTTTGCGTACCGACCAAACATTCAAATAAAGAAAAAACGCTAAACACTCAAAGGCCCACACTAAGGCTTTTCCTTGTGTCCTGGGTCCCTTGGAACATACACAAAGACAAACACGAACACCCATGACCCGAGAACAAACACCTGCTTTCATGTGAATATTTGCCCCAACTGGGAATCGAACCCCCGAATGCCCCAATTGGGAAGGACCTGTCGATCGAGAAGCAGCCAGTACAACTCAACCAAACCCTTGTATTTTGCGCTAAAACTCTAGTAATTTCAAACGACTTTTTCCATAACTCAGCATTAAAGCGCAAGTATAAACTATTGAGTATAAGGTCCGGGGTACACGTAGAGCGCTAGTATCAAAATACAATTAGCTCGTAAGCCCGGTAGCAGGCTGTGACCGCAGGTTGCGCTCCGGTGACATCTAGTCCACTGATTTATGTCAAACACTGGAAAGAACAATTTCTTTCTATCTTGGACGTGCATGCTTTTAACCCCGATAAAAGAGAGTGTATCCTTGGGGAAGTTGTTCAGTTTCATGGACTGATTAACCACCCGAGAGGTTGAAAGAGAGATACCTAAAGCCCTGTATATGTCACCGTAACATTGTCAAACCCGTTATATTGTAATTTCACAATCTAACCTAATTTATCCAATTTTATGCAGCCCTTAAAGTTTCGTGGAATTGTAATTTTACTGAGCAAATAGGTAGTAACATCGCGGGAGATCATAATTCTACTAGTGAATTTGTAATATTACGTTTTTTACACTTTTCCGGTTCCATATACGATGCTGAAATAACTCTTGGTAATGTAATGTGTGTACAATTAACATTATACAGTGAATGTATTAAACCTAAGGAAAGGTTTTTTTTCATTATTTTAGACCACCAGACTACACCAAAGGCGTATTCCAAACACTCGGCTTTAAGGAGTTCCACCAGTACTTGATGCTGTCTGAAGAAGAGAGGAACTCAGAAAAAGGACAGAAATTGCTGAAAACTGGCATTTATGACATGAAAGTTGGGACCAAAAGATACGCAAGAAGACAGAATAAGATGGTGCCTGCGAGGTTCTTGGGACTTCCAAACAGAGAGGTAAAAAATTTACAATATATTTATTCGGGGAATACGTATTCGGTTAACAAGACCGAGATCTGTATCCAGCTTTTTCATGCTGATATTTTTAATCGCATCAGGACCACCAAATACATCAAGTTTAATTATATGTTGTCTCATTAAAACTGCCATCTAGCGACGAATAGCTAAACTACTTATGGATGTAGTTTACATTCTTGAAGTCCTGCGCCATCTACTGTCGAGTAATAAAACTAAGAAAAGTTGGAACCGGAACTCAATAGATGTCAGTAATATTAGTAAAAATTAATGTCGGTAGATGTCACGAAATAAGTAATTTTTGTTTCAGGTGCCTCCACTATACGAATTGGACACCACAAACCTATCACAATGGGATGAAATAGTGAAAAATAAAGCAATTAGAATTATAGAAAGTTTCATAAATGGAACCCCTTGTGAATATGAACCTATGAAACCAGTCATAAATGTAGATAAAATTAATGCTAAATCAAATAACTACTGTGAAGTTTGCGGCAGAATCATCATAGGTGATAAAGAATTTGGGATACACCTCGTGTCAAATAGACATAAAAAAGTTTTAAAAAAGAAAACACTTGATGCTAAGAAATCTGAAGAAACACAGTCGAGTTGTAATAAGCATGATTAGAAATATGTTTCATGAGTTAACGAGCGCATGCTCTACATGTTTGTCATTTATCTACTGTTATGAAAAGTTAAATAAAACAAGGATCAACTCCTAAATTAGAAACATTGTTTTACTTTAAAATAATTCATGTTTAACCACTACAAATTAATATTTACAAACTAAATCGTCTTCAATATCTGCCTCCATTTCAGACATTGACTCAACTTTTTTGATTTTAGGTGCTCTGTAGTCATAGTGCTCATATTCTGGATACTTCTTAATTATTTGACTGTAAGCTTCACATATTCTTGCAAATTCAGTGTTAGCTATTTGAAATGGTCGTGTGACAGGGTCTATATCAGCCATTTCATACATTTTCAATGCCATTTCTTCACGGACTTCTTCTGGGAACAATGTTTGAGCTCCTCTGATAGAATACTTTTGCCTCATTGAGAAAATCTGCCGAACTACTTTCTCAACCATTTTAAATGGTAATTTTATCACAGGTTGTTTCAAGGGAGTGAGTGTGACAACTCCAACGTCTACATCGGGCTTAGGCAGAAACGCTGAACCGGGGATGTCAAATTTGTAATTGACTTTACACCAGGTTTGACACATCACTGATAACCTACATCTCTGTTTAGACAAAATCCTTGCAGCCATCCTTTCAGCGACTTCCTTTTGAAATGTTAATGTCATTCTCGTTCGGCCAAAGGACCATGGGCCTTCCTGCTTGGATATCATTTCTAACCAACGTATCATTAAAATTGTGGATACACTGAATGGTAAATTACCAATCAAGTTAACAGCTGGAGGCTGTTCAGTCCATGCAGCTTTGGTGTCAGCTGGTATGTAATGTGCAATGTCCGTTTTTAAAATATCACCAGTGATTATGTCAACATCTATTCTATTTTTGCAAGCATCAGCCAGGAGCTCTAAAGAAGGTACAAATCTTGGGTCTTTTTCAATCAATATCAGCTTCCTTGGACTTTGATGGATAATTGATCTGGTGATGCCACCAGGACCTGGGCCGACTTCACAGACTATATGGTTCTCTATATTCCCTGCAGCACGCACTATTTTATCAATTAACCGTGGCTCCATTAGAAAATTCTGCGAAAGTTCCCGCAAAGCCCGTAGTTTGTACAATCTAATAACATCTTTGATACTAGGCAATGGAGGCAACCTTACTGGTAACACTTTAGTCGCAGCCATTACTGTTGAACTTTCACTGGCTCGTTGAAGTCGTCAAGGAAGGTTTCCTGCTTCACAGCAAAGATGGAATACAAATAAATACTAAAGACTCCAGCTCCAATCGTCAACCCAACATATCTGTTTCTTTTAGCTTGGAGTTTAAGTTTTTGAACGCGTTCACGGTTCTTTTGCTCGATTATTTTCATGTAATCGAGCTCAGCCTTTTTAAGCACAGGATCCTGACCTGTGCTGCTGCTGATTTTAGGCTTGAACGGCTCTCCCATGACGAAAAAATAAATATCGTAGATAACCTCAAATCTTGCCCAATTTTTTTTTTAAATCTTTTTCTGGCTCGGACTGGGAGAATTTTAGCCAAAGCACGGAAATATGAATGAATGAAGAACGAATATAAAATCTTTGTTTTTAATCGTTTTGGCTCTGAATACTTGAACCTTTTACAAAAAATAGTTTTTTGATAATTTTTTCTCGACTTACGTTCATAAACGAAGAATTCATTTTGTTCACATGTTGTTTACACATCTTAAAACATTTATTTTTTCTTTGATTATCTTCATTTTTGTATTTTCTAAAAACAGCTGATTATGACGTTTTGTTTCTTGCGATTGCAAAACACAAAACAAAACAAGTCATGCGCGCAACTATCTCACTTTATAAACAACACTTCCTTGTCTTTCACTTGCGTCAAACAAATCAAATCGCGTTTCGCTCTACAAGCGTTCGCTCGTGTATCGAAGTTAGTTTCTCTACGATATTTTTGTGTATTTTGTGTTAAAAATGCCTTTCATTTCGAAGGACTGGCGGTCGCCAGGTGAAGAGTGGGTGAAAACTCAGGAAGGTTGGGAGAAGAAGAAAGTATTGGAATGCACAGCGCAACGGTGAGCTCGCGTTACAAAACAAAGTTGATCCTTTGTTCGCATTTATGTATTTCAACGTAACCAATTTACATAGAGCATATCCCTAATAACATGTATTCTTTTACATTTTCATAAAGCTACTAATTAATAATTCTGCAGTAAAATTGTTGTAAAGCTAAATATTTGTTTCCTGAAGTGTGTTTTTGTAATTGTAAAACGCTTGTTTTTGTATTGTATTGCAGATATCCCGCTATTAACTTTAATAACCCCGATCATAGTCAGCCAAAATCGTGGTAAGTGTTGCCTGATTATTTCTTTAATACTTTGTTGTTTTTAGAATAGTTTGTATAGATCAGCTGATTTTGTTGTCATTTCTTAGGTAGGTACTTGTATTGATTTTGCTGCGCGCGCGTGTGACAAGACGTGTTCCTACACAGTCCTTCGTACCCGCTAAGCTGGATAAGAAAGACCTTGAAACTCTTAAACAGAAGTATTAAAAAAAAATGTAGATACGTACTTCTCAGGGCCTTTAACAATGTTGATATACAAATCTACTCACTAACAACTAGGAAATTGAAATATTATAAGGCCCATATTACAGAAGGAGACTCAAGTCATGATCTATACTTAAGTGTTGTCTGTCTCTTTCTCTCACTATCAAAATGACAAAGACGTCTGCTGCTCAAGTATAGATCAGAGTCTGATTCGCGTTCTGTAATACGGACTCAAGTCCCTTACTTAGGTATGCAGCTTTCCTAAGTGCACCCTAGTCCCCAACCCCAACCAATGAAAATAAAACTACCCAGTTTTGTGTAGGTTGATATCGTACCATGAACCAATTTTTTATTTTGTTTCTCATTTCTGTTGTCTATCTATCTACCTATATGATTTTTTGATGGAACATTCTTATTTACATAGTGGAACAAGTCTGAATAGAGAAGGGCCTTCCATAAAACGCACCCCACTGAAAATAGTTCTATTTCTTTTTCCTTAACTAAAACCTATTCACAACAAACCAAATCCTGCTAATCCCCACTTTCCGCTAGGATGGAAACTAAATCCGACGGCAATCGATTACCTACTTGGCCTTGTGTTTATCGGTAACCAAAATATCTGACCCAATTTCATGTTCCCATAGGATTATACGCTCCTAACAGATCCCGAATCTGTTAGGAGCGTAAGTGTTTAACACCTACCTAGGTACGTCTTCTTCATCATCACAACAGCCTGTGAGATCCTACTGTCGATAGACGATTCCTCCAACCAAATGACTGGGGGAAAACCTTAATCGCCAATTCGCCACGTTTTAACAGCGTGAAAGACGATCTCACTGATTTCAGTGCAGTGGTGTTATTTTGACATTATCAGCCTCTCGGTTACACCGCAGCTAACTCTCGAGTACCTGCCACATCCATTGTTTTTCTTTAGCTTTCCAATCAGCGTCGAATCATATTGTAATCTGAACTCGGTCGCAACCTACCGCATTTGGATCAGATATAGGTGAAAGTAATAATAAGTCTATGTTATGAATTTATTTGATAAACGAAACCGTGTCGATTTTATTAGGGATGAACAAATGTTTAGAATTTATGAAATCACCACTTTTTTTTGCTCGAAAGTTCGCGTGTAAAACAATGTCACTCTACAGCTTTTCAACTATCCTGGTGTCAAAAATCTCCCTTATCCGTTGTTCCATTTCGACGTAAAGGAAGAACAAACAAATAAATACACTTTCACATTTATAGCAATATAAATAAGAAATAAGATAGCTTATTTCTAGCTATCTCAGGCCACACGAAATGGTACAGTAAATTTACAGAGTGCACAATACGTATAGCCCAAGAAGAAGCTGCTATACATAATAGAAAATCCTCTCTAAATAGTCCAGTCAATGTCCCAAATTGGTTCAGAATTGAAACTCAGAACCTCCCGTGGATACCTTAGTTAGGCCCTAGCAGACGGCCACGCGCGTATATGCGCTTCAAACGCGATTGGAACCGTTGGAACGCAACGTTGTAACCTCAGCACACGGGGCGATCGTTTACAGCGCGTTTACAGTGCGTTTACGCGCAGATACAGCGATACAAACGAGTTTCGAACGCGCTTCACACGCGCGTAAAACGCGCGTTTAAATCTATGAAAACGCAAAAATCAACATCTACGGCGCTGAAAACGCGCGTTCTGAAACGCGCGTCGACGGCACGTTTAAAATACGCCGTGTGCTAGGGGTCTTACTAAAGGAAAAGACCGTACAACTCGAAACAGAAGCAAAAAATCTAGTTCATTAGCCAGCTAACCAACAGTATTCACTGTTCAAACAAGCCGAGGAAATGTTTGGATAGAATGTAGGTCGTACTGAAAATGCACGGGTCGGCCATTCGACCGGAAAACTGAATACAGATTGTACATTTTGTTTCATAGGTACACACGGCAGCATATCAGGCTATATATGTTTACCTTGACGTCGCCCTTATCTCGCTCGTATAGCGCCGACTTTCGTAGTGCAAATGGGTAATCGTACTGCTGTCTGTACGTGTTTTCCGCTCGTAAAGTCTTTCCGTAATATGACTTCAAAGAAGGATAGTTCGTTATATGTTGTAATATGGTTGTAAATGTAAACATGAAAAGACCTCTTTGAAATAAATTAGATCAACTGTCAAAGTGACTACGCTTACTTAGAAGGCCCGCTGATGACTAATTTATTTGTTTAGGAAAGGTACTCCAAAAGAGGACCTACATCTGTAAAGATTGATAGTGCAGTGCACATTTTTAGAAGACTGTTCCTGACAGTTACAATAAAGTTCTAAGTAGATACGTGGTTTAAAATATTTATCATAACTCTGCTGCATCTGATAAGGTCTAAATGCTATAGCCTTGCATCTTTTAGCACGGATTTTAATAATTCTTATAGTGTGGATTTTGCTGAATGTTGAGAAAACCACGTTTCTCGAAAAAGTGGATCGCTTTGCTTTGTTTTTTCATCAAATCACTAAGATTTTAGACTGTTTTTCCAAATTTTACGAAGACTATTTTCGCTTTACTTCCATAACAATATATTTCATAGAACCTTCGCTACCATTTATATGGGACACGACCGTAAGTTTGTTTTTAAAAAGCAACTTTTATACCTTAAATAATAATTGTGGAAGATAAGTAATCGGGTTTTGTTAAATAAAAATAGGATGCCAAATGTTTGGGACGGAGTTTATGAAACTTTCTAAATAACCCAATATTTCGTTACTTATAAAATAATAGTTACCCAATAAAATTTAAATTATTAAAGCATAAAAGGCTACATACCGAACTCGAATGGATCAAAGCAGATTTTAATAAAGAAACAATATATTTTATCCCTAAACAACCGCCGCCCACGCCTACCGTCTGGTTCCAAATATGGCCGAAAAAACTCATCTGAAGATAAAAAGTAATTCCAAAGATGAGTCAAATGGCTACCTTTTTGAATATGTTTTTAAACATGTCCTGACAGGATACGTGCGCCGGTTTATTTATAAAGCTCCACTCATTTGGAAACTGTAGAATTCTTTTCACTATTGCGAGACTGAAATATCTGTCCCTTCCACTGGTTTCAACCGCACGCCATCTTAGAATCCAGAACTAGGTACTGTAGGCGATTTTTTGTGATATATTGCAGATTTCCTAATATTGCTTAAGTAGTCATAGTTATTTTTTGCAATAAACATGGTACAGACACAAAGATGTTACAATTTCTATAAACTGAGTCCAACATGTTTAGCCGATAAACATTCAGCATGCAAGCTAAATAACCTGTTTCATAAAATTTTTGTTAAAGCTTTTTTAAATGTAATGCCGTCGTTGGTTATGTCAACAAGTCCGAAAGTGACAGTATGACATTTATAGTAGCATTAACTTTAATGAAAGTTTCTAACTTTAGTAGCGTTAACTTTAATGAAAGGTGTAAAAGTAAAAAAAAATCTCTTAATGTAATTTTTTTAGCTAATCACACGATTCATTCACAAACTCATGTTTCATTTGATAAATAACCCTCAATCAAGTGGTTTTAGTTCAGATGGCCTGCCTAACCCGTTAAGAATTATAAGCCTGAGTGTATGAAGAAATGAATGAACAGGTTGCAACTTCATCTCCCTTGCTAATCTCATAAATGGACTCATATAATTTATAATTATATCAAATAATTTTATTTGCTTCATATCAAACAGATTGAAAAGCAAGATAGTTTAGTCATTTACTGTCTAGATATAAATCTAGGCGGGCGATAATAACAAGCGGTAGGCAAATGATATTCTGCTTTCATTACTTTCTAAATGCCAGTGACCTAGGCAGCGCTAGGTACGCTAGATGCTGGAGTAATAACGCTAGATGGACAGGAAAATCAGTTTTTTTTAAGATTTCGCAGGGTTAAGTACTTGGCTGCACCTTACTTATATGTAAATTGTAAACGCTAATGTTTTTAGAACACTTATTTCCAAAAAAGCGTTATTCATTTCCGCTTCTGTTTTGAGATTTAGTATTTAGGTAACGCCATACACACACAGGCCAACATTAAGCTTTTTCCTCGTTTATAAAAAAAATAATTACAGTATATTGTTGTGTGGACGAAGCCACGAAAATCTAGTTAGATAATTTTCCACGTTAATAACGTATGAGTCACCGACTTCAATCCCAAAAACAGTTCGCACAAAATAAATAACTGGTATTTTTTGCAGACTACAATGCCTTTTAGCAGATAACCACCAACGAAAATGTCACTCATTTATTTAGATGATGTTCTGGTGTGTAGTATTTTTTGTTTTTGTTGATTTTTTTAAAAGTGCTAAGTAATTTTCGATAAAATTTATATGAGACCTCTATACCCTTTCGAAAAAAATTTTTGAAAATCGGTCCATAATTGGCGGAGAAATCGGTGAACATCTTACATTTAAAAAAAATACATACAGTCGAACATAGAACCTCCTTCTTTTTTGAAGTAGGTTAAAAACTGGTAAGCCATGATCTATCAAGTTATAAAATAAAATGAATTATGCCCTATCAGGCGCACCTTTCGAGCCGACTAGTGAAAGGTCAAAGCTGTTAGAAGATTGCATTGTATCTTTTATCTTGATAGATTGGTTTCGTCTTGGTTTCTTGTGTCTAGAATGAACTTAGCTGAGTCATTGCTTTTACCTTTGAATTTGTTCTGTCGTGAGGAGATTTTGCTCTTCTTGATTTCTTTGTGTGTATAAATACATCTTCTTCCTAGCGTTTAGTCCTGTTTCTCATTCAGGGTACTCTTGACCACTATCCAGGATTTGGAAGGTGTGAATAAATAGATACATACAAAAAACCGATAGATTGACCACGGAAGAAGGACAGGTAGCATTTTTTTAAAGTTTACACAAAGAATTCCCGAAAACAGCCATCAAACTCCTCATCCATCCGAACAAAAGCTGACATAGACCAAGTAGAACCGCATACCCTCAAACAATCAGTAACTCCTCTCAACTACATCGTAAACCCATTCCTTGAGTTCCTAGCAGTAACGAAATACGCTCAGTCGCTCACGTCTGCTACCCATTTGGTGTAGGCAAAACCATAGATTGCTATTTGGAAAATAGCTGGAAAATATCTTTATGATCCAAGCAAACGTCTTAATTTCATCTCCACGAATAAGGTATAAATCCTCAAGGAAAAAGAGACAAATATATGTTTCTTGATGATGTCTGTCGTTATTGATCAGGTCATATTAAGTACTTCAAGTACTTGTTAAATGTACCGTGTGTTTTTCACAGGGAATATACACACATCAACGCGGTCTAGGGATATTGCACGATTTTTCATACAAAAGAGGTCTGTTTGAGAAGCTATAATAGCATACTCGAGATACATGGAGGGCTATAATTTTCAGACGAGCAAGTGCTAAACCTGAATTTTCAATTTTAATCAATAAATTTTGTTTTACTACAAATTTGTGAAAATGTGACGGAAACGAAAACGAAAATGCACTTTTTGCCTGCTTTTTGTATGAAAATAGTCGAATTTACGCTAATTTTTTTTTTCATTTTTGTCACGTTTTCACAAATTTCAAGTAAAACAAAATTCATTGATTAGAATTTAAAATTCAGGCTTAGCACTTGATCTTCTTAAAATTATAGCACTCCATCTATCTGGAGTATGCTTTTGTAGCTTCTCAAACAGACCTCGTTTGTATGAAAAATCGTGCAATATCCCTAGACCGCGTTGATGTGTATGTTTTCAATCCTCAACAGTTCGATTTTTCGGCTGAACCGAAATAAATTGAAACGTTAAATGTTCAATCGGCTGTGGTTTTGATTCTAGCCTGTCAGCCGGTATGATAATCGATTTGTATCGAAACGTTTGTCGGCCATGTATATGTATTATGTATATAGTTTCATATCGCTCTATATTTTGCATCACACTGAATGTATTATCAAATAATTAGCGCGATGTTTTATTTACTACGACCGATGCAACCTGTAAGCGTAGTAAATAACTTTGTGTTTGTTTCAACGAGTTGACTACTCTTTGATAATAATGAAGCCATTAAAAACTTATGTGACACATAGCTGGCACGTTAAGCGTTTCTTTTCTCGCACGTCCAGACCGCAGAGTACTTACATTCCTACCTGTTTAAGATCCCGCAGAATTTTTCATATGAAATTCTCTGCCTGCATCTATACATATTTTACCGTTTCATCTTACAAAAAGTTCATGTGAATAGGTTTGGGGGTGAGCTTTTCACATCCCGAACAAATCTTTGCCTATGCGCTAGATAGTGGTTCAGAGTTAAGCAATCTTCTTTAAACTATACTGTTTCACTGCTGGGTAAATCTCACCAAATTTTTTCCAACTCATTATATCTTTTGTCAGCCCGGCCAATTTAATATTTATTCTTTTGAAAAATGGCGTCCACTATAGTCTTGTTTAGCAAGCGGTCGAAGGCGGACGTCCCTGCACGTGCTCTCCTGATATCCCAAACGTTGACGAAGTTTACGACACCCGCGTCCGCGCCTTGGTTCCCAAGTTCGATCGGCTATTGTTATACTGCGTACCGTTTGCATCTTAGTACTGTGACTTAAGCGATAGATCCATATTCAAAATTTCTTAATTTTATCTAGCCTCTATAGAAAAACGTGTGGCTCACTAAACTATATCGCGACTAGTGCTTTTTGTCCCCCTATATAATAACAGTGCATTTCGGTTCCACTCGGTAAGACCTACGTCACACATCTAGTGCAGTTTACAGTAAACTTATTATCGACGGTCAAGACAGAAACTTGAGTTAAGAATGAAAATAAGTCACAAGAAACACAAAAACAAAAGTAATGATGAAATCATGGTTTATCATTATCAAACAATATACCCGAGGAATGGCGTCAAAATCTTATTGGAAAACAACTGCTTCGGACTGACAAAAAATCAAACAAGAAGCTGAAAACATCTACAAAGTAGCAGAAACGGATACTTAAACGGAATCAGAGGACTTACCACTCTTCTTCTTCCTAGCGCTTGGTCCCGTTTCTTATTCGGGGTACGCTTGACCATGATCCAGGGTTTGGCCAGGTCTGAACTGACTGAAATCTGACCTCTGTGACCCTGTTACCAGGGGAACCTGACCGGATTGGATCATGGTTACACATTCATTCTCCTGAATGTGCAGGTTTCCTTACGATGTTTTCCCTCACCGTAAGAGCATCGGTTAGTGTGGAACTAATGTACATAACTCAGAAAACGAGTTATTGGTACATGGCGGTACTGTTGATCGAACTCGGTACCTCTCGCTTACGAGTCCGATCCACTAGCGTTAGATATCGCGCTCTCGATACTTAGATTACCACTATTGATACAATAATAATAGCAAAAACGCATCTCAAGAGCGGCAGGAAAGCAACCATACGTAACACGAACGTTTTACACCAACAGAAGATAAGATGTAGACGAAGAAAACCAACTCAACAAACAAGAATGATCAACAAAAACAACCTATCCGGTAAAGGAAGCACACAAAAGAAAGACAAACAGTTGAGAAAGAGGACCCACATCACTGCAGCTTCAATCCTACCTGCATATATGTATTACACACCAAGTATAGTATCTGTCCTCCCTACGTTGGCTCGATGCTATTATTCTTATCGAATCACCTTTCCTATCCACTCCACATCCTGCTGCAACAGCCCCATACATATCTTATGGTGCCCCGTCGACCACTGGCCGAGCAAGACAAGCTGGCGAGCTTAAGTGCTGTCGAACTATAGTTATTCGACCTACGGTGGTGTCGCGCTTCCGTGATTTGCCCTTACCTGTTTCGAACTTAAGTGGTAAGTTCGCCTCTGGAACTTACCACTTAAGTTCGAAACACGTAAGAGCGAATCACGGAAGCGCGACACCACCGTATTGCGAATAGCCAGCGACGGTGGTGTCGCGCTTCCGTGATTCGCTCTTACTTGTGGTTACTTGTGCTAGCAGGCGAAGATGATGATTTCGGAGCACTAAGATGTTATAACACACCTTAGTCCGGCCAAATCCATATTTTTTAAAATAGCGGTCTTTTTTCGGTTAAACACGTTAACTAATACTTTTCTTAGTCCCGTTTCCCATTCGTCTAGTTATAATCAAATTATGAGCCACAGCATACTACCTTATTTCCTTCTTGTTTTGAAGACTTTATTTAATTAGTCTGCGTACCGATTAGCTACACCCCAAGTAGTCTTCAATTGTTTACAAGAGCAATTCAATCGACTCGGGTCGATGTTATTGTAACCGAGTTTCTTTAAATATTTCTCTACGAGTATCTAGGTATGTAGGTAAATGTTCGGATTCATACGTGAGAAAAATTCCGTGATCCGTAGCACCTAGTAGCACCTTACGAAAATACTATATCGAGTTTCAGAAAGTCATCACATCACTATTCATCTCTTTAACTTTTAAACATTGCGTTATAGTCTAGCTCGATGTAGCTAGTGTTTGTTTGTTTGCATTGAATAGGCTCCGAAACTACTAGACCGATTTGAAAAAAATCTTTCACCTTTAGAATCCTACATTATCCCTGATTAAATTTAATTGGTATCATAAGTTAACATTATAAATAATATTTCCATGCTCTATCTAACCGGTAGGACTCCCGCTTCTTTAAGAGGTGGATGGAGGTCCACACGGTTATAAATAATACTATTAAACTTAATTATGTACCCTACTAACATTATTTTTGTAAGATAAACTGTATACTAACACTTTTATGGGCTTCGCCCGAAATAAACGATGTATTATTATTATCTATTAATTTGATTGCGGCCTATGATGGTCATGATTGCGGCCTATGATGGTCATGATTGTGGCCTATGTTTGGTCAAGATTGCGGCCTATGATGATCATGATCGCGGCCTATGATGGTCATGATTGTGGCCTATGTTTGGTCAAGATTGCGGCCTATGATGGTCATGATTGTGGCCTATGTTTGGTCTAGATTGCGGCCTATGATGGTCTAGATTGCGGCCTGTGATGGTCAAGATTGCAGCTTATGATAGTCAAGGTTGTGAGCTATGATGGTCATGATCATGATGGCGGCCTATGGTGGTCATGATGCGGCTTATGATAGTCAAGGTTGTGACCTATGATGGTCATGATCATGATGGCGGCCTATGGTGGCCATGATGCGGCTTATGATGGTCATGATTGCGGCCTATGTTTGTTCAAGATTGCGGCCTATGATGGTCAAGATTGCGGCCTATGGTGGTCAAGATTGCGGCCTATGATGGTCATGTTTGCGGCCTATGATGGTCATGATACGGCCTTTGATGGCTATGATTGATGTTTGGTCATGATTGCGGCCTATGATGGTCATGATTGCGGCCTATGATGGTCATGATTGCGACCTATGATGGTCATGATTGCGACCTATGATGGTCATGATTGCGACCTATGATGGTCATGATTGCGACCTATGTTTGGTCATGATTGCGGCCTATGTTTGGTCTTGTTTGTGGCCTAAGTTTGGTCTTGATTGCGGCCTATGTATGTACCTTAAACATGGTCATATTGTGGCTTTATATATGGTCATAATTACGATCTATGTATTTATGTTCATAATAGCGGTCTATGTATAATCATGATTGAAGCAATTCCTAAAGGCGACAATAGTTTAAATAGTGACAAAAGCGATGGGGTCCAAAATAAGGAAAGTAAATGACTGTTCATGAAAGAACACTTTCCTTATCCAACACTGAATACTGGTGATACGAGAATACGGGTCGGAAGAGAAACAAACCGTACATTTTTCATTATAAACACTTACAGGTTTAGCAAAAAAATGGTTTGACCATACGTATATTGAATTTGAATAGTGCCTTAAAATTTTATTTGTATTTTTTCGAAGGGAGTCCCGTGCCTCTTGGTGGGGACGTATATGGGCTGATAAAGAAATAATGTTTAGTTTTGTATTTTTAGTAAAACTTATACGTTATATGTGATTCAAATATGAGTGTCCGAAGGAAAGGCAAGGTATATAAAATGGCTGTGAACGCTAATGTATGATGCAGAGCTGAGTGTTGGCCGGTGGAAGAGACGCATGTGCAAAAACTCCATACATCAGATTCAGAAATGGAGATGTTCAGATAGGCGAGAGGGGTTACTAGGTTAGATAAAATCAGGAAAATACATTCGCGGCAGTTTCAAAGTAGCTCCCGTACCCGTAAAGCTATCAGATAGTAGGTAGGGCCTCGAAATGCGAAAAGACGATGAGCATGTTGTAAAGAAAGCCCTCAGCCTACCGGAAAATAAAAGAAGCTAAGGACGCCCTCCCTCCACCTGGTGGACCAGCATATCCTAATTGATTAAAATTGATAAATTACCCGACCCGACAACCCGGGATAGAATGTCCTGGCGCCGCAAAATTAGGAGAGCCGACCCCATCTGAAGTGGGAAAGTGCAAGGAAGAAGATTTTTAGTAAAACTTATCAAGTATCTCCAAATTCGTATATATTCCTATTTAATATGAAACTGTGGGTATACTTTAGGTACCGTTCTTATCTAAAGCACATTTATAGGCAAGGTTGATGGGACAAGGTCGAAATTTGTCAGGAAATAACACAAATACATATATTATATTTAAGGGAGTAAATGTTTCGAAATCATCACGGAACTCTACTGTTATCAAAAAACAATTCGTTACTATTAGATTTATTTTCAACTTGTTTCTAAGGACATAATGCGGGTATTCTGCCTCACCTATCTGGTCATCTGAGAAATAAAAATAAAACCTAAATTGAATTGAAAGACTAACCTGAACATCTAATATTCTGTTTTGTAAGTAGGTCGACATCGCTGCCAAATGTCAGCCCCAGACTTGCTAAAGTTCTCTTCTCTAAGGCAAATTGTTTGACCTCTATTTGTTGACCCTAAATATTTTACATCGGCCTTTCTTATCAAAGAAACTTAGTAGGTACTTCATATTTCAACGCAAAATGCTGTCGTCGATAAATTTTGATGCGAAGTTTACATTCTTTATTAGAAGATTGATTATTTTGGAGATACATTTTTATTTATTTATTAAAAATTGCATCTTCACATTTTTTATAATGGCGATGATTCACAATTGTCGAAACTCTATAAATTAAAAGGTAATTATTAAAAAACCCTATGTCAGAGCCTCTTCCGTTGATCAGCAGGGTGAACCGCTAGTAGGGGATTATGAAGATTTTCGAGTTTAATTAACTAATCCCAAAACTATGGACCGCCTCTGGCGTAACCTAGGTCCGTTGGTTTTGCTTTTTCCGGAATCGACAGTTGCTTTTTAAAAACTAAGATTTTTGCTTTTTACATCGACAGTTGCTTTTTAAAAACTAAGATTTTTAGTTTTAAATGTCTTTTTGTTTACTAAAAATATTTTAAAAAATAAATTAAAAATATTTTGAGTAAGTGTGTGGAAACCGTTTGTATGGAAAAAATCAAAGACCATACTCTTAAGGGCTATGCCAAATATTTCGTTATCCAAAAGGGTTCCGCCAAAATAGTTTGGCTGTAGAAAAAGTAAAAGATCAAGATAAATATGACCCTTATCAAATCACCTTACCCCCGTATCGACTTGACCCATTTTTTCCACGTTACACTGACGTAAGAACGGGTACAGTTGTTACAGCAGGTGCCAATTTGTGAGTCATGTGTCTAGGTAGATGATCCTATGTTGTTTGTTTTCAATGTGAAGTAAAATAATAAGTCGTCTCGTCTTCCAAGATAAGCTCTTGCACTTGCTAGACTCAATCTCTATTGAAGGCTTGTGATTTTCTCGTGTTTTGAACATTAAGTGTTTTCTCGCTTCCGCTTCTAAACGTAATAATAACTGTATGGAATGGAAACTAGAGGACTGGATGCTACCATCCCTGGCATATTTAAATTATTAATAATATATCCTTCATATTTTATCGTATCCTGTGTTAGTTTTAATAATCTGTAAACTTATTCATGGAGAGCAATTTTATTGAAAAAAAAAATCATAAAAAAGCTTACTATCAAAGAAAGGCACGCACACCATGTCAGTGGATGCAAACTACATTTAAAAAAATGACTAAAAATTTTTTGGACCACACTTTTCAACAAACTTTTTGTGCTTTTGATTGTACAATGTACATAATACTCATTTCAAACAAAAGAGATTACATATGTCATAATTCACAATTTTTTATATCATATGCGTTTACCTCATGTATTTTTTCTGGGTAAAAGTGGTTTCCCAAGGTATAAGTAGCGGTTTCCTTATAATGATGCAATAAAATGTACTTGCCTTACAGTTTCGTCAGAGGCTGCATAATGCATTGCATTATCTTTTGGGGTAGACACAGCATCAAGTGGCCACAAGTTTTTAATTTCTATATAGTTATTTGTATTTTTAATTATCATTTAAAATAAAATAACTCTGTTTTATTTTCATATGTTTATTTTCATTATCATATGGTTTTTTATTTTATTTTTAAATTAACTTACTATGGACGGCCGGTTTGGTCGAGAGGCAGCGCTTGATCAACGGGTCCTGGGTTCGATTCCCAGTTGGGGCAAATATTTGTGTAAAAAGCAGATGTTTGTTCTCGGGTACTAGGTGTTTGTGTTTGTCTTTATGTGTGTTCCGATAGGGACCCACGACACAAGGGCAAAACCTTAATGTGAGCCTTTGAGTGTAAAGCGTTTACTTATTTATTTATTAAAAAAGCCTTAATGACAGACGAGACTGAATTTATGAAGATTCCGTATATTTATCAAAATTATTTTTATCTACTTAACACGCTACTTATATCTGAAGCAAGCATACGATATCTTTCAAATCATATAATAAACTTTCCTCAATCCTAACAACATCTTCACAACAAAACAATAGTAATCACAACTATCTCATTTTATAGCACTACAGTACAGAAATGATTACGCATGAAGACGAAGACCTATAATCCTATAGAATTAGAAAGACTGTCATCTTTTATCGGGTAAAACAAATCTGCAGGTTTATAATATAATAGTAAAAGTTTCAGAGAAATTACGCAATCCTACTACATATATACATTATACATACATGTCATACATATGCTCAGAACATCAGTGGTTCTAGAACCACTATGCCACGTTTGACACAAATTGTGAGGGTTATCAGATGGAACAAGTTGTGTAATGGTGAGAGGTGATCAGCCTTTCGCCCATTATACAGCAAAACCCTCGCATCCCTCTTACAGACTTTTACTGTATACCTGGGAAGAGTAGGTAGCTGGCACATTCTAAGTTATTCTTTCACTCCCAGTCCAGCTTGGAAGTATCTTACTCTGGCTACAAAATAAAATAAAATTGAAATACGAACATATCAGATAAAAAATTTAGCGGCTTTTAAAAATAAAAATTCATTCTTCAATTTTTTTGAAGCGCTCGTAGCCCAGTGGCGCTCGCTGATCTCAACCGATCAGTGAGGTTAAGCAACGTACGCAGAGGCAGGGAACCTGATGGGTGACCAAAGTGGCAATTTATCACGAGCGTTTCCTTGCTTCGGAGGGCACGTTAAGCTGTCGGTCCTGGCTGTTGTCGATTGACTACAGTCGTTAAAGCCAAGTCAGAGGCCATTGTGCGGTTTAAAAACTCTGACACCAGGGTTAGCCAAGTTCGCCACACACTTGACTATACCTATAAAAAGAATTCTTAAATTTCGTAAATATTATTCCATTATTCCTAATCCAGACGTGCATGACATAAGAAACTACTTACATACACTTACATAATGATGTATGAAAGTAACTAAAAATAGTTCAAGCATGTGGTTTAGGTTAAAGCTATTTTTGACGTCCTAATAAGAAGGTAGGAACAGAAATTCCGTATACGGTTGAAAATTAATTACGAAGTAACGATTTGTTTCAGTTTTAAAAATTATAAATGCATTCCTTTTTTTTAAGAAGATTTTTTTTGGTAAAAATGTCACAAACCATGAAATGTACGGAGGCAAATTTTTTTTTTACGAATTCTTTCAAAATGGTATATTACTTATCCATCGGATCACATAATAAGCTAGGTATCTGAAAGTCTTTGAGTAATTTTCATAAAATCAATTGTTTATTAACCTTGAGACTGCCAAGGATACTTTTGATTACTTTTTCTAGTGTGTCAACACTCTCAATCTAAGTTTGAAAGCCACAGTAAAAGTTCCCTACATTCAATAGTCGTTTGTATTTGTATGCCGGTCTGGTTCCAAATGTTTGCTCTTGGAAGTGCGGAGCGGTGTGAGGGTAAAACGATCTCTCGGGGTTTTTACCCGAAGGCCACAGAACCCTAAATAAAGAAGAATGTTATTGTTAGAATATTATTCGTTCAAATCAAATCAAATATACTTTATTGTACACACAAACAGAAAAATAACTAAAAATAAGAATAAATTTATATAAACCCAAGGCATATACAATAAGGCGGCCTTATCGCTTTGAGCGATTTCTTCCAGGCAACCTTAGGGAAGAATTTGAGAGAGGAAATATCATAGCGGGTGTACTAAAGAAATTATTAAGCTAGAAATTAATTATACCTATTATATCCTACAAAAAGCGTTGCAGATAAATGGTTATATTACTATGTGTAGCCACATTCGTTCATATATCATAACCTACATACTTACTGTATTCAAATTTAAAGTAACTAGAACTATTGAATTCTATGATACTTAGCTATTTCCAGCACTTAACCCATAATTTCTACTACATGTATTGTATTTGGTGGTCAATAAAGCATGTTTTTCATATCTTTGAAAACAACCTAATAATAAATAAAACAGTATTTTTTTTAGAATCTCACTTAAAATACATAAATTACTGAATTACATATTTTTTTTCATTTAAGCGCCTGGTCGCTAAAGTGAGGTCTTTATCTGAAAATAATAGAAATGGGACTCTGAGGGATACATAACCCTAATCGGGCGTTAAGCCTTTGGGTCACTTTAGGTGATAAGTTGTAGCTATTCCAGCCAGCCATTGGGACTTTTTATAATTCAAACTGTACGGCACAGCATGACAGAATTTGTATTACCACTGCTTCCTATATTCCCAGCTTCTAGTATCACTAGTATGGACATAGAAGGCAATGGCAATATAATTTTGCCGTGCCGTTTTCGTATTATAAAAATGCCCATTGTCCTCCCAAGAAGCACGCAAGAAGCCCGCAACCACGGTCTTCTTTCGTGCTCTTTTTAAATCAATACAAAAGCAGATAATTTTCAACTATATTCAATTAAAAGTGCGTCACTGCACCGAGTATGCACATATTATTATGTGACGTCATAAGTGCACCTGCTACGGAAGCTCCAGAACAATACAGCAATTATAAATAGTTAACTGCTTTGAGAAAGTATTGCAAGTAAATATTAGTACAATTGTTTCTATGAATCAGTGATATTGTAACTTCCTTTTCGTGTTTCCGATTGGCAATATTGACAATAGTGTTTGTCTATTTCATATATTGGGTAAAGTTGGCAATTCACTTGGCGTTGCGTATTCGCGTATTTGCTGTATTCGGCCAAAAATACCATGTGTGGAGGATTTATTCGTATATATTTGGGGGCGTCCATTAATTACGTGAGGCGTTTTGGGGGGGAGGGGGTCGGGCCGGATCTCACTCAATCTCACGTGGGTGGGGGAGAGGGGGGGTCTCTACAAATATCACGTAATATTTTCCCCCAAAAGAAATAGTGTTAAATTGTGGGAAAGCTAAGTTAAAAACTAAACCATGTTGTTCCAGTAGCCACTCTTGAGTTCCCGTGGACTAAATTAAAACAATCTTTTTTTTTTAATTAAATTTGTTCGATTATTAAAAGTTAAAAAATAATTAGGCAAATTATGTAAGTTTTCTAAATAAATTACCAATTAACGTATTTACACTAAAACTAAGCATTTTCATAAAACTCACGTGAGATAAAAGGGGAGGGGGGGTGTCGAGCCAAATCTCACGATATCTCACCAGAGGGGGTGAGGGGGTCGAAAAATCGCCAAAAACACCTCACGTAATTAATGGACGCCCCCTTTGCCATATGTGCACAAATACGACAAACACACAAATAGGCAAATACGCCGATCCGTTCGCTTGTCGGTCTTTGCTCACACATCAAAGGACGCCTTATAATTATTAGACCTTATTTTCTGTTGGCATCCCAAGTGAGGACGTCGCGTTTGTGCTGTTTGGACTACGTACAAATATTTGGACAAAAGCGGCGAATACGCAACGCGAACACGCAACGCCAAGTGAAGTGACACCTTAACTTTAAGCGAAAAATAAGGATGTGAATCAGTCCACGAAACTAAACAACTTTCCTCGAGGAACATAGGTAGAAATGTGAGAAAAAAAATTCGTCTTTCCAAACAACTTGTTATAGATTATTTATTATTTGTTTAGGTAATAAGGGACCATCCATAAATTACGTCACACGTTAAGGGGTGGGGAGGGGGTCAACAAAGTGTGACATTGTGTGACAAGGGGGTGGGAGGGGTCACAAGTTTCGTGACGTCACATTTCAAAAAAAAAAAGAACGCTTCACACTCAAAGGCCCACATTAAGGTTTTCCCTTGTGTCGTGGGTCCCTTGGAACACACAAAGACAGACACAAACACCCATGACTCGAGAACAAACATCTGCTTTTTACACAAATATTTGCCCCGACTGGGAATCGAACCCAGGACCCGCCGATCGAGAGGCAGCGTCACTACCACTCGACCAAAACGGCCGTAAATGTGTTAAGAGTATCAAAACGTGTTAACTATTAACGACAAACTTAACCTCCTCAGTCCCAAGCACTCTTTTTTACGTTTTTACTTTGTTTGATACAATGAGTTTTGAGTTCCCAAAAAAAAACAACCAATACTAACTACTGCTATTAGTAGAAAATTACAAAAAATTGAAAATATGCAAAATATGTGACGTCACGCTAGGGAGGGGGGAGTCTTAAAAATGTGACCAGCTGTGACAAGGAGGGGGAGGGGGTCAAAAAATCATGAAATTCGTGTGACGTAATTTATGGATGGTCCCTAAAGTATGTTTTTTAATTTAATTTAAATTGTATTGAAAGTTTCATTTTCTGTCTTGTTTTCTTTTTCACTTTATTGTGCACGTCGTACTCGCCTCACTTCGTCCAATCTCTCTTGTTAGGTCTGCTGTAAGAAATTTCTAACTAGAAATAAGCAGTGCCTGTTGTGTCGTCTCTCTCTTGTATGTTTATTTTTGTATGTCTATTGTGTACAATAAACAGTAAATAAATAAATAAATAAACTTGTACGAACACCTGATTTGACTTTGTATGGGAAGTCAACGTCATTTTTATTATAATTTACTAGCTGTCCGCCCGCGACTTCGTTCCGGTGGGAATTGTCCCGGTGGATCTTCTTTTCTTTTTAATTATAAACCTGGTCGTGACAAATAAGGAACACAACAAAAAAAGAATCATCCAAATCGGTCAAGCTGGATTCAAGTTATAGCGTGACCAGAAGAAAGAAGATATAGATAGATATAGGTAGGTTCCTTGTTCAGTTCATGTGGTAATTCACCCCGTAAAGTTTGGCTAGCTAATTTAAAATTACTCCATGTTTTTCACACTTTCAAAGACCATACTAAGGTTTTTATACTAAACCTGATCAGAACAGTAGTCATTATTCCCTGAAAATGAGAAGAGAACATTAGTCTTTTCCTCGACCAAAATTAGCGGGAGGAAAAAATGTATGAAAATCCATTTCTAACGTGTTTTAGCGGGAGGAAAAAATGTACGAATTTTCATTTCTCACGTGTTTTCTAATCTATGGCGCGTGCACTCACCACTGCCCAAGGAGTTTTTATATAATTTAAATATGGAATCTCCTTGCCATTGACCTCAAATCCTCTTGTCTTCTTAAAAAAAAGAAGCGCCAAATTTTGCTAAAATTTGTGAAATTTTCTTAAATTGTTTGTTACGTTTTGAGTTTTGAATGTTCCTCACACGTGTAAGTATAAAGCACTAAGTAGCACTTGGGAGAAAGTCCGATTCCTCCCTCGATGAACAATGTACTACTATTCATTGTATCGTGGCCCATTGGGAGACTTACAAAGACGGACAAGAGCGCTCAGACCCGAGTAACAAATATCTACTTCTTACATAAATGTTTTCCCCTACTGGGGAGTAATATGCTTCTTCTAAGTGAGCTTGCTACATCCTCGACCTCATCTTCACCCCTGGGCTAGATTGTGGTCAAGAGCGATTTTTTAAATCTACATTTATTTTTAAATTTACCTTAAAACTAGATTTAAATTAAAAAACGTCAAACATTAAAAAACGCTGCAAATCGCAAAATTTGCTGCAAATTGTAAAACTATTCCAGATTTGTTGAAACTCAATGTAGCGTTAATAAAAATTGACGTCACCAATCTATTAAACCTACTTAACTTATCTCATTACAATCATTGCTTACATTTTGAGTTCACTCGACTGCACCTCTGCCATTGTTTTGAAACATTCCACCCGGCTATTATAACGTAACTGGTGGTAACTGGCCAGTTAGAATCGCTGACGGATTTAGTAACGCCATTAAACATTTTCGAAATAGACGAGATATTGTAATTTGGACCTTTCAATTGTTATTCTTATTTCAAAATATAGAATTTAATAAAAAATTGAACGTGCATTCGAAAAAGATTCGAAATATAAACCGTGTGTCGGTTTTTCAATACGCAGCTAATGGTGGTAGAGCAGCGGTTCCCGAATGGTGTTCCGCGGACCCCAGGGTTCTGTAAGAGGCTCTCAGGGGTTCCGCGAAAATTCAAGATTTGGTTGTATTTTTCTAGTCTAGATACTTAGATATTGTAAATCGCTCCACCCTTGATATATCTAGGTATTTCTCTAAAAAAGTCTTTCGTTTAAAGTCAAAATACACTAATAATATAAATAATAAAAAATAGATGCGAAAATCAAGCCGCAAAGCTGTGATTTCACGTAAAAAAACACAGTTAGTTTACAGTAAGTTATATTACAGTTAGTTTACTTCTTACTTGAGCTAGGGTTCTGCCCAAAAATTGTGAACCAAAAAGAGTTCCGTAGCCAAAAGAATTCGGGAACCGCTGTGGTAGAGTACCTAACAACTTGTCGCTTTCATAAAGCTACGTAAAATTAATGAAATTTTCCACCAGTTATGTACCTAGTTTACGTAAACGTTTGCTTAACGAACTGTCACGAAACGAGCATTAATTAATTTTAAAGTGCAGCAAAATTCACTGGCGTTGACCTAATGGATTTTTTTTGTATGGCTAGGTATACATTTTTGTTTATTATGTACTTTGGACGTCATAATAGAGTTCGTTTGTTATTGCAGAGTTTGGGTTGCAAATTTTTTTAATAGGCTGTGCTATAGTAAGATAGGCTATAGAGCGCGAAGCGTCTCCGTTCCGGCTTGGGCAAAAATGCTTTCGTATGTCTGGCTTTCTGTCCGGATGATCTACCTCTACATTACCGTGAAAAAATAATATTACCTACGTATTTGGAATTTTCCAGTCGATTCAGAGATTAAAAACTCTGACACCAGGGTTAGCCAAGTTCGCCACACACTTGACTATACCTACACGATAAGAAGAAGAAGGAGACAAGGCATTGCTGTGCGATCCCACTCCCAATAAAGAACCTAAAAGATGCTAACAGTAATAATCGTATTTTTTGTAAATTTTTCCTCTTCCTCTTGTCTAGTTAAGCGAGTGCCAAAATTCTTACGATGCAGAACCTGATGCACATACAAATCGTTCCAGAGAGTGACATTTAAAGTGGTACTTCAGGAACGTAGAATTCAGTTCTAAAACGGGCATGCTTCAGTCGCATGCGTTTTGATCTCGTCTCGAGGCAATGATGTTAGAAGTCAGGAAATAAAGACAGTTAAATTAATATATGGTGGCTTTAATTATTGTTGGCCTCTTCATACAACTTGTGACATCAGTAAAGTTGTTTAGTTAATGGTAGGATCGTCCCAAAGTCAATCAATCAATCTTTTGAAATGTGGCGTTTCCTCAGTGTCCCCTCAAATTTCGCTACCTAATTTTAAGTCACCGAATATTTACAAAATAGTTTAGGTACATTCGTTAGTCATAGCGATTATTTATTCTGTGGTCATAGAAGCTGAGCCACAGAATAAATAATACTGAGCCACAGAATAAATAATAGTACGCTGAGCCAGCCCCTTTAAGTAATAAGAAATACTTGTCTTAGAAGTCTCGGCTCTTTCATATCTATGGTGTATTTTTGCAGCTAGTAAAATACTAAAACAGTAGAAAAGTCATATTATGAAACATTTAGTAAATATGAGCAAATACTCGTGATGCGACGAAAATAAATTAAGTGTAGCTTGGATTCCTAAGTTGAGACTCGCAACACGGAATTACTACTATATAAACTACGAATCTTTATGTTTATTGTAAAATTCATCTAGGTATTTCTTATAGACAAGTTGGTTCAACCAAACATTGCTTGCTGGTTCAACGGGCCCGCTGTGTTAGACTCTGCAAGCAGACTTTATATTGACAACAACACGATATGAACGTCATACAGGACGTGTACTAATCTTACGTAAAATATCTACTATTATATGCTTCATATTTTGTCTGCCAGTCTATCTCGGCCATTCGCGCTGAACGCAGAAGAGTCAAAACACGAAACAGACGACAAAACAGTAGTCGAAGATAAAAAAAATAAGAGACTGCGTCAACCTCACGTTTCCATATTTTATGTTATGCTCAATATTAATAACTTTATAGGAAACAAAAGGTCAAACATTGATACGAACATAAATGAAGAATAAAGACTCTCTGTATATACCCAATGACTCTCTTAACTATTTTCAATGCTAGTCATAATAACAGATCTAGGTAAAAAAGATTCTCGATAGAACAAATATCTGCAATTGTTTAAGTGATTCAAAGTCATAGATAGATTAATTTCATAGAATGTTTAAGATGTTACTTTTTTATTTTATTAAAAGATGGGTTTAACTCTTGACTTCGTTCTAAAATAAGTAAAAGCAATTAATTACATTAGTTCTTTTATCTACGCCTACTCGCAAAAGTGCAAGCTTCTTTAGTATAACATTATTTTTTTCCAATAATACAAAAGAAATTGCAGTTTTTGGAAGTGCGGGAAAAAAAAGAAAATTTAATGGTCCAATGCAAATTGCAATACCTTTTAGGTTCACAGTTTTGTAGATCAGTGCTTTTATTCCGACAGAGGTGATTAAAGGTTGGTCGTTGGCCGATCATCCTTGGCAAGGCGCCAGGGTATCTAAACCAACTCGGGATTAAGACGCTCTCTATATGGATGATTTCTATTCAAAATCGGTACTTTAAATCAGGACTTCGATTCTTTCGTTAGGTATATGAAATCAATTGTTCTGTATATGGTAAAAGTTCTATAAATAATATTTGACTTTTCATTTTTCACGAACTCGAGAAGTCCTAGACGTCTCATGCATTACAAAAATCAAACACAATTTCTTCAGAGTTTGTATCCGGGTGCATTTAAACATAAACAATCATGAAATTGAAAAAATGATTTAAGCTATAGCACTCGAGTTAGGTGAATCTTAATTCTCTACATATTTACATACCGAGGTGCGATGTGCAATGATTGAAGAGGATGCATAGCAAGTCTCCGTTTAAACAAAATTTGACACACAGGTACTTGTATAAAAACAATAGTGTCACTACAATACTACGTAGTAACAGTTATAATCATTATGTGTGCCTATACACAACTGGAAATCAAGGTCGGATATAATTGCGATGTATTGCGCCTTCTGCTGTCGTTTCAATCTTAGATGTGTTATCAAATAGTATTGTCAATATTATTATGTTTTTTTATTGATATCAACCCAACGTTATCTATGATGTCTTTGTGTCTTCGACATGAATACTAACTAAGGCGTCACTTATATTATCCCAATGAAAAATCGACAGGCGTTGCACAGGTTGCGAGCACTATCGCTGTGGCGTTGTTCGGTTTATATGGCTCCTTTATCACGCTTTAACTAGTGGCCTGTATTCATTTATTTTAGCTTAATGCACTTCTCGTATGCCAAATCTGATACTTTTCCCATTCGAGTGCGCCTATGTACGGCCCGATTGAGCGACCAATATAAAGAGATGTTTCAGTGGATCTTGTAAGGTCGAGTCCTGCCTACTTCTACTCAAAAATATTCTCAGATATACACATGTATATGTATAAGCGAGCAAGCCGCGTTTCTACTACATATCGCCAGCTTTCGTAACAAAAGGACTGCGTGTTCTACAAGCGAGAAATTCGATGATTTAGCTGAAACAGGTCTCGGAAGAAACGGCCATATTTTCTTGAATGATGTGACGCTACCATGTTTTATGAGTGTTTTTTTTATTAAATAACGTAACATGCCATTGAAATAATTACGATCTAGCCTAAAGAGAGACTGATGAGTAATTTAAATCTCATTTAAATAAGTAGAGTATTATTAAGTAGTGTAGTGAATCTTATTGTCTCAATTTGTCCCTTTGAAAGAGAAGTCACTTTGTTCATGTGTTTATAAAACATTTCACTACATTAAATACTAATAATAACATTGATACTTCAGTAAACTAGCTCTAACTAAGTTTTGTCCTTTTAACGGCCGGTTTGGTCGAGTGGTAGTGACGCTGCCTCTTGATCGGCGGGTCCTGGGTTCGATCCCCAGTCGGGGCAAACATTTGTGTAAAAAGCAGATGTTTGTTCTTAGGTCATGGGTGTTTGTGTTTGTCTTTATGTATGTTCCAAGGGACCCACGACACAAGGGAAAACCTTAGTGTGGGCCTTTGAGTGTTTAGCGTTTTTTTTTTCTTTCTATGGCCGTGTTATCAAGAAGCTAGATGGCTCTTATGTTATGATGAAGTAGTTTTCATAAGCTGCTGCGGTTTCAAAAAAACCCAAAATAAAGATAATTAAAAATTAATTAAAATTTAGCTTATTGCGCAGCTCTATTACAAATATGACAAGTATGTCATATTAATTATATGAAACTTTCATTTTGAAAGATGGCAAACCGTGCAACTGATTACTAGAGTTGCGACTATTTCACTTTTAAAATTAAATTTTCGAATTTCTTTTTTTAGGTTTTGTTGGTACACCTTGTATAGGCAACAAATTCAAATTTGAGGTCCCTAGGAGTTCGCCGTTTTAGGAGTAAAACTTCAAAAATAATACGAACCTAAACGCAAGCCACGATAAAAGTGTCGTGTCTAGAAAGTACCGTTCATATCTAGACAATTCGTCGCGTTTAAATCGACCTACTATGGCCTTGCTGCAATCATTGCAAGTTCATTTTTATTGCTATTGGCCTTGCACTCGTGCCTATGCAGTTTGATGTCGCCTGAGTTTTATAATGTGTTTTGTGTACCTAGGTTTTATTTCCGTATAGAAAATCTTCTTCTTATCGTGTGGGTATAGTCAAGTGTGTGGCTAGCTTGGCTGACCCAGGTGTCACCGCCAAATGGCCTCTGACTTGGTTTTAACGACTGTAGTCAATCTACAACAGCCGGGACCGACAGCTTAACGTGCCCTCCGAAGCACGGAAACGCTCGTGATAAATTGCCAGTTTGGTCACCCATCAGGTTCCCTGCCTCTGTGTTCGTTGCTTAACCTCACTGATTGGTTGAGATCAGCGATTCGTATAGAAAATAGCAAACTATTATCTTTCTTTGTGGTATTAAATTAGTATAGGCATTTGAGTAGATAACCTACTTACTAGATCAAATATTAATTAAAAATCATTATATTATTTGTTTGATAAATCCAGTCTACTGACTTTTCAACTTCCTTAGATTTATGTTAAAATATTTACAAGTACAAGCATCGCATAAAGATTAGTGTAAACAAACTTGCATCCAAGCAATGGCGCCAGTACCGGTAGTCCAGACTGTGCGCACGCGCCGACGACGACCCGGAATCGCGCTGCAGGAACACCTGGTTTAACCTAGCCAGTTGAAGATGACCTTTGACATACTCTGAAATGTCCCTTTTTATATGTCACTCTTAGTAACGTGAAACCAACGATAGGTCTTCTTATTTTGGATGGTTAAACTCTCAATGCTTTGTCTATTCTATTTTTAAACGCGTTAATAATTTCTCTTCCATTTATGATTTTTATCTTTTTTTACAGCCGGTGTTACGCGCCTCTTAAACAATGTTGCCAATGGAAAAACAATAACCACTTTGACTTTCGAGTTACTTTCGTTTTCAATACAACGCGTACACATAATGTTGTTTCCTTTTGTGTTGAGCGAGTAAACAGTCGTTAGTGACTTTCACACACGTAATTTGAGGCAATTAAAAACAAATTAAAACACGTGTTTTGCAAAGCGAGGCCATTTAAAAAAATTATTAAATTACAAAAGCGGAATTCTTAAAAATAAGCATAAAAATAAGTTGAAATTTATGCAAGTTACGAACAACGCGTAAAAATTATTCTCAAATCATAATCGAGCATACGCGAGGTATGATAGACCTCTATATCTTTTAAGTTTATTGTCAACCGAAAATTATCTTGATTAACTCCCAAGTCACGCCTATTGACTCTGAAAGGACTATTTTATCGACAACAGACTGACTGGCATCGGACGGACAGCAAAAACACGAAATCGCCAATGAAGACGTCAGATCAGATAATTGATTACGTTTACCTATCTGTGAAATCTTAGATTTTAGTCAAACATGCCCCAAAAAAACCGGGTAAACCAAGGAGTCCAAATAAGACAAAAAAAGAAGAGCTCAAAATCCATTTAAGAGTTTCCAATTCCTGGATAGTAGTAACAATTGAAATATTGGGTGATTTTACAACTTTAGGATTTTAATTCCCTAAGGAGCACACTTAGGTCGAAAAATTAAAACAAAAACGCCTCTCCATACGACTTCAGCGATAAGCTGATTGTTCTATGAAGCTGAAATTTTTATTTGAGAATCCGAAATGGGTTCCTTGGGGAAAGTTGTTGAGTTTCATGGTGAAAAGCACCCCCAAAGTTTGGCTAACTAATGAAATATATATATATATATATATATATTTCGCGTATATATATACGCGAATTTAGACCCGTTTTAGAATTTAATTAATGAAAAATCAGCCCATATAAAGTGTAGATTCAATTTGTTTATATATTAAGAACGAAAGTAGGTACGCTGAAGAAAAAGGAAACAAAAAAAAGAAGTAAAAGCAACTTCGCTTCGCTGACTAAGAAGCGAAGCCGTTGACCTGCATCTTCGCAGTTTCCACTGCAACTTGATCCGTTTGGCTTCCTCTGAGTCACGCTCGTGAGAAACTTGTCTATATTTACATATCCAAGTAAATATAATGATTATGTAGTCGGGCTATTGCAGCTAACAGGTTTCTATTCATATTGATAAGCTTAGGTGTTAGCACGGATTAGGTTGTACAGCAATTTGTGTTTGATGTTTCTAGTGCTTCGCAGTTCGCAGTATTATGTTAGGTAATGAGTTAATTAGCCAAAATTTAATATAAGAATCTGTCTACAAAACTAAACATCTTTTCCTAAGGAACATAGTCAAAAAATAAAAAAATGCTCGCCTCTCCGTACAACTTCTGCGATTGCGAAGCCGACATTTTTCGTGTAGGTTCCGTGAGGAAAGTTTTTCAGTTTCATAGGGAGTAATAAAAAATTTTGCTATCTAATTTAAAGTCACGCCATAGATTAAAATTGTAGGTTCTAGTGAATAAATAATATCCTTTCTTTGTTTTGTCTTTCTTGTGCAATAAAGTATTCATTTCTTTATTCATTCATAAAGTCGTGAACCAAGTCGACTATAGTTTTAACAAAACTGGTGCAACTATTAAGGCAAGTTGTGAAATGTACGCGGAAAATAGATGAGACGCCTCGCCTCGCCTCGCCTCGCGTGAGTTTACTTCGCCAGTTGCAAAATAGCATGATGTGATTGTCGTAATTTGAAATTTAACTTTCAATTTTAACTAAATTGAATGAATTTTACTGTTCTCTCATCACATTAAATCAATCTGAAAGCTATTGATTTCGCATCAACTTTAGTGTCAGAATGTTGTATGTGGCATCAATTACGACAACTTTACATGTAATTAGAATAGAATAGAAACATTTTTATTCGGCAAATAACACAGGTAGGTATTATCTATTGATGTGTTTGTAAAAAGCAAACTATACAAACCACAATAATATTATACTATACAGCGCGGCTTCCTGGCACAGACATTCTTCATGCCTAAAGGAGGCCTCTGCACTAGACTGAAGAAATCTTAAGAGAAAAATAATGATTTTGATTTGATTTTGCAACATCTACGAAGGGAATTTCGTATTCCTTGGTATCGAGAAAAGTAAATTGAAGCTTCTTTAGTCTTACTTGGCACAGGACCTGAAAAGTTGGCCCACATTCATAAAGCTGCTGCATAAAAAGAAGTCCTCTCCGCTTATTAGACTATGTTTGGGATGAAGTTGAAAATTTAAATGTTTTTTCTACTTCTTGGCAAGATGTCGGCAAGTTTAACAGATCTTGGAATTCATAGATCATAGTCAAACGTACAACGTAAAACACGACAAGACGCGACGATCGAAGCAACGAAAAATTAATCCTAATTAGGGGTTTTTTCGGTCCGTCTTCAGGCAACGGATGTCTTTTCGTGCTTCTATTTTCGGCAAAAAAACCTTTGCTCCGTAGCTATTAAGATTCATTTTACGTTTACTTGCCTTTTTGCTGCACCACGTCGCTTGTGTATAAACAGCGCCTTAAGGCGACTACAGCACCTAAATTACGATTTTATGATGCGTAGATAAGCATGACGCACTGCATTGAATCGAAGAAAAAAGATACTATGGTAATATTCAGGACATAAACTAGATAAGTAGTTTGCTGAAAACATGATTCAGCACTTTTGGTCGATAGAAAAAGCTCACAAAGTCACCTCTAAATACCCAATATTTGTATCTTTTAAGCTGTAAAAACCATAGTAAAATGCATACTTCCTGTATTTTTTTTATTTTATTTAGTTGAATTTGCTATCAAAATGTTCGTGATTGAACACTCTCGATAAGTAGTTAACGGATTTTTCGATTTAAGCTGTCACCTTTCCATAAATCTCATCTTTCTAACTTTCGAACATGTTTTTACGCACGCACGCTTTCATAGTCCGTAAACTTCGTGTATCGACACTGTTCGCACTGCCGGCCCAGGCCTGTTGAGAGACGGAGATGGCACTATTACTATACGACTTTGTATCACGTAAACACGATGTGTTGTTTTCCGCTCACCTATTGCAATTTGTATTGCTTCATACGTACAGTCTGTAGCACCTAACTGATTAGTGTTAATATCTATCTTACTGCAACGGAACAAGATTATACACTATGCTGTGCTCTTGATCGTGTAAACGTTAAGCCATTTGGGTCTGAATCCAATCTTCAGTAATTGGTCCAAACCATATGGTATTTGCTTTAAATTGGGTGCCAATTTGTCACACGATATTGGTCTAGAAACAGCGGCTATTTTTTATTATATTTTTTTTTATTATAAGATGGGTTAACTCTTGACCTCAATCTTGACCAAGGTCATGAGGTCGACGATGGAGCGAGTTAACCCAGAAAATGCCCATAAGGCACTGGTACTCCTACGCACCGACGGCACATAGCAAGCTTTTTGGCGTCGGACTTCGGTAGGAGGGTGGTCGCGAACCAGACGGCCCTTCACAGAGCCTACCACACCGCATGAGACCATAGGATGCCACCTCAGATTCAGAACAAATTGAGGTGTCGATGCCTGGGGTGGATTATAGGAGGCAGATCTCATTTGTGTTTCCATAGTCGCCTCTTACGACACCCAAGGAAAGAAATGGGGTGGTGTTATTCTGAACCGATCACCACACGGCAAATTTACGCTTGCAGTAATTTTTAAAATTGATGCCTTATTTTCTTTGATCAATTACGTACTTTTTTTTTTCGTTTTGGGGTTACTATGAGCTGGCATGTCATTAGCTAAACTAAATTAGCTAGTTTGTGATGGATTTTATCGTGAAGTTATTGAGATATTTTTAAATGAGAAACTAATATCAATCAACTAACTCCTACACTTCCACCTATAAACCCTAACGGAGAAGACAGAGCTTTAGATTTTCTTAAACTAGACGCCACCATTAGCAAAAATATTTGAAGGTTGTTATTATTAGATGACAAATGAGTATATTGATGATATGTAGGTCGACAACACACAAAAAAGCCCCGCTTACTGCTTATTACAGTATGCCTAGGAAAAATTGGCAGTTAGAACATTGTTTTTTCTTTCACTCTCGTCCAGTGTGGAATCAAAAAGAAAGCAAAATTGATGTAATAAAACAAAAGTACCATACTTACGTTTATTTTAAGATTTTATTGTCTTTATAATATGGCACATTTTTCCATCGTCACTCTTGCTAAATCATTATCTTCATTAGTTACGAAACATGAAGTCTCAGCTTCAATAAGTTACGCAAAACTTTCTAATGACGATATGTCCCGAACGTTACGAACAGAGTCCATTACGTTACTTTACTTAATAATAATTATAACTTTGGAAAGTATAGTTTGATGAAACTGATCAAAACTCATTGTCGAATGACATGTTTTCGACTTAAAATCTTTATTTCTTACGTACCGATTTCCTATCTATAATGGCTGGCAATCTTAAAACGAATAAATTATCTCAAAGTGGGTGAATATTTGGCGAATATCTTATGAGAATTTAGTTTAGTCACGGGGAGGGCCGACCCCAAGGTCCTTACAGAATATCAGCGTCACACTTGAGCTGTGACATATGCTGAGTCAGGACCGTTTTGCTAGCACAGTACATATCAAACTAATGAAAGAGAATTATTGTGACTATAATTTATAGCATTGTGTACCTATCTGTAAGAATTCTTTTGTAAATTTGTTATGTTCTGTTTTAGCAAATAAATGAGTAAAAAATAATAATAATAATGTTATCTAGTGCATCAGGTCCCTCCATTTTTGTTACAAAATCGTTCTTATCGTAACAACATACGAGTAGTCATTTATGTTGTAATTTGATCCTCTGTACAACAATAAAATACAATTGAGGTAATTCTTTCAACATAATGTCTATGAATCGTCTCGGCAACGGATCTCTGGTCATTATAATGGTAGAGTAAAAGCGGATAGCTAGCCTGGCGTGTATAATTTGACATTTTCGTAGAATTTTATTAATATTGGTTATCTCCTACTGATGTTTATAACTTATAAATCATCATAGCGTAATAATAACTGTTCAGAGGTCATACATAAAATTTATGAAATGATTGTGTATTTTGCTTTGCCTCTTTTTATATATTCGTTTGTTTCATTTTATATTAAGTATCTGTCTTATTTGTTGATAATAAGTTTTTACCTATGAAATTGCCGTTTTTCGTACAATATTTTTGGAAGACTGAATTTTCCATACTAACATTTTTGGAGTTTTTCTCGGGAATGCGAAATCCAAATTTAGCAAAATTTTGTAAGAAGGTTTGGACAACATTAAGTTGATTTTCATCATACTTAGTTTATTGAAAGTTGTAACTGTAACAACGGTACAGCAAAAATAAGCAATGAAACGGGCAACGGATGAAACGAGCTATATTTGAGCTTCTTTTTCAGCAAATAAATCTAAAGTAAATATGTATTAATTTGACTCAATATCTCCGTTATATGGCCAAGGTTATAAATAAATCACCCATCACCCATCAGGGTCAAGTATTATCCGGCTCCCTGGCTGACTGAGGACCTCAAGCGTCTAATGGCAGCCCGCGATAGAGCTCACATTAAGCTGCGCCGTGAGCCGTCAGAGGGTAACAAATTGAAATACCTCTCACTGCGAACACTATGTAGTCGCCGCTGTCGGAATGCAAAGCGTTTGCACATTCACTCCACTATTAACCGCTGTCCTCCCGCTAAGTTGTGGAAATTTTTAAAATCTCTTGGGATAGGCAAGCAGTCGCCGGATTCAGGTGATATTGACTTCAATGCCCTGAACGCCCATTTCTGCAAGTCACCAGTCGTAATGGATCCCACTATTAAAAATAAAACCCTTTCATCCTTGGCCAACTTACCTATCCCTTCCTCATCTTCTCCTTTCTATTTTGGCATAATCTCCCCTGAGCATATCACAAAAATCATCAAGGAAATAAGCTCCAAGGCTATTGGTGACGACAATATTAGTCTCAGTATGGTTCAACCTATCTGCGACCTTATTGCCCCCTTCCTTTCCCACATTATCAATTACTCCTTCGCTACTGGTTCATTCCCTTCTGTGTGGAAGCGAGCACATGTAATTGCAATTCCTAAGAAACCTAATCCAACTTCCTTTTCCCACTTCCGTCCAATTTCCATTTTACCCCTCTTGTCCAAAGTTGTGGAACACTACGTCCATAAACGGCTAACTGACCATCTGCTGGCGAACAACCTTCTAAATCCACTCCAATCTGGATTTCGTTCAGGCCATAGCACTGTGTCAGCACTTGTCAAGGTCACTGATGATATTCGCCATAACATTGAAGATAAAAAATTAACTTGCTTGGTCTTGTTAGATTTTAGTAGCGCTTTTAACACAGTTGACTTTGACATTTTGCTGGCCATACTTCGTTCTTTGAACATTCCTCCTCTGGCTCTGTCGTGGTTTGAGTCATACTTGTTTGGACGCCGGCAGCTAGTTCGAGTTGGTGATAGTCACTCTTCTTGGTGTGACCTGACCGCTGGTGTTCCACAGGGTGGCGTTCTTTCCCCTATTCTTTTTTCCGTTTTTATAAACAGTGTAGCGACCTATCTAGCATATATGTAGGTATAGTGAGGAACGTGCGCAAGCGGCTCGACTCGCGGATTCAGTCGTCCTGCCTTCGCCCGTCGCGCACACACGCGTTAGCGATTTCATAAATCTTCCGACCATCAATTGTAACAATTTTGTGTGTTTCAAATATATCCGGTCTTTCGTGAACTGAACTTAATCGTTTCACTTGAACTCCCTCCTTCTGTGACGTTTAAGAACATTAAACCTACATTAGTAAACCCACATTGGTGACCCCGTTAGTGAAATAGTTCAGTGGACAGTGTACATTGCGGGGCGGCTCAATTTCGTGCGCGCGACGGGACCCTGTCGGAAAAATATACGTTTACATTAACTGTTCGAGTAAACAGCCATGCCGAAACCGGAAGACGAAAAACCTGACATCCTCCTGATTTCAGTCTCTGCAAGGATTCCGGAGTTCTGGACTGATCAGCCCAACCTATGGTTCAAGCAATTCGAAGCCGCAGTCTCACCTCAGAAACCATCGGACGTTAACAAATTTCAACTGCTTATCTCCAAACTTGGGAAGCAGGTTATTCAGCAAATAGCTGACATTTTGGAAAACCCGCCGGAAACCGAAAAATACGCACTCGCTAAAGAAAGATTACTGCACGTTTACGAAGAGTCTGAAAACAAAAGATTGCAGAAATTAATAAGCGATATGCAGCTAGGGGACCAAAAGCCATCGCAGCTCTGGCGGCGGATGAGCACCCTGGCAGGAACAAGGATGCCCCAGGAGACGCTGTTAGTTTTGTGGCAAAACCATCTGCCCGTGGCGGTACGCACTGTCCTGGCAGCTACGGCAATCAAGGACGCTGAGACCCTAGCGGACGTAGCGGACAAGGTCATCGAGACAAGCAAGCCTCTGGAGTTAGCGGCCGTCACACCGAACGAATCTAGCAATCTAGTCGACGCCGTGGCTAAACTGACGCTGGAAGTGGCAGAGATACGCAAGTGGAGAGAAGGCGCGAGAAAACCACAAAGGGCAAGCAATGGATCGCGCAACTCAAGTCGGCGCGGCAGACGTTCCAGTTCACGTAAGGGAAACCGACCATATTGTTACTACCACTACCGTTTCAAGGATGAGGCTCGAAAATGCCGTGAGCCGTGTTCCTGGGCGGAAAAGAAACAGGAAAACTAGACGCCGTGCGGTCAGCGACGGTTAACTGCATGGAAGGTAACAGCCGTCGATTATGTGTTTTCGATAGGAATAGTAATCTAAACTTTTTAGTCGACACGGGAGCTTATGTTTCCGTAATACCTGTCAATTTAATTAAACGCAAAATGCAGGCAAATGTTAATACAGAAAATAATTTTTCCTTGTACGCCGCGAACGGCACTAAAATAAATACTTACGGCACATGTTCATTGTTACTAGATATCAAATTAAGACGAGCATTTCGATGGAATTTTATAATAGCAGAGGTCAGTCAACCAATTTTAGGAGCCGATTTTTTAAGCCATTTTGGATTGATTGTTGACCTAAGCTCCAAGCGTTTAATCGATAAGACAACAAATTTGAATGTAGTAGCCAGCATAAAAAAATGTAACATAACGACTGTAAAAACAATTGACGAAAATAATCCTTATCGTGACTTATTAGGCGAATTTATAGAAATTACCAAACCACAATGTTTTCGAGACACCCCACAGCACACCGTCAGACACCATATTGAAACATCAGGACCGCCGGTGTACGCAAAAGCGAGACCCCTACCACCCGATCGCTTCAAAAAGGTAAGAGAAGAATTTCAGTTAATGCAGGATTTAGGGATATGTAGGCCTTCTAAAAGCGCGTGGGCGAGCCCGCTTCACGTGGTACCGAAAAAGGATGGGAGCATTCGACCGTGCGGTGACTACCGGCAGCTCAACGCCGTCACCAAACCCGACAGATACCCAATTCCGAGACTCCACGACTTTACATACCTACTCGCAGGTAAAAAGATTTTCTCTCGCATAGACATTAATCGAGCGTACCACTATATCCCTATAGATTCCGCCGACGTAGAGAAAACTGCGATAATCACACCCTTCGGGTTGTTCGAGTTTACGCGCATGACGTTTGGCCTTCGAAATGCGGCACAAACATTTCAACGTTTTATGCACCACACTGTTTTACAAGGCCTAGATTTTCTTTTTTCCTTCGTTGATGATGCCATAATTGCTAGTAATAGCGAGGAAGAACATCGAGAGCATCTACGACTTTTATTCGAGCGTTTACAAAGGTACGGGCTAACTAATAACCTTAACAAATGTTGTTTCGGCGTTCAGGAGCTTGACTTTGTGGGTTATCACGTTTCTACCGATGGCATCAAACCGATGACAGACAAGGTGAGTGCTATCAAGGAATTTCCCAAGCCAACAAATGTAAACGAGCTTCGCAGATTTCTAGGGATGGTGAATTTTTATCGAGCTCACATTCCACACGCAGTCAACAGTCAGGCAATTCTATCAAGGTATTTACATAACGCAAAAAAAAACGATCGCACGCCGATCGGTTGGACGCCAGACGCTGAGGCAGCGTTCAACGAATGTAAGTTGCAATTGGAGAAGGCTGTCACGTTAGCACACCCGTGTGCTAATTCGACGTTATCGCTTATGTGTGACGCCTCGGATACGTGCGTGGGAGCCGTGCTACAACAACTTGAAAAAGGTTTGTGGCGCCCCCTAGGTTATTTTTCGAAAGCCTTATCCGCAACTCAAAAACGCTATAGCACATATGATCGCGAACTTCTAGCTATTTACATGGCCATCAGGCATTTTCGCAAATTGTTCGAGGGCAGGCCTTTAACTGTATACACCGATCATCGCCCGTTAGTATACGCCTTTACAAAGCTATCTAGCGATGGTGAAACACCGCGTAGGACCAGACAGTTGTTATTCATTAGCGAATTTACGACCGACATAAGACACGTTAAAGGTAACGACAACGTAGTAGCAGACACGTTATCGCGCGTCGCGACAATTTCTTGCCCCACGAACATTGATTGCGAACAATTAGCAGAATCGCAAAAGTTAGACGACTGTTTAAAACAATATAGATTGTCAAATGACTATTCGGAAAGTAAAATTGTATTAAAATCAATTGTATTGCCAAATTGTAACGCGAAGATTATTTGCGAAACCTCAACGTCACGAGTTAGACCTTACTTGACAGAAAACTATAGACGCATAGCTTTCAATAGTGTGCACGAACTTAGCCACCCCGGCATTAAAGCCACACGCAAACTGGTAGCACAACGGTTCTTTTGGCCCGGCATGAATGCTGATATAAACAGATGGACAAGGGCTTGCATTCCATGTCAACGTTCGAAAATAGGTAAACACACTATATCTGAATATGGACAATTTCAAAGTGCAGGTAGGTTCGAGCATATACACGTAGACATCGTGGGACCGCTGCCCATATCGGAAGAAGGATATAGATATTGCGTCACTGTCATCGATCGAGCAACACGTTGGCCAGAAGCATTCCCTATTAAAGATATAACCGCGGATACAGTTGCCAAGGTAATTTACGATGGTTGGATATGCCGTTTCGGGTGTCCAAACCGACTTACGTCAGATCAAGGACGTCAGTTTGAAAGCCATCTATTCACGAATTTACTTAAATACCTAGGTATTAAAAAACTTCGAACTACAAGTTATCACGCGCAGGCCAACGGGTTGGTCGAACGATGGCATAGGTCAATGAAAGCTTCGTTGATGGCTCGTCTAGACACCAGGTCATGGGTCGACGAGTTACCATCAGTACTGTTTGGATTACGAGCGGCAGGGCGCAGCGACAACGGCGTCAGTGCCGCGGAATATACTTACGGTAAACCCCTACGGTTGCCGTGCGAGTTTTTTTCCTTCACTGAGTCAGCGCTTGGGGAAGTTGAGGTACAGCACATTCGTGACGTCATTCAAAAATTAAAGCCAATTCCTAACGAACATCGCGATAACAGAAAATGGTTTGTACATCCAGACATTAAGTCGTGTACACACGTATTTGTTAGGGACGATACAGTGCGAAAACCATTGAAACCACCCTATGACGGTCCCTATCAAGTCCTTAGGAGGGATTCAAAGGTTTTCCAACTGCAATTACCTAATCGCAAAAGTAACGTTTCAATAGATCGGCTAAAACCAGCCTACATTTTAAACGACTCGGATGACGTCAGCGCACCAACGATACCCGGCGCGGGCAACGTGAGCGAAAAACACAGCGAAATCGCCGACCCAGAAATTAAAACGTCGAGAAGCGGACGTCGCATAAAAATGCCTGTTCGTTTTAGGTAAAAATTTAGTAATAGGTAAGCATTTAAATTTTAATAAGAATCTAGGTGCATTGGTCCGGTGTTCACTTTCGACAGACACATCGCAGCGTCAAAGCAAATAACGTGAAAATCGGCTGTAATATTAAAAATTACAATGGGTAACTATAATACCAAGAATGAAGAAGTTATAATAGCCCAGGCAGGAGTCAACCAACAGGTCGACGAGATAAGGGTCAAAGTCGAATTGTACGGCATGATGTTAACAGTAGGAGCAGTCTGCTTCGTGCTACTCATTTGCTGTCTTTGTGGACGAGGATGTTGCAATCGCGTCAAAAAGTACTGCGACAGAAAAGTAAGTGACATGTTCAATAATGCAGCCATGTCCAACTTGCCAATGCCCACGGGAATTCCACCAGATTCGAAGATCAACGTACCTAAACAGGTAGTCTTAGTATAAGTTTTGTTTTTTTGTCAACTTCATTTTTTTAGTATTAGAAGACAGTCACGAAGGCAATTAGTCAAATATTTTTACAGTCACCAGTTCAATAAACACTAATTATGTCCTATTAAAATGTAAACTTACCATTAACTTACTTGCTGTACCTATACAGTATACGCAATACATTTATTAATAGTCCAGTGTACTTACCATACTGTGTTGTTGTCATACATATACTTAGCATTTGGGTGAGGTATACTTGAGATGTGTTTTTCAACTGCATTATGTCAATTAAGCCTAGAGTATAATAGAATAAATGTAGCAATTGTTAATGATATTATGTAAAAATATTTTTGTGTATCGAACCCAAGACCTTAGATAGTAAGCCACCAAGTTAACCACTAAGTCATGTGAGCAATATTGTATTTTATAAACACTCAGTTGAATGTAACAAGTACTCGTGTTATCATATTGTTTTGCATTCCAAACAATGATTACGCAACGCAGGGTGTAGAATAGCAAGGCCAGGTCTAGCGTGTAGCAGGTTGCTTTATTATAGAAAGTTTGTAATTCGAAATTATTGTGTAAAATTTGGATTGTTGTTTTTCTCTTTGTACCAAATTTTAGGGGGGTATGATGTAGCGACCTATCTAGCATATATGTAGGTATAGTGAGGAACGTGCGCAAGCGGCTCGACTCGCGGATTCAGTCGTCCTGCCTTCGCCCGTCGCGCACACACGCGTTAGCGATTTCATAAATCTTCCGACCATCAATTGTAACAATTTTGTGTGTTTCAAATATATCCGGTCTTTCGTGAACTGAACTTAATCGTTTCACTTGAACTCCCTCCTTCTGTGACGTTTAAGAACATTAAACCTACATTAGTAAACCCACAACAGCATTTCCTCCTCTCTCTCTTCATCTTACCACCTGTACGCTGATGACTTGCAGATTTACTCTGCGGCTACATTTGGTCAACTAAATAATGCCTTTGCAGTAGTGAATGCCGACCTCGAACGCATTTCTCAATGGTCTCGTGATTTCGGATTGCTTGTCAACGCGGCAAAATCCCAAGCTATTGTAATAGGTAGTCACTATTTTATCTCTCGCCTCCAAAGTTTGAGTCTACCCCAGATCCTTTTCAACGGAACCCCTATTCCTCTCTCCTCTACCGTCAAGAATCTGGGGGTCATCATGGATTCAACTCTTTCATGGGCTCCTCACATCAACGATATCAGCAGAAAACTGTATGCTTCTTTTCATTCTCTCCGTCGTTTGCAAAATTTTCTTCCTCTCGAAACAAAAGCAATGTTAGCTCGTTCTCTTCTCCTGCCGCTGCTAGATTACGCTGATGTAGTTTTTTTGGATGCAACTGAGGAGTTGTCATCCAAATTAGAAAGACTCCAAAACACGTGCATACGTTTTGCATTCGGACTGCGGAAGTTCGATCATGTCTCGGAGTTTCGTGGGAGACTAAACTGGCTTCCAATTCGTCTGCGTAGGGATTCACATGTTCTGTCGTTCCTTTACAACGTTCTATTTTCTCCTTCCGCTCCTTCTTACCTGCGTGAAAAGTTTCAGTTCCAATCTGAGATCACTGGTGACCGCCTTCGTTCGGGCTCAAATTTCTCACTGAGCATTCCAACGCACAGCTCTTCCACGTATGACAGGTCGTTCACGGTCCACGCAGCGCGGCTGTGGAATAAACTGCCTGTCTCTGTCCGTGGGGCTCCTTCCCCAGCTTGTTTCAAAATCAGATTAAAAAAACACCTTGGTCATACCGCTGATGCTTTGAGTTAAGACTATTCCTCTCTCGTAATATTATATGTATATGTTTATATTATGTGTATATATCTATACTATATTTATGTATTTATTTAAATATTTCAGGATACTAGTTACATATCAAATATTTATTTATCTATTTCCATGATAATATTCAATACCTATTTCTGTCTCTACTATTTTCCTGTTGTACGCCTACGTATCATGAATCCTCTCGCTCTTTCGTAGGTTGACTGGAAGAGATCCCCTTGTGGGATAAGTCCGCCTTTGTACCTTAAATTTATTTAATATTTATCTCTTTTGTTTTTAATGTATTTACTTTGTTTGATGTGCAATAAAGGATTTTACAATACAATACAAAATAAAAAACAATTTTAGTAATAGCTGTTCAATCAAATAAATTATGAATAAAATAAAGCTTGAGAAAAAATCGGCAATTTCATAGGTAAAGCCCTTATTTAATTTTTTATCTACTGAAGTAAAGAATTGTATTGTATACTTATGAATCTTATATGATGATCAATCAAAATTATTTGTAATCCTCGCGCGATTTATGCACATCCGTGTGTGCAGGATTTGTATCGCACGGCGCGTAAACAAGCGCGCTACGGGTTAATAACTGTTGACTTGACAAAGTCAACATCGCACTCTTTATGTCTAGCGAGATGTCACTTTTATTATAACGCATATAACATATAATATATAATATAACGTATATATAACATATAACGCTGCACACTCAAAGGCCCACACTAAGGTTTTCCCTTGTGTCGTGGGTCCCTTGGAACACACATAAAGACAAACACTACACCCAAGACCCGAGAACAAACATCTGCTTTTTACACAAATGTTTGCCCCGACTGGGGATCGAACCCAGGACCCGCCGATCAAGAGGCAGCGTCACTACCACTCGACCAAACCGGCCGTCATTTTATTAGATCATAGTATAAAACAAAGTCGCTTCCCGCTGTCTATCTGTCTGTTCCTATATGTATGCTTAGATCCAGATCTTTAAATCTACGCAACGGATTTTGATGCGTTTTTAAAAATAGATAGAGTGATTCAAGAGGAAGGTTTATATGTATAATTAATTTCCGAAATTCCCACGGGAATTAAATCCCGAGCGGGAAGCTAGTAATTGATAAATTACGTTCAAATCTCTTTATCTTCACAACCTTCATTCCCTTGCTAACCGAAAGAAAAATCTAATCGTTTCCCCGTATTCAATTCTCTCCTCGTTCCAACATAACGTGACCTGTATTCCTGCTCCAGTAGTTCTTCGATCAAGGTTCTTACATCGATGGTTTCCGTTAATAGGTCGGCCCGAATGACCAGTCGTGGTTTGGATTGTGACCTATTTAATGTGAAAGAACGTTTTGGAACGGTTCGAGATGTTGAGAATTTTTTGTGGCCGCTTCCGCTCTCTGCTATTTCTTTTTTTGAACTTATTTTTAAGTTAAGTTTTATTTTATTTTTTGCCTTCCTAGCTGGAATAAGGCTTGCTGAAATTCCACAATATGAAATACACAATACAGAAAGAGCTAATAAAGTACACACATCAACAAAGTCTAAGCAACACGCACGATTTTTCATACAGAGGCCTCTTTGAGAAGCTGTGAAAAGTATTTAAGACACGTATTTTTAATAAAATCTTTAGTGTGAGCAAGTTCTATACCCGAATTTAAAATTCCTATAAATGAACTTTATCTAGCTTGAAGTTTGTGAAAAAGAGACGAAAATGAAAATTTAATTTCACCATTTCCATACTAAAAACTGCGTTTTCATTTTCATTTTTCCCTCTTTTCCACAAATTTCAAGCTAAATAAAGTTCATTTATAGGGATTGAAAATTCAGGTATAGAACTTGGTCACACTAAAGATTTTATTAAAAATACGTGTCTTAAATACTTTTCACAGCTTCTCAAAGAGGCCTCTGTTGTATGAAAAATCGTGCGTGTTGCTTAGACTTTGTTGAGTAGTGTACATATAAAAATAATTGGCAATGCAATCAGAAATCACAATCTAATGGAGACACAGGTCCGTATTACAGAATGCGACTCGGACTCTGATCTATACTTAAGTAGCAGTCGACTTTGTAATTTTGATAGTGAGAGAAAGAGACAATCATTTCTTAAGTGTAGATCAAGACACGAGTCTTTAATACGGGCCTTAGACCGTCAGAGTCAGGACGTTTTATTTTAGTATTTGAGGAAGTCCCTGTTTTGCTTTAAGCTAATGTTATGGTACGTATCTAAGACATCTCCAAGAGTACGTCATCATCAGCCTGTATCAGTCCGCTGCTGGACATAGGCCTCTCCTATGGCACGCCACTGAGCTCGGTCTTCAGCTCTCCTCCTCCAACCACTTCCCGCTACTTTACGAATATCGTCACCCCACCTAGTAACAGGGCGCCCTACGCTACGTTTGCCGATTCGTGGTCTCCATTCTAGAACTTTTCTGCCCCAACGGCCATCGGTTCTACGACAGATATGACCAGCCCACTGCCACTTAAGCTTGCTAATTCGCCGGGCTATGTCGGTAACTTTGGTTTTCTGACGGATTATTTCGTTTCGAATCCGATCCCTCAAAGAAATACCGAGCATAGCCCTTTCCATAGCTCACTGAGCGACCTTAAATTGGTGGACTATAGTCTCACTGTGAGTGGCTACGTCTCGGCTCCGTATGTCATCACGGGTAGGACGCACTGATACGTCATTATTTTCTATAATTGCGTCTAAATTAATATCTATAGGAATAGGATTATAGGGAATTGATACTAAGTCATGGATTTAGGAATATAACATTTTTGTCGTGAAATTTTGTCGCGACTGTGAGTTAAAAAATTACGTTGTTGCCGCTAGTTATCAAGTTCAATAGTTCCAACACTCTCAATTAACAAACTGACTTTCCAAAAGCCCTTAGTAATGTCAACTTTCACAAATTTCACCGGGATAATGATAGATTAAGCCGCCATATTGGCCATGGCCGCCATGACTGATGATGGCGCGCGCGCAATGCTCCGCGGTCACTAATTGCGATCACATAGTGGAAACTAGAAATGTGCCACAACAGTTGACTTTTGAGGTCACTGGCGATGCGATAGTGAAATGCTTCTATGCCTTTAAAATGAGGATGAAACTCTGTTCTAGTTATTAGCAAAATGTTGGATTGTTGGATGCAGGAGTAGAAATTAAGTAAGGCGATATTTCTTAAAATGGTTTATGATTTAAGAGATTTACTAGCGGTGATAGCCCAATTGGTAATGAGCCAGACTTGTGATCCGAAGGTCGCGGGTTCAAACCCTTTGCGATCCTGTCTTTTCGGATTTATGTATGGATTTCTAATTATCACTTGCTCAACGGTGAAGGAAAACATCGTGATGAAACCCGCCCGTCCAAGAAAATTCATTTTCGAAAGACGAGCGGTCCACCAACCTGCATTGGGCCAGCGTGGTGGACTGTGGCCTGAATACCCTTCGTGTTTCGAAAGGAGGCCCGTGCCCCTCGGCGGGGACGTAGGTATATGGGCTGGTAAGAAGATTTCTCATAAGAATATACATAATTCGTTTACCGAGAAATAAAAATTGCGTGTACTTGATACAAAACAGTTTCTTAAAACTATTTACTACTAAGTGAATGAAGAATTGATGATTGTATTCAGAAAATACAATATGCCGATTAAAATTAGTAAAAATAATTAGTAATGACTGTGAAGTCATGCGCTTAGCTTAGTGGTAAGAATGGCAATGGAATTGGGATCCGTACCCCCGCGCAGTACCCCTCTCTGAGACCCGCGCGGAAAGAAAAAAGAAATTCCAATCCAAAACTCAGTCATACATAACTTAAAGGCCAAAGCAGTCAATGCAAATAAATGAATGATGTCAGGAAGAAAAAAACAGCATGAACCACTTAAAACAATAGGACCTTTTATTTACGTTCAACTCTAATAAGCCTATTATTTTTATATTTTTATTATTACTTTCTGGAGTTGTATCAAACTGTTATTCATTATTAAGAGTAATATTAGTATTATTTTTTTATATGGGCCTGCTATTAACAAAATTATTTTATTTCTAGGTCAGACAGTGAAGAAGGCGAGAAGAATTCAGACTCGGTATCAAGAGTACCCCCACACTGCCACATCACTATCAAATGTACTAGAGAGGTAAGTCGTTTCGCATACTTCAACATTTCAGCTAGCTATTACAAGTAATTTAATATAAATGCCAACACTAGGCAGAAACCGTGCTGTCGGGCTGAGCAGAAATGCTTAAGCCACGGCGAGCAGAAATCGTCTTCGTCACTCTAAGCAGGAAAACTATCGCCGCCTTGCTCAGGCGGATTTTCTGTAAATGGACAATTAAAGCTGTGATCATTTTATAAAGTGGTCATTTCCAGAAATGGTTGTTTTACATAGTGGGCAATATTAGAAGTAGGTACTACTTGAAGTGGGCATTTTATTATGTGGGCATTATAAGCAATGGTCATTATAAAAGTGGTCATTTTTATTTGTGGCCCTAAACCGCCGAAATGGTTTTAGCGATCTTTATTTGTGAATTAGTATTATTGAAAAAAATTGTTCAGTAAAACAATTCTAGACCGTTGTCGGCGTGACTTATTTATTTAATAAAATTCAAATAGCCTATCCTCATAGTTATAATCATCATTATTCATCCCCTTAAGTACGCTGTTCCTAAGTTACATGACAAAATTGAAAATATTTACAAATATTTTTTAGGGAAAGAAAAATGTTCGGCGCCAATGGGACTTGAACCCACGACCCCAGGCTTAGATCTCCTGGTGCTCTAACCAACTGAGCTATCATGCCTTCAAGTCAAGCGGCGAAATCTCTCATTCTCTAAGCACGTTACGTCTTGCGTGTAGGTTAGCGCCATCTGTATCTCGTACGGAGAACTACAGACTTTTACTACTTGTTGCAAAGTAGATTATGACAAGAGCAATAGCTATTAACGATTTGTAATTTACGAGTGGTTATTTTAATCAAATTATATGTGAATATCCCTCACGCGGGATATAGCGTTTTAAGAAATACTTAATGAAAATATTGATACCCTTTTTTCTTCAGATTGCAGGTTTCAACGGCCTCTCAGAAGCGGTCCGTCGCTTGGACTTTTCCTCAGCCGTCCGAGATGTGCGGAGGTTTAACTACATCTGTGCATTACTAGAACTGTTATTAGGGGGTCAACGACTTACACATTTACCAGGAGCCGCACAGAAACTGCTCCTGTCCATGTTGGAGCAGCTTGCTGATCAGGGTGAGAAGAAAGACATATATATGTATAGGTTCCATATTTAATCGCGTAAAATTTTGTCGCATAACGATATTTTGTCATAATCAGTTCGTCGCTATGACAAAATATTGTTATGCGAAAAAAAAAATTATACGAAAAAAAAATTAGGGCTTTTAATTTTATGCGAGTAAATATGGAACTGTTATGGACCAAGTGATTAATGCGGGCATTATGAATAATGCCCGGGCATTATTCATAATGTCTAGCTCTATCGGGCAATGTGATTAATTACTCTCTAAACTTCATTATTTATCATATTGCCCGGTCATTATTATATTGCTACGTGACAATTGGGCAATTTGATAATAAAGCTAAGTTTGATGCGGTGCGGGGAGGGAAGTGCCCTCGTTGCAATTTATAATAGTTTTCGTTATTTTTTCACGACCGCCATCTTAGATTTCAAAATCTAAAACGACATCCATGGCGGATTTTTACAAAAAATGCATGTCCGCCATCTTGTATTTCAAAATGGATGTCGTTTACGGAATTAGCACCCCCGAAAACCTATTAAACGACACACATATCAGTTTTTTAAAATTGTAAACGTCCGCCATCTTGGATATCAAAATGAACGACATTTTCGGAATCAGCATCCCGACAATCTTTCAAACGATACCCATGTCGGCATGTCCGAAAATTTAATATTCGCCTTCTTGGATTTTTTTGCGAGGAATCGCGACGCTCCGGGGTTTGCCCTTCTCATCACGATTCCCCCAACTAAAATCAAAGTTGGCGGATATGAAATTTTCGGAAGGCAGTCGGCGGGTAAGACGCTTGGTGACGCTTCGGGTTTCGCCCTACGCAGAGCTCGGCCTTCTTGAATTGTGGGGGGACGCTCTGGTCGTCGCCCTACGCGGAGTTTGGACTTCGGCCTCACCCTAAACGCAGCTCGCCTCGGCCTACGGCCTCGCCTCACCTACAGAATCTAAACTTGTATGGCCGCCATCTTGAATTGAGGGGGTTGGTGCTCCGGGCTTCGCCCTACGCGGAGTTGGGCTCAGTCTGCGACCTCGCCTCACCGTTAAAATCTTAACTCGTATGGCAGCCATCTTGAGTTGGGGGAGGGAGACGCTGCGGGCTTCGCCCTATGCGGAGCTCGGCCTTCGGCCTCGCCTTTTACCTTGCTACTCAATCCAAATAATGAGTCTGATTATTTAAATTGTTTAACATTTACTGCCGTACTCAGAGACGTCAATTAAAGTTAAAAAGTAATTAAATATCATGCTATCCTTGTTTATATCAACAAGAGTGAAAGAGACAACATCAGAGTTTAACAGTACTTAACTTTAATTGACGTCTCTGAGTACGGCAGTTAGTTTATTTGAAGTTAAATGTCTATAATAATAAAAAAATAGCAATTAAATATGTTTGTATTACTCTGCCCAAAAGGTGATGGGCATTATGTATAATGCCCGGTCAATTTGATTATTTGAATAATTATTATCAAATTGCCCTCTCATATTGGGCATTTTTCATAATGCCCGGTCATTATGAATAATGCCCAATTTATCACTTGGTCCATAACAGAACCATCTCTATGGTATAGATTGCTTAACTTGAACAAACTCAAAAGCCACCACAGCCATTCCTCACTGAATGAAAAGTGAGACAAAATATCCCGTTGCTCGTTCTGGTTGCTAGACTTCTCACTCGCTAGTATACGAGGATGTCGATCATCCGTCCTACTAGTTCAACCATCCAGCTATAGTATATATGTCAACAGCACATCATGCTACTCAAAGCTGTCAAATTTCTTTCAATTTTATCTCGAAGCATTAGAGTTTACTATCCATGGGGAAAGACAGTTTGTCGTAACCTGATGTGCTGTTGACTGTACAAAAACCTGGCCGAAACTCCAAACAATTTTGATAAGCCTCCTTTATTTCGTCACCAGAAGTAGCAATATGTACTGGGAGAAAGCTCTAAGGAGGAAGATCATCTTATCAGAAAGATGTCCGCGACCAAAGGGATAATAGTAGAGTCATTAAGCAGATTCACATTTTCCTACTGGATTAAAGCAAACCACTTGGGATGATTGTTCCTTAGGTTAAAATAAGCCGATAAAGACCGGTAGCCCTCGAAAATATCCCCTCTGAACCGGAAGGGGGAGGGTCAAAGAGGTGCTCCGCCCGGCGTTACTTCAAAAAATATTACCACTCATTTGTAGCTACCAGGTTGAGTTTGGTATAGTTTTCGTATAAATCAATTACGAGGAATTCATTTCTGGTATTTATTTTATATATATGTACAATGGTTTTTCAACTAATCGCAAAAATATAAAACCTTTCGCAGCCTATATTTTTTTATTTAAGAGACATATAAGTGTTAAAAAAATACCCAAATGTAGCCTGTTTATTGTTAATTTATAAAAACATAACTTAAGTAGGGTTTTCATACAGAATTATGACACGAAAAAATGTAGAACCCGACGCGGCGGACGGATTATTTGAGAGAAGGAAACTTTTTTTATTTGAATCATATAATAATTTTATGATCTGGTCCATTTTATGATACCGGAGCGTTTATTTGCTTTTTAATATATTTTTAATTTTGATATTTTGTGTTTTTTAAATTTTTTTCAGTGGGTAAAAAAATACGATTTTTAAATATTTCCACGCAAAATCAAAACTATTGAAGCTGTAAGTTTAAAATTTTGCATAGATGATCTTCAGATATTTTGGAAACTTACCTAAATGTGGTGACACAGAGTTCCCATGGGAAAGAATTATAGAGCGTCCATTTAATTGATATGTACATTTGGTGTTTCAGTCGCAGCCCTCTATCTTTCAAGCTATTATAGACAGCGTGTCCAAATTTTCAGGAAATACGTATTTTGATAGTAACAATCGTAAAATATAATAAATAAAATTAAAAACCTAAACTACAGTGGGGTTCCCATACGACAAACTTCCAAAATATCGTATTTTTGAAAAAATAATTGTTACTGATCTTAGCCCATTGGTAATATTTTTTGAAGTAAAGAGGTGCTCCCTCTTTGACCCTCCCCCTCCCGGTTCAGAGGGGATATTTTCGAGGGCTACCGATCTTTATCGGCTTATTTTAACCTAAGGAACAATCACACCAAGTGGTTTGCTTTAATCCAATTTCCGAAACTCAACTCATTTTTTCCCGCTTACTGACTCTACTATAAGAATGAATGACAAAGGCTACTATCAGACAAGACAGTCTTATTTTTTTTTTAATTTGTGGAAAATGCAATGGATAAAATATTTTTTTTCTTTTTCTCCAGTGGCCACATCAAAACAGAATTTAAACGCGCTACGAGCACTCCTCGTAGCGTTATCGTCGCTGCGTGAGTCGGAGCGACGCGCCTGCTGGGGCAGGCCTTTGGGCTCACGTGCCCTGTGGGGTCATCACGATCACGCCATCGCCAGAATTAACCGCATAGCTAGTGAAATTAGGATACAAGAGGTAATTTGCAAACTAAAGGAGTTTAGAAATTAATACTCCAAGTTTTGCCATTGCTTTAATAATTTTACAAGACTCGTATTTTTTCTGTGTATGTTTAAAAAAAGAAACTGACTGGCTGACTGATCGATCAACGTACAGCCGAAACCAATCTAAGCAGGCATGAGCGTTCCTTAGGTAACTGAGGAGAGCACTAAGAATGGATTTTTCAAAATTCCCAGGGCAATCCGTTTTACGCGTTGGAAGTCACGGATGTAAAGCTAGTGTAGCGTACCGTGGCTTTTCGTCTTGAGGCAAATAAAAATAACCAAAAACTATTAATTGGAACTGCAATAAAAATAAAAATAATTTTATTATGCAACATACATGATATGTAACTCTGAAAGTTCTATTAGCAACTGTAACTAATAGATTAAGAGTTGTTTGTATTTCTTTGTTTCAGCCGGGGCCAGAAGTAGTACCAAAACTTCACGATTTGCCCGAAGAATGCATTAGGGAGATTCTATTAAGGATAGCGGACCACAGAGATTTAGATGTGAGTACAATCTCTTTTGGGTGAGCTTGCTACATCCCCGACCGCATCTTCGCCCTTATGCTAAATTGTAGTCAAGAGCGCACCGATTAACTATTTTTCTCAAACATGCATGGAAATATTGTCATTTTTTTCGAAAAAAAACACGCAAAGTTTTTTTTCCGAAAATATTATAAGACTATAGTATAAATTATATTTTATAGTATTAAATTTACGTACAAAGAAAACCAAATCCATTGCTAGAGCGTTTTTTTTTATAATTTGGAACATCACAACACTCCAGCAATGTTGTATGAAATTGCTGGAGCGTTGACTAATGTAACTTAATAAAAAAAACTTTTAATATTACTTAATTAAAATAAATGTAAGTTTAATATAAAAAGTATGTTCTATTTCCCTGCATTCTTTTGAGAAAAGGACTATACATATATGCCTCGGCCGACATGGCAATTGCCTGTCTCGTATTAGTGAAGTTCTCGCCTACGACTCAGCCTTCAAACTAGGGATGTTGACTAATTTTTTTTTTCTTAAAAAAGAACTGAATCCAAAACCCAAAACCGAAATAATTTTTGAAAACTATTGAGAAATAATAAAGTTACAAGCTATTACATTTCAATAGAGGGGGAAACTGTCAAATAACGAAAAAGAGATGCACTTACAGGCATGTGACGTCACCGCCATTTGTTTGCGTAGGTAAAAATGAGATAGCTAGCTCTCCCCACAAAACGAGATAGCCGGTCCTTACGTTAATATAAATGCTAATAACTCGTTCATTTATAAACCAATTTAATGCTGTTTTCGGATATTAATATATTTCTAGCATTATTTTTTGTTTCACATACAATAATTCATAAAATCAAATACTGTCAACATCCCTAGGCCTTTGCAATAATGTACATACTATTGTATGTATCCAGTCCGCGTCGTCAGCATGGAACGTGATGGCATCAGTGTGCTCGGAGCAGCGGCTGTGGCGCGAGCTGGTGCGGTTCCACTTCACGCGGCAGCAGGTGGACGCGGTCAAGAAGGAAGACGACGGCGACTGGAAGAAGACCTTCCATCAGCTTAGGAAGTCAGTGCTGTTTTTCCTTCAGATTTTTATAGCCTGCAGTCCATTTTAGGACCTGTGCCTTTCCCATACGTAAACAATGTATTGACGACCATGAACCTACCTCAAGGACTGACCGATATGATACTAGAGATCATAGCGTCCAAACAGACAAAAACCAGATAGCGTTACAAAGCTATATTCCAACGAACAAAGTCATTAAGCATTTAGTTTCAAGCTCCTAGCTATATTCATAATCCTGAACCAGTATCACTCAAAAAACACATTTATGAAAAAAATAATATATTTTTTTAAATGTTTTTTCAATGGGTATAGTTAATTTTTGCCTATACGTAGACATTACTCCTACACCAGGCACGCGAGGGGTGCGGGTAGCGCGAGGGGGGTGCGCCCGAGTGGTGTCTACGTTTAGAAAAAAAAAGAATTCCCCCTCTAAAAAAATTAAAAAAAATATAAAAACAAAAATAAAAGTGTTCAGTAAGTGATACTGGTTCAGGATTTTCAATAAAGCTAGGAGGTTCTTTTTCAACCTGTATAGATGGCGTTAACTGTTAAGGAAACTGTAGGACATGTGCGTTAAGTACCATTTTATAAACATTCACCTATGCGACAACTATCCTTTTATTATGGAATTACCGTGTATCACAGTCTGGTCCATATTTCAGAACGCGACTCAGGCACTTTACTTAAGTACCAGTCGTCTTTGTCATTTTGATAGTGAGAGAAAGAGACAATCAATACTTAATTATAGATCAAAACTTGGGTTTCCTTCTATAATACGGGCCTTAGTGTGGCACAGTTTGGTCGTCGATAAAATGTCTTTAGCTTAAATTTTTAAGTTTTTTTTTTATTAACTTGCAATTTATGTATGTATGTATGAACCAGTGATGCTCTACCTATCCTGTTAGGGATTATAGGCGTGAGCATATGTATGTATGTTTGTTCGGGTCAAATCTAGATACGTCACATGGAATATAATTTTAAAAAAGATCTTAAAATATTTTTTCTTTTTCCAGGTTATACGGGTTACGAGAAGACACACAGTACGCCGAGACATTGTCTCTCTGCCGCCACTGCAAGTGCCTGTTCTGGCGGTCACTGGGACACCCCTGTATAGCCGACCAGGTAAATTATTTATATAGCATATTAACATTCTTCTCTCGGGAAGACTGGAGTAGTGAACGCTATAAATTATGTTATCTACATTTTTACTGTAGCATCAATACTTTAGGAGTTATACAAGGTATCTAAGTTGGCAAAAAAATATTAGTTATACATATTTAAAATATTAAAAATAACAAAAGAAAACTGACAACTTGTTTATTACTCAAATCCTTTGAATATTAGGGATCATTCAACAATTACGTGATCACCGGAAGGGGGGGGGGGGTCGGATGCTTGTATATACATCGGATTATTTGGGGGGGGGGGAAGAAGCCATGATTACGTCGTCATTTTATAACTTTAATTAACGTATAGCGAAATGAATAAATAAATTATATTTAAATATTTACGTCCAATTTTGAAGTCTATTACTGGTAACACTAACTATTAGATAGATGGAACGGGATTTCCCCTGCTATAGACAAACTGTGGAACAGTGTCACCAGATTCAGTTTTTTTATACTTTTTCGGCATATTTTATCGACTTTTCCAAGCATCAGTATTGTTATAGTAGGTATATTGGAGGAAGTAAGTAAGTGCTAATACAGCAAAAATTTTAAACACGGACGGATTACGTAATCAAGGCGAGGGGGGGGGGGTTAAAAACAAAAGATTACGCTGTGATTACATAGGGGGGGGGGTTAAAAAACTGCCAAAAATGATCACGTAATTGTTGAACGATCCCTTAACAGCGTTCATTAATTTTTTTTAAAATTCTTATAGTGAACTATTTGATTGATTGTTGGACTTGGAAATATGGGCCATGTGCCTGAAATAACCTTTTTTTTGTGCGTAGTGCCCCGAGTACCGCTCCCGGCTGGAGGAGGCGGGCGGGCCGCTGCCGCCGCACCCCATCCCGCCCGCCGACTTCCTCAAGTTCTTCTCACTCTAACTACACAGAGACACACACCACACATACATACAGTGACAGTTCCATATTTACTCGCATAAAATTGAAAGCTCTAATTTCTTTTCGCATAACTTTTTACGCATTTTTTTTCGCATAACGATATTTTGTCATAATCTGTTCGTCGTTATGACAAAATATCGTTATGCGAAAAAAAATATACGTAAATAAATAAGGGCTTTCAATTTTATGCGAGTAAATATGGAACCTTCAGTGACATCTCTTAAATATATGGGGTGACTTCAAATTAGCTAGCGAAAGTTTTTGGGCATGATTCTCGTCATGTAACTGAACGACTTTCGCCAAGGAACCCATATTAAAATTTCTTAGAAAAAAAATCGACTTTTCAAACTAAGGTAAGTGGTTTAAAAGGGCGATTTATTTTCAAATTTTATGCTATGTTGTTTGGGGAAAGTCAATCAGATGTACTTCGTTAATTTTCGCTAATTTACAGTCACCCAATATAGTACAGTCAAGACCAGGTCACACTTTATACTACCAGTTTAAGCTGAGCTCTGATTTATACTGCGCGCCGGCCAATGCAGGGCCGGTTCAAAGTCCAAAGTGTCAAGCTTGACGTGCTCTTGAGTGTACTACATACTATACTTGTAGCTATTTAACACGGCAATTCTGACAGCTCTTTGAGCAGCCGCCATTTTGAGTAAAGTTGTCAAAATTAAATACATAATTAAAACAAAAATCGTAGTAAGAACCCGTTATAATATGTCTAAAACTAACTTGTGTACAATTCTTTTATATCTGACCGGAAAAAAAAATGGCGGCTGCTAGACTAATAGTGGGGCTACTAGTCTAGCAGCCTGAACTGTCAAAACTACCGGTACTAGATTCTATTCTATTCTTGTGCATATATGGCTCTGTCCTTTTAAGGTAAGACAATTGAACATTGACCAAACTTAGCAAAGCCACGCGCCACCCGCGAGCAAAGGACGGAAGATAGATATCCATGAGAGTAAGTGAATCTTTTATCTCACTTTTTCATGTAGAAAGGATGTAATGGGGGACAGAAACGGTGATAGCTGTTTAGCAATTTGCATTGTTATGGTTGGTCAATGCAAGTATAGTATGTAATAGTATATGTAGAGATATATGACCAATGACCATACACCGTTATGGTCAACGCACTATTGTTGTACGCACCGTAGTCATCGATTTGCGGAAGTCCTCACGTATTGATCCGTGCCGAATCCGATGACGTCATCGTACGCACAATTTCTAATTTCACGCGAAGACATAAGCAACCCTCATGCAAATTTAGATTTTGATGACGTCATCCGCTATTCTAATGCTGGCAGGAAATGTTTGAATGCGCCGCGGGATTAGTACGCGAAGTTCCATTTAATAGAAAAAAAATATTTAATTCGATGACTGGTGCGTGCGGCTCCAGATAATGTACATTCTTCTCCCTTTAGACATCACACTGACCACTTGAAGATTTTCTTACACGAGAAACTAAATTGTGTGATTTCGAGCAATTTTCGGATGCATTAATTTTGCTGTCCGTGTAAGAGTATCCTAAATGAGGCGGGAAAGAATATCGAACGCTTCAACTGTGCTTGAATATTTGACAGCTATTGACAGCTGCGCGCCTGAATTGTAATATAGACTTTGTGTTCTTGTAAATAGGGTCCGTTTTCTTTTGACTTGGTTTGTGACAGGAACGCTTCAAATTACACTTTAATAATCTGTGTCTGCCAATAGGACGCCTGTTTTAAAACGAACGTTCCTTATTGGTGGGCTGTGTATTATTTCATCGGTAGTAGAAAGACAGCTTCGAATTTTAAACAACACAACACTTCATTTAATTGTTGTGGATTAGAAATTACTACGTTAACCCGTCACGTGCTTGTTTACGCCGCGTGCGATACAAATCTCGTACACCATGTGTTCAAAAAGCACGCGGTTTTAATAAACTACATTTGGTTCATTTTTGTTTGACGCGTTCTCGACACAAATCTGTGTCAAATTAAAGTAAGGCTTTGGCCACATAACACTGACGACTATTTTAAACCTAAGGCGCGTGGCATTGTGTAAGTTAGTATTGCTATATTGATTGTAATCTCTCACATTAACTATAAATTGGAGATTTTCTATTAAGGCGGCTTAAAATTAAGGGACAAAATTCAAGTTTGATGCAAAAAACTTAAACACGAATTTTTTATTGGTTCATTCAATTAGATTTACGAACTAATCTTGTTACCACTTTAGCAAGTACATGACTTTAATTGTAGGTTTGGTCATCATTAAAAATTCAACCTTTTAAAATGGTCTAATGGTTGTAGGTATGGTCTTTTAATAGCTATTCGGCAAAAGTGATGCACTTATCGTCAAATATTGGAACAATGACATTATTTTATGAGCTAAAGATAAAGTTACTATAAATATTTCATAAGGTTTTTAACATTGCTAAATTTTAGTGCTAGCCTAGTGTCGCTCGCTGATTTGAACTGATCAGTGAGGTTAAGTAACTTACAAGGGAACTTAATGGATAACTAATGTGGCAATTTATACAAGCTTTTCCGTGCTTGGGAGGGCACGTTAAGCCGGCGGACAAGGCTGTTATCGATAGACTTTGTTAAACCAAGTCAGAAGCCATTTTGCGGTTTAAAAATTATGACACCAGGGTTAGTTAAGTTTGCCACACACTTGACCATGCCTACACTATAAGAAGAATGTAAAATTAAAGTTTAAAACTTGCAACAAGCATGCTCGAGTTATAATGACCAAACTCCAAAGATTCTCTTCGAATCTATGCGACTGATTTATCATAAAGATCTCAGGTTGTAAGGCCTATTCAAAAATAACTAATAAATGAATTTCCCTCCTTATTTACGTTCTATCAACGTTACTGACACCGTAAAAAAATTTTGGATAGTGATAAAAAAATTACCCTGTATTTATACAGATATCAATGAGTTATATGCAAGAAACATTAAATTTCTAGTTATTATCTCTTATTTTGTTATATTATTAGAATGTTTCTTATTGAGTGTTTTAATTTGAAAATAGTTAACCAAAAATAACCCAGCTGCTATTGTAACTAATGTACACACGGCAGCACATCAGGCTATACATGTTGACCTTGACGTCGCCCTTATCTCGCTCGTAATAGCGCCGGCTTTCCTAGTACAAATGGGTAACCTGACTTGCTGCTGTCTGTACCTAATTAAGTTCTAGTTTTAATGTTTGTTTTGTTCACCTATTTTTGTTTACGCACTAATGCCTAAAAGTATTGTTAAGGCTTTAAAAATGACTATGTGATATTTCCAAAATTTCTATAAAAATTTAAGTGTGTTTATATAATTATAAATATTCGGTTTTTTCTGTGTTGTTTGTTACGTTTAAATAAATACTATAGTATAGTATAGTATTATTATATCATTTATTTATAAATATAACATCACACTATGATTCAAAGTATGAAAAACTATTTAAAAAAAAACTGAAGATTTTTTTATGAATAAAAACTTATTTAAGTTGTATCTGAAACATGATAAGTTGATAAGTCGCTGTAAAATTGAATTAGTATTTAAAAACGATAACTTTCATTTAACATAATTTCATAAACTAACTGCTTTATTCATAAACGTAATATAAAGTTACTAAGAGCCACGCGGGAGCGTGTCAAAACATGTCTTATTTATAAAGAAATAAGACCTATTTTCAAAACGCAGACGCGAGGCTTTCAGCTGTCATTTAATTACGTTTATAAATAAGGCGGTACGTAAGAATATGTATTTGAAAAATTAAATGGGATATGTAATGTAGGCAAAAAAAAAAAAAACTTATGATGATGCACAGCTAAGAACACATAAAACTTGACACTGCCATTTTACTTCTTACGCATACGAAATAAGAACGCTAATTCAAAGTGTCAAGATTGTTGTGCTCTGTCCTGTTCCTATTTCATGTGCTGAGAGAATTTTTAATCATATAATAAGGCATTTTTATATTATGTGGTTTGAAAAATTTTGAGTGTTACATGAGAGCCTAATGTGACCAATGGTGACTTTTAATTAGTTAGCAACAGAAGTTGAATCTTTCCGTAAAACTGAACAACTTTCCCCCAGGAACCTATTTGTTTTTTTTTATTCGTCTCTTACAAAAAGTAAATCCGCAAAATAATCGCACTAGACGTATGGAAAGGTGTATGTTCTTTTATTTTATTTCGAACTGTTCCTTAGGGAAAGTAGTTCAGTTTACTGGGCTAATTCACATACTTAATATTTGCCAATTAATTTAAAGTCGACTAATATAACTTGCAGGTAATTAATTGCAGATAAATTGAGAAGGGGAAAATCACAAAATATGCATGAAATACCAGATAGCTGTAAATTATTTGTAGGCCCATATAAGTGATAATCTTTATAAATGATATCAGCTCAGAGGATATCAGTAAGTCCGTAACTTGGCTACTTATTAATAGGTACTGTAAATTACTTAGCGAAACTTTAGGGGGTGATTTTGCCTACGAAAATTCTTTTTCAGAATGGAGCACATTCTCGGAACATAACGACGGCCGGTTGGTCGAGTGGTAGTGACGCTGCCTCTTGATCGGCGGGTCCTGAGTTCGATCCCCAGTCGGGGCAAACATTTGTGTAAAAAGCAGATGTTTGTTCTCGGGTCATGGGTGTTTGTGTTTGTCTTTATATGTGTTCCAAGGGACCCATGACACAAGGGAAAACCTTAGTGTGGGCCTTTGAGTGTGTAGCGTTTATTTTTTTTATTCCTCCAAGTTGCGTTCAAAGGTGAATTCTTTTTTTTTAATTTTGAACTAACTGTTCCTTAGGTGGTTTAATTTAGTGTGCTGATTCATATCTTTAATTTTCGCTAAATAATTTAAAGTCGCCCATTATTGTATTCCAAGTGATCATTTCGCTCCCTAAGTTGAGATACAAAACTACTTATAATATCTTGACTATTTAACAAAGATTCTTTGATAAACTACTCACAAAGAGAAAGCCTGACTGAGTGCATCTCTCTCTGGCGCTATACAAACGACTGCGACAGGTATATTTTATCAAATATCGAAGTCGACAGTAGAATATAGGGCAATTCAATTCGGTTCCGGTAGTTTTAACAAACTTGAAATGACATAAGTTTATTTATAGTCTGACCGAAACCGATGTACCGTGCCTTAGGTATGTCCGTGGCGAGGCGGGGAGCAAGATCTGACCGACACACGAGACAATCTGTCATGCTAGTCCATCCGACAGTGACGGAAGTTCACGGAACCGAGACAGACTGTCAATCTCTCGTTTCCTAGTATAGTTCTGTCTCTCTCTGATGGTCCAGCAAGATGGACATTGAATAAGGCGCTTAACGTGTGAGTTCATGCTCTTCCCTTCCCGCACCAAAAAAACACCAAAAATTGAATGGTAGCAAGACAACCAATGGAGCAGATCATTTGGAATACAAATTACTTAACAAATAAGAATAAATATCAAATCACGACTGATATAATAAAATCCCAGTAAGTACCAGATGGAACCCCTATAGCAATAAGACTTTGCCAAGTATGTAGTTCAGAAGTATTACATTAATAAATGCAATATTTTAATACAAACTATTAAATAGGATTTATTCTTGGCGCTTGTCTTGTGTAAGAACTTAGTATTACTTGTTCTGATCAAATTGGCGGTATTAATTCGAAACGACCTTATTCCAACTGCTTAGAATTCACTTTACTAAATATTCTAAAGCACTTGTGCTTAATATTAAGAATCAGACAGTATAGATGGCTACTGTTAATATAGTTCTAATTTGAACCTTGTTACCAGTGGAAAGTATCTTGAGTGGATATTAATTAAGGAAACCGACTGTACTTCTTGCTAAAGTCAGTTCCCCCAGTCCGCATCCAAGTTCGTTCTAATTTAAACCTTCTCACTAGTGAACAAGAGTCAAGAATATTGCCGTGACTGGTGGCGCCAATTTGGTCAGATCTTTAAGGCTAAAAGTTAGGCGTTAGTTATCCGTCAAAGATGTAGTTTGTGTTTATGATGTGGCTACATTTTAATAGTTTTGCCATAAACACAAAAAGCCGATTTTTAGTATTCTGCATGGCCTTGCAAAAAATGTTAATATAATTCTACATGGATTACCATTATCAATTTATACCTAATCTGTCTTATGCTCTATTTGATGGTGAGTGAGAAAAGACCCATTCTCAGATTTTTTGTTTTAACAAAATCTTAAATGTAGCCACAGCATAATCCACTCCAATAAAAAAAACTAAAATCTATCAAGTCTGAACTACTTAGAAGGACAAAATGAATATGTATTATGTAGAGTAGTTGTTGATATTGTGATATTTTAAGATAAATATTAAAAATTTATGATTTTAGTCTCAAGATGCTAACTTTAAAAGATAATTAGGCAACCTTGGGGAAAAAACATACTAGTATTCAGCACAATAGCAGCTAGAAAAACACTATCCATATGAACTAGTAATAGCTAGACCCAGCACTGGCAACAGCTACTCCCAGCATTGGCACCACCTAGTTTCAGCACTGGCAATAGTTAGTTCGACTACTGGTACTGTTCAACTCCCAGTAATGTTTTGTGTTGTGATTTTTCTTAATGGAACTCCATCTAGCGGACTGCTCCTAGTAATGACTATGCAGTTGTCTTAGATTTGCAAGCATGACGAGCTTCATACCAAACTAGTTTCTTTCACTTAATCTATCTTTTTGTCTGGTTTCCCTTCAGAATGCTACCTTTTCGTCATTTACTGTGTGATCTAAATCATTAGTGTATTAAATTTAAGGTACCTCTATGAATATGGTTTTGAACCAAGGTTGTATTTTAGAATGCAGCTTACCTACTCACATTCAAGTCATTTTAGTTAATCTGTGATGAGTTTTGTTTTTGCGAAGGAATTGTTTTCTGACTTATGTTCTTATACTATGTATTAGTACTTTACATGGTATTTTGAAATAAAGTTATTTTGAATAAGATTTTTGTGTTTTTTTGATACTGGTACCTATTTTTACATATACATACATATACCTATTTTTAGTTGCTTGGTCAGAGCACTTGTCCCAAGTTTACCAACAGTGGAATTGCTGATGATACACTGTTCGTAAATGATGAAAAGTTGGTTACCTTTGTACAGGAGCTTTTTAATGAAAAAAGTACATAAAATCTTGCCATTATATTTAAAATACCTTAAATAATACGCTTATTTACATTTGTACTAAATATTACTTATAAACAAGATCATTCTTCACTTTGTCACAGTGTCTTACTAAATCTTTCAATTTGTAGACCAAGTCATGTAGCTGTTGAGTTCCGCAAGTGAATCTGACGTCATTACCTTCGTCCGTCTTCAATACAACGGTGTACAACAAGTTATCAGACCCAACTCCCGGGCCATTGGTCACCACTTCCAGTTTCCATTCGACATCGACGATTTTGGGCAAGACGCTCAAGTCTTTTGGAATGTTAGGTTCCATAGTGTACGGTGATCTTCTGCTATGAAGGAACTATCATTTTCGATGGTATTTTGTACTGATTTCGTCAGAAAAATTGAAGTAAATTGGCGTAAAGACCCACCACCAATATCAAACAAACAAAACAAGAAAATGACAAGAAACGTCACATTTTTTTTTTAATTTTCAATAATATTAAAAAAGCTACCCACTTCAAAATGGTAGAAAAAGATTGGCAACCCCATTACTATGACATCAAATAATGTTGAACATGATTTTTTTCTGGAAGAACGAGAAAGATAGTTATCGCTTCCTTTAATTTAGAAAGAGTAAAATGCGTAGAATGTATCCATTTCATTCAGTCGCCTTACAATTTATTTTCGGTGATTGCGAAACGTCAAATGGATGACTCCAATCGGATTTTTTATTTATTATTTCCTTAATTACAATAAGTAATACAACTGTTTAGTTCTATTTATTTGAGTTGGAAAAGTGTAAATCGTGTTTCTGTATAGTAAAACTGAAGGTTGTGAAGTTATAAGTAAAAGAAATCATGGAGGATATATTTCAGTGGTGTCGGGAAGGAAACGCCTTGCAAGTGCGAGTTTGGCTGGATGACACTGAACATGACATGAATCAGGGGTAAGCACAGCTCATTTCCTTTGTAAAACAACTTACAAATCACCATATGGGCTCACTGCAGATTCGTAGAAGGCATTGAGAGCAAACGCCCACAGGTCATCTCATGGCCTAGTAAAATGTGTCAATAGGCTGCTAAAATAGTTTACGCAGTGTATCACGTAGTATAATTATACCTGCTACTACTTGTAGCTACATTTAACTGTAAACATAGCATGGATTCATAGTAATACTTAATATAACATAGGTCAGTGGGACTTTTTCGACACAAGTGGTTGTCATTAAAACTGAATGAACCTACATATTCTGCCAAGATAACTTTTTAGCAGAATTTTCATTATCTTTGTTTTCGTTTAACTCAGCATCTCATAGAGATTGACCTACAATCAAACTTTTATAAGTATGAGTCATATTTGCTAAATGGAAGCAGCATTTTTTTTTTAAATTTATTCTCAATATTGTAAAAGACAATGCTCAAAAAAACACTGTATCACAGACTATAATTAAATGCTGCATAGGCTTCATTAAGATTTATTTCTTAAGTGTAAAATATCCATTCAAATTATACAGTGTCCATTTTATTGATTTATCTAAAGCTCCATTACACTATGCAATTGTTTGATTCCCTACCCTATATACCAGGGGTGGCCAACCGGTCGATCGCGATCGACCGTGACTGTTAGTCCAGTCGATCGTGGCAAGGCAAAAAAAAAAAACATTTCACATTTAAGTTTTTTCTCTTAAAATCATTTAAAAAAATACTACGTGATTGTGTACTGAACTATGCTGTTTCATTAAAGATTTCAAGAAGTATGTAATTGGTAGATTGCATAGGGTTTCGTTAGTAAACAGGAGATCTTAGGTATAATCAAGTTGGCCACCCCTACTATATACAGTATTTAATTATTAATTTTTACCTATAAATAGTTCGGGATATATTTATTTTTATTAGATCTCACCATCATGTGGGAAATAATAGGGATGTTGACAGAGTTTGATTTTGTGAATTATTGTATGTGAAACAAAAAATAATAAAAATAAATAAAAATAAAATAAAATTTCTTTATTTCAGGTATAAACCCATATTGCATCATATTTAAATACAAATTAATATATAATTAAAATAATTTAAAATAAACAATAAAAAATTTTAATACAATGTTATTAAAAATAGAATAATAACAATTACAAAATATTACATGTCAGGAGAAAGAATGTCAAAATATAGAATTATTTCAAATAATCAATAAAAAAATAATCAATATTTAAAATAAGTTATATTTTATCACATTAAAATGCTCGTCGTAGATATAAAAATTGTCATAAACTGACCTGATAATTTTGTTCAGAGACGCACGCGCACGTTCTTCAAACGAGGCTCTCATCCTTCTCATTACCGCATAGAAATCATTAACTCTGTTCTCAGCGAACATACCTGACGCGCTACACCGCCACGGCAGTCCCAGCATACCCCTAAAGGCGTTGTTGTACTGTACTCTTAACGTATGGTAAGAGCGGTGAGTGAAGTTGTACCAGATGTGTCCGGTATAGAACGCCTGGCAATACGCTTTGAACAGGGTTATTTTTACTTGTTTAGAGCAGCGGGCGAAGCGCCTTGCTAGCATGTTTGCCCGCATGGCCAACGACCGTCTTTGTCGCTCAAGGTCGTCGTCGTCCTTGAGGTACTCCGAGACTATGTGACCTAAATATTTAAATTTAGGTACCATTTTAATTGGTTCACCCCGCAAATAGACTGGAGGTACATTCTCGGGTCCTTTTTTATATTTAAAAACTATCATTTCCGTTTTCTTGACATTATATGTAAGATAATGAGTCTCGGCGTACTGTTCACAGTATGTGATCAGTTTTCTTAAACCCCTAATTGAAGGACTCAGCAACACCATATCGTCAGCGTAACTCAGGTTGTTTACTAAGATGTCATTAACGTAACAGCCAACTTTGGTATTGCTAAGTCCCTCAATCAGCTGATTGACATATAAGTTGAACAGGACAGGCGACGTCAGCCCCCCCTGTCTAACGCCACATTCAAGTTTGTAGGTATTAGAAAACTTTTGCCCCCACCTTACTACATTGGTTTGGTTTCCATACCAGAACTCCAACAGGCTAACTATATTCTCAGGAACACTAGTTTGTCTAAGTTTGCTCCAAAGAATTTTATAATTTATAGTATCAAAAGCACGACTTAAGTCAAGAAAGCACGCGTACGTGGATGTATTTTTCTTTAGGTAACTTTTGACCGTGTTTTTTAACGCGAATATAGCCATGTCCGTTGAAAGACCGGCACGGAAACCAAACTGCGCGTCGTTTAGTTTAATATTTTTCGTTAGATTAGGGTTGATAAGTCTTTCAAGTATTTTTGAAAGAATTGTAGCTAAAGAGATAGGGCGGTAGTTAGACAGGCTAGACACGTCGCCGGTTCTGTTCTTTACTAAGGGAACTACAACAGTCTTCATGAGAGCCTCGGGCAAGAAACTGTGTGATAAACATGCATTGTATAACGTTGCCATCCTTTCAAAAAGTAGCGGTCCGCCATGTAAAATGTGTTCTACTGATAAGTGATCGTGACCGGGTGATTTACCCCGGCGCATGACCCGCACACATTCGTATACATCCCGCGCCGTAACACAGAAACCCCCGCTCGCTCGCCCCCCCAATGAATCCAGCCCGTGCGCATGCGTCTCATCGTCATTACATAATAATAATAAGTCTGTCGCATTTACATTTACATTGGCCGGTTTTACATTAAATTGAGACACAAACATATTGGCGATTTGCGTAGCATCTTGACAATTATTTACAGACAATGGAATGCTGGGTTTATGACTAAGGTTTTTAGTACATTTCCAAAACTTGGAAAAATCCTTTTCCTTTCTGTACTTGGCTAGAATTTCCATTTTTATCTTTTCTTGATTATTTTGGCAGTAACGTAACTTACTTTTGAATTCCTTTCTACTATTTAACATTTCATTATAAACATAACCTTGTTTTGGACACTTATGTAAAAGCCACATTTGATAGGTTAGTCTAGCCCGGCTGTGGCTATTTTTAACATGAAAGTTCCAACCAGGTAACTGTCTCTTTTTTATTACAGATTTGCCTATATAAGAATTTCTTGCAGCCATAGATATACTATGAATAATTTCATCATGAAGTTTATTTATTTGAGCAAGATGGTTTAGATTTTTACAATTTTTTGTGTCACAGTTAAGTTCAGAAAATTGATTGCTAGATAAATATTCATTGCATAATTTCACATATTTAGATTTCTGTTTCATGTCTCTTTCACCCCATACAATTTTATTTACATTCTTATATTGGTCGTTATGACACGTCTTAGACCTAATAATATTTAAGTCACATTCAAAGGCAATAGGGAAATGATCCGACCAGTATACATCGTAAATAACAAAAACATTACTAATGAGTTGTAACGCGCTCTGCGTGGCAACACAGTGGTCGAGCCAGCTGGTCGTACCGTGCGCATCGCTTCTATACGTGTATGTACCTGATGATTCACCCAAAATATCAAAATCAGCACATACCCAGTCCTGGTCCGTACAGTAAGACTTAAGTTCGTCTCCGAATAGGCTGTTCACATCCGCGTTATAGTCACCAAACATAAAAACACTTTCCACATCGTTATCTTCTACGATTGCACTTAATTTACCTAAGCATTCGGTGAATAGGGGTAGGTTATCCGCGCACTCTGTAGGCATATACACCGACATCACTAATAGGCTACTATTATTATTATACATTAGACGCACTGCAGCGATACGTTTCGAACCACTTTCTACCGGCACTGCATTTGAGAATAGACTCCGCCTCCACAGCAACGCGACTCCTCCGTATGGTCTCCCTTTTAGCGTCTTAATCGCCGTGTCCATTCCAGAGACGCCATGATACGCGAAGTCAGGGTGTATACTACTCAGGTAGTCTATATCGTCGGGTAGCAACCATATCTCTTGCAGTGCTATGACGTCATACTTAGTACATAAGTCTCTAATGTGTAGTTGACATCTCGTGACGGATCTGCAGTTAAAACTAATCATACGTACTTTGCTACTATTCATAGTCATAGTGGGTTTTCTGCTTGTTTAGTAGTGATCCTTTTCTTAGCTCGGAATCCTCTAAATTCTATACCTACTGGCCAGAAGTTTTCGCTAGCAAAAGTGCTGTACTTGTAGCTTAGAATCGTTATTTTAAACGATGTAAATGGTCTCTGTTGCGATATTAATTCAACCGCTATAGCTGTTTCGCCAGATTCGGTTATAAAATCAATAATATCTTTTTCTGTAGTACACTTATCAAAGCGTGTCACGTATAAGTATGAATATCTCGCGGCCACTTTAATTTTACTGGATTCAATAGCAGCTTTTCCTTGGTTATTTCTAATATATGGTCTTCGTTGGTATGATCCCGTTTGCTTGTTTGAGGGACGTGAGGCAGGGGTTTTCGACCGGTGAGGTTCCCTCGCCGTTTTCGCAGAAGCTGGAGACGGCTGGGGAGGCCGTTGCGCTCGCGCTGCGGCCCCCGCGGTCACAGCCGCGGCTGCTGGGGCGGTCGGACGAGACTTGGCTTTCGACCTCCGACTGCGCGGGAGCTCAGGCACGGCCGCCTTTTGGGCGTAGGTAGGGCACGGCACTCGTGGGGGTAGTGGAGAAGACTGCCCAAGTGGCGGGGCCGCGGTCGGCGAAACGATCGATATGACCGTTGAATTTAATAATGAAGTACCCTCTTCAGCACTTAAAAAATTATTGTTCACTTTTTGTACGCTTAGTTCTTTGCGAATATCAGCTACTTCTTTTTGCAGGTACTCCGTCTCAGATTGCTGGGAATATGTCGTTTTTATGATGTTTACGTCTTGTTTCAAAAGAGTGAGGTCCTTGAGGAGACTGGTGACATCGACGTAATCAAATGTAACTGGTGGTAGTCTGCTCAGATTTAAGGCCACAAAAGTTGGTAATTGGTCAGGTTCAGCTTCCTTGAGCGTCGTAATAATGTCTTGAAGATCGCGTTTATTTTTACCGTCACCTTTTCGCAAAGTTTGACGGTTTGTCAATTCGTTTAGGATTCGCTTCGCACTTTGCACTTCTTTTTCAGTAAAGTTACTGTCACAGATTCTCAACATCGAGATTTCGTCCATTAAATCAAGTTTGTTGCTAACAAAACAAAGTAGTTCGTTGATTACTACACGACAACTATTACACTTCGTCATTTTGTTTAAACGTTAGACGCAGGAGCGTGTGCGCATGACCGGTCGCACCTGATGCGCGCGACAGACTGTGATAATGCTAGAAATATATTAATATCCGAAAACAGCATTAAAATTAGTTTATAAATGAACAAGTTATTAGCATTTATATTAACGTAAGGACTAGCTATCTCGTTTTGTGGGGAGAGCTAGCTATCTCGTTTTACCCAACGCAAACAAATGGCGGTGACGTCACGTGTCTTTAAGTGCATCTCTTTTTCATTGTTTGACAGTTTCCCCCTCTATTGAAATTTAATAGCTTGTTACTTTTTTATTTCTCAATAGTTTTCAAAAATTATTTCGGTTTTGGGTTTTGGATTCAGTTCCTTTTTAAGATAAACAATAAAAAAAAATAAGTCAAAATCCCTATTGTAAAGAAGAAAGAGAGAGAGCCTGAGATACATTTTTTTGTCCTTTATTATTTAGTTAGATTACTGATTTAAATTTATTGTAACACAGTTTAAAAGAATAAACTAAAAATTAATAAAACTCAATGATAGGATTTTTTTTGTTAGATTAAGATGTAAGTCACAAACCAGCAAAGCTCTTATTCACTGATTTCATACTTGTCAAGTATTGGCTGCTGGAACACACATGTAAATAATTAATTGTAGAAGTGTATTATACTATTTTAATTTTGTATATTAATTAAGCGAATAACTTTTTTATTATGAAAAATAATAGCGCCACTCTTTTTAAAACGTTGTGATGCCCCTATGGGGTACTACATGTCACAGGACTTTACTTTATAAACTGTATTATCTTAAGAAAACCATGTAGAAAAGCAAGGAATAAATGAATTGAATTGAACATATTTTGATTCATTGAAAGGCAGTTTGTAGTGTCAGTATGACCTTATTTTCATAATGTATGTGAAAAAACACACATACACTTCAGCCTGGTTAGGTATTGTTTATTACCTCATATGTATTAATAAACCTCATCCTCCTAATATTATAAATGTGGTTTAGAAATCTAGTGAACCGAATTTAATGATACTTTGCAGTAATATAGCATTGACGTCAGAATAACACATAGGTTACGTAATTTTTCCAAATTCCAACAGGTTAAAAGTCACAAATGGAAAGTTAGTGAGATACTTTCCACCAATGAAAAGTTAGCTAATGCACTTATCCAGGGTTCAGTTGCAAAACTTGTAAATAAATATATTTTTTTTTTTACCAGCCCATGTATGTCCCCACCGAGAGGCACGGGCCTCCCTTAGAAAATTCGAATGGGATTTAGGCCATAGTCCACCACGCTGGCCCAATGCGGGTTGGTAGACCGCTCGTCTTTTTCGAAAATGAATTTTCTTGGACGGGCGGGTATTATCACGATGTTTTCCTTCACCGTTGAGCAAGTGATAATTAGAAATCCGTAAATAAATCCGAAAAGACGAATTTAGTGGTACAGGCCCGCACCAGGATTTGAATCCGCGACCTTCGGATCACAAGTCTGGCTCATAACCAACTGGGCTATCACCGCTTTAAATATAAATATGATAATTTAATTCCAGGGATGACCATGGCTTCAGCCCGCTGCACTGGGCCTGCAAGGAGGGCCACCTGAAGATCGTTGAGATGCTGATCAGACGCGGCGCCCGAATCAACGTCACCAACATGGGAGACGACACGCCGTTGCACTTGGCGGCGGCGCATGGGCATAGGCCTGTTGTGCAGTTGGTGAGTAGTTTTTTTTATTTGTAATATATTTTGTGGTAACAACTCATCTAAAGTTTTAGAGGTGTAACAACTCATCTAAAGTTTTTAGGGATCATAGACAAGTCAAAACTGTGTGATAAAAAAAGAGAGATGTTGTAAGCTTACGTCTGTTTTATAAAACTTATTTTACACAAAAATCTGTATTATTTTGCATTGAATAGAGCACAGAAACAAGTTAGTTTTACTTGCATCTGCAGCTCATTTTTACTATATTTCTATCAGAAAAAAGCCCAGTGGCTCTCGCTGATCTCAACCGATCAGTGAGGTTAAACAAGGTACAGAGAGTCAGGGAACCTGATGGGTGACCTAAGTGGCAATTTGTCACGAGCGTTTCCGTGCTTCGGAGGGCACGTTAAGCTGTCGGTCTCGGCTGTTGTCGATTGACTACAGCAGTTAAAACCAAGTCAGAGGCCATTGTGCGGTTTGAAAATTCTGACACCAGGGTTAGCCAAGTTCGCCACACACTTGACTATACCTACATGACAAGAAGAAGAAGAATATCAGAAAAAATAGCATTTCTAAAGCCTTCTTAGACAGTGTAAAAACTAAGAATGATTTTTTGAAAAATTTCAATCTCTTTTCAGCTCCTACAAAACAGAGTCGACGTTAACTTCATAAATGAACACGGGAACTCCCCCCTCCATTACGCTTGCTTCTGGGGTTACAGTGCAATTGCTGAAGATCTGGTGCTAGCTGGTGCCCTGGTCTCTCTTGCCAATAAGGATGGGGATACGCCTTTGGATAAAACTAGAGGACAGCTCATTCAGAGGTAAGGAATCTGTAACACCTGTTCTATATATATATATTTTTTTATAACACTTAATTTTGCATCCACAGACTTGATGTCCGTGCCCTTGTCTTATTATAATTTATACAGAACTTATAAAAAATAAGTTTTGTTATTTTACATTCAGGATTCCATTATTGTGAATGAAATTGATTTAAGGAATTTATAGCCTTGACAACAGAGGAGTGTTACAGGAGTATAAGTGAAGTTCATAGGTATTTATAATGCGATGTTTATGGCAGAGTCTGTTCTATACATATTTACTCATATTATTCTTATGACCGCTGCTTAGGCTTTATATTTCAGCAAATCTATAATACGCCAGTCATATTTAACACGAGAAATGTCTAAGCAAACAAATTAACGGCTAATTCTGATTTTAATATACATATATGTTGTCAGGACCACTACCAGTATCGTATATCCTACTTTGCAGCTTCGAAAGACCTGTGCTAATTTCCTGAGATTTCAGGTAAATTACAAGGGAAATCGTGAAATGTTTGCAATTTGCTGCAAACTTGGATATACGATACTGGTATGGTAGTGGTCCTAACAAAATAAAAAGAAATCAGAACTAGCCGTTTGATTGGTAGTTTAATATTCGATATGACTGGCGTATAGCTAAATGTGTTCCCTTCTTTATCACTCAGATTACACGAGTTAGCAGTGCAACAAGGACAGGACATGAAGAAGATCCAGTTCAAAGACCAGTCGTGGCTCGGCCTGAAGACTAGGTCACGTGATCCCACTCTATCTCGGCACAAGGGCATCAATATCAATGAACTGGCGCTGCATACTAGGATCACTGTTACGCCATCTGGTAAGCACATGTATATCTTATACTCTTTACATTATCCTAAAGTTTAGTATTGGAATGTAAACATACTCTATTGTAAGTAAAACGTGGTTTTTTTGTCAAGTAATTTAGACGCTTCAAAGGCTTCCCCTTGTGCCGTGGGTCCCTTGGAACATTCACAAAGACAGACACGAACATCCATGACTTGAGGACAATGAGAACAAACATCTGCTTTTTTCAAACCCCCCCCACGAAATTTTCAAAATCATGATTATCTCCCTGCCCTTATCCCTCCTACGAAACACCGTACAGTACCTAGTATCGGAAAAAAGAAGATTGATCCTCTAAGCCCCCCCAAAACAGAATTCTGGCTACGCCCGTGTAACTTTCCCCTTTTATATGGTTTCCTTCATCCCTCGGTTGCCTGGAAGAAATTGCTTTACATCAATAAGGCCGCCGCATGAACGAGTTTTTGTTTTAAGATTAGGTTTTTTAGTGTGTGCAATGAAGAGCATTGTATTGTATAATTTGTATCAGGTGAGACCTGGCGCGGCCGCTGGCAGAAGAACGACATCGTGGCCAAGATCCTCGCCGTGCGCGAGTGCACGCCGCGCGTGCAGAGGGACTTCAACGAAGAGTTCCCCAAACTCAGGATCTTCTCGCATCCCAACATATTGCCGGTGGTAAGTGCATTAATACGATAAGTAGGGACCATCCATAAATTATGTCACACGTTAAGGGGAGGGGGTCGACAAAGTGTGACACTGTGTGACGAGGGGTGGGAGGAGTCATGTTTCGTGACGTCGCATTTCAAAATGTGTCATGAGTATCAAAACGCGTTAACTATTAACTCTTCAGTCCAAAGTACTCTTTTAAGTTTATTCTTTAGTTGAGACGAGTTTTGAGTTCCCAAAAAAAAAAAAATGTCGCGTGCTTGTTTACGCCGCGTGCGATACAAATCTCGTACACCATGTGTTCAAAAAGCACGCGAAGGTTTAAGTACTGCTTTTATTTAAAAAAATACAAAAAAATTGACAATATGCAAAAAATGTGACATCACAGTAAGGAGGGGGAGTCTTATAAATGTGACCAGCTGTGACAAAGAGGGGGAGGGAGTCAAAAAATCATGAAATTCGTGTGACGTAATTTATGGATGGCCCCTTATTGCCTCCAAATGGTACAATAGGTCTTACAGCAATATCAGTTCTCGTTTGAAACCGTGTTTATGGTACAGCAAACTTATAGTCTACTAACTTTTCGTCCGCAGTTCCGCGCGCGTGGACTACAGGACTACAGGTGCAGAACAGTGGCATAAAATGTAGCCTATGTCCTTTCCTAAGGTCTAATCTATATCTGTACCAAGTTTCATTAAAATCGGTTCAGTAGTTTAGCTGTGAAAGCGTAACAGACACAGAGTTACTGTCGCATATTAATCCCTACTTAATTACTTAACCCGTACTTAATATTATAAATGCGAAAGTAACTCTGTCTGTCTGTCATTCTTAAATAGAGAATTACGAAGTCGCCAATATCAAGTAAAGGAATCCGTTAAGGCTTGTAATAAGCCACAGCCTGGTCCGTTGATCGGCAGGAGTACATAGATGATTTCGGAACACTAAGACCCGTATTACAGGAGACTCAAGTCTCGATCTATACTTAAATGATTTTTAAGTGTAACTTTAAGCGTCATCTTTAAATTGTATATTTAAGCGTCATCTTTGAGAATGCTGTGCGTCATCTTTGTGAATTACTGGAGCATTCACAATTTTTATTTTGTGTAAGTTCTTTTAAGATGTAAAACGACTCCACTGTTGGAGATCCTAAACTAAATAGATAAATAAGTATTGAGTGTCTCTTTCAATCCATATCAAAATGACAGAGACGACTGCTACTTAAACTACTTGACTAGCTGAAAATCAGCGCCGTGTTCACCACGGCAGTATGCTGAGCTGGCAACCCCTTTTGGTGCATTACTTTGGATGTAACTATGTCTTATGTGTAGTGATAGTGGGCATGTAATGTTACTGAATAAAACATTTTCTATTCTATTCTATTAAATATAGATCAGAGTCTGAGTCGCGTTTTGTAATACGGGCCAAAGATGTCATGACCCCAAACATCCCTCACTGTTTCCAGGTGGGTTGCTGCGTATCCCCCCCCTCTCTAGTAGTGATATCCCAATACATGTCGTGGGGCTCGCTCTACTCGTTACTGCACGGCGGCGCGGGCGGCCGCGTGGTCGTCGACGCGGGGGCCGCCATCAGACTGGCGCATGACGTCGCGCAAGGGATGGCCTATCTACACTCGCTGCAACGGGACAAGATACTGCCCACTTACCATCTCAACAGCAAGCATATTATGGTGAGTTGAAGAGACTGTGGAACTATGATCCAACTGTAGGTCAGGGTCACGGAGGTCAGATGGCAGTCGCTTGACCTAGCAAATTCTAGTCAAGTGCGCGTGTCTAAAACGGTATGAAACACTACAGTAGGTATGGAATTGACGAACTTCGCGGGTTTTGTGTTATCATGCTGGACAGCAAGAATGTAACTAACGTTTATTATTTTATTACATTCATTTCCATAACGTCGTCATCTAAAAGAATCTCATTAACATGTTACAGTGACAACATGTTGTTAAAAATATATTTTATTAACATGACGACGTGTTATAAAACCGAATTTCATTAACATGTTATCATGACAACATTTCCTTTACATTTCCTTAACATGTCATAAAACTAAATTTAATTAACATGATTTTTATCTTATACAAAAAAAATGTCATCGTGCTACATAAAATCCTATACTCGCACAATTTAAAAGATTCGAGTTATACTTGTTGAAGGGATTGAGATGAAAGTTGCTCTTACTTCAGAGTCACGACTGCACCTAGACAACACACAGACTATTGCATATAAATTTACTTTATATTACGTATAGCTTCAAGGAAATCTTATCTCAAACCAGCGAATAATATTCCACCTCAGATCGACGAGGACCTAACCGCTCGCATCAACATGGCGGACGCGAAGTTCTCATTCCAAGAGAAGGGGCGCGTGTACCAGCCTGCATGGATGTCTCCCGAAGCACTTCTGAAGCCACAACACAAGCGGAACTGGGAAGCCGCCGACATGTGGAGCTTCGCGGTACTGTTGTGGGAACTCGCCACTAGAGAGGTTAGTTCCTTTTTTTCAGTAAAGAATGGATTCGCTCTTAACCACAATCCAGCTTAGGGGCGAAGATGTGGTCGAGGATGTAGCAAGCTAACCCAGAAGATGCCTTTTCACTCGACTTATAAACTCGTTTCTTGATGACCGCCAGTCGGGCTAACTTGCTTGCGGGAGATAAATAATTGTAAGTAAAACGTGTACGACAGAACGAGTAGACCGACAATGATGCTAAGATGCGTGATATTAGAATAGCTTATGCTTATAATGATTTTTTTCTAAATTGCCTTACCAGTTAAGAAAAATAGCCAGAAAGCCTTATAACCCCACACTTTTCTGTATTTAAAAAAGATTAACTAAACCAAAACCATTTATCAGGTTCCATTCGCTGACTTATCACCAATGGAGTGCGGCATGAAAATAGCCCTAGAAGGGCTGCGTATCAGCATCCCACCTGGGGTATCTCCTCACGTCTCCAAACTGATCAAAATCTGCATGAACGAGGACCCTGGCAAGCGACCCTCCTTCGAGATGATCCTGCCTATCTTGGAGAAGATGAGACGTTAAAGATCTGGTTGACGTTTTGTTGGTGAGAATTAGATTGTAGTGTCATCATGGCGACATGTTAATGAAATTATGTTTCGTTACATGTCATTATGGTAACTTGTAAATAAAATCTGGTTTTATTACATGTTGTCGAGGTAACATGTTAATGAAATCAAATTTTATTACAAGTTGTTGTAATGACATGACTTGATGAAAATAACTTGTTTCAATTAACTTGAATTACAACATTCTCGAAAAAGGGGCTCGAAACTAATTATACCCTCAACAAAATAACAAGTTAATGAGATGTTGTCATCCATCATAGGGACATGTTAACCACGTTTACTTGTCGACAGTATCCTCATGAATAATTGCCAAGTTTTGAAAAAAAAAAGATTACTCACAAATAATTCATTTTGATGAGATTCGTTCTTATTTTATCATAACATAATCTTATGTTATCGAAACTAAATATATATTTTTATGAATGACAAAGAAAATCAATTCAACTTTCCGAAGATTTATATAACTGTCTCGACTTAGCATTTTAAGTCATAGTGCCATTATTTACAAAATATACAAAAAAAAATAATATAACTGTTGTTGAAGAGTAACATTAACAGATGCTATTAATGTAGGTAAGGAATTGATGATTAAATGCATTAACTATTTAATCGTAGGTTTATTTGGCGAGAATGCCTACACTTACCGAACTGTTAAATATGTTTTGAGAATGTATCGAAAATCGAAATCATTCTAAAAGTTGGTGCTGAGAAAAATAATGTTTTTTTAAAAAACAGTGAACCACCTTGTTTACGGTCAAGAGAGTAGCGAGCTCACCCAGAAGTCTGTTCACTCGAACTTTTAAGATGGTCTTATAAAGTTCAAGACGCAAGCAGAGATTTAAAAGATTATGACCTGAATAGTAATCCTTAAAGCCACTTATCTTCAAGCCAATTTTGAAAAATTCTAAACAATTATGGTCCAATTTTTCAATTTTCTTTTTTATATTGGTTTTTTCTTTTATGTAGTTCACATTGTGGTGGAAGATTAGATTATTTTTTTACTCTTTGTGGCTATTTCTAGCATACCTAATTGACTAAAGTACTGTTTGTTGTAGTAGCTATTGCTGTGCAATTGAAAGGAATTGATAATTAAGTGCAAATAGACCAAAATAAGTAAAAACGAAAATAGTTAATTCAATATTTTGGTGAGTTTATGACTGCAACATTTCTTTTTAATAAACGTAACTGCCAGTATTTTTAATTGTTGTATATTATTAGGTTGTGTTCTATTTTTTTATTAATTTGCTGATTTTTTGTAACACTTTATTAACCTTATACAATTTTAATCATAAGAATTCGTTATTAGTTTTATTTGATTTTTGAAAGTACTGTCAGCTGAAGAGATATCTGACCGGAAAAAGTAATTGTTTAGTTGGAAAAGCTGTATTCATATACAAAATATCATTTGAATACATCAAACAGTTCGTGAAATAACTTTACCCCTAATTCATAGAGGGGTGATTTAACTTAGCAGCTGATTATACTTACAATATTTTATTTTTATTTGTACATATTAATTGCACAAAACTTCTATGAATCTCTCTGAATTTTTTTATAATCAAACCCATAGTTGTATAATTTAATTTAGCTTGTTATTATGAAAACCTTATAAATTCAAGACTTAGAAAACCTACTGAGGGTGATACCAACCTAATAGATGTGAAACACTTGAAATGTGCTTGTAAAAATTAATGAAATATGTGTGCCTTATGAAATCATGCCTAAAATATTTAACTTTCTATATTATAAGCAAGAATGTATTTCGCCTTATCTTATGAAAAAATGTATTAATTATAGTAGAGTAACAAATTAAATATTTTTGATGTGAATTAAATGTAACAACTTTCATAAAGTTGTCTAATATACTAACATATTTTGTAATACAAGAGTTTCATTTATTTTACCTTTTTAGAGTTCCGTAGTACCTGCCAATACATACTGGGTGAAACAGAACCTCCTAGCTATATTCAAAATCCTGAACCAGTATCACTTACTGAACACTTTTAATTTTTTATTTGTGGGGGGGGGGATTTTTTTTATTTCCTGTATAAAGTGGGATGATTTTATTACTTGCCAATTTCTATCTTTTTTTCAATTCAGCAATTAGACATCCACATCCATAGCTGATACAGTTTACCCCAATTGAAATGTGAGGGCGAATTACCATCACCAGCTTGCCAGACAAAAACCACAATGCATCTTATATATTATCTAAATAAGGAATAAGAAAGACCACATTTAGGAACTTAAATGACTAGTCACAGCCGGAGAGCTGTTAAGGCGGAGTGCAATGCACAAAACAGTCTCTTGAATTAAAGCTTTATTTATAAAAAATCCTTAGCCTAACACAATACATTTTGTACTTGGATTTCATTCAGTGAATATTTATTTCTTAGCAAACGTGATTTTCATAGCATGTGTGGGTGTTATCTTGAATCCTTGAAGTGCTTCTTTCGCAGCAGCCGATTGCATTTCGTTGGCGAATTCTACGAATGCGATATCGTGCCTGTTTGGTACCAAACGTACTTCTTTGAAGCCTGGGAATCTGTAACAATAGAAATGTGTCTTTAGTGCTTTGAATCGGCTTATGAAATAGTTTTTTTTGTTAATCAGAGCTCCAAGGGCTCTTTTAAGATGCATTTATGAATTTTATCATTTTTTTTAAATTCAAGACTAAACAGACAGAATCCTTAGAAGTATGAAGTATTTTTTTATTTCCCACACAGTGTAAACAGTTTTTGAATAAATTTGATTGATTGAATCAATGGATAAACCACATATTTACGTTCTAAAGCACTTGCCTTTAGTCTTTTGATTGAATGCAAGTGATCGTTTAGCAATAAAAAACATGTTTTGGTTTTAGAGCATGAACAACTGAGTAATTTTCTAAATAAAAACAATAAAACTTACTGGTTGAACAGCATAGACAACATCATTTCTGAAGTTTCATCAGGGAGGTTGGTCAAGAAGAGGATCTGGTTGGGAGGTTGTTCAACATTCACATTGTTGAGCATGCCACCCTGGTTGTAGCCCATGACTCCAGGTCGGGCTGCTTCCTTGCTCTTCTTCTTCTTGCCGTCATCTGGACCTTTGGGCATCTTCGGGCGTTTCGGTCTCTCTTGGAACGTACCTTTGATTTTGGCAATTGAGTCGCTGTCAGTTTTAGCATATTGGATCCTCTGAAATGTACGAAAATATTTAAGTATGAGTATATTTGTAATTTTTGATCCAAAAGCAAACAATCAAATAAAATAGAACATCATCATAACATCCTGAGAGATCAAGCTGCTAAAAAGGCTCTCTAAAATGATTCTGGTGGAAATGCCCGGAATCATTTTAGAAACTAAGAGAAACTTTATGATATCATCGAGAGGTACTTAGGTCACAATCATAGGTAAAATAGGGGATTTTGTTGCCAATCTGTCTGTGCTATTATTGGTAAGATTTCGGCAAACCTTGGGAAAAGGTGAAGTGAACAAGATGAATCAAAACATACCATTGGCTTGTCATAGAATGGGAACCCTTGCATGCTCCTTAGTGCAACTGTTGCACTGGAGATCTCCTTGAATATAACGAATGCCTGCCCTCTCATTTTCAGTGTCTTCAAAGCTACTATGTCTAGAATCTGTCCGAATTGTGAGAATATCGCATATAAAGATTTCTTGAGTTCCTCCTTTTTAATCTTTTCATTGAGATTGTTTATGTATATTGTATGGTTCGGGCGGATGTCCAGAGCTGTAAAAAGATTGTTTTTGATTTTATTAGTATTATTTATATTATATAGGTACATACGGGTAGAATTGATAAGTAGGAGAGGTTTTACTATCTGACAATACTAAACTTAGTGAGTCATGTCACTAGCGCTTGTATGAATAGGTAAGCAATGGCATGCAGGCGTGGTAATAAAGAATGGTTTGAACCCTGGTATCAATCGTCAGCCTTTGTAAATATTGAGGTTATGATACCAATGGCAAACTTCAAAGTAGCTATTCGGTTCCGATCACCTATTCTAGCCGAACTTTTCCCTAGGTAAAGTGCAATGACTCTCCGGCCTAACGTTTTTAAACGAAATAATGGACAATGGACAGTCAAAACTTGGAACATACACTCAGGCATCGGCCTCTGTCAATTTTGAGGTTATGTTTGTTTGATGGAAATTAATGATTAACTAAATGTACCATAATTATATTTTTTCGAAGCTAAAACACCACATTGTTTTTACAATTTGACTACAATGCGAAGGAAATAAGGGAATAAAACTAGGAATCATGGAACACTTACTCATGTTAAGACTTGTGGACTTGTGTGATGAACTAACGGTAAAAATATGTACTTCGAGAGAGTATAGAATAAAAGCAGTTTTTTTCTTTTTCGGATTAAGCTATCAAGACTACATAAATTCAATAAATCAACAAAATTTCGCAAACACTTTCAACCAAGCAAAGCCTCAGATTTTTTTAGATCACTTTTTTATTGTTTCCTCGACAACTTCACTCTGTTTGATTCTACTAATGTAAAGACTCAAAAACCGGTTTTTCCAAAGACATTTAAAAAGAAAAACGTTGCCAGATTTAAATAACATTTTCTACTATTAACCTTCCGATCTCTCCCTTTTGTCTATCTTCAAAGCAAAGAGTATGGTTAGCGATTCGGTTAGGTCGGGCGGCGAAAATTTTCGCGCGCTGTCATTAAATTAGATTAATTTTTATTTTGATCTAATTACTGTTGTTACTGTGTAAAATATACATTATTACTCCTCTAATATTCTGAGAAGTACAAGATTGTGTAATAACTTTAATTTTACTCAATTATCACTATGCATGATCTTGTGTCTGAATTTGAAACAGTGACCCCAGATTTGTGGATAACCAACGAAGAAGAATGGAAAGAGAAACTTTTAAAATTGCCTCACTGGCACTACGTAAGTAATTTCAAAATGTTCAGTGTAGTATAAACGTATTTTCTTTGTGACTTTTTGACCTCTATCTGACATAACCTATAAACTTTACAGATTCCTCTAATAAACACAAATACATCTCATAACTTGGCCGATAGTACCCTCGTACGATTCCGCGGTATGGTGCAAGATATGCACAATCCTGAGTTTTATTTTGAACAGTTTGAAGTCTTCAACACTGCTACAAATGAGATTAAAAATAAGTCTGGGAAATATAGAGATACTTCTAACATTTTGGTAAGATTTTTTTCAGAAATTTATACTGATAATGTTACTACCAATATCAATGAAATATATGATAAAAGTAACTCTTATCTGATATGGAAGATTAATAGGTAACGGTTGAAATAAATTCAATTTTGTTCTATCAAACAAGTTGATGTTCCATTGTTTTGATGCTTCATTCATTTTGAAATGCAATTTAATTTTTCCTTTCACACTGTGAGTGTTATATTGATATAAGATTACTTTCTGTTCCAAGTATGCAATAAAATATAGTTTTTAAACTTTTATGATTTGAATCTCCTTTGAATTTCAGGAAAATGAAAAAATAAACTATACAGAAAACTTAAAAAGCGGCCAGCGTCAAACAATGGTTGTAGTCTCCATGCCAGGGCTTGCTGATTGGGCACAGGAGCTAGAACATAAACAGAATCACTTGCAACACTTAGAGGAACAACCAAACACAAGCAAACGTTTCCACAGCTCTGGCACCAAGCTGAAACGGAGTCATGATGACACTGAAGATGATGGAGATGCGATGGATGTGGCCGAAGAGACTGTTGCCATTAATAAGGAACAGAAAACTAATGAAAATGCAAAAAGCTTTGGTAGTACTGTCTCTAGAGAGCATTTACTGAACTTCCCACTGCCTGATGTTGCTAGTAAATCCTGTATTGTTAAGGTAAAATTTAATTTTTATGAAGCAAAAGCAAGTTTAATGAAACTTTTCAATTTCAAATACAATAATATAATACTTAATAAGAAATAGTTAAAAAAGTAAGTACATACCGGATTTTTTTTTATCACCATCCAAATTTTTTGTACATAAACTTTATGAAAATTTAGACCCGTATTTTTTGTTTCTACGTTTCATATAAATATTTGAAGCTAAATCGTCTGAAGCATGAAAATAAATCAACATTTTTGCATAGAAAAAAAATAACATCGTCCAATTGACTTGAAACTTTGTAACAATACTCTTCAATACAATTTGTGACACCTGCGTTTTACAAAATTCATCTTCTAAGACGGGGTAGGTATCAAAATCTGAAAATTTTGGAAAAATATTTTTTTTTCCTTTTTATTTACATTCTATCAACGTTACTGACATCATAAGAAAAATTTGGCTGGTGATAAAAAAATCGCCCTGTATATGGTGACAAATAAACCAAGAAAAATGAGAAAAAAATTACGATCTACAAAGTAAAAATTGCTAGAAAATAAAAAGACAAAGTAAAATGAAAACAAAAACGGTAATCTCAACATTTTGTTGGTACCTAAACAAAACCAATTGCTAACTAGTATTCAAGAACTTACTCAACATTTTTAAAGTAAAGTGTGTTTTACAGATCTATGAAGAAAACAACAACTTAAAAGTCAATGACATGATAGAAGTGGTAGGTTTCTTATCCGTAGACCCTGCACTATCTGGAGAATTCCAACCGGAGAAGAACCCACTATTAGAACCGGAAATAGAGACTGACGTCGAGAACATAACACACAATCCTCCTCCAAGCCTAGTGCCTAGAATACATGCTGTGTATGTTAAGAAGTTGGAGCATTGTAATCCTTTGATTACTGAAGCTTTTGATCAAAGTAAGTACTTTTATGATGGGTTAAATCATTGGTACAAATTGTCTTAACCAAGTGTTTTAGTTTGATGATATGACAATTACGTATTACGTGCTTTTCAAAGTGGATTCTCGAATTTAATATTACATACTGTAGAGAGATTTCTCACTGTATAATTTTAGCTTTTTAAGTCCATAAAATAAATGTGTTGTAAATGTTAATATAACATAACATTATATTAATATTATACATATAACATTGGGCCAGCGTAGTGGAGTATGGCTTAAATAAATTCCTTCATATTTCGAAAAGAGGGCCTTGGTGGAGACGTTTATGGACTGATACATTTTTTTTTATTCTAGCCAGAGTATTAAAAGACGCCAACTCTGCCAGAGAGCACCTTTTAAAAGCTCTCACAGAACTTCTGTTGGGCGACCGGTTGGCTGCCGAGTATCTTATTTGCCATCTTATTGCTTGTGTGTAAGTAAAAAATAATATGTTTGTTTTAAGAATATTCTCTCCATTTGCGTCTATATCTGTTACATATTTTTTTTGAAATTACACAGAAAAAAAATCCGGGATAGATTTTCCATTGCTAGTTATAATTTTCTTCTATTTGTTTATTTACTGTATTGAACACAATATAAATATAAAAGAATCATACAAAGAGAGACGACACAACAGGCATTTAGTTTCGTTAATCTAAGATTCATATACCTTATTCATATTATTCATATACCTTATATACCTTTTCATTGAAAGGATCAATAAATTATTTTTACAGAAAGAAAGGAAAATTAAAGAAAAAACTTCCAAATTACTTATATTTCACAGATACCTCCGTCAAGAAACTCTTACCTTGGGTCAGTTCTGCTTAAACCTCTCAAACTTGCCCACACAGAAATACCCCAACTATGCAAAACAACTCTATGACATAATCAAACAATTTGTCACCAAGAGCTACTACCTACCTCTTACTATCGACAATATGAATACCATGTGTCTACAGCCTAAGTAAGTTACTTAGTATTATTAGGTTGAATTTTATCTCTATTATATGTCAGACTACCCTATAGATCAGTGTTTTTCAATCTTTTTGAATTCGCGACCCCTTTGGATCATATAAAGTTCTGGCGACCCCCTAAGATCCCTAAGACCCTTTTAGGCTAAATCTATGTACTACTTCGGAGATTTTAAAACACATAATAAAAGAGTTTGCCGCGGGGTAGACGCAGAAGGCGGCGGGAGGCGTCATTATACAGGCACAACCTTTTCAATGAAATTGTCTTAGTTTAGTGTAAGATTTACAAATTTTTCTTTTTTTCTTTTACCTGCGACCCCCCGAGTAAGGCTTCACGACCCCCCTGGGGTTCGCGACCCACAGTTTGAAAAACACTGCTATAGATAATACTACAATTGATTTCTTGACATATTCTTACACAAGAAATACGTGTAAGTTATTAATAATAAAATAAAAACAATAAAATATCTTCCACTTTAAATTTAAATTGACTTTTTACAATATACAAATTTTCGAATAAAATTTCAGTTTTTTAACAAATAAAATCTCCAACTTCCAGAAAAGACTATGAATGCAACCGCTTAACGAGTGGAGTGCTTCAGTTAAGTAAAGACACACATTTAGTGCTCGACGAGACTAAAATGGAGCAAGGTAGGCTCGACAATACGGGAGTCCATAACGTGGCGGCGTTGGGTCATCTCATCAAAGATCAAAAGGTGGAATACGACTTCAAGTATTACAAGATGGAGTTTGAATCTGATATATCTGTTCTGGTTCTGTCTGAGGGAAAGTCACTTTTGCCGGTAAGTGATTGCATACTTCTCTAAACTGAAACCTAAAAATTAATCATTGACACACTGTTAGAATCCTACTCGCATGTAAAATACGAAAAAGATCTATACTCGGTTCTACCACTGGGTCTAATTAATAAATGGTCCCATATTAGTCTGTTTGAAACTTACCAAGTGCCAATTTTTAGTCTGTCTGGCTCAGTGGAACATAGACAGGAGCTTATTAGGCAAGGGCTTCTTTTCTTTCATAAACCTTTATTTGGGTTCGCATTCTCTGTTAACTAGTCACAGTAAATAAATAGTATCCTGTCCAATTAAATGCCGTTTTTTTGAGTACCTACTATAATGTTACATGTATTTTCTTAATATTTCGCGTTGCTTACGTAATTAATGTTTTAACTGGGTCAAATTGCATTTTTTAGAGATTTTAATTATTCTTTAAATTAATGTTTAATTATTTTTTCATCGACAATTTTTTCTTGACTTTGATCCTATCTTATAGCTTCTATTAAACAATGTTTTAACTAAACAATTCCAGAGCGACTACCATGTGCCCCTAAAGCCAGAAGAATCATCTTTGGAAATTTTCGACGCAATCGTTGAGGCTGCCACTTACTACTTAAAAGAAGAAATAATGAACCTAATTAGAATGTATTTGACTAATCTCAAGCTTGTCAAATACATTATTAGTGAAGACCTTCAGGTAACTTATAATAATAAAATTTAATTGATACTAAGTAAGTTTAACATTGATTAAAATTGCAATAATTTGACTTAAATCGAAACTTTTTAAAGCATGGATTATCAGTAATTATTATCAGCAGTAGCCCCTCTGATTATAGGCTCATTAAAATAAGTATTTAACAAACAAAAACATAATTGCTTTCAGTTTGTCGAAGACGACTTCATAGAAATGCGCAGCAAATCAGACGCTAACAACCCGGTGACAGCAGACGATCTTCACAGACTATTAGTGTTGGCGCGTCTTGTGAGCCTTTCCCGTGGCCGAGACACGTTACACAAGGACTGCTGGGACGACGTCAAACGTATGGAGGCAGAACGACTGCACCGAATAAAAAATAGAATACACACAACCATTTAGATTTTAAGGATAATGTGCTTGTACTCGTTTAAACAATACAGATCTTTATTTTTATGGTATAATTGTTTTTTTTGTCAAATAACCACCCAGTGTTGGAATAGGACGGCGCTGCAATATGATACAACCTACAGATATAACTATATAGACTACGGTATAGATTTCGTCGTAAAACTTATTTCCGTACTAATATTATAAACGTGAAAACTTGTATGTATGGATGGATGTTTGTTACTCTTTTACGCTCAAACGGCTGGACTAATTTTAATAATAAAGAGTCCCTCGAATTGAACCTCCTCCTTTTTTTGAAGTCGGTTAAAAAAGGTAACCGACGCCCTGAATTAACACAAAAGCTTTTACCAAATTCCCACGAGAACGAAATCCCGGGCGGAAAGCTAATGTTCTATGAATGGTATAACTAAGTAGACTACGGTATCATTTCTTCGTAATATAAAAGATATGTGGCAAATGGAATCTGCGGCGGCCTCTTGGCGCAGTGTTACATTCTCTTTGGCCTCTTGGTAGGAGTGAGCTGGGCGACCCTTTTATGCTCTGCATTTTAAGACCTTCCCACACTTTAGATCAAAAATAAAAGTAATTTAACTTTATCGGTTTTTTATTACACTGGTCATACCGGAAATAGAAACGATTATAAAAAAAAGTTAAAATAAAATGTCAATGTCACAATGACGTGACGTGTACGAAATGGAAATGAACTTCTCATAAAAATATTGATTAGAGGTTTTATGAATGATATCTTATTAATTTCCTAAGAAAACATTTAGATATTAATATGACGAGTAAAAGTAAGTCGCCAGAAGGTGCCAATAAGGGTAAAACTAGTGAATCTGTTTGGAAAAAAGCGTTTTCGTCAAATCAAGAATGGCCGGATAAGGTTAGTTTCAAGTCACGAGTTTTACATGTTTAGTTCTCTTTACTGTATAAATTTAGTGATAATGTGTTCACTAATATTTCAGGAAGAGTTTCTGGATGTGATTTATTGGTTGCGGCAAGCTCTAGGCATCGTATTAGGACTTTGTTGGGGACTATTACCATTGAAAGGATTCATTGGATTATTACTGTAAGGATTCAATATTATTGTCCTTATTTAATGGTGCTAATTAAATTTTCACTGCTCTGGAACCTATTCATGCCTAAAACCAAATAGTTTATGTCTTATTAATTTTTTTTATTTCTCATATTTTTATTTCTTTACATGTGGTTTTATTTCGGGGACACCAGCTTCATAAATCTCTAAGAAAATACAGTTACACGCATTAACGAACTAATTTAAAATTATTTGGGACAGCACTCGAAACATGCTTTTATGATTCTTATTTTGGTAACTCAGCCAATATTTAATATTTTTCAGATTTGTAGCAATAAATGCAGGTGTGATATACCTATATGTGAGCAATTTCCAGACAATTGATGAAGAGGAATTTGGGGGAATGTGGGAAATTACCAAAGAAGGTTTCATGACCTCATTTGCTGGATTTTTGGTAATTTTTTTATTAATTACTATCAGATGCTCTTTACTGAAATAGTCTGAAAAGGTTTGGAAGACTGCAAGAGGATTTACTACTTAGTTTAATGTCTGTCAGGCAACCCTAATTTCTCTAATATATTTTTCCATTACTAAAGAGCAATTTTGTCCAAGGAACTGTATTATTTACAAGCAGTTTTGCACAAGTACTTTGTATTTAATTTCTTTAGGCTTTTTTAATTTGATCTGTTTTCTGGGTTAAAACAAAACACCAGAACAGTGTCACAGATTTTTTAAATAGACACACAAGGACTTAAATAATAAAGAGATTATGAGAAATATGTGAACAAACTTTAGTATCATAAAATCTTAAAATAACCTTAATGTAGGTTAAAGAAAGTATCTTTGATAATGATAAGATAGTAAAATTGTTAAGCAAAGCCTATACTTAGAATGGTTTCACAAATATGGTTGAAAGTGTATTTGTTTAAATATTTACCAAAGTCATCTATTCAGATATGGCCTAAAAATATGTTTATATTTCTATTTATGTATATTTCTATATAAATTTGTGTTTCAGGTGACCTGGATCATTGTTTATACTGGACTTCATAGTAGTGACTTATGAGGGTGACAGAGAGACGATTTCAATGGTGTTGTAAGCCTTAACTGCCAAGATGTACAAAACGAGTGACGAAATGAAAGAATTGTGCAAAACAGACACATTTGTGAATGTTTTTAAGAATACTGTAATTTAGAAATATTTATTTAAAGTACATACATTTTTTGTAAGATTTTACTGTTGATATTCTATGAACTCTAAGACTTTCTTTATTGCGTTAATATGGCTTCAGTACTCTGAATGTTTGATTTGGGCCTAACATTTATTAACACTTGGGAAGTAAAATCTTGCATTTGAAACCATTATTTAACTGTAAAAACATTATTTTGCTTTCCAATAAAGACTCAAAAAGTCATGTGACAAATATGGTTCTTACTACAATATTCTAAATGAAATCTTGGTTTTAAAATAGTAAGTCCTGTAACTCAATCTTTTTGTCAAATCAAATCAAATGTGGTATGAGTTCTAGTTAATTTTATCAAAATTTTACATTTATTTTGACAAAAATGTTCATACCTCATATGCCAATGAATTATATGAACATAGTGTAACATGTATTGTGTAGCTAAGTTATTATTTGCAAACTCAATGTGATGTTAAATTATTTCTGTAAGTATGTTTCTTATTTAAGAAATATTCTAGCAAAAAATGGTGCGCAATACAAAAAAGCATTCACAAATGTGTTCAGTAATTATTGTGACAGTGTTGTGTGGCTTCTTACACACTTTTTTACTATTTAAGTAAAATAATTGTTAAGTTTTATCATTATCAAATATTGTTAGAGTGAGTCCAATCTATTTATTCATATTAAAAGTCCTGCAATATAATCAGCCATGATGTACTTTATAATTTAAAGTCTTACTCACGTTACTTAAATGCGTCATCGGGCCGACAGTTTTGATCCTAAAGGAGGGCCCTTTTTTAGAGAGTGAGGCAGATTATGCAATTATGTGTTTTAATTGATGAAATAATGAAGTTGTTTGTTGCATGCATGCATATTTAGTATAAAAGTATTCCTCTATTTTGAACAAATAATAAAATGGTTGGTTAAATAAAGTTTTTATAATTTAATGCCTGTGTTTTGTTTTACGCTTATATAAAAATTAAATTTATTTTCTTATTTTAAAAAGTTGAAAGGATATTTTTCACCATCCTAAAAGTCGAGGGCTGCCATGGATAGTGAAACCGATCACAATGCGTCGTAATCGAAATCGAATTCGACGTAAATTGCTTTTGCTCAATATGATTTTAATTGAAGCTGCCAATCAAATGCAGCAATGTACGACGTCGTAATCGTTCATCATGGAGCTAGTGACCTCCATGTAACTTCGTGTTTCGAAGGGTGGCCCGTGCCCCTCGGTGGGGACTTATATGGGCTGGTAAGAAGAAGAAATAAACTAACTTCAAAACAGTGTGGTGATTGCACCACCCCATCTCTTTTCGTGGGTATCGTAAGAGACGACTAAGGAAACAATGAGACCTGCCTCCTATCAATCCATCCTAGGCTACGACACCTCAATTTGTTCTGAATCTGTGTAATTCTATGGTCTCATGCGGTGTAGTAAGCTGTGTCTGTCCGTCTGATTTGCGACCGCTATCCTACCGAAGTCCGACGACAAATAGCTTGCTGTGTTCCGTCGGTGCGTGGGAATACTAGTGCCCTAATAGGCATTTTCTGGGTTAACTCGCTCCATCGTCGACCTCATCTATGACCTTAGTCAAGATTGAGGTCAAGAGTTAATAATAGTAATAATAAATTGTTTATTTATTCTCTCACACAGAATATGGTTTACAGAATTTTACTTAATCTGAAAGGTACACTCAAGAGCACGTCAAGCTTGACACTATGGAATCAGAGCTCAGCTTAAACTGGTAGTGTAAAGCGTGACCTGCTTGACTGTACAGTACAAATAATCTATGTAAGAGACTGGTTTCTGTACTATTGTGACCTGTATCACAGATTACCAGCCTCTCCTGCTCTGGACGTCTTTGGATTAGAATTATCAAAAGGGAAGTGTGATTAAAAATAGGAAGTCTCTGGTTATATATTCGAATATGTGTCTGTGAGTCTGTGGGGGTGTGTGTATGTATGAGAGTGTGTGAGTGGGGTGTGTGTGCGTGTGTGTATGTGTATCCCTTCTCATAATAATAATAAAAAACAACATTGTCACGGAAACATCTTTAATCATCTCTCCATGTAACCAAAACGTCATCAGTCCTGTATCTCTGAGTTACTGTGGCGTCTTTCAAGTCCATGCGGGCGCCGGAAGCGAAGGCTAGGGCTCCGGCGTGGGCGATCATGACTCCGTTGTCGATGCAGAATCGTTCGTCCGTGGCGTATATCTTGGCTCCTCGCTCTGAGCACATCACGCCCATCATTTCTTGAAGGCGCTCGTTGCAGCCTACTCCGCCTACTAGGAGAACCTGGAATAAAATAAATATCTAACTAATTTGAAGTCGGCCCGACTTCAAATTAGTTAGCGAAACTTTATGGGGTATTTCTAACCATTAAAACCATGGGGTATTTCAACTTTCCCCAAGAGTATATAAAATTCTCAATTTTTTTTATACAAAGAGTGATATACACACATCAACACGGTCTAGGGATATTGTACGATTTTTCATACAAAAGAGTTCTGTTTGAGAAGCTTTATTAGCATACTCGAGATACATGGAGGGCTTTAATTTTCAGACGAGCAAGTGCTAAGCCTTAATTTTCAATTCCAGTCAATAACTTTTGTTTGACTTGAAATTTGTGAAAACGTGACGAAAATGAAAAAAAAAATTGCACATTCATACAAAAACATACAACAAATTCATACAAAAAGCAGGAAAATTGTGCATTTTCGTTTTCATTTCCATCACGTTTTCACAAATTTCATGTAAAACAAAATTTATTGACTAGAATTTAAAATTCAAGTTTAGCACTTGCTCGTCTGAAAATTATAGCCCTCCATGTATCTCGAGTATGCTTTTATAGCTTCTCAAACAGACCTCTTTTGTATGAAAAATCGTGCAATATCCCTAGACCGTGTTGATGTGTATATTATTTTTCATATTTCGACCTATGTTCCTTCGGAAAAGTTGTTCAGTTTACGAGACTTATCCTTAATTTTCGCTAACTAACACATCGATCCGATTCGACATTAAGGAATGACATTCACAGCTTTTAACCTTAAAACGGCTGAACCAATTCGATAAAATATGGCTAAGAACGATCTCAACAAAAAAATTGCATTTAAATCTGCCATCCGTTTAGGAGCTGCGATAACCATTCTTATTTCTAGGCTGCCGCAAATAAAAAAGTAGCCACTAATAATAAAAAATAGGTAAATCTTAAGACTTACCGTAGTTCGGGCTTTTACAGTAACATTTTTATTAAAATAAAAAATAAGTAAATACATACTTCTTCTGAGCCACAATGCGCCATAGCCCTCTCAGTGATCTCAACAAGCATTGCGAACACGGTTTCCTGAAGCGAGTAGCAGAGGTCTTCAGGAGTGTACTCCTTGATCAGCTCTTGGATTTTGTCTTCTAAGTACGACAGGATACCAGAGAAGCTGACATCCATTCCTGAAGAAATAAATATTTCTTTAGAGTTAGTATCATTCTAACTTTCCGCCCGAGACTTCGTTCCTGTGGGAAGTTGTCAAAATTATGTAGGTAGCCAATGTGTTAATCCAGAGTGTCAGCTACCTCTATACCAAATTTTATCAAAATTGGTCCAGCCGTTTGAACGTGAAAGAATAACTTAAACATCCAATACATACAAACTTTCGAGTTTATAATACAAGTAAGGATGGGCGAAAACGTTAATGATCTATAATAGCAACTCACTTATAATCGGTCTATACCGTATGTCACCTCCATGGTAAGAGGTCTAAAGTTTTTTCTCGTCTATATATGAAGTGGTCTATATAAATCTTTTCCTCGACGTCATGAGGTAGTACGTATTTATTGATGTACACGTACCATAGACAGGGGGGGAGAGAAGGGAAGAGAAGAGAAAAAAAAACATTTATTCAGTCTAAACACAGGTAGACAACAAGATAGAAAAAAATATATTTCAGACCCCATCGTCCATATTCGTAAACAGACTTTGGTAACCAGTTACGAAACAAGATTTTTTTAGACCACACGCAAATTAGACCAGTTGATAAAGTATACTAACTTTTCTTTAGTTATTAAGTTTTATAACTTAGGTGACTAGTTAACAGTGAAGGCTAAACCAATGATCAAAATGTGTGAAAGCAGAAGAAGTATTAACATGATTTTTTGAAGATTATATTAACTGGATTTGACTAAGTACGTACTCTCAAAATGACCGATGAAAAGATTGTTACACACGAAAACCTTCTGCAAGTTCCTCAAGTATAGGTTGTCTAAGATTATATTTCCTTACAAACGATTTCCACCAATTCAATATTAACAGACCTATCTGAAGTAACTGTCGAAAAACTAAAGACAATTCTGGAGAAAGCAAAACGCAGTCCGTAGAATACCGTTTTGAGCTTATAAAGCAATAGAGATCAAAAACGTTTTCATAGTTTTTGGGTTAGGAAACAATTCGACGCCCAAAGTCACGATTTTGGAAAGAAAACTCGGAAAATTGTAACTCTTCCTATCACACAAACTTGAGGCGAGTGGTCAGGCACCAAGAAAATTTTAACACTTTAACGGGGGAAAGACTAATTTTCTTCTTTGGCGACTAATTTGGACTTTGGACCAATTAAAGACTGATTTTCTGTCTAGTTAAGGTCAAGATCTGAAACATGGGCAGTGCTGAAATAAGCCGCGGAAATTCTCAAAAATTGCGCATGCTCCAAACTAAAGTGATGCCAGTCTTAGGTAACAACCCTCAAAATATGGGTAACTGATACAATACAATATACTTTATTGCACAATTTAAAAGAGAAAAACAAAGATAAAAAGCTTACAAATAAAATTTTATAAAATGGTACAATATAGGCGACTTTATCGCTTTAAGCGATTTCTTCCAAGTAACCATGTCATAATTTATGAGTACTACCTTTCACACAGTAGGGTAAACGCAAATATTTCTTCCCTTTCTTGGCCATTTGTTCTATGTTGTAACCAGGACTTGGTGCATTTGATATTTTTAATACTCTTGCGAATCTGTAATAGAAAATTGAGAGTTTGATGAAACGAATAATTTGTTATGGAAGGTCTTCGATAACTTGTCAAGTTTAAAAAAAAAGTTATTTTGTTATAAAGCAATCTACTAAGTTTCAGTTGCAACTAATACAAGGTGATAGGAAAAGTACTGAGGATCTTGAAACCACATGCTATATAAATGGAATAAATTCTGTTAATAACATACTTAAATAAACACATGTAAACATAAATGTTATGAAAATGGTATCCGCCCAAAATGCCCCAGGCCCGGCGCAAAAGAATTGTATCTCAGATTTTAAACAATAAATAGTAGGAACAATGTGAAGTGTTGCTATTTCAAAATTCGGTGGCTAACATGGTTTATTTGCAGAGAAAAAGAAATTAAAAAAAAATGCCGCAGGCCCGGCGCTAAAGAATTGTATCTGAGATTTTAGACAAATAATACTAGACACAATATGAAGTGTCGCTATTTCAAAATTCAGTGGCTAACATGTTTTTTTTCCCGGAGATTTTTTTTTTAAAGAAAAACAAAAATGGTTATATTTATTTTTTTGCTGAGTGACATATGTTTTCAAAGAGTTAATCAATACAGTAGGATGAAATTTTTCCTAAAAAGTGTCATTTTCACATCTAACGCTATTTTTTCTATGGAAAAAAACCATGTTAGCCACCGAATTTTGAAATAGCGACAATTCACATTGTTCCTACTATTATTTGTGTAAAATCTGAGATACAATTCTATAGCGCCGGGCCTGCGGCAATTTTTATATTAATTCTTTTATTTTTTTCTCCGAAAAAAAACCACGTTAGCCACCGAATTTTGAAATGGCGACACTTCACATTGTTTCTACTATTATTTGTCTAAAATCTGAGATACAATTCTTTTGCGCCGGGCCTGGGGCATTTTGGGCGGATACCATTTTCATAACATTTATGTTTACATGTGTTTATTTAAGTATGTTAAAATCTGAGATACAATTTTTCAGTGCCGGGCCTGGGGTTGGGGATTTGGTTGAGAAAACGTCAAAGAAAAGATGGCAAAATGTATATTGACAATCTATGGGTTCCTTTACCGTGGGAGACATTTAGGAAAAATTTATTCCCACACCACAAACAATAAGGTTCATAATGTAACATTTTGCATATTTTATAGTTAAGTTTAAGAATAAAAAAATAAAAATATACAAATACTCATTTTCCATTTCAAGGTATTCCAAAAGATGTTGCAGGAAACTCTTTTTAAGCATGAGGTATGCCTGTATCAATTTCTCAATAAGCTTACCTATCCAAACAGTTTCCAACAGCTATATCAATGGTCTCCCCAAATATCCTGTACCTCTGCCGGGAGTATGCTATGATTTGAGTGTTGCCGCCGCTCACATACAGAACTGTGGGGTTATGAGCCTTTGTTATTAATCTGCCCATTTCTATGTCTGTGCATTGTTTAGGAATTTTAATATTAATTTAGTCCTGTACTACTTGAGCCATAAACTGTATTTATTTTTTACACTTAAATAAATTAATACAATTTATGAAGTATAGACGGGCAAAATACAAAAACGTAATAAATAAATTTACAAATAAAAGTTAAAATCGAATACTTATGCTAGGAAAATATATTTTTTATGGCAACTTGATTTTAAAAAGATCTATAAATGAAGCTTCAGAAAAAACTCCAGATTAAAAGCAATTTTAATTTTGAACTGTCCTCTAATAACTATAAACATGAATTTAATAATAGAGAAGAATGAAAGTATTCTATTTAAAGACAACATCTACACTTCATTTATAAGAAAATTGCAAAATCCATTTCCAGAAGACAAAATTAATCAAATAAAAAGAATCTGCACATAGAAAAGGATACGTCCAACACAGTGATTAACTCCAAGTATTGGCTTCTTCCACAATACAGCACAAGTTCTAGCCACGATAGCGCAAACATTCAGAGGAGCGCCCATTCCTGGTCCTTTTGTATAACAAACCACATCTATATCTTGTGGGGAGAGCCGAGACACTTCCAATGCCTCTTTGAGAACTTCGTGGATATTCTGTTGGTGATGCTCTGCTGTTTCTCGAGGTAGGAAACCTGGAAATATCAGTAAAAAGGTAATTTTAGTTTGAGCGAAATTTTAGGTTATAAAAAGTTTTTCATTTTCTTTATAATTTACGGAAGTGTAAGTGAAAAATGATTAGGCATTGCACACTAAAAGTAGTGAAGGTTGTTAAAAGAACTTTCATCCTAAAGATAAGTAGATACATTATTTAAAATTAACAAAAAATGAACTATACCTTCACCAGGTGGTGTGATGTATGTTCTCCGACAATTCGCAAGGATCTCACCATCTTTTACGATCCCGATCCCTAACTTATTAGCACTTCCTTCAAATCCAATTGCAATAACCATATTTTATCTTTGATATTGGCTCAAAAATCCTAAAATATTATTGTTTTCAAAAGTCGTGTTTACTTCCAATGAATGAAATTTTTTATTTTAAATTGTTCGTAGCCTGGAAACAAATCCTTTGGCCGAATGAATGACAGTTTTACCAGTGTTGCAAGATAGTAAAAAAAAACTAAACATAACAAAACACAAAACGTGAACGCATCCTACTTTTTTTTTCGTTAACCTGTCGACTGTCACGAGGTCACGTCAAAAAAACGTCAAACTTCAAACGGGAAAAACGTCATTGTTCGCCCAACCATGACTGAAAGATGTCAAAAGAAGTTTACACAGAAATTTGATAATCAAAATAGTATTATTTACGTTGGAATACTTGTTGGGTCGACTGCTATATTCTATTTTTACAGGTAGAAAATCATATAAAGCTATTTGCGCCCTGTTTTCCCTTACAAAAATGTTACTAACCCAGTTTTTGTACTCGCAGATTTCACTTGGCAACTATCGTGTTTAGCTATGTGCTGGGATGTGTAGCTTGCTATTACGGGTTAAATTCACGTATTCTGTGTCAATATGTGAAGCAATGGAAGTGCCATTTCAAGCAAAACCTCCCGAAAGAGGAGGCTGAAACTGCGGCTATCAAGGTAAGCAAAAGCCTTTTTGTGGTGATAATACAGCTTTTGTTTTGTTTTCGCGGTCATTCACGCCTATTTATTTACTTAAAACAATAGTTCCCCGACTAATTTAATTGTCTTTATCGTTTAATTATCGTTATTTATCGCATATTGGGATGAGAAATACCGACTTCTATAATTATTGAACACAGTTCAAGGCACTGGCAAAAGAACATACTTGGTTCAGCCTTATTTATTTTTCAGGGTTGTGAAACGTGTGGCTCTAGAGAATGTAACAGACATGACTCTGGTATTACTGTGGACCCTTGGGTGGGGCTTGAAATTCATAAACAATTGGATTTGGCTATAGAAGATGTAAGTATGTTTTTATTTATTCATCTCCATAAAAACTATACACTTAAGAGGGTGTCAAGCTTGACCCTTTGGCCTTTTGTATCATTCTCATTCAGAATATGTAGGGTACAATATAATAATGTTTCAACCGTCTAACTTGAGCTATGTTGGAGTGTGCTTCATAATTATTTTTATCCAATTGAATTATACCCACATTACCTACATTTTCCACCCATACATTTTGCAGAATTAACAAAAGTACACCAGCATAAAACATCACCACATGTACTTTTTACTGATATGACAAGAAGAGTCATGTAACAAAAATGAAGTAACCTGATGCATTGACTTCTATCTATAGCTATGTCCATACTAAAGGATTTTTATTAGTATAGAAAAGAATGAGTAATTACACACTAAATACTAGTATTTAAAACACTGTTGATTTTACTTTTAATTTATTTTTTAGTTCTACAATGCAATATTGGATCAGTTTATAAACTCATGGTATAACAAAGTGACGCTGCAGCCATTTTTTGTGGATGAACTACGAAACCAGCTTAGATATGCATCAGCTTGTTTGTTGCAGAGGGCTATTAAAGTAAGTACCTGTTACTCTATTACAACTTTTTTATGAAAATTAATGACTTTACATATATTTTATACATATATTTTTATCTCACTTTATCTGAAACAAATCACAGTTGAAAATCAAGACAAAAAAGCAAATAAATATTTTTAATTGCTGCATCTTAAATAATAATAAAAATAATTCCTGTAAAGGCTTCTCTGATTTAAAATATAATCTGTCTATACTGTTGGTATGCATATTTAAACTAATACATCTGAAGGATTTTTGTATGTAAATTCGCTCATATTATTATCATAAATAAGTAAAGGTCACTCCGAAAAAAACTACCTTTATAAAAAAGTAACACACATGTCTGAATTTAAAAAAAAAAGTTAAATACCTACTTACAAAGTTCATTTCATTAATATGCAAGTCAGTGATGATTCCTCGCTTGCTTTTTGTTATATTATACATATACTTAGAACATTATAATAAAAATAGGATAATTATACTAAAAGATAATACCAGTAAAGTAGGCATAGCATACAATGATTTCATTTCACATTACTCCTGTACCATTAGGTTGCCTGGAAGAAATTTCTGTTAAGCAATAAGGGTCTATTTTTATGCATTGTATCAAAATTACTGTTAATATTGTATTTTTCCTTTGTGTGCAATAAAGTATATGTATTGTTTTGTATTATATACAATAACCTCATAAAGTGGATAAATAATTATTATTTCTAGTATGATTAAGTGTATCCCTGGCCTGCTGTGGCCTTTGAGTTAATGTTGTAGATTAATTCACTTCAAAGGAAGAACTGACTGAATAGTACCTAATAATATAATCAAACAACATTGATGCTAATCCTAATTTAACCATCTTTGTTAACAAGTCTTATATGTATTACTAGCTTTCCACCCGCGGCTCCGCCCGCGTGGACTACAGGTTACATTGTGCCCAGCTGTGGGATTAAATTTAGCCTATGGCCTTTCCCAGGGTCTGATCTATCTCTACCAAATTTCATTGAAATCGGTTCAGTAGTTTAAGCATGAAAGCATAACAGACAGACAGAGTTACTTTCACATTTATAATATTATAGTAGGGATAGCTTTCCGCCCGCGCGAACAGGTTATACATATAATGCCTAGCTGTGGGATAAAATGTACCCTATATCCTTTCCCAGGGTCTGACCTATCTCTGTACCAAATCAAAATTGGTTCAGTAGTTAGCGTGAAAGCATAACAGACAGACAGACAGTTTCTTTCGCATTTATAATACTACTAGTAGGAATTACTGCAATGGAAAGTTTTTAAAAACAAATTGTGCTTAGGTTCAGTTTACGTAGTTTTAATAAGTATGCATAAAATAAGTTTTGAGCTGCAAAATCTTTGTTAGTTATTTTAGTAGCAAATAGACTATTTATGCGATCACAATTTATTGTTGATTACTAATAGTCAGGCAGAATTAGCCGATCACAGTACTAATAACTGGGAAACCGTAACCAGCAATTAAAAATGTTTTTTCTATAGATCTTTGCATTAAGATAAACATATTCATTTTGTATAACTTTAGAGTTGCAGCGCGGCTGTCAAAAAAAATGTCCAAAACTGTCAAAACAGGTTTTTTGCTATTTACCGGTAAACTACACGTCTGGCGGTAAAAAGTGTTATGTAACAAAAAACCGCAATAAAAAAACAAACAAAATGAGTTTTGTTGAGTCCGGATCGGTTTGGTAGTTATTGCGCAATTCGCAAAAAACCGTGGTTTTGGCCATTTTTTCGAAATTCGCAACGCAAAAACCTGTTTTGTCAGTTTTCGACATTTTTTTTGACAGCCGCGCTGCAACTCTAAAGTTGTACAAAATGAATAAGTATGTTTATACTAATGCAAAGATCTATAGAAAAAAAAATAATAATTGCTGGTTACAATTTCCTTGACGCAAAACCTAACTCTGCGCGACTATAAGTGAATTTTAATTTTGTTGTACACTCAATGCCCTCAGTTAACGGGTCAAGTTCGTTCTAATTTGAACCTTATCACCAGCACTCAAGAAACTTTTGAGAGAAAAGACTACCATAAAATTATAATTTTCCTTGTGGGTTTTCCAAAATGTATCTTTTTGCAATAAGCACACAGTAAGCATTGGTTCTTTTGCTAAATATTTTAGTTTCCTACCAGCAAAAAAGTAGAATAAATATTAATGTCTACATGAATATACCGAGTAGGTACCTATCATAAACGCATGTCATATTTTTGTCATGTAGATCTCGTTCTGTCTTCCGTACTGACGCTATGCGATAGAACGGGAGGTCGGAACGAGATATACATACGACAAAATTATGTCACGCGTCTATGTTAGCTATGCTAGATAGATGAACTTGAATGAACCCGCGTGCCAGCGCTGAACAACCGTTTCTGTCCCGCACACTATGAAAAGTAGTGTTGCAACCGATAGAAAGTATCGATAGTCTATCGATACTATTGTAACCTTGAAAAATAGTAAGAATATCGATATAAATAGTTTGCGATACTATTGATGACAGACAGACAGACAGATCAAACTATCGTCAGCATCGATACTATTAGAATACAATAGTATCGATACTATTGAATTCTAATACTATCGATATTCTGCAGACATGTATGTCAGGTATGGTTTTGGAATTTAGTTACTGCTAGCGCCATCTGCAGCCTATTATGTTTGGTTGGTACTAAATCAGCACGTGAGAGGCTTCAAGCCTTCAAGCAAGTTCAAGTTCAAGTAAACAATTTTATCCATGAGTCAGTAGTTCGGTGGGAGAGGGACCACATTCATTCTGTGTTCAACCACCGGCGGCATCGGCAGTGTGCACTGACTTGTATTGATAACAGAAATCATCATGGCGGACGATGACGTGTCCGAAAGTGAAGAGAATCATTTTGAATCCCCGACAGCAGCGGTGGGATTACAACATGCTTCCGGGACAACCAGTCAACCTACGGCTACGGAAAATAATATTCCTAATTTTTCGTCCACTGCGTGGGCATCGTTTTTTCGTGGAATGGCGGAAAGTTGTAACCTCAGTGAAACTGGAATGCCTCCACCGAAGCAGACTACCAAGAAAATGAAACCAGGTGATGTTTACATACCTTCTTTTGATCCTGACGATTGTGAATTTACGGCGGCGCAATGGTGTGAGGAAATAGATCACCACCGAACACAGAATACGTGGACTGACTACGAGACAAGGAATGCAGCGTTTACACACTTACGCGGACGCGCTCGTAAGTGGGCTTCGAAATCGTATCCTCTCTGCAAGACCTGGGAAGAAGCGAAGGAGCGGCTGACGCGTCAATTTGCGGCTACGAAGAGATTCCACGACCTTTTTCGGGATATGGTGCAGTTCACGAGTGATAAGGCCAGAACCTATGTGGAATACTCGACCAACAAACTAGCGATGATCGACAGGCTTGAATCGGGTTGGAGTGAGGCGAACAAGATAGAAGTGGTCATCTCAGGTATTGCAGACTATCAGGTACGTTCTGATTTGCTAAAAAATACGCCTACGGACTTTGTGGCTCTCGACAGACACCTTGGTACTTACCCTAAGATAAAAAATTTAAAGCGAATAAATTCTTCTCATTTTGTACCAAGCGACCAGAAAAGACGAAAGGTGGATTCAACCGACCGTAGTTCCATAGTGTGTCATAATTGTGGTAAAACGGGTCATTACAAACGAAATTGTAAATCTATGGTAGCACATGCCTCCACTAGTGGGGGAATGCCTCGTTCTGTATCCAAGCCCAGTGAGAAAAATATTCAATGTAGTTATTGCAACAAAGTAGGACACCCAGAGCAGGTTTGTTTTACTAAACAAAGGGACGATAGAAACAAAACTACCTTGCCCGCAAAGTCTGTCAACGTGTGTATGCAATCTGACGCCCCGTTTGTTAATATAAACATTGATAAGTTTAAATTGCGAGCTTTAGTAGACAGCGGCTCCGAATGTTCTCTCATTTCTAAACAAGTTGCCGACGAAATAAAGGGTGTTAGACATTTTGAGTTCACGCGTCTCACGGGTATCGGCTCTGCCTCAGCTTATTCGTTCTCGCGTATCACACTCCCGGTTCAAATCAAGGATGTTTATGTTGAGGTGTGTTTTGTTATCGTAGATTCTCACATCTTACCTCACGACGTCATCATTGGGCGGGATGTTTTTAATCGGCCCGGCTTAACATTAATTATGAATAACACCGGTGTCCATGTCGTACGCGAAGTACAGACGGAAGTTTACGCCTTGGAAAGCTCCGATATTGCGAAACTTGATACCGATTTGACGGACGCGGATGACATCGCTCGGTTGAAGTCTATTATCGAAGCATATAGTGATAATTTTGTTAAGGGTAATTCTCAAACAGTAGTTAAGACAGGCGAGATGGAGATTAAGCTTAAAAATCCGGATAAAATAATACAACGTCACCCTTATCGACTGGCTCCAGCTGAACGCAAGGCTATGAAAGAAATTATATCTGATTTACTGTCTAAAAACATAATTCGTGAGAGTTCATCACCTTTTTCCAGCCCGGCAATTTTGGTAAAAAAAAAAGATGGTGGTGATAGGGTCTGTATTGACTACCGGGAGCTGAATTCTAACACGGTTCGCGACAATTACCCGCTACCTCTAATATCGGAACAACTTGATACTTTAGGACAGTCGTCTGTTTTTACTACACTCGATATGGCGTCAGGATTTTATCAAATCCCCATATCCGAAAAATTTAATTCAATCGAGAAAACCGCATTTGTAACACCAGACGGTGCATACGAGTTCACAAAAATGCCGTTTGGGCTCTGTAACGCTCCGGCCGTCTATCAAAGGGCCATTAATAAAGCATTAGGCAAGTTACGGGATGTTATTGCGACCGTCTACATGGACGACGTCCTCATATTCTCGAAAACAAAAGAGGAAGCCTTTCAGCATTTGTCAACGGTGTTAAAAGCATTAGTAGACGCAGGATTTTCACTCAACTGGAACAAATGTAAATTCCTTAAAACCAAAGTCGAATACTTAGGCTATGTGATTTCGAATGGCACGATCAGACCGAACCCTAAAAAGGTTGAGGCCCTTGCTAAAGCCCCTCTTCCAAATAATGTCAAGGAATTACGCCAGTTTAATGGGCTTGCAGGGTATTTCCGGAAATTTGTTCCCAATTTTTCAACTGTTATGGCACCTTTATACCGATTGACACAAAAAGACGCCAAGTTTATTTGGCTAGAAGAACACACTAAAGCTCGTGATACAGTTATAAAACATTTAACATCGGAACCGTTGCTGACAGTTTTCGACCCTGACCGCGACATCGAGGTTCACACAGACGCCAGCTCACTTGGCTATGGTGCGATGCTCGTACAAAAAATTGAAAATCAGCTTAGAGTTATCGAATATTACAGCCAAAGAACGACTGAGGTTGAGAGCCGTTACCATAGCTATGAGCTGGAGACTTTAGCCGTTTTCAAGGCTTTGAAACACTTCAGACATTACCTTTTCGGTAGGCGATTCAAAGTCGTGACCGACTGCAATAGCTTAAAAGCTTCCCGCCACAAGAAAGACTTATCACCCCGTGTACACAGATGGTGGGCTTATATGCAGGGCTTTGATTTTGAAGTAGAATATCGTAAGGGCGAAAGAATTCCTCACGTCGATTTCTTAAGTAGGAATCCGATTGCATCCACCACCCGTCCGACACAGGTGAATTTAGTGCAGATTCGCGAAGATTGGTTACAAGCAGAACAGCAACTGGATCCCGACATTAATAAAATCATTCAGTCCATAGAAAATGACACCTTAGATCCGAATTTGAAATCCTCGTATACATTGAAAAATAATTTACTGCACAAAAACTTTCAGGTTGACAAAAAAACGCTGTCTCGCGCGATAGTGCCTAAAAACTTTCGTTGGCAAATCATACAACGTTTTCATGATGAACTAAAGCATTTGGGTTGGGATAAGACTCTTACAAAGATACGAGAACATTTTTGGTTCCCGAACATGACGACTTGCGTCAGAACTTACGTAGATCGGTGTTTACCATGTAAAGTTAATAAGAAACCGTCAGGTGCAAGACAGTCAACGCTACACCCGATTGATAAAGTTCCTGAACCCATACACACGATACACATAGATACAAGTGGTAAACTTACCGGCAGTCGAAACACTAAAGAGTATGTAATAGTGATTATTGATGCGTTCACCAAATACTGTCATCTTACTTCCGTGAAGAATTTGACAGCAAAGTCCGCCTGTAACGCACTCCGCACATTTGTATTTTTATTTGGGTCACCTAAGAGGATAATAGCCGATCAGGGTACCTCGTTCACTGGGAAAGAGTTCCAGGATCTGTGTCGAGAATGGTCTATCGAATTGCACGAAATCGCAAGCGGCGTTAGCCGAGGGAATGGGCAAGTTGAGAGATTTATGTCTGTTCTAACAAATTGTTTTACAATCGCAGAAAACCATGAACACAGATCATGGAAGTCCGTCCTTGGTGAGGTCCAACTGGCAATTAACTGCACAGTATCGAAAAGTACGGGTAAGAGCCCGCTACAGATGTTGATGGGTTGTAATAAAAATCCACCTAGGATCAATGCATTAGTCCACGAGTATGAGAAACTTGACCTACTTGAAATTAGACAACAGGCTAAAGTCAGAATGGACGAGCAAGCAAGCCGCGACAAAAATCGTTTTGATAAGGGCAAGGCCAAAGTGCGTCCATTTGGTATTGGCGATATTGTACTGGTTGAAAAAAACCCTAGGGTAAACACGAAACTAGGCGAAAAGTTTTCTAACCCATGTAAAATTATCGAGGTTTGTGAAAATGAAAGGTACAAAGTAGAGCCGATATCTGGAGGTCGTGTTCAATATGTTTGTCACGAGAAATTACGTAGGTATCCTACAAGCTTACCTGAACTGTCTAATGAATTAGACGTCGATTCTGTTGAAACAACTAGTGAATAATAGCTCGTTCGCTAAACATTTTTTTATTGTTAGTAGTTATTTTATTCTATTAAGAATTTTGTTCTGTTCACAGTTAGAATAAGTATTGATCAAAAATATATTTGTAAAAGTTTTATCCAGTTGAATAATGAATATCTTTTTAAAGTTTAAGTTTAATTAAAACTTAGTTGCCTTGTATTCATCAGATTTAGACTCTACTTATCAGTTATTCAATATTATTCTATTTTTCTTTTTTTTTTTTGCTAAGTTTGTTTGATTAACTACTTCATATTAACAAATATAATGTTAATGTTGATTAGACATTTTCTTTTCTTTCTACGCCTATGATATTCATTGAAAGCTCCGCGCTTCGTGTTCTGCTGATATTCATTGGAAGCTCCGCGCTTCATGTTCTGCTGATATTCATTGGAAGCTCCGCGCTTCATGTTCTGCTGATATTCATTGGAAGCTCCGCGCTTCGTGTTCTGCTGATATTCATTGGAAGCTCCGCGCTTCGTGTTCTGCTGATATTCATTGGAAGCTCCGCGCTTCATGTTCTGCTGATATTCATTGGAAGCTCCGCGCTTCATGTTCTGCTGATATTCATTGGAAGCTCCGCGCTTCGTGTTCTGCTGATATTCATTGGAAGCTCCGCGCTTCGTGTTCTGCTGATATTCATTGGAAGCTCCGCGCTTCATGTTCTGCTGATTTGATATTCATTGGAAGCTCCGCGCTTCATGTTCTGCTGATTTGATATTCATTGGAAGCTCCGCGCTTCATGCTCGCTACGCGCACGCTGAAAGATCTTCGTTTCGTGTCATGAGCAAAGGTCGCGCGAGAACGCGCTACCTGTCAGAATGGCCGTGTCAGGTATGGTTTTGGAATTTAGTTACTGCTAGCGCCATCTGCAGCCTATTATGTTTGGTTGGTACTAAATCAGCACGTGAGAGGCTTCAAGCCTTCAAGCAAGTTCAAGTTCAAGTAAACAATTTTATCCATGAGTCAGTAGTTCGGTGGGAGAGGGACCACATTCATTCTGTGTTCAACCACCGGCGGCATCGGCAGTGTGCACTGACTTGTATTGATAACAGAAATCATCATGGCGGACGATGACGTGTCCGAAAGTGAAGAGAATCATTTTGAATCCCCGACATGTATATCACTCGTCCGTCGCCTGAAAAAAAAAACAATCTACTGAAATAAAAACTGTAAATCCACATAAGTTTCGTCAATTAAATAACCCGCCCTGAATCTGACCCGGCCCAAGAGCGGGAGCCGGGAGCGGGAGTCACCACCACGAGTTGACAGTCTCCGGCCAATCTCTCGAATCAACTCCCTACCCTCACTACCCCAGGGACCCGCTGTTTCAAATGCGATGTGAACAAAGATATATGATTGTCCCATCGCCGCGTATTTAATGTCTAATTGAAGCGCTTATATCCCAGTGGCGCTCGCTGATCTCAACCGATTAGTGAGGTTAAGCAAAGTACGTTTTTTTTTTCACCCTGTATAGACTATCGATACTATCCATACTATGATGGGTTAACTCTTGACCTAAATCTTGACCATAAAGGTCAAAGATGAGGTCGACGATGAAGCGAGGTCAAGAGTTAACCCATCTTACAATAAATAAATAGAGTTAAACCAGAAAATGCCTATAAAGGCCGTTAAGGGCCCGTGGCCTACCGATTTGACCTACTGGTAGGACCACGGCACACCACCATGCACCGGCGGTCCTACTGGACTAGGGCTTACTAGAATATCGTAGTGTCCATATTATAAAATAAAAAATAAAAATAAATAAATAAGTACCCAGATGTACCTATGGGTGACCAAAATGGCAATTTATCACGAGCTGTCCGTGCTTTAGAGGGCACGTTAAGATAGCTGTCGGTCCCGGCTGTTGTCAATTGACTGCAGTCGTTAAAACCAAGTCAGAGGCCATTGTGCGGTTTGAAAACTCCAACAACAGGCTTAGCCAAGTTCGCCAAACACTTGACTATACCTACACGATAAGAAGAAGAATTGTTAATTGTAATTACCATATAAATGGTTTTCTATTTCTAGATAAACTACTCCCGGTTTATAACCGAGCGTCTACTCCCTTGCGCGCTCCACCACTACACAGTATGCGCGGACATGGCCCCAGGGTCCCCCCAACTGGACTCCAAACTAGCCCTGCACCCGGCCGCGGCCAGCAGACACGCTGAACTCAGATATTTACGGGCCATAACTAACGCCATCATGCCATATTTGCTGAAGAATAACGAGCTGCAGAATTCGTGAGTGTAAATTTTTGTTCTTACTTTTATTGTTAGTGCTTTAGTTTTTTTATAGTTTGGGAAACCTGTTGAAAAATGTTGAGAACCATACAATGATTCTTATTAATTTTATTAATCGACCTAGTTGGTCGAGTAGTAGTGATGATGCTTCTTGATCGGCTGGTCCTGAATTCGATTCCCAGTCGGGGTAAATATTTGTGTAAAAAGCAGATGTTTGTTCTCGAGTCATGGGTGTTCGTTTCTGTCTTTAATGTGTGTTCCAATTCCAAGGGACTCACGACACAAGGGAAAACCTTAGTGTGGGCCTTTGAGTGTGTAGCGTTTATTTATTACTAACTTTCCGCCCGGGACTTCGTGAGAATTCGAGAAAATCATGTACCCTATGTTCATCACGGATAATGTAGGATTCTAATGGTGAAAGAATTTTTTAAACCGGTCGGTGCCTATTCAATGCGAACAAACACTTTATAATATTAGTATAGATTATTGTTATTTGTTCCAGAGTGTTCCGTGTACTAATAAGGGAAATATTCTCTGGCTGGGTACTTCTATCGTTGACAGACGTACTGGCGGACCCCTACATACTGAACACGCTCGTGATACTCGCCACGGGGAACGAAACCATGGCGCAGCTGCCGACCACGCCTAATTATAAAGTAAGCAAATGTACAACTGTATATTTTCTAATTCGGGGCCATTCAAGTATTACGTAAGCACTATAGAGGGGGTCTTGCTTTGCTTATTTTTGATGATATAGGGGATGGGGGGTCTAGATGGTGATTACGTCAGCAGTAGTTATTTATTTATTTTTATACACAAACTAGCTTTCCGCCCACGGCTCCGCCCGCGTCCTAATTTTTTTTTAAAATAAAAAGTATCCTATTAACCTCACGGAGCCCGAGACCTTTCCAACGAATGCAAAACCGTGGAAATCGGTTCGTGCGTTCTGGAGTTATAGCGTCAGGAAGGAAAACCCGACTTATTTTTATATAGTAGAAGATGGCAACCCACACATTTTCTATACTTGAAAACGCATTTTTGGGGATTCCCACAAAAATGGATACATTTAGGTGTCAATAAAGTTTGTTTAAATAAAAATTACGTGCGTTAAAGCGCTCGTAGCCCAGTAGCTCTCGGTGATCTCGACCCATCAGTGAGGTTAAGCAACGTACACAGAGGCAGGAAACCTGAAGGGTGACAAAAAGTAGCAATTTATCACGTGTGTCGGTCCCGGCTGTTGTCGATTGACTACAGTCGTTAAAACCAAGTCGGAGTTCATTTGATGGTTTGAAAACTCTGACACCATGGTTAGTCAAGTTCGCCTCTTGCTCGGCTATACCGACACGATAAGAAGAGGAAGAAGTTACAAACTTTAATTTATTAGACTTTTTAATGAGCTGAACAAACTTTAAATTGAAATAATAATATAATATATTAAGATCGAATATACAGGTATCTCTCTTTCAATCTCTCGGGTGCACTATATGCTGATGAAGTTTGTATGGGAACTCAAAATTTTTTTTCGTATTTTGACCTATGTTCCTTGGGAAAGTTGTTCAGTTTCATGGACTGATTTACCACCCGAGAGCTTGAAAGTGATTTACCTAAAGCCCTGTATAAGCTGTAAAGTTTGCAATAGATAAATAGTATAAATACTATGCAATCCCAGGTAGAATTCCTAGAAACCTTCACCCGTCAAACGGAGTCAGTATACAGTCAACGGTCAAAGTTGCTTCACATCGAGTTGGAGTTACTGCTCAACGATCAAGAACATTTGTACGCATTCATGCAGTACATGAAGACCACCAGCCATTTACACGTGCTGAACTTCTATAAGGACATCAGTAAGTAGACATATTTAAATTTAAGTCATTTTAAATGGTAATATACATTCATTTAAAACAGTGTTTTTCAATCTTTTTGAATTCGCGATCCCTTTTGAAGTTGAAAAGTTCTGGCGACCCCCTAAGGCCTACGTCGAAGATTTTAAATCATAGTATAAAGAGTTTGCCGTGGGGCAGACACGGACGGAGGGAGTCATCGTGCCTTTCACTGAAATTGTAGTGCCTTATTGTAGCGTAAGTAGGATAAATAGGGATTTTGACAGTGTTTGATTTGATGAATTATTGTATGTGAAACAAAAAATAATGCTAGAAATATATTAATATCCGAAAACAGCATTAAAATTAGTTTATAAATGAACAAGTTATTGGCATTTATATTATCGTAAGGACTAGCTATCTCGTTTTGTGGGAGAGCTAGCTATCTCGTTTCTACCTACGCAAAAAAATGGCGGTGACGTCACATGCCTGTAAGTGCATCTCTTTTTCGTTGTTTGACAGTTTCCCCCTCTATTGAAATTTAATAGCTTGTAACTTTTTTTTATTTTTCAATAGTTTTCAAAAATTATTTCGGTTTTGGGTTTTGGATTCAGTTCCTTTTTAAGATATACAATAAAAAAAAATTAGTCATCATCCCTATTGTTTTTCCTTTACCCGCGACCCTCTGAGTAAAGTTTCACGACCCCGAACCTTTCCAAATATTTGATAAATAAAGTTTACTTCCAGAATCATTCCAAACCAAGATCCTAAACCCGGAGCTGAAGCCAGCCGAGCTGGTCTCCCTCCACTCGGCCGCGTGTGAGATGTACTCGCGGTACTTCGCCCCGCCCGCGCTCGTGCCGGCCGCACTAGCGCCGCTAGCGGCAGAGCTTGGGGAATTGCTGCTGCAGCAACCTATAGCTGTTAAACGGTAACACTCATAAATACATACACACTCACACATTACACACACACACTCACACACACACACATTCACACACACACACACACATACATACACTTACACGCACACACACACACACACACAAACACACACTCACACGCACAGTTACAAACATTCACACACTTACACGCACATTCGCAGACACACACGCGCACACACATTAGCACACACTCGCACACTCACAAACATTCACTCACAGTACTTCACCGCTCGCCCTCGAGCTCATAGAGTTTCTGCGGCAGCAACCTATAGCTGTTAAACGGTAACACTTTACCCACAGTTTCTCTTACCAATATTATTGACGAGAAATAAAAAATATGAATAAAATTTGAGATTGTTGAGAGAATTTTTTTTTAATAAGTTTTATTATAGCGCCGCTAGGTAAACATATTATAAGTAATCGGTTCTTATTCTTACTCGTAGACAGAGAAAAGGTATAGACTGCTGGATATCTTCTTTTTCGGTTGCACAGATAAGGCCAAAATTACATCAATTGCACGTGAAAAAAAGAAACAATGCTGGGCATTTTTTGTCCCTTAGCGCGTGCCGGTTTTTTCAAGGCCAGCACTTTACTGTGCTGTAACCCGTACGAATTAACTGTGCACCTCGCGCTGTGTTAACAGTACAGCGCGAGGTGCACAGCTAATTCGTACGGGTTATAGCACATTAAAGCGCAGTACTACGGCCGACTACGGCAGTACTAATATTTTCTGTCCCTTTCGGTGGCACGCTCGGCCGCAGTCTATACCTTTTCTCTGTCTACGTTCTTATTACGATTTTTTGTATGAACCCGGATTCATGGTTTGAACCCGTTAATATGTTTAAACTAGTGGAAATAACCGCGAGAATCTTTCGGTAAATGTTTTGTATTAAGTTGAAAGTCTTATAACTTTGTTGTTTATGATGTAAGAATTCTAGTCTTACGAGGTTGTTGGTGTTTTACAAATAACCCTTTGGAAAATAATAATAAAAATCTTTATCAAGTGAACCAAGAAAACATTATAGTTAACACATTAATTTTTAATTAATTAATTAATTTATTTATAGCCTTTGTTCAGAATTTCATATACATTAATACTGAACATTTAACTGGCACTGATTCAGCATTGTGCTGCAGCTATGGTATTCTGTCAGAACCTACTAAAACTAAATAAAATAATTTGTAATTAAAGGCGTCTGTGTTTTGTGTTGTATAAAATTGCGTGTTTGTGTGCGTACGCGCGTATCTGTGTGCGTATTTGCATGCGTACATATATTATACATGTAATTGTTTATCAAGATGTTAACATTAAAACCTTTTTGCAGGTTACAGACCAGTCGAGCTTTATACCAAGCCGCGAGACAATCCCACGCGGAATTAGAGAAAATTATGTTGCCAAAGTTTTTACATAGTGAGGAGGTATGAATATTTCCAAGTATATTTTAATTAGATTCAAATAAATCATACGAAACCTATGCAGGATGGTTCAGTGGGACAAATTAATTAGTTCAGTCACATCTGGTCTTGGTCTCGAAAATCCCTTTTACTGTTTACAGCCTTGTCGATTTTTTTTACCAGATCAAACACGTCCCCACCGAGGGGCAAGGGCCTCTCTTCAAAACACGAAGGGGATGTAGGCCATAGTCCACCACGCTGGCCCAATGCGGGTTGGTTTTCGGAAATGAATTTTCTTGGACGGGCTTCATCACGATGTTTTCCTTCACCGTTGAGCAAGTGATAATTAGAAATTCGTACATAAATCCGAAAAGACGAATTCAGTGGTATAGGTCCGCACTAGGATTTGAACCGCAACCTTCCGATTACAAGTCTGGCTCTTTACCAACTGGGCTATCACTTTGTCGGATATCGGATTCCAATGATCCAAGATACAGAGGAAGATCTCCAATAAAAAAAAATCTTACGCAAATATTTTTTCTTTTCAGTTTTATAACATGTTTCTCGGATCAAGAATACCCACTGGATACCACAAGCATATGACGAGAAAGTGAGTTACTGTTAGTTTTAAGCTACCTATTAAAAATGTCGAAATGTAGAGATTTGGCTGGTGATTTTATATTTGTGGGTGACGGGAAATCAGGTGTTGCCACTTCAAAATAAAATCGCCAACCAAATCCGTTCCTAAACTACCGAAATATTGCAAGTGACTGTTTCACCCCACTTCTCCCATAACTACTAATATTTAAAAAATCTAAACTGCTTCGTTTTTGTAGTTTTTTTTGTACAAATCGTTTATAGAAACGACCGAAATTAGTAACTAGTGCATCTGTGAGCTGTAGACCTCGCAAGTCAACGTTTTTTGAAATGGCTGAAATGTGATATTTTTTACGGTTTTTTACGTTTTTAATCTTTGCTATTTTGAAAAATGTTCAAAAACTGAATCGACAAAAAAAACATTTAGTTATTTAACCGGCTCACACAATTTAACGAGTATCGATTGAGAAATGCTACATATAGATTAGAACAGCCGGACATCCGTTGTAAAGACATCTGCCGGAAAAAAGAAAGAAAAAAAAGTATTTTTGCCCAAGCTGCAACGGAGACGCTTCGCTGAACGCTTAACGCTCCTCAAATAAATAAAATCTAACAAAACTTTCCATGCTGGACTGGGAGTGAAAGAAAAACTTAGAATGTGCCAGCTGCCTACTCATCCCAGGCATACTGTAAAAATCAGTAAATGGGACGTGAGGGTCTTGCTGTATCATGGGCGAAAGGCTGACCACCTCTCACCATTACACAACATGTTCCATCTAATAACCCTCACCATTTGTGTCAAACGTGGCATTGAGTGATTTTCTGGAGCCACTTATGCTCTGCCTACCCCGTTGGGGATTGCAGGCGTGAGCGTATGTATGTGACAAAACTTTCCCCTTTCCAGGCCCCAAGAGAAACTCCTCCTAACAGCTTTAAAACTAGGAACTAAGATAAAAGGTGCTTTAAAGTCCCAAGTGTTAGACGGCCAAGTTCTAGATATGTGTGCTAATAGCGAAGACGATGGGGACAGTGGCGACAATATGGACATTTTGAACTATTTGGACAGCCTTAACACGGATGAGAGTTCGAGAGAACAAGATTTGAGCACTTGCAAGGTTGTCTTGACTGGGGTTGAGACGAGATTGGTAAGTTTTTTTTTATTATCATTAAAATTGCTCAAAAAAACTAGTTTTTAATTAATAAACTATATTTTTGGTTGCGGCTTTGTTCAGGTGGAGAAGTAGCCTATGTCACGTATGGGTGCTTTCAACAATTCCTGTAAGATCATGTCGATCGGTTGCTCTTTATTTAGGAAACAGTAATTTTAATCCAACTTAAAATTAAATATAAAAAATATAAAAAATATAACAGTGTCATCCAAAAAGGAACTGGCTCAGTATTTTCCACAGCGGCAAGGCTGTAGCGCTGATATTCTGCCAGTACCAGAAGAAAAAACTTCTGAAAAATTAAAAATCTAAGTATTTCTGTGTAACCCGTAACAAACTAGGTAAATAATAAAAGTAACTGTGACGTGTGATTGTATGTATTTAAGAGCTTGTATATGTATTGCGTAATTGTATAGTTTGTCTGAGTTTGTGTGTCTGTGTATGTATGGATATTCTGTGATTTATGCATTACCCGGTCGAGTAGATCAATCACCCAATAACTGGTTGCGTCACCCTATTGTTACATTCAGCAAGTGCCCCCCCGGCGCGGCACAGTGCGCGTGTTCAGCGTGGCGGCGCACCGCGTGTCGGGCGGCGGCGTTAGACAGTGAACAGTCGAGTAGATCAATCACCCAATAACTGGTTGCGTCACCCTATTGTTACATTCAGCAAGTGCCCCCCCGGCGCGGCACAGTGCGCGTGTTCAGCGTGGCGGCGCACCGCGTGTCGGGCGGCGGCGTTAGACAGTGAACAGTCGAGTAGATCAATCACCCAATAACTGGTTGCGTCACCCTATTGTTACATTCAGCAAGTGCCCCCCCGGCGCGGCACAGTGCGCGTGTTCAGCGTGGCGGCGCACCGCGTGTCGGGCGGCGGCGTTAGACAGTGAACAGTCGAGTAGATCAATCACCCAATAACTGGTTGCGTCACCCTATTGTTACATTCAGCAAGTGCCCCCCCGGCGCGGCACAGTGCGCGTGTTCAGCGTGGCGGCGCACCGCGTGTCGGGCGGCGGCGTTAGACAGTGAACAGTCGAGTAGATCAATCACCCAATAACTGGTTGCGTCACCCTATTGTTACATTCAGCAAGTGCCCCCCCGGCGCGGCACAGTGCGCGTGTTCAGCGTGGCGGCGCACCGCGTGTCGGGCGGCGGCGTTAGACAGTGAACAGTCGAGTAGATCAATCACCCAATAACTGGTTGCGTCACCCTATTGTTACATTCAGCAAGTGCCCCCCCGGCGCGGCACAGTGCGCGTGTTCAGCGTGGCGGCGCACCGCGTGTCGGGCGGCGGCGTTAGACAGTGAACAGTCGAGTAGATCAATCACCCAATAACTGGTTGCGTCACCCTATTGTTACATTCAGCAAGTGCCCCCCCGGCGCGGCACAGTGCGCGTGTTCAGCGTGGCGGCGCACCGCGTGTCGGGCGGCGGCGTTAGACAGTGAACAGTCGAGTAGATCAATCACCCAATAACTGGTTGCGTCACCCTATTGTTACATTCAGCAAGTGCCCCCCCGGCGCGGCACAGTGCGCGTGTTCAGCGTGGCGGCGCACCGCGTGTCGGGCGGCGGCGTTAGACAGTGAACAGTCGAGTAGATCAATCACCCAATAACTGGTTGCGTCACCCTATTGTTACATTCAGCAAGTGCCCCCCCGGCGCGGCACAGTGCGCGTGTTCAGCGTGGCGGCGCACCGCGTGTCGGGCGGCGGCGTTAGACAGTGAACAGTCGAGTAGATCAATCACCCAATAACTGGTTGCGTCACCCTATTGTTACATTCAGCAAGTGCCCCCCCGGCGCGGCACAGTGCGCGTGTTCAGCGTGGCGGCGCACCGCGTGTCGGGCGGCGGCGTTAGACAGTGAACAGTCGAGTAGATCAATCACCCAATAACTGGTTGCGTCACCCTATTGTTACATTCAGCAAGTGCCCCCCCGGCGCGGCACAGTGCGCGTGTTCAGCGTGGCGGCGCACCGCGTGTCGGGCGGCGGCGTTAGACAGTGAACAGTCGAGTAGATCAATCACCCAATAACTGGTTGCGTCACCCTATTGTTACATTCAGCAAGTGCCCCCCCGGCGCGGCACAGTGCGCGTGTTCAGCGTGGCGGCGCACCGCGTGTCGGGCGGCGGCGTTAGACAGTGAACAGTCGAGTAGATCAATCACCCAATAACTGGTTGCGTCACCCTATTGTTACATTCAGCAAGTGCCCCCCCGGCGCGGCACAGTGCGCGTGTTCAGCGTGGCGGCGCACCGCGTGTCGGGCGGCGGCGTTAGACAGTGAACAGTCGAGTAGATCAATCACCCAATAACTGGTTGCGTCACCCTATTGTTACATTCAGCAAGTGCCCCCCCGGCGCGGCACAGTGCGCGTGTTCAGCGTGGCGGCGCACCGCGTGTCGGGCGGCGGCGTTAGACAGTGAACAGTCGAGTAGATCAATCACCCAATAACTGGTTGCGTCACCCTATTGTTACATTCAGCAAGTGCCCCCCCGGCGCGGCACAGTGCACGTGTTCAGCGTGGCGGCGCACCGCGTGTCGGGCGGCGGCGTTAGACAGTGAACAGTCGAGTAGATCAATCACCCAATAACTGGTTGCGTCACCCTATTGTTACATTCAGCAAGTGCCCCCCCGGCGCGGCACAGTGCGCGTGTTCAGCGTGGCGGCGCACCGCGTGTCGGGCGGCGGCGTTAGACAGTGAACAGTCGAGTAGATCAATCACCCAATAACTGGTTGCGTCACCCTATTGTTACATTCAGCAAGTGCCCCCCCGGCGCGGCACAGTGCGCGTGTTCAGCGTGGCGGCGCACCGCGTGTCGGGCGGCGGCGTTAGACAGTGAACAGTCGAGTAGATCAATCACCCAATAACTGGTTGCGTCACCCTATTGTTACATTCAGCAAGTGCCCCCCCGGCGCGGCACAGTGCGCGTGTTCAGCGTGGCGGCGCACCGCGTGTCGGGCGGCGGCGTTAGACAGTGAACAGTCGAGTAGATCAATCACCCAATAACTGGTTGCGTCACCCTATTTGTTTACATTCAGCAAGTGCCCCCCCGGCGCGGCACAGTGCGCGTGTTCAGCGTGGCGGCGCACCGCGTGTCGGGCGGCGGCGTTAGACAGTGAACAGTCGAGTAGATCAATCACCCAATAACTGGTTGCGTCACCCTATTGTTACATTCAGCAAGTGCCCCCCCGGCGCGGCACAGTGCGCGTGTTCAGCGTGGCGGCGCACCGCGTGTCGGGCGGCGGCGTTAGACAGTGAACAGTCGAGTAGATCAATCACCCAATAACTGGTTGCGTCACCCTATTGTTACATTCAGCAAGTGCCCCCCCGGCGCGGCACAGTGCGCGTGTTCAGCGTGGCGGCGCACCGCGTGTCGGGCGGCGGCGTTAGACAGTGAACAGTCGAGTAGATCAATCACCCAATAACTGGTTGCGTCACCCTATTGTTACATTCAGCAAGTGCCCCCCCGGCGCGGCACAGTGCGCGTGTTCAGCGTGGCGGCGCACCGCGTGTCGGGCGGCGGCGTTAGACAGTGAACAGTCGAGTAGATCAATCACCCAATAACTGGTTGCGTCACCCTATTGTTACATTCAGCAAGTGCCCCCCCGGCGCGGCACAGTGCGCGTGTTCAGCGTGGCGGCGCACCGCGTGTCGGGCGGCGGCGTTAGACAGTGAACAGTCGAGTAGATCAATCACCCAATAACTGGTTGCGTCACCCTATTGTTACATTCAGCAAGTGCCCCCCCGGCGCGGCACAGTGCGCGTGTTCAGCGTGGCGGCGCACCGCGTGTCGGGCGGCGGCGTTAGACAGTGAACAGTCGAGTAGATCAATCACCCAATAACTGGTTGCGTCACCCTATTGTTACATTCAGCAAGTGCCCCCCCGGCGCGGCACAGTGCGCGTGTTCAGCGTGGCGGCGCACCGCGTGTCGGGCGGCGGCGTTAGACAGTGAACAGTCGAGTAGATCAATCACCCAATAACTGGTTGCGTCACCCTATTGTTACATTCAGCAAGTGCCCCCCCGGCGCGGCACAGTGCGCGTGTTCAGCGTGGCGGCGCACCGCGTGTCGGGCGGCGGCGTTAGACAGTGAACAGTCGAGTAGATCAATCACCCAATAACTGGTTGCGTCACCCTATTGTTACATTCAGCAAGTGCCCCCCCGGCGCGGCACAGTGCGCGTGTTCAGCGTGGCGGCGCACCGCGTGTCGGGCGGCGGCGTTAGACAGTGAACAGTCGAGTAGATCAATCACCCAATAACTGGTTGCGTCACCCTATTGTTACATTCAGCAAGTGCCCCCCCGGCGCGGCACAGTGCGCGTGTTCAGCGTGGCGGCGCACCGCGTGTCGGGCGGCGGCGTTAGACAGTGAACAGTCGAGTAGATCAATCACCCAATAACTGGTTGCGTCACCCTATTGTTACATTCAGCAAGTGCCCCCCCGGCGCGGCACAGTGCGCGTGTTCAGCGTGGCGGCGCACCGCGTGTCGGGCGGCGGCGTTAGACAGTGAACAGTCGAGTAGATCAATCACCCAATAACTGGTTGCGTCACCCTATTGTTACATTCAGCAAGTGCCCCCCCGGCGCGGCACAGTGCGCGTGTTCAGCGTGGCGGCGCACCGCGTGTCGGGCGGCGGCGTTAGACAGTGAACAGTCGAGTAGATCAATCACCCAATAACTGGTTGCGTCACCCTATTGTTACATTCAGCAAGTGCCCCCCCGGCGCGGCACAGTGCGCGTGTTCAGCGTGGCGGCGCACCGCGTGTCGGGCGGCGGCGTTAGACAGTGAACAGTCGAGTAGATCAATCACCCAATAACTGGTTGCGTCACCCTATTGTTACATTCAGCAAGTGCCCCCCCGGCGCGGCACAGTGCGCGTGTTCAGCGTGGCGGCGCACCGCGTGTCGGGCGGCGGCGTTAGACAGTGAACAGTCGAGTAGATCAATCACCCAATAACTGGTTGCGTCACCCTATTGTTACATTCAGCAAGTGCCCCCCCGGCGCGGCACAGTGCGCGTGTTCAGCGTGGCGGCGCACCGCGTGTCGGGCGGCGGCGTTAGACAGTGAACAGTCGAGTAGATCAATCACCCAATAACTGGTTGCGTCACCCTATTGTTACATTCAGCAAGTGCCCCCCCGGCGCGGCACAGTGCGCGTGTTCAGCGTGGCGGCGCACCGCGTGTCGGGCGGCGGCGTTAGACAGTGAACAGTCGAGTAGATCAATCACCCAATAACTGGTTGCGTCACCCTATTGTTACATTCAGCAAGTGCCCCCCCGGCGCGGCACAGTGCGCGTGTTCAGCGTGGCGGCGCACCGCGTGTCGGGCGGCGGCGTTAGACAGTGAACAGTCGAGTAGATCAATCACCCAATAACTGGTTGCGTCACCCTATTGTTACATTCAGCAAGTGCCCCCCCGGCGCGGCACAGTGCGCGTGTTCAGCGTGGCGGCGCACCGCGTGTCGGGCGGCGGCGTTAGACAGTGAACAGTCGAGTAGATCAATCACCCAATAACTGGTTGCGTCACCCTATTGTTACATTCAGCAAGTGCCCCCCCGGCGCGGCACAGTGCGCGTGTTCAGCGTGGCGGCGCACCGCGTGTCGGGCGGCGGCGTTAGACAGTGAACAGTCGAGTAGATCAATCACCCAATAACTGGTTGCGTCACCCTATTGTTACATTCAGCAAGTGCCCCCCCGGCGCGGCACAGTGCGCGTGTTCAGCGTGGCGGCGCACCGCGTGTCGGGCGGCGGCGTTAGACAGTGAACAGTCGAGTAGATCAATCACCCAATAACTGGTTGCGTCACCCTATTGTTACATTCAGCAAGTGCCCCCCCGGCGCGGCACAGTGCGCGTGTTCAGCGTGGCGGCGCACCGCGTGTCGGGCGGCGGCGTTAGACAGTGAACAGTCGAGTAGATCAATCACCCAATAACTGGTTGCGTCACCCTATTGTTACATTCAGCAAGTGCCCCCCCGGCGCGGCACAGTGCGCGTGTTCAGCGTGGCGGCGCACCGCGTGTCGGGCGGCGGCGTTAGACAGTGAACAGTCGAGTAGATCAATCACCCAATAACTGGTTGCGTCACCCTATTGTTACATTCAGCAAGTGCCCCCCCGGCGCGGCACAGTGCGCGTGTTCAGCGTGGCGGCGCACCGCGTGTCGGGCGGCGGCGTTAGACAGTGAACAGTCGAGTAGATCAATCACCCAATAACTGGTTGCGTCACCCTATTGTTACATTCAGCAAGTGCCCCCCCGGCGCGGCACAGTGCGCGTGTTCAGCGTGGCGGCGCACCGCGTGTCGGGCGGCGGCGTTAGACAGTGAACAGTCGAGTAGATCAATCACCCAATAACTGGTTGCGTCACCCTATTGTTACATTCAGCAAGTGCCCCCCCGGCGCGGCACAGTGCGCGTGTTCAGCGTGGCGGCGCACCGCGTGTCGGGCGGCGGCGTTAGACAGTGAACAGTCGAGTAGATCAATCACCCAATAACTGGTTGCGTCACCCTATTGTTACATTCAGCAAGTGCCCCCCCGGCGCGGCACAGTGCGCGTGTTCAGCGTGGCGGCGCACCGCGTGTCGGGCGGCGGCGTTAGACAGTGAACAGTCGAGTAGATCAATCACCCAATAACTGGTTGCGTCACCCTATTGTTACATTCAGCAAGTGCCCCCCCGGCGCGGCACAGTGCGCGTGTTCAGCGTGGCGGCGCACCGCGTGTCGGGCGGCGGCGTTAGACAGTGAACAGTCGAGTAGATCAATCACCCAATAACTGGTTGCGTCACCCTATTGTTACATTCAGCAAGTGCCCCCCCGGCGCGGCACAGTGCGCGTGTTCAGCGTGGCGGCGCACCGCGTGTCGGGCGGCGGCGTTAGACAGTGAACAGTCGAGTAGATCAATCACCCAATAACTGGTTGCGTCACCCTATTGTTACATTCAGCAAGTGCCCCCCCGGCGCGGCACAGTGCGCGTGTTCAGCGTGGCGGCGCACCGCGTGTCGGGCGGCGGCGTTAGACAGTGAACAGTCGAGTAGATCAATCACCCAATAACTGGTTGCGTCACCCTATTGTTACATTCAGCAAGTGCCCCCCCGGCGCGGCACAGTGCGCGTGTTCAGCGTGGCGGCGCACCGCGTGTCGGGCGGCGGCGTTAGACAGTGAACAGTCGAGTAGATCAATCACCCAATAACTGGTTGCGTCACCCTATTGTTACATTCAGCAAGTGCCCCCCCGGCGCGGCACAGTGCGCGTGTTCAGCGTGGCGGCGCACCGCGTGTCGGGCGGCGGCGTTAGACAGTGAACAGTCGAGTAGATCAATCACCCAATAACTGGTTGCGTCACCCTATTGTTACATTCAGCAAGTGCCCCCCCGGCGCGGCACAGTGCGCGTGTTCAGCGTGGCGGCGCACCGCGTGTCGGGCGGCGGCGTTAGACAGTGAACAGTCGAGTAGATCAATCACCCAATAACTGGTTGCGTCACCCTATTGTTACATTCAGCAAGTGCCCCCCCGGCGCGGCACAGTGCGCGTGTTCAGCGTGGCGGCGCACCGCGTGTCGGGCGGCGGCGTTAGACAGTGAACAGTCGAGTAGATCAATCACCCAATAACTGGTTGCGTCACCCTATTGTTACATTCAGCAAGTGCCCCCCCGGCGCGGCACAGTGCGCGTGTTCAGCGTGGCGGCGCACCGCGTGTCGGGCGGCGGCGTTAGACAGTGAACAGTCGAGTAGATCAATCACCCAATAACTGGTTGCGTCACCCTATTGTTACATTCAGCAAGTGCCCCCCCGGCGCGGCACAGTGCGCGTGTTCAGCGTGGCGGCGCACCGCGTGTCGGGCGGCGGCGTTAGACAGTGAACAGTCGAGTAGATCAATCACCCAATAACTGGTTGCGTCACCCTATTGTTACATTCAGCAAGTGCCCCCCCGGCGCGGCACAGTGCGCGTGTTCAGCGTGGCGGCGCACCGCGTGTCGGGCGGCGGCGTTAGACAGTGAACAGTCGAGTAGATCAATCACCCAATAACTGGTTGCGTCACCCTATTGTTACATTCAGCAAGTGCCCCCCCGGCGCGGCACAGTGCGCGTGTTCAGCGTGGCGGCGCACCGCGTGTCGGGCGGCGGCGCGCGGCTGTGGACGGTGGAGCGCAGTGAGCACGACTTCCACCTGCTGCGGGCCAAGTTGCACGAGTTCCATGGACATCTACTGCATGATCTGCCACTGCCTAGCAGGAAGTAAGTTTATCTTAATAGCTATGGAAATTCATTTTTGTGCGTCTCACTCCTTTAAGTCTTTAGTACCTTTGCGACCAAGCAGGAGCTCGGACTCACTTGTCTTGTTTTTTTAGCTTTTTTTTCCAAAAAAATACATTTATTTGCGATTTTTTAACCGACTTATAAAGTCAACTATAAACCAAAAAGAGAAGATTCTCAATTCTATTGTTTACTTGTTTAATTATTTATTGAAATATCGTCTTTTTCCTCGGTTACATAATAGCTTAATAAAGTAATTGTTTGGTCAGCATATTTCATTTATGGGGATCGAACTAGATAATTCTCGTTTATTATTCTCACCCACACCTATTACGAATGCTACTTTAAATAGACACAGGAACAAAGTGACTTAAGACGACTACAGCACCTAAATTACGATTTTATGATGCGTAGATAAGCATGACGCGCTGCATTAAATCGAAGAAAAAAAATACTACGGAAATATTTAGGACATAAACTAGATAAGTAGTTTGCTGAAAACATGATTTAGCACTTTTGGTTCGATAGAAAAAGCTCACAAAGTCACCTCTAAATACCAATATTGTGTCTTTTAAGCTGTAAAAACGATAGTAAAATGCACACAGGAACTTGAATTTGCTATCAAAATGTTCGTGATTGAACACTCTCGATAAGTAGTTAACGCATTTTTCGATTTAAGCTATTACCTTTCCATAAATCTCATTTTTCTAACTTTCGAACATGTTTTTACGCACGCACGCTTTCATAGTCCGTAAACTTCGTGTATCGACACTGTTCGCACTGCCGGCCCAGGCCTGTTGAGAGACGGAGATGGCACTATTCCTATGTGGGCTGCCTTTATCGGGTGCTGTAGTCGCCTTAATACAGCGTTTTTAATAAATACCCAAATAAAAAGATAATCCAAACTATGTCAAGCATGTCACGTTGATTGTGTGAAGCTTTTTTAATTGCGCCAAACCGTGCAACTGATTACTAGAGTTAGGACTATTTCACTTTTGAATTTAATTAATCCTTTTTACGGGGTATTTATGAAACACGTCTATAGACAATAAGAAACGTATTAATGGCCACTACTCACTCTCTGTACTTTCCAATTTGAATTCAGTTTAAAAATTACTTATTAGATTTAAGGCTTGATCGTGACTCCAATGGAAAATAACATAATTTAAAAAATTAAAAAAACCGTTACGGCACTGCCGTATATTTATAGTACTGGTTTAATATTACCAAAACAAGTTTTAATCCCAATTTCCAGAGACAACAGCCCTCTAGAAACACTCCGCTACAAATACGAAGACTTTCTCCAGCGTCTTCTCCAGAAAAGTCTTCTCCAGACCAGTGAACTTCTCCACTTATTCCTCACAGTAGACGGTGACTTCTCCATGGTAGTCCAGGCGTCTGCATTGAACGCTAATAGTACTGATCTAGCGAATATGTATCAAAGTGTGGCTCATAAGCTGAGGAAGGAGAAAGGACAGCATTTGGAGAGTTTCTTGAAGAATTTGCTCGTTTGCTCAGATATTGATCGGTTTCAGGCTTTGTAAGTATCTCATAGTAGTAGTATCTTTTTAAAGCGCTCGTAGACCAGTGGCTCTCGCTGATCTTAACCGATCAGTAAAGTCACGCAACGTACACAGAGGCATGGAACCTGATGGGTGACCAAAGTGGCAATTTATCACGAGCGTTTCCGTGCTTCGGAGGGCACGTTAAGCTGTTGTCGATTGACTACAGTCGATAAAACCAAGTCAGAGGGCGATTGACGGTTTGAAAAACTGACACCAGGTTAGTCAAGTTCGCCACACACTTGACTATACTTACACGATAAGAAGAAGTACCTCATTAGGTAAATCACTGAAGCCGTCAGGTCCTTCCATATATTTAAATTAGTTAAAATTAAGGATATGAATCAGACCACGAAACTGAACAACTTTTTCCAAGGAACATACGTAGAAATATATTTTAAAAAAATAGCTTCTCCAAACAACTCGTGCGATCTTCTCATTTGCCATAGTATGAACAGTCAACAATTTTTTCGAGAATTTCGTAAAGGTATTTTTTTATATTTTATTATTAGATGGGTTAACTCTTGACCTCAATCTTGACCATAAGGTCAAAGATGAGGTCGACGATGGAGCGAGTTAACCCAGAAAATGCCTAGAAAGGCACTGGTACTCCCACGCACCGACGGAACACAGCAAGCTGTTTGGCGTCGGACTTCGGTTGGAGGGTGGTCGCGAACCAAACGGCTCTTTACAGAGCCTACCACACCGCATGAGACCATAGGACGACACCTCAGATTTAGAAAAAAATGAAGTGTCGTTGCCTGGGATGGATTACTAGGAGGCAGGTCTCATTTGTGCTTCCTTAGGTTCCCTGGGGAAAGTTGTTTAGTTCCATGGAGAGAATCACCCCCTAAAGCTTCCTTTAACTAATTTACAATCGCCACATATGCTTTGTCCTTACCAAAACCTTACGCAAAAATTTCGTATGTTTTAAACCATTTTGTCACGATTATTCCTATCTTTTTAAACCCCGACGCAAAAAGTGGTGTGTTATACGTTTGACGTGCGTGTCTGTGTATCTGTATCACAGTTGCAGAAACGTTCATTAAAGTTAAGCTTCTTTGTTTACGCTAAAAAGATAGAAAGTGACAATATGATAATTAAAGTAGCCTTAATTTTAATGGAAGTCTTTGCAACTGGCTGTAAGTCTGTCTGAGTCTGAGGCATAGTAACTCCTAAACAGATGGACCTATTTTAATGCGGTTGTTTCTTTTTTTTTCGGAAGTAGCGGGTACTAGACAGCACCTTTGCAAATAAGCGTAGAGTCAGAAGGGTCAAAAGAACGAATATGTATTTAAATCTTTTAATGTGACAAGGACGAATATTTTTGTATGTATTTAATGTAACTTTGACTTGTTTTAAGTCCTGAATGTTCCAAAAGCTATTTTGAGTTAATTGAAATAAAACAAATTTACCTTTTTTTTTTCTAGAAAACAAGGCTCCTCCCACATAGAAGAAGCGCAAGAGGTACTCGAGGAGTTAGACACAGACAAACTGATAGTCAAGCAGAAGAACACCAGGAACATACAGAACAGTACGTTCGGGAACAACTTTGATATAGACATGGAATTCATTGACCTCTCACAGCGGAGGGGGGGGCTGCAATGTATTGTGAGAGGGTTTACTCACTGCTTTCTGTTCCTATGTAAGTATTTTTTTCTTATGACAATTATTTTTTGTGGACAACCTTAATTGGTAATTTATTTAGAAAACTTACTTATTTTGCCTAATTATTTTTAAATTTTTAATAATCTAACAATAAAAAACAGCTATGATTTACCAATTTAAATTTGAAAAAAAAAAGATTGTTCCAATTAAGTCCACGGGAACTCAGAGTGGCGACTGGAAGAACATGGTTTAGTTGGTTTAACTTAGCTTTCCCACAATTTAACACTATTCCTTTTGGGAGAAAATATTACGTGATATTTGTAGAGACCCCCCCTCTCCCCCACGTGAGATTGAGTGAGATCCGGCCCGACCCCCTCCCCCCCCCCCCCAAAACGCCTCACGTCATTAATGGACGCCCCTTTAGCTTGCCGCGGGCTAGGCGCGAAAGGCGGGAGGCATCATTTTACAGGCATAGCCTTTTCACTGAAATTTTAGTTTCTTATTGTAGTGTAGGATTTACAAATATCTCTCTTTTCCTTTTACCTGCGAAAAAAAGCATAAAGCATTACGACCCCCCAGGGGAAAGAGATGAAACATGTCTACAGCCTACGTCACAAATGGGACAAAGCATACGAGAAGTTTGTTGTGATAAATTGGTGAGAGACTCGGGAAAAGATGGGTAAAAAGATTACGTCTAAAACAATCACGGACGCTTCTAACTAAATGATCTATTTTATTTATTTATTTATTTTATTTTTTTATCCAGCCCATATACGTCTCCACCTCAGGGCACGGGCCTCCCTTCGAAACACGAAGGGGATTTAGGCCATAGTCCACCACGCTGGCACAATGCGGGTTGGTGGACCGCGCGTCTTTCGAAATGAATTTTCTTGGACGGGCGGGTTTCATCACGATGTTTTCCTTCACCGTTGAGCAAGTGATAATTAGAAATCCGTACATAAATCCGAAAAGACGAATTTAGTGGTACAGGCCCGCACCAGGATTTGAACCGGCAACCTTCGGATTACAAGTCTGGCTCATTACCAACTGGGCTATCACCGCTTATATTTATTATTTAATTTGTACGAATCGGTAAACATGCCGCTGTAGACATATTATAAATAAGGTATTATTATTGAATATGGAATAATATAATCATCACAGAAGCCAATAAAGTTTCAACTGTAACAAAACACAAAAAAAACCGACGGCCGGTTTGGTCGAGTGGTAGGTGACGCTGCCTCTTGTTCGGCGGGTCCTGGGTTCGATCCCCAGTCGGGGCAAACATTTGTGTAAAAAGCAGATGTTTGTTCTCGGGTCATGGGTGTTTGTGTTTGTCTTTATGTGTTTTCCATGGGACCCACGACACAAGGGAAACCTTAGTGTGGGCCTTTGAGTGTGTAGCGTTTAATTTAAAAAAAAGTCTTAGGTCCGTATTACAGAATGCGACTCAGACTCTGATCTATATTTAAGTAGCAGTCGTCTTTGTCATTTTGATAGTGAGAGACAGAGACAATCAACACTTGTAGACCAAGACTTCTGTAATTCGGGCCTTTGTCAAAATCTATGGTCTTATGGCTTTGCAATTACTTCTTCTTATTATCGTGTAGGTATAGTCAAGTGTGTGGCGAACTTGGCTAACCTTGGTGTCAGAGTTTTCAAACCGCACAATGGCCTCTGACTTGGTTTTAACGACTGTAGTCAATCGACAACAGCCGGGACCGACAGCTTAACGTGCCCTCCGAAGCACGGAAACGCTCGTGATAAATTGCCACTTTGGTCACCCATCAGGTTCCCTGCCTCTGTGTACGTTGCTTTACCTCACTGACCGGTTGAGAACGAGCGCTGCAATTACTCATTACTAATTACTCATTCCTCTTAATATTTATTTTCCAGTAACAAAAGTGATAAAGGCTCGTGGGTTCGTGGTAAGCTTCATCGGGACTCTACTGAGCTCAACGGGGAAAATAGTAGATGATATATTCAATTCGATCCTAAACACGGCGCTTTGTAATTTACTGAACGAGAGGAGACTGGCGCATTTGATTCGATTGGGGCATGGTAAGTCTCATTTCTTTAATTTTCCAGGTCTTATGTTTGTGAAATCCTATTAAAAAAATGGCAACGTTAATTGGCAACACCAAAAAAATTAGACAAAAAAAATTTATTTAATAAGCTTTTTATTAATAAATTGTTAGGGGACCTATATGGGCTGGTAAAAAAAAAGCTTGTTATTTTAGTATTTTTGAAATGCTTATGGTTACCCGCGTGGAGGGACATTCACAAAAAATTGTTCTTGATAAGGGAATGAGAAATTACGCCGCTTGATCAGCAGATGGATTGTGGGTTCAAGTCCCATTCGTGCCGAACATTTTTCTTCCAATGAAAAAATCTTTGTGGAGCCTGTTATAATACAATTGGTCGCTTTCTCGATTGGGTTTACCCACGATTAACAGTTCATATCGTGTCAAAAATGACAATATTCGGATTAACATCAAATAGGTATTAGCCACAAACATAATAGAAGTATAATAACTATTTTACTGTTTATTTTTAGGACTCCTCTTCGGCAAGAAATCATCCTCTCGCTCTGACCCAATGAAACAGAGAGAGACAGCGCGAGCCCAGCTGTTGAACAGTATCCCAACTAGTGCCAACTTAGTGCTTGGTTCCGGCCTACCTATTGCTGTGAACACGGCCTTCGACATCGTACAGAAACCGCAGTTGAACAAGCAGGTTGGCATTATCATTTTCTTTCTTCTTCTTATCGTGTAGATATAATCAATAGTGTGGCGAATTTTACTAATCCTGGTGTCAGAATTTTCTAATCGCCAAATGGCCTCCGACTTGGTTTAACGACTGTAGTCAATCGACAACAGCCGGGACCGACAGCTTAACGTGCCCTCCGAAGCACGGAAACGCTCGTGATAATTTTTTTACACGGAAAAAAAAAGAGACGGCGCTAAAGTTACCTATCTCTCTATCTTGAGATGCAAACGTGTGAGTTCCTACAAGATAGTAAGAGATAGGTAACTTTAGCGCCATCTCTTTTTTTTTAATTGCCACATTATTCATTATTTTCTTACCTTCATTGTATGAATTAGATGTATATAAGTTAAATTTACAGTGATATCAGTTGGTTAGTCTATTGCCCAATATTAACCCCTCGAGGAGAGCGTATTTTTTTTTTTTTTTTTGTGGCAACACTTGATAATCTTAAAACCTTTTGAAAGGGCCAATTAACTGTGTACCAGGCTATAAACTAAATATAAACAAGCAAAAATTGTTTAAAAAGTCGAGAAAACTTGGCGTTTTGTAATCGAATTCGTCTTGTAAAATAAACCAGCCGCTTTTACGTTTAATTATTGTGATTTATTAACGCAAACTTTAGAATTTTTATTGTTTTGTTTCAGTTGGTGTACAATCTCCTGGATTTATGTGTATTAGAACTATTCCCCGAATTGAGTGCTACAGTTAAACCTAAACCAAAGAGTTGACTTCTAAATTAAATTCCTAAAACCACCTCTTGTTACGTATATGAATTTTTGCTTTTATTTTTCTTTACATGTGATCGATATAGTATTTAATTTTTGTCAAACTCTAAATGTAATTTTTATATTGAAATTGTAAATACCTTAATGTATAATATTAAATCTATTTTTATAATATTAGATTTAAAAACGATGGTATTTAATGTATTCGTGATTTGTGCTTAAGGTCTGTGGCCAGCAAATGTACCTAAATATTTTACACTTGTTTGAGTATATAGTACAGGAGGTGACTGCATGGATAATTATGTCATCGAGTTACTAGAAAGTGCTCAATTCTTTGGAAAGTAGACCTAAAAAGTGATCTCTCGCAACAAAATAAATTTACCTTATCCAGTTACAGTATTGAATCAACTTGCGTAACAGCTAGAATGATGCGGCTTCTATCTTACACGAATTTGGATGCGAGTGCGGATTCCGTCTGCATGCTGTTTATCCACTGTTTTTTCTTAGTACTTTTTTATGTAAAGCGGACGTCCGGATGGGAAACGCTTTCCAATGCCTATCCGCATCCGCGTAAGGTAGAATCCAGCCTAATTCGATGATGTAAATAACCATACAGCGGCCGCCGAGACTATTAGAATAACACCAGATTAAATTACTATTTTGATAAGTTTTTGTTTTTTTATTGAAAAACAATCCAATGTTGTGGCCTTAGGTTGTGGCAGTGCCGCAACGCTGTTAATTCTGAGAATATACAACGTATTTCCATCATAAAGAGCAATATTATATTGGTGAAACAAGGATGAGCGAATGGATGACGACTGATATCATGGCGAATGCTACACACTCGATATGTATCGCGATATTTATCTAGTAATATTTTGGTATATTACACATACGATACGAATCGCGTCAGTACGACGGTAAATTTCATTGAGTACTTACACTCTTACGTTTCGTATAACAATAAATAAAGCTATGAGTGACAATATAAATAAAGCTTGCGTTGCTATTATAATAGGGTCAAAATGGCATTCAATCTACATCTACACTAATATTATAAAGAGGAAAGATTTGTACCTATTTTTGTATGTTTGTAATGAATAGGCTCAAAAAGTACTGGACCGATTTCAAAAATTCTTTCACCATTAGGATACTACATTATCCCTGAGTAACATAGGCTACATAATTTCCATGAATTCCCACGGGAACGAAGTCCCGAGCGGGATGCTAGTCTTATTATATTAGGGTCAAAATGGCGTTCAACGCCATTGCTATTATATGTATTAGCGACGACAGAATGAATACTGACGCGATAAATATCGATTAGAGACTAGAAGCTCGATATTTATCGACGATACTTGATACAGATCGTGGATTTTTGGATTTCTAGAAATCCAGTGATCCGTATCACGATACGTGACACGCTATACTACACACTCGATAATTATAGTGATCCTGGATTACGATCCAAATATCACGATAAATATCGAGCATGTAGCATTCGCCTTAAAGCTTCCAACTACCCTATTTATGATATAGATAGGAGGAGGGAGGGATCATGCTGAAGAGACGAAAGATACATGGCGGGTTTAAAGTGTATATGTCGACTTAATTTTTCGTTCAGAAACATAATGCTATACCATCAGTTTACGTATATACCGTATCCAATCTAAAAAAAGCCAAAGGAGACCTCTCGCATTTTTAGTCGGGTTATACAGTTTGACAGAAATGTTTCTTAAGAGTTTCAAATTGCTATAAATGAATATGAAGAAACAGACGGTATAAAACAGGTTTCTCTATTGTATCAACCTATTAGCCTCAAGATCTTGAAAAATAAACGCAATGTCAATGATAGTATTGCCAGAAAATGATTTTTTGTCATATACAGGTAACTTTTTATAAAAATTACTAAATTGTAATCTTTTTGGATCTATTCTCTATCTTTATCTTGTCCTTTTTTAAGAAGAAAAAAAACTTCACTCCATCCATCCAACCCTATCCTTAGGCGCATTATGGAAAATGTTACTAAATAATATGCATACAAAGAAAGAGAATACACTAGCATTTTACATACAAAAGTAGCGCACCTTTTTTCTTGAAATAAGAGTTTAAAATCACACATCTGTCGAGCGCAATAGCGTAAAATAATCTCAAAAATAACGACAAAGTTGGAACGTTTCTAGTTTTGAGGTTGCAGAGACATCTTTTAGGTAGCTTTTAGTGGCAACACCAAGTTGGGAAACAGTTTCTGAACGAAATTCCGGACAAAATGCTAATGACAATTTTATTTACAAATTACAGTGGAAAGTAAAAGGAGATGGGTGTGTTAGATTTGTATTTATTTAGAAGTTATGAGCGTTAAGTAAATATCGTAATTAGTAACTGTAGAAACTATTAGTGCTACTGTTTTTCGGTGATTAGTGTTTAGTGTACATAAAATTAACAAATTCGTCGTCTGAATATCGAAGGTTGTGTTTTTGTATGTTATTGAATCAAAACATTAATTAGGAGAAGTGAACGATTTTATTTACATATTAGTGTTGTTTTCGTCAAGTAATGTGTGTTGTTGAATTGGAAAGCAAACTTTACAAAGGATTTATAGAGAAAAGTGTTTGCGATAATGGCTGTGCATTTAGTGGATTGGGGAGATAAAAAATGGGAGTAGTTTGTAGAGTGGTGCAGTCAGGATGTCGTCGCCGTGCCACAAGGGCGGGATACGACTCAGCGAGGCGCTGGATAACATGCAACTCGCTTACAACCCTATCACAAAGCAACTTCACTTTGTGAGCCCTAAAGTCGAGAAAACTATTGAAGACACTTGTGATGACTTGGATAAGTTGTCCAAAAAGAGTAGTTTTAGCGATGAGGGGAACTATTCCATCTCTACTTGTGAGAAGAGTGACACAAGTGACTCTCCAAAGAGTACATTGCAGTGGGGTGGTAGTGTAAGTGGTCACAAGCGTGGGAAGGATGGCGGTTCCTTCTCGAGTACTGTGTCAAGTCTGTCCGAGTGCTCCTTGGGTTCTAGTGCGTCAAAAGAGGATGACTTCGAAACCACACCAGAGCAGGAACAGGCTAAGCTGAAGAAGAAGGGCCTCTCTGGATTCTTTAGCAGGTCAGTGCATTTTATAATTTGTAATTATATTTTTAAATCTATATGTAGGTACTTGATGATATAAATTATGCATTTTTCCTGTTAACTTTAGTGGCAATATCCTCATTTTGTTTTATTATAGCTCATAATCAAGATTAATGGCGGAAACTTACATAAACTGCATAGTATGTTCAAAATAAAACCCCCTTATATACTGTGGTTTCAGTGTTATTTAAGACTTATTAAAAACTTTATTTGAAATAGCTTTCCTGCAAAATTTAAATTATGTAGTTGAAAATTATTTATTTAAATTTTTCTATAGTTTTCTTATGAAATTATTTATGTATGAAAAATTAATATAATCAATAATTCATATTAAACTATGATTCATATCTACTATAATTATAATAATTAAAAGCAATAGTTATTTTTTAAATTTATTTATTTCATGAATGTCGACTAAATATTTCAAAGAATATGTAAATGTTGAGTTATTGTGTATTTGGCAACTTTTTATACATATGCATATGCTCTGTTTGTTATGTAATGTGTCATATGTAATAGGAAATGGTTATGGACTGCTCCAATTAGGTAACTTTGTTTATAATGTTTTCTACCCCAGGATAGGGTTTTTGGAAAACCTACATTATTTTTAAGGTAGTTAGGTTTGTTTTCAATTAGTCCCTTGCGCTGGCTTCACTGTCAATTGATTGGACATTATATAAAAATTGTCAATATTTTTTCTTAGTATGGTACTGAAAGAAATTCAAAATTAAATGAAAGATTTTGTTTTTCTCAAAATATTTTCAACTGGGTTAGGGTAGCAGTTGTACACTCAAGAGCACGTCAAGCTTGACACTTTGGACTTTGGACCGGCCCTGCATTGCATGGCTCGCAGTATAAATCAGAGCTCAGCTTATAACTGGTAGTGTAAAGCATGACCTGTTCTTGACTGTACTTCTATCTTTGCATTCTTTTTCCTATAAATCCATCTGAATATACACTCATGCCTTTAATCCTTTTAGGGGTAGGCAGAATGTCATGAGTTTTAGAAACGAAAGTTCTATATATTAATAATAAAAAAAGAAAAGAAAAGAAAATATTTTTATTCATACATCATTTCAAAATACCAATCTTACAGCTAGTAAATGCATTTTTAACTTAACACAGGAATTCAAAAATTTTTGGTCCAAAATACAGACTACAAAGATTTCAACTACCTATTTACCAAATTGTTCAACACTAATATCAATTAATTTACAAGATAATTCAAACAACTTTTTTTGATGTTCAACACTCTTTGAAAACTTATTACTAATTCCTTCGATACAATTACTAATGTATAGCCCACCCTTTTGTTCCAAGTCTTTATTGTAACAAGTGAAAAGAATGGATATAGCTCCTCTTTCCGGTGATTTGAAGAAAATCTTCATGGCCCACGGGAACATTCTTTTGAATAAGGTCTTCTCAAAGAGATCTGTGTTCACTATCCCAGGATGAACGGAATAACATTTGACGTTGGCTCCCTCCTCACTTAGAATTCGGTTTATGTATCTCGCACTCATGAGCTGTAACAAATTAATTGTTCATGTAAGTTCACTACTTTCATGTATTGTTCATGTAAGCTTCGGGTAGGTTCAAAGAGGTGGAACTGTCAGTGCAGAGGTAAAACTCATGCGCTGTTGTGGGGAACTGGGTGAAATGGTCCCAAATGGGTGGACTGATCACCCGCCTGTGCCTGACGGGCGTCCCCTCCATAGATAGAGATAGAAGTTCACTACCTCATCTAATTTACTATTTGGCTTCTTATATGCAAATGAAGAGAGTATGATTTTTTAGATCTCCATTTATCAATCTGTGATTTTATACACATCAAGTTCTTATAACTTGTAAATAGTTTAAAATGTATTGAAATTGACCTTGTGTGGAAAGTGTACAAGCACCTAAATCTTGAACTGCAAAATTAAATCAAAACCAGTTTTTAGGAGTGGGTGGATCAGATATTGTAATTAGTTGCTTCTGACCTCAATTCCTTTTCCTAGCAAATGTCAGTGTCAATCAAAGGTAACATGGTAAAAGGGTCTTAACAGACTATCAGGAATGTAGTTCAAAAATACCTGTGCCAATTTCGATTGAGCATAAGCAGCTGTTGTGTCGTAATGCTCCATCATATTGATGTCCTCAAAATAAATTTTCCCAGGATAATGAGCGCAGGAAGTAACGTTCACCACCCTTGCGGACGCATCCAAAGTACCTCCCCTTTTTAGTGCTGGCAACAATAAATGGGTCAAGTAAAAATGGCTGAGGTGATTGACCGCAAATTGCGACTCTATTCCGTCGTCAGTGAGTTTAAAGTCGCCGAACATAATCCCCGCATTGTTAACCAGTAAATGGACAATGGGGAAGTTTTTAAGTACGTCTTCGGCGAATTTTTTGACTGACGTCAACGATTGCAAGTCCAGCTCGAAGGCTTGTAAGTTTTCTCCATTTTCCATGGACTCTGCAAGCTTCCTACTTTGTTCAGGGCGCCTTATTCCCATGATTACGATCATGTTAGCTTTGAGCAGTCCTCTGATGACTTCCGTTCCGATTCCGCGCGCCCCGCCGGTTATAACGGCTATTTGTTTGTTCGTATCTGGCAACACCACTTTGTTTCTGCGTATATTCACCCAGTCGTCTATGAGGCCTCCAACTCCCGCTCCTTGCATGTCCAGGGTGTGTTTGAGTTCAATGAGGATGTATTTTATTGGTTTGTGACGATTGAGGTACCAGTAAATGGCTCCTATTGTGGTTAATGTGACTAGAGATACGGTTACAAACATTTTGAGGTTATGTTTTCGTCCGTCCGACGCGGCGCGGCAGTTGCACTGACGGTTGCTTTCACTCGGCTGGAAATCCTCAACGCTTTCTCTCACTGGCTGTTTGTATTCTGCTTGTACCGTTAGTTCTCGTAGAATATAGATGCGCCGGCTGCTTACACTTGCTTCATACACCTTAAACAAAACAGATTGCTTTTAGATATAATTGCTTTTAGATTACTTGTAATCGTTTTGTTTCAGCACTACAAACATAAACACAGATACGCGCGTGTTATCGTATTCTGGCCTCGGCCAAGACTGGAATAAAATGCTCATTGTCACTATATATGGACAGAAGATTCTACATAACTATGTCCATAATTTGAATCTAATTGCAAACCTCCAGGACCTCAATTTCTTGTAGTAATTAGCTAATGTTTTACTGCACGTAATGCAGTTGATGCATGATTATTTGAAGGTTTATTCCAAGAAAAACTGCGTTGACAGACGCATGCGTACATCGCATCTTTGCATCGCATTTGCGACTTGCTTGGAGAACTTATTTATTTATTTTTTCTATGTCTATGTATTTATAGTATGGTTCCGTCCTTTACCTATCCTGTTCAATAAAAGAAAACTACTATTGTTTATGGACGATGCCCATATTACCCACAGTCTTCATTGTTCTATAAAAGCGTTTGCTTAGACTTAGAACTCTACGGTTCTGAAATATAAATCTCCGACTACCTACCAACTTTTTTGCGAAGGGCTGTTTTCCGTTTATTACCACTTCCAATTTAGTGCCTACAAATTGCATCAAACTACTTATTTCTAATGTTCTTATTTCCTAATGATGATTAGCGTTATTCCACCCATAATCTATCTTTGTTGACCAAAAACTGGTCAAATGTCTCATCTCTACAAAATGCCGATATAAATCGGAATCGCGTAACGGTATTCCCTAATCGTCCGTCAGTGATGTGATGTCATTCGAGTTCGAAATTTAAATTTTAAAATGCTTGTCGATTAGTTTTTATAAATTGTAAAGGCTTTCGTATCTTATGCGTTGAAAAGAGATTTTATTATGTAGATGTCGAAGCAATCATTTTTCATAGCGGTATGGCTTCGGTCATGGTTTCCTCCCGACGATGAAGGGTCTTTGAACTGATGAAGCTTCGTTGGTCCGTGACGTTGGTCTGACTGCTGTCTTAAGTTTTATGGCTTCCACTCAACCGTGTATTAATGGAATTCTCGGCTCTCAGCTTGACCCGCATCTTTTCGACACAAAGAAACCCAGTGACGTCATTTAACGCGCAGTTTGCATAATAAGAACACGGATTGAGTTTTTCTATGGCAACATTGGCAACCATAAAAGGCACGATTTTGCGGTTTGATTCACGAACGCAATAATAATTGAATTCTTTATCGTTTCTGAGCTATTATTCCATATTTTGTTATCGAAGCAGCTGATCAAGTATAAAGTTACCTACATTTGAAAATGTATTGTTTTACGTATCTCTATTGTTCCTTGTTGGTAATTTTCTTTTATGACTGCATTGCATTCTTGTGATTTAAACGTTTGTCGTCATTTGCTCTGATTAAATAGTTTAAGTACTCTAATGGAGCACCGGATTGTTTTGCGCGGAAGTTGCCCTAAAAAAACTAGTACTTACGTAGATACTTTTTTCTTATCTCTGACTAAAGCTGTATAATACCTATTTCATTCATACAAACATTTCATATCGTAAACTACACCTCAAAGTAGGTTTATTGCTTTGTAATCAAAGAATTATGCACGGCGCTCGGGCATAACAAAGCGTACTTAAATAGAAGCATTCCTCGGCCGATGCTGTTAAAATCCTGCTCAAATAATGCAGCTTAAAGCAAACTCGTTGTAAGCGTATTCGAAATCCCTTACACCAACGGGGAACCTGTTTTCGAACACCCTGACCCTCTACTACGCCTTTGCCAGTAAGTTCTAACCTTGGACATTCCAATCGCACCTTTATTCATCGCTGGTTCCATTTGCCTATCATGAAAGGAGTATGAAATCGATGCCGCATTGAAAAGTATAGAAAGATAATCTTTGACGAATTGAAAACTGGTTTGAACTAAGAATTTGGCTTAGACCTGTTCACACAGCGACCCGATTAGTAAATACATTACTTCTGTTTCAGGTAATGTTTACTAATAGTGTACACCAAATAAAGAAATGTACGTTGATTCGCGTCCTGTGAGCAGGAATACAGGGTAATGGCCTCCTATTGGACCCACCGACTAAACATTCTACACCAGCTATTCAATATACCTTGAGTACGTAAGGGGTATCAAGTTACATAGAGACCAGTTTAAGCAGGTGATATAATAAGTTTTATGTTTTTTTAGTCGTCAGCCAATATGTTTCTGTAGTAGACAGACTGTCACCTGATATTTTTTGAACATCTGCTGTCGAGAGCAAGAAAAAAAGGGCCAAAAGATATTATCGATAGCCTTGAAGTGTCGATTATGTGTTGGGCTCTAAACTGGTGGCTATAGAATCGATAAAAAAAAAGAAATGAATGCTATTGAGGTTACGTTACCCATTGTAATACGTAAAAGCAGCGTAATTTTAGAGTGCACTTGACAAAGGTTTTGTTGAAAGAAAATGTGGTGTTTTATTATTTTTATTTGTAGAGTTTTGCAGTTTGGAGTCATTTGCAAAAATTTGCATTTTTCAGCGTTGAACGTAATAAAAATGTTCAGTCAACTAGGAAAGTTGACCAATTAGGACGATTTAGAGTTAGTATAAGAAATTAAGGTATTCCAGGACTTTCTGGATGAAATTTGAAAGGCACTGTGGTATTGTGGGTGACAGTAACAACCTATTCACAGTATGTAGGTTTTTTACAAGCTTTTATTTGACTTCCCCTGTTAGTTAGTATGTGTGGGGACAAATCTTGCAAGTTAAATCCACTTCCCGGTTTCCGATTGAGCTGAAATTTTGCATGCATATGTATAACGCGTGACAATGCAATATTATAATGACAGGGAGCTGATCTGATACTGGAACTGGAAGGTGGCCATAGGAACTCCGCAATATAACGACACAACTCCATCGAGTTTGGGCTCGTTCGATTCGTATTGACGAGTACTTTGCAGGTATATGGCAGAAAAGCTTGTTTTAAAAAAAAGTTTTTTAATTTTAGAGTTATTCATATTTGAAACCACAGAATAACTGTCTGCCTTTGCAAGAAGTTTCCTCAAACAAATCACTATAATCACAGCCTTTAAAAAAATGCCGACGCTAACAACTTGACATAATGAAAAGAAACCTTGAAGGAGACGAGATATCCACTAGTAACGTTGCAAGATACAAGGCAACGCGACATTGTGTTAAAAACGTCGCCAAATGTACATACTTAAAGACCTCGCCCGTAATGTTGACGTCTTTAACTAATGGAGAACATTGAACACAGTGTTTTGTGTTGAAATTGTAAAGCATTTGTGGGGAAACAAGGCTAGCTGACTTACCTATGTTTAAAATCACCGATTCGGTGGTTGAGCTTTTTAGATCTCACCACAAAAGAATGACCAGCTTAACTCTCAGATGAAGATCCTCGTATATGATTGAAACTTCTGACCGGCTGTAATTAACGCGAGTAAAACCGTTTTTTTAAGCAACTGTCATGACATGAATTTTCAAGTTTCAAGTAGGAGCCCTGACTGCTTTTCTAGCATTATTATATCTATTTATGTTAGGTATATTGTATTTGTGTGTAATGTTGTTTATGTAAGTATATTTATGTATGTATTTTTGCACCCACACTTATATAGTGTAATATCGTCTTCTCCACACCCAAAGGTTGCCGATAAGATATTGCTTCTTAGCAATGGGGCCGCCTTTTGTACCCTAACTTTATTACTGTCCTTAATATAACTTCTACTCTGTATTATATTCTGTAATGTTGGTGTGCAATAAAGTATATTGTATTGTATTGTATTGTATGTTCCGTTTCACATTCGGGATACGCTGAACCATCATTTAAGGGGATGTCGGAGATTGGTGTATAAAACAAGGGTATCTTGTTTTTAGTCTTCCTCGAGGGGTATCTGTCGCCTACGTACAGAGGCCAGCGCATCAGGTGCTGTGCGGCCCTCCATACAAAGCAAACTATTCGCATCTTTAGTATCAGACTTTACCAGTATCTCTTTAAAGTTCTGGTGAATAGGCTTTTCTAGATGAGCTTAATACACCCTCAATCATATCTTTGCTCCTAAGCTAGTTTATGGTCAAAAGCAAGACAATTTATTTAAAAAAATATCCTCTGAACTTGGAGTTTACGGAATGTAATCTTGTAGTTAAAATCTAATTCCTCGTTAACGCTCGGTCGGCCGGCGTCTGGCTCAGGTCACTGACCTAGATGCTTCCAACTCCGAGCTCAAGTTTATAGTGCCACTTTGACCAGATTAAGATATCGAATAAACTATCCAACTGTTACTATGAGAACTTGATAGATAGATAGATAAATACTTAATTGCATACTTTAAAAGGATAGGCAAAACATACAATACAAACTTACAACCAAAGGTGTGCAAGGGCGGCGTTATCGCTAAACAGCGATCTCTTCCAGGCAACCCAAGGCGAAAGGAAAACCGGGAGTAGCGCAAAAGTAGTGATAAAAAAGAATAAGAAAAAAGAACGAAATAAATAAATAGGAAGTCATTTTCATAATATAACTTGTTTTTTATCCAAGCCAGGAATACCACGACCACGGCGAAGAAGTCCTAATTAAACCACTGTTTGGTTTTTTTATTTTTATTATAGGATGGGTTAACTCTTGACCTCAATCTTGACCGTAAAGGTCGACGATGGAGCGAGTTAACCCAGAAAATGCCTATAAAGGTACCAGAACACAGCAAGCTGTTTGGCGTCGGACTTGGTCGCGAACCAGACGGCCCTTTACAGAGCCTACCACACCGCTTGAGACAATAGGACGAAACCTCAGATTCAGAAAAAAAAATGAAGTGTCGTTGCCTGGGATGGATTACTAGGAGGCAGGTCTCATTTGTGCTTCCTTAGTCGCCTCTTACGACACCCACGGACAGAGATGGGGTGGTGTTATTCTCAACCGATCACCACACGGCCTCCCTGGAAAAGATCATTTATATCATTGTTTTCAATACAATTGTGCATAAAGTGCAATATACACAAACTCGTTTATGAATAGCATTATGCAGTTTTACAATGTAACACCTGTCGATGATTACGTCTTACAAGTTTGTAAGGTGAATACATGTCCATTAGTCATTACGGATGCCAGTTACTAGCTGGAAGCTCATACTATGTTTCTGACTAATCGTTTTTGACTATCAAAAGCATGTAGGATCAGAACTTGCTCTATTTGCTATCGGTTCGATATTTTATATATAAAAAAAATAAAAAAAATAAACGCTACACACTCAAAGGCCCACATTAAGGTTTTCCCTTGTGTCGTGGGTCCCTCGGAACACACATAAAGACAAACACAAACACCCATGACCCGAGAACAAACATCTGCTTTTTACACAAATATGAATCACTTCATGTCATAGTTGATATTAAATTAATGATGTCATAGTTAAATTGATTTAAATAAATAAAACGCTACACACTCAAAGGTCCACGCTAAGGTTATTTCCCTTGTGTCCTGGGTCCCTCGGAACATACATAAAGACAGGCAAAAACACCCATGACCCGAGAACAAACATCTGCTTTTTACACAAACGTTTGCCCCGACTGGGATTCGAAACCAGGGCCCGTCGATCAAGAGGCAACGCCCCTACCACTCGACCAAACCGGCGCCGTCATTGATAAGATCGTAAACTAGCTTTCAGCGCGCGGTATGTCTTTAAAGTTACCACCATATCATCTAGTTTAATGAGCCCTTAGTCACCCAGGAAATGGAATAATTGGTTCCACTTCGATCTGACTAATCCAAATCTCCTCTATACATAGCCGGCCAAGGCACTTCGCTCATTCAGCCACGCAAAATCGAGAATTACGTCACCGTCTTATTCAGTTTTGCCGGACTCATTATGCATAAAGAATGCATTATGTCATCGCATAATAAAGTGTTTTGGCTTTCTTTGATGTTGCTGTTGTATTGTTTGGGAAGTAGTTTACGTAGTCATAAGCGAGCACGAGTTTATGACGTTTTTTTGATTTTTTGATGATTGTCTCAGCTGCTCTTTCTTTAGATTATTAGACTGTAGTAGGAGTTAATAATCTCATAACATTTCCAAAACGAATACCCAAATAAACTCTAAGAGTCTGGACTCTAAAAAAAACATAATAACGTTTTTTACATTGTATTTGTCCCGATGTTTCAGTATTTGTTCGTCCAATGACTATGTTCACCAAAATATATTAGTTTACTCGTTGTGGCAATCCTCAAACTCGGAATTAAACAATTACCATTCTAGAAAAAATACCACTATTTAAATATGAGTGAAACTGATTTTATTTACTATATTTGATCGTCACAAAAACGTGTTTGTACGATATGGCGGTCTTTGCCCTTTGACTCCGATTCACTGACACATAAAACGCTGTCATAGCCATACTCATGTGGAGTACTTGATTGGACTTGAATCAACACTGATGAGTAATGACTAAGGCGGTCATTCTACACCATAATTAGCTCTTATGTTCTCCTATTTTGACAGTGACTAATATTAACCTGAGTATTAGTCACAAAAGATGTTTTGACGGCAGCGCTTTTTGTTCAAGTCTCTTGAACGACAGTTAGGAAATGTTTACAATACTCCGCTTCGAATTTGATTATTTCGTGTTCTGAATAGTTTTCAAAAGTGGAATATTAGGTCGAAATCGAATACAAATATACACCTTGCAGATTGCAGAGCACTGCTGCAGAATTTGTTCAACTAATTGTGAAAATTAAACAAACTCAAGACGAATGTTACTCGTAGTCTTATTGGCCACGCTAAATCGTATGCAAAGCGATTAACTTTTCGCGAACATCATTTTCTTTCTCACGTCACGTCAGTGTCAACTTAACTTTATTGGGCTCTTCTTACATACCTATCTAGAGATATTATACACACATCAACACGGTCTAAGGATATTGCATGATTTTTCATACAAAAGAGGTCTGTTTGAGAAGCTATAAAAGCATATTCAATATACATGGAGGGCTATAATTTTTAGACGAGCAAGTGCTAAACTTGAATTTTAAATTCTAATCAATAAAGAATTTACTTGAAATTTGTGAAAACGCGACGAAAACGAAAATGCACTTTTTGCCTGCTTTTTTTATGAAAATGATCGAATTTACGATTTTTTTTTTCATTTTCTTCACTTTTTCACAAATTTCAAAACAAAATTTATTAAAAGGAATTTAAAATTCACTCGCTCGTCTGAAAATTATAGCCCTCCATGTCTTCTCAAACAGACCTCTTTTGTATGAAAAATCGTGCAATATCCGTAGACCGTGTTGATGTGTATATTAATTAATATCATTCTAATAGAGTCTGATAGTGGTCTGCCTTACGTCCAAAAAAGGCCGGAACATTTCGCTTCCGGAAACCAGCACCAAATTTTTATGTGTGGTTAGGCATGTTACCTGGACCCCAAAACTGCCGGGAGACACTTCGTGAGGTGTCAAGGTCACCAGTTATGACGTCATCAATGTGGCCGCCGCCGCGTTTTGAAAAATGTAAATTACTCATAAATTACGCAGAGCACATGTACGTGTGGGGTATCAAATGAAAGGATATTAAATATGCTGCATTGTTTTTATTAAATATAACTGCGTAAATATGAAAACAACAAAAATATAGGACAAATAAGACAAATTACAAAAAAAATAATACATATTTATTTTTATAGCTAGAGAACCATTTATATTACAGAGAAAAAATTTAAGGTACAAATAATTCTACGTTATTTGTCTATATTTTACAATTTAAACCATCACAATCGGGTAAAAAAAGCCATAGTTATGCTGGTTTAACATATTCAACCGACGTCGCCGGCGCGTTTTGAAGAGTCTAAATACACTGAACTGCGCAACACACATGTATGTATGTATACATTCGGACATGAAATGAAAGCATATTTAATATGCTCTAATTTTCTAATGTAATGTACTCTGCGTAAATATAGAAATAAGAAAAATGTGTAACAAATAAATCGAATTAGAGAAAAAAATATGTTTATTTATTTCTATAGCCAGAGAACCATTACATTAGAGACAAAAAATGATTTCTTCGTATAATGTTATGGTTTTTTTCTATAGTTTAAAATTTAAATCATCTAAATCGGTAAAAAACAGACATAGTTCTGCCAGTTTAAAGATAGTTCGGCGGACGCTAACAACGCGACATGGGTAAGGCTCACGAGCGTTTTGTCCGCCCGTTCCAGTGTGTTATGAATATTGATGCATAAGCATTGATGCAAGTAGTTTCTCTTCCAAGTGAAGTCTTCATCCTGATTATTAGTAGAAACGGCCATTGTTAGTATGCATCAATATTCATAACATACTGGAACGGGCGGACAAAACGCTCGTGAGCCTTACCCATGTCGCGTTGTTAGCGTCCGCCGAACTATCTTTAAACTGGCAGAACTATGTCTGTTTTTTACCGATTTAGATGATTTAAATTTTAAACTATAGAAAAAAAACATAACATTATACGAAGAAATCATTTTTTGTCTCTAATGTAATGGTTTTCTGGCTATAGAAATAAATAAACATTTTTTTTTCTCTTATTCGATTTACTTGTTACACATTTTTCTTATTTCTATATTTACGCAGAGTACATTACATTAGAAAATTAGAGCATATTAAATATGCTTTCATTTCATGTCCGAATGTATACATACATACATGTGTGTTGCGCAGTTCAGTGTGTTTAGACTCTTCAAAACGCGCCGGCGACGTCGGTTGAATATGTTAAACCAGCATAACTATGTCTATTTTAACCTGATTGTTATGATTTAAATTTTGTACTATAGACGAATAACGTAGAATTATTTGTACCTTACATTATTTCTCTGTAACACAAATGGTTATCTAGTTGTAAAAATAAATATGTATTTTTTTTTTGTAATTTGTATTACTTGTCCTATATTTTTGTTGTTTTCATATTTACGCAGTTACATTTAATGAAAACAATGCAGCAAATTTAATATCCTTTCATTTGATACCCCAAATATTCATATGCACTGCGTTATTTAAGTATAATTAACATTTTTCAAAACACGCCGCGCTTTAGTTAAACCAGCATAACTTTTTTACCCGATTGTGATGATTTAAATTGTAAAATATAGACGAATAACGTAGAATTATTTGTACCTTACATTTTTTCTCTGTAATATAAAAGGTTCTCCAGCTATAAAAATAAATATGTATTATTTTTTTTGTAATTTGTCTTATTTGTCCTATATTTTTGTTGTTTTCATATTTACGCAGTTACATTCAATGAAAACAATGCAGCATATTTAATATCCTTTCATTTGATACCCCACACGTACATGTGCACTGCGTAATTTATGAGTAATTTACATTTTTCAAAACGCGGCGGCGGCCACATTGATGACGTCATAACTGGTGACCTTGACACCTCACGAAGTGTCTCCCGGCAGTTTTGGGGTCTAGGTGACATGCCTAACCATACATAAAAATTTGGTGCTGGTTTCCGAAAGCGAACTGTGTTTTCCGTAACGCCAGGCACTATGAAGGCCATAATAACATGAAAGTCGATATCTATAACTACAGTAAATTATTTAATGGCAGTATGTACAGAAGCGGTTCCCATAACGCCACACTTTCACTGCTCGAAATATGTTTCACGACATGACGTCACTACTCTACATTGGCATTACCCGTGAAAGTGTGGATGTTCTATAGTTGAAAGTTTATGTTCCAAAATGGCCACCCGCTGTTGTATTTGTCATCGTAACATTGTCAAACCGGTAATATTGTAATCTCTCGGTACTTTGTGAACTATTTTTCCACATTAAGGGACCAAGTTCTATACGATTTTTTTGGTTTGAAAGCTGATGGTCAAGATGGTTCTTAACTATATTTGAACAAAATTAATTCAGGCGTTTATGAGTTATTATTATCATAAGCGATGAATGACGTGGTTCGATAAAAATGTTAAATTGTAGAGTTATTTTACAAGAGTTGTGTTGTGTGCTAAGTAACGCAACACAAATGTCGTAACAATGCTATCGTTTTTACGCAATAGAACTCGATAAGAATTATGTAGATTGAACGATAAGGTTTTGATAACATACCCGTGATCTTGGTTTGTAAGACGTCTAGATTGTGTCCTTAACCACGTGTTTATTCCTTTGCTGTTTTCTACACGTGTGCCTTATGCTGTCGCTGCAATACACTGGCACTATTGACAGGTCATTGAGTATTTGAGACCATCTCTATCGCAGTCATACTTGCGGAGTCTAAAAGAGACAGAATATTAGACAAAAGACGGCTGCTTAGAGAAAATATGTGACTATGTCTAGTACAGTCTTTCCCAACGTGGGCGATAACGCCCCCTTGTGGGCGCTGCAGGCCTAAAGGGGGGCGGTAAGAGACCCAGAAAAAAAAAGGGGGCGTTGTGTAGGGCTTTGGGGTCGATTTATAATTTCATCTACCTAGCTAGGAAGACTCTTAGATACCGACTGAGCTCTCGACTCTCGACTACATCTTGTGAACATCAACTAATATTAATTAAGATATAGCTCAAACTCGGTTCGATATAATAGACCGTGGGCAATCATGTTTTACCAAGTTTTTGTTAAATAATCCGATTTGTACATTCCTGTATCAATCGGCTGGTTCTATAATACTTGTTCTTGCTTGTCGAGTACGATTGGGCGTCGAATGAGATAAACGAGTTTATGCACGTTTGTCTTATTCCTGTTGGTGCGTGCTGCTTATGCAATCCTATATAAACGACGTAAATTTATTTTATTTTCATTTGCGGTTTCGCGCATAATAGATAAGCAGTACTTCATTATACCACTTACGTATTTCTCAAAACAAAACAATGTCGGAAGTAAAAAAGAAGAGACGGCAATACTCTGCGGAATATATTAAATTCGGATTTATTGAAAATCCCACAAACCCGTCGTCGCCTTTGTGTCTTCTATGTCTAAAAACATTTTCGAACGAAGCAATGAAGCCTTCAAGACTGCAAGGTCATTTGAATAAAATGCATCCAGATAAGAAAGACAAGAATGTAGCATATTTTCAAGACCTAGAGAAGAAGCATAATACTCAGCCAAGTGTATCAAAACTATTTTCGGCGGCTGCTAAGCAAGATGACGACGGACTTCGAGCTTCGTACAATATCCCTTTGTTAATTGCTCAAAAAGGCAAACCACACAACATCGGAGAAGAGTTAATTTTGCCAGCAATAAAGGAAGTAATAACTACTGTGCTTCATAAACCGGCCGCAGATATTATCCAAAAAATTCCTTTGAGTAATAATTCTGTGCAAAGACGAATTGATGAAATGGCTGAAAACATTGAAGAATCATTGTGCAATCATCTGAGGACTAGTCAATTCTCAATTCAGCTCGATGAGTCCACTTTACCAACTAATGAAGCGTTGTTGCTATCTTACGTGAGGTTTATTAAAGATGAGAAAATACGTGAAGAACTATTGTTTGCCAGAAATTTGGAGACGGATACAAAAGGCGAAACCATATTCAATACATTGGAAAAGTTTTGTGAAGAGAAAGAGATTCCTTTGAAAAATATTATACAAGTTGCTACGGATGGCGCTCCGGCTATGACAGGGCGCCATAAAGGCTTCATAGCGTACCTAAAAAATAAAATTCCAGATGTCCTTGCTATACATTGCGTTATTCATAGACAACATTTGGTTGCTAGAAACTTAAGTGAACGACTATTTCAATCACTGCAATATGTCATCAAAGCATTCAATAAAATCCGTAGCAGCTCTTTGAATGATAGATTATTTCATCAGCTTTGTGTTACTAATGACGAAGATTTCAACCGTTTGTTGCTTCATACTGAAGTTCGTTGGCTGTCAAGAGGCAATTGTCTGATTCGATTTTATAACCTGTTTGACTCTGTGATAGAGTTCTTGGAAACTAAAGATACAGAACTGCGCAACAAGCTCATAACATCAAAGAATGATATAGCTTACATGACAGACCTGTATAAATTGTTCAACGACGTGAACCTCCAACTGCGAGGCGATGAACTAAATTTAATTAAAACAAAAAATGTCGTTGCTGCTTTCGCAGCCAAACTGCTTCTGCACAAAAAAAATATGGGCAGACGTGAGTTTCACAATTTTCCGAATTTATCAGTATCCTGCAGTAACGACGACTTGTTTGCCTACTGCCAACATTTGGAAAACCTCCACATTGACTTCACCGAACGATACCAGGACATTTTAAACTTGGAAATACCAGACTGGGTGTTGGATCCGTTTTCAAATGTCAACATAGCAATGTCACCTCAGCTGGAAGAAGAACTTATAGAATTGACAACAAACGAAGAAATAAAAATCAAGTTCAAAAATGGATATCAAGAATTTTGGCTACAAAAACCGATCCTGCAATTGTACCCTGGATTGTGGTCAATTGTTCAACGATTCTTGATAGCATTCCCATCGTCATATTTGTGTGAACGTGGATTTAGTGCTGTGGCAACGCTGCTTACTAAAAAGAGAAATCGTTTGCGTGTTACCGAACGTGGCGACTTGCGGCTGTTTTTGAGTAAATTGGAACCTGATATCAACAAACTTATTGAACAGCATCAGATTCAACCTTCACATTAGTTTTTATATAAGAATTGATTATGTTTGTTTTATTTTCAATAAAAGATACTCTGTCCGAATACTATAAAGTTGCGTTTCAATAATCAGTTATAAGTACTTAGCGGTTTTTAAGTATTTTAAAAAGGGGGGCGTTAAAAAATAATTTATTCTTAAAGTGGGCAGTAGACAAAAAAAGGTTGGGAACCCCTGGTCTAGTAGAAGGCACAACTTTTGGGGTTGCCAATAAGGGCGATTTACAATAGCTTATCATAATAATTGTGAACCTTGACGACTATCTCCGAAGTTGTTCTTACTGTCAATGCGGCAGTTTGCTGCAGCTGCTGTTTGGTGAAGTGACTTGTGACGTAAGCTGGCGGCAAATCACCGTAACCCTTTTATCTCACTAAAGAGATCTGGCGATTTATTCTGTTTTGGCTTAGATCTTGCGGCCTTACTATAAGTACCATAAACTGCTTCTGTAAGAATATTTAATATACAATAAAGGATTTACATAAATAAGTACTTACTCATCGCGTAGTACAAACTGTAACGACCAAAAACCTATGATAAAGAGTGCTTGCGCATGTTATACGCCTAGTATAATTTATGATTAGTAAGACGGTTAGATTTGAGCGAACAATATTATGTATATCCTTCCTTACTAATATTATAAACGCGAAAGTTTGTATGTATGGATGTTTGTTATTCATTCACGCAAAAACTACTGGACGGATTTCAATAAAACTTTCCAGTAATTTAGTTTAGACGTCAGAATAACATATAGGCTATATTATTTTCTCAAATTCCTACGGGAACGAAGTCCCGGGCGGAAAGCTAGTTAAATCTAAGTCTGATGTATCCGCAATAGTTACCTCGTACGAGACATAGTAGATATCAGCATATCTATGGCCCATATCTTGAGTGTTAGCTTTCTTGTGATCCACTATCACAGAAAAACTATGTCAAAGTTTATTAGCTGACCTGGATTCGGAATTCTTTCCGCTTGAATTCCTCACTGGTATTGATAAGGTCGAAGCTGTCCATTAATGGGTGACTATAACGCGTCGGCAATTTAGCTCCATTGTCGCCGGTAATAGGCACTTTATTGACTGATCGTGCCGACGGTCTACACGAGTAGACTTCATATATTTTGTTTTTTAGAATACAGTAAAATTGTAACTGTAGTACAATACATACATTGATTAATTAAATCATTATCAAAATTATTGTGAAGGATTGATGTTCTTAAGTTATATTTACGCGTCAAGAATTCGTTTAAGGAATAGAAAGCTCCCTTTCTATCCTCTATCTATCTATGGAGGGGACGCCCGTCAGGCACAGGCGGGTGATCAGTCCTCTTATTTGGGACCATTTCACACAATTCCCCATAACAGCGCATGAGTTTCACCTCTGCACTGACAGTTCCACTTCTTTAAACCTCCCAGAAGCTTTTGCAAACCCAATTATTTTCTTTATGCTAAGCTCCCTTTACTACCAGAACCAGAGCATATTTTTTGAATTTTAAATATGGTTTAGCCTCTTTTATATGAGAAGGAATTTATTGATAATTCACTTATTAAGTGCTCGATTCTTTATAAAATGAAATGTACTGTGTTGGCAAAAAGGTCTTTACTTAGCATATGTCATTATAGCACAGCTCTGACATCGGTATCCTGTCAGAACCTTAATGGGACATTTGTCTTGCCTACCCGAATGTTACGTCACAAGTTTACGTGTGTGTTATATTGATTAACTGGTTTAGGTACGTTTCTTAAAATACATTTTCCTTATGCTGAATAATTTATGTTCAAAGTTAGAAACTAGGTTGTTTAAAATTACCCATTTTGGACCTTTTGGCTTAGTAGGCTGCCTTGTTTTCTTTAACAATAGGCCTTTAATAATAAAACAGATATAATTTTAGAATTGAAGAGGGCAATTAACCCACACCAAGTCTTTTCGTCAACGAAGATACACACACGAGCACAGTACCTATAAGAAGTAATTCCAACTTTGACATGACATCTTGAGGAAAAATACGGGAAAATGGATACTCTATATAGTTCATTCTTTTTACTTGCCCTTGAGTACATGTTTCTTCTTATACAGGTGACTTTTTAATCAGTACGCAAATTGTCCTAAATTCCTACGGGAACGAAGTCCCGGGCAGAAAGCTACTTAATGTAACAATGGTAAAGTTAGTCATACTTTCTCTGGCGTTCCTGGCGCCTTCCGGTGGGCAGTCGACTGTAATGCCGCTTCGTGTGGCCCACTGGACCGAAGCACTGTTTATTTAGTTATCTTTCTAGATCGAAGCTTAATTCTGGAGTAGTCGAACTTAGTAACTCTTTTTTTTTACCAGTCCATATACAAATACATCCCCACCGAGGACCACGGGCCTGCCTTGAAAACACGAAGAGGATTTTGGCCATAGTCCACCACGCCGCTGGCCCAATGCGGGTTGGTGGCCCGCTCGTCTTTCGAAAATAAACTTTCTTAGACGGGCGGGTTTCATCACGATATTTAGAGAACTCTTTTAAGAGCTTTAAATAAGTCTACATCAAAGATCTCTACGTCTATAATACAGTGAAAATATTCTGAGTCAATGGTACAAAATAAACAAAGAAAAAGTAGTAATGTAAAAAAAGAAATATTTTTTTCTTGCATCCCATCTAATGGATTATAAAATAGATGAATAAACGTTTTCAATTGCTGGTTTTTACAGCTGTTTATCATGTATATGTTATAGGCAATGTGTATAATCCGGCATTGTATAGAATACCTAGGCATTATATACATTGCCTAAAACGTTCAGGCAATGTGTATAATACGATTCATTTCATACATTGCCTAGGTATTGTATAAAATGCCCGAAGCGCATCAGGCAATGTGTATAATGAACGACCACGGGACGTACTTTGTAAATGTAAATGTTTATCCGAAGGGAACTGATAGGTGAGAAACGCTCGCTACGCAAAAACTCGTAGGTACTTAGGCATACCAACCAATAGAACACATGTCTTATCAGCGCAGTCTGCTGGTGGAAGTTGAAATTAGGATTAGCTCTCAAAAGATCAGTACCTATCTAACTAAATCATTTTTTTAATCACTATTGGTTAGCCCTTGGCATCATCTCACCTGATCGTAAGTGATGATGATGCCGAAGATGGAAGCGGACTAACCAAGACTTACCAACGCAATGGGGGCTGGCTATCTTATCTTCACACAGAACACATCAATGCTGTCAACGTTGATGTTTGGCGGCAAGACTTAGATAAGATGGTGGTCGCCAGCCAGGCGGGCTAAGAAAATACCCTACCGCCAACCAAACCGAGTCTAACAAAGTTAGACCCCGCCGGGATTCGGACTCGCGACGTCTAACAAAGTTAGACCCCGCCGGGATTCGGACCCGCGACCTCCTGGTGTAAAGCGAGTGGCTTAACCACTACGCCACGGCGGCGGTAAAGAGAAGAAAAATCGATTACATACATTACCTATGCTTCAACCGGCATTCTGTACAATGACTAGGTATTCTATACATTTCCTAGGTAAAGTGTAAAATAGTTCAAACATTGAAAATCATTTCATACATTGCCTGAACGACCCCGGCATTCTAAACATTTCCTAGGTATTGTATAGAATACCTAAATTATACACATTGCCTATAACATATACATATTATAAAGTTCATTCAATTTTATTTTATAGTAAAGAATATAATATAAGTTTACCAATACATCACATTATACATTTCATTCAATGCAAAGCATAGCATAAGGCACTTACAGAAATGGCACATTGTGTTCGGTTAGAAAATAAAAATCTAATTGTAGAAGAGACAATGCAAGAGCTGATAAATATTAAAATAAAGTTACAAAAACAAAGTGGTATACAATGAAAATAAATGTGATAACACAGAAGTCAACAAGAAGTGACGTACACGCTATTTCAGGGAACATAATAAGTATCATTCAGTCGACGTCAGTCTTTATAAACAAGCTGTTCTTACGTCAGCAACGAAATTTCCATTCATATCTGCACAAAGAAATTGTGGGAATTTGAAACTGCAATCAACAGACGTTGAATCGGATCCTTGATTTTCTATGAAGGACCTATGAAATTGGTGTTTTCCATACAATATTTTTGGAAAACTCATTTATTCGTACTAACGTTTTTGGATTTTCCTCAGATATGCAAAATCCTTAACAAAATTTTGTGGGAAGATTTGGAAAAAAATAATTTAACTTTTATGATACTTAGTTTATTGAAATTTTTAATTGTAACCAAGGTACAGCAAAAATAAGCACTGAAACGGGCAAAATAGTAAACAAGCTATGTTTGAGCTTAGTTTTCAGTAAATAAATCTAAAGTAAAAATGTATTAATTTTACTGAAACCCTCCGTTATATGACCAAGTTTTTAAATAAAAATCAATTTTGTTAAGAGCTGTTCAATCAAATAAATGATAAACAAAATAAATCTTGATAAAATATCGCCAATTACATAGGTAAGGCGATATTTTATCAAGCTTTATTTGATAAAATATCGCCTTACCTATGAAAAAAATATATAAACGGAAATTGATTAGCACTATTATCTGTTTGTGGTTCAGGAAGGATTCCCGTGGCAACAAAACAAACTGAATTTGCCGTCTGACTAAATCTTATTTTCTCATTTGTGTTTTCAAATACATGTTTGTTAATCATGTCATCATTGCATAATACAGCAATGAGACACCGAGAAACATGTCTACTTAAATAATAAATTGTTTTATTCTTCATTAAACATCTTAAACTGTAGATTTTCCAGTTAAATGTAGCGTAAAAACCTTGCGTAAAACCCAATTAATTAATGTCAATTTAAATAATTTTAAATGGTATAGAAAAATCGGTGGGTGTCTTATCGAAATAGGAATAGGTATTTCAAATAACTTCCTGCAAAGAACTTGTTTTAGCTTCAATTTCAATTGAATGTTATCCCAAAGAAATTGCTTCAATCAGGTCCAACAGTCAAAAGTTAATCCATTTTCAATATACAAGGGTTTTTAATACCTATGTTGTTGGGGCTTTGGTCCATAACTTTGAGTACTGGTTTATCTCCACTTACATATTTTTTACATGACCACATCTTGTGGTTGCTATTTACGTCATTACCAAAGCAGATTATTACCAGGTTCAAATATTGCACAGAAACATGCAAACATTGCAAAGTTTCTCTGTCCACGCACCGTAACACTAACATACCGTGTCAAAATTCACTTGAGGTTACATAAATCCTCTTTACATGGGCCTCACTTTCGTTTGCATGCCGCTGTATGTACTTGTGAAATGTAGTTTATAAATGTGAAATTTTAGAAATCAGTCTACGGATATTTCTTATCTTCTCTTTATCTTTCCTCTGCTGTATTTGCAATATATCGGCCTGCGCTTTCGCTGCGATGGAAAAGTTCATCAAACCTACATCTCCAAATTCTCCAACCTTCCAACTATCTGTACTATAAATCACGACAATTCAAACGGAAACAATGTTTTTATATTTTAAATTATTAGGTTAGGATTTGAGGTCGATCGATCAGGGTCCTATCTAGGATAATCACTATTTTTTCTGATAGCTATTAAAACATGGAAACTATAGCGCTGTGGTATTGAAAACCGTAGTATCTGCAAACATCTTTAAAGTATTAAAATATGATATATATCCACAGGTGGATTCAGTAGCAAGTAAACTGTAAACACTTGCGGTGTTCTGCGTTTTGTCTGTATATTAGTTTAGCATGTCTCTACGTAATAAGTAATGTGTGCTGATACAATGTAAGTATTGTGAAACTATTTTGATCGGTGACATCTTTAGTATTTCCAAGACTGTATCATTGTAGAATTCTTCATACGTTGATGATTGTCTCTCGTTTCTCAAAATCTTTGTTCAATCTCATTCATTCTGTCGTCCAAAGCTATTCACAGTGCTTGGTCCATCAACTCAATGTATCTCACACACGTTATCAAATAATATATCCCCATATGGCAATGACATGCTGTTTCATATTTCAGTTTAATTCATTCATCACTTTAACACCATCGCATACGGGTCTGCTGTAGTTTTGTTTCCTATATCATAAGTAGATCTAACCTTAGCAATCTTAGGATATTTTCTACCTATTGCATAAAGGGTGAGCCCTTTGCTTAATTCCATAGTTTGCTGATTTGCACTCTTTGGATAGAAAGCAAACTTTCCGATTGCTGCTTTCCACCCTTCAGCCCAGGCTGTTGTTATTTTCGTCCTTTTCAAAAGGCAACCTTTTGTCCATGTAGTTTTTTTAAAACGCTTACCCACGGAGAGGGATATTCACAAAGAATTTTAGGGAAAGAAAAATGTTTGACACGAATAGGAAATTCTTTTTTCCACTTGCCTTTAGTACTTAAATGTTTATGTTTGCTTTCCATTTGTCGCAAGTGTCCAACGTCATGGGCTTGTTCGCCACTCCTAGTAGGTATTACGTCTGTTTAGTTTGGTCTTGTTATTGTCTTATTACCTACCTACAAGTATCTTTTTTGTTTCAACATTATCTTCGGAATATGCGAATAAACGAAAAGCTTTCGGTAATTGCTTTATCACTTTGTTTTTTTTCCAACCAGATTATTTTAGTTTATGTGAGAAGTTGTGGAAGTTTTTGTATGTCATTTTATTGGATAACCTTTTATTTAATTTATACTATTATTATTCGGAACAAAATTTTTGTGAATAGCCGCGTAAGAATCACATAATTAAAATTTATTTATAACAAGATAATGTTTTTATACTAAAGATTAGATAATATAGTATTACGTCGTCAATATAATCGAAGAATCAGTAACATTACAAAATTCGGACATCACACTTTGGTCTGCTCTTCGTTTTATTACGTAAACATCCTTCTAGTTCGGATTATACAAGTTTTACGTCCGTGTTCCGATCGATATGCTCATAATTTTATTACACTTCGGTTTTGTTTGTGGATGACCTCGTTGGCTCTTGCTTGTCAATATCTGTAAGTTTTTTCTGGCCAAGTAGTCGTTGACGTCATATCTTGTTCTTGAATCAAATTATTTTTCCTTGTCTTCTCAAAAAAAATAACTAATTTTAAACTATTTTTTCTTTGAAAATATCCTATGCTGGTTATGGTTATGAGAGATTAGTTGACTGTTAGTTGATCTTTGGAAAAGCACAGACACGCAAAAACGAAATAGTAAAGCATATTGGTCCAAACAGTAGTGGAAGTTGTTTAATAAACGTATCTATTTAGTTACGAGGAAATATATTGTGGTAACTTTACATTACTATGAAAAAAGTGCCCAACATCGTTGAATTCTTACAATACAACGGCTATTCTTACTCAAGGACATTATGTACTGTAAGAATGTCAAAATCACGGCGTTAAATGAAATGGTCCTAATACTCGAATGTCTAGCCTTGACATTAAAATTTTCTTTATCAGAGTAAGGCAGCGTGTAATTATGAACCCAGCTCAGCTCTTATAGTTTTATGGCTATTTCACGAGTAGGTATTACGTCATCGTTTGGCTCTCTGTTTTTCAGTTTGGCACGAATTTTGTTGGAGCTTGAAAGTAATCTCTGGTCGTGGGTTCTCTAATATTTAGTTCCCTGAGTTTAGTTCTTGACTTATCATTATCAATCATCGTTATAACAATTTTTGAATATTTTCCTTTCTCAACCTTTCTCAGTTCAAGCCTCTCTTCATCGTGAGATCCATTGGTCTTCTCATCCAGCGATTTCTGTAACTATTGCCACATAGTTGTCGATCCATTTAATTTTAGCCTGTAGGTATTATGCACGATAATTACGTTGGGAACCCTGAAACAAACATTACCTGCGTTTATATTAGTTTTATGCTCTTAACCTTGAACTGTGATGAGATAAGAACTTTATGATCGTGAGAACTTGAATTATATATTAAACTTTTAACAATTATTCTTAATATAACACACTTTGAGGATATGGTGATGTAAGCCATAAGGAAACAAAGACGAATTTTAAGAGCTTTAGAGGTATCATAAACGTTTAAATCGAATTCAGTCCAAATCACAACATACCTAATTTTGACTTATCTCGATCCGACGTCTCCTTCTAACAGATAGACGTTGCACGCGCGTATGCTAAACCTCTTGATAATAAGCGTGGAGTTTATGGTGTTTTTGTCTTTTACCTGAAAAAATTCCTTTTTTTATTCAGCCCTGTCCCACTGCTAGGCAAAGGCCTCTACTTTATTCTGCCATAATATTATATTCTGCCCCGCAAACACCCAGTTGTTATCGAAGGCATCAAGAGTGTTGTTCCTACTTCTCCGCGGTCTGCCTCGGGAAGGCGTCCATCGGTCGATACCCATGTTATTGTTAATGTTAGTCCATCTGTCGTGTTGTATTCAGCAGACATTTCCTGCCCAGTTCCACTTCACTTGAAGATATAAGTAATGTTACAAGAAATAACCGGTAATATTAGGTGACTTTAGATTAGCAAAGATGTGAATCAGCCCATGTAACTGAATGAAAACCTGTCCCATGTAACAGGTCGAAATACGAAAAAAAAAGTTTTCGCCTCTCCATACAACTGCGATCAGCTGATTTGCCTTTGTATGGGAATGCTTTTTTTTTAATAACGAATAATGGGTTTGCTCTTGCCACAGGGGTGAAGATGTGGTCGAGGATGTAGCAAGCTTACCCAGAAGATGCCTATTCACTCGAACTTTAAAGAGACTCGGGTTATATGAGCCTGGAAATACAGACGCAGGCAGAAAATTCCATTCCTTAGCGGTGCGCAAAAGATGAACAGAAGCGCTCAGTACTGATTCGAGGAATTTCGACAGGGTAAGGTTGGTATTGGTATTGGTATTGGTACCCCGCTGTGCGTCTGGATGTCCGGTAGAAGAAAGGGGCAGGCGGAATGAGCTCGTGCAGCTTATGAGCACATTCCCCGAAGCATATCTTGTACAAAACACATAGGCAAGCTACTTTGCATCTATGAGCTAAGCATGCGTCTATGCGTCTTTTAGGGGGAACACTCCCCCCTAAAGTTTCGAGTCTTCCCATATTATTAACTGGCACCACACACCCCTGATGTATGTATATGTGTAAACACACATTCGCTTACATAAAAACATAATGTAAATATGTTAAAACTTCGAATAACCATATATGTTTTATTTTTATGTTTAAATAATAAATTGATATTATTTGTTTCAGGTAAGGACTGTTTCTTTTGTCGAACGAGAATGTGACAAATTTGTAAGTACATATCATAAGTAGGTAGAAGCGATAAATGCAGTTAACATACATAGATACATAAGCTTACGCCTTTGTCCCATTGGGGTAGGCAGAGACCACAGATTGCCACTTGCTACTATCCAAACACATCTCTTTCGCTTTCTCTACATTGCATTGGTGCCAAATGAACCGTAATTAGTGTCATCAATTTTAAGAAATATAGGTGGTTGTTTGTGTGCCTGCTGGACGGATGTCAGCACACCAGGCACCACCTGTCGTGCCCGTATCAGTACACTACATACCAGTTAGTTATCTATCATACCTGTTATTTTATTCTTAGTTTTAATACCTATAGCATGATTGTGATATGAATCAAAGTAGCTTCACGGCACGGCATTACAATCACATAGATATGCATCTTTGTAGTCATCGTCTGACTATATTATTATTTTTCTAGTTATTCATTGACTCTGGTTATTGTTTAATAATTAATATAGAGATTATTAATTTCGATATTTCAGTTTTGGAAACTCAGCGGTGATAATTTTGTTTTTCATGTCGGGTCCTTTTAATTGTTCCGTACTGATGTTATGGATACCACATACACGCGCATAACAGTTTTCTTTTGAAGCAGGGTCTGCCTTAAATTTGGAAAAAACAGAGGCTAAAATACGGATTGATTCTTGTTATGAAACTGAATAATTTCCCCAAGAAACCCATTTAAAATTCTCAACAAAATTTTACGAAAGAAATCATCTGATCACTTAAGTTGTATGGAGAGGCAAACATTTTTTTTCATATTTTGACCTATGTTGCTTGGGAAAAGTTCAGTTTAGTAGGCTGATTAATGTCGATCATTTTCACTTAACAATTTTAACTCTACGAGTCATTCTTTGATACTTCTAAATGACCTCTATGGTATGAAAAATCGTATGTCACCTTAAATACTCTTACTATTATGAGCAGTGTAGTTTAAAAACCCCTGTTTAGACTATTATATCCTAGAATTATTAACCGAATACTGTAATTAAATCACGTGAAATCGTTATAAATTACGCTCGTGGCATCGAAATATCCATTCACAATGGAAACCTGTATTTGACAGGTGCGTAATTAATATCTTGATCAATAAGCGAACGGTTTTGTTTCACTTTATAATGTTGATTACCTTTTCAATAACATGCTCTGTTTTTAGAGAGTTGGATTTATAAGGTACCATACTCGTTTAAAGTATTTTATATTTTTCCGCATAATATTTTTTTTGATGCAAACTGTTAAAACTAGTACTTTCTGTTTATACAAGGCTTCCTTTACACTCTCCTAAATTTTCTCTTCCCAAATATTAAGCAATAGATTTCTCTATTAATTATTCCGTTTCCCTTCGAAAATGATTAAATTTGTAAACACTAAACGCACATTTCCTCTATCCTCTTGTAAACCAAACAGTACAGCGATAACAGAGATAAATAAACTATAAACAAATGAGCCATACTGGCTGTAATACCTATATCAGTAACATGAATAAGAATAACAGTTATCGTATAGTAGATTTAGTGTTGCAAAAAACCACTTTTCCTTTTCACAGTATAGGTACTTGTTACGCAACATGGTATGTAATACGTTAATAACAGTTCCGTACAATATAATGGGCATATCCGATGTTTTTATCATATGACTACTTGTCATGTTCTAGACTTAAATTGCCTACTGTTTGTTACTTCGAATGAATTGTTGTGTATGACTAGTAGAGATGTAATCTTTAGTGGGAAATTTCCTTCAGGAAATGTTTTTTTTATGTTTATAGATTACAGAGACATAGCTATAGACAGCTATTCATAGATTAAATTGGATTTTAAAAACTTTTGCTTTTTGTTTTTTATTTTTTATCGGTGACAATAGTACGACATTGATAGTGTTTTTTTACAACATGCAGTAAAGTGTTTCTTAAATAGATGGCTGACTTATAAACACAGCCTATGCCAGTTGCATTCCACTAGTCAGACGCACTGCAATAATTACTTAACCCCAAAAAAGCTTTGACTAGAATATCAAGCAGAAAATTGCGAAGCTCTAACGTACTCAAGGATGTCCAGGTCCATTAACCAACAACATAAGTCCCCAATCATTTCATACTAGACATCCTGTCAGTCTGTCAACACAATTTGGCAAGGATGTGGCAATCTCCGGTTGGCATCACGTCGTGAGAGCAGCCTCTGATGCAAGTCTTCGTGAGGAGAACTTGTCACTGCCATTTTGAAACCTGTTGATTTTAGATAATCGGGAAATTCTGTGTCATCTTTTAAGCTATGTAGTGTTTCTGGGTATGAGTATGGCTAGTTAGTTCGAAGTGATTAGAATTACATTTTTCATTTGACGATTTTCTACAAAATAATTGTATTTTTATTTAATTTATTAACGTTGACCAATATAAATGACGTGTTAATTTATGGATGAATAAATAAATTTACTGAAGGAGAAAGTTAATCTCATGTCGTATCAGGAAGTCAAAGGACTGGCTGAAAGACGTAAAGAGTGGCAGATACTCCACCGACAAGAGCACAGCTCTTAAATTGAAGAAGAAGGAGAAATAAATTTAACTATATTGAAGATTCGCTCAATAATAATATTATTTTATTTCAAAGAAACTTGCTTTAAAATAAGTCTAAAAGGAATAAAAGAATAGCGTGTATACTATTAAAACTATATTTCCTTGTAAAATATGCAATATTAAGTAAGTTATGCGTTAATAATACGTATTTTCAACTTAAAAAAAATAGTGGATTGTCATTTTTCAAAAAGTTTCAGGGTTCTTTCGAATTCCGGTGGAAAATTAATATCTGGAAAGTTTGGTAGTACTAATGAGAGTTGCAAAGTTGTGGAATCTTCCAGAAAATCTATTTTTCCTTTATCGTCAATTCAATTTTATCATTTCTGTTTTCTTCATAGATTTATTCATTCATTACCTTCACCTAGTTAGACTATCTTTTGCAAAACACTTCATCGCAATGTAAATATAACGGCAATCAAGGAAACCGATGCAAATAGACGTCAAGACTATAAAAAACTCTTAACGCTTAATACAAATAGATTATCTGCAAAAAATACTATCTCAAAGTAGCTAGGTTAAAAGGGATTGGCGCTTACCTCGAACGGAGGCGCTATTCTAGAATCACTCATTTCTAGTTTTACGTAGATTCTATAGATTTTGTAATGGAATATTTTGACTTCGTGCATGTAACACTTAAGCCTATAATCCCTGTCGGGGTAGGCAAAACACTATGTGGTTCTATAGAGCCATATGAGGCCACATTTGACACATTCAGAGGGTCATAATATAGAACAAGAGTATATGGTTATAGGTTGTCAGCATTTTGCCCACGGTACAGCAAAACCCTGGTGGTGATTTCTTCTTATCGTAGAGTTTCAAAATTTTTGTTGTCGATGTTAGTCAGCCACAGTGTATGGCATTATCTGTGGTCTTCTCGTGTTCAAGGATAAGGAATCACTGGGAAATACTAGGCATGAATGTCATAGGTGTGCCATTCGCATATTTTTCTAACTATACAATCGAAGAGTTGTTAGACTGGAAAATTAAGAGAATCCATGTAAATCAAATAAAATATCGTTCGATGCGAGGCGAGTGATTCAAAAATAGTCCCCTAGGTCGCAATCGGAGACGAGGTCAAGAGTACTCAAGAAGCCCTACCTCGCAATTGAAATACTTCAGGTGCTTAACACCGATTCTTGTCAAAGAAAAGTGGTTTCTTTGAAAAATGCCCGTCCAAGGAGTTGCGTAGAGCGCAGTAAGTGGTTGGGTTCATTCAGTTTGTTGATGGAATTTTAAATGTGAGTTATAAATGCATGAAGTTTTTTTATTTAACAGTTAATTGTGCATCCACAGACTTGATGCATGAAGTTAGAGACATGAATCTGCTTTCGAAACTTTTTTAAAATAAATGACGTAAAATGTCATAGAAATTAAGATCTAGTCTAGCCTAAAGACTAATAAGTGCTTAATTTAAATCTGACCTAAATTGCTAAGTAGAGGATTATTTATTAAGTTAGTGCCCATTAATAATGGCTTTTACCTACGGAGCATAACCCGTAAGAGCATCGTTTGGAGCCAAATCTATACTATCTATACTAATATAATACTTATAAAGAGGAAAGTATTTTTATATTTTTGTATGTAACAAATAGGCTCCGAAACTACTGGACCGATTTCAAAAATTATTTCACCATTAGGATGCTACATTATCCCTGAGTAACATAGGATACATAATTTTCCCGAATTCCCACGGGAACGAAGTCCCGAGCGGGTTGCTAGGAATACACAACTTAAATTGTACATCCACGAAAATCATAACTTTTCATTACACAAACTCACTTTATACACATGTCAACTCACATAAAATTAAAAGAGTTTTCACAAAATTTAGATTCAAATTGCAAAACTGGCTGCTAAAAAACAATTACAAAGTTTTACGCCGCGTTTCGTATGCAATATGAGCTTGTTGCATTCTTCATCTCCGCAATGCAGCATCACAACACGTGGTTATGCAGGAATGTTGCAGTGCAATTGCTTGATACACTTTTAAGAAACATTGCCTACTGCCCATTGGTCGAGTGGCTCGATTCCCGTCGGGGCAAATATTTGTGTAAAATTAAAAAACAGATGTTTGTTCTCAGGTCATGGGTGGTCGTGTCTTTCTTTGTGTATGTTCCAATCCAAGGGACCCAAGACACTAAAGAAAACCGTTATTTTAATGCTATACCATCAAAACAATGGTTATTGTCGTTAAGCATAGAGCAACTAAAATACTAAGTATAAACTAGGTGTTTTTAAAAATCATTTCGCATAGAAAGTCGCATTGGGCCCGCGTAATGGAATATGAACTATCAAGGAAGGCCCGCACCCCTTGGTGAGGATGTATATGGACAGATGACGACGATATAAACCTATATTAATTGTAATGATAAGTTCGTAAAACCAACTTGTTTTTGCAGTCCGTTTCCGTGAATTTGTATCGAAAATAAGTTTCATAAATTACAAAATAGCCAAAATAGGAATGCAATCGAGACCCGTCCATGTTAGATGTCGAAACTTCGCCTAAAACAATTAAAAAGATTGGTATTCATAAGTAAATCTTCTGTAGCAAATCTTCTATGAAAATAAAATACGTCAGCAAAATATCATGTTTCGTTTTCAGGTGGTTTCAGATGACGCCTTCACGCTCTAATACCCGTTTCGAATCGGATATCTCATCTCCTCAGTCACGGCTTCAACCTTTTGCCATCAATTGTAATTCTGAGATTGCCATTTCAAATATTTTGAGGTTACTTTGATACTACCTTATTGAAAGGGATCTGCCTCTTCGTTTGAGGTTTCATAATCATAATCGTTTATTTGTAAACAAACGAACAAAATAAGATACTTACATTCACATTTTAGCAAAGTTGGCATACAAATCGTTCAGTATATCGAAAGATGATAAAATACCGTTAAAAATTACGTAGGGACTAATACTTTTTTTTATTAAATCTATTACAAGTAGATGTTTTTTTTGTGATTCATTTGTTTATTAGATGGTCATTCAATAAAAAATATTTGTGTAAAAAGCAGATGTTTAGTCTCGAGTTATGGGTGTTCGTGTCTGTCTTTGTGTATGTTGATCCGAAGGACCCACCCACGACACAAGGGAAAACAGCCTTTAAGAGTGTAGCGTTTAAAAAAATACTGTTATTTCATAATAGTATCTAAATGTTTACAAACATCTAATGGTTTCCTAAAATGTATTAAGAAACATTATTCACATAAGTAATTTCTTCCCTCTCTAATAAGGAAAAACCTGATATCCACTCAAAATACAGGATATTGCATGTAAAGAATTCATTCATATCATACACTTACATGTTTAATTTATTAAACTTTGCAACTCAAGCCGAAATTGACGAAACTGCGTCACTTGCGAAAAGATACGTTGTTGCAAATATTCGTACAACACATATTATGAGTAGTTGCATATCGCGATATTGCAGAACAATCAACAAAGTTTGTTTATCAAACTGATCATTTTGTTTGTTTTATTGTTTTTATAACTAACTGTCTGTTTGCCTAGTCACTCCAAGTTGATCAGTAGGGTGTGTAAAAATAGTTAGGTAACGAATAGCTTTCCAAATTCGCTTATTAAACTAAGTTTCCCCGACAAAAAGTAACCTTGTGCTATGTATGAACTAAAGTTTTATCAAAATTTAACACATAGTTTTTTGTGTAAAAGAGTAATAATTCTTATAAATATCCATCCATCCTCACCAACATTTAATGGTAACTATAGGAGAACTCATACAGACATCCTTAATAATCAATCACGCAAAATAGGCGCATGTTGACGTCGAGTTGCGGTCTTACAATTACAATTAGGAGAACTCATAACCGGCAGTCCCGACTCGCAGATTTGAAATAAATCGAATTGGCTGCGTCATCATTATATCCATTTTATTCCCTATCCGTTTTGGTAAAGTTGAATGTTATTTATTTATCACCAACTGGCACTTAACGGTATTTTTATCACACAACAACAACCGTATATCTTTCAAAGGAATGACAGAGATTTATCTTTCCCTTGTCATCTTGTCTTCCAAATCGCTATTTTACTCCTAACAAAGCATTCACGGGTCTTTGAAGTTCAGTAATAGCATACATTAACCTCAATTGCGGATACGATGGCAATCGCAGTATGTGGAGGTCAGAGGGGGTGAAGGAGAGTAAAGGAAGGGCGGGGTATCCAGACATGCAACAATTATGAGCCGGGTCAGAGAATCCATGACCTGATAATATGTAGAGCTGCGTTTTTCAAGGGTCATCACAAGTACAATCCCATTATCACTAGTGAATGTGTTTCTAAGAAACTACTTCAGTAATGGAAGAAATACCAGTAAGTGTATAACAAAGGATAATTTATGCGTCTTCCGCCTTATGTCAAATGGCTTGATCTCATACGCAATACGGCTAAAAGCAGTGGGAAACGAACAGCCAGACTTATTGGCGATTTCTCATATTTACTGGCCAATACGATATTATGACGATGTCGACTTCTTCCTTCCAGATCATGTGGGTATAATCAAGTGTGTGGCGAACTTGACTAAACCTGGTGTCAGAGTTATTGAACCGCGCGCCGAATGGCCTCCGACAACAGCCGCAACAGACGGTTATGTGCCCTCCGAAGCACGGACACCGGACACGCTCGTGCTAAATTGCCACTTTGGTCATCTCTAATGATCAAAGAATGCATTGAGTCCTTGAAGCATTCTTGATACAAAATCTCACGCGACCAGCTTAAATTCAAAATTATTTCAACGATTACATCTAATTTTAGCAATATCGTTTCCAAAGTTCAACATATCTTTTGTTTCTTCGCGATTCAGTCTGTCTTCAGTCGATTACTGTTCTTGTGCAACTTTTGAAGTTTTGTTTTGATTGTTGTAAGAATGATTTGGAAAATTATACGGTTCATTTCTTAAACTTTGGTGAATTGCAAAACAATCATCACATTATTCATCATCGATAGCTGCGCGGGCGCTTCCATCGTATTCCAACCACGCCTAACATTGTCGTAGTTGCATAGCATACCATAGGGCGGTCGTGACCTTCTCCAACCAGTATTCAACTATTCAATCATTGTATTCGATTATGCATGGCATCTTCGTTTTGGGGTTCAGTTATTGAATTGCTATTAGGTTTTTTAAAGTTTATTTCTTTAATATTTTTATTCAATCCCCTTTTTTTGGTTTTTAATTTAACTGAATAGTAATTAAACTTAAGTGTCTCTCTCGCTATCTTTTGCTTTACCTTCGATTTAGATCAATGCCCTGAAACTTGAGTAATGCCTTTTTGTATAGTCATCTACTATATTAGAATTAAATTTGTCGATTTATGCATGGTTTATTTATGGAAAAGTTTTCATTAAATTTAAATGTCTATAAAAGCTAAAAGGCGTAGCAATGAATCTGAATCTTTTTTGTCAAGAATTCATGATCATGAAAACCAGCGGAATAAATAATTACAAGTCACCACTAAAATACATACAGACAATACTCGTAATGGTGTATTCAATAGACAAACAGAAAATAATTACTACCTAGCTAGATAGTTGTCATGTGGGAAGAGGAACAAGTTATTTTGAAATTGTTTTATAGTGATCGATCGTGGAAAGACAGGTGTTGTTAATTATGGAAGGCCGGGCGTATCGAGTTGATATTTGAAGACAGTTTAAACTTTACTATTTTTTAATATGCGTTAGTGTACGGCAGATCTTTGTTTAGCAATTCCTCTACCGAGTCGTAAATCGTAATTTTTCGGATCCATTATTTTACTAGATCCGACTGTTTTTTGCTTGTAAAATTGTAACCAAGCCTCAATTGTTTGCCTCTGTAGGACTTTTCATGATGATGGTCAATTTTGTCACATCCAAACTTTGTAAAGGATCAATTTGGAAAAGTATACTTTTAGACTAAAATTGTGCATTAAGTATTTTTAGGTTTTTGTTAAAGTTTAGTTCTTACGAGTTCCTGGAATTGGATAATGTTTTCATTCAAATCTTTATACAATTTTTCGTATTAATCATACCGTGCCTACTTCAGCAGTCCTGCGCACATCAAGCTTGGCAAAATCAACCTTGCCCGTTAAGATTAGAGCGAAACTGTCAAGATTTTATGTGCATTTGTCTTATGGCACACAGATTGAACCAACTGTTTGCCGATCTTCATCTACTCTATGACGTCATACAGGCTGCGTCAATCGGTACGTCGAGTGCGGTTGAACTAATGGCGATCGTCAGTTGTTTGTTTACATTGTTATCGAAGAGCATCTGGTACCGTCTGGTACTGGTTTTTGGAACTTAAAGACCGGTTAGTAGGTTAAAAGCCATTAGTGCGATATAAATATAACACCTGTTATACCATGTTTTAAGCAAATAAAGTTATCTTATCTTATCTTATCTTATCTTGCTGGCACTTGTTAACAATGAAAAGATGAATCTCTAATCTGCGACAATACAATACTCAATTACCTAATCTAAATATATAAAAGGAGAAACTGACTGACTGACTGACATATCAACGCACAGCCTAAACGGCTAAACGTAGGCACTTGAAATTTGGAAGGGACGTAGCTTAGGTACCGTAGAGGTGCACTAAGAAAGGAATTCCCGAAATTCCCACGGTAACGAAAATTAGCGGGAAAATCCTTTTGTATGAAAAATCTAAACCGCTTAAGTTAGACGCTTGAAATTTGGCATGCAGGTACCATAATAAACTTAAAGCTTAGTTGCAACAGGCTATTGCGAAATTCCCACGGGGACGGGAGTTAGCGGGAAAAAACTTTTGTATGTAAAAATCTAAATCACGTCAGATAGATGTTTTCAATCTGTGTACTCTGTACAAAAAAAAAATTAACACGCAAACGAAGTTGCGGGCATCAGCTAGTACAATATAATACCAAAAAACATAATAATAAAAATAAAACGCGTTTATAATATGTTTTGAATGTTACCTCATTTATTTGCTACTATATTTTAAAAGTATATTATTCTTTCGGTATTTTTGTAGGAATACTTAGAAATTAGAATGGATCAAGCAACCATCAAACATCGTTAGCTAATGTTCAATCTGGTATTTTCGTTCAGCGACTTGCAATTCTAAGAAATATTTTGCTGAGTTTGTCTTGGCATTTTTATATTTTTGCAAAGATTTTCCTCCTTGTTATATTTTCAGAGATTTTGTCCTTATTTCTGCATCCTTTATTTCTTCATACAAATGTTATTGTACCTAAACAATTTAAAGGGCTGTTGTTGGTATAATGTAGTGATATTGCAGTATCAAAACTATTGTGTATTCAATTTATTTCACGGTTTTTTTTTCATGATCGCCTGTACTATAATCTTTGGATACCTACCTTACCTACCTAGAGCTTAACTCTTAAAAATGCAAATTTTGTGGTATTTGCTTAGTTCTGCAACCTTGAATAAACTTCAGTACTTTGTATTAAACGAGAAAATCCTTAGAATAGTTAAAAATATTACTAAACAGCATGTCATATTTCGTTTTATTTGTCATCTTTTAGACCAAGATCCCGGGGCCGCCAGACCTTACTTATTTTTCTCATTAACCAAAATTGTGGAAAAGAGAGTGCTAAGTAATTGTATTATTAACATATTAGTACCTGCTAGCCTGGACCGACTGCCAATTTTCAGCTACCAGGTTCTGAAGGTACTTCCAAAACTTACTCACTTGTCTTGAAGTCTGGGTGCTATAAAAATTATTGTTATAGTTCCCTGAACATCGTATAAAAAAATCACGGCTCCAGATTATAGGTACAATCGCATAATTTACTTGCGAACTGTAAAGCGTCTGGCAGAATTTACAGCCGACGGTGAGTGTCTGGCTATATTGATCATACATTTTTATATTTAACTAGCTTTCCGCCCGGGACTTCGTTCCCGTGGCACTTTTTTAGTTTTTTCTTTCATAAGAACCTTCTCCTGACAATAAGGAACACAACAAAAAAAGAATCATCCAAATCGGTCCAGCCGTTCAGGCGTGATGCCGTGACAACGAAAATCGGGTTCCATTTATATATATATAGATTAATTATATTCTACAAGACATCAGCACAGCACCCAGACTTCAAGACAAGTGATTGATTTTTGGAAGTACCTTCTGAACCTGGTAGCTGAAAATTGGCCGTCGGTCCAGGCTAGCAGGTATTCATATGTTAATAGTACATATTAGCACTACTCTTTCCCACACTTTTGGTTACTGAGAAAATACGTAAGTTCTGGCGGCCCTGGGATCTCAGTCTGGGATTTATCCAAAATGAATATTGAATATTATCTCACCTACAAAAAGAGATCACCATCTTCCAGTAATTTGATTGTAAGTTCTGCCGTTGCTGTACATAACTACAGACTTCCATAAGATCAGAGATTGCCCTGAGCCAGCAGCCCAGCATCTCGTGAGAACTTGCTTCCATTGTATATTTATGAAGGAAGCTGGTTGTGTATAACGCTGCCACTTCGAATCGAACGCTCGAGAACGGTTTTACTCGACACGGTCAATGATTTTTTTAGAATATAATAGAAAATGCTTTAGGATATTGGACGTTACAACACAAAACATACAAACGGTCAGAAACAAAAGGAGAATAAAAACAAAATAAATTAACTAAAATTAATTATTAAGCCCATTCACACTTAATCTATACTATCTATACTTCTATACTAATATTATAAAGAGGAAAGATTTGTACCTATTTTTGTATGTTTGTATGTTTGTAATGAATAGGCTCAAAAAGTACTGGGCCGATTTAAAAAATTATTTCACCATTAGGATGCTGCATTATCCCTAAGTAACATAGGCTACATAATTTTTCCGAATTCTCACGGGAACGAAGTCCCGAGCGGGATGCTAGTATTATATACAGGGTTATTTTTTAATCAGTACACAAATTTTTTGTACGTAAACTTTATGAAAATTAAACAGACCCGTATTTTTTTGCTTTATATCGTTTCATATAAAAATTTCAAGCTAGATCGTCTGAAGCATGAAAATAAATCAATTTTTTTGTATGGAAAAAATAATAATTTCGTCCAATTGACTTGAAACTTGGTAACAGTACTCTTCAACATTATTTGTGACACCCGTGTTTCTGCGTTTTACAAAATTCATCCTCTAAGACGTTAAAAAGGGGTACCAAAATCTGAAAATTTTGAAAAAAAAAATTTTTTTTCCGTCTTATTTACGTTCTATCAAGGTTACTGACACCGTAAGAAAAATTTGTGTACTGATTAAAAAGTAACCCTGTATAAACGCGAAAGTTTGTTTGGATGTTTGTTACTCTTTCACACTCAAACGGCTGGACCAATTTTGATAAAATTTAGTATGAAGGTAGCTGACACCCTGGATTAACACATAGGTTACATAATTTTCCAAAATTCCCACGGGAACGAAGTCCCGGGCGGAAAGCTAGTACAATATTAAATGAAAGTCTTAATGTTGGTTGAGTAATTATAAGGTTTCAAGTGCATTGAGTACTTGTGGTGCATCCATGTGCACTGAAGCCGCTGAAGCAGTAGGTATAATAAAATTTACTAACTTACTGACCACAACGGTTTTTACGAGTACATTAACTTAAGAACGTCAACCTGCATTAACATAAGTTTCAAATGATGAAATTATAATTAAATAATTATAAAAAGGTAAAACCTCAAAATTCATCATACCATTTGCATTAATACGTGTTTTAATACACTTTCCACGATATTTTTTACTTTTACTTATGTTTTGATTCAAAGAATTAACCGCATCGAAAGGGGAACTAATCGTGAGTATATTGTTTGCAAACAAATACTAGACTGCAACTTTTTAGGACATGTCTAATATCTAGAAAGCTAGCGGCTTTTTCGTTTTAAGATTTTCAAGTCAAGTGGACTCAGTTGATATGCTGGCAAGTTTATTTTTACCCATTGTATTTTTAACTTTGCATCATATCTTAATGTAAAATGTATGAAATTTTCACCGATCCAGGAAATTCTCATCGGAGCGGAGTCGCCAGATTATTTTTTGAAATAACCTCGAGCGCTATAACTGCGTAACCCATGTAATGCCGAGGTACCAACCACTCGGTGCCGGCCGGCGCATGGTACGCGCGACGACGCGACCTGCTTTGTCTCGAGCAAATCTGCGCGCGCGCGCTATCCCGCGCTAGGTTTCGTACGACCTTGTTTATTATTATAATCGGTTATGTTGTTATGTATTGGACTATATCACTATTGGAAAACCACTTGATAAGTACTGTTTCAAAAGAGTAATTACTCTAAGTAAATTACATCTTATGTAAGTTCTGATAGTAGTTTAATCGGTGAAACACTTGAAGTAAACTCGAAGGTAGTCAAAAACCCAGTTGCAGAAACGGTCTTGTTGACAACAACAAGAATGGCATTACATTTAAATGAGCTTTAACTTTAACTTTAAATAATTTTATCACTGATTTTACTTTATCAATGAGAAACAGAGAAAATACCGTAGCTACAATACTGTGTCTTGTTTCAATTAAAGTTTATCAACTGTCACAGATCTATACATTTCCTTATAACTCCTTTATAACAGGAAATTAGTGCTATTACGATTTTAATTACATTAAGAACGTGTGCAGTAAGGAAATCTAGCTCACTCGTAAGCTGTAATAAACTTTCCACGATCTTTTTGCCATGAAGTGTATAAGAACTGGCCTAAGGGTCGTTTAACATGTTTGTAATAATAGGTTATTTGCAGTAAGCGCTCTTGGACACCGTTTTAGAAATCATCTAAATTGCCCTTAGATTCTGACCGTGAGAATTTCTTTCGTTTTCGTTCCGAAGAAATGTTTGTGTGTATAAAAGAAACAGTGTGATATCACTTTTACGTTGTTTTTCTTTCGTGAGATACCAAACAAAGCAGGGAAAATAAAGAAATAATTCATGTTGTTTTGAAACAGAACTCCAAAGCCAAAGTACATCTGAGCGTCTATGTTCGAGCCAGAATTTCATCTATAATATTTTTGCTCTTTTCGCTGTTTTGCGCTTACGCACATTCGGGCAAAACTTTTAGAAGCCTATCATGAATTCATGACATGGCCCGTTTTTGTGGTTCTTCTTGTCACATGCTCAAATGTGACCAAGTTTTAGTTATATTTTTTCGGTAACTGTTTACTTAGATTATGTAGTCCCCAGTTTATTTACGTCTGCAGTTGAAATAACTTTGTTTATTTTTGACTAAGCAATCAAAATAACCCCGACACCCGAAGGGCGGCGTCGTCGTGGCCGGGGGCGACCAAGAAAACAGTGGAATGATGAGTTAGACGCTTTTGATGACGCCTGGAGGGAAAATGCATTGGACCGCAATCGGTGGAAGCCTTTGCCCAGTTGTGGGACAGAATAGGCTAGCAAAAAAAAAATCTATGATGAATTCGCGATAAAAGTTACATTTCTGAAATCACCATCCTAGCCAATAACATTTAACCCGTAAACAAATGTAAAACTGAATCCACTTTCCGACACACTTACATGCCATTATTTCTATTTCATTTAAATGAAACTTAAGCTTGTTTTAAAACAAAGCGTACGAAACAAAACATACAATGAATGAGTATCGTAACCGCGCGTACCAAGCACCGCTTGGCACGGGCCCACTCCTGCGCTGTTTTGCGCATACACACACTGACAGTATTCAACTACCTTATGACATGACCCGTTTTTGTGATTCTTCTAATCATAAAGATGAAGAAACAACTCTGTGACACAATGCTCACCTGGGCTGGCCGTGTATAGATAGCAGCACGTCAGGTTACCCATTTGTACTATGCAACTGAGCAAGATAAGGGCGACATCAAGGTCAATATTTGTAGTCTGATGTAGGGATTCCTATATAGGGGATCTACACATGCAAATAGCGGATAGATTACATATACTTCTTAGGGCATGTTAGTATTGTTAAGTAAAGAATAAAGATGGCTCATTTTCGTCTTTGATGATAGTAATGTTGTTGTCACAAGACTCATCACAAAACAGCCTAATAGAGACTTTTATAGAGTATGAGATAGAATTTTGAGCAACTCAATAAGGATCATTTCTAAACTATCTTGAGCTGGTGTTGTGATGCCCTTGCAATACCAAAATATTCTTCGTAGGTTGAAGCGCATGAAGCGTTTGACTCCACTGACTGAAATTGAAGTACAACTTTATTCAGAAATAATCGAAAAGCCACACGTGAAGGCAAATCCAAAAATAAAACTCTCAGCGTGCAGATTGCGCTCAAAACAATTGCGGGAAATAGCTTGCGCAAGATTCACCGTGTTACGCCCTTAGCTTACAAGGTGATGGAAATATGCTATTCGTAGTTTTATAAAACTTTATGCCATAATTATGGATATAACAATGCATAGCTGCTGTTTTACCACATTTGGATGCGCCATGCGTGACTTGAAAGCCAGAAGTTTGACAATTCTTAGGACGTTTTTTAAGTATTAAAATAAAATAAATATGCCTAGGATAAACTAGTTTGAGCCCTGCACAAAATACTAGGGATAGATCGTGTGATAATAACACACTGAAATAGGAACCACTCTCAGTAGGGCTCCGTTCTGAAAGTTTTTTTTAAAATTAATAATGGGTTCGCTCTTAACCACAATCTAGCTCAAGGGCAAAGACGCGGTCGAGGATGTAGCAAGCTCACCCAGAAGAAGCCCATTCACTCAAAGATTAAAGAGATTCGGGTTATATGAACTCAGAAATACAGACGCAGGCAGGGAATTTCATTCCCTAGCAGTGCGCAATATGAAAGATGATGAAATGGCAAGTTCCGCAATTTGAAAAATTTCTTACTTTGGTTTTTTCAGGATATTTCGACCAAACAAATATAAACGATCCGATATTTAGGTATTGTAATGTATGTCAGATTACTACGCACATAATTCGAAGGACGGGTTTGTATGTATTATGTATGTAATTGATGTATGTTTATTGTATGTTCGTGTGCCGATTTAATGTATGTTTGGTATGTATTAAGTCGATAGGGTTTTTACGTCTTATTTTTAATACTTGTTTGATTTTTTGTTTGACGATTATATTATATAACTCATTGTTGTTCGTACTTGTTTAACATCTGACTATTATATTATACTGATTTTGTTTTATTTATATCTGCAGTGAGACTTTTATGGCTTTTAAATGTAGGCTCCTAATAATAGTTATATTTTTACCCCTACAGTTACATGAAATAGTTTTGTTTTGATCATCTGTACCTGGTATTAGAAAGAAAAATAACTAGTTCAATGTAAATTGTTAATACAACGTTCCAATTCCATCGATGATTCATACTCAGACTGACCTAGAAGATAATAAAGATAATCTTATCTGTGAAGACACTTAATCGCCTATTAGTTGGTATATTATTTCATTCACAATGGAAAACTTAGGCCAAGGATACTTGATCTGTAATCTTGAAAAAAAAAACATAAAAGTGTAGTAAGATACTTGCCTATAAGTCACGCACCAGCTTACACGCCGTGCGATACAAATCCTGTATCTAATGTGATACTTTTTGGGGTGGGGTGTGTTATAGTGTCGACCTAGACATCGACTGTAGACTTCATGAGTTCAGGATTACTTAAAGGTAAAAAAGGAAGCATCATACATCATCACATCCGCTGTACAAGATGTGATCGCGTTGACATCCTATTCAAACTGCTTTACGTCTTCAGATTCCTATTTTTTTTATTGGCCCATATACGTCCCCGTCGAGGGCCACAGGTCTCCTTTCGAAATACGAAGAGGATTAAGGGCATAGTCCACTACGCTGGCCCAATCAGGTTTGGTGGACCGCGCGCATTTCGAAAACGAATTGTCTTAGACGTGTATGCGGGTTTCATCCTTTCATCACGATGTTTTTGTTCCCACTTACGAGTACTTTAGTTGTTTACAAAGGCAGAACCTTTTCTAATCTTAATGTTCCTTCATTATTTGAAACCTACAGCAACCATAAAAACATCTTCAATGTCAACTTAATAAAAAATGACATCAGAGATGAGATGACAGACTCATGATCGTATTTCAGTCTCCGTAAACACACTCGTAAATTATGATGATTTAAAATATTAAAGTCCACTTGTGAATAGTCTGGCTAACTTGTGTATCCTGTGTCGTTGTGATAAGGGTTGTATTACAACGCAATTATCATGGCTTTATCAGTGTTGGTAGCAAGCTCGTCTGTCCAGCAGCCGGTGGAATGCATTGTGTGATAATGAGCGCTTTAATAGGGTTAGCAGATAGTCTTCGAAAAAATAGTTTCCCAACGAAATCATCATAATACAATTAAGGACATCGAAATAAGTTAATTACGGTCACAGATACTTAATTACAGTTAGGTTGCTAACATTCTAATTGTTTAAGATTTTCGCGGTTATTTTCACTAGTTTCAAACTTACCAGGATTTAAAAAAAAAAAAAAAAAACGAAAAACCGTGGTAAGCACCCGTTATAATATGTTTGAAATTAACATTCTATTCTTCATTTTATCGAGGTTCTGTTTAACAGTTGCGAAAGAAACATTTAATGGTCTTCTGCTCAATTAAAACGAAAGTATAAAGCATCAGAAGTACCCCTAATCCCAAAGGATGGGCAGCGTGTGCAGCGGATGACATATTATCCGAATTCCACAAACTGGTAGCGTGACATGATCCTACCTAGGAAGTCCCTATAGTCATCCGATCGTGTTTATGTAGGTGTCTCGATATATTAAACTGCAATGTAACCCGTCGCGTGCTTATTTACGCCGCGTGCGATACAAATCTCGTACGAGTACACCATGTGTTCAAAAAGCACACGAAGGTTTAATTATCAAGCTTAGTAATGATGCTATAGGTTTTTCATTTCATTCTTAGACACTTCTCGTTTATCAAATGAGACACAATTTTCCTTTACAGGGATAGGTTTATCCTTCTCAATAGCCCTTTAATTTATAGTTTGACAGTTGCTGCTGTACCGCGCCTTAGGTAATTTGCTGACGACAGTATCTTAAGCAAAAAAGATATCTACCAGATTAATCACGTTTTAAAATGTCGTGATTCGCGACTTAATCACAATCTTTTGTTTACATCTCCTTTCTCTCACTTTCACTGTCAGTTTCGGATAACGACTTTCTTTATAATTTTATCTCAAGTAGAATGTAATTATTGTTATCACGATGCGTAGCTATATTAGTTTTTTGCTGTTCTGTTGGAAATTTAATTAAAATTGAGTTGTTAGAAGATGTACGCAGTATCTTTCATAGTATTTTACCACAATACTGCTATCATCAGCTCGCTAATCAAGTGTGTGGTGATTCTGGTAGTACCGAAGATTCTAAGGGAAACAGCGTTTTAGGGCAAAGGATTTGGGTGTCGTCAGAATTCAGAAGGATGCCTTAACCGTCAACCGTCAAAATGGCCACGCTCGCCCAGCCGTTCTGCCGCAGAGGCTCAACAACAGCATCTATTCCGGTCTGCACGTCGTGGCACGAATGCACAAACCCCTCCATTCATGCTACATTTTATAAACGTAATGGATCGAGTGATTTGGCATACGTACGAAGCAACATCATGAATTCATGAAGCAACAGACAAAGTAATCTTCTGAAGAGTGGGTTGCTTGTTAGGAAGTTTTTAAAATACGACCTTTTGTGAGAACATCGGCATGTCCAGTTATGTCGATGATCGTCTTTACAAACTAAATATTCAGAATTTGAAATAGATAGAAAGAAAAGAAAGATAAATACGCTCACTGTTGTCCCTAACAGGGTAGGCAGCGCATCAGTGTTTCTAGAGAATTGCTTGATGCCTCGTTTGACACAAATTGTGAGGCTTTTCAGATGGAACAAGTTGTAGAATAGTGAGAGGTTTGAAATAACATTACAAATCAATTACCTACTCATAAAAACCAAATCTAATTGATAAAGACTTGACGTCCGATATGGTTGAGTGTCACTTGATCGACGGGTCCTGGGTTAGATTCCAGATGTTTGGTCGCGGGTCATGGCTGTTCGTGTCTCTCTGTGTGTATGTTCCTAGTGACCCACGACACAACGGAAAACCTTAGTGTGGACATTTGAATGTGAATGTGTAGCGTCTATGTGCCGGCTATTCTTTATCTATTAAGCAATATGCACTTGATATTCCTAAGTGTTTTGTTTTCTCAAACACCTTTACGAGACCTTGTAGTTGTATAATCTCGTTCTTATCTAATGTTCACACGTGCACAGAAAGAGCAGGTCTTATCAAACAGCTGTTCAATGCAATAATGCACTAAATTAACGTAGCACCTGGTGATACCGTGGTAGTGGGAGTTGACAGTTGTATAACGAAATACTTACAAAGAATACTTAATAGTTGAATAGGATAGATAAATTTTATTCAACTAACAACATAATACAGACAAATTAAACTTAAAATTAAAACAAAGTGTTAAAAGCGGTGATAGCCCAGTTGGTAATGAGCCAGACTTGTAATCGGAAGGTTGCGGGTTAAAATCCTGGTGCGGGCCTGTACCACTAAAATCGTATTTTCGGATTTATGTACGGATTTCTAATTATCACTTACTCAACGGTGAAGGAAAACATCGTGATGAAACCCGCCCATCCAAGTAAATTCATTTTCGAAAGACGAGCGGTCCACCAACCCGCATTGGGCCAGCGTGGTGGATTATGGCCTAAATCCCCTTTATGTTTCGAAGGGAGGCTCGTGCCCCTCCGTGGGGACGTTATGGGCTGATAAAAAAAAAGTTAGTCAAAAAGGCGCTAACTCAGTGTGTAGTACGGGGTTGAACGTTTATTAGCCAGATGAGTTAAAAGTATTAACTGTTATTGTAAACGAGATTTGTAAAAGGACCAGTTAAGCAACTATTGGTGCTCATCACTATTCAAATAAAATATGATCGATGGTCATTGAAAGAAAGAAATAAATAAACATTTTCAATCTCTTTAAAGTTCTAGTGAATAGGCATGTTCTGGGTGAGCTTGCTACATCCTCCACCACATCTCCGCCTCTGGGCTAGATTGTGGTCAAGAGCAAACCCATTCGTTATGAAAAAAAAAGCCCCGACATTCGATTTCTTATAAATTTTAAACGGCTGAACAAATTTTCATAAAATATATCTCGATTACATCTCATCTCGATTACGATTGCTTCAAACAAAAGAAACCGCATCGAAATCCGTATATTTGTTTTTTTTTATTACATTCGTTTAGGAGCTACGATGCCGCAGGCACACGATACACCGACATACAGATACACAGACACACAACACACGTCAAAGTTATAACACCCCTCTTTTTTGTCGGGGGTTAAAAATACTTCCTCTTTAGTCACCAAATGGCTTAGGGGTACTTATAAGCCACAAGTATTTTTCTTTCTTTCTTTCTTTCATTCAAAGACCATCGATCATTTTCTTGAGTAGAGATGAGTCCCACTAGTTGCTTAACTTTAATAAGTTCGTTCCCGTAGGAATTCGGGAAAATTATGTAGCCTATGTTCATCAGGGATAATGTAGCATCCTAATGGTGAAAGAATTTTTCAAATTGGTCCAGTAGTTTCGCAGCCTATTCAATGCATACAAACAAACAAACAATCAAATCTTTCCTCTTTATAAGTAATATTATTATATTAGTTATTTTATTAACATATGACCTATCTCAACAAATAATTGTATAATCTGATAATTTTAGGTACCTGGCCCAATGTACCTAAAATTATCTGATTATACCTGAGACATGTGCTACGTTTGTTAAAATACTAATATTTTTGGGGTGCAATAAAGATTTGATTGTATTCTATCGACCCCAAAATGACAAGAAATCAATTAGCTGAAAACATTTGTATGAATGTAATACACTTTATTGCACATAAAAGAAGTGAAACACATTATTTTTTTATTAGTTATTCATGAACTCTTTTCAGAGTTTTCCATGCGCAGAACCTTTCATACAGTCGCGAGTCAATAACAGCGACCCACCACTCCACGCTAAATCCAATTTATGTACGCTTTTACTTCAATTGAGGCTTCCGTGTCTATTGATTTTCAAATGAACTCGGCTCGCCGATCAAATCAAGTAAATATACAAATCTGACCTTTCGAAATCGCGTGTTGTTCATATACGTAAGCTATCGAATGTCCGAGTCTAATCAATTTCTGACCTAAGACCTGTATGGTTTTTACATCGAAATATTCTGCAAAATGATTTAAGTCAGTAGTCATTGCGCCACTTTTTGCGTTTATTTCTAGTTAAATCTTCGAATTAATACACATTTAACTTATTTAACTCTCTTCATGATAGTTAAAAGCTTATATGACAAAGAGATGTTGATTTGATTTAGTAATAATCATATTAATCGTACTTCTGCAGCGGAAACTTCACAGACGGAATTTCTAAAAAGAAAAAACTAATAACACTTTTCGAATACATATATTATGTTTTACCTTTGTTCCAGAAGTTAACACAACACAATAACATAATTTATACGCGAATTTTGAGCCATTTTAGCATTAAATTAAGAAAATTGTTCTACTCCCCTAACCACAATGTTTTTTTTTGTTTCAGGGGCGTCTTTCCATGGAAAAGCTCATCGTCAAAGAGCGAAAACGTCGAAAAGATCCCAAACGGCGTCTCCTGGCGAATCTTCGGTTCGAAGTCTAGCGGGAACCTATCTTCCAAGGCTCTCAGCCCTGACGTCCAGAAGACCCTGACTCCCGTCTCTTCAGGGGCGAACACTCCTCATCATCACAAGCGGCAAGGCAGCTCGGCTAGTGAGAAGCAGTTTGAAGATCTGGTTGCCAGTTCCATCGCGCTGATACAACATGATCGGTAAGATTTTTTTATGTCGTTATTTGGATATGTTTAGATTGGTTTCGAGTATAGGTACTAAAGGGACCTTTTTTCTTCAAGTTTTGATAAAATGATTTAACAGTTATCTAATCATAGGGTAACTCCTATCTACTGGTACTCACATAAGAAACAGATTTAATTTAACTTATTCGTTTTACATATCTTTAATATATATAAATCTCGTGTCACAATGTTTGTCCTCAATGGACTCCTAAACCACTTAACCGATTATAATAAAATTCGCACACCATGTGCAGTTCGATCCAACTTGAGAGATAGGATAGTTTAAATCTCAAATTATAGTCGCAATTTTAATTTATTGCTAATTATTTGTTCCTCTTAGATTGTTTACTATAATGTAATATAATAAAAACTTTAGCCACAGCAACGCGTGGCCGGGTCAGCTAGTTTAATATAGATCTCCTTTTAACGATTGCTTATTTGTAGACACTTAAAATTACGGCTGAAAAAGTAAAATTCCAAAGAGTTGATAATAGAAAATTAGAATGAAAAACATTTACAATACCTAGGTCAGAAACACAATAAAGTTGGAAAATACAATCCTCGGATTCTTTATTCAATACACTGATCAACAATACACTCAAATCGGGCCTTTGAACAGTTATCAGTTCATGACCTTTTGGATTAAGTCCGTCGTTCTAGAAACTCCGGCAAACCCTCATAACTGAATTAGATCCATCCTTCGTTTAATACCACAAATTGAATGTGAATTTGCTTCAATTATGTCATCAGTGTTTGTCATAAATTGTATTAACGACCCTTGCGAAAGTTACTCGCATGAGAGCTAGTTTATTCAATTAATTAATATTATCCAGACCATGTTCCAGTGTACCACAAACATGAAACATGTTAGGAAAAAGGTTGAAGTTCAAATAAAAAGCGAAAACAATATCAAAGCTTTAGTAAATTTATTTTTTGGTTGTTAATCCCGACGATTATCAATTTTCCCAGCTCATCTACTTTATCTTAGTTACCGATATTGTACGTGCTTTACGTCTACGGTCTTACATTATCTAATTTGCTTCAGTAACATTTAGTTCTAGTTAAATCAGCCCGTTTAATCCTGATCCCAGGGTTTAATGCACTGCAAAAGGGTTACAGATTAATTGCCTCCCTTTTCTAGGTCACCCGCCTGTATTTTATGACAACCAAGCTATTATCTTTCGCTTAGTTTTAGAGCTATTCTGTTTCATAATCACTCCCATATTTTCTAAAAGGGTAGGCAGGCAGGGTAGAAGTTTTAACCGGAGAATAACACCACCTCATCTCTTTCCGTGGGTGTCGTAAGAGGCGACTAAGGAAACACAAATGAGACCTGCCTCCTAGTAATCCATCCCAGGCAACTTCACTTCATTTTTTTCTGAATATGAAGTGTCGTCCTATGGTCTCACGCGGTGTGGTAGGCTCTGTGAAGGTCGTCTGGTTCGCGACCACCCTCCTACCGAAGTCCGACGCCAAACAGCTTGCTGTGTTCCGTCGGTGCGTGGGAGTACCAGTGCCTTTATAGGCATTTTCTGGGTTAACTCGCTCCATCGTCGACCTCATCTTTGACCTTATGGTCAAGATTGAGGTCAAGAGTTAACCCATCTTATAATAATAAAAAAAAATTATCAAGGGAGTCGAGGAAAAGTGACGGTCGGTTGTAGAAGGCCTGACTGTCGTATTGGTAAATCTATATAAATAAAAATGAATTGTTGTTCGTTAGTCTGATTAAAACTCGAGAACGGCTGGGCCGATTGAGCTGATTTTAGTCTTGAAATATTCGTGGAAGTCCAGGGAAGGTTTAAAAGGTGAAAAAATATGGAAAAAAGGCGTTACGAAGTTGGCCGGGTCAGCTAGTTTACAATAAAATACAGATTAGGGTATTCTTTAAATTCCGAATAAAATGGTTCTATTACACTATAACACAGTTTTTACTCGACTAGGCTAGTCACGCTCTGCTAAGTAATTTGGTAACGCTACCGCTAATGAAATTTTATGAAAAGAGTATTAAACAAAACTACACAATGTAATGATTTCTAGTTCTAGTTTAATTCACTAGTTTTAAGTTTTTCCCGGACCGTGAAAGTAGCAAAAGTTCGTACGTGCTGGGTGTTAAGTCACATCAAAGTCTAGGGAAGCCTTTATTTTTATTGGGTAGTGACAGCGAATCAACAAGGCAGAGTTTCAAATGTTTATCTTCTTTTTAGTCTGAACGAGGAAGCTGAACTACCTGACTAACTCAATATTTTTTCCTATCTGTGAAATAAAGTAGACTAATGCCACTCTCCGGGCTTTCCATTTTATCCCTCTTCCAAAACTAACTTTCTTTCTTAGAAATGAAAAGCCAATTGGAAAATAAAAAACAGCCAAATCGTCTGAAGCTACCAAAATAAGGAAATCGAAATTAATTTGGTGTAAAAATAAAAAGTAACGCTCGCTGACCTTCGTGACACAGTGGTTAAGCACCTTGTTTGTCAGACAGCGGACTTTGAGACGAGGTCGCCAGTTCGATACCCCGAGAACAAATAAGCTTATTTTTAATTTGAATTGAGACGTCAGAAATATAAGTTTTTAGTCAGTTAGTATTTATTTAGCTAGACTAGAGTTTCCAAATTGTACTCCTGTTTCCATTTCAATGCCACGAAAAATTGCAAATCCATTCAAAAAAGTAAACGAAATCTTCGATTTTCTTATATTATCAATATTATATTGTTGTTTTTTTGGGAGAGTAGGGTAAAAGTCAACTCATTTAGTTGTTGCAAAGAATTAAAATAATTCGTGTATGCTAAAAGCCTGCCCTGAGATTATGCTCTATCTAGAAATCGCGATGTTAGGTACCTATCTCTTTCTTTGACCGTGTATCAAACTTGGAAATTCGACGAAAAGCAAGATTCGAAGAGGCAGGGAAGTGCGGATAACGGAATTACGGTTAAGATGGGCAGGACACTTGGCTAGGAGGGGCGAGGGATGATGGACCAAAGCAGTTACAGAATGGTGGCTAAGGGAAGCAACAAGGCCAGTGGGCAGGCCACCAACCCGATGATCAGATGTCGTCAAATTGATGGGATCTCTATGGATGAGGTTAGCACAGGGCGATTGGCGCTACAGAGAAGAGGCCTATGTGGTTGATAAGGGCTGAGTATGATGATGATAGAAATCCCCACAGATTTATTCATGCTGTCCAGTTTCAAACACTGACTCAGTATGAAATGCCTGTAGTTTTGCCCCTAATCTCGGTATTTATAGCGCCGCCGAACTAATGATCGCATCACGTTTATTGGCACCAGTTTTGAGTGGTCCATGAAACGTGACATAGTTCGTTTAACTAAATTACTAATCGCATTACAGTAGCGCCATGTCACGTGTTACCAACAATTTTGTAATGAGATTGCAAATAATAGGATTTTTCTTTGTAGAAGAATTTTAAATAAAGGGTTTCACCTCTACGTTGCATAAACAGGTTATCATGCCTTCTCTTTGGTGCTCTACTTCGACGTTGATATCTCTCAATGATGTATATTGATCTGCGGCTTCAACAATGGATCTGCCGAATACTTTCTACGATCTTGTGATCTGCGATTCTACAAAAACATATAATACACCTGTACTTCTGCGGTAGGTCTCAATAAAATGTAGCTGGATACTTCAGCTGCGTTAATTGTAAATATTAAAGTTAGTGGGTTTTTACGCAGTTACGTGTACAGTGCAGGTTTTAATGCATCCATCTTGCTAAAAACTATAATTTACTGAAAAACACAGTCCATTAAAAAAAAGTATAATTGTAGACGAAAACACTAAAGAACTTTTTGATCTGCCCTACTTCGTAAACGTATCACTTCACGTGGATACGCCCGTGGTCGTGGACTTGACACTGGGCACTCAGCCAAATAACCTGGGCGTTGTAGGGCTATTAGTTTTAATATTGTTGTCTACTCTAATCTAGGAATAATGAGGAGAGTTTTACAGCAAAACTTTACGATTCACAGAATGGGAACCAACCTTCATGATGCAGATGCGGAGTTTAAATCATCATTTTACAAAAGATGAAATGCATTTCCTTTAAGTTTGGTTGGACTATTATTTGTATAGTCCAAAACTAAAAGAAAACGCATTATTTATTATTTATTTTATTGAAAATTATTAGCACTGTACAATAATCTTATAATCTAATAATCCCACAAAACTGCAAGACAGTTTGACTGCCGGAACGGCGAGTTCACTTATAATTTTTTTTTTTCATTTAAAAAAAATTCTCTCAAGCGCTCAATCTAGCATAAAAGTGCATCGGCTATATATTAGGAACCATCATTCGTCTATACATCGGGAAATACCCTGACAGCTGTAGTAGAAGTGACTTCGTATAATGTACTCGTAAATCGTGACCGACTGCCCACTGCCTTTTGCGTCGGTTGTGTTACGACTTATTTTATGCCTAGGAGAGTAAGGAATTATAACGAATCGATATCCGAAGTGTACAGGACTTATCCAAACCAAGACATTGATTAAAAGACGGGATACTTATAAAGCCAAAAGTCATACAACAAGTTTAAGTACGAACTACGACTTGTATGTGCTTGATGTTAACTAGACTTACATGATAAGAACAATAAGTTTACAAATACATACATTTTTGACTTAAGAAGCTTTACAAGTTACAACTACCAGTACCTTCATTTTACTGTGAACAACGGCATTCAAAGATTGCAGGTTGCAGCTGCACCTAATAATTTGGGTTTAAGAAGTGTTATCGAAGTGGTTAGTGTTTAATTGGACCTAGTTTAATCTTGCACGTGTAGCGCTTTTTGCGAGGAATTGTAACTAAAATGTGTTGCATATACGGATCAGGAAGAAGTAAATGTTTCACTGTGTAAACGACAGACACTATAGAAGACCAATAACTGTATGTCGCAAGGTACATTACTCGGCATTTTTTTACATTATTGATAAAGTAACTTCGTCTATACATTTATGTACATATTTCCTCCATGCTGGACTGGGAGTGAAAGAAAAACTTAGAATGTGCCAGCTACCTATTCTTCCTAGGTATACAGTTAGAGTCTGTAAGTGGGATGCGAGGGTTTTGCTGTAGAATGGGCGAAAGGCTGACCACTTCTCACCATTATGCAACTTGTTCCATTTGATAACCCTCACAATTTGGGTGAAACGAGGCATCTAGTGGTTCTAGAACCACTGATGCTCTGCCTACCCCGTTAAGAATTATGGGCGTGAGCATCGATACGCATACGTATGTGTATCGCAGTTTGTCTACCGCAAGGAACTTTGCTTGGCCCTAACTTTTTGTTCATAACGAAAAGCAATTCCATTGTGATGATAAAACCATGTAGTTTGTAAATGTATAGGGACAATTTTATTGCTTTTTCGAGAATCCTTACGCCTCATTGTAAGCTTGAAGCCGTAAAACCGTCTTATTTTACAAGGCATTGTACTGTATGTCTGACGTGGCCCTTATTCTCAGGCAAACGAATCTCAGTTGATCGAAACTTCGACATCGAAGGTCTAGACTAGACGATAGATTCATTGTTGAATTACGATAAAAATTAAAAGAAACACTGTAGAAAACTGGAAACATTATCCATAATCGTAGCAACAATCTACCTACATTAAAAATTGTCAGAGCAATGAAAAACAAATAAAAAAATGACGAAAATTTCAAGGAATGTGTGACTACTGGTTTAATCCTAGTCCGAAAAACGTGGTCTTAAGTTTCAGAATAAGGACCCAGACCGAGTTTATTTCTCACGACTGCGCATGAGTTCACGCATGAAGCATCAATCCTCCTCGTCAACAGTCGACTGGGCAGACAGCGGAAACGTACGAGTAATGGCCGGGTACTACCAAATGATTGCAGGATTGCAGCCCTGTTATTTGTCTCGTATCTTGAGTGACTTGACATGCCATTATCTGCTGAGCTTGTGATTGGTCTTCGATTCAGGTTTTCACTGTCAACTTGTACGCTGTAAGAAGCAGCACGCAATTCAGTATAAAATTTTGTTTTATTAAAAAAAACTAAAAACAACATAACACTATTTTTGTTTTAAATTAGTATCGACAATATATGACAACAGATCAGTCTGTGTACACCTCAGCAGCTAGATAACACCTTTTAAACGTCATTCAACTTATTTTTCTAAAGTTTAGACCACCAATAATAAAGAAGACAAACAAAGATGTTCAAATATTTTCTCGAAATTCGACGTATTGTGTCATAATCGGAATTCTTGTTTATTTTTTCCGCGTGAGAGAGCATTGTAACTGTAGTTTATAGTTAGCTAGTAATAAAACAGTAGAGCGGGCAAATAGCGGAAGCGACTGAGTAGTGCGAGCCCTACAATCAGTTGATCGTGACCTGCTAGGACTCCGCCCTAACGACTCGAGGATCGCTTTAGCTATAGCAGCGTATAATACACTTGTATTGCCTTTTTCCATTACTACGTTGGAGTTAAAGCTTAGTTGTTAGATATATAAGAAATTGCCCTGGCGACCGCTGCGCTGTGAGGAGTGAGGATATGTTTAGTATAGATTATTACTTTTAGTAGCCTTAATATTCTTTTATTGCCTTCTTCCATTATATTTACTGCTTGCATTCGTTCATCGCTCCCATCTACGCGATGGAGTGTAACTTCTAGGTAGGTACAGTTAGTAATAACAATAACTAGCTTTTCGTTCGGGACTTCGTTCCCTTGGGAATTTCACGTCAATTTCCCAATGTTTTTAATAGTTATTCTGCTATTCAGGACGGAGACAAAAACAACAAATCAAAAACCATGAAAATCGGCCTAGCCGTTCTGAAGTTATAATTATAACTTATTTATAAGTGTTCGAACAAACCCGACTTTGTTTTGTATATTAAGATGAGATAGTATTGAAAGTGTTGGCAATCGGAAACCTACTTAGCGACAGCAGCGACTCGGCAAGGCGCAACATTGTTGCAGATTTTAGATGAGAGTGACCTCGAAGCGTAGCATCGCGTTTCTGAGTACACACAGTTTGTTTATGTTGGACTATAATGGCATCTCGTGTTTAAAGCTCGGGTATTTCCTTTCTGAAGCGGTAACTTGATTAGCTTTGTGAGAAGTCCCGGATTGTTTGTGTTACGTGGGATTCGGGGATTCATTCTCTCGTCAAAACTCTACCGCGTAACACGCGAGTGTTTAATGCGAGTGTTTGTGTTGTTGTTAAATTCTTTGTTGTTTAAGTATAATTTTAATAAGTGGACAATTTAGTAGTCATTAAGTGGACAATTTAATAGTAATAAGTTGAGAAAGTAAAGTTATTGAAACTATTTAATAGTGTTGTTTTATACTGTGGTTAACATCAGAAGTTGGATACAACTTACGCCATCGCCATGGGAAAACAAAAGAAAAAGCGAACTCGATCTCCCTCTACTTCAAGCGACAGAAGTACGAGTAGCAGCAGCAGTTCTCGGTCATCAACGCCCCCGCCACCTCGGAAACGTAAGAGGCAAAACAGTAAAAAAAAAGACAGAACCGGACACTACTGTAAGTACAAGCAATGTTACGCTACATAATATGATTCCAGCATTTGATCCGTTGACGGATAATGTGGTTTCATGGATTAATGTGATCAAATCATATTCGACTACCTTTTCATGGAACGATAGCATGATCCGTTACCAGGCGCTTAACAAATTAAAAGGGTCGGCTAAAATTTGGTATGATTCGCTCCTAAGAAATGACCATACGTGGACAAAGTGGTTATGGGGCGATTGGAAACAGAAAATACTGGCAACATTTCAAATAAAACGCAATATGTTTGAACTACTCAGGGAAATCATTGACAAGAAGCCATGCGAGAACCAGTCCTTGTATACATTATTTTTCGAGCAAAAATCCAAAATTGACGCATTAGGTCTGAATTTTGCAGAACATGATGTGAATTCAATTATTTTAGGAAATATTGCGGATGATAATATCAGTGCTTTAGTCGATGCTAGCAATTTTAAAACAAGTGATGATTTAGCTGCATTCTTACATGGTCGAGTTTATAAGTCGTCGATGCAAAAAGCAATAAAATCAGGCAGTAGTCAGGCTGCCGAAAATATGAAACCTTGGATTAACGTGTTGGCAAGGTAGATTAACCCGCATTAATTATATCGTTGTGTATAATTTATATTAACAGTTATTTTGACTTCAGTAAATTCAGTTTTAATGTCGGCAAAATTAAAATTGACAGTGAAATAAATGTGGTACGATCGGTCGGTCCTTTTGATGTTCTGGATATTTAAGCAAAAAGTGGTTAATTTGGATTGAAAGAAGACAGTAAATTATTAGTATAGTGAAGTATCACTGGGAGACGCTCTCTAAGAATAAAGGGCGGCGTCCACTTTGTTTAGAATGTTCTTTTATAGATCCGGCTGTAGGAGTCACCTAAAATTAAAGGGACTGCCGAAATACACCGGAAAAGTTTAGGTCCGGCTGTGGGGGTCACTTAAGACTAAAGGGACTGCCGAAATACACCGGAGAAGTTTAGATCCGGCTGTAGGGGTCACCTAAGACTAAAGGGACTGCCGAAATACACCGGAAAAGTTTAGGTCCGGCGGTAGGGGTCACCTAAGACTAAAGGGACTGCCGAAATACACCGGAGAAGTTTAGGTCCGGCTGTAGGGGTCACCTAAGACTAAAGGGACTGCCGAAATACACCGGAGAAGTTTAGGTCCGGCTGTAGGGGTCACCTAAGACTAAAGGGACTGCCGAAATACACCGGAGAAGTTTAGGTCCGGCTGTAGGGGTCACCTAAGACTAAAGGGACTGCCGAAATACACCGGAGTAGTTTAGGACCGGGTGTAGGGGTCGCCTAAGACTAAAGGGACTGCCGAAATACACCGGAGTCTGGTAATTTTTTGGATTCCAGAGCCGTACTCTAAGCATAAAGAGGCGCCTCTGTTTGTCCAAGTAGTAAAAGAAACGCACCCTAAGACTGAAGGGGCGCCTGTTTCTAGAAGAAGTAGTAGGAGACAAACCCTTAGAGTAAAGGGTCGCATCTATTAGTTGATTATTTGGATTAAAAAATCGCTTAAGTCTAAAGAGACTGTCAAAATGCATTAGAATGATCATTATATTTAGAACATCACGATGGCCGAAGCGTTTAGTAGAAAGTATTAAAAAGGTCGTATAAGTCTTTCATCCTCATTAATAAAGATTTTTTGCGCCACAGATTGCAAATGTGAAGTTGGAGCTTCCGCAGAAGTGCCTGAGGGCAGGCACATTGCAGCATGGCCGTGTTGGCAATCGGAAACCTACATAGCGACAGCAGCGACTCGGCAAGGCGCAACATTGTTGCAGATTTTAGATGAGAGTGACCTCGAAGCGTAGCATCGCGTTTCTGAGTACACACAGTTTGTTTATGTTGGACTATAATGGCATCTCGTGTTTAAAGCTCGGGTATTTCCTTTCTGAAGCGGTAACTTGATTAGCTTTGTGAGAAGTCCCGGATTGTTTGTGTTACGTGGGATTCGGGGATTCATTCTCTCGTCAAAACTCTACCGCGTAACACGCGAGTGTTTAATGCGAGTGTTTGTGTTGTTGTTAAATTCTTTGTTGTTTAAGTATAATTTTAATAAGTGGACAATTTAGTAGTCATTAAGTGGACAATTTAATAGTAATAAGTTGAGAAAGTAAAGTTATTGAAACTATTTAATAGTGTTGTTTTATACTGTGGTTAACAAAAGATAAATTATATCGATTGTTTCTATCGCTGTTTAGTATTATCCTCTTTCTTCTTCTTCATTTTCCACTCCATCACTCTTTATGTGTATTCATTTATTTATTTCGTTATAGGAAGATCAACAGCTTATAATCGACTTAACTTCTAACATATATAACATAAAGCCGATGATAGGTCCCAACTGCAAAATAATAACAAAATATAAAGTTGCAATAAACGCGCAGAAGCGCTTAAGATTACCCATCTCATAGGTATTCTTTAGTATCTGCATTTTACGTTGTTTTAAAAGTTTTCGTTTATTTTTCTTACTCTTTCATACACCTTTGTTTTGCCTCGCTTCATAAATATGGGGTTTAATTCGGAAACTAGTAATGATCTGATCGATCACAAAGTCACAACAATACGAGGAAGAATTCCAAACTAGACTTCAGAAATAGAATATCATTAACAAGCATTTCAATGTCACTCTACTGATAGAATATTAATGTGCCAATTGAGACGTACGTTTATATTGTAAGACAACAGTCTTCGTTGTACCTTTTTTACAATATGACTGGCATTACGTATTAAACCTTTAATAAATTGCAATCATTAAACAGGAAGATATCATCCAAATGTCAATTGTCTTGTAACTGCCTCCGACTTTTGGATTCCAATGACTTACAACCTTCATGAAAGGTTTCGTAGAAATAAATACGGTTCGATAGAAAATATTTGTCCCAAAACTATGAAATTAAAATTAAAAAGGGAAGAAGTCTACGATGTCGGAAACCACAAGAATGTCCACAACTCACGCTTTCGTAATCCGGAAGAATGCTAAGCAACAAGTTATTTTAGCCCCAGACGAAACTAAAAATACATCACAATCAGACCCCACTGAGATGTAAAAGATGATCTCATGCCATAAGAACGCTCGTAAAGTCTGGAATTCGAGTTGGTAAACAAATTAGTTTAACACATGGTGGCCAGATGTTGATGATGAGTACTTATAAAGCTGGAGATGTTGTGTTTGATAATATTTGTGCTGACATGGTGTAAGAGACCTGGTTTTATATCTGTTTTATAGCGACGGTAAAGAAAATAAGCAGAAAACCGACTGGGCAGGAAATGTAAAATGTTTTTCCGCTGTACAATTCTACATTATCAGTCTAATTCAATTTTATAATATTTATTGTGATTTCTTTGAATGGTTAAATTATGGGGAAATGACAAGGAAAAAATATTATAAACGCATGTAAATAGCAAGGGCGACTATACTGGGTGAAAACAAACCTCCTAGCCATATTCAAAATCCTGAACCAGTATCACTCAAAGAAAAATGAATTTATAGGAATAATTCCATGGGAATAATTCATTTTTTGCCTAAACGTAGACAGGCACGCGAGGGGTGCGGGTAGCGCTCGGGGGGTGCGCCCGAGTGGTGTCTACGTTTAGGAAAAAAAAACCACCTCCCCAAAAAAAAAGTGTTCAGTAAGTGATACTGGTTCAGGATTTTCAATAAAGCTAGGAGGTTCTTTTTCAACCGATTCCTAGATTTACAATTTAAAATACCATCATCTTCTCTAATAAGTGAATGAGGTGTACTATTCTTACTTAACTCTAAAATATAGTTCCAAAACAGTTTTTCTCAGTAATCCATGAAGATATCAAACTTGGTTCGTTTAACATTAAAATGCAATAAACTGTATCACGATTTCTTCATCAGTGCGATGCCCGCGCGCATCATTACTAAACCAGAGATAAATCTGATGTCTTATTTAGAGTTAATGCGCTTATATCTTTGCGCAGTAAGTATGTGGCATGTTTGAAGAATATTAATGATTTGATTCTTTTATTGGAACTTTTAAATTCATTAAAACTTTCTTACATGCAAATGTCATTATAATTACAGTTTTTAAATTACAAATGTAACGCCTTTTACATTACAAAGAGCTCGATATAGTAATTTAATACGAAACCATGTCAGCACGCTATCTAATAACCGGCCAATGAGCTATTTTAATATTCAGAAGTTTCAGGCACGCAATGCATTGAAAAATTTAAGAAACAGGCTAAGGATTTTATAGATTCTAGGGCACGCAACTGAATTCTTCAGATATTGTGTAATTACTATAAAAAGGCTTTGAGAGGGTCCTGTCCGTGACCAATCAAGATTTTAATACAACATTGATTAATTTTAAAACTTTATTAAAAATTGTAATGTCAGTTTGTACAACGTTTGTAAAAAAATACGTCATTATCAAAATCTTCATTGAGATATGGTATCTCCTCATTTTTTTCTAGAAATATTGTGTGCAATTTGAGTTGTATAATTCAAAGATCCGGTTATTTCAATTGATTAAATAATTGTGTGAATCACGCGTTTGAGATGATTGATTGATCAATAAATTGCATCTTTGCAATTGTGTTTTTGGGTTCTTGCGTGACGAGTAAGAATTAGGTGGATCAATTAAATCATGGATGAGATAATTTGATAATAAATATCGGTGTTACATCGTTAAATGATTGGGTTATTCTCATACCTGAGCTTGGCTACGCTTTTGCCAGCACCTTTCTAGGGCTTGATCGTAAGCATTGCTGCTACCGGATTCGCAACTGGTAACGAACTGCGGTTGCGATCGCGGCCGGAAGGCATCAGTCATGCTGTAAAAATTAGCTTAGGTTTAGAATGACAGAAAGGCAAAGAGGTGTGGTTTTAAAAGTCTTAAATCAAACACCATAATCGCGATCTAGTTATTACGTTTAGTCTACTTGGTTTTAATGTTGTATATTTATTGAGATTGAAGTATTTTTGCGTATACTTCGCCAATACTTCTGAAAGTAGCAAACAAATTGCCTAAATGGACGGTTGGAGTGGATAATTTATGAGGAATCCAAATTAGTACTGAGCAGTCCGCAAACGCGTTTTGCACACGCAACATTTTTGTCTTTGATTCAACCTTACAATTACGTAAGGTTTGCAAAGAAAACTCATAAGTAGTACCGTGGGAATTGCTTTGATTACGGCATGGAAATCTTGGAATACTTCGCAAGTAGCCAATTTTTTGTGTGTCCTGATTATTGCTACTATTCTACTTTCACATGATCGACTTTGCTATCTCGACTATATTTTTCGACAGTCTTTTCATTCAATTCGTTTAATTAATGACTATGTCTACTTCCAGTAGTGGAGAGGAACGCAAAGAAGAAGAATGACTTTTAGTTAGATAAATATACAGAGCTTTAGGTAAATGTCTTTCAACCTCTCGGGTGGTTAATCAGTCCATGAAACTGAACAACTTCCCCAAGGAAGCTAGGTCAAAATCCCCAGGAAGTTGTTCAATTTCATGGACTGATTTAGCACCCGAGAGGTTGAATGAGATTTACCTAAAGCACTGTGTAGAGAACCTTCTTAGCAGTTTACAGTTATTTCTTTTTGGGTCAAAATAGTCTGAGAAAAGCCATTTATTCCAAAACAAGAAGCAAGTCATTTGGGGATTTAAAGGGCTTAAAATCAGACAATAGATAAGCAAATTAGCATTTAACCATACCTGCCCCAAAGAAGAACAATCTTCCCCCTACAACTGGATATGATTCTTTGAACATTCTTCTCCCATTCATTGTAATCTTGACTTGTTTTAAGTGACATCCTGAATGTCCTATAAAATAAAGATTTTTCTATTCTTTTCTATTCTATTCATTTTAAATCAGATGTTTGTTCTCGGGTAATGGGTGGGCGTCTTCTTTATGTATGTTCCCACGACATAAGGGAAAACCTTAGTGAGGGCCTTTTAGTGTGTAGCGTTTATTCATTTAATTTTTATTTATTTTATTTCAGACCATCAAACCTGCCAGCGAAGTGCACAGAAGAAGCGCTACGCCACAAAGCAGAGCATGCCCGTATGGTGGAGGCAGCGAGGAGACGAGTCGAGAAGGAAGCAGCGGCGAGGCATGCGCGGCTGCAGGAGTCTCTGCGCCTCGAGGAGCGGCTCGCGAGGCATGCGCGCGAGTGGCATGCTATCCTGCCTGATTGGCATAATATGTGAGTTTAGTAAAAAGAAACCTTTGTCAACTGCGTCTGCCAAGTGTAGCGAGTTTCGTATTAGGGCCGTATTACAGGAGACTCAAGCCTTGATCTATACTTAAGTATTGATTGTCTCTTTCTCTCACCATCAAAATGACAAAGACAACTGCTATTTAAGTACATATCAGAGTCTGAGTTGTGTTCTATAATACGGACCTTAATCCCTACTTAATATTATAATACGAAAGTAACTCTGTCTGTCTGTTACGCTTTCACGCCTAAACTACTGAACCGATTTTGATGAAATTTGGTCCAGAGATAGATTAGACGTTGGGAATAGATATAGACTACATTTTATCTCACAGCTGGACACGATATAACCTGTAGTACACGCGGGTAGAGCGGGCGGTAAGCTAGTTTCCTATAATGTAAACTTTTTATCCTTTGTATTATCATTGTACAATAAAGAATATATACATACATACCCCTCATGTCAATGGAACTTAATCGCTCGTAGCCCAGTGGCGCTAGCTGATCTCAACCGGTCAGTGAGGTTAAGCAACGTACACAGAGGCAGGGTACCAGATGGGTGACTAAAGTGGCAATTTGTCACGAACGTTTCCGTGCTTCGGAGGGCACGTTAAGCTGTCGGTCCCGGCTGTTGTCTATTGACTACAGTCGTTAAATAGTTTTAAGAGTCAGAGGCCATTTTGCGGTTTGAAAACTCTGACACCAGGGTTAGTCAAGTTCGCCACACACTTGACTGTACCTACACGATAAGAAGAAGAAGAAGAAGAATGGAACTTAATGAAAGAGACTTGTCTGGCAGTGGAGCTATAGTTATAAATAATGTTAGAGTAATCTTGCTTAGCGAGGCGTACCAAAGCGTAGCTTACATTGATGTTAAGGAAAAAGTATAAAAAAGTAAGTTTATGATTTTTTTATTACAGGAAGAACGCAAAACGCACTCTAGAATTATGGTGGAGCGGTCTGCCCCCATGCGTTCGCGGGAAAGTCTGGCAGTTAGCCATAGAAAACAAACTCAAAATCACAGAAGACCATTACCAACACTACGTCATGAAAGCCAAGCAGAAACTACACGAAGCACAACTTAGGAGAAAACGGTTAAAAGTAAACAACCAAAGCTGCGGATGTAAGAATGAAGATAAAGATGATAAAAATGTAGATAAATCTTTAAATGGAGATAAATCTTCAAACGACAAAATGGCTGCCGGTGACAAAATGGCGGCAAGCGAAAAGAACTGCCTTCCAGAAAAATCTAAAACGGATGATAACATCGATGATAAACCTCGATTAAGTATGCCTAGGAACTTCAGTGAACAGAATCTTAAGTCTCACGATAAAGAATCGGAACCAAAGAAGTGTTGTTCGAAATCGAACCCTAATCTACTTGATTATAGTGACGAATGTTCGATGGAGTTAATACAACTGGATATCGCTCGGACGTTTCCGCATCTGTGTATATTTCAGCCTGGTGGACCGTATTTTGATGTGCTACATGAGTTGTTGGCTGCTTATGTGTGTTATCGACCTGATATTGGTTACATACAGGTATGTAAAAACTTTGTTGTTCCTTATTATAATATGATTGAATAAGTGAATATAAAATGAGCAGCACTGACCACGGGCAGAAAAACTATTGAGGAAAACTTTGTACCCTCCAGCGCCTAGCGATCTTAGTTTTTATATTATTTTTCGTTTTCTTTTTTATTCGTTCTACTAGTTTTCCTGCTTGTGTAGTCTTGTTACTATGTGTTGTGATGTCAATATAATAAATATTTCATTCTTACATGTGAATAAATAAATAAATATTCTTGAACAATTCTCACAGCGTCATCTAACCCCAAATTAAGCAAGGCTTGTACAGTTTGTTCCCTCAATTAAGTGTCCATTCATGTTTCTTGTCTGCCGGGGGTAAGGTTCATATTTGAATGACCTTAACTTAGGGCATTGAGTGTACTATTGGTTGTTGTTAGTTGATAAGGGCTCTCATTTCCGCATTAAGGCTAATGGCCCATTATGCGTGTGGGTCGGTGGCTATTCCAGGCACCTCAGTTCCCACCAGAAGCCCAGAATCCTCCTGGGGAATTCGCAGGCTTCACGGAGTGATATTAACGAATATGCTCGCAGTTTATTTAAAGATTATAAAAAAAATATATGATTTTCTAGAACTCTAGGCAAACTATTAAATAATTAATTTGTGATTACTACGCCGAGTAGTACTATGTTCTCTTTAGTACTCTTACTAGGTTGACTGGAAGAAATTATTATTATAAGTCCGCCTTTGTAAACTTCCTATTATTGTAAATTTGTTATCCTCTGTATTATCATTGTGAAAATGAAAATGAAAAAGAAAAATGAAAAAAATGAAAATGAAAATGAAAAATAGTTTATTTTCGTTTACAGATCATTGTAGGTAGCTTAGTGGATGGAGCCTCCTTTTAAGCAAGTAATGTGCCTGTACCGGGAGACTCCGCTCTTCCATAACAACTTATAGTAACAGACAAATAAACTTAACTAACTAAACTCAACCAAACAAACTTTCAAGGAAACTTAAAGTACCTAGACTAATGATGTGTCTGTATGTGTATGTGTGTGTGTGTGTGTGTGTGTGTTTTTGGCTGTGTGTGTGCATCCACGGATATAGTCACAGTATTGAGGTCGATAATAGCAGGCAGTAGAATGAGTTATTAAGTTAGCCCTGCGACACAGTCTTGGGATCGGAGGAACTACTGCGGCCAGCACGGAGCTACCGCAATAGCCTCCACTAACTGTGTATTGCATATACCTACTATAACAGATGTTTTATGTGCCTGTATTTATTATTGGAAGAATTTATATCTCTGACTCTAAATAACTCTCACAGGTTTCGTAGTTTAACTGCATTAACCAGGGGATTAAAGTATTCTTACAATCGTGAAGGGACTTGGCATATATATTTAATTGTTTATTTACCTTATTGTATACATAAACAGATCTTATTTTATATTGGGTCCATGCAAAGACAGTTCTAGTTGCATGAGTAGCAATTACATTACGCCTTCCTCTTTTACTTAGGACGTGAGGGTCAAAATTTAAGGTTTTATGTGTCTTCAGGATTAAGTGAAGCAAGTAAAGTTTCCTAACAGAGAGCAATTTACACATGTTGTAAAGGCTGTCAGTTGGGTAGCGCCGCTTTTTAATTGTACACTCAAGAGCACGTCAAGCTTGACACTTTGGACTTTGGACCGGCCCTGCATTGTATGGCGCGCAGTATAAATCAGAGCTCAGCTTAAACTGGTAGTGTAAAGCATGACCTGCTCTTGACTGTACAATAAAGAATAAATACATACATAGCTAGAGTTCTAGAAAAAAACAAATTCTTTAAGAGCTAATTTCAAATGTTATATGTTTTTTTTGTACACTTGTTGTCGTACAGTTCACCTAGCTAGATACACTGTAACAATGGCGAGCTTATGTTGTAATGTTGGGCTCTCGGCAGAGAAAATGAAGCGAACGAAGCTCGAAATTATATTTACATTTATTCAAAAGTTTACAGAATTTCTGATTATTTAACAGACAAACAGCCATGGTAATGAACTGCTCAGCTCTAGAGTTATTTTAGATTTTGTTAAAATGAGAAAATTTGTAATATAATTAAAAAGAGCACCCTCGGAGTTTCTTGCCTATTCTTCTCTGGGGAAGACTGCACCTTTGCGAATAGGGTAGAGTCAGTAGAGTCGTAGTGTATGTATGTAAGTATTTAAATCTTTTACACTATGTTTGTATGTTTTAAATGTAATCAGGACTTATTTTAAGTGGCATCCTGAATGTCCTATAAAATAAAGATTTTTTATTCTATTCTATTCGTAGGTTTATTTAACATGGAACATTGTTTTTGTTTAAAGATTTAGTTACATACAGTATCAAATTAAATAATGCTTCATTTTTTAGAGTACCTAGTTTAAATGCCTATTTATTCGGTCACCACACTACAATCTCCGTTTTTATTTCCAGGGCATGTCGTTCATAGCGGCGGTACTGATCCTGAACATGGAGGCGGGCGCGGCGTTCGTGTGCTTCGCCAACCTGCTGCACGGGCCGGTGTTGCGCGCCGCCTTCACCCGGGACGGGGCCGCCATGCAGGTGGGCAATATTTACGTTATTCCGGTTCTTTAACCCTCGATAGAAGAGGAGTGTTATAAGTATTGATCGTCTCTTTCTCTCACTATCAAAATGACAAAGACGACTGCTACTTAAGTATAGATCAGAGTCCCCTAGCACTTGGCGTATTTTAAACGCACCGACGAGCCCCGTAGATGCTGATTTTTGCGTTTTCAAAATTTAGATTTAACGCGCGTAAAAAAGCAAAAGGCTGACCCACCTCTCACCATTACACAACATGTTCCATCTAATAACCCTCACCATTTGTGTCAAACGTGGCATTAAGTGGTTTTCTAGAACCACTGATGCTCTGCCTACCCCGTTAAGGATTACAGGCGTGAGCGTATGTATGTATGTAAACGCGCGTAAAACGCGCGTGTGAAGTGCGTTTAAAACTCGTTTGTAACGCTGTATCTGTGCGTATACGCGCTGTAAACGCGCGTCGTCGGCGTGTATCAAATAGAGATGCCACGAATATTCGGCAACTATTCGGTATTCGGCCTATTCGGCCACTTTTTTGTTATTCGGTATTCGGCCGAATAATACGTACTATTCGGCCGAATACTGAATAACAAATCATGAAAAAAAGACGTCATAATATTCAAGATTATAATGTATTCATTACCAAATTACAACACTTAGTAAGTAAAATTGATCAGTGGTAAGTTGTGATGGATAAAAACTAGCTTTTCAGCATTATTGGTAGCAAACGATTACGCTTTTCTTCTTTAATGATACCAGCTTCCGAAAAAACTTCTCACTGTACACGCTATTCACAGGAGAAGAAAGATAAACTTTAGCAAACTTCGAAAGGTTTGGATATTGTTTTTCGTTTGCTGACCACCACTTGTAAGGAAACAAATAGTACCCGCCCGCGCTGCCGTTTGCACCGCGACGAGGGAGACAGGTTACGACTTGTCTTATTCTTGATTACCTACGCGCTCGACAAGCATGTATTTTGTGACGAATATTCGGCGCTTCGGCCGACAGCGTTGCCGAATATTCGGTATTCGGTCAAATCACTATTCGTGGCAACTCTAGTATAAAATACGCCGTCTGCTAGGGGCCTTAGTCGCGTTCTGTAATACGGACTTTAGTACGTAACTTTTGACTTCTTATCTCCTTTATTTCTGTCTCCAGCGACTATGGAAAGCCTACACAACGCTACTCCGGCACAACTTGCCCTCGCTAGCCGACACCGTAGCGCCAGAACTATACCTACTAGAGTGGCTGTACACTGCCTTCGCTAAGGCCATGCCTTTGGACGCCACCTGTCGCGTTTGGGACGTGTTCCTTAGAGACGGAGACACTTTCCTCTTCAATACTGCTCTAGGTAAGTCAAATATTATTATTCTATTAATAAATCAAGCCAAGGCGATGCCTTTGGACGCGGCCTAGCGTATCTGGGCGTATTTTTTAGAGACTGAGACATTTTCCTCTTCAATACTCTTTTCGGTAAATTCCATTATTGTATGTGTCAAATATACGCACACTTTACGAATTTTCTCTGCTAAAGTATTTCTACATTGCATTCGCTAAGACAGAACTTTGGACGCAAAGTAAAATCCTACGAGAAGCAGATATTATCTTAGTATATTCTAGATAAGGGTCATTCTCGGGATTATACAATACAATACAATACTCTTTATTGCACACAACACATAACATTAAACAAAAATAAATGTTCATGATGTAGTGTACAATCCGGCGGCCTTATTGCTGATTATATACGAATTTACAAAAATCTGACCGGAAGCGTTGTGACATTTTTAAAGTGTAAGTTTGAGTATGGTTAACTCAAACGTACACTTTACGACAAAATAATTAGTTTGAGTATGGTTAACTCATTTTTTTTCTGTACATTTTTCTAGAATTTTGTTCTATTTATAACCTATTATACTAGGAATAGGAGATAATTCCGAAACAGCCCGTATTATGGATCATTTCAATCGCCTTTAACTCTCTCTCTCTCTCGCTCTTCATCTGTATAGCGCAAGAGAGACATGCACTGAACCTTTCCAACTCTCGGCATCGAATAAAGGGCCCGGATATTACGAATAATCACTTTTTCACTAAATCTGGCCATTTCACGTCACGAAGAAATGTCTTTATAACCCCCGACTAAAAAAGAGTATTTGTCTGTGACATCGTAGCTCCTGAACGAATGGACGAGTTGTTTAAAAGCTGACGTGATTGAGATGGTTTTAGGCTATAAATCTTCAAAAAAAAAGAGATGGTTTTATCTATATTTGATCAAAATTGGTTCAGCCGTTTAAAAGTGACAAGCAATCGAAAGTCGGGGGTGATATTTTTTTAAAATATTAGAGTTACAATCATAGAGATTGCTACCTTAGCAATAAGGCCGCCTTTTTGTACATTCTACTTGCTTGATTATTTATGTTTATTTACTTTTGTTTTTCTCTGGTGTGCTATAAAGTATATTTCATTCATTCATCAGAGTGAGTCTCTTTCGCCTAGTGGCTTTGAAACTTGGCCTAAGCTTAATTTTTTCTTCCCCAGGCATCCTCCATCTATACCAAGACGAACTCAAAGACATGGACTTCATATCAGCAGCTCAATTCCTCACCAAGTTGCCTGATGACCTTGACCCTGAGGCTTTATTCAAGAGCATCTCATGTGTCTCCATGACCTTCGACGGTATGTCCTTTGAGGAGTTGGCGATGAGCGTTGGGACTGAAGGCAGCTTGGATGATGACGTCACGGTCAGGTTATGACGTGTCGTTTCCGAGCTCGGGTGTAAACTCGGGTTGTAGATATTGTTTAACCTCTCAGATCCCGAAGTGTCTAATTAAATTATCGAATTTTTATCTTGTTAACCCGTCGCGCGATTGTTTACTCATATTTGTCAAAAAAAAGATACTTCCTGAGGGAGGGGTACCGTCAAACCCCAGTAACAGATTAGATACAAAAAAGAAAGAAACTTTTTTGCTTTGAATATTTAATTAGATTATTCGATAAATTGTTCCGCGTAAGAAAAAAAATCAAATCAAACGGTTTGGTAGCTAATTAGATACAGCGGAGCTTAAAGGAGCGAAACCCAATATGTTTTTGACACCTTGAGGTCTAACATGTAGTATAGCCTGGGCCAGATAAGAAGGCACACGATCAATATTATGGGATTTTAAATAAAATAATTTGCGAAAACTGAGGACATGGATCAGTCCAGGGAACTGCACAACTTAAGTAAGTAACATAGGTCGAAAATTAAACAATCACAAGTTCTAAGATTTTGGAAATGTTTGAGTATAGAAAATGCTTTTGAGACACCATAATGACTTCTCCATCAAATACAAAACGTTGTTCAGCACACTAACGTTTAGAAAATTTTGAAATAAATATCACATTTAAGCTTCAGTTTCAGTATCTTTATGCATATAAAAAACTTTTTAAATAAGCTCTTTACAAAATGTTTAATAGTTTTACTAGCAAAAACACGGGAGAGCAAAATAAAATAACAAGTTCGCCATCTTGGGTGGTCAGCCATATTGGATTTAGAATTATTTCACTTAGCTAACATCCTATCTAAATGCGTATACGAAACAGCTCAATCGATTGAGGGTAGCTGTATTAAAACTCTATTGCATGATTTGACCCGAACAAACATACGTACATACGTAAATTGATAAAAAGCTTGTAAATAGACCTATGTTGGCTGACAGTTGTTCAGTTTCCTTAGTGTATTCTCTTTTTCACTATTAATTCATTTATTTAAAATCGCCCAAAAATGGAAATCTCTTTTGTTTCATTTTAGCTTATCTAGACGGTATATTAGTTTTAGGGTATTTATAAAAGAAAATCCAAAACAGGGTTACTATATTAGAGGGATGTATGTTCGGGGTTGTATATAGAGCGTATTGATAAAAAAGGGATTTTTTGTAGTCTTGTGTGTTTTTCTCGAAAATGTGAATGTTGTGTCTTAAAATTACGTCCCATCTCTTAATAAAAATAAAAAAGTCCCTATTTAATTTGATATTCTTACGATCTGAGCGATTCTCTATTAATTGATTATGTACTGTCAACGTTAGTAATGTCACACATTTCTTATTATTTTTTAAAATATTAAAAATAAAATGGATATTACAAAAAAACTTGAAATCCACTTATGTCAAATGTGGATGTCATGTGGGATATGTTTTTATTTAAATTCAACGGCAATGGTTGCTTTTTAAATTATTTTTATACTATTTAATATTAAATATGAATATTACATTATATGGCTACTAGTAGTAGCCTTCTAGCTATCATAAAATGTAAATATTTAATTATATCTGTGTGTCTGTTTAAAACATATCATATTTACATTAGAATAATTGCAACAAATGATAATTATGGTCTGTACCTGTTCATAAAAATACTATAATTATTTATAATGAATAAATTATAAATCTAGTAATTATTTTATAGATTGTGTTTATTAGTTACTCTATTGCATAAAGTTTCGAAGACTTAATATGGAAGCGTAATATTTATAAGCTTTATTGAACTAAATGAGATATTAGTATTTTTGTTAACCGATTATAATCACATTATTAGACAAAACTTGTTAAAATAAAAAACAAATTACGGAAATTGTTTTCAGTAGAAATTACAACATTCTCAAGCTTTATACAATATTTTTAAAGGCAGTTATTAAAGAAAATATAAATAATAATTATTTTATCAAACACATCTCAGTGACCATGTAAATATTGTAAATATTCAAAAATGTTGAGTTAATAATGGTCAATTACTATTAATTATTGAATAATAATAACTATTAATGAACTATTCCTAATTTTAGTGTCACACAACGAGTAGTCAACCGGCCTAATAATTATTGAATCGAAATGTTTCGAAAGATAATTTAGTTATTAGATATATTCTATATTATTATGTATCTTAGAGTTTTACCTATTTGGCATATTATAATGGTCTGGCTGGATTTGCTACATCCTCGACCACATCTTGCCCCTGAGCCAGATTGTGGTCAAGAGCGAATCCATTCGTTATAATAAAAAACAGATTTCATTATCATTATCGCTAATTTGAAGAAACGCCAATTAAAAAAGCTTTTTTAAATGCAATGCCGTCCTTATTTACATCAATGAGACGAAAAGTGACAGCATGATATTAAAAGTAGCATTAATTTTAATGGACGTTTCTGCAACTGAGAGTTAGTTCATCAAAATTAATCATCAATTTAATTATATGTTCTGAAAATATGAATAGTTGATGTTATTTATGTCGGTTATATGCTTTCTTATTTTTCTACTATTTATGTATGCCAAATAGGCGAATAGTGTCATAATAATCAACAAAGTTGATTAATAATGCTATGAAAAATAAATAAAATAAGTGAATGATATGTATCGTATCAATAATTCGAATTATGATAATGATTTGTTATAATTATTGCGTTCTAATTATAATGTTTATGAAACAGCTTTAATTGTGTGTAAAAATCTTGCCCTGGAAATTTTGGGGTATATTATTTGTTTTTGCTGCTATTAATAATTTGCATTTCTCAGAACCATAAAATGTACATACTTTAGCTCTGCTCTGCTTTTGTTACGATGTCGAAGTGGTTCGCTGTATTTTTTTAATCAAATAGATTTACTTACTTTCAAGTTATTTCATCACAGCAGCGTCATTAACTAGAAAATCATACTCCGAAATGAAACTCAAATTCTCTTTTCCAAGTTATTATTGTTTCTATTGAAATTTTAGAGACTTTTAATATCTGCACTTTTTACTTTCACACATTTTTAGTTATATTATTTTGATTGTAGTTATTTTTGCTTTAGATAACAGTTTTTAATTATTGTAAGTATTATAGGTGAATTTATAAATTTTATTATTAATAATTTATTGTTTTGGGTTTAAAACATTTTTACGCCACATGTTTTTTAATGTTCCAAAAGTTGAATTATCAATCATGATGTTTTTTCATCACAATTTATTATTTAAATATAATCTTCAGTTTATTTTAAATAATAATAATATGGTTTACTTTACATTTAGCAAATATATTTTGTTCGTTTCAAAAACATCGCTCAGAACTTGAATTACTAGCTAATAATTAATGTAATATAATTAAATACTGAATACTTTTAAATTATCCATAATTATGATTAAATACAGTTGTGATGTGGACTGATATTATTAATTATAAAAATTGCCATCTCAAGTTATTTTATTGTAGTTTGTATGTCTGTGTAAATAAATTTTCGAGTAAAACGATTCGGCCCCAAAAGAGTACGAATGTATCTGTACGCAATTAAATTTTATTATTAATAAATTATGATATACAAATTCAAAACGATTTTTATTTGTGATTCATAATTATAATTACCCATTCAGTAGCCTAACTGATAGAAGTCTACAAAGATCTTTTGGCCCGTGGTTTCCATGGTGACGCCTTTATTTCCAATACAAGTTCTACTAGGTACAACCATGGATCTAATAAATACTAAGTCCATGGGTACAACTGTCACCCGTCGGCCACAAGATCTTTGTAGACTTATATCAATGCTGCCCAAACTGACACATAGAAAAAACATTATTTTGTGACGACACGCGTATTGGGATTAAGGATGTAAAACAGCCTACTAAACTGAACTAATTTTTCCAAATTTTATCAAAATTGGTCTAGCTGTTTGAGCGTGAAAGAGTTACAAACATCCATACATCCTCACAAACGTTCGCATTTATGATATAAGCTTTCTGCCCGGGACTTCGTTCCCGTGGAAATTTGGGAAAATTATGTAGCCTATGTGTTAATCCAGAGTGTCAGCTACCTCCATACCAAATTTTATCAAAATTGGTCCAGCCGTTTGAGTGTGAAAGAGTAACAAACATCCATCCATACATACAAAATTTCGCGTTTATAATATTACTAGCTTTCTGCCCGGGACTTCGTTCCCGTGGGAATTTGGGAAAATTATGTAGCCTATGTGTTAATCCAGAGTGTCAGCTACCTCCATACCAAATTGTATCAAAATTGGTCCAGCCGTTTGAGTGTGAAAGAGTAACAAACATCCATACATCCATACATCCATACTTACAAACTTTCGCGTTTATAATATTAGTAAGGAAGTAGGATTTGATTCTCCATATTTACGACAGCCGGTCGGTTAAGTCGAGTGGTATTGGCACTGCCTTCTTGATCGACGAGTTCTATTTTTTAACCGACTTCAAAAAAAAGGAGGAGGTTATCAATTCGGGTGTTTTATTTTATTTTAAATTTTAACTTTTTCTTATTGCTTTGTTTATGTGTTTTATTGTGTGTTATTGGAGTGAATAAAGCTGTTATCTATCTATCTATTCAATTCCATGTCGGGGCAAATATTTGTGTAAAAAGCAGATGTTTGGTGGTCATTGGTGTTTGTTCGTATTTGTTACCCAAGGTACCCCGACACATGGGAAAACTTTAGAATGGGCCTTTGAGTGTGTAGCATTTATGTTATTTATTTATACAGGGCTTTAGGTATCTCTCTTTCAACCTCTCGGGTGGTTAATCAGTCCATGAAATGAACAACTTCCCCTAGGAACATAGGTCAAAATACGAAAAAAAATATGCTGATGAAGTTTGTATGGGAACTCAATTTTTTTTTGTATTTTGACCTATGTACCTTGGTTTCATGGACTGAGAGGTTGAAAGAGAGATACCTAAAGCTTTGTATATGATTTATTTGATTGGCTTAGGCCCGTGTTCACCAAAAAAATAACAAACGGTTAAACCACGGTTAGAAGCTAATCAGACAAAATGTCAAAATAAATGTATGAAAATGACATTGTCAAATCTCTGGTTAGCTGCTAATCGTTGGTTAATTTTTGGTGAACACTGGTCTAGTGGGACAAGTCAACATTTTTTGTTTGAGAAACTGAACGACTGGATCGTTTAAAAGTTAATCGTTTAAATCACCACAAAGTTTGCCAACTAATTCAAAATCACACTATAATGTTCATCATCATCAGCCTGTGTCAGTCCACTGCTGGACAAGGGCGTCGCCAAGAGGGCCCCCCTCCCTAGAGATTAGAAAAATGTAGTCAACTGCGAAGCAACCATAGTTGGAACCGTTCTTATTACAGTCGCCAATTCGACATAGAGGCAAAGACTCGCGCTACAAGTGTAAAACTTCATGCTCGTGACTGTACCTAGGGGGCATCCATAAATTACGTGAGGTGTTTTGGGGGGGGGGGAGGGGGTCTCTACAAATATCACGTTATATTTTCCACCAAAAGAAATAGTGTTAAATTGCGGGAAAGCTAAGTTAAACCAACTGAACCATGCGCCATGTTGTTCCGGTAGCCACTCTTAAGACTACTCATGAGTTCCCGTGGACTGAATTAGATTAACCTTTTTTTTTCAAAATTAAGTTAGTAAATCATATTAGCTGTTTTTTATTGTTCAATTATTAATAAAAATAATTAGGCAAATTATGTAAGTTTTCTAAATAAACTACCAATTAATCAATTAACGTATTTACACTAAAACTTAGCATTTTCATAAAACTCACGTGAGATACAGGGGGGAGGGGGGGTGTCGAGCCAAATCTCACGACATCTCACCAGAGGGGGAGGGACGGTCGAAAAATCGTCAAAAATACCTCTTGTAATTAATGGACGCCCACCTACAATTCATATTTTTTTTATCCTCCATAATATTATCTTGCCCCCACCTGGGCCGAGGGCTGGCGACGCTCTTGCTGCTGGACATAGTCCTCTCCTATGGGACGCCACTGAGCTCGGTCTTCAGCTCTCCTCCTCCAACCACTGCCCGCTCCCTTACGAATATCGTCACCCCACCTTGTAACAGGGCGCCCTACGCTACGTTTGCCGATTCGTGGTCTCCATTCTAGAACTTGTCTGCCCCAACGGCCATCGGTTCTACGACAGATATGACCAGCCCACTGCTTAAGCTTGCTAATTCCGGGGCTATGTCGGTAACTTTGGTTTTCAGGCGGATTATTTCATTTCGAATCCGATCCCTCAAAGAAATACCGAGCATAGCCCTTTCCATAGCTCGCTGAGCGACCTTAAATTGGTGGACTAGTCTCAGTGTGAGTTAAAAACTGCAATAATTGTGATTAATTACTTTTTAAATGAACAGTCAGTAAGTCAAAACCAGCTCAAGATGTTAAACCACTAATTCAAATGTCTTTAGTTTTATGACCGGAACAAATCTTCCTTAATATTATAAACGCGAAAGTTTGTATGTATAAGGATGTTTGTTACTCTTGTTACACCTGTTACAAAGTGTTAAAACCCTACCGTCATCCCACAACTGAATTGTATTCCTTATGCAAAGTATTAACCGTTCGAAAATTATTTATATTTAAAAGCTTGTGCAGGTACCATCGTCTTGTTGTTCCTCTTTTACCACATGTGCTAAACGTGTGACTAGAGTTCCAGTGCCTTTCTTTAACTTTGTTTTTGCAAACAGAAGCTATGAATATGGTGTTCCGATGATCTATAATAAAATTCATACAGATATAAATAGGACAAAACAACTCAGCAATAATAAATTCAAATGTGAATTACTCAATCTACTCAAAGGGTATGACTATGAAGAAATTGAAAAACTTTTTACTAGGATACTATAATACATAGTTACTTATACAAGAAAATTTACATGTACTAATCTTTAAGTCCTGTATTAATTGGTCTCACAAACACATACACACATATACACAAACCCACACTCTCACGCACACACGCACGTCAACCCTTAGTTTATTTAGTATAATTAGTTTATATTTTTCGTAAGTTATTAATCTGTATAACAATAGTTGGGAAGTTTCTGAAGTCTGTAGCACAGTTTTTTACTACCACAGGCTTCAGAATTCATTGTATTAATACATAACTTTCAGTTAAATAAAGATTTTTTACAGTTTTTTTTAACAGTTTCACGCTCAAGCGGCTAGACCAATTTTGATAAAATTTTGGTATGGAGGTAGCTGACACCCTAGATTAACACACAGGGTACATATTTTTTTCAAATTCCCACAGGAACAAAGTCCCGGGCAGGAAGCTAGTAAGCTGAATACGAACTTAAACAACTATGACCTTTTGGGTCAGAGGTCATGATGTGGGCAGTGGGGATGACGTAATATTAGTTTCAAATTGCGAACTACCCCTGTACCTCCACTACCAACATTGCTCAAGGATTTCACAACATAACCCTCTGGTTTCAAAATACGCAATGAAACAGTTTATAATGCAATAGTTTGAGGGTTATATTTCCTAGTGTTCCGTCCATCTTTACAGAATTTTTCGAGTTTTTACTTATGAGTTATGTTATGACTTACGACATGTCCTTTTTTTGTCAGAACATGAACTGTAAAAAACAAACTGTGCCCTCTCGTTATTTAATCCTTACCGCACACGTACCGTTAAAATAACTATAACATTGAAGTGAGAGATTTCAGTATTTTTCAGAATATTTAATTTTTTAAATTAAAAAAAATAAAACCCGTATTTTTTTAAAATTGATACTTAATGATAACATAATCAATGAGTACCGAGGTATTTTCAATTGAAACCATTCAGTCGATTTTCAGCCCACAGTTTTGTCTTAATGATAAGATAAAAAATAAATAACAACTCATTTTAATTACAGAATTAACCTTGCTGATAAAAGTTCGTATCCCGAAGTTATCGAATATTGCTAAAATGTCAACATGTTACTAATAACATATTGGATTCCGTAGGATCCATTATATAGATGAATCAGATTTGTCGTATGAATTATGGTCATGAAAACTAAACGGTGAAGTACTTATAAGGACACTTTTAAGAGGTGTTATCTAGCTAAAAAAAATCTGTACATACTCAGAACATTTAAACACATCGTTTTTATAATTTAAAGTCAATCATACGCTGCTACTTTACTGAAAGGGACGCGGTGGTGTTGTTAGTGACTGACAGCATGTAGTTAGGCAATATTTGTCTAAGTGGGAGCGAAAACTGTTTTGAAGTATCGTAAGCGTCTCTATTCTCTATATTTTATCTAATAATTTAGGTATTAAGTAGCGAATACTTACGTGATTAGCTAAACCAAAATGTAGGTAGGTATACTTATCTAGTTAAAGGTAAAAACGTACTATTTTGCTCGTATCTAAATGTGTCTACGTGACATTCTAAAAATAATATCGATTGAATAATATCTCTAGAAGTTTCCCCCATCATAAGCGCATAATAGGGGCCACAGGATCGCGGGACCCTAAGATAAGTGACGTACGAGGGTCCGGGACGCGCCCACCGCGCATGCGTTAGTTCACTGTCAGTTCATCACCCTAGTCAACACGCGACCGGCCACAAATACGAACCATATCGTTCTTTGAATATTTAAATTTGAATCTCGAACTATTTACTTTTCTGTGACAAAATGGCTGACAAACAGGAACCCGGTGAAACTATTGGACTACTGGAAAATAAGGTTAGATTTTTTACTTTTTTTCGTGACGTAATGTCAAGCAAAGGTCATTTGGGTAAGGGTGGTTTTAGACTGTATGTTAACGATGCAAGGTTGGAATTTGAAGGGTTGGTTATGATTCGGAGTGCATAGGTTATGGTTTAATTAAATTAGGAAATTCTATGCGGCTTGTTTCTAGGAACATACGAATTTTATTAAACTTGTGTAATAAAGTGTGTGCTGAAAATAGATGTAAAAATATAGGGTTTACTATCTAAAGAGACTATGCTTTTATAAAGAAAAGGAAAAAAAAATGTACCGAAGCCTAGCTAAACCAACATTAAGAGATTACACCTCATGTCATGTTATTTTAACTTGTTTTTTAGCTAATATTTCTTACCGACTACCAATGTGAAGTGTATTTCAGTAGGAAGAAATGTACTTTTTATCGACTTAACATAGAAAACCGTATAGCTAAGCTACTGAATCTTACGTAGTTCATAATCCTAATATTGCTTCATAATAATAATTAGTTCAATAATTGTAATAATTGTAATAATTCGTAAAACACGACAATCAAATATTAAACCTCAATGCTAAAAGATTCTACTACCTACCTGTTAATAAACATAGTCAACATGGCTCAAGAATAACACTTTCTAAACGATTATTTACTTAGATATTTGCGTTAATTTACTAAGATTGTTAACTCAGAATGCTAACTTTTATATAAATGAGTTGGTAAGTAACCTTAATTAGGTATTTAGTGAAGCTTTAGAATACGAATCTATTACTGAACGAAAAACTACGACTTTTCAAAATCAGCTGATTGCACGAGTATGAAGGCGATATTTTTTTTTATATTTCTGAAATATAAAAAAAGCTGAGATTTTTCAGCTTGCTGGTTCCGTTTGTGTGTGGGAGAGAGTACCAGGGCCTTTATAGGCATTTTCTTGGTTAATTCGCTCCATCGTCGACCTCATCTTTGACCTTTATGGTCAAGATTGAGGTCAAGAGTTAACCCTCTTATAATAAAAAAATATATACTTTTATTTTTTCAATTGAAACTGACCCAATATAACGTCCAAATCCGACACGTCTATCCAATAGCACATTTTAATAATTGGATTATACTGGTAATTATCAATTATCAGGCTTACGTAACTAATTCTTAGATATAAACAAAATATCTTCGTTCTAGAATAAGTATAATATTTGCCGCTCATTAAGATAAGAACTCTTTGTCACAAATATTTTCTCCGACAAACTTAATTTCGGACTTATTTAAAACTAGCTTTCTGTTAGCGACTTTTCTCGCGTGTTACTTTTCAGCCCTCCAACTATGTAATCTCTATGTAAAAATTGTTGTCGAAAAGTTGCTCTATTTTGACTTGAAACACATGCAAAAAAACACACTACAGACAAATAAACGTTTTATCTACTTTCACATTTATAAATATTTACATTTATAAGCTTTCCGCCCGCGTGGACAACAGGTTATATCATGCCCAACTGTGGAATAAAATGTAGCCTAAATCCTCAACCAAGGTCTAATCTATCTCTCTACAAAATTTCATCAAAATCGGTTCAGTAGTTCAGGGATGAAAGCGTAAAAGACAGACAGGCAGAGTTTCACATTCATATTATTAGTAGGGATTATTAATGTTTTCGTTGCTAATAATTATAACATTAATGAGAAAGGTATTCTTTCTAGGTAGAAGGAAACGGCGTAGACTTAGGATCAAACTCAGTACGTGTCACTTACAATTTCGAACAGTCAATAACCACTACGCCACTCCTACTTTTGTAATTCTTTCTTATCAACACTCGGCCATAAATTCTTTCTTATCATCACTTAGACAAAGTGCACTTTGTCTATCGAAACCAAAGCTTTGCTTTCAATGATTGGTGACAGATAGTAACAGTAGCAGTAGCGACGAAAATACAGATAAAGAGGTATTTAAAAGAAGGCAAATTGAAGTCAATAAAGTTATCTGCTGCTTTTTTTTAGAATGTCATACAAAAGTTGATATATGTTTTTTTTTAAATCTTATTTAAGAGAGTTGTACAATATGAAATTCCACCCTCAATAAAGTTATGCAGATAATACCGTAAATAATTCAGTATTTAATTCGAAAATTCGCGTTGTCTACGTCTCAGCTACGAAATTGCTACGGGTTACGGAACCGCCTACGCGCTACGACGTCATTCGTGCATTTCAAGGGTGATGAAAGGTCAACCCGCTTCCTCGTCGTTATTTGGGAAATGTTTGGAAAATGTTTGAGTAGGTACATAGTTTGACGGTTGGGAAATTGACTGATATTATTACTTGAAGTAATATGAGTTTATTTTTATACTTTAACTAGCTTTCTGCCCACGGCTCCGCCCGCAGTTATATCATGCCCAACTGTGTGATAAATTGTAGCATATGTCCTTTCCCAGGCTCTAATCTATCTCTGTACCAAATTTCATCTAAATCGGTTCGGTAGTTTAGGCGTGAAAGACGGGCAGACAGACAGTTACTTTCGCATTTATAATATCAGTAAGGATTCTTTCCTCATAAATCACAGCGTTTATTTATTCTATCTATGCTATTGGTGGCAAGCTCATCAAAAACCGTTGCGATGTTTAGGAGGAGTTACTGGAAATACAGACAGACGTGGAAAACGAATTTGTTTTATACTGTGTAGAGAAGAGAAGATAATACTGTGACATCTATTCTGGGAGCGTATAAGTAAAAGACTTAGTTCTTCTTTTGGTACACGGTTATAATCAAAATCTGCACTTCTGTTACAATTTTATTGCACTTTCCAACACGTCCACGGTTAATAGAGTTTCAGCTACGCTTATTAAGTGCTATTTGCACGCCTACGAACGTATACAAGAACTTCTTCCGCGAGCTCACTACAATCAATTCACACTCATCAATGAATGGCGCAAGACCAGATCTTCAATCATTTCGAATCTTGACATCGAATACCATTTCAAACCTTTTAAATTGATATTCGAATTATCCTCTTCGAAATGACCGAATGAGAAAGAAGTTGCGTTTTGCCCGATCCTCCATGAAGGTCTGCATACCACAATACTTATGTATTGTATGTATAAAGTCATTAGACAAAGTCACTGGGTAGTGTAAGTATCTATCGATTCTTAATCAAAGAGAGATTCAAACCACTCTACTTGATTGGATTAAGTTGATTTTAAGCCGTGTAGTTGTTTATTTAGAACCAGAAACATCACGTTAAATTTTCTTCAATTTATTTACGAGTATTTTATGTTTGAATTGAATGTTGACGAAAAAAGTAAATAGAAGCAGAGAAATATAGCTTTCGAAACTTTAGGGGCTGATTTTCTCTGTGAAACTGAATAATTTTCCCCAAGGCACCTATTAGCAGCCCAGGACCTCAAGGAATAATTATTTTGAGATGCAAAAGAATGGATTTGACTGGAACCAAAGTTCGATGGAATCAGTGAGATGATGTAATGCAATCGATCAAAGATTACATGATTCGATTCCCCGGTAATTCCTGAAATCCCTCATTTAATTATTTCAGGGGGTGACTCTAAATTAGTTATAGAAACTATAGGGGGTTATTCTACTCATGAAAATAAAAAAAATCCAAGTTCACAAAAAAAATATTTCGATTTTTCATATGGAGGCCATTGAAGTATTATGTACTAGTATTAGCTCAATGATGGAGGCGAGACAATCAACAGCAGGCCGAGTACGATAGTGACAGCGCCGCGACAACACCGCAGTCCTATGTCAACATGTCAATATTGACAACGCCATAGGCCCTCGCGTAATATAAGTGAAGTTTCAGCGTGAGCCGAGCGCGAGTTTGTCGTTATCGTGCTAGAGCTGCTGATCGTTCAAATGTATGGAAAGGAGCGATAATTTTTTCTTATTCCAGCCTATATTCTTTGACAAAGTTGTTTAGTTCTAGTGGGCTGATTCACATAAGTACTTAATTTTCGCTAACTAATTCAGAGTTAGGGGTCATACACATATTACGTCACAGCGTATGGGGAGGGGGGGTCATACCAAATGTGACAGTACATGTTAAAGGTATACCAAAAAACCGGCCAAGAGCGTGTCGAGCCACGCGCATTGTAGGGTTCCGTAGCAGCATGGTTCAAATACATTCTTATTAATCCCAACAGTGTTTGGCACTTGGTCGACTATTACTCGCAAACTTGAAGGACCAACTTATGTGTGATAGTTTTCCTTTAAATTTCGTTGTATATTCTACCAACGTGAATTTTTTCACATTTTTAGAAACAACCGTTTAGCAGGTATAGGGGGGGGGGGGGACACTTGTGTTTGACAAAAAATTTCACTTTAAAAATTTATATTTCGCAAACGGAGTGCTGAATCGAAAAACGTACCTAAGTAAACCCCTTCTATCTTTTAAAATGCTATCCTATGACACCCCACTCAATGATATTGGCGAGAAAAAAAAAATCATCGCCCTTTCACGTCTATGGGAGACACCCGAAAAAATTTTTTTTCCAAGATTTTACTCTACAGTTCTGTCGGCGTGATTCATATGTATAATCATGCTTAGTTTCAGCTCTGTAGTACCAAGGGTTTCTTAGGAAACCTGCGGACAGACGGACAGACGGACAGACGGACATGGCGAAACTATAAGGGTTCGTAGATTACTACGGAACCCTAAAAAGCGTGACATAGGGGGGGGGGGGTTCAAAAAGTCGACATTTTGTGTGACGTAATATGTGGACGGTCCCTTATAAACGATATTAGGACGATTATAAACGATATTAGGTTAAACTGGTGTTGTAACGCGTGACCTGCTCGTGACTGTACTACCAGTGTGTAAGTATTTATTATTAATAAGGTCATAAAAGTCGAGTCTTCTCTCCATTAAAAATTTAATCGATACTTACAAATAACAACCAACCACAGTAGTTACCCGTCAACAATCTCGTCTAAATATTTGCACTTTAAAGCAATTAAGTATAAGTAAAGCTATCAAGAAAGTATGTTGTGCTGATATACTTTTCTATGTATTACGCAGTGGAAGCGTTTGCTGATATACCTATTCTTATTAATAATAGTAGATTACCCAACAAGTGAAAAAAAGGTGAATTCTTTTCGAGGCATTGAGTTGTATCCCGAGAGGAGCGAAGGATTCTAGATTAGAATCCTGAGCGGATCAAGGGATACAAGAGCCAAGATGAATTTTTTTTTCACGTGTTAGGTACTCTACTTTTTACCATTGACTACGAGAAAAAGAAAATTACTCTGTGACAGTAAATTATCAACAATAGCTGCTGCTTTAACGCGAAATGACTCTGGAATGAGAGGTTCACTTTCATCACTGGATGTCGAACTCATTTTATGATTTTGAGACAAAACCTTTTAACAGAAACTTTTAATTGCATGAAAATTGCACAGAAAATTGGCTGAATTCCTTATTCAATATTTAAAATTTTTAACCGAGCCATATTCCATACAGCCAGTAGCCAAGTTTTATCTTTATTAGCAATGACAGTGTTTTTAGGGTTCCGTAGTAATCTACGAACCCTTATAGTTTCGCCATGTCCGTCTGTCCGTCTGTCCGTCTGTCCGTCTGTCCGCGGGTTTTCTAAGAAACCCTTGGTACTACAGAGCTGAAATTTGGCATGGTTATACATATTAATCACGCCGATAGAACTGTAGAGTAAAACGTTAGAAAAAATTTTTTTTTCGGGTGTCTCCCATAGACGTGAAAGGGCGATGAATTTTTTGTTTCTCGCCAATATCATCGAGCGGGGTGTCATAAAATAGCTTTTTAAAAGATAGAAGGGGTTTACTAAGAACGTTTTTCGATTTAGCACTCCGTTTGCGAATCATAAATTTTTAAAGTGAAAATTTTTGTCAAACACAAGTGTCCCCCCCCCTCTACCAGCTAAACGGTTGTTTCTAAAAATTTGGAAAAATTCACAGAGGTAGAATATACATCAAATTTAAAAGGAAAACTATAAAACATAAGTTGGCCCTTCAAGTTTGCGAGTAATGGTAGACCAAGTGCCAAACATTGTTGGGATTAATAAGAATATGTATATTTACTAATATTAGATCCTTGGTACTACAGAGCTGCAATTTGGCATGTTCATACATATTAATTGCGCCGACAAATAGAAAAAATAAAATTTTGTAAAAAAAACTTTTCGGGTGTTTCCCATACATGTGAAAGGGCGATGGATTTTTTTTTTCTCGCCGATATCATCGAGTGGGATGTCATAGGATAGTTTTTTAAAAGATAGAAGGGGTTTACTACGAACGTTTTTCGATTCAGCAGTCCGTTTGCGAAAAATTAATTTTTAAAATGAAAAAAAATTTAAATATTTCACGAGCATTTAGCATTTACGACGAAGTTCAGCCTAATCCAAAACAAGTGCCATACAAAGTTCCACGCTAAAAGTGAGGCAAGGTCGAAAGCCAAGCTGTAACATATTGACATTTCATGTGTCGTTATAGGTTTTTGGGGATGTTAATTACGAAAATGACATCAAAATTATACACAATCGCCACGCGACCTGCTCTTTAGCACCAGCTCGAAATTATTCCTAACAATACTTTTGTTGCTAAAAAAATTAAAAAAATTTTTTTTAATAAAAATAAATTCGCGCTCGCTTCGCTCGCGGATTAAATACTTCCATTCTGTTGTATTTAGCCCAAAACCAAAGTTAGTGTCCCCCCCCTCTACCAGCTAAACGGTTGTTTCTAAAAATGTGAAAAAATTATCGTTGGTAGAATATATAACAAAATTAAAAGAAAAACTATCACACATAAGTTGGCCTTTCAAGTTTGTGAGTGATAGTCGACCGAGTGCTAAAAGTTTTTGGAATTAATGAGAATATGTTTACAAGGTTCAATACTAAAAGTGAGGCGAGGTCGAAAGCCAAGCTGTAACATATTGACATTTTAGTTGTCGTTTAATAGGTTTTTGGTGGTGTTAATTACGAAAATGACATCAAAAGTATTTTATCAGCAGGTCTATATTATTTCTAATAATATTGTCGCAAAAAAAAAAAAAAAATGTTTCGCTCGCTTCGCTCGCGAATTTTAGAATTTCATTAAGTTGTATTTACACCAAAACTTTAGTTATTTCTGAAACTACAAACTCTTTAATACATTTGTTTTTTATACTATACTATTTGGAGATTTTAACATCGACTATGACTAGTGATGAACGATACTCAGTCTTTTAAGGCTTTTAATAAAGACTCGCCTTATTTTTGACGCCTCACGACTGATTCAGTCTTTTAGTTCCCAACCTTTAGTCATAAGACTAGCTTTTTTAGTTTAAGTCTTTTAACGTAAAAAACTGAGCTGTTACATAAACAGCTTAAAGGACTTAAAAGACTGACAACTCATTATCTGGGAAGTCGACAGTCGTAAGGTATGTGTTGATAGAATGTAAATATCTCATTTTATATCCTTGTCAAATGTTATCAAAATGTATTTAGTGGTTTAGGCGTTAATTATTCCTTTTGGTTGATAGGTTACAAAAGAAATATTTAATATCACACACAAACTGCGGTGCGATCCCTTTTACATAAAAGAACTTGAGTCGTTTAAGTCTTTTAAAATTAGCTGGAGTTGGTTAAGTCTTTTAGTATTTTGAAAACAACTCGAGTCGTTTCAGTTTTTAATCTTTTCTACTAAGTCTTATTAATAAAAACTCGAACTTTCAGTCTTAATTTTAGAGTCAAGTACTGTAAGATGGAGGGGAGTCTTTTTAATAAGCCTTAAAAGACAGTCTCTTTCATCTCTAACTATGACTAACGTTAGTACACCCGTTATAAATGAATACGTAATGTAAACAATTTTTATACAACCATTTGCATCCACGCGAGGTGGTTATTAAACAGATGATTTTTTTTTCCTTGTGGCGCTGGAATCTATATTTCTCCTTTAGTTACCTTCTTTCTTTGTGACCTCGTTTTTATTAGACATTATTAGCAATTCAACCGTCCATATGCTCGTAGAATTAAGAAGCCAGCTGCATATTTGAACCATGCTGCTACGGAACCCTACAATGCGCGTGTCCCGACACGCTCTTGGCCGGTTTTTTTTATTTACAAATCACATAAAGCACACGTACTATACTTGTACAGCCACATATCTTTAAATGTTGTGTACCTACTAGGTAAGTGAGAGGTACCCCCTTATCACAGGCCCCGGTAGTCGGCAGGTTATCATTATTACATCAGCTATAAATAAACAGTACGGGTCGCCGGCGCCGTTTGTTTGTCGTTTGGGGGCTATTATAGTAGGTTAAAGTCGAATATCTGGACAGAGAGTGAAAGAAAAATTTAGAATGTACCAGCTACACCTGCTTTACTCCATTTTTCGCGGTCCTGTGCTAACTCCGACTAGTTTTTAATATAGGCATCCCTTTGCCCAGCAGTAAAATAAAAATAAAACCAGCTACCAACTCTTCCCAGGAATACTGTAAAAGTCAGTAATAGGGATGCGAGGGTTTTGCTGTATTATGGGCGAAAGGCTGACAGCCTCTCACCATTATACATCAGGTTTCATCTAATAACCCTCAGAATGTATGTCAAACGTGGCATCAAGTGGTTCTAAATTGTTTCAAAGAGTTTTAAAGACAAGTTTTTATCTATCTATCTATTTGTCTATATGTATATGTGTGTATCTTCAAATAGAAATTTAATTTTGTTCAAACCCATTTATTTGTCACACATTGGGTGACTTTAAATTAGTTACGATTTGAACACGTAGTTTAATATAATATTTGAACACATAGTTTAATATAATATTTGAACAAATAGTTTAATATAATATTTGAACACATTGTTGAATATAATATTTGAACACATAGTTTAATATAATATTTGAACACATAGTTTAATATAATATTTGAACACATAGTTTTTTTAACACCACCACACCATTTCCTAGAATTTTGTCATTTCTCTGTATACAGGGCTTTAGGTAAATCACTTTCAACCTCTCGGGTGGTAAATCAGTCCATGAAACTGAACATACAAAATGCGCTATCAGCTAACGAAGTTGGTATGGGAACGACCTTTGTTCTTTGGGAAAGTTGTTCAGTTTCATGGACTGATTTACCACCCGAGAAGTTGAAAGTGATTTACCTAAAGCCATGTATATAAAATCATACACAAATAAGCTCACGCCTATAATATCGGGGTAGGCAGAGCATCAGTGGTTTTAAAACCACTTGATGCCACGTTTGACATAAATTTAGAGGTTATAAGATGAAACATGACGAAATATATATAATAAAACTAAGTTAATAAAATGTGCGTGCCGATAAAACTTAAAAAGGAGTCCCAGCACGATAAAGGGACTTATATAGTGTGATAGCCCTTTATCCCCCCTCGAACAAGAAAGTTCCCGTTTTAACCTAAAGGACGTGTTTTTAAAGATATAAGGGCTTTTTCAACCCTTCATCTTGGAAAATAAGTGTAGTGGCGCCATCTGTTGTCGAGTATTTGAACTTCATTCGGAGCAACGATTATTTGGGTTACATTTCGAAAGGCGCTGCGAGCAATTGCAGCATGTGTAGAAATGGTGCGAAATTTAAAATTATTTGTTACTATAAGACACACTGGATTAACACATAGGCTACATAATTTTCCCCAAATTCCCACGGGAACGAAGTCCCGGGCGGAATGCTAGTGATGTAATAAAATCATAAAATAAAATAAAAATCATATCAAAAAATTATATATTTTTTTATGTATAAAATCATGTGTTACAATAAATTAAGATTGCATTTGAATTTGTCACATGATCATGAATAAAAATGTCTTTTCAAAATAACTAACATGTCTTTGTAATAAGTATTAACATAAAGCATATAGACAAACAAGCACGTTGCAGAACATTGGCTTGAAATACAAGGAAAGATTTATGAAGTCTCATTAAACTGATAACAGCCGATAAAGTAAGCGGGTCACGGTTCAATTCCCAGTCAAAGACACACACCCCTTACTGTAAAAACGGCTTACGTAAGTACACACAGATTCATTACTTTAAAAGCTTGCAATCTGATGGGGCTACCATCGACGTTTTTTTAAACACAATATTTAAACAACAATTTTGTAAAAAGGGCCATTATTGAATTTTTAATTATCTATTAGACAAGTAACCACGAGAGTAAATTGGTCAGCACCTGAGTTATTCAGATATTAAGTCACTTAAAATGAGAAAACAAGGAAATAATTAACATTATAAATGCGAAAGTTTGTATGGATGTCACGCTCAAACGGCTAAATCAATTTTGATAAAATTTGATATGGAGGTAGCTGGCACCCTGGATTAACACATAGGCTACATCATTTTTACACGGGAACGAAGTCCCGGGCGGAAAGCTTGTATTATATAATTGGTATAAAAGAGCAACCCTTGGAATAGGCGCAAAGTTAAAAATGCTAATATACCTAATTCACTACTTTGACTTATTTTAAATAATATCTTGAATGTTCTATGAAAAAAAGCTATTTTTGATTTGACTTTATTTATTATTCGATGAATGATTTCGACCTTTCCGACTGAACGATGAACAACGCCATACATTGGTGCATTTGGTTCATACCTTCAATTGAAATCACATTGCGCAGGAGCAATGTATGTGGAACTTGAATTCGAAATCGACGCATTGTAATCGGCTTCATGAACCATGGTATGCCCCCTGTTTGTTTATGTAGGATGGGGGGGTTATTCCATTTGTTTAAATTGTAAAATTACTAAAACACAACATAATTTCAAGCGTGTGAATTCTACAATGCTTAAGCATTATCAAATGCTCCTATTGTTATCAAACATTTACTTGAAGGGTCAGCAAATAAGTTAAACATTACTTTTGTTGATTGTTTCTTCGTGTGTCCTTTGGGATATACACATATACACTTATATATGAAAAGAAATATTTGATCGGTCGACCACCTACACGCAAAGACCATGCATCGATTTAGACATGTGTTTATTATTATTTTCCTTACATGGATTTACCATTTCTCATTTGTCCATAAATAAGAAAAAAAAATCCTGGAGGTTTCCTTATTTCTATGTTTATGGATTTATCTACCGAATAATAATAAAATCTGGAAGATACATAAAATGTGACGTTCGGTATGTGACCCGAAAGCGAAAACTTGTAAAACGCTTTCAATCGATATCGAAAAACCTTAATAATATAGTCAATTTAGTTTTCGTAGTCACTGTACTATAAGAAAAACTAATAATGACTGTACTTCAATCCATTTATCTTCTTAAGAATACAAAATGGACGATTGTGGTCTGAGACTTCTGAGAGGTCTATATTTAACCACCAGTAAACACAATGACTGTAATGTGCGTTGATGAGCCGCGTCCGGTCGGCTGATACCGTTTGCATATTTGTTTAAAGGGTGATTCGAGTTGGTAATGTTACTTATGGCACCACCATGATATTGTACTGTCACCATCACGAAGGTACGGGCTGCCAGCAGGTGCTTGAATTACACCCGCTGATGGCGATGACGAAAGGACACCAAAATACTTTTGATGTGTTGTTAAAGATATTTTGAAGGCGAGTAGACGAGTTTCCATTGTCTTGGCCAAAACGATAACGTTTCTCAAGATATCCCTCAGGCAAGCTTAAAGACACGGTTTAGAAAAATGGGCACAGAACTGCAGTAAAAAGAGTTAAGGCTTAAAGACAGACAGACCTTCAGGTTTAAAGGACTCTTAAGCACGGATTTCAAAATATCTTGTAGTCAAGCAAACTTAATACAAAACAGTTTTAAGAAAACTCAACTCGGTTCGTAATATTTTTAATTTGCTAAAGTAGCCACGTAGTCAAATTCAAGTGTAGTCTTTTACAAAAAAAAACCCTTTTTAAATTTATTAAATTCAAGTTCACATTAAGTAAAGATATATTTGATTTCATAATTACGTATGCTTGTTTGCTACTTCGAACGCGGACACAGTTTCTTCTTGTAGTTTCGTGAGATGATTGAAAGTGCTGATCCTTTATGTTTCAACATCGTTTGAACAGCTATCACTTCGCAGCACCATCTTCTTGAAATGCCCTAAAATTAGAACGAAGAGATTCTGCAGCATCAAATCTTGTTCATTATAGTTTTCTTATTCAAGTGTAAGTTGCTCGTTAAAAACAATAAAGATCGCGTGCAGGTAGTCAATTAACCCATTTTAGGTATCAGTTAAAAGTTGGAGTCAAAAGAATTGTTTTGCAATTTAACAAATAATACTGTATATTCTTTCTATCAATAATCGAGTGAAGGTCCCGGACAAGTTTCCAGAATGATTTATCCTGGGCTAGAGTTATCATTATCACGCTCAGAGCAAAAAAAAATTGTGATCGGACCTTTATAGAATTCTTTTAAAAATAGCGAGTTTCACAAAAAAATTTAGGTAATTTGTAAACTTTTTTATAAACTCTACAAAAAGTTTTATTGCATCCAAAGCTTGCTATAATGATCTATAAGAACCATCTCTATACATCAGCTTTCAAAAAAACGCATCAAAAACAGACTTTTCGTTTAGGGGCTACGATGCCACAGACAGACACACAGATACACACGTAACGTCACTCCTTTTTTAGTATTTTTTTAGTTTATTTGGGTAAACAAATCTTTGGTTAAAAACTGAATTCGCTGGTTTGCTGAAAAACTTATAGAATTATTTTACATGACTGTGTTATTTAGTTGAAATTCTAATATTACAAAACCAGTGTATTTTCAAGACATTCAAGATTCAAGACATTTATTTGACACAAATAATTCATAGACGTAGAAATTAAATAGTTAAAGTGTAAATATTGAAATTATTTTTACAGCCTGTAGGCTGTAGGAGATGTATTTATGACAGTGGTCACGTCGCATCATCCATCACAAGTTACACCCACTGCGAATGATTGTGATCTCATTATCTAAATCTATCTTGAGACCTATTTTAGATCGAGTATCCTGTGAACACAACTCAGTTCTTATTGTAGGTAGCTGTTGAGTTTTGATTATATTATACATTTTTAGGTATCTCTCTTTCAACCTCTCGGTGGAGTCCATGAAACTGAACAACTTTCCCAAGAATTTTGGTCTCCCATACAAAATGCGCTATATGCTGATGAAGTTTGTATGGGAACTCAACAAATTTTTTTCATATTTTGACCTATGTTCCTTGGGGAAGTTGTATTTTGTGCTGATTTCATCCCGATGTTTTCCTGCACCGCTGAGCAAATGAAAAATCCGAAAAGACGAATTTAGTGGCACAGGCCCGCACCAGGATCTGAACCCGCAACCTTCCGGCTACAAGTCTGGCTTTACCAACTAGACTATCAACGCTTTGTTATCTATAATATTTTACCACTAGCCCGAGTCTTCGTTCCCGGTTTTTTAAATCGTATCACCTGTGGGTTTGGATCCAGATTTTTATTTTTATGTAGTGATTGGTTGAGTTTGGTTTGGCTGAGTGGTAGTGGCGCTGCTTCTTGATCCTTCTATTCGATTCCCAGTCGAGTAAAAGGAAGATGTTTGTTATCGGGTCATGGAAGTTCGTGTCAGTCTTTGTGTATGTTCCAAGGGACCCACCACATAAGGAAAAACCTTAGCGTGGGCCTTTGAGTGTATAGCGTCTATTTTTTTAAAAATTGTCTCTGTTATTCATTAGTTATATTATAATATGAAACGAGCTATGACTATCAACCTAAGTTTGTTCTCCTTATTGTCCAACGCCTGTCATTATTATAAAAGCAAAGTCCAATAACTGAGCAAACAAAGTGCATAGAACATACCAGAGAAGACATAATCGTCTTTAATGAGAAATAATAAACTCAACTAACAAGTTATTTAAACTACTTGATGCATTTATAAATAGTTCACTGACCCTCTAGCATTTTATTACGATACAGTCAAAGATGAAGTTCATTAAGAGAATACTGAACTAGGTTAATTAGGTACATAGACCAATGAATCTAGTTTTGATTTATACACTCGTGTATAAAATCGCAAACAAGTATTTAGCATTAATTATTGAGATCGCTCTTTATCTAGATTTGATTCCATTTATCGAGGTGAATTAGCGAAATGCAGTGTGTGAGTCAGTATCTGAATGAATTGTGTTGTGAAAAAACACCCGGGAAATAGTGTTAGTTAGTTTTATTTTATTTTGTTTAATTATAATTCATATGTATGTTAGTCTGTAAGGTATTTATCTATGGGTCTTAGATGCCTGATAATAAATGGTTTTATTATTATTATTCGATTTTATTTCGGAATTTGGTTCTGTTTCCCTTACCTATTCTGTTTCGCGAGAAAATTCAATTTCAACTTCAGTTTCGATAGCTACCTAAAAACTAAATGTTTTTACATTTTTTTTAAATGAACCTATTTATTTTCACATAACTTGAAACCAGCTTTAATATTCATTTATTTAAAAGGTCAGCTGAACACACATAAACCTTGATAGGGCGCCGCAAAATGTTGACAAACAAGAAAATAGTATCTATTTAAGTAATTATGAAAACACATGGAGCATATGCTCGATCGATGTAAAAAACATTCCACATTTATTTACTTACTTACTGTCGTTTTTGAAGAATTCATTAAGATCGTAAAGCATTTCCCAATTAAAATTTGTTTTAGTTATTTTTAAAGAAGTAAAACATTATCCAGATTTTATTATACATGAGGGATTTTTTTAAATATTTTAATTGACATGTAAGTACTAGAGCTGACCAATTCTAATCTTGTAAACGGAGCAACTAGTTTGTCTTTATTACGTAAATTAAATTGTTTTTTATGGAAATCTTTTGCTTGTGGGTAGAAGTGCTTTAACCTTCTTTATCGTTCGGATTCTATCCACTACCGATCACCTATTTCGATAGCAAATTGTGAACACGCAAGCGTTCTGCAACTGCATAGCTTATAGTGTTTGTCATAAAATCACCAAATAAGTACACTGTTAGTCTGCACGTTCTTTACCTGCATATTCTACTTTTTGAATATCAATGGCTTATGTGTAGGGCTGCCATCTCTAAAACCTGTCCCCCAGGACCGGAAGCGTAAGTTCTCAGGATTTTTGAGCTTTCACCCCGGACATTTCAATACTTTTTTCATTCACATTACATCTTGATTAAAATATATTTTACTCCGTACTTGATAGAAGAAAACTTTAATTTTAAGCCTCTTTCGTTGCTCAAAATAGTGTGTTAAATCGTTCTTGTGACGACATGTGCGTAATTTTGCTTTATTTTTTAACCTTCTTAGGTATGTAGGTTTTATATAAATTATTGGAACGGGATCTGATCGAAAACCCACCCGGACTACAATTTAAACCCCGCCCGGACGCTCCCCGGACGTCTTCCAAACTAGGACAAATCCGGGGAAACCCGGACGGATGGCAGCCCTCCTAATGTGGAACATCACTTATGTATTCTAGGCGTCGATAAAATATTAGGAGACTTTTTTGCACCCAAGACATCCGAAAATACATACATACATACTCTCACACCTAAAAATCGCTATCGGGGTTTAATTTAAAAATGAAGATAAATAAATACAGATATGGAATATGAACTACTTAATGCCACGTTGAACCTGAATTCAGAGGGTTATTTATAATGTAAGATGAAATATGATGTAACTGGAGAGAGGTTGTCAGCATTTCGCCGACAATACAGCAAAACTCTCGCGTCCCACTTACTAACTTTTACAGTATGCCTGGGAAGAGTAAGCAGCTGGTGCATTCTATGTTTTTATTTTACTCCCAGTCCGGCATGGAATTAAGTAATTTAAGTATCCTAAAATAATATGATTCAGTTTCTCGGTGGTGGGAGATTTTGTTGCAACTGATAAAGTACAGTCAACAGCACATCAGGTTACCACAAACTGTCAAACCCCAATGCATAGTAAACTCTAATGCTTGGTGATAAAATTGAAAATCGATTGAAGTTTGACAGTTTTGGGTAGCATGATGTGCCGTTGTCCCTGTACCATCCAAACACACCTCTTTCGTTTTCTCTATATTCACACCTCGCTAAATCGTCTTTATAGATATAAAACCATGACTCAAAGTGCATTGCTCTCGTGATTTCAATGCATCAGCGGTTAGTTGATGCATCGGGGATTGAATTCTCTCTTTATGATTGTTAAGCTACATCGATAATAAATAGGTACTATAGCCGTCGCTTACTATGATATTCGGTTGTTTTATTTTTTAATACATATCACACTTTATGTTTCCCAAGTGGGGTACTAAACGTACCTATAGTGATTGTTTTTGAAGTTGGTTAAAATGTATGTCAAGTTTCGGTTGAGCGATAACGTATTAGCGTGCCTATTAATATTCGTATATAAGAATTCTTTAACTGGGGCTCGAGAACGTGGGAACAGACTTAAGGGGCATCAGATGTAGACAACAATTATAGGCAGGTATACGAAATTAGATTCGTACCATTAGGAAGTACTAGTCTTTTTCTGTAGTTTTATAAGAGCTGTTGCACGCGCTGGTCGGTTATAATACGATTTTGCTTCTTACGCATACGGACTAAGAACGGCACCAAGTCTAATGTTTTAAACTTGAAGTGCTCTTGATTGTAAATTGTAATGGCTATAGAATAGAGGTCGCCCTTTTGTGGTGCTGTGAATAACCTGAATAGTGGTATTGTTGGTCTAATGAATCCTTTGATCACATTGAAGTAAACTGAGCCACTTATCTCAGAAATACATCGGGTCGTCGTTATAAAGCTAATAAAACGCCTCTCCTTTTCGGATTTCTTTAATTTCGTCTGTACTTGATTTCAACTCTTTTTTTGTCGGGGCTAACGTTTCTTACGTTTGCTCCTAGTTTATCTAAGTATTCATACTTCCGTTCGTCTCAAACCCTCGTAAGGTTAGTTATTAATATCGGTAGATCGCAAATGTGTTATTCATTTCTTCTGAAAAAAGTAATTTTAATAGAAGATTTAAACGAAATACTTACAGCAATGAATCGGTTGCAAATCGTTCGTTCAGTCGTGATTTTATTATCGTGGCCGTGGAAAACCATTTAGAGTTGTGTTGAAAACTGTACCATTAAGTATGTAATTTGTTAAGTACACTTTTATCATCGGATATCTTAGCACGAGGCTAATTACTTTAAAGGAAAATTTTGATCGTGGAAAAATTGTAATTTCGATGTACTTAACCAATAAATAATCTGAGGGAACTAACCTATAATACTTTGGTCAAACATAGTCTTGGTAATAATGAAAAAAACATTTACAGCTGTTTGGTTGTATTTATTTATGTTTGTGTTTAAACTTTGCGGCAGTCTTTCACAGACCCACGCGCGGTGAGGTTTTCCCGCGCGATTGATTTGACAGTTTAATTGGCGGGAAAGCGGCCATTGACTTTTTACTTTTTTGCAACAGATGTGTGTTCCGTGCCAGTTACTTTCTTAAATGTACCGTGTCCAAGGCTGCGTTTGCACGTGTGTTTGGTGGTGAAGAACGCAAATATTCAAGTGAAGCGTCGATGTAACACATTAATTGGCCAAAATGAGTTCTAGTGCGAAACTTACTGGACGGAGTGAGAAGGAGAAATGTTGTTATGATAATGCCGCTTTCGTTCTGTCGGAGAAAAATGTTTGGATTCCAAATAATGTAAGTTATTCAAAATTTATATAATATTCTTATCAGCGGCGTGACGAAACCCTCTTTTTTAATTACCTATTATTAAAGATTAGAATTTAGAATTAAAAAAACTTATCAGCGTCTGTAAATCAGCTCTTACGTCAAGTTAGGTTAACTCGCATAGTATTAGATCCATTATTAACTCTATATTTATGTGATTTTCTTAGCAACAAAGCTGTTACCGAAAAATACTATCGTAAAAAACCTGTTTAAATACCATGTTTGATAAACTATGTTATTGCTGTAAACAAATTTTTAACGGTTAAAATTTTAACAAATTTTTAAAAGTTTTAACGGTTAATTTTATTTGAATGTTACGTGTCTTTATTAAGAACTAGCATTCCGCCCGGGACTTCGTTCCCGTGGGAATCCGGGAAAATTATGTAGCCTATGTAACTCAGGGATAAAGTATCATTCTCATGGTGAAAGTATTTTTCAAATCGGTCCAGTACGAATATTAATCTTTCCTCTATAGAATATTAGAAGAAAAGACAAACTTAGTTAAATAATAATACGTAAATCATATTCAAATGCTTTATCATTAAAAAAATCACGGTCATAACCATAACTAAAATGAAAAGTAAAGATTTAGAATATGGTATCATTCATTGCGACCTCGTTGAATGCTACTTGAGACGTGACCGATCACGTTATAACATTGTAAAATACCTAGTGGAAATATTAAACCTACTTTATACAAGAGCGGATTACGGAGATCAGAAAGCATATCTCAACAGGAGATTATCAATCAATGAAGAATCAAAATTATTAGATCATACGACATTATCAAAATTATTTGACGGCCGGTTTGGTCGAGTGGTAGTGACGCTGCCTCTTGATCGGCGGGTCCTGGGTTCGATCCCCAGTCGGGGCAAACATTTGTGTGAAAAGCAGATGTTTGTTCTCGGGTCATGGGTGTTTGTGTTTGTCTTTATGTGTGTTCCGAGGGACCCACGACACAAGGGAAATCCTTAGTGTGGGCCTTTGAGTGTGTAGCGTTTATTTATTTATACGTCGATTGTAAGAAATGTAACAAATAAAAAACAAAATTAAATTCATTACAAGAATGAATTAGCATCAAAAAAAACTATTAAGTACTTGCACCTCCTAAGAAATCATTAAAATTGTCTAATATAACAAAAAAAAAACAGGTTTTTTGAATAATGAAATACCTTCTCAAATCTTTCGGAAAATTCCCATGAAATGATAAATTTAGCACCTATAGCGCTAATTGATGCGCAAATTCGACGTAATACCGCGATAATTAGTAAATATAACGTTTTAAGACTGTTACTTTATTTCTTTTAGTGTTGTTGTTTCATAGTGTTGTCACGAACTCTTTTATGGGTCAATGTATACGGTTCTATAATAAGATTCACATGTGTATTCAAAATTTACCTTTGGATAAATTTAAGACAGTGATTAAACAAAAACTTTGCAAAAAGGGCTATTACAAAATTTCTGATTATCTATCAGACAGGCAGCCATGGGAATGAACTGCTCAGCTCTAGAGTTATTTCAGATTTAGTTAAAATTAGTCAATAAGAAAATTTGTAATGCGATTTAAAAGAGCAACCTCAGAGTTTCTTGCCTGTTCTTCTCTGAGGAAGACTGCACCTTTGCGAATAGGCGTAGAGTCAGTAGGGTCAAAAGAACGAATGCGTATGTATGTATTTAAATCGTTTAATGTATATTTGTATGTATTTCATTGTAATCTTGACTTGTTTTAAGTGACATCCTGAATGTCCTATAAAATAAAGATTTTTCTATTCTATTCTATTCTATTCAGCCTCTTCGACCTCAAGTGAAGACTGTTCAAAAAACGTCTGTTTACCTCTACTATCTACACTACACGATAATCTTATCTTAAATATATATATATATATATATATATAAAAGAAAGTCGTATTTGTTACAACACTTATAACTCAAGATCGGCTGGACTGATTTTGATCAAATTTTATATGGAGGTAGCTGATACCCGGGATTAACACATAGGCTACATAATTTTCCGAAATTCCCACGGGAACGAAGGCCCGGGCGTAAAGCTAGTAATATATATATATATAACACTTTAAACTTTCGCGTTTTGAACACATAAAACCAGCCTATGTCTATGTAATGTACCCCTGTTAAAATTCGTTAATGACTGCGAACCCCTTTCCGCTTTTTTTCAAAGAGGAATGTTTGCTAAATTACTGAAATAAATATATCATTGATGTGATCAATTCCGGACAATTTTCTTCCTAATTCTGACTCGTCAATTGCTTGCCAAATAGCGAACCCCACTTTGAAAAACCTGCCTTAAACAATCCTATACTATATGTATTGTATACTATTAAACAAGCTTATGTGACACCTGTCTTGTCTTTTTATACACCCAGACTATTAAAGTTAACGCTACTTTTAATATCATACTGTCCCTTTCCATTTAGTTGACGTAAACAAGGACAGGTTTATATTATATCTAAAGAGGCCTTAACTTTAATGAATGTTTCTGCAACCTGCAACTGAGTGATAAAGTCGAGTTTTAAAAAAAACAATGTAGAGCAACATTGATACATTTTTTACGTGATTTTCTTCACTTGACCCAATTATTATTGAACAATGTAGTTCACTTGAAGTCGAATGCGTTGTAAAAAACTGCTGAGCAATCGACGTTTTACAATCGTAGGATATTGACCTCACCACCCATCCGTGCGAAACAGGGGGGAGAGGGGGGTACTCTATAAATACTATACGATAAACAGGTTGAAAAAGAACCTCCTAGCTTTATTGAAAATCCTGAACCAGTTTCACTTACTGAAAACTTTTTTTTCTTTTTTTTTGGGGGGGGGGGGGATTTCTTTTCCCTAAACGTAGACACCACTCGGGCGCACCCCCCGAGCGCTACCCGTACCTCGTAGTAATGTCTAGGCAAAAAATGAACTATTCTCATTGAAAAAAAAAATAATTGTTTTTTTCATAAATGTGTTCTTTGAGTGATACTGGTTCAGGATTTTGATTATAGCTAGGAGGTTTGTTTTCACCCAGTATGGGGTGAATAGTTTAAAATCTTCCATGCTGGACTTGGAGTGAAATAAAAAGCTTAGAATCTGCCAAATCTGTAAGTCAGTAAGTGGAACACGAGGGTTTAGCTGTATTATGGGCGAAAGACTGACAACCTCTCACTGTTATACATCATGTTTCATATAATGATTCCTCCTCCTCTCCTCTTATCAGCCCATATACGTCCCCACCGAGGGGCAAGGGCCTCCCTTCGAAACACGAAGGGGATTTAGGCCATAGTCCACCACGCTGGCCCAATGCGGGTTGGTGGACCGCTCGTCTTTCGAAAACGAATTTTCTTGGACAGGCGGGTTTCATCACGATGTTTTCCTTCACCGTTAAGCAAGTGATAATTAGAAATCCGTACATAAATCCGAAAAGACGAATTTAGTGGTACAGGCCCGCACCAGGATTTGACCTTCGGATTAAAGTCTGGCTCATTACCAACTGGACTATCACCGCATATAATGATTATCAGAATTTATTTCAAATGTGGCATCAAGTGGTTCTGGAACCACTAATAGCCTACCACACCGCATGAGATCATAAGATAACATCTCAGATTCAGAAAAAAAATGAAGTGCCGTTGCCTGGGATGGATCACTAGGAGGCAGGTCTCATTTGTGTTTCCTTAGTCGCCTCTTACGACACCCACGGAAAGGGATGGGGTGGAGTTATTCTGAACCAATCACCACACAGAGATGGTGATTCTCTCATGAAACTGAACAACTTTCCCCGAGGAACCTTGACAAAATTCTCATAAAAAATTGTTCCCTTCCCATACAACAGGCAAGTCAACTGATCGCACAACTTGTATGGAGTGGTGAATTTAATAGATCTTTAAGGTCTTTACCTATGAAATTGCCGATTTTTTCTCAAGCTTTATTTTATTCATAATTTATTTGATTGAACAACTATTACTAAAATTGTTTTTTATTTAAAACCTTGGTCATATAACGGAGATATTGAGTAAAATTTATACATAGTTACCTACTTTAAATTTTTTTGCTGAAAAAGAAGCTCAAATATAGCTCGTTTCATCCGTTGCCCGTTTTATTGCTTATTTTTGCTGTATATTTGTTGTTACAGTTACAACTTTCAATAAAGTAAGTATGATGAAAATTAACTTAATATTGTCCAAACCTTCCCACAGAATGTTAAATTTGGATTTCTCATTCCCGAGAAAAATCCAAAATTAGTAAGGAAAATTCAGTTTTCCAAAAATATTGTATGAAAAACGGCAATTTCATAGGTATTTTTAAATATTTCGACCTATATGTTATTTGGGAAAAGTTGTTTAGTTTCGTGGGCATCAACCGTTAATTTCCTTAATGGATCATCACATCCTTAATTTTTACAAAATTTAAGACGTTTTGCGATGTCGATTGCCGTATACGGCCAATATCGTCTATTAAAATTAGCTTGGGAAGAAGCAATGTACTCGTACAAGCGATCGACATTAATATTAACTATTTAAATAATAATTCATTTATTTCAATTATTAAATTTTTTTTTTTTACTTTAACACTTTTAATTCTTAAACAATAAATACAAATGTCAAAATAACAAACAAAAATTTAAGATCCACATAAGTTTCGTCAATTAAATAACCCGCCCTGAATCTGACCCGGGCCAAACGTCCCCATCAAGCTGGCCGCATTGCCGCGCTGGACGGCAATAGACAGACGCTGGACCAGGTAGGAGCCAGAGCGGGAGTCACCACCACGAGCTGACAGTCTCCGGCCAATCTCCCGAATCAACTCCCTACCTTCACTACCCCAGGGACCCGCCGTTTCAAATGCGATGGGAACAAAGATATACGATTGTCCCATCGCCGTGTATTTAACGTGTTTCTGACAGGCTGCCCATTCTGCCGCTGCCCCTGCCACTCGTGTGGTCCTGTTTAAATGAGAGGGTGCGAAAGTACTGACGCAGGTAGCGTCCCATATGAGGGAGCGACCCTTTTGCCAGGGAACCATGGTAATACCATCTGGTCTTTTCCCATCTGAACGGCTCAGGCCGGGCGGCTCTAGGATGGAGGGAACGTTGGCCGAAATTAGAGCTCTGCGTATAATATCATTTAGGGCATGGTGACGCGGAAATCTGCCAACGCAGCGTTGACAACTCAGTGCGTGATGGCCATTAGCTTCCACAGTTGAACCACAAATGCATACATGTGGTTGACAGACATTGCAGCCCAACCGAAAAGCAACAGCCACCCGCAAAGAGTCATCATCTAGCAGCGTGCCCAAATTGGGCGATGGCAGCGCATGTAACCATGCCCCCGATTCTGGAACAGAGACTGCTCTGAGCCTTGCCAGTTCCACTCCCTCCGCTCCCTCAGTTAGGTGTTTCACTATGGGGTGACTTTAAATAATTAAACGAAACTTCATTACCTGAATCTTCAGACACTGAATAACCTTTCCCAAGCCATCCATTGTAAATTCTGAAATTAAGTAATTGTCTTTCATAATCTTAGACCATATACACTATAGACGGAGCCAGGAGCGTGCCCCTTTTAGATAGCAATAGTTTACCCCTTCCATACCTCACTGTACAAAAGCTGTACAACAATTTAACTAATAGAGTCTCTTTTCTCACAAATTCACCACAAAAACGTATAAACTTTATGCGCAAAACCTTAAAAACCGTAATGACTGACAGAAGCTGCAGATCAAACGCTTTGTTTGTCACACTTTGAAAAGTGTGAAAAGTTTGAAAAGTGTGACATTAAAAAATGGGTTACGCAGAATGAGATGGCGTTAAAGTAACCTATCTCTTACTATCTTGTAGGAACTCACATGATTGCATCTCTTTCAAAAGTGCTGTGACGTCATAAGTACTTCGTCTATTCTATAGTGTGTATGGTCTAAGTTCATAATGAAATCAGTGATCGCACAAGTTGTGTGGAGTGAGTGCAAATGCAATTTTTAAATATTTCTACCTGTGTTTCTGAGGGAAAGTTGTTCCTTGGTGGGGATGTATATGGGCTGATGGATTCAAAGTTACCGAATAACAAACAAATTGAGTTTGACTATCTTTAAATGAAGATAAGTAGTCTTTTATCAGTGAAATGTACACACGGCAGCACATCAGGATATACATATTGACGTCACCCTTATCTAATTTGTAGCGCTGGTTTCCGTAGTAACCTGACTTGCTGTTGTCTGTACTTGCAAATTCCTCAATAAATCGCATGCCAATTTGTAGGTCAATGCATTTATTTCCACAGATAACGCTTTTCACTTTCCAGTAACAGCTGCTGTTACGAATTTAATTTGTTTATTTTCAATCCGGGAGAAAATCGTTTGAAGACAGAATGTTTCGAAGCGCTCGTAGCTCAGTGGCGTTCGCTGATCTGTAACGATCAGTGAGGTCAAGCAATGTACACAGAGGTAAGGAACCTGATGGGTGACCAAAGTGGCAATTTATCATGAGCGTTTCCGTGCTTCGAAGCAGAGGCGGCCTTAGCCAAAGCGAGGCCCTGGGCGGCAGGTCTTTGCGAGGCCCTTCGTCCTTCGTGAAAAGTATGTGATGAAAAAGTATGTCTGGTTGTTTGGTTTATCAATTTTGTCATGTTTGACGAGAAATGCTAAAGTTATACAAATAAATATAATTTGAGTTTTAAAATATTTTACATTGAAAGATTTACTTAACAAATACAATTTTTGCGGCTTTTCTTTAATTAAAACACTAAGACTAAAATCTTTAATTAAAACACAATAATCGTCATTTTCGATTGAAAGAATAGCAAGGGCTGAAAGATAGAGGAGCAGAAAATTATGTCCCGACTTCCGAGCTGACCCGAGTGTTATGCGATTAAAAAACTGTTCTATATGTGTGATCTTCTTCGCATAGCAAACCGATCTTCAAGATACTACTTACACATAATACTTAATTTTTCAATTATGTTTTGAATGAATGAATTGGTTAACTTGATGCCATCAAGCGCTGAACAAAGTAGCATCAACCAACAGGGTCATCCTACAACGGATCAAGGGGCATAGTGGATCGATGGGTAACGACGCAGCCGACATTTTGGCTAGAAAGGGATCAGATACCAACTGGAAGGCCCTGTGCTAATTATCCCAATGCCCTTTAGCCAGTTTCATACTTGGATACGCAAACGTACTCGTTAACCACCTGTCGCCCTAGAAAATTACTCATATACTTCCGGACCTATCATTATCACCGAATGCCACCAAGCGCTAAATAAAATATCTTCAGCCAACAGGGTCATCTTGCAATGGATTAAGGGGCATAGCGGTTCCATAGGTAATGATGCGGTAGACGAATTGGCTAGGAAGGGATACTATCTTGGCAGGCCCTGTGCCAATTATCCCGATTCCATTTAGCCAAGTACGGACCTGGGGCTCTACTCTGAACTATTTTCGATCGACGGACGGCAGATAATTGTCACTACCTGTCACTGTCATCTATATAGTGCTAGACAGAGATGTACTGACGTTCGACACTTCGGAATTTCGGTCGTAGATAGTACAGAGTAGACCTCCTGAATCCGAGCACGCATCCTTTTGCAACACAAAGACTGGTGGGAAAACGTAACCACTTGTCGGCAGTGGAAGAAAGCCTTTACAGGACCCTCCCCGCGCCTGACGCGTAGACTGCTTTTATCCAGAGATAACCTACGAATAATGGTGGGTACCCTTACGGGGGTACCTTACAGTGGGTACCCTGCTTTGAACAAGCACCTATTCGTATTAAACATCACCAAGAGGCTGATGAAACAGTCGCCCATGTAGTCCTGGACTGCATGGGAGTGGCAGAACACCGGGCAAAAATATTTGCAGATATAAGGTCGTTCGCGAAGCCTGCGAAATCCCCAGGAGGATTCTGAGCTTCTGGACGTAGCTAAAGTGGCTGCAATAGCCACTGACCCACACGTATAATGGGCCACTTAAGAGCCTAAATGCGGAAATAGGAGCCCATATCACTTAACCACCTGTCAGCAGTCAAAGGAGGCCCTAACCGGACCTACGCGAAGACTGCTCGGCCTAAATAGAAGTTACTTACCAATAATGGTGGCTACCCTCACGGGCCACTGTGCTTTAACCAAGCACCTATTCGTTCTAAACGCTACCGACAGCCCCCTTTGCAGGGGCTGCCTAGAGGCTGATGAAACAGTCGCCCACGTAATCCTGGAATGCGTGGGAGTGGCGGACCAATGGGCAAAAATCCTACCTTCGCGAAGCCTGTGAATTCCCCAGGAGGATTCTGAGCTTCTGGTCGGAGCTGAGGTGGCTGGAATGGAATAGCCACCGACCTACACGCATAAAGGGCCATCTTAGAGCCTTAATGCGGAAACGGGTGCCCTTATCAACTAGTTAACTAGCTTTATTTTAATTTACAGTTATGTTATAACCTTAATAAATAATTAAGGATCAAAATCCGAAATTCTAAATAATTTAATAAAATTTGCTTGGGTTGTTGCGCGAGGCCCCTACAAGGGCGAGGCCCTGGGCGATTGCCCCGTTCGCCACCCCCTAAGGCCGCCTCTGCTTCGAAGGGCACGTTCAGCTGTCGGGCCCGGCTGTTGTCGATTGAAACCAAGTCATAGGCCATTTGGCGGTTTGGAAATTTTGACACCAGGGTTAGTCAAGCTCGCCACACACTTGACTATACTACACGAACGGAAGAAGAAGAAGAATGTTTTGATATTAATTGCTATTATGTTTAACATTAGATGCTTCTTACCGGCCCATATACGTCCCCACCGAGGGGCACGGGCCTCCCTTCGAAACACGAAGGGGATTTGGGCCATAGTCCACCACGCTGGCCCAATGCGGGTTGGTGGATCACTCGTCTTTCGAAAATGAATTTTCTTGGACGGGCGGGTTTCATCACGATGTTTTCCTTCACCGTTGAGCAAGTGATAATTAGAATTATCTCTCATACCACTGCACTATACGGAATGAAAACAATTCATAATCTCTCATGCCACCTTTACAAAAACGAGTTTTTGTTTTGTAAAGGTGGTATGTCTTCATTTGTATATTTGTAAAATTTTACACACTTGATTATAAGTGCGAAAACGAGAAAAACCTGTAAATTTGTTAACAAAATGAATCGTTTTTAACGCTCTATAAACATGAATATTATGACGCACTTTTCATCGCTACGCAAATTAACCGGGAACAAATCTTTACAAAATTGCATTATTCTCAAACAATAAACTTCTCTTTATTAAATCTGTGTCTAAAAACCTGTGTCATTTCATCTAGGTTTTTTAACATACATACATATTTTATTTTATTATAAGATGGGTTAACTATTGACCTCAATCTTGACCATAAATATCAAAGATGAGGTCGACGATGGAGCGAGTTAACCCAGAAAATGCCTATACAGGCACTGGTACTCCCACGCACCGACGGAACACAGCAAGCTGTTTGGCGTCGGACTTCGGTAGGAGACATACGCTCACGCCTATAATCCCTAACAGAGTAGGCAGAGCAATAGTGGTTCTAGCGAACTACTTGATGCCACGTTTGACACAAATTGTGAGGGTTATTAGATGGAACAAGTTTTATTTGGTGAGAGGTGGTCAGCTTTTCGCCTATTATACAGCAAAACCCTCGCATCCCACTTACAGACTTTTACTATATACCTGGGAAGAGTATGTAGCTAGCAGGCACTTTCTAAAGTATTTTTATCACTCCCAGTCCGGCATGGAAGGTTTTTTAAAGTCGTTTGAATAGCAGGGTAGGCACTGCTTTTTGCTTGTATGGCATGCATGCTTCTATGTATTTTCATTAGGTACTCTAAAACAAATATGTAATATATACATATCTTTCGCCCGCGACTTCATTCATACGTGTAAATTCTCCAGTTCACATGGAAATTTTCATAAATCCTTTCTTAGTGATGGCCTCCGTTACCTAAAGGACTATAAACCAAAAATACTTCTAGACTAAACCCAGAGGTTTTGGCTGTGGGTTGATCGATCTGTCAGTCAGCCAGTCAGTTTCTTCTTATTTCCTAAGCTACGAGTATTTTATCACCTCATATAAGATCCGCCACGGGGCACGGGCCTCCCTTCAAAACACGAAGGGGATTTAGACCATAGTCCACCACGCTGGCCCACGGCAAGTTTGTGGACCGCTTGCCGCGCGACAACTAATTCTCTTAGACGCACGGGTTTCATTACGATGTTTTCCTTCACCGCTGAGAAAGTGATAATTATTGAGAAATCCATATATAAATCCGAAAAGAGAATTCGGTGGTACAGGCCCGCACCAAGATTTGAACCCGCATCTTTCCAGTTACAAGTCTTACCAATCATTGCATTTCCTAAGACTGCTGCTCCTGATTTCCTGAGGTTGTCGAGCAGAAGTTATTACCTAGCCATAGGGCTCCCTATTTGTAGAAAGAGATCCTTGACATTGTGCTATTTAACTGTATATCAAGCTTGTGTAATAAATCCTATATTAACCTATCCTATTATAATCTATACATATAATAAAACTGTAGAGGTCGAATTTCTGTACATAGAAAAAAAATGCTAAAAACCGAGTCAGGGTTATGTAAGAAGAGAAATAAAACAAATCCCGATTTTTTTAGATTTTTTTGTTTCTCTGTTTGTCTGTTTGTCTGTTTATCTGTTTGTCTGTTTGTCTGTTTGCACGGGCTAATCTCCGTAACTGTTGGACCGATTTAAATGAAATTTTGCTTAGGGGTACCTTATATCCCCGGTCAACATTTAGGCTACATAAAATCTCGAAATTTAGCCAGTAAATATAAAACCAACAACAAAAACCCCTGAAAAAATTCAAAGCTAGGTGTTTTTCAGAACATTTTACTCATACCATAGAGATCAACGTATTTTTGACATATACATGGGCTAAAAGCAAGGACATGTTGTTTTTTAAATTTATCTCTTTCGAGAAAGGCAAAGGAATCTGCATCCATACAGCCAGGTCTTCAATATATGTATTTCTTAGCTATGTCTTCAATTTATATTTCTTTACTTCTCTCATTCTCCGTAAGCCGAAAGTGTTTTGTTTACGAAGAACTATGGCGGCGAGAAGCACTGCCGCTGGATCGGAGCAGATACACTGTATCACTTGAATTACTTTTTAACCGACTTCCAAAAAGGAGGAGGTTTTATGTTCGACTGTATACAGGGTGGAATTTTTCGCTTGCCCCAACCGGGAATCGAATCGACTAAAATCTGTAAAAATACCCTGTACTTTTATTGCGTCGATCGTTAGGGTCAATTATAAGGATGAAATCTTTCTAACAAACTTGGTAAATTAAATGAAAGGAAGACTACGAAATCTTAAACCATTGTATATCTTTATTTTATGTATGTTCACCGATTTCCCCGCCATTCGGACCGATTTTCAAAATTCTTTTTTTTTTGTTCGAAAGAGTATACTCCAGAAGTGGTCTAATTGTCACCAAGTCAAGATCTGATGGAATCCCATCAAAATCAAGGGCAATCCTTGAATGGAATAGGCACTTACAATGTTTCTCAAGTTCTTTCTATTATTTACGCCAAACATAGAAAAATATACACATCAACACTGTCTAGGGATATTGCATGATTTTTAATACAAAAGAGGTCTGTTTGAGAAGCTATAATACCATACTCGAGATACACGGAGTGATATAATTTTCAAATGAGCAAGTGCTTAGGTAACATGAATTTTCAATTTTTATCAATGAATTTAATTTTTCTTGAAATTTGTGAAAACGTGACTAAAATGAAAAAAAAAATTGCGCTAATTCCACCATTTTCATACAAAAAGCAGAAAAAAGCGCATTTTTGTTTTCTTTTACGTCACGTTTAAAAAAAACAATTTAAACAATTCATTGACGAGAATTGAAAATTCAGGTTTAACACTTGCTCATCTTAAAATTATATCCCTCCATGTGTCTCGAGTATGCTTTTATATCTTCTCAAACACACATTTTTGTATGAAAAATTAAGCAATATCCCTAGACAGTGTTGATATTTAACTTATTTTTTCTATGTCTATGAGTACGTAGCATTTGATAAAAGGACCGGATTGAGATTTATGAGATATTTTGTATAAAAGATCCTTTCTTAATTTTTTGTCGGAAGTTTGGTTGAGTAGTAGAGTTACACAGCCTGTGAATCGACGGTTTTTGGGTTCGATTTCCGGTTTGGGCAAACAAACCATACGAGGGAAACTTTAGTGCAGAAAGTTACAGTGTGAAGTGCTAATTAATTGATTTTATGATAGATAGATAGATAGATAGATTGACACTTTATTCAATTGACATAAAACAGCACAACACAGTAATAGACAAATAACAAACATACAAGTAAACATGAATCAGCAAGCAAACAATGAAGTAAACAGAGTAAGAAACAGAAACAAATAATTTTATAAAACTATTTTACACCGTGTTATCTGTATCATGCCAATCAAATTGGCGCTGACTCAGCATATTGCTGCAGTACCAGACTGCAGCGCTGGTATTCTGCCATGATGCTACTTAATGAGTTTTCTTTGTAGGTAATAATAACCTTTTTCTAACTTCATAAATTCACCTTTAAAAAAGTACTTTATAAAGAAAATCTGAGGGTGCTGCTCTATAATTAAATAGATGTTATTTTTAAGAGCTATCGTCGAATATAAGTGAGTCGGAAGAAATTAAAATTATTGTAACTGACCCACAAATATCCAAAAATAAAACAAAAACTTCTGTGCTGAACTGGCACTGAACAAAAAATTTGGAATGTGCCAGCTGCCAACCAAATACATTGCATTGTTGGTACAGAGGCCAGCGCATCAGGTTACTCCATTTTCATTGCAAAACCGCTCTTATCACAACAGCACAGAGTGCACGCGTGTGGTAACCTGAGTTGGGGCCGTCCGTGCATTGCAAAATTTAGACAACGTATTATATACTCATAAACAATATGCCATTTTTTAAATTTTCATGACATGTAAAGATAAGTGACTTATTTTACCCCAACGAGGATTATAGGCGTATAATATCTAAAATATCGAAACTTTTGTCAGCTTCCCCATTAATAGTTCGGCTATTCTACACTTTTTTAACGAACCAAAACTATATACTTAATACAGTGTTAATAAGAACGAAGTTGATTAAGTACCTATTTAGTCTTCAAATCTTAATTTGGCCCTAACTAAATGACATTATTCAATCTTCAGGATATCACTTTTTGAAAACAATAAAACGGCTTATTTTTATTTTTAAGCAAAGGAATCTATGGCCGTACAGCCGGTGTTTTCAATGCATTTCTTATTTTTAAAGGCGGGAAACTCAATAGAAACTGACAATTGACATTTGTTTTATTTTAACTATGAATATGGTCTATAGGTTTGATCTATGGCTTTGATGTTCTGACATGAAATAAGGGCTATTTATTGATTTTTTGATTTTAGTTTACATCAAGCGTAGCATTGCGTATATAAGCCATGGATAAATATTATAATATTACTATTCTAATAAGTTTCTTAGTTTGGATCAAGCACTGACACCTTTGCTTATTTCTACAAATGTCCATTGAAGGGAAAAGCTTAGTCATTTCTATCTTAAATTTAATTTTTTATTGAATCATTTTTACACAATTATCGCAAAGCACAATAAAAGCAGCGTGCTAGCTGAAATCTCAAATGCACGGGGGTTGTCTTAGATACTGACATAGGTGACCTGTTTCAGAAACTTCTATTCCACTGAAAATCAATAAGTCCATAATTAGCACTAAGGAATTCGTGTGCCATTTATTGTACTTACCTTAGTAATAGGTCTTTCAACATACAATTTTCGTAAATTTTTTACTCCACATATTTTTATTTTATCAAAATTGATTTTTTATAAGTACAAAATCCTTACGTTTTTCACAGAAACGCGAAATACAATATTAATTAACCACTTTTTGTGGGATCGTTAAGACAACAAGATGTTTTAGAGGCTCCACTGACTCATGTTAAGTGTTGATTGTCTATCTCTCTCAGTATCAAAAAATCAAAAACGACTGCTACTTAAGTATAGATCAGAGTCTGAGTCGCGTTCTATAATATGGACCTTAATCTATCAAAAGCAGTAACAATGGTATAGAAAATATAAGCGATAGAGGAAACAACTATGTTTGACCTTTGTTTTCAGATCCAAAGTAATGTATTAAGTATCAACCTTATATGACATAATTAGCCAAGTTTTCAAATAAAAAATATTTTTAGAAATTGCTTTTCCTTATATGAACGAAATAGTTGCTATTCGTTCATGTAACAAAAATATGAACGAAATAGTTGCTTCAATTAAAAACGGCAATTCATGTATCTGTAGTTGTGTCAAAGTACAAACTCGGTCTATAAAAATACATACAACACGCAGACGAAGTTGCGGGCATCAGCTAGTTATATTATAAATGCGTAAGGTGAGAATGTATGGATGTTTGTTACTCTTTCACGCTCAAACGGCTGGACCAATTTTGATAAACTTTGGTATAGAGGTAGCTGACACCCTGGGTTAACACATAAGCTACATAATTTTCTCAAATTCCCACGAGAACGAAGTCCCGGGCGGACAGCTATTAATTCATAGTATTATCGTTTATTCGATTCTTGTTTGAATTCTTTGGCATATAAAACTAAAATGTTTGTCGCAAATTAAGTTAGTCCAAATACAATATATATATTTTTTCCATGGTTAATATACTTGTGTACACCTAACCAAATATTTCTCATGGAACATTTTTCATTTAATTTATGGGAGCCGTCATGAGTCGTCTTTTATTATATTTTAACAACTGTGTAAACAATTAGGTAAATGTTTTGAAAGTTGATTTGTTATGTATTATGAACAAATAAAATAAGCTAAGAGGGCTGTTGTAAACTAGTTGTAATATTAATGCTTAACAATTCATGTTTTTCGAATTTTCGATGTTTAACTTTGAGTTTTCTTAGAAATATATGTCAAAAAAAGCTGATCTTTATATTTCATGTCATTCTACTTTTTTTTGTATTAAACGTGTTCATTTAATACAAAAAAAGCAGAATGACATGAAATATAAAGAAGTACTGGGTCTTCATACTAAGTTTGCTAACTACTTTTAGGGAATTTTCTAGATTGCTAATGAGGTTTAAAGCCAAAAAAAAAGCACTTATCGAAATTCTAAAAAAAATCCTTATGACAAGATGTTGATCATATTATTTAATGCACAGATTTAATATTTGTTTATGAATAATCTGCTCGTAGTTTTTGAGATACATTATAAATAAATCTGCATAGCTAACACGGCCCGCGACAAAGTCGCGCGGCACGCCACTCAAATGAAACTTCACTTAGGCCGTATTACAGAAGGAGACTCAAGTCTTGATCTATACTTAAGATTGTCTCTTTCTCTCACTATCAAAATAACAAAGACGACTGCTACTTTGAGCTGATGAGTATGAGTTATCGGTCATCCATTTAATCATGGTTGCAAAACCCCAATATTTTTTCTGCAAAACTTATTCCAAACAATCGATATCTGGCTGATAAATAAATGCGTATTTTTAAAATTTAAGAAATTTGCAATGTTTTTACATAAGACCATGTACTGACATGTAGAAAATGGTGATGATTGCTCTTCTAATCACGCGTTTGTCTGATGTGATGTGATGTGATGACTGTTACATGATTTATTTTTAGATTATTCTATACAGTTGTCGTTGTCTCTATTAAGTTTTCTTTGTTGTAGCTATTATATTAATAACACCATTATTTATAAACCTTTCGATAGTCTTAGAGTATCGCGTCATAAGTTTTTATCGTAAATCTATACCAACATCTATAGTATATAGATTCTATACTAATATTATAAAGAGGAAAGATTTGATTGTTTGTTTGCATGGAATAGGATATTTTTAGGAAGTATTTTGTACGTAATTGTTAGATTGGTTGTTTACGACTGTATTGGGTCCAATTTTTCTAAATTTTCAGTACGATTCAGTTATCGGTTGATGGGTGTTCTTGTCTGTCTTTGTGTACGTTCCAACTTCCAAGGGACCCTTTGCGGACCTTTGAATATGTATCGTTTATTTATTTGTTATTTATACAAAGATGTTTTGCAGTTACGAAATCTACTTTTCATTAAAATCTTAAAGGAAATCTATACAACCGACCGCAACAACAAATCTTCTATACTTATCTATAAAAATGAATCACTAAATCTGTTGCTAAGCGCAAAACTCGAGAACAGCTGGAACGATTTGGATGATTTTTTGTTTGTTGCGTTCCTAATGGTTACGACCAGGTTTATTATATTAAAAAAAAAAAAAAATCCACCAGGACAATTCCCACGGGAACGAATTCGCGGGCGGACAGCTTGTTGCTTATACAAACTTATTGTTGCAGTTAAGATCATTGGTTTTGTATGCGAAATAAGTATTTGAATAACATTGTATCGTTGTAAACGTAAGTCGGTATACAATAAAGTATATAACTTACTTGATAAGGTTTATTACTGTAATTCGCTGCCATTATCCTTATTATATCTTTTGCGATGTATCTAATAAACAATTCTTACAATAGTCGCGTAGAATTTATTGTGACTGTCATGAAAACGAATCAAGTTCTTGGTAAATGTTTTAAACACACACATAATCTAAGAGGTTCTACGAAATAAGGGCTTGTCTACGAAATACCTTTTCAGTATTTATAACTCTCGTAGCCCAGTGGCTCTCGCAGATCTAAACCGATCAGTGAGGTTAAGCAACGTACACAGAGACAGGGAACCTGATGGGTGACCATAGTGGCAATTTATCACGAGCGTTTCCGTGCTTTGGAGGGCACGTTAAGCTGTCGGTCCCGGCTGTTGTCGATTGACTACAGTCGTTAAAACCAAGTCAGAGGCCAATGTGCGGTTTGAAAAATCTGACACCAGGGTTAGCCAAGTTCGCCACACACTTGACTATACCTACTCGATAAGAAGAAGAAAAACGCTGCAGGCATTTTTCTTATTGTCCGTTTTTCAGTTTTGACACTTTGCATTTCAGACATACTAATAATTAAGGCATTTAAATGTTAAACATTCTGCTTTATAGACCTTAGGCATTTGGCTTCGTATTCATAGGCTTTTTGAAATGCACTGAGCGGTGAAGGAATTTTTCAATAATATACTTTTTACCTTTCGACTGAAATTTTGAGCTATACAGCCTGTGAATCACTTCAGTATGGGATCCTTAAAAAAGTTGCTTGGAAGAAATTGCTGCTTAAAAATAACGTAAAGTTGTTTAATTTTGTACATTGTGAAGTGGTTCAGTTTCGTGAGTATGTTATTATAAATAGGATGGCAAAATTGTAAACGCTAGCTCCGTGTATATTATATGTACATAGATTATACTAACGTTATCTTCTAAAAACGTGCAAAAATTATCACTAATTCACACATAGCTCTGCTAACGTTAAATTCTCGTTTTAGCCGCTGGCGTTGTGTTGAGTGTCAAAATAAATAATACAAATGGAAAATAATAATAATGGTGTTTACCTACAAAACGGATGTGGATTCCACTAAATTCAGTGAATAAATATTTTTTGAATTGCAATAATATTTTTGTTTTTCTTATTTTTACTTTTATGTTAAGGCGACTACAGCACCTAAATTACGATTATATGATGCGTAGATAAGCATGACGCACTGCATTAAATCGAAGAAAAAAATACTACGGTAATATTCAGGACATAAACTAGATAAGTAGTTTGCTGAAAACATGATTCAGCACTTTTGGTTCGATAGAAAAAACTCACAAAGTCACCTCTAAATACCAATATTGTGTATCTTTTAAGCTGTAAAAACGATAGTAAAATGCACACAGGAACTTGAATTTGCTATCAAAATGTTCGTCATTGAACACTCTCGATAAGTAGTTAACGCATTTTTCTATTTAACCTTTCCATAAATCTCATTTTTCTAACTTTCGAACATGTTTTTACGCACGCACGCTTTCATAGTCCGTAAACTTCGTGTATCGACACTGTTCGCACTGCCGGCCCAGGCCTGTTGAGACGGAGATGACACTATTCCTATGTGTGCTGCCTTTATCAGGTGCTGTAGTCGCCTTAAGTTAGACCACTTTAATTTGGTCTCTGCTAAACTCTGCTTGCCCAAAGAAGTTTTCAATTTTTAAAATTCTTTTATAGATGGTTTTTCTTATATAATTTAAAATTATGCAAATATATAACAAAAAAATTGTAACACGCATAAGTACCATTAAAATTATATTTTGAAACGTATGTGTTTATATAAATAAGCTACAGTAGACTGTATAGTCATTAATTAAGGAAAATCGACGGAAAATGATAAATAAAGTACTTAAAAAGTGAAGGGAAATCTTAAAATGCGTACATACCCAAATCAATCTTCAATTAAAACGCTTGGGGAATTCACAAGTGTTTAAATCTACTCTACCTACTACTTATTGGGCATCATAATGATTTTCCTGTTAGACAAGATACATATCGAGGACTATTCCGAACTGTGAAGTTAAGATTTATCTCAAATTCGCCATACATTGCTTCTGAACGAACTAACACCCAGTGAAAAATATTTAGTTTAGAAGTTCATAGTTCTTCTTAGTAATTCGTCCCAGGCAACGACACTTAAATTTTTTCTGAATCTGAAGTGTCGTCCTATGGTCTCATGCGGTGTGGTAGGCTCTGTAAAGGGCCGTCTGGTTCGCGACCACCCTCCTACCGAAGTCCGACGCCAAACAGCCTGCTGTTTTGCGTCGGTGCGTGGGAGTACCAGTGCCTTTATAGGCAGTTTCTGGGTTAACTCGCTCCATCGTCGACCTCATCTTTGACCTTTATGGTCAAGATTGAGGTTCAGAGTTAGCCCATTTTATAATTAAAAATAAAGAAGCAATGTATGTTAAATTTTAGATCACTCGTAATCGACTTCAACATCCATCTGCAATAGTCCCGGAACGGGAAACACGTAGTGAACCGAATAGTAAGTAAGTATGCGAAGTTTGTCGTATGCTAGAAAACATAACATACATAAGGAACGGTTGCAGCTGTTTGATGTAATGTGTGTTTGTTTATAGGGGCTTTTTATATTTCTTAAGATATACATAAATAAACACGCAAATCTATTACTGAATCATGAGGAAAGGAGCGTGGCGCAGCTAGAGCATTATTTTCTTTTGTTTTTAGTAAGTAATTGTATTTTTTTACAAATTAGAGACCCAGAGTAAAGATTCATTGGGCAGCTTCTAAAATAAAAATCAGAATCGGCAAACTTCAGAAGAGATTGCGGTCGAGAGCAAACCCATTAATTATGAAGAAAATATAGAAGAAATAATTGTTTCTCTTTTTCTTTGAAAATAGGTAATAAATGAGGCACTCCCCAAAATATATTATATATTCTTCCATTTGATTATACATACTATATGTCTTTGTGTGCAAACAAGTTTATTGTATCTACACAAAACATATTAGAAATACATTCAGTAGAACGCCGAACTTCCTGTCTTTTTGAAGTCGGTTTTAGGTAAATCCTTACTATAAATGCGAAAGTACTCTGTCTGTCTGTCCGTCTTTCACGCCTAACTACCGATCCGATTTTGATAAAATTTGGCAGAGATAGATTAGCGAAGCCGCGGGCGGAAAGCTAGTCACCAATAAACGGAACTCGAACACACATACTTACTAGTATTACAAATATATTATAATTAAAAGAAATAGGACTGGATCTACTTTTAGATATAAAAATTCAAGCGGATTAGATTCGCTCGCTTCCATCTATTGGTGAAGGAAACAGAAAATATGACGATTGAACTGAAAACAACCTTGGTGTACTTCTGTTGTAATGTAACTACTACATTTATAATGATATTGACAAATCTTAAGAATTTGTGTGGGGAGCAATGAACCGTGAGACTTTTATTTTTAACTAAGTATAACTATTTTTGCTTATTAAAGTTGCCTACGTGACTGTTCAGCCCTCAATCTTACCTTTTCGACGTGCACGACATGCAAACACACTTGCACAAATATAATATTACCTAGTAGGGATTTAGGTAACGATTTAAAAAAATGGGAGAAGAAGAAATTCCCAGATATTCGAGAAGAAGAATGGTTTTGTGAATAATGTTGTACGGATGTTATGATAGGAGAAAATCCTGTTTTTCTCGTAATTTCTTTATTTGGAAGCTATTTCCTTTAATTTTGAAATATCTGTTTTTTTTTAAAGTAAACTACTCCAATAGGGAAAACAAGGTACATAGTGTGTGATATTAACATTTTATTGTAAATGTATAGATGTATTAATATTTTTTAAAAATAAATAAACGCTACACACACAAAGGCCCACACTAAGGTTCTCCCTTGTGTCGTGGGTCCATTGGAACATACACAAAGACAGACACGAACATCCATGACCTGAGCCAGGATTTGAACCCAGGACCCGTCGGCCAAGAGCCGGCCGGCCGTCATTATACATAGGAAATTCAAAAAAAAAGCAAAATGTTTACGAACACAAAACACCAAATGACGCAGCTCAGCATTCCAGACTGAAAGCTAGACTAGTACTTACACATTTTTTTTCAACAGAGGTATTTTATTAATGTTTAAAAGATGAGATGGGAAAATAAACGAGCTAGAGTTAATAATGTCCTGTAGAGATTTATGCGCGGATATAGGTACTATTAGACGCAGATTATATCTCAAAACCAGTTGGAAATGCGATGCGATGGACACAATGTCAAGGACAGGCTCACACTATGTAGATAAATATATATCTATATTAGGGTGTCCCTTATATGGACGAAACATTTTTTTTTCTCATTATTGAAACGCATATCCTCTTATTGTGTTTATAGGCGTATATAGGGGGGGGGGGGAGGCGGGTGGGCCGTGCCCACCCCAGTATGGTCTAGGGAATTTAAACCCGTGCCGACGGGAGCTCAAAGTTTTATAAAATTTTAGCATATAAAACAAAAAGTCGGGTTTGTTCGAAAATTTATAACTCGAGAACGGCTGGACCGATTTTGATAAAATTTTATATGGAAGTAGCTGACACACTGAAATAACACATAGGCTACATAATTTTCTCAAAGTCCTACGGGAACGAAGTCCCGGGCGGAAAACTAGTAGCTGCATAAAGTATCTCTTAATTTGTAGCCATTAATCATCACTTAAATTCATTTCGTTACAGAAATGTTGATGAAAACACAACTTATATAGTGCCGTTATTGTATTTTCAAAAAATATACATTGTTTTATATATAGAAATATATGAAACGTATATTAATTTGGATATTTTTTCTTCAGTCTCTTTTTTACAGTCTGGATACATTTTCCTATGTTCTTGTACACAGCGTAATAAGAACTGCTTTTTTTCATCTGCAGTAATCAAACCGTGGAATTCTTGAATAAATTTAACAGCTTTCCAGCTGTGTCATTTACTACTTTTAAGCTTCAAACCTTCTTGTTTAGCTTCCACGAACGCCGCATTTTCTTTTGACAAAGATTCACGTTCTTGAAGGAAAATGCTGTCAAGTTTCATTCGATAAAAAAAAATATTTGTTCTTGACAGAAACGGAATATCTCAGAGATTTCACTAAAATAAGGTAACAAAGTAGTTTTAGTATAAATAAAACGAATAAGTCCTAAATTAAATCATGGGTTAAACACTACTACCTACCGTATAAAGAGCCACACATCTCTTCCTTCGATGGAACATATCTCTTTCTAGAATCACCGAAACTTTCTCTTTGTAAGTTTTCTACAATATTGAGTGTGGTCTGCTCATCAATTTTGTCATCAAAAATTGATAGGATGGCTATTTCCTCTGACAAGAACAACAAGTCTTGACTGAACTTGTTTAAAGCCGCTTCGGAAAACAATTTGTCAACTTCTTCATAATCTTTTAAGGTGTTTCAAAAATACAAATCTTGATTTCGCGCTTTTAGAGCCAAACTGCATCCAAACCAGGGTTTAACATAAACTGCCACAACAAATAGACAAACATGTTGTAAAGGTTGATTATCTTTAGCGCTCATTTTTAACTGTGACTGCAACAAATATATTTTTAAATAATAAATTGCTCTTGCTATCCATTGTGTCAGGAGGTCTGTTTTTTTTTGTGTTCATTGTCTTCACCCAGAAAAAAAACAGACAGCTCGAAGAGTTCTCGATAATCATATCGTACAATCGATTTTGCCAGCTCGTTATTAAAAAACGTCACCAATTCGTTAATAGTTGCCACACAAACATGTTACTTATTGGACAAACTCAGTGCATGGTTCGATGGCGCTAGGATTAATATTTTTCCAGTTGTCTCTACATTTTTTGAACAGCAAAATATTAGAACTGCTAGTGACTTGTGGGATCTTTGATTCAAACACACTTTTGAGCACCAGTTCGTAAACATGATGGCTACAGGCAAAGAGTAACAATTCTCTTTTTAGTTTTTGCTCTAAAAGCACGTAATCTCTGGTATGTATTCTCGCCTTTTCCCGGAATGAAATGTACTCTCGAATGACAAGGTTGGCACTTACACTAACAGTCAACTTAACTTTGCGTATGTTGAAAAACAGAACGGCAAGAACTTGCTGATTAGACGGAAATTTGGCACCCGTTATTTGGTGATTTAATTCACCAATTAAGAAAATACTTTTCTTATTGCTTCTTAGTTTTATTAACATCTTTAAAAAATAAAACAGTGCGCGCTAATTACCCGATGAGCCGAGACTAAGTGACAATAACAGCGGGCGTGCGCCGCTCCTTGGATGCTACTTGTATGAATATGTTCCCGCGCATGTCGGCACGGGTTGCACTATTCCGAATAATACAAAAAAATGTTTTGGGGTGTTTTAGGTACAAATGAATAAAATAATAGCCTATGCGTTGTAAAATTAAAACTTTGAAAAATAAGGGACACCCTAATCTATATGTATGTTTTATATATCATGTGTACCTACGTAGTAGAAGCGCCTAAACAACAATCTTTTGTATGGTTACAAATTATTAACTTTCAGAGAAAATATGGTTATTGTAATAAAAATATGGTTAAGAAAGATTTTTTCTTAACCATATTTTTATCTACAAAGAATAATTAAGAAAGAACAGCTAGCTAAACATACCTATTTCAGGATAAAAATTAAGAACAAAATAATATTACTTACTTTGTTATTAACTATTAAAATTGAACAAAGAAAAGTTAAATCAAGAAAGTGACAACACATATGACTAAGTAGTCTATTTTAAGATTAATAATAGTGTTAATAGATTGATGTGCTGCTGCCTGTACCTACAATACTTACGCAGATACTTAATTGCACACATAGGAAAATACAAATAATTTGAACAGTAATTTTGCCACAATAATGCATACAAATAGGCAGTTACATACTTTACATACAAACAGTGTTAGTTGTTTTTGACGAGTAGGAAGGAAGAATTTCCTTATGACAGCGGGGCGGGTGCTATGACTGTTTTATTGGTTTTCCTTGTGGATGACGTCAATCAATCAATGGTAAGTACTGTGTGTGGTTAGGATAGTACACACCCATTTACAAGGACGCACGTAGGTCAATCAGGGGGCTTCTACGCGTCGCGTCGATATCGATTTCAATTTCATATTTACATCGCTTCCGCATAATATCATTTTAACTGAACGTGAAAACCAAGTGCAGCATTGTATAGGCGAAATCGTTTATCGACTATCATCGGTGATAACTCGCTTGTAATACAAGCTTTGTGTTTTAGTCCTTGACAAGATATATTGAGTGATTTTAAAATTAGTGAAAATAGATGTCAAAGCAGCCCACTGAACTGAAACACTTTTCCCAAGGAACATAGGTCGAAATAATAAAAAATCTTTGCCTATGTACGACTTGAGCGAACAGCGGCCTTATTGCCTTATTATATGTGGTTTTTAAACATTTTTATGGGATTCGTAGGGAAAGTTTTTCAGTTCTATGGGTGGAATCACCCCCTAAAGTTTGCTAACTTTAAAGTCACCCCAAAAAATCTTTAACAGAGCTATACGTGTATTCAAATGTTTAGAGTATAATACATTATTAAGAATAAGAAAACGTCAAGTTTGTTTTTGTCGAGTCTACTTCGAGACATAATACTTATACATACAGGGCTTTAGGTATCTCTCTTTCAACCTCTCGGGTGCTAAATCAGTTCCCATACAAACTTCTTCAGCGTATAGCGCATTTTGTATGGGAGATCAAATATTTTTTTTCGTATTTTGACCTATGTTCCTTGGGGAAAGTGGTTCAGTTTCATGGACTGATTAACAACCCGAGAGGTTGAAAGAGATTTAGCTAAAGCCCTGTATATTCTTTATTGCACACATTACAAGTTTTAAAATTGTTACAATAGTAGTTTACAAAGGCGAGCTTATCTCTATAAAGAGATCTCTTCCAGCCAACCCAATTTACTACATACATTTTTATAATTATGTATCTCAACATGTGTGATATAATAAAATGCTTATTCTTGAATTGAAGCTGTACGTGTTGGTTGAAATTAAAAGGTAAACTGAATTTAAATATAGAAAATTGAACTTTCTTCAAGGTTCGCCTAGTTTCTAGTTTTCTATATAAAATTTATGTTTAGTACGAAAATAAAATAAAAAATATAAAAAAGAACCCCTTGGAGAAGAATTTATATTTACTAAGTAAAACTTAATAAATTTTTGTTTTACTAGTTTACTTAAAGAATCATATTGAAAGATCAATACCTAAGTTAATTACTTTTGAAAGATTCGATGTAATGCTGGGAATCTGTAAAACTACTTATCGGATAAAACCTTTCACCAATAGTAGAATGAGCCGTTAAGAATATAGGCTGCTTTTTATCTCAGATAGGCACTAGTACTCCTACCATTTTACAATACTTAAAAAAACTATCTCAGGTACTTAACTTAAGCATTATTTTTATTAACCCCCGACGCAAAAAGAGGGGTGTTATAAGTTTGACCGCTATGTGTGTGTGTGTGTGTGTCTGTGTGTCTGTGTGTCTGTGTGTCTGTCTGTGGCACCGTAGCTCTCAAACGGGTGAACCGATTTGGATGCGTTTTTTTTTATTTACAAGCAGGGTTTTTGGCGATGGTTCTTAGATACGTTTTATCAAAATCGGTTCAGCCGTTTCAAGGTCATCAGCTCTTTTGTTAGCTGCGGTAGGGTTCTTAGACTCTTAATGTGTATTTACTTTACTTTCAAACATACATGTGACCTAAAACTTGAAACACTCATGTATGCTTAATAACTATGCAGGATTATGGAACTCTTGGTCTGATGCTGCAGCCAGGATATCCAGAACAGTAGCACACTCTTAAAAAAATAATAGCAGATATGTCGTGTTTGGACTCGTTTTGTTTAGTATTTGATTCTGCATACAATGCAATGGTGGCAACACGGTGAGCTGATGCTGCGGCCAGGATATCCAGAACACTAGCACATCCTTGAAAAAATAATAGCAGATATGTCGTGTTTGGACTCGTTTTGTTCAGTATTTGATTCTGCATACAATGCAATGGTGGCAACACGGCGAGCTGATGCTGCGGCCAGGATATCCAGAACACTAGCACATCCTTGAAATAAGTTAAAAATTTTGAAATAAAAATTAAATTAAAAATTTAAAAAACCCCCCCCGCAAAAAAGTAAAGCGGACATTTAAAAAGTAAAAAATAATACCTTTCGTTGAGCCATCAAATTCATTTCAGAAATACCTATATATATTTTAATTATCGAAATCGATGGATGGCACGATAGGGTTTGCTCATTAAAATGGCGCTATAATGTCGCGTCGGGGTACCGCTTTAGTGAATCAGACCCTTCATTTGATTGACCCTTCATTTGATTGGCTCTGATTCACTAAAGCGGTACCCCGACGCGACATTATAGCGCCATTTTACTGAGCAAACCCTATCGTGCCATCCATCGATTTCGATAATTAAAATATATATAGGTATTTCTGAAATGAATTTGATGGCTCAACGAAAGGTATTATTTTTTACTTTTTAAATGACCGCTTTACTTTTTTGCGGGGGGGGGGTTTTTTAAATTTTTAATTTAATTTTTAGTCTGGAAACCCTGTCGCCCATTAAAAGAGTCCATTTGACGATTGGGTATTCTCCTCATTATGAGACATAAGTACTGGAGTCTTATGGAGAGCATACATGATTGAGGTATTATAAGGTCAGGTCCCCAATATTAAAAAAAAAATTGCACTGAATAATTAATTATACTTAATTCAGGTCTATCATGTCTATAGTTAAGTAGAAGTCGTCTTTGTTATTTTGATAGTGAGAGAAGAAGACAGACAATACTGTAATACTGGGTCTATTATACAAAGAAAACCTTAGTGAGACTTTATTTGTACATACTTCTTCTGTAAATGAAATACCCTTCAAATGACCTGCCCTGTATGTCTTGTTACTATATTACCTACAATGAAGTAAATAACCTGACTCATACTCATCAGTCAACCAATACAACAGTCCTACCATACAAACCGTCATACAAAGAGTATACAAACAAATCAATTTATTAGCAAAATGAATAGTTTGCCTAGAATTGCGAATCTTGTTTTACATTTACTTAGTTCCATTAAATGCGAAGTTTAACAGTTACTTAGTTAAATCTATTTATAGGTACTTACAGGGAACAGTACTTCAATCAAATTAAACACAAAAGCCCGCTTCGCTCGAGTAGCATAGGCAGTTTTCGATTTAATGCCCCGAATCGGGTTGATTTTTTCCGACATCTTCAGCAATTATCGTAATATTTCAACCAATTTTCACAAAAAAATTGACGAATTTTACAAAAAACCTTCCTCTTGAATCACTCTGTCTATTGGTGAAAACCGTATGAAAATCCGTTCGGTAGTTTTTGGATTTATCGCGTACGATAAACAGACAGCTTTTAAGTATAATTTGTAGTGATGTGATTTACGAAAACCGTTTCTTCCAAAAACATGCGGATAGTTTGAAAAAAAAAAGATTTTAGTAACGTTTTGTTTTTTTTTGAATAATAAAAAACTAAACTAGATATTATTTCGAGACAAACTGGGTCAGACTAGGCAAAATAAGATAGGAGGTCTTAGTACTAAGTATCCGGTTCTAATCACATTCATTGATCGTTCTTCATTGTGAGCGTTGCTTATCAGTTTTTAAGTCATTTCATCAAAGCATAACAGTTAGTCACGAAGATTACGAAGAGTAAAGAGATTACCAAGAATACTCACGGTGATGTCAATTCAAATAGCACGATATCATGGCGATATCTCATACATTGCTATTGGTTTAAAATTTTTAATCGTCAGTTAAATCCTCTTTGTGAAGAAGCATGTGTGACGTCGAAAAATCTTTTTAATATTAGTGTGTATTCTAAAAGTGAACAAAACTATACATGGTGTAAGGGACAGGTAAGCAAAAATTGAAACCTTGAACTCAGACCATCATTCTAAATGATTTTCCAGTGGAATTTCCTTCAGGAGTAGTTTCAATTGTTTTTCATGATTTTTATTTTATTTTGTTTTCAAATTAAATAATTTATTGTAATACACACTTCATTATCCAATTAAAAACGATGATAACAGCATAGAACACGAAAAGTTGCAATGTACACCGCATTCTGTCACCGACGCGACGCGACGAGGCGTAGGTGGACCACGCGCGTGGCGTATTTTCTCGGTACATTGCGTAGCGCCAAAATATAAATAACAAAAACTCATTTTCGGAAAAAATAAATTTATTACTACAAAGTTTTGGATAGATTCCACCGTTATGTATTTGCTAAGCGTCCCTGACACAAATTTTGTTATGTGTATTTTAAAAGATAACTAAATGTTTTTATGTGTATGACTTTCCTCGGAATCAAATTACCTTGGACCCCCAGTTGCCATTTTCCTTCAATACGGCACTGGCGATGGCGACAACTAAATCCAGTGTGAGGGTTTTTTCAAAAACTGCTTATTTATGTCCTTATAGGTGTGGTATAACGAAGAAGGAAAATGGCTAGCCGAAAAGCATATAAGACGCGGACACACCCGGCGCGCTCCAGTCATTGTATAGCCTTGGGATTAGGACCTATTAGGGGAATCCCATAAGGAGTTTACAATCTTGCTATAAAATTCTCAAATTAAGTGACAAGTAGAGTCAGGACTTGAACTTTTTTCGAAAAAATTGTGTTTCGTTGTTGATGTGGACCAAAAGTGGACTTTAAATACAATAAAATGGTGAAGAAGGATCTAAATCCGGTTACTCTGCTATCGTTGAAGCAATATACGATTAATGGGGTATGTTTATTTTTTATGGTAGCCAATGACCGATGGCTAGCGACTTTGTTTTTTATTTAGGTATATTTTATTATTCAAGATTTAAATGTTATTTTTATACTAGGTTTTGCCCCGCGACTTTGTTCTCATTGTCTTTCTCCAGTATCCCAACTATCCCTGTGTAAAAAAAACAGATCGTTACTCCGTTATGATATGACGTGAAGGAAGGACAAACCAAGTGACTTTCAAATCTATAAGTAATGTTAGTAAGGAGATATGTTTTTGATCTTAGACTTTGGCAAGGATTTTTCTTTCTATATTTCGACCTTGTGTCTTATGGAAAGTTATTCAGTTTTGTTGTTATTGATCCTTAATTTTCGTTACATTATTTAAAGTAATTGCATCAGCCCACACTATCTATAGGTTAGTCCTACCGTGGTGCATGGAGATATGTATTTTAAGCCCAATTTGAGTACTCATTTGCGTATAGCCAATGCATGCAATGTATTATGTCCTGTGATGTATGTATGTATTTATTATTTATTGTACATGAGCATAAGTTACACAAGACACAATATAAGAAAAACAGTACAAAGGCGGACTTATCCCACAAGGGGATTTCTTCCAGTCAATCCATTGAGTGTTTGAGAGGAAGGAGTAGTCGGCAGGTAGTATTCAATGTTCAAAGGTTTAATATACAAATAATGTAAAAGTATAGTATGTTGTATGTTGTATGATGTAGTGAATAAATCTTAATATATTAAGACTATTCTATAGCGCCGCGAGCGTAGGAAAATAGGTATTTGGAGAATCATTCTCTGTCGCGACCGCGCTCGGCCCCGCTCGCAAACGTGCGATAGAGACAGTTGCAGCTCGGCTGTGTTTCTAGGTATTTTTTTGTCGAAAATCGCGTTTGGGGGGAAAACGTTTCCCAACCCCTAAACTGTACTAAATATACTACTTTTTGGTATCAATCTTTTCAGCAGAATATAATCTATGCCTCTATTTTTTGTTTTTTCCGAAAATTTACTTTATTTCTGAAATACAATGAATTTAAAATGAATGTTTTTCAAACCCAATAAAGCAAGATTACAGATCCTTATAACTTTTTATCTAAACAAAATTTTCAAAAAAGGAAAACATAGAGGCATAGTTTTTGATAGGGACAACAACATAGTGAAAAATTATCAAAATCGGAGAAGATTTAGGGGTAGCAAAACGTTTTCCCTTTTTGTATGGACATGGGCGCGGTAGTCGATCCTCTTAAACAAAGTAGGGTTTGTTCGAACACTTATAACTCGAGAACGGCTGGACCGATTTTGTTAAAATTACGTATCAAAATGTCAACATTGACAACGCCATAGGGCGAGCAAGCCTTTGCGCGGGACCCTCACGCAATCAAAGTGAAGTTTCAGCGTGAGCCGAGCGCGAGTTTGTCGTTATCGTGCTATAGAGCTGCTGCCGCCGTTTCTCGTGGACAGCTTTCGATGGCCAGACTATAGCTCATATATCAACCAGTCCATTTTAATTATTGCGTCACATATACATCCAGTTGCATCTTCAAATATAATACTGACACTTTCCGTCTTGTTGACGTAAACAAGGACGGCTTTGCCTACATCTAAAGAACCTTTAACTTTAATGAAGGTTTCTGCAACTGAGTGTTGATCCTGAGTGTTGATTGTACAATGTTACAAATTGTTAAGAAGCAACAAAGTTTATCTATCTATCTATCTATCTTTATTTAACTTAAAAATAAAACGCGTTTCAAACTATTTCCGTGATTTATAGGCACTTGCATTCACTAACAATGACTAACAAAAACAACAATTTTAACTGAAACACAAATACTCCGTCATATCTTAACATCCTCACTTTATCTCTATGTACAGACGGCCGCGCATCAGGTTACCACACGCATACACTCTATGCTGTTACGATAAGAATGATTTTGCAATGAGAATGGGGTAACATGATGCGCTGGCCTCTGTACTTATGTCTAAAGATAAATAAGCTATGACTGTTTATCGTTATGCTCAACAAATAAGTAATTTGTACTTTATGTTACCATTACCATTGTGCTGCATTATTACAATGTTCTCTAGTTGTATAAGTGGACATCAAACCAACTATAATTTAGTCATATACAGGGTGTAAAGGACAGCTTAGCAAATACTTAAAAGGTGGAATTAAGTACCCATAACAATTATAATCAGCTTAAATATTTTTTTCCCAGGAACGGAAAGTTAAAGAGTTTTCGCAATTTACTTACTTTAGCGCTACGCAATGTACAGCGAAAGTGTGCCCCGCGCGCGGTAGTCTAATGCGATGTATATTGTTGGTGTCCGTGTTTTACATACATACGCTCACTTCTACAGGGATTCAGGTATATTTTTTTCAACCTCTCTGGTGGTTTATCGGTCCATGAAACTGAACAATTTCCCCAAGGAACATAGGTCAAAATACGAAAAAAAATTTTTGAATTCCCATACAATTTTTTCCCGTGTGGTGATCAGTTGTAAATAACACCACCCCATCTCTTTCCGTGGGTGTCGTAAGAGGCGACTAAGGAAGCACAAATGAGACCTGCCTCCTAGAATCCATCCCAGGCAACGACACTTCATTTTTTTCTGAATCTGAGGTATCGTCCTATGGTCTCATGCGGTGTGGTAGGCTCTGCAAAGGGCCGTCTGGTTCGCGACACCCTCCTACCGAAGTCCGACGCCAAATAGCTTGCTGTGTTCCGTCGGTGCGTGGGAGTACCAGTGCCTTTTTAGGCATTTTCTGGGTTAACTCGCTCCATCGTCGACCTCATCTTTGAACTTTATGGTCAAGATTGAGGTCAAGAGTTAACCCATCTTATTATAAAAAACAAAGTTCATCAACATATAGCGCATTTTGTATGGGAGATGAAATTTTTTTTCGTTTTTTGACCTATGTTCTTTAGTAACGTTTAATATTACGAAATCGAATTAATTAAACTAATCTATTAACCCTAACTTTGTGATTCTAACAAGTTTTCTTGGATTCTATTTTCCCAAGTTTTTTTTGTGCTTTGCGCTAAATTCTAAAGTTTGTAAAGTACTAACTTGTTGGCTGTGACATCTGTCTATACACTCACGCATATACAGGGCTTTAGATATCTCTCTTTCAACAGTTTCAACCTCTCGGGTGGTTAATCAGTCCATGAAACTGAACAACTTCCTCAAGAAACATACCTTGGGACCTATATTTTTCTTGGGAAAGTTGTTCAGTTTCATGAACTGATTAACCACCCGAGAGATTGAAAGAGAGATACCTAAAGCCATGTATAATCCCCATTAGGGTAGGCAGAACATCAATGCAGCTTGAGAACCACTTGATGTCACACTTGACATTCATTCCGAGGGCCATGAGATGGAACATGAGTATAGTGGTGATAAGCTGTCTGCCTTTTGCCCACGATACAGCAAAACCCTGGCATCCCTCTTACAGGCTTCTACAGTATGCCTGGGAAGAGTTGGTAGCTGGCACATTTCTTTTACTACCAGTCCAGCGTAGAAGGATATTTTATGAGTTTTTAACCGACTTCAAAAAAGGAGGAGGTTTCTCAATTCGACCGTATATATTTTTTTTAATGTATGTCCGCGGATAACTTCGTCGTTTATGAACCGATTTTGATTATTCTTTTTTTGTTGGAAAGGGAGTATCCCAAGGGTGGTCCCATAGTAAGGAAACCAGGATCTGATGGTGGAAACCTGAAGAAATTGAGGGAAACTCTCGAATTTTTGGGATTGAAGTCGGTGACTCTTACGTTTTTGACGTGGAAAATTATTATTACAGTTGGTACTTAACTTGTAGAGCTAATTTAATTCGTGTGTATGTGCAAAACGTGCAAATTGCTAACAGTGACGAGCCCACGGCAAGTGACTCAGCACTTTAATTGTGATAAGGGATGGGCAGTGGCAGTGGCGTGCATAGACATTTTAGGCAGGGTAGGCAGTGAACTTTTAGTGATGAAAATTATTAAGATTTTTGAATGTTAGTTAAAACAACTTAAGGTTATTCAAATCAAAATAACCTGTGCTTCCAAAATTTTATATAACAATTTAAAAACAAAATGCACGGAACACAAAATAAGCGGTTAGTATGCACACAGCCCGTGAGCCAATTATGAATGTCGTATATTTTAGTATTGAAATGTCTTACTGCGGTACCTTTTTTGTGTCAACGCACGCATCGGCCTTTTGCGATAATTTTTACTTTTTCTTGAAAAGGTAAACTTGAAAAATTACGCAGTTTCGGCAAACAAACATCATCACCACACTTTTCACAACTTATTGTACTCATTTTGTTCTAACCAAATGTCGAATAATCACTATAAACTAATAAAACAATAATTTGCAAAAGTTTTCGTTCGTAGGTTGCAAAAGAAAAACAATCCAATAAGTAAAAAATGCCGCAAAATTAAAAATCTAAAACAGCCCTTCCAAACTTACCAAATATTGACACTTCTCAATTTGGTAGCATCGCTTTATAGGCAGAGCTTTTTTCGCCATACAATCAGTTCGTTAATTTTTCGCGGGGGAGGCGAAACAGCCAATCAGAAGCCAGCATTTTTAAACAAAAAAGGCATTTCAAACGAGTGCTTATAAGCTTCGCCATCTAGCGGCGGCGGCGAGCGGCACGGCTCTCTCTTCTTACTATGTTGAACTAGTAACTAGTTTAGATGGCGCTGTTTTGAAAAAGTTTAAATTCGGTAAATCGTTTCACAAATTTTGATTCTGTGATCGTTAGTGTACATTATATATTAAATTTTTGTTTTATTTTCGTTGAATACCCTAGGGTAGGCACTGCTTTTCTGCTTGTATGGAATGCACGCCACTGGGCAGTGGAGCCGCCGTTCTCAATGCAAAATATACCTAGAAAAAAGTTTTTCTAGGTACTTTGCACCAAAAATTGGACGTTGGCTTATTCAGAGGTAGGTAGTTTGGCAGCCAAAACAATCAACTGAAATTTTGGTCAACAATTATTCTAAATTCTTAGTTTATTACCAAAACGTTAGTCAGTTATATCATTTTTCGGTTACCTACTTCCAAGTTTTGTTTGTAACTAATTGTAGTTAAAAGTTTAACCAATAAAAAGTTATATCATTTTGGCATATTTTCGTCCAATTTTACAGATGAACTAACAATATACGTTCAATTACGAACATACATACACACATATACCTTTTATCCCTGTTGGGATAGGTAGAGCGTCGGGTATAGTTCTAGAACCATTTGAAGCCATATTTGACATATTTCAAACTTTTGACATACATTCTGAGGGTCACAAAGAGGAACATAAGTATATGGTGTTTGGTTATCAGCTTTTCGCTTACGATACAGCAAAACCCTCAGGCCCCACTTAATAGCTTCTACAGTATGCCTGGAAAGAGTTGGCAACTGTCACATTCTAAGTTTTTCATTCCGAGTCCGGTATGGAAGCCGTTAATTAATAATAAAAACTGAACGGAACATTAGCATTCATAGTGCGTAAAGGAACATGTCTTATCTATAAATCAGTGAATTGATAACCCGCGTAGACCAGAGGAAAAGTACTGATCTTTGACTTTAGCTCACATTGCTGAATTAGCTGTCTAATCTTTAGAAGAAAGAATGTATAAACATCACTAAAGTTTCTTAAACTAACTGCCAAATGAATTCAAATCTATTTTGGATTTTTTTATTACATACAAACCTCATTTTACAAACTGAGTATTGCTGTGCAAAGACTGGTTTTAGTTTAAATGTCAAATTTTGCTCATTTTACGCGCATACGCAACTACAGAGTAATAAAATAATAAACCGCTGATATTTTCAATTGCTTGTTATTTTATCAGTTGATTAGATATAGATAACCATAGAAACGTAAGATATGTGGTGTTACTTTAGTTAGTGAAACTTTATGGGGTGATTTTACCCATAAAACAACAATTTACCTCATCAAGGGAGTCATATGAATTTAAAATAAAAAACGATCTCGGATCGGCGAATTTTTTGTTGTTGATAAGTATGTTCCTTAGGAAAAGTTGATAGATAAAACGTTTATTTATAGGTACACACTTAGACACACACTTTATTTAAAAAATCAATACTAAAATACGTACAAAAATAAAATAAAATAAAGAAAAAGAAGCATAATAATAAAGATACAAATAAAAAAAACACAATTATAAATGTGTATGCGCCACAGTGTTATAAAAGGGTAGGTTATAAAAGGGTATAAAAGCTCAGCATATGTTTGGCCTTTCGACAAAACACTGATATTCTGCAATTCACATCCTACATTTTCGCTTTTAAAATCGCTCAATTAATTCCAAAATGCATAGCTAACATTGACGCACGACATAATTCTGTCGTATGCATCTCGTTCCTCATTATCCACCCATACTACGTTAGTAATTATTTATTCTATACCCATACAAAATTTGATCAAAATCGGTTTGGTAATTTAGGCGTGAAATTGTAACAGACAGAAAAAGAGTTACTGTAGCATTCTTAATTTTAAATACTTTATTAAAGTATGGACAGAAAAAAAAATAGTCTCATTTTATTAGAACTAGTCTTTTCTAGTTTGTAACATGAAATCGATACTATATACTTATACTTTATAGTTTATACTATTTACTATTTTTTTACTATTATTAATATTATACCTAAATGCGAAAATAACTCTGTCTGTCAGTCTGTCTGTCTGTCCGTCTTTCACGCCTAAACTACTGAACCGATTTTTATGAAATTTGGTACAGAGATAGATTAGAGCCTGGAAAAGGTCATAGGCTACATTTTATCCCTTAGTTGGGCACGATATGACCTGTACTGTAGTCCACGCGGGCGAAGCTGCGGGCGGAAAGCTAGTTAATCATAAAATTAAATATTTTATGGATCGCGTTATACTTTTATTGTATTTGCTTACCATCTTCCTATTTCCTTTATTTAAATAGTTACATATGAGGAAATGAACAAGATCTTTATATGGTGGAAAATATGTTTTTGCAAACAAGTTTTTCTTGGCTTTTCCTTGACATGTTCTGTTTAAAATACCATGTTATTTAATATTATTATGGACCATATTCCTTTAATAATAATAATTATTATTAACTTAATTATATACTTCATCCATTTGATTTATTTTAAGTACTAGCTTTCCGCCCGTGGCTCCGCCCGCGTGTACTACAGGTTATGTTGTGCCCAACTGAGGGATAAAAATTAAATGTAGCCTATGTCCTTTTCCAGGCTCTAATCTATCTCTGTACCAAACATCAAAATCGGTTCAGTAGATTAGGCGTGAAAGACGGACAGACAGACAGACAGACAGAGTTACTTTCGCATTTATAATATTAGTAAGGATTTGCAGCTATGGATCGATCAAAATACAGGGTGTAAGAACAACAAATATATGAATGGTGGAATCTACCCATAACTATGTCAGCCTATAAGTTATATTTTTTCCACGGCAACATCAAGTTAAGGAGTTTTCGTTATTTACATAGTTTTGGCCCTCATACTCCAGCCAAAGGCTTTTATAATTCACATCTTTAATTTTCGCTAAAAGTCGCCTAATTACGTATTCACTGACTGGATCCAGTTGGATATACAATAAGTTAAATAAGTTACCAATTTGTAAAGTTTATGTGAATTTTAAAAGGTATAAATAAACTGATAGTTTTCTTATTTTACATGGCTCTCATAAAAATGTGATTTCATGTTCCCTGATAGACAATTAACTTACCTCTAGCCTCTAACTATAATGCAACATCATATTTCACACATAGATACTGATGTCTTACTGGGCTTTTATGACCAAAATAAAGTAAAATTAATTCATAACGAGACGTACCTAACTACCGGTCGTAACTTTTTCACTTTATTTCCTGTAGTACTCGTACGTCCTTTGCGAACCGATATATGTCCCCACACTAGCTAGCCAGCCAGTGTTAACGCGTGTCTCAGGAAAATAGGCCGTCTGTGTAGGACAGCCTTTGCCACACGCGACAAAAAAATAATCGAATTTATTTACGCGAGTAGTTCGAAATTCGAATTTCTTTTTGAAAGTATTCTGCCAAAATAGTTCGATTTTCAAGTTTTGGAAAAGTTTAATAACTTTTAAAAAAGTGAATCGCGCTTCTCGTTTCTTGGTTCCGTAACTTTTTGGACGCGAAAATAACTCTCCAACCGCTCGTTTGCCTTAATTACAACAATTTAGGTAAGTTAATTTCTTTAATTTTTCACTATTAATAAGCGCATAAAACTAGATATGTACCGTAATTTATAACACTAAGAATAAATGTTACCTACTTAAATGTTAAAAGATAAATAAATTTATAAATACTCACTACCTATGGGTACATAAAAAAGAAATTAAAAGAAGTATGAAATAAGTATTAAAATTTTAGACCTGCTAAGTCAATTAACGAAAGACAATGAATATTTGTCATGGTAATATGATAAGATTAATCAGCAGAAAGACTACAGGTACCGGTTAATGGATATTCAAGCATATTAATTTATTAAAGTAGTTATTATACCTAATAATTACCTATATACCAAATTAATAACTACTTATACATTACTTAAGTCGATCTTAACTTTACTGCGAAGTAAGAAGCAGTTTTCCGCTTGAAAATTCGTCTGCGGTAAAAAGCAGTCATGAAAAAAACGTATAGGGTACAATGTAGGTAAGTAATCTTTAACACACTTAACAATTTAAAAAATAGGAATATGACGAGTCTAAGTTAGTAACAATTTCAAAACAAGTCGAAAGCATTTTGCCTTTTTTTATGATAAAAGATCAAAAAACACTTATAAATAGTTAAATATTAATAAATAAAGTTAGTAAATAATCTTGGACAATTTATATATTGTTCCAAATTATTATTTTTTTATTTAGGAAACTAGTTCTGGTCCTAAAAAAATTAGACGAAGCTAGGTTATGAGGGTGGGTTTTGAACGGTAAGGGGCACACTACACTACACAACCACAGCACATCAGACTATACACATGTCGACCTTGACGGCACTTACCTCGTTCACAAGAAAGACGGTTTTTGTCATGTATAATCTGATCTGTTGTTCTCTGTATTACATTTTGTTACAAAAACTGTTCTTATCGTAACAGCATTACATACACTATAATGTGGTAAATTGAAGTACAGATTTCATGTACACAGCATCACATCAGATTACCCATTTTCTCTATGAAAGCTGGCGCTATTAAGAGCCAGATAAGGGGGACGTCAAAGCCAACATGTGTAGCCTGATGTGCAGCCGTGAGTACGTAAAATTTGGCCAGTGATTAAGAAGTCAGCCTTTGACAATGCAATGAAAACGCGGAAAAGCGTTAAATACTGGCGTCTGAGGTGAAAGAAGTAAGTCTCGCTATCTTTATTGGACGGTGTTACCCGTAACCACACACTAAACAAGCCAAGAAAATACTTAGTAGCAAATCCTTTGGATTTTTTTGTATCGTATTATAGATAGATGATGAAAAAATTGGTTAATCTAAGTAACTTTCGTTACTTAGATGATAAATAATTTAGTTATAATGTCTGAAGTATTATTATTATGCACTTGTGTCCATCCATCCATACACTCACGCCTATAATCCCTTACGGGGTAGGCAGAACGTCATGTAGTTCGAGAACCACTTAATGCCACTTTGACAATAATTCTGGGGTTATTAGATGGAACATGAGTGTAATGGTGCTAGGTTGTCAGCCTTCCGCCAACGATACAGCAAAACCCTTGCGTCCCACTTACTGGCTCCTACAGTATGCCTGGGTAGAGTTGGCAGCTTGCACATTCTAAGTTTTTTTTCAATCCCAGTTTATTAAGGAACATATTAGGTAACTTTAGAAATTAATAAGCTTTTGTGAATTAGCCTGCTAAACTAAACAACTTTCCCGCATGAAATAATAGATAAAAATATGTAAAAAGAATTTCGCCTCTCGATACCTATACAACTGCAGCTATCAACTGAATGTGAAAAACATATATTTTTATATATGTATATATTTTATAAGGGTTCCTTAGGGAAAGTTAATCAGTTCAGTTTCATGAGTGACTCTCCCCATGTCTCATTTCTCAACCGATTCTCGTTAAGTTTTATGAGCATGTTAGGCATTATGTGGTTTTGTATGTCAATTAAGTTTTTGGGATTTTTTCAAAATGGCTGTGCCATGGGAGTTAAACATGTTAACAGTAACATATTTCAGCCATTTAAAAAAAATTGATGCGAAGTCTTACAGACATTTAATTTATTCAGATCTCGAACTTACTCCCCCGCGCTGGATGTTCTCCCCCGCGCTGGATCGTTCTTGGTGTAGAGCACTGACTCCCAAAGTGGTCCAGGTGGACCCCCAGGGCCCAGGGGTCCGCGGGCGACTCGATGGGGGTCTATTTTGGTGTGACAAAAAAATGGTGTGAACCCCCATTTTTTTTGTCACACCAAATTCGTAAGCGGGGGTCCACGAAAATTTATCTGGTTTCGATAGTAAAGAACTAAAATATTGGCTTGACTTTACCTAAGAAGTCAAGCCTACATTTTACGCAGATAAATAATTGATGGAAGTGCCACAGTATAACAATAATTGTAATACTGTGGAAGTGCTGTGAGTAGATGTCAAAAAAGTAAAGTTGGATGGAATTTTACTTGACATCCACTAACAGCAGGATCAATTAATTAACAAACCAATCAATTGTCACTTTTTTATCGAAAACTCTTAATTCGTGATTGGAAGTAGTTGGAACTCAGCCGCAACGCAAATTTCCATAGTTAGATCTAATCTTAAATGTTTTTGTCGAGTTATGGGAATACGGTAGATATGTAGCTGCAGGGGGTCCACCGGAACCAGCAAAATCTTAAAAATGGTCTATGAGAAAAAAAAGTTTGGAAACCTCTGGTGTAGAGGCTGTCTATAGCCATACAGCGCGGAAATGCAGCAGCCGTAATGGGCACCTTTGCACCGGGAACGATTCGGGGCGGGTTTTTTGACTATTAGATTTAATCAAATTTGTTAATTATTATCTGATTTAATGTAACCATTTAATTTTCACAAATAAATATAGCTAAAACTTGAAAACAATGAGTAATAATAAGACGGATGTGAAATACCAAAATAACGTATGAATATTTTGTACGTGAATTAAAGTTTCAGACACGCTCGTGTTTAAAAAAAATTAAACCAACGGATGATTTTCCCACAGTAACCTAATTTAGCACTGCGTTGCGTGTAACTTAAACATAATTAACCTAATGAACTCTAAAATCTAGCCTATAACAGGCACACCTTATGCTTATTTTAAATATGAATGCCTGTTACGAAATTATTCAATCTACCTATGATAGGTTCTGAGCAACTTCCCAAGGAACCCAAATACAATTTTCGCCTCAACTACTCTGAGTGGTGTGCAATTTTCTGCAAAAAACACGTGCTAGTTAAGAATAACAATAACAAATAATATAAAAGTGGAGAGAATTAAAGCAAATTCACGTTTAGCTGACGTCACACGATTAATCTTGATGTTATTTTAATGATGCCTTGTAAAAAGTGGTAACTGATGTTTGATGTTTCCAATTAGTACTTCAGTCTGAATAACGCACATACTATAAGGCCTAGGTTTCCTATAATCGTGGGTCTCCTGGAACACATGCGAAAACATATTTCGAAGATAAGACGCGCTTAGTTGCTTACATGATCCCAAAAAAAACTGCTTTTTTTTAGATAGGTAACGTTTGCCCCGATCTGGAATCGAAGCCGGAACCATCGATTGTGAGATAAGGGGTACTTCTGATTTTTTAAAATAAATGAAAATGTTAATAAAATGGCTACCTATCAATTAATTATTTTGAATATTAAATCTGATAGGTGTATTAAATCTTATGTAAGACTATTATAACAACTGATAACTCAAGTAATGTAGATACATATTTCATATTTTATAGTTTTATTTTTATTTTATTACAACACTAGCTTTCCGCCCGCGTCTCCGCCCGCGTGGACTACAGGTTATATCGTGCCCAACTGTGGGATAAAATGTAGCCTATGTCCTTTCCCAGGCTCTAATCTATCTCTGTACCAAAATTCATCAAAATCGGTTCAGCGGTTTAGGCGTGAAAAGGTAACAGACAGACAGACAGACAGACAGAGTTACTTTCGCATTTATAATACTAGCTTTCCGCCCGCGGCTCCGCCCGCGTGGACTACAGGTTATATCGTGCCCAACTGTGGGATAAAATGTAGCCTATGTCCTTTCCCAGGCTCTAATCTATCTCTGTACCAAAATTCATCAAAATCGGTTCAGCGGTTTAGGCGTGAAAAGGTAACAGACAGACAGACAGACAGACAGAGTTACTTTCGCATTTATAATATTAGTAGGGATATGTACCTTGGGAAAAGTTATTCAGTTTCGTGGACTGATTCACTACATCCTTAATTTTCGATGCCCTCGCGCAATTAAAGTGAAGTTTTGCAGTCATTGGAGTGTGTCGTCACGCGGCCATGCTAACTATGCGAAATGTATTGTGAGTTTAATGTCACAGGCATTCATTAGGAATAGAATTATTATGAATGCATATGGTTTATCATTAAGTAAACATTCAATGCACTAAGAGCTATTAGGTTTTAGAATGTCAGCGTATTTACATGCACTTACTAATTGTAAGTACTTAGGGGGCGTCCATTAATTACGTGATGTGTTTTTGGCGATTTTTTCGACCCCCCCACCCCCTCTGATGAGATGTCGTGAGATTTGGCTCGACACCCCCCTCCCCCCTTTATCTCACGTGAGTTTTATAAAAATGCTTAGTTTTAGATGTAAACACGTTAATTGGTAATTTATTTAGAAAACTTACATAATTTGCCTAGTTATTTTTAAACTTTTAATTATCGTACAATAAAAAACGGCTATGATTTACCAACTTTTTGAAAAAAAATATTGTTCTAATTCAATCCACGGGAACTCATGAGTAGTTTTAAGAGTGGCTACCAGAACAACATGGTTTAGTTGGTTTAACTTAGCTTTCCCGCAATTTAACACTATTTCTTTTGGTGGAAAATATTACGTGATATTTGTAAAGACCCCCCCTCTCCCCCACGTGAGATTGAGTGAGATTCGACCCGACCCCCTCCCCCCCCAAAACGCCTCACTTAATTAATGGACGCCCCCTTACTACCATTTATTTTATTGTAGAGCTAAGTAACTGTGGACTTTGTCTTTCTTTAATAGATCGTAAAAGTATAGAGCCATTAAAACGAATCGATTTGTTTACTGTCTTACAAAAGACTACTCTATAGTATTTACATTGTATTTAATTTGAAAAGCAGATGAATACATAGGGTACTAGGCGTGTATAGGGGGTGAATTGGGGGGCGGTATGGTTGATGACGTCAGCTTTCAAACAAAAAAAACCGCATCGTAATCGGTCCATTCATTTAGTATCTATGATGCTATAGAAATAAACAAAAATAAACATATTATACTTATAACACCTCTTTTCTTTTGTAGGGGGTTAAGGAGGCAAGCGTATAGCGTACAGTGTGACCAGATTCAGTTTTTTTATACTTTTTCGGCATATTTTATCGACTTTTCCAAGCATCGGTATTGTTATAGGTATATTGGAGGAAGTAAGTATTTTAGGTAAAAAGACCCATAGAAACATAACATAGGAGTCAGTGCTAATACAGCAAAAATTTTAAACACGGACGGATTACGTAATCAAGGCGAGGGGGGGGGGGGATTAAAAACAAAATATTACGCTGTGATTACATAGGGGGGGGGGGGGGTTAAAAAAACGGCCAAAAATGATCACGTAATTGTTGAACGGTCCCTTATAAGGAGACCTTGATTAACGACATGAACCAAACACAGCAATGTACATCATTCCATTCGTTCATCATTCGTTCCATCAGCATCAGCTTCGCTTAGGGGGCCCCTGGGCATTTGAGAAAATGATGTAACTTACGTGTTATTCTGATGAACATTCAGAATATTACTTAAATAAGTCAAAGTAGTGAATTACATAGCCAGTAAGCGGTGACAGCCCAGTTGGTAATGAGCCAGACTTGTAATCCGAAGGTCGCGGGTTCAAATCTTGGTGCGGGTCTGTACCAATAAATTCGTCTTTACGGATTTATGTACGGATTTCTAATTATCACTTGCTCAATGGTGAAGGAAAACATCGTCCAAGAAAATTCATTTTCGAAAGATGAGCGGTCCACCAACCCGCATTGGGCCAGCGTGGTGGACTATGGCCTAAATCCCCTTCGTGTTTCGAAGGGAGGCCCGTGCCCCTCGGTGGGGACGTAGTATATGGGCTGGTAAGAAGAAGAAGAAGTAAATTACATTAGCATTTTAAACTTTGCGCCTATTCGCAAATAATAAGTAATAAAGTCTCACACTCGTAACAAGATTAAAATTAACATCGTAATATAACTTTATCATTAATCGTGACACCATTAGTGCCACATTAAAGAGATTGGACATAAAATACAGCAATAAGTAAATGCAAATTCATTGTCAATAAGATCAAGATCTGGGGCTTTATTTTTGAATCACTCGCCTCGTTTCGAGCGATATCTTTTATTGATTTGCGCGGATTCTTTTGATTTCCGAACTTTTTGATCACTGCACTTCAGCGAAAGGGTGTTAGCACTCATGGAATTAAGTAGTTAAAAAATTCAAAAATCATTGACGCAAATCAACGAAAGATATCGTTCGAAATGAGACGATTGATTCAAAAATAGTGCCCCTGTTAAAAGGTGATCAATCACATACAGTCAAACGCACATCGAGCTTGACAAATCGAACCTTATCCCCTTGTCATAAGGTTGGGAGTGGTGCGGTTGATGTTCTCTGTACTGTAGCCTGCTTACTGGCTACCGGACGTGGATTTTCGTCGTGTAAGTTCCGTACGGAAGCGCATGCGTATGTGGAGTGTATGGATGTAGTTCGTAGGTCAGCCGGTTTGTTAGGGCGAAATGTAGACCCGAAGATTTTTTTTTATAGAGTTGCCGGTCGTGCCCCTTGGTGGGGACGTATGACGATGACGATAGAGTTTGCTGGTTTTGTGGCAGTAAAGTTACTTTCTTATCTTGGTTTACTATCAAAAACCACCAAGTTTTTAATAAGTCACCAACATTGTAACTAACGATACAAAATAAATTGTTCCTACGGACAGGCATCAATTATTAATTCGTAAAATTACTACCTATCCATTTGCAATTAAAAACGAAAAACAGCACATCATGCTATCCAAAACTGTCAAGATTCTTCGATCAATTTTAAATTTTATCTCCAAGAAATAGAGTTTACTATCCTTTGGGGAAACACAGTTTGTGGTAACCTGATGTGCTGTTGACTGTACCTACATTTATTACGGCCTCTATAAAAGGTGACTTTAAATTAGTAAGCAAAATTTTAAGTGTCATTTTCCCTATAAAACTGAAAAACAATCCCTAAGGAACCCATAATTCTCAAAAAAATTCCATAATTCTCAAAAAAATTCCATAAATCTCAAAAATAAATCCATAATTCTCAAAAAAATACCATAATTCTCAAAAAAATTCCTTAATTCTCAAAAAAATTCCATAACTCTCAAAAAATTTCCATAACTCAAAAAACAATCCATAATTCTCAAAAAAATTCAAATTCTTACTAAGGTACGCTCAAGTTGTATGGAGAGCGGAGAGGCCATATTTTTTTTCACATTTCGACTTATGTTCCTTGGGGAAAGTTGTTCAGTTTCGTGAGCTGATTCACATCCTTAATTTTCCCTTACTGATTGAAAATCACCCGACATAAAATCCGTCTTATTTTTTAATTCTAACACTAAACGGGTCACTCGTTAAACGAGTCTCACTTTCATCATAAGCTATTTTTTAAATGCTCAAGAAGATCTCGGCGCTAGCATAGCTTTAGTAAATGGACCCAGGTCGTCAGTCACCAGATTTTTTACTGGTAAAACCTGGGTAAAACAGTCGCTTGTTTATAGATCTTCTCGGACCTCTAGTAGAAGGAAATGAGATAAAATCGAAGAAGATTGAAAATTACTGCTGTAGATAATGCTCCAACGTGTCGAAGCAATTGTCTTAACAAAGTTTTGCATTGTTGTTCTCCATTTTGCGTATTTATAAAAACATAAGTATTCATATAATCGATTTTTCACGCGTTATTTCAAAATGAATAGAATTCGCACGTCAGAGAGATTGTTTTGAAGTCTGAAGATAGAATCATTGTTCAGTCTACATTTTAGAAATATCGTGTAATTGTATTACAGTTGCAATGTTTTTACACAATAAGTGATACACTGTATTATTTAATTTTGCACGGTGGACTGTAAATGTAAAAATGGCTTTTACAAGTTTACAATATATTTAACAGAGCTGAAGAATCAGTTTAGAGTTTAACACCTAAACTATTTGAGAAACTATACAATGTTGAAAAATAATAGAAATACATAACTGAAGTGTCTAAATGAGAGTTTTGTAGAAGTATTCATGTATTTAATTTTGTATCCTATTATCCTTTTGTAATTTTCTTTAATTTAGCACAAAAATCAAACAACAATGTAATAAATACTTTCAAGACGAGATTTTCGGCTATCAGGCAGTTTACAGACATCAAAACAATTTTATCAACGTACAAAAACAAGATACAATAAGAAACGGAGTTTAGATAAACACGACAGATATCTCAAACAGATGGACTGCTTAAGATTACACACAGTGGTGTCGAAACTTAAGAGAAACCACTTGAAAATAGGAATCGCAAAGATAAGGAACGGTGCAAGTGTTTTGCGAAACTTTTATTATTTTAAAAGAATTGTGAATTATTAATGTTTTGTTTATGAATATATTCAGATCGGGATTCGGAAACAAATTTTGAAAATGTTCGGTTCGGGTTTCGGAACCAACTTTTTGGCGGCAGCAGCTTTTCCCGTTCTGGCGCCATCAATAATAGCGTCAAGTGTTATTAGATCCAGTGTTTCTCAAAATTGCAGACAACAATATTTTCCTACGATGCCAATGGTAGATAATTTGTTAAATATTTTAAAAATCTGGTGTTTGTACTCATTATTGAGGTTTTCGCAAGGACGTAGAGAAAGATTGTTAAGAGGTTACTATATTATAGGTAATAAAATGAAAACTTATGAATATGAATTCATAATCGCTCTGTTAATCTAAGAGTTGCGCTCTAGTCGGTGTGATATGATAATATTAGGTAATGGCGCGATCGAGAGCAATCCAAAACACTCGCTCTTGACAAAATGGGTTCGCTCTTGACCACAATCCAGCTTAAGGGTTTGAGAAAAACAAAACAGGTCTGAGATGTCATCTACCTTTTACACAAGTGTTCGGCCCGACCAGGGATGAACCCAAACCGGAGCTCCAGAGGTAGAGTGACAGCAAACCGGTCAACAAATTACCTGTACCATTAAGTTACAAAGCAATTTGAAAAAGGCGGCACCATGATTATACCAAATTAGTTGCAAGGAAGCGCGGCAAATGACCGCTACAATGTGTGATGGCAACCACTATGCAGTAACAAAAAACAGGCAAATAAACGGGTATAAATTATTTTTCTCCTTGTTTCTTAGATGCAAGGTATTGAAAGTACCTTATAAACGATCAAGAATGTGATCGTTAAATCATCAATTCGTTGTGTCATGGTTTGACTTCAAGTATTCAAGTCTACTTGTTTGCCAAACAAAGCTCATGTTATGAAAACTAATGCGTAACTTTTCGATTGTCCCGCAGCATAATTGTTTACTTAATCAAGTTCTTGTAAAAGAGTTGTAAAGTGAAAAATGAAGACGATCAGCCCTCTTATCCTCTTAATGGTCAGATAAACAACAACATGGCTCGAATTCGAAGAAGTTAAATAGAAATCTGCTTAGAGGTTGTGCAGCCGCAGAGTCATAAGAGGATACCTCTACAGTAGATACTTAGATTTTAAAGATACAAATGTAAAACGACTTGCAGGAAGTTGTGATCTCTTCAGCTAATGCCTTGTAGACATTTTCTGGGTTAACTTAACTCGTTCCATCGTCGACCTCATCTATGATCTGGTCAAGATTGAGGTCAAGATGGGTTAACCATCTTATAATAAAAAAAAGAAAAATGGCCAATATTATACTAATATCGCGTACCAAATAACTTTATGTAGGATTGCATTATAAAATACATAATATTGATTTCACGGCAATGTTTTTCATCACACGACTACATAAACTGATATCAGTTGATAACCATTTACAATGCAATGTAAAATGATGGTCCCTATTCAAATTGATTATCATAAATTCATATAAAATATACGACGAGTAATTGCGCTGTATTGCTTTATTAGTCGGAGTTTTCTTTGTGATTTTTTTATCAATAACATTAGGTAATTCGCAAGTTTAACTTTCCAATTTCTAGAGAATGTCTAGGACTCTTCCTAAAGGGAACCTTTGTGCTGTCATCTAGGATTTGAAGTCGGGAACCCTTTGATGACTTTTGATGAGTTAGTGAGTCAAAACTTTTCTTTGTACGTCAACGGCACATCACCACAAACTGTCAAATTTCCCCAATGGATAGTAAACTGTAATGCTCAGAGATAAAATTGAAAATCGATTAAAGAAATTTGACAGTTTTGGATAATACAAGTCGCTAAGTCGATTATAAGCTATAGACAGACAGACAGACAAATCATTTATTCACTGTTACATGCAGTCACAATAGCTTATTCTAAACAAAGATTATGATCTATTGAGACAATGAACCATGCCGCAAGTAGACTGCATGTGACCGTAAAACGGATTAGGCTCAGCTCTGTGTCATAGCAAGCTATGGCGCTGATAATTCTGCCTATACTATAACAAACTAATTAATGTATATCGCTCTTGCTCTTGTTTAATACTCGCTTGCCTTAATTTTATTACAATAGGTATACAGATACAACTTTTACAACGGAATACCTTTACGAATGGGACATTCCTCTAATTTCAGACCATTCAAAATTAGTTGTATTCAAAATTAACTGACACACAATAGCATTTAATTCAGTAATTCTGTTCCCCTGTACCTTCATAATTGTGTGTAGCAACCTATCAAAAAAGGAAGGACGTATTAAACAGACAAGTGTTAGTAAAGTGAGGTCTTTGTAAAATTGTTGGGTTGTAGTGAGTCAAGGTTGCATTTGATGCCAATGTCAAGTACGTTTGTCGACTGTGTAGTTAAAATGTAGACTAATGCTTCATTCTGCATATAATTTGCATACGGTTGCATTTTCTATTGTTTACTTCCTTATCCGGTATTCCATGAACAAAAGGTGTTTTAGGATGTCATGGGGTTTAATAAAATCAATGAAAATCAATGCAAGTTTGTTTGTCCTCTTATTCACTCGTATAATCTATTCATCCGATTATGATGTAACTTTAGTGAGTTTCTCTGCATGCAACTCAAAAGGTCTAGCACAAAAATGTAAAAAAAAAAGGGAACGAAGTCGCGGGGATCAGGGAGTAGGTGAAATGAACCTATGAAATATATGCGATCATGCGAGTTGATATGCGATTTTCTCTCTAACCTCCTTCTCTCATACATATATGTTTTTACGTTAAAACGCAAGAATTAACCGACTTGGAAACAACAAAACCTATCAACCACAGCTATCAATGATGACCCAAACCAAAACTTCATCAAAATGTAATGTGTATTTTAAAACTTGGGAAACATAGGCACAGATTCGATAAATTTCAAATAAGTAATCCTCAAAATGTAAATCAAACGTAGCGTCATGTGAACCACTGACGGTCTGCCTACCCCGCCCGTCAGGGATTATAGTCAATTCAATTCAATTTCAATTTTTTTATTTTTTATTCTTTTTAGTCGTTACTGTGTAGACAGATAGATTTTTATTTTTAAGAAAGTTTACAATAGATCAACAGTGTCTTTTAATTTTGTTTGTCCTCAAGTCATGGGTATGTTCCGAGGGGTATGCGACACAAGGGAAAACCTTAGCGTGGGCCTTTGAATGAGTAGCGTTAAAAATAATAATTGTTTGAAATATTTACCCGTAAGTGTGCCGGTACATAAAACTTGTTATTTATGGTTTTCCAATCCCGGTAGGGATCATAGTGAGTACCTAAGTGAGTACCTATTATGATGAATGATAAGATTGATAATAAAGTGAGTCCATTGCATTTTTAACGGAAGATTCTAATGGCAGCACGTTTAAATGCATAACGTCATATGAACCAGACCGGTTGTATAATTTTGATTTTTCTGTTAACTTTCGTTTATAAATTATTGTAGTACAATGCAATAAAATAAAAATTGAATAGTGTTCATGAGAAAACGCCTGAATAGTTATAAAAAGTTGCTAGTTTTTTCATAAAATACTTTTGCATTTAGAATTGAACAGGCGCACTGAATCGTAATGTGTTATTATAATTTTTTTATTTCTCATTTTCTAAAAATAAACTATAAATCGATATCTTACTTTGAAGTATCAATTTAAAAAAAAACACCGGTTTTAGGCTTGTTTTTTTTCTGTTGATAATATACAATAATATACAAGGAGGACACAGAGTAGTGGACATCAGGAATGTGTAGTTAGGTTGCGAAAAAATAAAACAAAAACTCACCGTTCGTCTCATCTTATAATCAAATCATTGAAACATGCTTTTAACTTAATTTCAAAACTTTTCCCATGAAAACGTTTTCCCCAAGCAATCCATATTGGATTTTTGTAAAATTGGAGTTTTTTGCTTAGAATTTGTTTTTTCCTATTTCATCTAACGGACCTTAGGGAGAGCCCGTTTAGTTCCATAGGGTATCCGTATCTATAAGTTAATTTTGATCTTATGTTAATTTTTATTAGAAATTATTAAATAATAAATTTTGTCAATTCCCCCTTTCACCGAATAGAATAGAATAGATCTATCAACCAGAATGTTTAATAGGCGTAATATAGATTTGGGATGGCATTTCTTCATGTCTTTATTTAATAGCGAATGCTAACATTCTACAACGTTATTGGTGCGGTGCCTTTCACCGTAAACGTTCCACTGTGATATAAATATAAATAAATATACCTAAATAATATAAAGTTGATATTTTAATTTATATTTTTTATTATTATTTTTTAAATCTATCTATTTAGAAAGACACACACTAAAAAGTTTATCTATGCAGGTTATTTTTTTTATGTATCTATACTGGAAGAATATACACAGGAGGATAAATACATTACCGAACATAGCACTGGGACTACGAGAAACAGTTCTCCCTCATGGTCCCATTAATGGGACAAAATCCTGGGACCACGAGAAAACGGCGAATTTATGTCCAATGTAGCATAAAGTAGTTCAAAAACCACATCATGCTCTGCCTACCCCGGAAGGGGTTATAGGCGTGAGTATATCGTAGGTTGTATGGACTCTTAATGCGTCACTCAGACTCAAAAAAAGTTTCCTATAGGTAACATTTACTACGTGCAAATAGCTAAGGTATTTTAATCTAACCGTTGGTTGTCATTTGATACTGTTTAGTCTAGTTCTACATTGTAAGTTATCACTTCTGAGTAATTATTTTTAATAAAACAAAACGTTTGAGCGCTGACAATGCCTTCTGTGAAATATATATCCGGCGCAGCGTTGATATGTTCTCAATGTTTACCTTTGTTTAAAAATTTCTGTTGAAAAGGGTTCGGTAAAGATTGGAATGTTTGTTAATATCGTTTTTTGAGTGTTCTGTCTCGTATTTTTTATTTTAACTTCATTGAAGATTAAATGTTACTTAAAATAAGATGCCTAAGGAAACACAAATTAATGAGACCTGCCTCCTATCAATCCATCCTAGGCAACGACACCACAATTTGTTCTGAATTTGAGGTGGCGTCCTATGGTCTCATGCGGTGTGGTAGAATAGAATAGAATAGAAAAATCTTTATTTTAAAGGACATACAGGTGACACTTAAAACAAGTCAAGATTACATGAAATACATACAAACAAACATTAAAGGATTTAAATACATACATACGCATTCGTTCTATTAACCCTACTGACTCTTTCTTTCCTCGCAAATGTGTTGACTCTTTCTTTCCTCGCAAATGTGTTGAAAAACGTCGTATGACACGCGTGTGCATTGGATATTACATTCTCGGCTCCATTGAGATATCCAACTTATCACACTTGTAGCATAATGTACTATTGCATTTAGAATTGAACAGGCGCTAGGCGCACTGAATCGTAATGTGTTGTTATAATTTTTTTATTTCTCATTTTCTAAAAATAAACTATAAATCGATATCTTACTTTGAAGTATCAATTTAAAAAAAAAACACCGGTTTTAGGCTTGTTTTTTTTCTGTGTCTATGATAAATACCAACGACAATTTGACGTGACGTCTGACTTTGACAGTTTTCGTGTCAGCTGATTGCGTTGCGAATGCTCACTCACGTAAACAAACCATTGGATTAGTTAGATTCATTAGATTGTAGTTGAGTTATTCAGTTATCGTTCTACGCCGTAATGGTGTAGCTGTATTCTCAGTAAATCCTAGATATAAATGTAACGTAATCCGTCCAAAATGAGATCTAGTTTGTATCGCCGTGGTCGCGTGAATTCGCATGAAGATGAAACAGAGCCCTTGCTTCCTGCTATCCCGGGCCCAAGCGTGGTTGAAAATGTGGTAATTACTTTTTCAATAAAATCTTTTCATGGCTGCATAATAATAAGCTGTAGGTAATCATAGTATGGCACTACTTATGTACCTATCTATTGATTTTTCTAGGTCTTTTGCAATGAAATATGAATGGCATTTTTATAATGTTATACAGTAATACTTATTATCAAACTCGTGACCAACAATAAAAATATCCGAATTTAAACTAAACAATAAGTAGTTGTAGCGTTTCTTTTTCTTTGAAAATGATCTTTTTAGGTAATAATAATAAGCCTAAGTATTAGATCTTTGCCCAACAGTAGGATCTGAAGGGCTAGGAATAAAGAATATGTGTTATAAAGATGTTGAGGATATAATAGCTAAAGGGGAGTAGTAAATAAGTGTTATTATTACTAGATTCATATCTTCCTAATAAGTTTCTTATTAGGATTCAGGCGTCTAATAATCTTTGGGCTGGCTATCAGATTATTTCGAGAAATCAAAGATTGTTGTTTTTTTGTTTTTTAACTCTTCTACATTAACATTTGTTCTTTAAATAAAAAATACACTTAAATACACAAAAAAAAAGATGTAATGGTCATCTAATAAACGATTGGACTTTATTTTAGTTTTTTAATTGGTTGAAAAACAGCACCAGTTAACTTTTCGGTGGAAAACTCTGTACCTTTTCACACTATATTTAAACTACTTTAAGTTTCCTTTTTTTTGTAAGCAGTAACTTTGTGAATAGTGTCAATAAACAATGTTTCATTTCATTTAGTTTGTGCATGCTTCTAATATGGATCCAGGACTACTATGTGCCCAATGCCTATAATCCCTAACAGGGTAGGCAGACCATCAGTAGTTCTAGCGAACACAAATTGTGAGGGTTATCAGATGGAACAAGTTGAATAATGGTGAGAGGTGGTCAACCTTTCGCACATTATACAGCTAAACCGTCGCATCCCACTTACAGACTTTACTGTATACCTGGGAAGAGTAGGTAGCTGGCACCTTCTAAGTTTTTCTTTCAGTCCAGCATGGAATGCCTATTATGTTCCGAATTAATAGGAAAATTGCTACAAAATTGTTTTTCTTTATTTCCAGCGGGCAGAGACAAGGAACGGCGCAATGGGAGATGTCGGTGTGTCACAGTCGGAGCTTGTGGAGTCACGAGGTGATACCGGACGTAAACTTCCACAATACATTGCTGCTTTGGCAGGTAATTAATGTTCTTTTCCTAAATCTCTTTTTTTGATTATGGTCCACAGTTGCATAAAAAAAATAGCTTTTATTATCAATCCATTAACCTTCAATTTTATTGTTGTAAAATCCTATGCCGCTTAGAAATAGGAATACAAGCCAGTACTAAAAATTTTTCGATAATTAATTGTGTCATATGAAATGAATCCATTATTTATTTGTTAAAGAATTTTTCACTAATCAATTTACTTTGATAAAACTTGTATAAATATACTTAAGTACTTACGTATCATTTGTGAGTTAATTCCAACGAAGATTAAAATATTCAGCATAAATATTAAACAATGCTAATTTGTAACTTCACAAATAACGAAGTGTTTTCTCCACATTTCAGCTACACTGGGTGCGCTGGCAGCTGGTTCTATGCTGGGCTGGTCGTCTCCGGTCATGTACAAGGTGTCACAAGCGAATAGCACTGAGTACAGCTTCACAATCTCAGAGACCCAACGCGACTGGGTCTCATCGCTGATCAACCTTGGTGCTGCCGCCGTTTGTTTCCCCATCGGCCTCATCATGGACGCGCTCGGCCGTAAGAAGACCATGCTCTTCCTCGTCCTACCCTTCACTATAGGTTGGCTACTCATCACCTTCGCCAGCAACGTCGGCATGCTCCTAGCCGGCAGATTCATCACCGGCATCGCTGGAGGCGCCTTCTGTGTCACAGCCCCAGCATACAACAGCGAAATCGCCCAAGACTCCATCAGAGGCACCCTCGGTACCTACTTCCAATTGATGATCACCATCGGTATTCTCTTCTCCTATGTCGTAGGAAGCTACACCTCTGTCTTCGTTTTTAACATTCTTTGCACGTGTATACCCATCGTTTTCGGTCTTATCTTCTTCTTTATGCCTGAGAGTCCCAGCTTTTTGGTTGTCAAAGGGCGAAACGAAGAAGCCAAGGAGGCACTCGTCAAGCTCAGAGGAACGGAGTACGATGTAGACAGCGAACTGGACAATCTAAAGTACAAAGCAGAAGAGAACAGGAATCGCCAGGTATCATTCTTGTCCACTATAACTAAGAAAACTGCATTGAAGGCGTTGTTGATTTGCTATGCGTTGATGTTGTTCCAACAACTGTCAGGTATTAATGCCGTATTGTTTAATACCTCGAAGATTTTCGGCAGCGCTGGGGCATCCATCCCCGCTGAAGTTGCCACTATTATCATCGGTATCATTCAGGTCATCGCTACCTTCATTTCGTCAGTAGTGGTCGACAAACTCGGCAGACGTATCTTGTTGTTGTTCTCTGCTCTGGTGATGTGCGTGTGCACTACGGCTCTCGGAGTTTACTTCTTCCTTCTGGAGAAGCACGGTGCCGAAGCCGACATTCTGAAAGTCATTTCCTGGCTGCCTCTTCTATCTCTGTCTCTGTTCATTATCGCGTTCTCTTTCGGTTTCGGGCCGATCCCCTGGATGATGGCGGGCGAGCTCTGCCCTATCGACATCAAAGCCTTCGTCGCTTCCACTGCTGGCACCTTCAACTGGCTCCTCAGTTTCACAGTCACCAGCACTTTCAATGCATTGAACACTACCATTGGGTCTGGGCAGGTCTTCTGGCTCTTCGCCGGGATCATGCTTGTGGGATTCATATTTATTTTCTTCGTCGTCCCCGAAACGAAAGGCAAGAGCGTAGATGAGATTCAAGTTATGTTAGGTGGCGAGCCGCAAGCACAGAGAAATGTAAACGATATCGAAAAGAAATAAACCGAACAGACTGATGATAAAATTTGAAGCATTTTTATATTAAAAGTGACAACGGTAGTCACAATTTGGTACATTTGAAAGCACTCTATCGTAAGCCGACCGACTAACGAATTTTCAATGGAATGACAATATGGGTTAGATTATATATTTAGGTGTTTTTGTTTTTCTGTTCGTAAGCTATGATAAAATGCGATGTTTAATATATACTTAGGTACCGTTTGTGAAAATGGTGCCGCACAATTATTTATTAGCAAGTTTCAGTAATTTAGTTTTATCCACTTGTGATTACACTCTAGTTATTCAAGAGTGTTAGATCATTATTGTAAGCATATTTTTTTATGCTTTTAAGCAATATTTTAACCAAAGAGTTCATTCCAAGAAATGAGTTAATGATATTTTTTTATAATAATTAAATCAACACATAGACTAAGTAAAACTATGTTGTGTGAATTTCTAGTTTTAAAGTATTTATTTGTAGAATTATACAATGGTTAAAGACATTTTACGTGTTTGTGGCAGCTATCCTAACAGCAACATTTGATGGGAATCAAATGGCTTTTCGCACCTAGGTGTGTTGTGTCTTAGAATTAAGTTCAGGTTCTCGATTTTTTTAGTTAAATTTTAGACTGTCTGGTACTTCTGAAACATTAAGCGTAATGTTTATATCCCAATTGATTTTTAAATTGACTTAACTCATAATAAAACAATCATATCTGTAAGCCGAAAATATATTTAAGTATAGAGAAGTTTTATTTTTATAAAGCTTGTGTTACTAAGTTATAGATGCATAATGTTACACGCTATGGTCACCTTGTGCAGATTTTTTAACCATTTATATTTATAAATACCTACCTGGGTACTTATTTGAAAACTAACGGAGTAAAGATGTCTTTCAACGTATAGGGTTATTTTAAAATAAGTCTTAATCTAATAAATATTTTTTTAAATATTTGTTTGCTCAAAACCTTAAGTATATGTCCGTAAATTGTTGACCGATCGACATATTATGATGAGTTTTTTTTATGGTCCACGCATTCAGAAAAGTACCTTTGATATATACTTAGTTTCAATAAAAATATTGTAAGCACATAAATAGACTCCGAATCATATCTTAACCTACATATACATATGTACGTTTTAGCTATATTTAGAAGACAATCAAGATTTCATTAAACACATATTTAGAAGTCATTAATATTATAATTACCTGATGATTACGTTATTTATATATTTAATATAAGTTATGAATTTGTACTAAAATCATATGTCACAAGATTAAACGAATTTTAGTGTATTTTATAAACAATTATTGCATTTAATTATGGTAGACTTTAGAGCAAAATTATATATTTTATATTATATACCATTGAGTGAGTGTTTTGTAGGTAATAATGGTAATATATGTATATGATCTGTACATAGGACGGAAGAAGTATCACTCAATATGACTGTACTTCTTCCATCCTATGTACAGAGGGCTGCACATCCGTTTACCGAACGTGTGCACTCTGTGCTGTTACGATAAGAGCAGTTTTGCGATGAAAATGGGATAACTTGATGCGCTGGCCCCTGTAAAATATAAAAGTTTGACAAAAATGTGTCGTAAAATTGTGACTGAAGATGTATATTATATTAAATATATTAGTATATTATATTAAATCAGGTCACGGAAAAGCCCTTATGACCGGTGCATAAAGTTGAATTTGCCTACCGTTCATAATTTCTAAAACTGACGCTAGATTAAAATTTGTCATAAGGGCTCAATCCCACAAATTAACAATGAACATTGTACAAACAACAACACGTCAGGTTACCCATGTGTACTATGAAAGCCGACGCGATTACGAGCTAGATAAAGGCGGCGTCCAGGACAAGATGTATAGCCTGATGTGCTGCCGTGTGTACAATTTTAATTCGTGAATCTATCTGTATCTAAAGGAATAGAGTCGAGGTCAAGAGGTAACCCATCTTATAATAAAATAAAATTGTACAGACCACAGCACTTCAGCGTATATAGGTACAGATACCTAGCGAAAACTGTCGCTATTCCACGGTGATAAGGGCGACGTCAAATACAAGATATATGTAACTCTTAACGTGCTATCGTGTGCACGCTGTGTTCGCTTGCCAATGCCAGTGTTGCCAACTGTAATTATTCTGGGTCAATCTCGATTTATACAGGGTGTCGAGATCATAATACAAAACTATGTAACACGTTGAACCACATTATGCCATGTCCCCATTAAGCCGCAAACCCACCGCGGCGCACGGTGAGGCTACGCACGTGTTTTAAGCTTCGCTTTGCAAGAAAATGTATGTGATTGTGTCGACTGCAACCCACGAACACGCTACGCATGAATACGACCAAATGACAGGTTATTAGAATAGAATAGAATAATGTTTTATTATCAACTCAGTGAGTATGACAGTAAGGCACAAATTAGATTTTGATCTAATCCTTCACGTTACTAAAATGCGCCGCGTGCTTGTGCGCAGCGGCGGGTCTGTGCCTTTAGGCTCACAGTGAGCTGGGTGACTGTCCGCCTCCCTATACATTTTAAATCGAGTTTTTTTTCTCTAAATGACTACACTGTTGGCCGCTGATGGCCTTTACAGCTTCACCGAGCAAGTGGCGAGCGCAGATGACTCTCAGCCCAATTTAAATGGAGTGAAAACTGCGTACAGTCTCTGTATGGACACTCCCATACATCGCTGTGAGCCTAATGGGGACATGGCCTTATAGTTCAGTTGCCGTCTGAATTTGTAATCCCTCATTCATAAAAAAGAAGTTTTTTAAAAAAATAATTGTTATCCGCAATGACTGTGGCACAGTTTCTATTCTTCCTATAACCGAAACAGATGTAAATAATAAGTTAAAATGAGCAATTTTATGTCTTAAGGTAATATTTTTTTAGGTTTTTGTTTTTAATAAACCTTTTGAGTCCATCAGCACTCTTTAATTCTAATGTATTAGATTTAATGGTCGTTTTTGTGTCATATATTGAAAAACAGCTCTACTTTGCACCCTGTATAAAGCGTTGTAATTTGTTACTCGTTTTCATAAATTTTTGTACTAAGTTTATTGGAAACTTGGGAAAAGTTCCTAAAGTTGTAAACATAATGTTAACATAGGAATGAATGTATGCCACGCTAAAAAAATATTGGTTGTAAGTTGTAATACTATTCAGTAGATATACGTATGTATCTGTCGCCGAAACATTGTCAATAACGTAATATTGTAATTTGACTTATTAAGATTATAATCTCTCGGTGCTTTGTGAACTGCCTCAATTTTTTTCACATTGATGGACTTTTTTATTATATTAATGCAATCTAATCTAATAAAGCCCAAATGTTACCTAACTTTTCCAAAAATGTTCTTGAAATTGTATTTTTACTGGGCAAATCGTAATGTTGCGGGAGATAATAATTTCGGGTTGGGTGGGGTAGGCCTGAATTTCATAATGTCTGATCTGGTACAACACACAAAATTCATAAAGTAATTTTCCCATAATGTCTGAATTTCTATAAGTCTTTATTAATTAATGACTGAAATATATCTGTCAAATTAATGTACAGTCGATTACATATTTTTTAAAACAATAATAGTACATTATGATACAAGTATCCAATGCGCACGCGTGTCATACGACGTTTTTCAACACATTTGCGAGTAAAAAATAAATATAAACTTTCCTTTGATATTGGCGGCAATAAACTATCACTTGTATGTTGCGCCTCGGAAATTATTTCTGGCGGTGTATCCACGTAGGTTTCCTCTTCTGCACTTGAAGAAGACTTTTTTTGTGTTGTATTTCTGACAATAATCACAATCTGATGAATACAAATGCCATTTGTTGTGAAAATCAAAACGAATTTTGAGTTTCATTACCTACATATTTTATTTTAATTCAAAAAGTAGGTACCTACATATATAATGAATAATATCAGAACAAAAAATAAACAAAAAATAAACCATTCTTCTTACAAACAAACTTAAATCGCAAATGACTTAATTAGGATTATAAATTATACTAGGTAGGTACTTAGCGAAATCTCTTTTTGATAGTTGTTATATTTCTTAAAAAAATAAGTTCGGTTATGTCACCGGCCAGCAACTCGGCAAATTGTTTTTTATAACAGCGGTCAAATAAAATATCTCGCCGTTTTCTAGTAGCACCGCTAAACAGTAAATTTGTAAGCCGGGTGTTCTGATAATTGGCCTCTTTTCTAAGTTTAAACAAAAATCGCATCAGGGTAGGTTTGTGCGGCATGCGTGCGTTTAGTCTCCTGTGCCAGCCCTCAACCGCGTTGTTTGTTCTATGTTGCTCATTTCCGCAACCAATAAAAGAACCACACAAAGAAATCCATTGCTTGCAAAAATATTCTTGAAATTTTATCATTTCCCGAGTTTTGGGAAAAAGAGCTTGCAGGGAAACCCATGCGGTTTGAACTCTTTCTTGGGGTAATAAAGGTAAGTTAGCACACAATCTTACTAGTCCTTTGTTTTCTTTATTAGTGGTTGCCTTTAGTTTTATGGCTTGCTTCCATACCGCTCGGTTAAAGTGGTAATAACAGCCTTTGATCGTAGCAGTTGGAAATACTTCTTTGATAGCATTGATTATGGCGATTTCATAGTCACATTTGAATGTATCAATTTTCAAATCTAATTTCTCCTTTAACAAATGGAACATCCTGGTGTACGTCTCTTGAGTCTTATTAGGTAACAAGACGTACACAACAGGCACAACATTCGTAGTATTTTTGTTTTGGCTTATGTTAATATGTATTGTAAATATTTGATAGAATGGACGAGGTGTTCGTTTGAAAGTGCCATCGCCATACACTATCAGTCCTTCGTTGGTCTTAGCATCACTGAGCAATTTTCTTGCAACTTTTGTTGAAAAGATCATTATTTTCTCGTCCTCACCGTCTTCGACCACAAGAAAATTATCTGATAATAGTTTCGGAATTTTCACATCTGCTAATCTATTGAATTCTACGTTATTTTGATTTAAAATTGTGTCTTTGTCTATACAATGAACTTTTTTTTTCTTCATATGATGGCATTGTTGATCCTGAATCTTGTGTTTTCATAAGACATTTTTCAAAAACTTTTTTAATTGGTGTCATGTTTGAAGATATTGCCTTTTTGCAGGTATCAACAAATATATCTTCTTGGTTTTGGTTGAAATGTGGCCGACAGGCATGATTACTTTGCCTAATGATACTGCTTCTTTCAGGATTCAGCGTGACCGATGCCGAGCACTCACTACGATTAATGCACCTCCACATACTAGATCCAGATTTATTATTATTTGAAAAGTTGTACCTATGTCCATCGTGAATTAAAGACTGCTTTCCTTTTTGGTTGTCTATAAATTTTAAATTGCTATCCATTTCAACGCAAAATATTTTTGTATAGGTGTAACGTTATCAGTATAACGTCAACGAATCAAAGATATGACAACGTACGGACGATATTGTTTTTCAAGTGTCAATAGATACTAATGTCATTCTAAGTGGCCATTATGGGCATAGGTAATATTAAACTTACATGAAGAAGTATGTATATCGACATACTTCTTTAAGTTTGAAATGTGGGTGAAATAGAAAATGTGTAGGTTAGAGATGATGTTCTTTAACAATAATAACAATTTGTATTCAAAAAATTTTCATGCTTCCTAACTGGCAGTTGGCCCACCGGAAACGATGAGCGAGTAGCGAGTAAAGCAGGCAAAACACGCAAGGGTGTTTGGCCGAGAAATCAAAGAAATACGTCTATGATCGGTCGTGTTCAGGAATAGAAGACACCAGCAAACAACAACACGTACCTACAAGCGCCCCATGAGCCACAACCGTTTTTACATTAATACCTATTATATTATGTATCTGAATGTACATTTTGTGTCAGACATTACGACTTTAAGCCTTTTTATATCAAAGTCCTTTTGAAAATCAGACATTCTGGGAAAAGTTCATTTTGAAAAGTATTCTTTCTGGAGTTAGTGTATTTTAAGTTTTAGACCAACCCACCCGAACAGATAATTTCACTAGTGAAATTGTAATATTAAGGTTTTTACAATTTTCCGGTGACATATCTAAGTTTATTATTGTTGTTAGATGATTATAACTATTATAAGTGTAGTTTTTGATGGCGAAAAAGAATAATAAATGTAAACTTTACATTTTGAAAATTGTGTTTTGTGGCCCCATCTATTTCCATTACATACATATTATACACTAGCTTTCCGTTCGGGACTTGGAAAAAATCATGTACCTACCATATGTTCATCACTATCCGTGTCATCACTATGTAGGATTCTAATGGTGAAAGAATTTTTCAAATCGGTCCAGTAGTTTCGGAGCCTATTCAATGCAAACAAACAAACAATCAAATCTTTTCCTCTTTATAATATTAGTGTAGATGACTACATATAGCTTAGATATACCTACCTACTTACACTCAGTAGTCGAGTCATAGTATCTGGAGTAGTACAGACAGTGGCAAATCAGGTTAACCATTTGCACAACGAAAGTAAATGCAAAAACGTGACACTAGTAGGACAATTTTTTTCACTGTCAAGCATACCCCGAATTATCTGTGCCCCGAATGAGAAACGGGACTAAGCGCTAGGAAGAAGAAGATTGATGCGAACTAGCGATTTTTATGAAGGTTCCACCAAAATGGCTGCGATTTTTTCGAAAAAGAAAATGTTCGTGGTTAGATAGGTAAGCCAAAATATTCAAACCCACCTACCTATGAGTATACACTTTCGAACAAAAAAAGAATTTGGAAAATCGGTCGACGATTGGCGGAGATATCGCGACATTTATTCTATCGCGACACTTCATGCCTATAATCCCTTTCGAGGTAGACAGAACGTCACGCGGTTCTGGAACCACTTGACACCACATTTAACATTCATTCCGAGGGTTATTAGATGGAACATGAGTATAATGGTGATGGGTTGTCAGCCTTTCGCCCACAATACAGCAAAACCTTCGCTTCCCACTTACTGGTACCTACAGTATGCCTGGAAAGAGTGGGCAGCTGGCACATTCAAAATTTTTCTTTCACTCCCAATCCAGCGTGGCAGGTTATCGCTAAATATTTTTTTTTTTATTATAGGATGGGTTAACTCTTGACTAAGGTCATAGATGAGGATGACGATTGAGCGAGTTAACCCAGAAAATGACCATAAGGTACTGGTACTTCCACGCACCGACGGAACACAGCAAGCTGTTTGGCGTCGGACTTCGGTAGGAGAGTGGTCGCGAACTAGACGGCCCCTTTACAGAGCCTACCACACCGTCCACACCTCATGAGACCATAGGACGACACATAATCAGAACAAATTGAGGTGTCATTGCCTGGTGGGGTGGATTAATAGGAGGCAAGTCTCATTTGTGTTACCTTAGTCGCCTCTTACGACACCCACGGAAAGAAATGGGCGACTCAGAATCAGTAACTGAGATTTTAGAATGACTTTTGGAGACTCTGTCTGTTTGTAAGATAGAGCATCATGTGAAAACTACTGGATGGAATTTGATGCAACTTGGCATAGAGGTAGCCTGTATTCCTGAGCAGGCTTTAGGCTAAAAAAAATTTCAAAATGTTGCCAATAAATAGAAAACCAACAACAAAAACCCCTGTAAAAATTCGAAGCTACGAGCTTTTCAGTACATTTTACTCATACCATAGAGGGATCTTTGGCGGGAACTCGGCGTGGGTGGTTGCTTTGTCAATTGAATTTTTATTTTTTGCGTGAAAAAGTTGTTTAATGTGTAATAGTGATAGTGTATTTTGCAGTAAATTGACTAAAATTCGTGTAGTGATAAAAAATTCAAGTGATAACAGTGTTTCTGCTCCGTTTGGTACTTAAGAAGATCCTCGCGGTTGTGCTTCTCGCCACCAGTTTTCGTAAAACAGACGCTATCCGATTTTACGCAGAACATGAGGAGCTTAGGGCTTAGGTTAAGTTGAAGAAAGAAAATTTTTCACTGAAGACATGGCAGCATGGACATAGTTTCCTTTGCCTTTCCCGACAGAGATAAATTCTTAGGACCATACCACGAGTACTTATGACGTCACAGCACTTTTGAAAGAGATGCAAACATGTGAGTTCCTACAAGATAGTAAGAGATAGGTGACTTTAACGCCATCTCTTTCTGCGTAACCCATATTTTGATGTCACACTTTTTAAAGTGTGACAAACAAAACGTTTCATCTGTCACTTATCTGTCAGTTCAGTCATTACGGTTTTTAAGGTTTTGCGCATAAAGTTAATTCGTTTTTGTGGTGAATTTGTGAGAAAAGAGACTCCATTTGTTAAGTTGTTGTACAGTGAGGTATGGTTGGGTGCAGTGTTCTTGGCTGCAATAGCCGTAGCGAAAAATACATTGAGGGATTGACTTTCCATCAGTAAGTGATTTTGTGGTGATTTTAGTAAATGTACCCTTTGACTAGCAAACAAATTATTATGTTGAAAAGCACGATGCGATTGATTGAATTCAATGTCAATAATGCAATAAATTCATAGTTTTGAGCATGTTTTAGTAATTATAACCTAAAAATACCTTCATCCCGGTGTTGCTATCTTTGTTATTTTCATCTCCCTATTGTTTGGGAAAAACTAATATTAACCGAATAAAATAAAATAAAAACATATAGTTTAAATTAATAGAGAACATTAATTCATCAGTTTAACTTCATATTGAAATAATTTTATGATCATGACCATTGACCAGTAAAGAAATTAATGTTTTTAGATTACCTCACGATCCAAAACGTCGAGAGTTATGGATTGCAGCCACTGGAAGGGGCAGTGATTGGAAGCCTACTAAATATACAAAGATTTGTTCTAGGCATTTTAATGAAAATGAAATTGCAATGAAAAATAAAATCAGAAGACTGGATCCCAATGCAGTTCCAAAAATAAATGTGAATGTGAGTTTTTTCTACTTATTGTTATTTATTATTTTAGTCAACTTCATACTGTTGGCCATTTCAAATTTATCATCATATTGATGATCTCACTTCTTGTGCATGCAGTTTTTCAAATTACATAATTATATTACAGACGACATCAACCTTATCAGACGTTCATTCGATGGAACTTCGGATAATAGTGGGGATTTTTTTTCAGCGCAACACTGTGGGGTAAACTATTGCTATCTAAAAGGCGCACGCTCCTGGCTCCGTCTATAGTGTTTATGGTCTAAGAGAAAAACGATTAAAACCTTACACCATACACTCTACATACGGAGCCAGGAGGGCGCCCCTTTTAGATAGCATAGTTTACCCCTTCCCTGCACCCAACCATACTTCACTGTACAAAAGCTGTACAACAACTTAACTAATGGAGTCTCTTTTCTCACAAATTCACAACAAAAAAGAATAAACTTAATGCACAAAACCTTAAAAGCCGTAAAGACTGATAGAAGTTGCAAATCAAACGCTTTGTTTGTCACCTAGGAGTGGATATTACGCGCGTACCCCTCTGCCAAGAGCTTTCAAGGACACACGACCGGCGGTCGTATACGTTATATAAAACTAGTTGCCGCGCGGACTTTGCCATTCGCCGAGTAGTATTGCGCGTGGCACGAGTTCCAAAGAAAATGCCTACTTGTAGTGTTTTTCGGTGCAAAAAAAGGTCAGAGACATCAAGTCTGCAGAAGGATGGTACTTCTTACCATTTGTAAGTATTATTTTATCTAAATATTACCGAATAACGTGCAAAATTATCAAAAATCCGAAAAATATTTCCAATAAGTAAGTGTTGCCACTTAACCGTATAAGTTCTTACTTGGATAATTTTAAAGGTGTGTACTAACCCCTGAGATTAAACTTAATCAGTTTATAATTTAAATAACACGACATTCATTCAGCTATATAACAATACATCACATTGTTTTGATCGTTTTTTACATTAAAACCCTATTTTAACATTTTTTATAATAGAAGAAACTGTCATAATGTCCAAGCATCAAATACTCAAATTGTTATTTTAGCTGTACAATAATGTAGGTAGTTCTATTTTACTATTTTTTTAGTATACAAATTACCGATTTTTTACATTCTAGTACCTTCCAAAATTAACAGTCATAACTACCGAGCATATAACTGAAATATAAGTAATAAATATTTAAGTCCAGGATATTATAAAATCCTATACAATAACTTACTTACAAATAAATAATAGAAACACTAACAAGCACTATTAGTCATTTAACTTTAATATAGATATCTAAGTATTCTACTGTTTTAATTTTAGGTTATTTATAATGGTCACACACCGGACGAAATTAGTGATGAGGTGGCACAAATACAGAATTGATATCGATGTTTCGGTACTTTGACGTATATTAATACTAGCTAAGCTGTACTGTACACTTTTACAGATTTCCAAAAGAACCGGGTATTCGGGCTGCGTGGGTCGAAGCCTGTGGAAATCATAACATGTGGGAACCTAAACGTCTTAGTACAGTTTGTTCCGACCATTTTGATTCTTCATGTTTTATTTCTAAGAATAAAAGAAAATTGAATCCGAATGCAGTGCCAACATTAAAATTATTTAAGGTGAGTGGCTTATATTTTTATTTATCATATGTAAGTACATAGAATCATTACAGGAATTCCCAATTCAATCATGTATTTGTCAACAAAATTGACTAAATATAAAACACACACACAACCGCTAAAGCACATACATAGACATAACATACACTACACATACACACACTCTTCCACAACACAGAACTTGAACTTTCTCTTTCTTACACACACTCACACAAATTGATCTCATTAATTTTAAGCGACTAGAATAGGTTTGCCCCTATTAATTACAGTGCCCTAGAACAGGGTCCATATTGGATACTTTATTGGATTGTAACACCTATATGTAAAACCTGTGGATGTAATAAAATATTGAGTATTGAACATAGTTTACATTCTAAAAACAACAATTTATCAATGTAAAACAGTATAGATAATACATTGATTAGCCAAATATTATCTTTGATTATTTAAATTCATCGATAGTATGAATATCGATAGTGTCATGCACTGTTCCATTGAAATAAAACCAGAATAACTTGGCCTTTGTTTGAATACAGTTTACTATAAAACAAGAGTCTATTTATACTGGACTGTTGTTTACGTATTTTATAGACGTTTATGCGTGCGATTGTTATTGTTTGCGTACAGTGTAAGCTAGTGTTCGTAAAATTTGACTATTGCAAGAGTGAGCGTGTGTAGCGACATGATCAAAGAAATGCGCTTGTAGGCAACAATTATTTAGTGTGTGTTACCTCGTCCCCCGCATCTATTGACCGACTTTTTTGCTTAGGCGCGAGCCGCTATATCCACTCCTGTCTGGTTAAATACTCTTTCTCGGTTTACTATCTTGTAGGAACTCACATGTTTGCATCTCTTTCAAAAGTGCTGTGACGTCATAAGTACTCCGTCTATACTCTAAAGAGTGTATGGTCTAAGATCATGGATCTAATACATAAGGATATAAATCTTCGAGCTCAAACGCGGGCCGAGGAAGAGATAGAGCAACGAGGCAGAACGTCTCATTCTAGTAGGGTGACAACTCGATTACTCGTATTATAATTTTTTTTTGGGAGGCCAAAGTATACGTAACAGACAAATACAGGCTTCCATTTAAGGACAGAAGTTTTCCTGTAATTTTATTTTTATATAACAAACCATCAGCAACATTTACGTTACTACATTTTTGTTATGAAACACCATATTGTATGATAATATACAAGGAGGACACAATAATATACAAGGTAGTGGACATCGGGAATGTGAAGTTAGGTTGCGAAAAAATAAAACAAAAACTCAACTTTCGTCTCATCTTATAATCAAATCATTAAAACATGCTTTTAACTTAATTTCAAAACTTTTCCCATGAAAACATTTTCCCCAAGCAATCCATATTGGATTTTTGTAAAATTTGAGTTTTTTTGCTTAGAATTTGTTTTTTCCTATTTTATCTAACGGACCTTAGGGAGAGCCCGTTTAGTTCCATAGGGAAATCAGTATCTATAAGTTAATTTTGATCTTATGTTAATTTTTATTAGAAATTATTAAATAATAAATTTTGTCAATTCCCCCTTTCACAGAATAGAATAGAATAGAAAAAATCTTTATTTTAAAGGACATACAGGACGCCACTTAAAACAAGTCAAGATTACATGAAATACATACAAACAAACATTAAAGGATTTAAATACGCATTCGTTCTCTTGACCCTACTGACTCTACATTCGCAAAGGTGCAGTCTTCCCCAGAGAAAAACAGCCAAGAAACTCTGAGGGTGCTCTTTTTAAATCGCATTAAAAAATTCTTATTTTCTAATTTTAACTAATTCTGAAATAACTCTAGAGCTGAGCAGTCATTCCCAGGGCTCCATGTCAGTTAGGTCATCAGAAATTTTGTAATAGCCCTTTTTGTAAAGTTTTTTTTAATTACTGTCTTAAGTTTCTCTAAAGGTAAACTTTGAATACCGTGACGCAACTTTGAAATTTCACTCTCAACGCGCCCAAAGAAGGTTCATTTCAAAAACTCAAAGTTTGAAAAGGATGATGATGCTAACTGTACTTGGACGGGGGCGGTTTGGAATGAGAGCGGAATAAATTAACCCTGGATAGTGAGTGGGACCTGTGAGCGGAGGGTCGTGGGTTCGATGCCAGATTGAGGCCTGTATCACTATACATTCGTCTTTTAATTCGTATTTAATAGTTATCACTTGCTCAGCGGTGAAGGGAAACATCGTGAGGATACCTGTACCTCTAATGGTTATTTCCGAAAGACGCATGGTCCACCAACCCGCATTTTAGGCCCGTGTGGTGGACTATGGCCTGAATCCCCCTTCACTGTTCGAGGGAGGCTCGTGCCACTCGGTGGGGACTTTGCATTTAAAACTATAACTGTTAAGTAGTATTTTATAGGTCTACAAAGATCTTGTGGCCGACGGGTGACAGTTAGCTACAGCTAGAAGAACTTGTATTGTAAATAAAGGCGTCACCATGGAAACAGCGGGCCAAAAGATCTTTGTAGACCTGTAACGTGTATTTATGGTGCGTTGGTGTGCGAATACAAAAAAATACAATTTCGCAGTAGTAAATAGTTTTTACCGTTGGAGGAATAGTAGGAATTGCGTTCACTTTGAGTAACTGGCGGGAATTTCCAGCATAAAAGCAAGTTGGCACAAAGTGCCGGCTGCATACAACGGAATTTTTTGTTATCTTTTGTCTAATTTCAACGCTGTTGAGCCATTTTTGTCTTTGTTCTGAATCTTTAGGCACTCTGCAATAAAATAGCACAGCATTGTTGAGAACCTTTCTCCGCCAAACACAAGAAATCATGGACAACATAGTAATAGATTTATAAGAATTTTTTTTAGCTTACTTGTGAAAAGATATGTTACAGCCACCATACGATTCACTTGAACAAGTGTGAACACAACATCTTTTTACCATTTTGTCAGTATTTTAATTTAAAAAACTGGTATAATCCTTACCGTTACGAATTATTTTTATACGATTTAAAGCATGCCACCATGACATTACAATGACACTTTACGCGATGCCAGTAGAAATAAATGGTTTGAAAAAAATTTACGTTTTCTTTTGGTAATTTAGGAAAAGATGACGAAGTTATTATGATTACAATTAATTCACATCAATTTAATCTGAAATTCATTTCAAATGCAACGTATTTCTTCGTTATTAACTTCATTGTCAAAGCCAGACTTTTTTGATTAATGAAGTTTTTTTTTAAATTGGCAAGAAAAAAGAAAGAGACAATCCGCCTCGCTTATCGGTGTCCCTTTCGGCTTCAATAGAGGCTGTTGGAGAAGCAGTCCAAAATGTACCTTATTGCTATAGTTTTAAGTTTCATATTCCTTAATACGATTTTTTTAAGTAATCGGTCCTTTAAAAGAGAAAGTACTAAGTCCATGTCTAAGATTAAAACTGACAAATGAGTAGCATTTTTTGTGACCATTTGTGAAAATAATACAACAGGATTCCCCTGGCAGAAAGACCACGCGCACTACGCACGCGTACAAAAAATATTTACTTGATCTGTTACGATGCGTTCTTAAATCACTTTCTTTTGAAACAATAGAATTCCAATCGCATACTAATTGACAAATTTTGTAGGTATGAGATTCTCATGCGCATCTTGTCATTCGTATGCGAATTGGAATTCTATCGTTTCAAAAATATGTCTCCTGGGCGTATGCATAAGAATAAATAATAATTTGCGTTACGTAGTATCTTCTAAGTAGTTGTGATGTCTGTGTTGCACGCCGAAATAAAGCATTTTCTATCTATCTATCTAAAATACCATAATTTTTTTCGACCAGTGGAAGGGTAGTTTTTAATGTAATTTTTAACTATTTCCTGTCTTTCTGACAGAATAGGAGTTTATATGTACTTTATGTATTAGTGTGAGTGAGATGACAATTACTTATAAGCACTTTCTTGTGTATGCTCACACAATTTTTTTGAATAATTTGCTAAAGTAAGTTAAAACAAACAGTATTTTTTTTTTATATCACCGTTTCTATCTTATCTTACTAACTCAATGAAATAGGCTAGAAACAGACACAAATGATATAATTGTTATTATTTTAATTATTTTAATTGTTTTTTTAAAGTCGTTGAAAATCGAAATGTAGGTAGTATTATTTTTGGTTAAGTAGTATAATTTTGATCTCCAAGGAGTATAATTTATACTCCTTGGAGATCAAAATTATACTAACGACTTTAAAAAGACAATACTGTATAATTTTCTGACGGTCTGAATCCAACCCTGCGTCTGGGAGATGACTAAGTCATGCCACTCAGTTGGCAAAGAGTATGTCACTGCGTTTACAGTTGGGCTGTCACCGCCGGCGTCGCGGCACGCGCGTTTGCTTGTTTGTTGTTCCGAATGCAAATTTACAATGAAGCCCAAACCACGTTATTGTAGTGCGTTTGGATGTATACATAATTCAAATTCGATGCCACACTTAAGTTTTTTTAACGTGCCCAAAGATGATGAGAGGTAAGTAATATTTTCTTATCATTATTTAGTTTTGGTACCTACTGCATCAAAAGGACAAGAACAGTTCTTTTTGTGTAGCCAATAGCGCGAGGCGCGGCGGGCGGCGGCATGGCAATAGCAACATTCGGTCATATAAACCTAACTACCTACCACTAGCTTAGTACCTGTACCTATGTAGGTTCACCAAAGCAGGCCTAAGGACCTGTGTTGTCGAGTGCAATATTTACCTGGAACGGCATTATATTGCAATGAATTTGTTTTGTTATTGTTAGCAAATGTTGTCTGAGAGTCCGTTGCGATTTGGGTTACCTACATGTTACAGACAAGACACGACGATATTTTTATGCCTAATATTTTAATGAAAATATTTTGTTAGCAAATGTAGGAGAGCCCGGTGCGATTTGAGTTATAGGTTATAGACAAGACATTTTTACTATGCATTCTTAATGTGCTCTCATTTAATAATTAATTATTAAGACTGGCGTGTAATTTTGTGATATATTAATACGTAAACAATATTCCTTTTTTTCCAGAAGAAAGAAGTGGTTTGAACTGATCGATCGTATTGATATAATAAACAATAAAAAAGTTTTTGTGTGTTCTGAACATTTCACAAAAGACATGTTTACGAATAAAAGATTAAAAACCAATGCTGTACCTTCTTTAAACTTGCCAGGAAGAAGGTCTTCAAAAGAAAATGTTGAATCCCAGGCGGACAAACCCGTGATTGTTGATATGGTGCAGGTTTGTTGTTTTACTTTTTTGTCTAAGCAAACATTATAGAGTTAGGTACCAAATCATCATCTCCCTATCCTTTTTTCCCGTATTTTACGGGGTCGGCTACCTAATCTAGGGAATTGAACCAGGATCTAGAACTAAGTATCTCTATGGACAGAGCTTACTGCTGTTGCCATACTTACTTGCCATTCTTGTGTTCTGTGTAAAACAATTCGTATCACGTGTCTTTTTCTATTAAATGCTACGCCCATATGAGTGCAAGAGAGAGCATTAGTCAGAACGGCAACGTTGCAGTATACGTGTGAATCGTATCACTCATTGCCTGCTTGTAGGTCAAAAGTGAGGTTAGTTTGTGTGTTTATAAAGTGACAAAAATGAACACTATTCAAATTGTGTTTGAAATATTTAATAAAAATAGTGTTGATGGCGTGCTGCGTACCGTTGTGTACTTCAAGGACGACGGTGAATGGCGTAAAAACTGAAGGAATATCATTTCATATGTAAGTCATTATAACTCAATGATGTAGGTACTTAAGTAAAATATCTGTTGTTCTCAGAAAAAAGATCAGATTATGGGTAAAAAACTCATTGAATTCCAAAATTCAGACTATGGTGTACAAACAATAACGTTTGTTATATATCATAGATCAGTTGATTTTTGTCATAATGAGGATCAGTAATGTTATAGCAAATTCAATAGAACTAGTATCCACGTTATTCTCTATGACATTAGAATGATATTTCTTTTTGAATTATCCAAATCGGACCATTACTTACGAAGATATTAAGTTATAAACATTATGCCGTTCCGGCCGCTAAAAGTTGGTGTACGCGGGTGCGTGTGACGTCACAGTGACTGTCCGAGCGCAGTCGGCAGTCGGCACTCATAGTTCTCGGAGCGGGGCGGCGGCGACGCGCTTATGGAAATGCTACCCGATCTCAGCACCGGCACCGGTCTGAGATGCGGGAGGTTTTACGAGCAAGATTTCTAAAAATGATCACTAAAATCCTTCCACTATTCAGATCAGTGAACGCGCTTGAATCAGGTACGGATTCCGTAGTGTAGTTCAGAAAATTAAATTTCGAAAGTAAATAAAATTTCGAAAGTAGGCGCGATCTGAGCCGCGGGAGGATTTTCATATCTTATGTTTCCCGAACTCAGAGATTTTATTTGATACATTTTCTAGGAAATCTATACATTTCCTAAATAACAATCGGAAATGTATTACATGTTTGATTTTGTCTGTTTATAAGTCATTCGACTTCTTTGTTTGATTACGTCAGACGGAACTGCGACAAGTAGGTTTGTTAGTAGCTTTACCCAACCAACCCGTTAAGGGTTGGTTGGGTTAGGTTAGGTTAGAACTGCGACCCTCAACGCACTAGCCGAGCGAGCGAAGCGAGCATGTTTGATATTGTCTGTTTTTAAGTCATTCGACTTCTTTGTTCGATTACGTCAAACGGAACTGCGACGAGTAGGTTTGTTAGTAGCTTAACCCAACCAACCCGTTAAGGGTTGGTTGGGTTAGGTTAGAACTGCGAACCTCAACGCACGAGCCGAGAGAGCGAAGCAAGAAACGACTGTGTACAGAGGCCAGCGCATCAGGTTACTCCATTTTCACTGCAAAACCGCTCTTATCACAACAGCACAGAGTGCACGCGTGTGGTAGCCTGAGTTGCGGCCGTCCGTACATACCTAATGATTCTGTATCTCTACCTACTTTTTCGATTTTTCTAATATAAATTCAAAAACAACTGACTTTTTTTATTAATTTATGTAAAATACATATTTTTCACCTTTTTTCCTGAGTTATGTAACCAGATTGTAACTTAGAAGCAGATGCGGTTTATCTGGAAATTGCGTTCTGAAAACTAGTAGGGATTCATAACTAAATACGCCGGGTCAGATAGGGTTGAGGGTCAAAAAAAAAAACCCAAAGCTGGTTTTTGGTATGTACGTTCCTACAGGTCCTAGAAGTAAGATCCTAGAGTTCCTCACATGGGGAGTGCCGGCGTCCCCCCCTCCCACCCCCCAAAAGGTCCCTTTTTCCAGTTATTGTTGTTTTATTCAAAATCTAAGCATGCTAGGCTCAAACTGTCAAAGAGTCAAATAATCTGTATTAAAATACCTATCGATCGATGTAACAATCATTTTCGTAGAGCCTTTATTAATTATACTGTGATTGATCAAAGTCCGAAAAAAAATTCAAAATGCGTTTTTTCCTCAAACTTTGCAATTTTCTCAAAAAACTGTGTGAGCTATGCCAAAGTTGTCTATGAACAAATTGTGCCTTATATATTAGTCTACAAAATGAGACACTATTTTTGAAAATCGCAATATTATTTAAAAAGTTACAGAATTTTTTATCTTACAAAATACAAGATTCCAAATTACATAGTAGTTAAATACAGTGGTACATGGGGTATTTAATACTAAAATGTCGAGTTATAATATTTTAGTTAGTAAGAACAGTAATTACCCAATGCGTCCATACAAAAACCACTGTTATAATGTTACTAGTTGCAATACTAAAATTTTAAAAAGAAAAAATATTTTTTTTTTTGTTATTAATTTTATGATTTTCGTAAAAACTATTACAGGGACATCAAAAGTTTCAACAAATACATTAATTATGGATAGATTATGTACGTATCTTTAAAATAAGATCCTATTTACTTCAATCGCCAGAGAAATAGAAAAGTTACAGATGGTATTTTTTTACGAATTTCTCACTAATGAGGTAGGTAGTAGTAAAAAAAAATTATTACATGGAATAAAAATATCATAATTACAAATGTAATCATATCATTATATTGTGTATTAAATTACCTATCCAACCGTATAAAAATCGTTATCATAGAGCCATTACTTTTGTCACAATACTTGGACAAAGTTTTAACAAAAAATGCAAAATGCGCTTTTTTCCTCAAAGTTTGCATATTTCTCTGAAAATTATGCGATCTATGGAGAAGTCGTCTATGAACACATTGTGCCCCATATACTTATCTACAAAATGAGACCCTATTTTTGAAAATCGCTCCATTATTAAAAGAGTTACACTATTTTTTATGTGACGAAAAATATGGCTCTAAAATACATAGTAGTTTATAACATTGATACATGATGTACCTAATACTAAAATGTCGAAAAATTTTACTTTAGTTAGTAATTACAGTAATTACCTAATATGTATATACAATAATTATTGTTATAAAGTCTCTAGGTTTAATACTAAAATTCTACAAAGTTTTTTTGTTATTTTTTTTAATATGAATTTCGTAATTTTCGGAAAAACTATTACAAGCACATAAAAAGTTTCAAATGATGTACATGTTTTGGAATGATTATGTACGTATCTTTAAAACAAGACCCTATTTACTTAAATCGCTATAGAAATAGAAAAGTTACAGATGATTTTTTACCCAAATGCTCAGTAATGAGATAGGCAGTAGTAAATAAAAATTATTATATGGAATAACAATAGCATAATTACTAATCATATAATGTCATTGTATTGTGTATTGAATTACTTATTCAACCGTGTAAGAATCATTATCATAGGGCCATCACTTTTATCGCAATACTTGAACAAAGTTTAAACAAAACAAAAAAACTTTTTGCAGGACTACTTGATTTAACTAAGATCATATTCGCGTTTACCAGTAAAAAACATAGTCTAAATACTTGCAAGTCTAAGAAAATATATCGAAAAGAGAGCGAAAGAGGAGCGAAAATTAGACCGAATGGCTTGACGGTGTGGTAGCTCAGTTGGATAGAGCGTTAGCTCGGTACGCCATGGTCGCGGGTTCAAGTCCCGAATTTTTCTTCCTCTTTTTCTGTTGAGTAAACTTATTTGTCGTACAAGATACTATAAAGTTTATAAAAACAATACATCTGTGACTTTTGAATGTTAATTTTTTTTTATTTTTCGTTCAAAATAAACATCTCTGTTACTTTTCTATTTTTTTGGCGTTTGAAGCAAATAGGGTCTTATTTGAAGATACGTATGTAATAATTCCGTAAAAGTACCTAAATGTAAATGTGTTCTTTGAAACAATAATAGTTTCTGAGACAATAACGAAATTTATAAGAATGTATTATTCATATCTTTGTAGAGTTTTAGTGTTGAAAACCTGTGACTTTAAAAACAATGATTTTGGTATGGATACATTGGATAACTACTGTACCTACTAAAACATAAATATCCGATAATTTGGTATCAGGTACCCCGCCATGTATCGTTCTGAAAATACTGTAACTTTTTAAATAATATTGCGATTTTCAAAAATAGGGTCTCATTTTGTAGACTAATATACAGGGAACAATGTGTTCATAGACAACTTTGGCATAGCTCACACAGTTTTTTGAGAAAATTGCAAACTTTGAGGAAAAAACGCATTTTGAATTTTTTTTTGGACTTTGAACACTTACAGTATAATAACTAAAGGCTCTACGGGAATGATTATTACATCAATCGATAGGTATTTTAATACAGATTATTTGACTCTTTGACAGTTTGAATCTAGCTTCTTTAGTTTTTGAATAAAACAACAATAACTGGAAAAAGGGACCTTTAGGGGGGTGGGAGGGGGGGACGCCGGCACTCCCCATGTGAGGAACTCTAGGGTCTTACTTCTAGGACCTGTAGGAACGTCCATACCAAAAATCAGCTTTGGGTTTTTTTTTTTGAGGTCGCCCTAATAGCTCAACCTATCTGACTCGTGGTAAAAATGGTTCATTATGCTTAAGTAAACCCTACCGCAGTACAGAACCCAAACACGGTTAGCATTTACAACACCTAAACGTCGTCTGGAAGCATTTCTATATACGTGGCGGCGACGCGATTGGTTATTTTATTTGCAATTTATTTAAATAAAGTGTTTTTATAGAGTGTAATTATGTGATATTTAAATATATCACAAAATTACACTCTTAACCATTTTTTGCGTAGTTTTGGGTCTTTCGGCACGTTAAAAAAGAGTTTTTCAGGCGTTTTAAAAGAAGTATTTGTACATTTCGGCACTATAAAATATTAATACATAGTTAGAAAAGTGAATTAGACACAAATCGGAAACTTAATTTGTTTCAAAGACACAATTAACCAATGAAAATACCTGCGCGCCTTAACGCTGCCAACGGCTAACTGGCGTGGACAGTCACAGTGACGTCACAGCCTACCGCGCCGGCCGGTCAGTGAACTACGCTAGTAATTTAATCATAACTTCGTCAATTTTTATCGTAGAACAAAAATTTTTGCACTGTATGTTATGGATTTCGTAGCTCTATAAATCTGCATTCTCAACTAAAAACGTTACGGATCCTCATTGCGGTCTGATCATTGTTCGTTTGTTTTGCATTATTTTAGTCATGTGCACTGCAGAACTAGATCCATTATCGATAATTCGACAGAAACGATATATCAGTCGTCGTACTTACAATAGGTATTGCTGTTGTATGCTTAAATATGTAAGTATGTTTTTTTAGGTTTCCTAGATGCGCTGAAATGAGAAAAGAGTGGATCAAAGCCATTAGAAGTGACAACTGGGAGCCTAATAAATACTCCCGTTTGTGCTCGAAGCACTTTGAAGAATCGTGCTTTATTACTGGTCTGAAAGTACGAAAGCTTAAAACTGAGGCCATACCCACCAAATTTCAAGGGTTTACTAGTTGTCAACCTGTGAGTATCTTAATGTGTAGCCTAATTATAGTAAAAACCTGCATTTTGATAGGATATTTGTCACAGTAAATAGTTTTGCCAAGCAAGAACTGCCCTCTAGTTATATGTGATAGGGTTAGAATCCTTATTCAAACTTTTTTCTGGGTAAAAAGTGGTACAGTATTTAAAAGTCTGCGGACTATGTACACACTATATTGTTTGGGAGAAAAAATAAAATTAATCCCATCAAAAACAGTTTAATAACGACTTTCAAAATAGGTATGTATGAAACTTCGGTTTAATGCAATTGAAAGGATTGAATGAGTTAATACTAAAAACCCAAGTTTGGACATTTAAATGTGAGATTCTTACAAATGATGAGATAAATATATGTAAGAAATTCTTAAAAACATATACGTTTAGCCATCTTGTAAAACACTCATTCCTATAGTTATTTTTTTTTGGTTTTGTAATTATTGTTAACCCTTAACTACCTGCCACCAATATATGTTACATAACTACCTGCGCGCGGTCACAGTGACCCCTACCGAAAAATGTTCGATTTATTACACAAAAAGTCAAGAAATTAAGTTACAAATAAATTATACTCATGTTTGAGATGTATTAAAATACTCAACACAAAATATTCTACTTTGAAATGAGAACAATCTTCATGTAGCACATTTTACTTAAAATTAATAATCATCTTCAGAATATGCGATCCAATAACATAGGAACTAAAGGTAACAAAATAAAGTTATGAAAAAAATATTTAAAGACAGTTTTTTTGTCAAAATTGCAATCAGTAAACTTTTCACATTTTCATGACAGTTTTGGAATGCTTTTTGGGTCACTAAGGATACAATATGTGGCATGTTTTACGTATCTTCTTAGGATTGCAAGTATCGCATGTTTTTAGCATATTGAGTTTATCTACACTTGAACTGCTTGTCATTTCATCCTCATAGTGTTAATTCGTGCAGTAGACTCGCAGTCCTCTGGAAGCTCAGAATCATCCGGTACACCAGGTTCCACATTGCTTGCTGCAACCTTCGTGAAGGATTTCTTTCTCATCCGACATGACCTGCTCCAACGATCTCGCCATATTTTTATCCTTCTTATTCATTATTATAGTAGTAAACGGTCGTGGTGACCTGCTCGCGGTCACCACGACCTTACCCAAGCTGAATACGCGCACACAAAGCCTTAACCGTAATATTTATTATAATCTGCATTCTTACAATTCAGTTAAGTCCTTTGGAGGAGGCCTATGCCCAGCAGTAAACGTCTTTAGACAAACCTAATGTCCCTGATAACGGGTCACGAGTTTTCACTTTGGGTATCGTTATTGTCAATTTTTTTACCCTATCCTTACACACACACTAATACAATTTTTGACAGCTGCACACATTGATAAACAGCCACGCGTTGCAGGCGGATTGCTCCGTCCATACGTCAGTACATACTTAGTCCTAGTCCTAGAACAGGATACTGGTTTTTACCACAGACATATAAAGGGAAGCAGACGACCTAACATAAACTTACGCATATAAAAACAAATAAATAATAAGTTTATCCCTTTCTCTCTAAGCAAAGAGCGTATATTGGTATCCCTTTTTTTCATTTTTTGCAACACTCACGCGCACATAAACAATTGACAGCCGTGGCCAGACGCCATGTTGTGTTTAGTTAGCCAATAACCAAATTTCGTTAAAAATGCTGACGGCTGCCAAACCATAAGAATAAATAATAACTTACGTAGAATGGAAATTCCCGCTCCAGACGCACTCAAGGTCACGATATTATTAGCCTACCGTCTGGGGGATGGCTAAGCGATACCACTCAGTCGGGCTGTCACTGCCGGTGTCGCCGCACGCGCGTTTGCTTGTTTGTTGTTCCGAATGCAAATTTACAATGAAGCCCAAACCACGTTATTGTAGTGCGTTTGGATGTACACATAATTCAAATTCGATGCCACACTTAAGTTTTTTTTACGTACCCAAAGATGATGAGAGGTAAGTAATATTTTCTTATCATTATGTATTTAGTTTTGGTACGGACGGCCGCAACTCAGGTTACCACACGCGTGCTTTATGTGCTGTTGTGATAAGAGCGGTTTTGCAATGAAAATGGAGTAACCTGATGCGCTGGCCTTTGTACCTACTGCATCAAAAGGACATGAACAGTTCTTTTTGTGGCCGATCGTGTCACCTAATAATGGTAAAATTTAGATAAAGTAGGTACCTACATCATTTTTTACTTATCGTCAAATCAAATCTTTAGCCCTGCCATCGGTCGTTGACCTTTTCTCGCTCGCCGCTGCTCGCGTCAACTAGCTAAGCTAAGTAAGTACCTGTAGGTACCTATATGTAGGTTCACCAAAGTAGGCCTAAGGACCTGTGTTATCGAGTGCAATATTTACGGAACGGCATTCTATTTCAATTAATTTGTTTTGTTAGTAAATATGTTGTCTTGAGATCCCGTTGCGATTTGGGTTGTATGTAGATTATAGCAAATATTTTTAGCACAATAGTACGGTACGACGATATTTTTATGCCTAATATTTTAATGAAAATGTTTTTTTAGCAAATGTAGTTTGAGAGCCCGGTGCGATTTGAGTTATAGGTAGACAAGACATTTTTACTATGCATTCTTAATGTGCTCTCATTTAATAATTAATTATTAAAACTGGCGTGTAATTTTGTGACATATTTATACCTACGTAAACAATATTTCTTTTTTTTCCAGAAGAAAGAAGTGGTTTGAACTGATCGATCGTATTGATATAATAAACAATAAAAGAGTTTTAGTGTGTTCTGAACATTTCACAAAAGACATGTTTACGAATAAAAGATTAAAAACCAATGCTGTACCTTCTTTAAACTTGCCAGGAAGAAGGTCTTCAAAGGAAAATGTTGAATCCCAGGTGGACAAACCCGTGATTGTTGATATGGTGCAGGTTTGTTGTTTCACTTTGTTATTTAAGCAAACATTATAGAGTTTCCAAATCATCATCTCCCTAGCCTTTTTTCCCGTATTTCAAGGGTTCGGCTACCTAATCTAGGGAATTAAATAAAAAAATATATAAAAAAAATGACACAGAGCCACTGCCATCTGACCTCCGCAACCCAGAAGGGAAACCAGACCCAATCCTAGATTAGGCTTTTGCCGGGTTAGTGGCCAACCCAGCTGTCAAAGTTTTCACGCCGCCAAATCTTAGACATATGACGTCACAAAACTTTTGAAACATGTGAGTTCCTACAAGATAGTAAGAGATAGATCCAGTGTCGCTCCTTTCAGTGCTCCTTTTAGAAGGACTGTCCTTGGCGTCAACTCTCCTGTTTCGCGTCTTAGTAACCTAGCAAATAGGGTGAACGTACCTAATACCAGCCCCTTCACTTATTTGTTTGATAATAAGATTACCTTTCATTATTACGTACTCCTGTTGCCATTAAAAAAATATATATATTCGGTAGAAATTTTAAAACCAAATTTGGCAACAGTAGCATAATCATGTGAGTGTCAGTTTCAAATCGAATCTGGCACGGTGTGGATATCCGCCATTTTGCTATTTTACCGACAATTTTACCGGTAGCTAAAAATAGTTATATTTCACATATTTCTTGCTTTGCATGTCATGATTTGTTAGATTATGGGTTAATATATTGTAATGCATGGATTTCTGAGTAAATATACAAGTTTTGCCCGTGATTCTAGTAGAAATTGACAGGGCTGCAATTAGAAACACGAAATGTATGGAGCATCAAATACCAGCCCCGGGGGCTGGTACTAGGTACTCCATACATTCGATTGAGTACCTAATTACAGCCGTGTCTTAATAATTAGGGATGTCACAAACGTTTTCGAAGGTTAAGTTTGGATCTCAGTGGAGTTGATTTTAGAGGAAATAAAGTGTAGGTAGTTCTAATGGAGATCACCATTTTCCTAATTTATGGAATAAGCACAGTACTTAAGTAAATAGCGACAATTGTACCCGATTACATCATTATTTACTCAACTCACATGATATTTTACCCCATATTACCTAACTAGCTTTCCGCCCGCGGTTTCTCCCGCGTTAAATGAGTTTGCACGTGGTAATGAAGTATCCCGCGTTAAATGTCATATCCAGGATCTAACCTAGACGTGCTAAGTTTCTTCCTTGTCGGTGTTCATATGTGTTTTTTTTTTCGAATTTTTAATTTGATTATCAATACCTTTTATGCAGCTTTGAGGCTATACAACTCAGTGATTTTATTAGCTTTGAAGCTTTAGAATGTAACATTTTATTTGTTTTTTAATTTTTGAAATGATCAGTATTAAGTCAAATTATGTGCAACAATTATGTAAAACTCAGCGATTTATTTGAGTTTTGTTGGATTTTTGTAATATTATGATTATTACAACCTTCTATCCAGCATTCAACAATTTTGTTTTATTTAACACATATATTATATATATAAAAAAAAACAGAATATATATATATATACCTTTTTTATAAATAAATAAATTATTAATTATTATTTGTAAAAAAGATGCCACCTTTCGAAAAATTAAGTATAAGCCGCAGTTCAGGCCCCCTAACCAAAACTTTTAAATTATGTTAAGTTTTGTTTTTGTTAATTCTTATTCAGAATGCAGCTGAAAGACTTTTAAGACATGACCCTATGCTAGGCTGCTATTCGGTACACAAAAGGCTGGTACTAGATACAGCGTGGCTGGAACTAGATACACAGGGTATTTTTCTGTTTGACATTATTTTTAAAAAAATCTACGCAACTTACGATTAATTACCCTAATAAATATAATTCTCCATTAAATAACCTATCATTTAAAATATATAACAGTAGTTTTGAGCTACAAGTTTATGCAGGATGATTTTTTAAACATCAAAATTGCACCAAAGGGCTGGCAATAGGGGCGTTCACCCTAAGTACTTATTTGCAATTGATTTCTTTGAGGACTCTTTGCCACAATTTCGTTAGAAAGTCATGCAGCAGCTTAGAAATATTTAAAACTTTGTTAATTTTGTAAAAGAATGTACTGTTAGTATTGTAACATTTGTAACACACAAACGTGTTCTTAATATAGAACGTGGTATTTGCCTTTAATTGTGTACTCGTTTAGTTTTTAGTTCGAAGATTGTATGTTGACTTATGTATTAGCGATGTAAGCGTTGGCAAATCTTTAAATAAAATAAAAAAAAAATAAAAAAGATAGATTACTTTTACGCTATCTCTTTCTGCGTAACCCATTTTTTGATGTCACGATTTTCAATTCGTGACAAACAAAGCGTTTGATCTGCAGGTTCTGTCAGTCATAACGGTTTTTAAGGTATAGTGCATAAAGTTTATTCGTTTTTGTATTGAATTTGTGAGAAAAGAGACTCCATTAGTTAAGTTGTTGTATTGTACAGTGAGGTATGGTTGGGTGCAGGGAAGGGGTAAACTATTGCTATCAACTTTGCAAAAAGGGATATTACAAAATTTCTGATTACCTAACTGACAAGCAGCCATGGGAATGAACTGCTCAGCTCTAGAGTTATTTCAGAATTAGTTAAAATTTGAAAATAAGAAAATTTGTAATGCGATTAAAAAGAGCAATTTCAGAGTTCCTTGCCTGTTCTTCTCTGGGGAAGACTGCACCTTTGCGAATGCGAATAGGCGTAGAGTCAGTAGGGTCAATAGAACGAATGCGTATGTGGGTTAATCAACTTTTAAGGTACTCCTTTTAACACTTCATGTGAAGATAATTATTATGAAATCCAGATAAAGAAAATGTTTACATCTTGATATGTTTAGGTAAAAAATATAACCTAGTTTCTAAATTTATTAATTGCCGCGATGTTTAAGCCACATTTATCGAAATTTTAACGAAATTAGCTCGATATGCATATTTTCATTCTACTGCGTTACCAAATTAAATTATTATTTTAAACAAATGAAACACATTATTCTTATTTTTTTATAATATTTATTCCTTTGCAATAATCAAACTGTTTATTTAAAGTTATATGCAGCGATTGTATTATCTTAGAAATCACAGAAATATGTCACTTTATACTCACTGCGTTACTTTGGCAGTATTTAATACTTATCTTTTAAACTATTTTAGGTTTCACTACAACAGTCTTCATTATTACACTCTATATAAGAAATTAGATCTGAAGGTACTAAAACAACTAAAATTTATACGTAAATAATAATAAATATGAACACAAACTTTTAAAACGTTCTTAAAAACTTGGGGACAAAGGTAACGCAAGAGAAATATTTTAGGTAACGCTAGAGAAAGTATTGAAAGACTGCGTAGTTCAGTAACAAACTAAAATACTGACTTAACGAGTAAATCTAATCAAATAATATTTAAAAAATACTCTTTCTTATTTTTCTTAAAAAAAACACAACTAGTGAGATCAATCTTAACAAAAACATTGAACAAAAATACTACTTCTTTAAAAAACAAATTAGTGAGACGAAGAACGAGATCGATTTCATCCTGACGGATAAAAAGCACATATTTAGGGATGTCTCCGTGATCAACAGGTTCAATACCGGAAGTGATCACCGCATGGTTAGAGGCACCCTAAATATCAATTGTAAGCTAGAAAGAAGCCGAATGATGAGATCTGTTCTTCGTCCGACGCTGCTCCAAGTCGAGAAAGGCTTAGATGCCTTTCAGCTAGAGCTGAAAAATCGTTTTGCCCTACTCGAAACCACAGGCAGTATTGACAGGGACCTCGAAAGCGTAGCACGTACAATAAGCGAAGTGGGAGTCAGGTATTTTAAGGGAAAGCGAGCAAGCCGGAAGTCCAAACTTTCAAGCGAGACTTTGGAACTGATGAGAGTACGACGAGAAACCCCGGAGGATGTTTTGTCAGATCCCCAGGCACTCCATAGAAAAATCCGGAAATTGGTGAGACGTGACCTCCGAAGCTCTAATACTCGCCTCATACGGGAGGCGATTGAGCAGAACCGGGGGTCAAAAGTCTTTTCCAAGAACCTGGGAAGGAGTCATCTTACAAAGCTAAACACCTCGGACGGCAAAATCGTCACATCAGCACCGGAGATCTTCGCTGAAATCGAGGACTTCTACGGCAAACTATATGCTTCGCGAAACCCGAAGCCTCCACGCGACGCCAACGATCCACGTGCCATGCTCACACGCCACTTCACCGACGACCTCCCAGATATAGACGAAGACGAAATTGCGGCGGCTCTTCGACAGCTTAGCAATGGGAAGGCTCCCGGCGAAGACGGAGTAACCTCAGAGCTCCTGAAAGCAGGAGGAAGACCGGTAGTCAAGGAGCTCAAAAAGCTTTTCAATTCCGTAATAACCAATGGGACTACCCCCGAAGGCGTGGAGCAGGGGCGTGGTAGCGTTGTTTTTCAAGAAAGGGGACAAAACTCTTTTGAAAAACTATAGACCGATTACGCTCCTAAGCCATGTCTATAAGCTGTTTTCGAGAGTCGTCACCAATCGTCTGGCCGCTAGATTTGACGCCTTCCAGCCACCGGAACAAGCAGGGTTTCGCAAAGGCTTTAGTACCGTAGACCATATCCACACAGTAAGGCAGGTTATGCAGAAGTGCGAAGAGTATAACCAGCCACTGTGTCTAGCTTTTGTGGACTACGAGAAAGCCTTCGACTCAGTCGAGACCTGGGCCGTTCTGGAGTCCTTGCAGCGTTGCCAAGTCGATTGGCGATACGTGGAGGTGCTGAGAAGCCTATGTAATATGGCAACGATGACAGTCCAAGTACAAAACCACCGTACAAGACCAATCCAATTGCTCAGAGGTGTTAGACAGGGGATGTCATATCCCCGAAACTGTTTAACAATGCTCTAGAGGACGTCTTTAAGACGCTAGATTGGAATGGACTGGGCATCAATGTCAACGGCAAATTTCTATCGCACCTCCGCTTCGCAGACGACATAATAATATTGGCAGAAACACCACAAGTCCTGCAAGAAATGCTGCACAGCCTTAACGCTGCCTCAAGACGTGTCGGCCTTGGAATGAACTTGGACAAGACCAAGGTCATGTTCAATGATCATGTCGTGCCCAGGCCGATCTCTGTTGACGGTGTAACGCTCGATGTTGTTCAGGAATACGTATACCTCGGGCAAGCGTTGCAGTTAGGTAGAGACAACTTCGATTGGGAAATCACCAGAAGAGTGCAGCTTGGCTGGGCAGCATTTGGGAAGCTGCGTCATATCTTTTCGTCGCCACTCCCGCAGTGTCTAAATACCAAGGTCTTTAATCAATGCGTCCTACCAGTCATGACCTACGGAGCCGAAACGTGGAACATGACAGTGAGGTTGGCCCACCGATTGCACGTCGCTCAGCGAGCAATGGAACGCTCCATGCTCGGGATCTCGCTAAGGGATAGAATCCGAAACGAGGTCATCCGACAGAAAACCGGAGTGATGGATATTATCCAAAAGTGTAGCAAGCTGAAGTGGCAGTGGGCTGGCCATGTCTGTCGCAGAACCGACGAGCGTTGGAGTAGACAGGTTCTCGAATGGAGACCACGTCTTGGCAAACGTAGTGTAGGACGCCCCCCAGCCAGATGGTCAGATGACCTAAAGAAGATAGCGGGTAGTGGCTGGATGAAAACAGCGGAGGATCGTACAAAGTGGCGCACCTTGGTCGAGACCTATGTTCAGCAGTGGACTGTAATAGGCTGATATGATGATGATGATGACTATCTCTGTAATATTTATACTTTTAAATGTACAATGGCCAAAAATAAAGGTAGACAGGCAGACAAACAGACAGAAAGGCGGACATTCAAGACGCTTCAATTCTCAATGTAATTTTACCATACTTTCTCCAGCGTTACTGGTAACGCAGGAGATCTTTCTGGTAACGCGGGAGAAAAAACACAAGGTTATGACTCATAAATCAATATTAATAGTAATAATTCTAAATCTTTCTGCTGATCAAGAAAAACAGACTAAAAACACATTCAATTTATATAATTTTATTGAAGTAATTAAAAAACTTACCAAAATTTAGTTAGTCACGCAGTGGAACGACATTAAAACCACGCACACCCTTCGAAAGCTAGTCGCGAAATGGCGGCAATTTGGCGCGAAGTTCGCACTGACGCTTTATGCCTGCGTGACCTTAGACAGGTATTCAATGTTCATAACGGTCGGGAGGCGCCATCTTTTGATAAGTGTGTGTATTTTTTAAGTAACGCAGTAGAAGTGATATTTGACGCAATTTTGAGGACATAGTTTAGAAAATTTTAAAAAAATATATAATAATAATACCAATTTACTATCAACGGAATAAAACACATTGTCAAAATAGGCATTTATCAACAATTTCAAACGTAATTATTTTCTAAGGGAGTATAAAGATAATTGTATGTAAACACACAATATTGTGTCGGGGACAGGATTTTTTTGTATAGACACTGAAAGTTTTCCGCTGCGTTACCGCGAAAATAAGTATATTTTTTTAGGAAATCAATAATTTGAGCTGCTTAAAATATCTAGTAAATGTCTAATATAAATAATAATCACATATAGTTTTAGTATTTTAGTGTTTGTCAACATATTTGATGTTGAAAATGACAAAGACAAGAAAGGAGTGCCTTAAAAGTTGATTGACCCATGTATGTATTTAAATCCTTTAATGTTTGTTTATGTATTTCATGTAATCTTGACTTGTTTTAAGTGGCATCCTGAATGTCCTATAACATAAAGATTTTTTTCTATTCTATCTAAAAGGGGCACGCTTCTGGCTCCGTCTATAGAGTGTATGGTCTAAGCGCCAAATGACCTCTGACATGGCTAAACGACTTATATCTACGATATTAACGGGACCAACGGCTTAACGTGCCTTCTGAAGCACGGAAACGCACGTGTTGTTATAACACTACCGGTCACCCATCCATGGCCTGACCACGGCTATGGTTGCTTAACATTCGTTATCGGAATGATAAGCTCGAACCACTTGACCAACGAGCGCTATATAGGGTTACAAAATATGCGGGATATTTTTGTTCTATATAATCGCGCGTATAAATAAGATAATTAATTTTAGGTTCATGTATTTTACCAGTTTTTTTTATTATTTAAAGGTTAAACCACTCCCTACTATGGAAAGTTCTACGCAAGTGCAAATCTTGTCTCAAGAAAAGAATACACAAACCTATGAAAATATCTCAAGTAATCAGCTAATCAGTGTCACTGCCAAAGTCAAATACAAACAAAATATAGTGGCATCAGCAGAAACTATTCAAAGCCATTGCGGTTTTCAGCTCTCACACTGAGTCCCCCATTGGGGAATTTCCTGGGAATTCCCCATATTTCCCAGGAACATTGGGAATACTCCCCAAGATATTATGTGATTTTATTTTTCATCTTTCGACCTACGTTCCTTGGAGAATATTGTTTGTAATTATGAGCACAAACAAACCTTCAAATTTTTTACAGAATATTCTTATGTTTTATTAAGTTAAAAGGCTTATCACTTAGTTCGACGTCACTTTACGAGATTTTTTAATTATTAAAATCTGTCGATTGGGATAGGTTTGATCAGTGGCATCGAGAGAAAAAAATTTTTTGTTAAAAAAATACTATGCCCCCCCCCCCCCATTCAGTGGATTGAGCTGGGCGTTGATTGTAATGGTTACCTTTTATATGTATATGCAGATTTTGTTGCTAGATTTTGACTTTGACTTTTTAAAATCAATATTCCCTTGTGCCCGGGAATTCCCGGGGAATATTCCCGCCTTGGGGAAATTTCCCGGGAACGGCACATTGCTAGTCCCCCAAGCCCAAGGCCCTGACCGCTGTTCTGTTCTCCAAGACCATTTATGTGGATTAGCTCTTAGACTATACCAACGCTCACGCAACACTGAAAAAACTTAATAGAATGTACGTGAACCTGTATGTATTTAAATTTTCTTATAGTTAGGTAGATACTTAGATTAGATGTAATAAATAATAAATTTAAAATTTAATTGTAATATTAACAAATTATTAAAAGAAATGAAATTCAATGTAAGTATATTTATAAATTATACAGTGGATTTCGGGTATAACGACAATGAAGGGACCACTGTTATTTCGTCGTTACATCCGGATGTCGTTACAGGCGTTCCGCCTTTTCTTTAACAGTGAACGTGCGTCTAGGAGCCATACTTATTCAAAAGTTTACAATACACAGTTGCTACTCTGAATATCAATTTGTAACTAAACCATTTTAACTCGGAAACGTACACGCTTACCTACCTAATTACCTAGCTAATATCTATAAACAAAAAGTAAAGGTTGCTGACCATCTGTGTGGATGAAAACAAAAGATAAGAAAGCTCTTTTGTGTCCTTGGCGGCCGACTCCGGTCGCAACATCTGCATGGGATTTCCAAGAATTTATTACAAACTATTCAATAAAAACAGTCGCTACACCCGAACTCAACGTTACATACAAAGTCGCTATAGCCATGTGTTTGTACATACTAAAGTATGCTTTAATTCAAGGGACTTAGATTTTACGTCACTATAGACAAATGGTCGCTACAACCAAGGTCGTAATGAATGAAATCCACTGTATTTATAATGCATGAAATGTAACGTAAGGAATCAATAAAAAGCATTTTTATTTTATTATTCTATTTATTAGATACTTACTCTAATCATTTAACTTATTTTTTTTATGTCTTTGCTCTAATCCCTTCATTTGGTATGGTAGGTAAGGCAAAAACAACACAATATAAATAAGTACGTACGTAACGTAGCTTTTAACATAATAATGCAGAAAGAAAAGAAGGCCTGACACTGTCAAGGAGTTATATAGGTATGATAGCATTCTGTCTCCCGTCCTGGAAGAAGGTTTCCGTTATTACCTGAAGGGCGCGGTTTTGAAGATAAAGGGCGCCAGTCCGCGTATGCATGGTCGTCCGCTAAAAAGTATTGCTCAATACTAAGGGCTATTCTATTCTATTCTGTTAACAGACGGAAGGTAATACCTAGTTATAGCTATACAGCCAGGTATATATTTCTTTCCTTTTTTTTACTTAGCTACAAATCAATAGCAATATCTCATTCTTTGACCTGTCACAACACTAACTCACTCATAGACAAATGTCAACGCGTGGTATATTTTGACGTGACGCCATTTTGTAAGAGTCATGAGCTGCATAGTGAGATCTGTTGTTTACAAGTTGTTTGCAGAGAAAATAAAACGTTTAGACCAGTTAAAACACATGATCTGTACAATATATAATGGTTAAGTGTAGTGCTTATCGCTGTGAAAATGCGACTTATAAAAAAACACCCGGATTGACTTTTCATCGGTAAGTTATTACTCTTCTTTGTTTTGTACTGTAAGTATTTGGTATTTTCACATAGTTGTTGCTATACTTTCGTAATGGTTTGCTTTTCTTGCGTAAGAATGGCAAACAAATGTACACAAGTAAATACAATTTCCCAAAATATTAAGAAATTTAAGTGAAAAACGATAAAATTGCGAAGCTGCGTAAGTTATTGACAGCTCAAGTACCTACTTAGTCATACGGCATGGGACGCACTCAGTATCCAGTGTTGCCGTTTTAGCGACTTTGTCGCTAGATCTAGCGGGTTTTTGAGGTTTTTAGCGACTTCTGGCGACTTTTTTTCATAACGGTACTTCTTAATATTTAATAAATACTTTTAAAGAAAAATAATAAAATATGAGCATTTTATCAGGAGAAATCCCTGAGGCAAGAAGCTTATATACGACCCTGAGGGAAATCCTGTACTATTTATATCCGTTTTTTAATTTTAATTATTGTAAGACATTAAACAATTGATTTTACTTACCACATTTTTATTTATTTACCTCGTGCCTTAAAATATTATAAAATATCAAGAGAAGTATTGAAAATAGTGTATAAAATATAGTAGTATCAAATAATAATATTTTTAATGACATATTAATAAAATAAAAGAATTACTAGTATTAAAAAATTTGTATAAAATATGGTAGTATAAGTATAAAAAATAAAAGAATTGTACTAAAAATTTTAGCGACTTCTAGGGGATTATTTAAGTTGTTTTTTCTTTAAATCTAGCGACTTTTGAATAAAGGTTTGGGGGATTAATTTTTTCCTAGGCGGCAACACTGTCAGTATCACTGCATCAACGCTACAATAAATTCGTATTCTTTATTATACTAATATAAAATAAACTACGCTGCAGGTAAACTGCTTACTGGATGAACATGTCAAGATACTTTGTATTTATTCTTGTTTTAGATAAAAGTACAAAAACAAATATTATTTGTTCTAGGTTTCCAAAGGATGAGAGAATTAGTAACGCTTGGGTAACAAAGATTAAACTTCATGCCGAAGGCCATCGTCAGGATTGGCAACCCAATCCATCCAGTTTGCTTTGCTCAAAGCATTTTGAGAGCCATTTTATTGACATTAGTATTAGCCGTACAAGGCTACGTTTTCAAGCAATTCCTACCATATTTGACGAGTTACCTTTAACTCCACAAGTGAGTTTGATAGAGATTATTATAACATTTTGCCTGTAGAATATATAAAATCAGCCAAGACTATTTGGAAATGCGTTTTGGCCTAATGAAGGCTAAAGGAGGTCACAATGGTAACCCAAATGTTCTGCGTATAAGAAAAATATAACTCGTTCTCAATTAAAATTACCTACGTATTGAAGGAAAACTGGTTGACTTACCAATTTTATCAGTATCCTCGACAACCGACGTAATAACCGCTGTCAATGATACCACCCCCACGTTCGAAAGGCATGTAATGGATCTCCATGATATAGATCAGGGGTTCCCAACCTTTTTTTGTCTACTGCCCACTTTAAGAATAAATTATTTTTTAACGCCCCCCTTTTTAAACATACTTAAAAACCGCTAAGTACTTATAACTGATTATTGAAACGCAACTTTATAGTATTCGGACAGAGTATCTTTTATTGAAAACTAGCTTTCCGCCCGCGGCTCCGCCCGCGTGGACTACAGGTTATATCGTGCCCAACTGTGGGATAAAATGTAGCCTATGTCCTTTCCCAGGCTCTAATCTATCTCTGTACCAAAATTCATCAAAATGGGTTCAGCGGTTTAGGCGTGAAAAGGTAACAGACAGACAGACAGACAGAGTTACTTTCGCATTTATAATATTAGTAGGGATAGGGATAAAACAAACATAATCAATTCTTATATAAAAACTAATGTGAAGGTTGAATCTGATGCTGTTCAATAAGTTTGTTGATATCAGGTTCCAATTTACTCAAAAACAGCCGCAAGTCGCCACGTTCGGTAACACGCAAACGATTTCTCTTTTTAGTAAGCAGCGTTGCCACAGCACTAAAACCACGTTCACACAAATATGACGATGGGAATGCTATCAAGAATCGTTGAACAATTGACCACAATCCAGGGTACAATTGCAGGATCGGTTTTTGAAGCCAAAATTCTTGATATCCATTTTTGAACTTGATTTTTATTTCTTCGTTTGTTGTCAATTCTATAAGTTCTTCTTCCAGCTGAGGTGACATTGCTATGTTGACATTTGAAAACGGATCTAACACCCAGTCTGGTATTTCCAAGTTTAAAATGTCCTGGTATCGTTCGGTGAAGTCAATGTGGAGGTTTTCCAAATGTTGGCAGTAGGCAAACAAGTCGTCGTTACTGCAGGATACTGATAAATTCGGAAAATTGTGAAACTCACGTCTGCCCATATTCTTTTTGTGCAGAAGCAGTTTGGCTGCGAAAGCAGCAACGACATTTTTTGTTTTAATTAAATTTAGTTCATCGCCTTGCAGTTGGAGGTTCATGTCGTTGAACAATTTATACAGGTCTGTCATGTAAGCTATATCATTCTTTGATGTTATGAGCTTGTTGCGCAGTTCTGTATCTTTAGTTTCCAAGAACTCTATCACAGAGTCAAACAGGTTGTAAAATCGAATCAGACAATTGCCTCTTGACAGCCAACGAACTTCAGTATGAAGCAATAAACGGTTGAAATCTTCGTCATTAGTAACACAAAGCTGATGAAATAATCTATCATTCAAAGAGCTGCTACGGATTTTATTGACTGCTTTGATGACATATTGCAGTGATTGAAATAGTCGTTCACTTAAGTTTCTAGCAACCAAATGTTGTCTATGAATAACGCAATGTATAGCAAGGACATCTGGAATTTTATTTTTTAAATACGCTATGAAGCCTTTATGGCGCCCTGTCATAGCCGGAGCGCCATCCGTAGCAACTGATATAATATTTTTCAAAGGAATCTCTTTCTCTTCACAAAACTTTTCCAATGTATTGAATATGGTTTCGCCTTTTGTATCTGTCTCCAAATTTCTGGCAAACAATAGTTCTTCACGTATTTTCTGATCTTTAATAAACCTCACGTAAGATAGCAACAACGCTTCATTAGTTGGTAAAGTGGACTCATCGAGCTGAATTGAGAATTGACTAGTCCTCAGATGATTGCACAATGATTCTTCAATGTTTTCAGCCATTTCATCAATTCGTCTTTGCACAGAATTATTACTCAAAGGAATTTTTCGGATAATATCTGCGGCCGGTTTATGAAGCACAGTCGTTATTACTTCCTTTATTGCTGGCAAAATTAACTCTTCTCCGATGTTGTGTGGTTTGCCTTTTTGAGCAATTAACAAAGAGATATTGTACGAAGCTCGAAGTCCGTCGTCATCTTGCTTAGCAGCCGCCGAAAATAGTTTTGATACACTTGGCTGAGTATTATGCTTCTTCTCTAGGTCTTGAAAATATGCTACATTCTTGTCTTTCTTATCTGGATGCATTTTATTCAAATGATCTTGCAGTCTTGAAGGCTTCATTGCTTCGTTCGAAAATGTTTTTAGACATAGAAGACACAAAGGCGACGACGGGTTTGTGGGATTTTCAATAAATCCGAATTTAATATATTCCGCAGAGTATTGCCGTCTCTTCTTTTTTACTTCCGACATTGTTTTGTTTTGAGAAATACGTAAGTGTTATAATGAAGTACTGCTTATCTATTATGCGCGAAACCGCAAATGAAAATAAAATAAATTTACGTCGTTTATATAGGATTGCATAAGCAGCACGCACCAACAGGAATAAGACAAACGTGCATAAACTCGTTTATCTCATTCGACGCCCAATCGTACTCGACAAGCAAGAACAAGTATTATAGAACCAGCCGATTGATACAGGAATGTACAAATCGGATTATTTAACAAAAACTTGTTAAAACATGATTGCCCGCGGTCTATTATATCGAACCGAGTTTGAGCTATATCTTAATTAATATTAGTTGATGTTCACAAGATGTAGTCGAGAGTCGAGAGCTCAGTCGGTGTCTAAGAGTCTTCCTAGCTAGGTAGATGAAATTATAAATCGACCCCAAAGCCCTACACAACGCCCCCTTTTTTTTCTGGGTCTCTTACCGCCCCCCTTTAGGCCTGCAGCGCCCACAAGGGGGCGTTATCGCCCACGTTGGGAAAGACTGATATAGATGAAGACGTTATAGATATTTTTCTTCACAATGTAATTAATACACCTCTAGACGAATACACTCAGGAAATAATCGTTTATATTGCGGGATTTATTGTGCGTAAGGTAATAAAAAAAATAAAAGTTTATTATGTTAAATATTATTATTAGGGGAGAAAGAAACCTTGTTTTCTTCTCTTATTCTTATACACTTGAAAGACGCGGTGGATTAACATATCCCTCACAAGCTTTAATTAAAGTTATAAGTATTTGTGAGAAAAGTTTCAAGATACATAAAAGCAATAACTTTCTCGATTTTTGTCTCTGATTATGTCGATCATTCGATTTTTAAATCGAAAAATGCAGATCACGATAAAGAACATATCCACCTTCTAATTAAAATTGTGGTGAAGTTTAATATATGTATATAGATTTAAGATGTAAGCATGTTGCAAAAGAATAACGACTAGGTACATCCCAAAGGAATTATTTGAAAAAAATTGTTATATTTCAAAATAAATAATATTTCTGTGAATGTTGGTAAGTATTTTATTGTCCTTGTATGCATTTCATTGCGTAACTGTATTCAATTTTATTATATTTGGGAAATGTATAGCCTAATAAATAAGATTACTTACCTACATTATAAGTTGCAGGTATTGAATATTTGGATTTTTTTAATTTTTGATCCGGTAACTATTTAATCCCACCAAAAAACATAAATGTGAAAAATGACAGCCAAGTACAATAATAAGAATATGTTTGGTTGTGGACTTCGCCGAAAAAAGTATTGAGATTTTGAGATCTAAATGAGCGCCAAGATCCACAGAAAATCCCGAAAATATTTAAGAGAACAAAATAACCATTATAAATAAGCAAGTATGCAACTCTATTTCTTGTTTTATCTTATCAACTACAACAATGTCTGTTAATAAAAAATATGACATTTTAAATTGAATGTAGAATAATTTACATGTACTAATTAGATATCACTTACAATGAAATTAAGCTTAAGATTTGACTTGGCTAGTTTTCACTATAATTTATTTTTTAATTGGGTAATAGCTTTATAATGTTGTTTTTAGGTTTCTTGACTTCATTTTATTTATATGCATCTTTTATATAGCAAATGTAACTATACATATTTTGTGCAAGATTCAAATATCCACTTATAACGGTTCAGACGCTACTATTAAAAAAACTTTTTTTTGCATGGGGATCCCCTCTTTTTTTTAACTTTCTTTTGTTTTCAGATTTTTTCCTACGCTTACACACAATTACCTACCTTATCTGGAAGTAGGTTAGGTTTTTGATCTATATGTCAGTCAGTGGAAAATTGGCGACTTTTAGACCTTCGTATCTTTGTGACCGTTTGAGCTAGGTTAATGAAATTTAGGGTTCTAGTTGTATTTATGGATATAAATAAACTTACGTAATTTGACGTGTTTCAGTTGAATACGTTTTGAGTTATGGAGGGGTTAAAAGTCGCTCGAAATGGTTCGTGTAAATATACACACGGTGCTGAGTCGCCAGTTTCTTTTGCTTTAACTTGGCTGACACGCTACCGCGTGACTTAATTTGAATCATGTCGATCTTTGTCGTCTTTCTTTCATAGACCAAGACCACTTATTCTAATCTTTGGATTTTTCTTCTTAATTTTGTATTGTTAATTCTTTTTCTCACCTAAGCGGCTGAATGGATTGCGATTGTCAACTTTAATTAAAATAGGATGTCAATCTGTACAGGTACATAAACAAAAAAAAACTAAGTACCTAGTATGTGTAAATCACTTGTAATTTCCTTCGATAGCATGATCGAGGGTCACTTCATATGAAACGCCAATTTCATACCACGTAAATACATAAGTAGTTATAGTTGTTTTGGTATGAACTGTAGGCTGTGGATAGGTAAGAAAACTAATGGAGACGCGGACACACCTTTGATATTTTTATAAGACCCAACGAATATTTATTTTTAAATCGATACGATACGATAAGTACCTAAATCCGGTCCATGATTTGTTTGGCCTTCTACGTGTGTGTGTTGGGCACGCTGAATAGCAGTTTACCTTCCGTCTGTTAACGTCTTACATGTCTGTGATGTGTGTAGCCTTTTTGGATGGGTAGAATAGAGTTACCCATTGGAATTAAGGATAGGTAGGTACCATATAGGTCTGTAGTAACATTATGGAACGTTCGGAAAAACATTCGAATCTTCTGGAATGTTCTAGAACATTGTGGACTATATTATTCAAAGCCTTTTTTGTTTGAGTGGGGCTACCTATTGTACCTACGGTTCCGGTTTACGGTTACGGGATCCGTCGTGGGTTTAAACGTTCGGGAAAAATGACTTAGCTGCGGGTGAAACTGCAGGGCAGAAAGCTAGTATCTTATATTTAGAAAAAATAGAGTAAAAAAATGATTTTAAAGTTAAAAAAAATATATATATTTTAGCGATATAGGCGTAAGCAATAATTTAACAGTAAGCAACCTTAGCAATACGGCTGGACGACAGCGGGGCGTCGTCGCGAGGCGAAGGGGGACGTAGGTATATAATAGCGGCTTTTGGGACTCGGTCAAAGGATTTTCCATTTTACGCAAGTTATTATTTATTCTTATGGTAGGTAACATGCTGAATATTCTATGAAATAAAGATATTTTGCCAACCCCGTAGGGATTAAGTATAGACGTGAGCGTATATATGTATTTGTTTAAATTCAGTAACGTTTATTAGCGCCTTTACAGATATTTGATTCAGGAAATACAATCACATGCAATGAATATAATTATTTTTTCAGCGTCTATCTTCGAGTCCTGGATTAGACATCACACAAACAGCCTCCTATAAAGAAGACCAAGCAGAGCATATTTCTGGTATGACCCTCCTTTTTGCATCATTATCAGATTTAGGCCCGTATTACCGAAAGATACTCAAGTCTTGATCTATACTTAATTATTGATTGTTCCTTTCTCTCACTCTCAAAATGACATAGAGGACTGCTACTCAGGTATACCTAGATCGGAATCTGAGTCTCGTTCTGTCATACGGACTAATCAGCTTGTGAAGCACCTTTAGAAAAAAGTGAAAAAATGGGGATTCAGATTCGTTCTGTAATTCATATTTGAAGGTTGTAAAAGTAACATTATAACCATTAAAAAGCTGGGTGCTAAATAAATAATGCAGAAAAAACAAAACAAACTTTAAACTTCCTTGTGCGGGCACCTTAGATCGCAGCTTTTTCTCCACGTACTCGTAAAACAAAAAAAAAAAGAAAGATTAGGCTTTTTAGGTTCGGTTAGCTAATCTAACTTGCATTAATATAAGGTTGCATTAAAATTGTAAAAAAGTCCGTCTATGTAAAAAAAAATGGTTTCTAATGTTACATATGTCAAATTACAATATTACGGGTCTGACAATGTTTCGGTGACATAATACACACATCAACACTGTCTAGGGATATTGCACGTTTTTTCATACAAAAGATGTCTGTTTGAGAAGCTATAAAAACATACACGAGATACATGGAGGGCTATAATTTTCAGACGAGAAAGTGCTAAACCTGAGTTTTCAATTCTAGTCAATAAATTTTGTTTTACTTGAAAGTGTAAACGTGACGGAAACGAAAACTAAAATGCACTTTTTGCCTGCTTTTTGTATGAAAATACATAGTCGAATTTACGCAATTTTTTGTCATTTTCGTCACGTTTTCACAAATTTCAAGTAAAACAATTTATTGATTTGAATTGTCAATTCATGTTTAGCACTTGCTCGTCTGAAAATTATATAGCGCTCCATGTACCTATCTCGAGTATGCTTTTGTAGCTTCTCAAATAGACCTCTTTTGTATGCAAAATCGTGCAATATGCTTAGTCCGTGTTGATTTGTATATATGAAAATGTGCAGAAAAGCATCATCTAAATATATAAAAGGAGAAACTGACTGACTGACAGACATATCAACGCACAGCCTAAACGGCTAAACGTAGGCACTTGAAATTTGGAAGGGACGTAGCTTAGGTACCGTAGAGGTGCACTAAGAAAAGAATTCCCGAAATTCTCACGGGAACGGGAATTATCGGGAAAATCCTTTTTTATGAAAAATCTAAACCGCTTAAGTTAGACGCTTGAAATTTGGCATTAGTAAACTTAAAGTTTAGTTGCAACAGGATATTGCAAAATTGCCACGGGAACGGGAGTTAGCGGGAAAAAACTTTTGTATGTAAAAATCTAAATTAACACGCAAACGAAGTTGCGGGCATCAGCTAGTCTGATCATATGTTTTGTAGGTAGAATAAAATATGATGCTTTTTTGCACACCATACGTCGGAATGACGTCACCGACGCGACGACCGACGACGCCATGCGCCGCGCCCCGGGTCCTTTAGTAAACGGGTTGTACATATTCACACGGACAGCTGTGATTTAGCTTCATACGTGACCCGTTATCTATGTAGGGTTTGTGTATTGTTAATCGACGCCCCAGAGTAATCGAATCCGAAAATTCTTACTCTTGAAAGAAACCTCACATCACCATGGCATGATATGACGATAGGGATTTTGGTCAGACCGTATTTTTTATGATTTCTTGTATTTTGTAACCTCCGACAAAAAAGAAGGGAGTGTTGTATAAGTTGTGTTACAACTAAAACGTAATGTTATGCTAACGGAAATGAATGTAATGCCGTCACTGTATACAATGCCTAGGAAATGTTTATATAATTCCTAGAATCGCCAGGAAATGTGTGTTATTGATTATACCAGATACATTTCCTAGGAAATCTATACATTTCCTGAATAACAATCGGAAATGTACGCGGGGCTAGCAGAGCGAGGGGAGGGTATTGCGTCAGGCGATCGCGTTAGTGCCGTGTGAACATTCAGAGCGTATCCACGTTGCTTTTGTTCAAAATGGCATCGGAGCCACGCATCACGCTTATGAAAGAACGATTTTATAGTGCCTTAGAGTCATTGAGAATGTTAACAAGTGCTAAGAACACCGTTTTTATTGAAGACGAACGTTACAAAATGTTAATACAAGAAGTTTCTACGGCAAAAACTACAGCAAGAAAGACTTCTCGCGATTATTGGTTGTTACGGCGATTCGATGTACTTACCACTGACCAAAAAAGTAAACTTATTTTTCCTGTCAAAGAAACAACAAACAATATTCTTTACTACGCATGTAATAGCGAGTTGTTTGACATATTACACGAGGCACATATACGAATTGGTCACGGCGGAAGAGATCGTATGATGAAAGAGGTATGGAGTCACTACAAAAACATAACACGTAAGGATATAGAAACCTATCTTGAACTTTGTGAACCATGTCAACAAAAGCAAAAAGGCATAAAAAAGGGCATTGTTGTAAAGCCTATTATTTCGTCAGAGTTTAACTCTAGATGCCAAGTGGATCTGATAGATTTTCAGTCCCAGCCCGACGGTGATAACAAATTCATACTTTTGTATCAAGATCACTTAACAAAATTTGTTGTTTTAAAACCACTCAAATCAAAACGAGCCGAGGAAGTGGCTTACACTTTATTAGACATTTTTACCCTACTTGGTGCTCCTGCAATTCTCCATTCCGACAACGGCAGAGAATTTTCCAACCGGATTATTGAGAACTTAAAAACATACTGGCCTACTTTAAAAATTATCCATGGTAAACCCAGGCATTCGCAAAGTCAGAGGAGTGTAGAAAGAGCAAATCAGGATATTGGAAATATGCTGACTACATGGATGCAAGACAATAATAATTCACATTGGAGCGAGGGTATAAGGTTTGTGCAACTCATGAAAAACAGAGCTTTTCACGCCGGTATCAAGCAATCTCCTTATGAGGCACTTTTTGGGGGAAAAGTAAAAGTAGGTCTTCAGTTGCCCAATGATTTCACGCAAAGCGTTGAAACTGAAGAAGATTTGGAGAAAATTATAGAGGACATTACTGAGAAAGGAGAGGGATCCAAAGTCTCTGCATTTCCCAGGATATGTGTGTATTAAGAATTTTATATATTTCCTAGATAGCCTCGAAATTGTATAGATTTCCTTTGAATAGGGAATATGCATGAATTTTTTTTATCGCATTGATTAACAAAATATGAAAATAGCGTAGTTGAGATGACAAAAAGTGAAATTAAAATTGGCCAAGAAATACTACGGCCGATAAACGAATTTAAAACTATTAATTACGCACTGATTAGGGAACGTAATACTACGTGACCTATTTTTTTTTAATTTTTGGACCCCTCCCTCCCCTCGGTAACCACTCGTAGGATATGCCAAGACCCCCCCCTTCAAGTTTTTACGTAGTATTGACAAGTATGATTTTTAATCAATTTGCAAGCAGAAAGTGTAACAAATAATAATAATTTGACTCACGGATCATTGAAATGTGAACACACTAATGTTTTATTTTAAAAACAAACACTTTTAATAGTTTCTATATGAAACTCTCTTTTCATATAGAAACTATTAAAAGTTTCTATATGAAAAGAGTGCAAAAAACTGTTTTTTGGAAATGATAGTCCAAAAAACAGGACGTTTCTCCCGGTGAAACCGACTACGTGACAAAAATCTAAGCCACCCCCCCACACTCCTGTGACTGATCGTAGTATTTTTAAGACCCCCCACCCCCTCCCCCCCTAAATAGGTTACGTAGTATGGGTACGTTCCCTTAGACGGAGAGATCCAACATGGACTGTGACGTCACATGTCACTACGTCCAATACAAACTCCGTGTTAAATTCGTTTTGCTAGAAAGAGATAGAAATAAATCTTCGATGGCTTATATCTTTTTTAATTTCATAATTATTCGAAAAATAGTTTTACTAAACTGTTTATTACATGAATGAGGATTAATTTTTTAAATAAAAAAAAATCATGCATAATCCCTACCTATTGTATACAATTCCTACCATTTCCGGTAACATATACCTACCTACAATTGCTTTTATTTCAGATTCGCCCAGAGCGTTAACTTTTTCATGGAATAGAGATTGCCACGCGTGCCACAAAAACATAAACGGGTATGTATTATTTTCTGTTTTAACTCGAATTTGTCCTAGTAGGTACTTATCGACTAGAAGATGCCCGGGACTGTGTTCCCGCGGGAATTTTGTAATATCCTTCATGAAATAAATAAACGCTACACACTCAAAGGCCCACACTAAGTTTTTCCCTTGTGTCGTGCAAAAGCACTGCGCGCTTCTTAATCCTTTTCTTTCTAGGTCCAAGAGGAGTGCGTCAGAGCCCAGTATTTTTATACTTAGATATATTAAGAATAAAAGAATATTAAAACAATTTGAAGAAGTATAACATACTTAGGGGCCATCCATAAATTACGTCACACGAATTTCATCATTTTTTGACCCCCTCCCCCTCCTTGTCACAGCTGGTCACATTTGTAAGACTCCCTCCTCCCTAGCGTGACGTCACATATTTTGCATATTTTTCATTTTTTCTGATTTTCTAATAAAAGCAGAGTACTTACTAGAGTTGTTATTTTTTTGGGAACTCAAAACTCACCGTCTAAACCAAAGTAAAAACGTAAAAAGACTACTTGGGACTGAGGAGGTTAATTTTGTCGTTAATAGTTAACACGTTTTGATACTCATAACACATTTTGAAATGTGACGTCACGAAACTTATGACCCCTCCCACCCCCTTGTCATACTTTGTCGACCCCCTCCCCTCCCCTTAACGTGTGACGTAATTTATGGATGGTCCCTTATCTTAAAAAACACAGGATTTTTTTTCACTTTTACATTTTTGCCGCATCTATCCGAGGATTGCTTGTAATCTAATGTCTCTATTATCACTCCTTTAACCTTCGCGCAATTCTTGCACACCCGTGTCTGCAGGATTTGTATCGCATGCGCCGCCGTAAACATGAGCGTAAGGGATCGTGACGTATTTCCAGTAAACCTGTAATAGACCGATCAACGGGGCATATGGGACCCGAAAAATTCCCCCGTCTCTGAAATTTGGCATGTGATGAAGTTAGGTAATACTGATTACAGATGTACAATAATTCAACAAATTTTCCTAGGAGAAGTTAGAAATCTAACCTAACCTAAACTTGAAAATTGATTATTACTCTCGGTAAAAAATTCCCCCGCCTCTGAAATTTGGCATTTGATGAAGTTAGGTAATATTGATTACAGATGTACAGTAATCCAACAATTTTTCATAGGAAAAGTTAGAAATATAACCTAACCTAACCTAAACTTAAAAATTGCTTATTATTCTCGATGAAAAATTGCCCTGCTTTTGAAATTCGGCATGTGATGAAGTTAGGTAATAATTTTCATAGATAAAGTTAGAAATCTAACCAAACTTAACCTAAACTTGAAAATTGCTTATTACTCGCGGTGAAAAATTCCCCCGCCTCTGAAATTTGGCATGTGATGAAATAAGGTAATACTGATTACAGATGTACGATAATTCAAAAAATTTCACAAAAGAAGTTAGAAATCTAACCTAACCTAACCTAAACTTCAAAATTACTCATAACTCTTGGTACGAAATTCCCCTGCTTCTGAAATTCTGCATGTGATGAAATTAGGTAATACCAATCACAGATGTAAAATAATCCAAAATATTTTGATAGAAAAAGTTAGATATCTAATCTAACCTAAACGTGTCCCCCCCCCCTCTACCAGCTAAACGGTTGTTTCTAAAAATGTGGAAAAATTCAAGTTGGTAGAATATACGACGAAATTAAAAGAAAAACTATCACACATAAGTTGGTCTTTCAAGTTTGCGAGTAATAGTCGACCAAGTGTCAAACACTGTGGGGATTAATAGGAATATATTTACTAATATTAGATCCTTGGTACTAAAGAGCTTAAATTTGGCATGGTCATAGATGTTGATTGCGCCGATAGATCTAAAACATAAAATTTTGGAAAAAAAAATCGGGTGTTTCCCATACACGTGAAAGGGCGATGGATTTTTTTTCTCGTCGATACCATCGAATGGAATGTCATAGGATAGCTTTTTAAAAAGTAGAAGGGGTTAGGTTAGGTTACATTTCTAACTTCTCCTAGGAAAATTTGTTGGATTATTGTACATCTGTTAACAATATTACTTAACTAAATGACATGCCAAATTTCAGAGGCGGGGGAATTTTCTGACGAGAGTTATAAGCAATTTTAAAGTTTAGGTTAGATTAGATATCTAACTTTTTCTATCAAAATATTTTGGATTATTTTACATCTGTAATTGGTATTACCTAATTTCATCACATGCAGAATTTCAGAAGCAGGGGAATTTCGTACCAAGAGTTATGAGTAATTTTGAAGTTTAGGTTAGGTTAGATTTCTAACTTCTCCTGTGAATTTTTTTTGAATTATCGTACATTTGTAATCAGTATTACCTTATTTCATCACATGCCAAATTTCAGAGGCGGGGGAATTTTTCACCGCGAGTAATAAGCAATTTTCAAGTTTAGGTTAAGTTTGGTTAGATTTCTAACTTTTTCTATGAACATTTGTTGGATTACTGTACATCTGTAATCAATATTACCTAACTTCATCACATGCCGAATTTCAAAGGCAGGGCAATTTTTCATCGAGAATAATAAGAATTTTTTAAGTTTCGGTTAGGTTAGGTTATATTTCTAACTTTTCCTATGAAAAATTGTTGAATTACTGTACATCTGTAATCAATATTACCTAACTTCATCACATGCCAAATTTCAGAGGCGGGGGAATTTTTTGCCGAGAGTAATAAGCAATTTTCATGTTTAGGTTAGATTTCTAACTTCTCCTAGGAAAATTTGTTGGATTATTTTACATCTGTTATCAGTATTACCTAACGTCATCACATGCTAAATTTCAAAGGCGGGGGAATTTTTCGGAAGTCTCCATACAACAATTTCCTCGTTGACTGGTCTATAAGTAGTACAACCCCTAAGCTAATATGATTCGGCGGATTCGGTTTCCGCTAAAATTCGATGACTGTTTTTGCGTTGCACTGCGCGCTTACCTTTAAAGATAGTCTGGCTGTCGAAAGTTGTCCACGAAAAACGGCAGAAGATTTAAATATTCGTCCTCTGAAAACTGTTTTCTTCATATAAATCCACACGTCTATGTACCTAACAAAAAGAAAAAAACCGGCCAAGTGCGAGTCGGACTCGCGCACCGAGGGTTCCGTACAAACCTGCTTAAAGGTATTATTATTATAGACCTGAGTATTTGATATGAATTTCAATTTAATAGGTACGTCTTACGCGTTTATGAGGAAAGGGGTTGTAAGTTTCAAATGATTAAAAATATTTTTATTATAATGATGTAACTAAAAAATTACGGTTTTCGCAATTTTCCCTTTATTTGTGCTATTAGACGTTGCTTCGTACCAAATTTCAAGATTCTGAGTTCACGGGAAGTACCCTGTAGGTTTTGATTCCCTTGCGAGTGTCGACAATTTGCGACATAAACAGCTGTATCTTTTGATTGCGTTGACTTAGAAGTTTGATTTTTTCACAGCTCTAAGGGACAGTAGACCTGAGTATTTGATATACGTTCCAGCTTGATACCTCCACGCGTTCCTGAGAAAAAGGGTCTTGACAGACAGACGGACGGACGGACAACAAAGTGATCCTCTATAAATAAGGGTTCCGTTTTTTTCCTTTCGAGGTACGGAACCCTAAAAATCAAATTAAATTAGTAGAAAATAAAATACTATTAACTCAGTTTATTCAATGTATGCTCAGTGTTTTCAGAAGACGATTTTTTTCATCTGCCGCGGTTTCTCGTGGATAGCTTTCGATGGCCTGACTCTATTGTGGTGGTTGTTCCAGTTCCCGTTTCGTGTGCGTGCAGTGCGATGAGCTGGAGTTGTGCGGCGCATGTGAGGCGGCGGGACACCACCCGCTACACTATCTCCTTCGGGTACCTAATGGCCCTAGACCTGAAGTGAGTTTTCTATATTGACATACCTATTGGATATCATTATGTGATAGAACTTAGACTAACAGCTACACACAAACTGTAGTGTTCCAATGTAGTGTAACATCAGAGACATAGACCATAGAGTAACTTATTATATAGTATAAAAAACCGGCCAAGAGCGTGTCGGGCCACGCGCAATGTAGGGTTCCGTAGCAGCATGGTTTAAATATGCAGCTGGCTTCTTAATTCTACAAGCATATTGTCATAGTTGATGTTAAAATCCCCAAATACTATACTTAGTATCATAAACAAATGTATTAAAAAGTTTGGTCTAAATACAACAGAATGGAAGTGTTTAATGCGCGAGCGAAGCGAGCGCGAATTTTTTTTTTTTTTTTGCGACAGTTTTATTGTAAGGAATAATATAATAATATCAAGCTAAACAGGTGTACAGGTGTAATGTCGTTTTCGTAATTAGCACCCACAAAAACCTATTAAACGACACCTGAAATGTCAATATGTTACAGCTTGGCTTTCGGCTCGCCTCACTTTTAGCGTGGAACCTTGTATGTCAACCATTTTGGGTTAGGGTACACTTCGTCGTAAATGCTACCCTCGTGAATTATTCCACATTTTTTTTTCATTATAAAAATTAATGTTTCCTAAACGGATTGCTGAATCGAAAAACGTTTGTAGTAAACTATGATAACGCACTCGATGAAATCGGCTAGAAAAAAAAACATCGCCCATTCACGTTAATGGGAAACACACGAAAAAAATTGTTTTCCACCATTTTATTTTCTAGATTTGTCACCACAATCAATAGGTATGTATGACCATGCCAAATTTCAGCTCTGTGCTACCAAGGGTTTCTTAGGAAACCTGCGGACAGACAGACATGGCGAAACTATAAGGGTTCGTAGATTACTACGGAACCCTAAAAACAAATGTATTATTAAAGAGTTTGTAATTTGGGAAATAATTTTTGTTTTGGTCTAAAAACAACCGAATGTAAGTAAAAAATTCGCGAGCGAAGCGAGCGCGAATTTTTTTTTTACGGCAATATTATTGTTAGAAATAATATCAACCTGCTGTTAAAATAATTTTGATGTCATTTTAGTAATTAACACCCCCAAAAAACTATTTAACGACACCTAAAATGTCAATATGTTACAGTTTGGCTTTCGACCTCCCCTCACTTTTAGCGTGGAACCTTGTAAACATATTCTTATTAATCCCAAAAACGTTTGGTCGACTATTACTCGCAAACTTGAAGGGCCAACTTATGTGTGATAGTTTTTCTTTTAATTTCGTTGTATATTCTATAACCGTGAATTTTTTCACATTCTTAGAAACAACTGTTTAGCTGGTAGTATCCCCCCCGGAAACTTGTTTTTAACAAAAAAATTCACTTTAAAAATTTTTTTTTCTCAAACGGAGTGCTGAATCGAAAAACGTTCTTAGCAAATCCTTTCTATATTTTAAAAATCTATCCTATGACATTCAATTCGATGGTATCGGCGAGAAAAAAAAATCCATCGCCCTTTCACGTGTATGGGAAACACCCGAAAAAATGTTTTTTCCAAAATTTTATATTTCCGATCTGTCGGCGCAATCAATATCTATGACCATGCCATATTTCAGCTCTGTAGTACCAAGGATCTTATATTATTAAATATATTCTTATTAATCCCAACAGTGTTTGGCACTTGGTCGACTATTACTCGCAAACTTGAAGGACCAAGTTATGTGTGATAGTTTTCCTTTTAATTTCGTTATATATTCTACCAACGTGAATTTTTCTACATTTTTAGAAACAACCGTTTAGCAGGTAGAGGGGGGGACACTTGTGTTTGACAAACATTTTCACTTTAAAAATTTATATTTCGCAAACGGAGTGCTGAATCGAAAAACGTTCTTAGTAAACCCCTTCTATCTTTTAATATGCTATCCTATGACACCCCACTCAAAAATATTGGCGAGAAAAAAAAAATTCATCGCCCTTTCACGTCTATGGGAGACACCCGAAAAAAATTTTTTTTCTAAGATTTTACTCTACAGTTCTGTCGGCGTGATTCATATGTATAATCATGTTAAGTTTCAGCTCTGTAGTACCAAGGGTTTCTTAGGAAACCCGCGGACAGACGGACAGACGGACAGACGGACATGGCGAAACTATAAGGGTTCGTAGATTACTACGGAACCCTAAAAACGGGGAAGTAGGTTATCCTCATACAAACGCAATGCGCGCGGCTTGTATGTGTCTGCCACTAGTATCCGTCTGTTCCCACCTATGCATCGCCGCACACACACTCGAACCTTGTGCGGTACTCACGGACTGCGAAACACGCCGAGATTTTGTTGAGTGTGCGTGCGGTGACGACGCATAGAACACAAACTGTAGTGTAGTAGCTGTTAGTCTATGTCTCTGATTACTGGGTAATATGGCGAACTATAAAAATATTGCAAAAATTCCAATTAAATACCAGACTATTACCAGACTTCTCGTTTATTTGCTACAGGTTATGGGCCCAGTGCAAAGTCTATTGCAGGGTGTAGTAAAGTATTTTTCGTCGAGATTGGATTTTTTAGTTTTTTATTTTATTTTGTGCAATTGGATTTATAATTTCGTAAAGGACTTTGTTATTAAAAAACTTGTGACAGTTGAGTATGTACAGACTGAAGAAAATTTAGCGGATATGTTAACGAAACCGTTCAATAATGTAAATTTTAATTGTTCAAGTAGGTACCTGTGTGATTGTTTATTCAAGTAGTAGAAATGTAAAGTTTAACTGTTTACGTGATTGTTTTGTCAATTTTATTTCTATTTTAGTGTTGTTTGGTTATTTTTTGTTTAGTAAACTAGAAATTGAGGGGGGGTGTTAGTCTAGTCTATGTATGTTGTCTCTGTTTCCTGTTTAATATGGCGACGGCTATAGAAATGTGAAAGTATTGCAAAAATTCCAATTAAATACCAGGCTATTACCAGACTTCTCGTTTATTTGCTACAGTACCTAGCGCTACCTGCTTTAGTGATTTTGATCTTTGATGGATGTCAGTAGTTTAAGGCACGAGAATGGGGCATGGGCTAGGTAAATGTCTCCGAATTTGTTATGTCCATACTGAGGGTTATCCTGAATTTTAGAAGAGTTCCTATATGAACCCTGTATGTACAACGGATAGTTAGTGTTAACGGAAATGTATGAAATCCTTCATTGTATACAATTCCTAGGAAATGTATATGTCACCGGAAAATAATAAGAATCGTGAGTTGATCAACTTTCGAGGTAATTTATGATATCAACTATCGGAAAATCATACACGGCAGTTGAAATTTATTATTTAACGTATACATTTCCGGTAATTTATCAATTATTTACGGGGCGTCTCGCGGTAAAATGATCCGACGAACGCGATGTGTACGCTGATTGGTTGAAAACTCGAGGTGTTCGCTGATTGGTTGAATGTCTCACTTAGAACTGCGACAAGTAGGTTTGTTAGTAGCTGAACCCAACCAACCCGTTTAATATAAAGCCCCCGTTGTATACAATATAATTATCTTGCAGTGTGAGGTGCAGAGCGTCGTCGACAGGGTCCGTCGCGTACTTAAAGAATTCACCGCAACACAAACGACCGCGGAGGTCGAGGTTCTGCAAGAACCACATATTATGTAAGCAAAATACTTTTTTACTACACCTTTTTTATTAATAATATGTGGCGAATGCCTTTGCCAACACCACACAACCTTGTGTTGGAACTTCTTTAATTTGCGAACCCGGATTACCCCACCGATTCCTTGCACGCGAATTCGATTTTCGATTCTTCGCTCTTGACCACAATCTAGCACAAAAAAGAAGATGCCGCCGAGGATATTCACTCAGAAGAAGCCTATTCACTCGAACTTTAAAGAGATTTTATGAGCTCGGAAATACAGACACAGGCAGGGAATTTCATTCCTTGGCAGTGCGCAATATAAAAGATGATGAAAAGCGCTCATTGTGAATCTGCGGGATTTTGACAAGATTAAGGATGATCCCCGCAGTGCGTCTGGACCTCCGATAGAAAAAAAGATGCAGGTGGAATGAGCTCATGCAGCTTCTGCTCACACTTTCTCTCCAAATAACATCTTGTAAAAAACACATAGGCAAGCTACTTTGCGTCTAGAGCTAGGCTTTGTAAATATTTTTTTACCAGCTCTTCTTATCACCGATCCACCGAGTCTAATGCGTCTGTTGGAAAGTACGAGTACATTCATACTTACACAAAAACGGAAAAGAAAATAAGTATGTCTTTATTCCAATAGGAGAAATAAATTTGTATGAAAATACTTTCAACTGTTTCTATATAGATATCACTACTTATTCATAGTTGTGTAACGGTGGCATTTATTTTTGTTTTCAGACCTAAAGTGGAGGTAAAATCAGAGACAGACCCTCTAGATGTAAGTATATTTTATATTGAAGTTGATCTTGTTTTTCGCTCGAGCCATATCCAAGAAAACGACATTCACGTTATCAAGCTTTCAGTTATATTGGAGGACTTTAAATTAGTTGGAAAAAATTTAAGATAAACAAAGTTTTATTTTGTCCGTTTAAAAGTTATTCGACTTCTTTGTTCAATTGTGACAGACGGAACTGCGAAATGTAGGTTTGTTAGTAGCCTAACCCAACCAACAGTTAGAACTGCGACCCCCAACGCACGAGTCGAGCGAGCGAAGCGAGCTCAGCTGAGCTACTTCAAGAAATCTTGACTATTTCATGAAGTAGCCGCGCGTACAGTTGCCCGTATCGAGAAACGATTTCTTATCATTAATCTGCCCAAACCACATCATGATGTGGCCAATAGACAGTGAAACACTTCATGAAATGCGACCATTTCATGAAATTCTCGAGCATTTCATGAAGTAAGCAAAGCACGACATCGAACTCTTAGCAGCTTGCCACGACATCAACACTATTGTCCGGTTTGTTTGCAGATGGACATGCCCCCGTTACTGCCGAGTCATGTGATGGAACAGTCGATGTTTGACGTCAGCGTCGAAATCAAGGCAGAACCCGACGATAACATCGACATTGTTGAGAACCCACTGCCCCATCCCGACACTACCGACAACCTCTGTACGTATAAACAATTGTCATTAATAGTGACAGTTGTGCAGTACTTTTATATTATCCCCGACATTCGATTGCTTATAACTTTTAAAGGGCTGAATCAATTTTGGTCAAATATAGCTAAGAACCATCTCGATTACGTCAGCTTTTAAGAAATCGGTCCATTCGTTTAGGAGCTACGATGCTAAAGACAGACAGACACACAGGATACACATACATCAGAAAAATTCTTTGAACTTATAACACTCGTCTTTTTTGACGGGCTTTAAACACAGAAATAATTGGACTTTTTTTCCTTTCCAGCATCGAAACAAGACGTCCAAAAGCCCCAAGAAACTACAAATAACGCAGAAAGACCAGAACATCTGTTTTCTATCCTCTCTCAGAATGCGAAAATCGCAAGAGGCATAGCCGAGCCTCAGTTCTTAGTTCAAGCTTCCCATTACAGTACGGTTGAAGGTGTAATTAATTCTCCACAAGACCTGAATAATAAAATTAGTGCCCAACAAGGTGTAGTGAACGTTTCTTCGATAATGAATCAACGTGATAGGAATCCAGTTACAAGTTTAGTTAAGCCGACACGCATAGTAGCGCCGTCTTCCTCTGGCTTAGCGACACTGTCTTTTTCTGGAGTGTTAGCGCCGACTTCTTCTGGCACAGTGGCGCCGTCTACCTCTGGCATAGTGGCGCCATCTGGGGTCACTCAGGCTGAATTCTCTTCACAGTCAACTTCGTCTGGATCTGCAAGAATGAAAAAAGAGGTATGTAATTACATAAGTTTTTCATAATCATGTTGCCGGCCATTCTAAAATGAGTTACGTTTTGCAGAAGCCAGGCAGGCAGTTGTTTGGTAGATAAATTAAATTTTAAGACTACCTACCTATGTGTGTAGTTTTACGAAAAAAAAGCAGTTTTTTAAGTAGAATGTTATTTTGAACTACTTAATATTTTAAAATTAAATGTTCATCGTCGAACGATAGAAATAAGTTAACCCGTCGCGCGCGCAAGGGTGTGCAGAAATCGCGCGAGGCTTAGAGGTAGCATTATTTTATTGTAACAGTCAGTACTTGGGATGTGAGGATTTTGCTATTTCGTAGGCGAAAAGCCCTATGTTCTATCTAGTAAATAACAATCAGAATGATATGTCAAACGTGGCCTCAAGGTTTAATACCCCAACGGAGATATTAGGCTTGAGTGTATGTGTTATGGACCAAGTGATGTCTGGCTCTATCGGGCAAAGTGATTAATTACTATCTTAACTTCATTATTTATCATATTGCCCGGAGTTACCATGCCGAAAGGCCTGGTAATCGCTGAGGTTGCAGCTCCACCGACGTCACGCAGTCAACACCGGATGCATCCTCAGCAATAGCATTTTCGGCGCATCTATTTTAATTCATAATTTGTTCACGCTTCCGATCATTAAACTTATTATTCAATTTATATTTTATCTTTTTAAAAACCCATTTGCTGTCCGCCGTTACATAACTCCGGTCATTATTATATTGCTACGTGACAACTGGGCAAATAGGTTTGAAGTGCACTCGTATGTTTTGTATATACTCGTATGTAAATAAATATGTTTGTATTACTTTGCCCAAAAGGTGATGGACATTATGTATAATAATGCCCGGTCAATTTGATTATTTGAATTATTATTATCAAATTGCCCTCTCATATTGGGCATTTTTCATAATGCCCGGTCATTATGAAAAATGACCGATTTATCACTTGGTCCATAACATATGTATATTATTAAAAGTGTTGTCTCAATCATTACAGGAACCTGAACCACCACCGGCCAAAAAAACAAAAACTGGGGAAGATGACCGCAGTAACTCTTTTTCAGACTTCACTCACTGCTTAAGTAACACAGAAGGTAAATAATTGCAAAGATAAAATCCTACACTTTATATGTATTGGGTCACCTTAGCTAGCGAAAGTTCAGGATGTGAACCAGTCCACTAAATGGAACAACTTTTCTCAAGAAACGTAGCTCTAAATATGAAAAAAGAAAAATTCGCCTCTCCATTCATCTTGAGCGATCAGCTAATAGGGAATATGCATGAATTTTTTTTATCGCATTGATTAACAAAATATGAAAATACCGTAGTTGAGATGACAAAAAGTGAAATTAAAATTTAAATCGGCCAAGAAGTACGGCCGATATACGCATTTAAAACTATTAATTACGCACCGATTAAACAGAGAGATCCGACATGGACTGTGACATCACATGTCACTATGTCCATACAGACTCCGTGTTAAATTTCGTTTTGCTAAAAAGAGATAGAAACAAATCTTATATCTTTTTGAAGTTATACTTCTTTAGGCGCGTTATGAAAAAATGATAAGAGTGAAATTTTAAGATGCGCGCGCATCTGTGACACAAAATTAACAGTATGAAGCTGTCTGCTTATCAACATGTTTCTAGTTTATACATTCACAACACGTGTTTTAGTTTCATACAAGTGCGAATTATATATGTGCTAATAAATTATATTCAGTAGTGATTAAAATTGAATATTTTGATTGATATTACTTACTATTTGTGAATATTAGTGAAAAAAATTGTGCTTATATACTTTTTCAAGTGCTCCAATATAATTGAGGTTAACTATCCGTATGTATTATTTATTGATATAAATTAAAATACTTTTATTTAATATAATTAACACTAAATATTATTAAATTATTAATGTTAAATACTTATTATTGGTTATTTAATATTTACAAAATAAAGAAATAAATTTAATAAAACATTTAATAAAAAGTTTGTGATAAAAATTAAAATTGAACATCAAATTATAATATTAATTTTTAATATTTGCTATCAAATTGAATAAACAATAAATATTTATAAAAATAACTAAATAAATTTAATGATTTTTTTTTTAATAAAAATGAAAAGTGAATATTAAATTAAGAAATCAATAAAAATATTTAAAAAATGACCAACCTTAAATTCAATTTTTGAATTTATTATTAAATTTATTTTTAAAATATTAAATAATCAATAATAAACATTTAAAATTAAGAATCTTATAATATTTAGTACTTACAAATTATGTCTTATATATTTATTATTCTCTAAATTTGGTTTTTAATAATTATATATATACATATATATATATATATTTATATTATATAAATTTATATTAAATATATATATTTGAAATATATATATTAAATATATTATTATATAAATATATTAATTTTCAATTTTTAATATTAATTATTGATATCTAAGATCAATCTAAGATTCTTTTAGTTTAAATTTGATGACTATTAATGGTACTATTCAATTTCTGTTCTAGTTTTCAAGATGGGTAAAACAAATGCGGAACACTGTAAAAACTATTACAATCGAAAAAAAGCTGCCGAAGAAGCTGAAAAAATTCGACAAGGCTTTTCCGTAGAAAAACCAATAAAAAAAACAGGAGCAGAACGTACTCGTGCTTATAGGCTGCGAAAAATAATGCTTTCACAAGCAAATGAATCATCCGTGACTGACATTTCATCTATCCCGTCAACTTCAAATTCACGAATAAGGACTTTTGAACCATCATTTCAGTTAGCTACCACTAGTGCTAGTACAAATCGTCCAGATGTCTCAACGGTGTCCAGTACTGCTGATCATGATGGTAATAATTTACATGATTCATTTTTATCTACTTCAACACACGACAATCGCAACTCTATAATTGTACAAGCTGAGGTGCATATGGCTAATTCTCCTGTGTTGTATAATCACAGTACAGCAGAAAACTTTTTATTAACAGACATGGAGCAAAACCGACTGCTTCAAGCCCAAGAAACTAATCAGCAATCAGTTGATGCTCCGAATATACATATTTTATCCACTCAAGACATTGTACGCGATCAGGAGTGTGATTTATTAAATCAAGACATAGTTATGGATCAGGAATTACCTCCACCAGACGGACAAGCCATTCATTCCAATTCTCCGGAACAGTTTATTAATACTCCCAATGATAAACAAATTGATGTAGACGTAGATACTTCTTTGCCGTATAGTAATTTTCGACGATTAAAAAGAGCTCATCAGGAATTTAAAATAAAGTTTCTAGACAATTCTTTTGGATATCCATGTTCAGTATGTGATAGGTTGTGGTTTCAAGATGATTTAAAAAGTCCGTCTCCTGAACATAAGGAAATTCTAACAAAAATTATACCCAATATACTTACCAGCAAAAAATACGAAGCTTTGCAACACATGCGTGCAAGCGTTAAACAAGAAGAATATTCCTTTAATGTCCTCATTCAATGGTTTTAAATATCCAGACGTACCTCAACATTTACCACCTTTAGATCTTGTTTCTGAAAGACTAATTTCACCTCGTATTCCTTTCATGCAAATCAGAAGATTGAGGCATGTTAATGGTCAGTACGGTATTTTTGGTCAAATAATTAATGTTCCTGTTTCAGTTAATAATATGATTAAATCACTTCCACGAAATGTTGATGACGATTTTTTATTGTATAAATGTACATATCAAACGTAAGAAAATTCATCGATCTAGCTACTTACAAAGTATTGTTAATAAGCGTACTATTAAAAGTTGGCTACGATTTTTAATTCCGTCACCATTGTATACTATGTACGATATTAAAGTTGATGAGTCATTCTTTAATGATAATCGAATTCACGATGAAATTCAGCAAGATGATTTCAGTGAACATATTCCTATAGAAGAAAGTTTTACGGCTCAACAGCAGACATTATTGTTGAATGAAGAACAATACTTACGTATTGCACCGGGTGAAAACAATGTACCTGAAAGTTTATTATTTGATGAACATGCAGAGGAACTTTCTTTTCCCGCAATTTACTTGGGTCAATTCCGTAATTTTAGGGAGGGTGTTAAAGTAACCCCTTTCATGATGGCTTCTAGTGAACTAAGACGATCTGATCGTCGTGCACTTACACCGTATCATTTATTATATATGGCGATGAAGATTATGAGGATGCGAGTTCGTGATTCCCTCACAGTTGCGTTCAAACACGTTGGTAAAGATACCAAAATTACTCGGAAACAAATAGAAGATGATCAGTACATTCATAATTGTATTGAAACCAATCTTGCGTTTCTAAGAGCAATTCCAAATTCAACATGGTATTGGATGGATCGCAAAAAAGATCTTTTTGCTATGATCAGACAGTTTGGAAAACCGACTATATTTCTTACTGTCAGTGCCAATGAAATTGGATGGAACGATCTGCTCCAAATGCTCTACAAATTCAAACACAACGGTGAAACTATTTCAGAAGAAATGGCCGAGCTTCTCCATTATCTTGAAAAAACAACTCTTGTCAATGAGGATGCAGTTACTTGTGCTATATATTTTAACAAATTGGTCAATGTATTAATGAATCTTTTACAATCACCAAAATTCATTCCGTTTGGGAAATATTATGTTGTTCATTATTTTAAACGTATTGAGTTCCAGCATCGTGGCAGTCCACATGCACATATATTATTGTGGTTAGCTAATGCTCCCATGTTGGATTCTATCGCATTAATTGATTACTTGATATCTGTTTCATCTCGAGAAGCTTCAGGTAACATTAAATTACAAAGACATAAACATACATAGACATATTTCTTTCTCTTCTTGATTTCTCTTCTCCGGTTGCCTTGAAAAAATAGCTGTTTAGCAATAAGGCCGCCTATTGTACATTTTTCCGTGTTTTTATGTTTCTGTGATGTCCTGTTTTATTGTGCAATAAAGTATATATAATAATAATATAATAATACATTCACATGCTTTAAAAAAATAGTGGCAAATCAACCTCAGCATTGCAGATTTGAAGCACCTTTTATGCCTTGCCGATCTACTACAATTTTATTACCTATGCAAAAAGAGGAGCCTGGTTTCAAGAATTATGCTAAACGTTACAAAGATATCCGGATTAATTTGGAAAATAATGATTATCATGATATTGATTCTTTTTATCAGAGTAACAAAATTAATTCAGATGATGATTATCACAATATACTGCGAGCTGGAATTAAGAGACCCCGAGTTTTTGTCAAGTGTCAACCATGTGAAAAATAGCATAATCCGTTTAACCCCTTTATATTTAATATTGTTAAATCCAATATGGATATCCAGTTCATTACCGAAGAATATTCATGTGCTAGTTATGTCGCAGAATATGTCAATAAAACTAACAGAGGCATTAGTCATCTTCAGCGATTGATTATTGAAACTATGAATGAACATCCAGAGTTTGATGTCGTTGAAATTACAAGGAAAATAGGTGTAAATATGCTCAATAGTGTTGAGATAACAAGCCAAGAGGCGGCTTGGTATCTCTTGCGAGAACCGATGTCAAAGTGTTCTACTGTTGTCACCTCTATTCCCACTATGTGGCCATGTGATCGTCAACGTATAAGAAAAACACAAAAATAATTAGACGCGATAGGCGTAGGAGAAGATTCAACTAATATTTGGAAAGAAAATTGGTTTGACAAGTATGAACGCCGACACGAAGATTTGGAAAATATTACTCTTGCCCAGTTTGTTGCTAATCACACCATTAAAGCAGACTGTACTTACAAAAAAAGAAAAGCGCCACGTGTTATCCGATACCGAAACTTTGATATGGGACAAGATCTTAATGAATATAAACGTGAAATGGTTACGTTACATATTCCTTTCCGAAATGAAGATGCGGAAATACTCGCAGAAATGAAGTTTATTGATATATATAATAGAAATGAAAATGAAATTTTAAATAATCGAAAAGAATTTGAATCTAATTTGGATATCCAGAAAGTAATTGAAATTGCTCGAAATTTATGCCGTGAAGATGGTTTCAATGATGAAACTGAAGTACAAGATGTTGCTAACATCGCATCTGAACCAAATCCGTTTCAAAATTTATATAACAATCCTCTTTCCGATATGAATAGTGATCTTCGTCTAGCTGTACTTAATAAACTTGGACCTATCGCTAAAAAACGAGAAAATTTAATGCCAAATTCAGAGTTTTACGAATTGATGAGAATGGCAAATGATAAGCAAAGAGAGCTCTTGCTACATGTCATTTCAAATCTATTAACTCCAAACCGTAGTCCATTTCAAATATTTTTTACGGGTCCAGCTGGATGTGGTAAGACTTTCGTCATAAAACTTATCATGGAAATTTATAATCGATATAATGATAATGATGGATGCTGTAACTCGTACATCGCCTGTGCTTCAACAGGCAAAGCTGCTGTTGCCATTGACGGAACTACCGTACATACTGCCCTAAAAATATCTTTGTCGAAATTACTTCCACTAAGCACTAAAGTAGCACATCAATATAGAGCACTATTCAAATACGTCAAAGTGTTAATCATTGATGAAATAAGTATGATTGGTGCTGAATTACTTCTTCAGATTGACTCTAGATTGAAACAGATTACTGGAGATTTCAAAACTAATTTTGGTGGTTTAGATGTTATTTTGATTGGAGATCTACGCAAGTTACCACCAGTACGAGCTACTCCAATTTACAAACAGCAGAAGCAGAAAATTGTTGGACCTATTTTATGGCGTGGATTCAAATTTTATGAGTTAGATCAAGTTATGCGGCAGGCAAACCAAGAGTTTTCTTCAATATTGACGAAAATTGGGAATGGTCAACTACTCAACGATCGCGAATTAATTTTATTGGAATCGCGATTTGTAACAACTCCAGAGGCCGAAGTAGAATGTCCACATGGAATCAGATTATTTAATACAAACGAGGCTGTCACAAGATATAATAACCGAATTTTAAGTGCTGCTCAGAGTAAAACTACTTCAATTGCTAAAGACGTATTTGTTGGTTGTACTTCTGCAGAACAAACAGCTTTTGTACGTCAAAAATTATATAAAATGGCGCTCATTGATACTGGAGGGTTGCCTTATGAAACCGTATTTGTGCCGAATGTTTTTTATATGATTACAACAAACATCGATGTGTCAGATGGCTTAGCAAATGGAGCTGTTGGAAAATTAGTTCATCTTGAATTTAATGATGAAGGAGATGTGAATGTTGTATGGCTTGATTTCCCAGACTCACAAAAAATTGGTCAAAAAATAAAGAAAAAAGTCGCTGGACATGTAGCTTCTCATCAAATCAGTACAACTGCTGTACCGATAGGAAGAAGATCTGCAACTATTCCACTTAATAACAACAAAACGATAAATGTTAAACGATCGCATCTACCTTTAGTTTGCGCTTGCGCAACTACGATTCATAAATCTCAGGGAAGTACATACCCTGAAATTGTTTATGAATATGATAAAACACATCAACTGTCATTAGTGTATGTTGCATTGACGCGGGTGACTAGTCTTCAAGGTTTGTACATTACAACAAAAGACAATGATAAAACTTTCTATCATGGCCGAAGAGCATCCACAGCTATAAATAGTCTTCAAGAAGAATTCCGTAGACTCTCGCTTAATCGTTTACAAACTACCACCAATGATCTGTAAGATTTTATTAATCAAAGGAGAGGGTTGGCAATATATACTTTTAACTGTCAAAGTCTCCGTGCTCATTCCATTGATCTCATTGATCCAATTATGCAAAAATCGAATGTTTTACTTTTAAATGAAACCTGGTTAGCCAATGAAGAGTCGATTAGTATACTCAATTTCAATTGCATAATACAATATAAGCGATCAAATGTTCGAGCTGGAGGAGTTGCGATTTATCAGAATATGCACGACACTACCAATATCATTACTCCAAACATTGACATGACTGTAAGACAGGCGGAATTGGAAAGCTCAACAGTGACATCAGTTGGTGAGTTTTGTGCAGCTGAATGCAAAATGGAAGATGGCAACAAAATTGTATTGATGGTAATTTACATTACTCCAAATCAAAAACTGGACGACATCATTCATTTCCTGAAAAGAATATTATGGCCATATACAACAGCTGGAGGAGAATATCTTGGTAGAGGAGAAGACAAGTTACCGATAATTTTAAGTGGAGACTTCAACGTCAATTTTTCCCTTGAAGATGCTCGTCCACTTATTGATTTCCTCCAAAATGACTTGAATTTAGCCATGAATAATAATCCTCTGATTTCGACAACACGACATGGCACTACCATAGATGCTGTATTTGTACGATATCTCAACGCTGTTAATACAAAACTTTTCGTATCATATTTTAGTTATCATAAGCCACTGATAACTGAAGTTCCGATTCAGACATTACCGGAAGATACTATGGAAGTGGACATCATTTAATTAAAAATACAATTCGAATAATAAGACAATTTATGTTAGACTTAATGTAAGAAAATAAATATTTATTTATTTAATTTTTCAAATTTAAAATGAACTTTGTTGATTATCCTTTTCCAATCCTTCTATTATTTTATTGTAATTAATTATTTGCATGCAATTAAAAACTATTTTTTAATGATGCCAAAGAAGTATAACTTCTCACGCGCGTACATAAGTACACGCACCCATTTTTTTTTAATTTCATAGTTATTCGAAAAATAGTTTTACTAAACTGTTTATTACATGAATGAGGATTAATTAATTTTTAAAACTAAAAAAAACTCATGCATATTCCCTATTTACCTTGCCTTAGTGGGAAAAGTCGTTTTTTTTATTAAAATTAGGAACCCTCCTTGGGGAAAGTTGTTCAGTTTTATGGGAAGAATCACCCCTTAAGGCAACTTCAGCACCTAAATTACGATTTTATAATGCGTAGATAAGCATGACGCACTGCATTGAATCGAAGAAAAAAATACTACGGTAATATTCAGGACATAAACTAGATAAGTAGTTTGCTGAAAACATGATTCAGCACTTTTGGTTCGATAGAAAAAGCTCACAAAGTCACCTCTAAATACCCAATATTGTGTATCTTTCAAGCTGCAAAAAAGAAAGTAAAATGCACACAGGAACTTGAATTTGCTATCAAAATGTTCGTGATTGAACACTCTCGATAAGTAGTTAATGCATTTTTACCCGACTGCCAAAGAAGGAGGGTAATGTTTTTCGAGTGTATGTAAGTATGTATGTATGTCTGTTCCTTTGTGACCTCCTGTAGCCTAAACGGCTTGATGGATTTTGATGTATGAGGTATCGTTAGATTTGTCTTGATTACGGGAGTGTCATAGGATACATTTTATCCTAAAAGTCCCACGGGATAAAGACATAATAATATTTTTTAGTGTGCAGTCGGGTATTTTGTTTTTTTAATAATTAATTCAATTTAAGCTGTTACCTTTCCATAAATCTCATTTTTCTAACTTTCGAACATGTTTTTACGCACGCACGCTTTCATAGTCCGTAAACTTCGTGTATCAACACTGTTCGCACTGCCGGCCCAGGCCTGTTGAGAGACGGAGATGGCACTATTCCTATGTGTGCTACCTTTATCGGGTGCTGTAGTCGCCTTAAGTTTGGCTAGCTAATTTAAAGTCATCCCCCATATGATAATGTAACTGAGTTTGTCAGGATGGATGAAAGTGATTGTAACTCATTCATACAAAAACTACTCGACGGATTTTGTAGTTACATAGCTTAGACATCAGACTGATTCACAGGCTTCATAATATTTCCAAATTAACACTGTGCACGGGCACCGATGATACCTCTACAGTCGATGAACGATGACGTACAGTCAACAGCACATCAGGTTACCAAAACTGTCAAATTTCCCCAATGTATAGTAAACTCTAATACTTGGAGATAAAATTGAAAATCGATTGAATAAATATGACAGTTTTGGATAGCATGATGTGCTGTTCACCCTGTACATTGTTGCATCTTGTTTACCTTCAGTTAAAATATTTTTTTGGAAAAAATGTATGTATGAAACTGATTTCGAAACCGACGACGCGTCGAAATCGATTTCATGTTCCGTGGTAGTGGTATCCCAGAGTTTTAAGTTTTTACAGACAAATTTTTGTTTCAGATCGAGAGAAGAAAAAAGGAACTACAACGCAAAAGAAAACTTAAACAGAATTATCATCATAAGTAGCTACTTATAGAGCCACGCGCTTGTCGGTGGAGTTATTTTGAAAGTAATTACTTATGAATCAGCGAGTTAGCTGTTAAAACTTTATTGAGTTTGTCTAAACGATACATACAAGGCGTAGGCGACAACTTGGTAAAAACTAAAACCCTGAATTCAGAACATCATTTTGAATGATTTTTCAGTGGAATTTTATACTTACCCACCGGAAAATTATTTAGATTTTTTTGTTTTTTGTTTGCTATTATATGCCATAGTAATGATTAAATAATTTATTCGAAAACATTACATTTTTCAATAAAAAAACAGTAATAACAGGGTAAAAAACCATAACCAGCAACGTACATCGCATTCTGATAGCGGCACGTTCACGTTTCGGTGCGGGGCGCGGGGGAACCACGGGGCACGGTTTTGCTTTACATTTCGTATTCGTAGATGTTTTCGGGAAAAAGTAATTAATTGAAGCCAAGTTGAAAGTAAATTCTTCCATTTAAAATTTATTGATTAACTTACGCTGCCTGGCTGTAAGTTTATAAACTAACGATTTTGCCACACGTCAAATCATACACGAATGGACCAATCGCTGCTCAGTGTACAGTTTAACGTTATCCGTAATAGTAATATAATACACTGTTCTCTGATTGATCGATGCGACAACCGCATAACGCAACCGCAGTGTTTTCTGGCAGTTTAACGTTATCCGTAATAGTAATATAATACACTGTTCTCTGATTGATCGATGCGACAACCGCATAACGCAACCGCAGTGTTTTCTGGCACTTCGCCGGCCGCTACCGCGGCACGCTCGCTCGGCTCGTGCGTTGGTTGTCGCAGTTCTAACCTAACCTAAACAACCCTTAACGTATTGGTTGGGTTTGGCTACTAACAAACATACTTGTCGCAGATCCAAGCATAAGAATAAAAAATAATACGAGTGTAGAAGCGAAACTCCCGCCCGTTGAGCGCTCAAGGCCACGTTATTTGCCTTTTTTTATTTATTATAAAGATGAGGTCGACGATGGAGCGAGTTAACCCAGAAAATGCCTATAAAGGCACTGGTACTCCCACGCACCGACGGAACACAGCAAGCTGTTTGGCGTAGGACTTCGGTAGGAGGGTGGTCGCGAACCAGACGGCCCTTTACAGAGCCTACCACACCGCATGAGACAATAGGACGACACCTCAGATTCAGAAAAAAATGAAGTGTCGTTGCCTGGGATGGATTACTAGGAGGCAGGTCTCATTTGTGTTTCCTTAGTCGCCTCTTACGACACCCACGGAAAGAGATGGGGTGGTGTTATTCCCAACCGATCACCACACGATCAGAAACCTAACCAGAAGCCTACCGTTCGACTTCTGCAGTGCCGAGACGCCAGTCAGGGCGCGCACCGCATCCCGCACGCACGTGATTGCTTCCCGCGCGCCGCTGTCTACATAATCGCCGCGATGCCGATGCCGACGTATTGTTGTGTATTGAAGCGCTCATAGCCCAGTGGCTCTTGCTGATCTCAACCGATCAGGGAGGTTAAGCAACGACACAGGCAGGGAACCTGATGGGTGACCAAAGTGGCAATTTATCACGAGCGTTTCCATGCTTCGAAGGGCACGTTAAGCTGTCGGTCCCGGCTGTTGTCGATTGACTACAGTCGTTAAAACCAAGTCGGAAGCCATTGTGCGGTTTGAAAACTCTGACACCAGGGCTAGCAATGTTCGCCACATACTTGACTATACCTACTCGATAAGAAGAAGTTGTGTATATGGGTGCAAAAACCTTTAGCACTAAAAGATTCACTATAATAGGTTTTATCACAGTGGCAGGTATAACTTACAGTACATATAACACTACGAATATCACAAAATAGAATAATTCAACCGAATGCAGCATAAATATAATTATACTCGTGCTTCGTCCTCGAGATTAGTAACCTGAAAATCAACTAATTAATACTAATGTAATATTATGTAGTTACACGTAAGTGGCACCACTCATGCACTGATAGTTGAGAGAGATATATATTTTATTTTTATTTTTTATAAAACCAGGCTGTATGGGTCATTCCTTTGCTCTTACTCTGCGCCCGGCTATCGTCCGCTTGTCATTCACGTTTTCAGTGTGCGACATATGATAAACATGCTTCAGATACAGCAGACTTTATGGACCTTACGGTGGGTGGCGAAACACCTACTGATACTGATATAGAATTATTAGATATACTCGGTGATGATCCTTCGGCCACAGTACAATATGGAAACGACATTCATAAAGAACTTGCATCTCGACTTCAGCATATAGCCACCACAGGACTATCCAAAGAATCACGCAAAGATCTTGTGGCGACTCTGTCGCAACTCTACTGTAAATAAAATGGCAACCCTAGATTTGGTGCCTTTATGTTGTCAGATTGTCAACTATTAGTTAAGTTATGTTGGCAGCCATGTTTTTCTGGGTTGAACAATATACTTTCCAAAGTGTGTAAACTGCTCTGATACAATTTGTGAAATAAGTTATTTTATAGAACTAGATTGTTGTGACAAGTGAATATTTGAACACGAATAAACATTAACGGTGTGAACTAAAGTGAAGTCGTTTTTCTTTCACCCTTTCACGCCAAAATCTAAACAAAAGATACCTAGTACCCAATAATTGCCTAAAAATCGGGGCACCTATAATGAATGCGGAAATTAAAGCCGCAGTAACAGAAGTAGTAACAAAACGCAGTGTTGCCATATATACGGATTTGTCCGTATTTGTACGGATTTTGCAAGTTCAATACGGATGAATCAAGATTACGGATTTTTATACGGATTTACTCTAAACACAGAATTAGCTTCAAAAGGACCCCGTTTTCGAGCCTTCTCTACCTAATTTTGACCAATTTCGTCACAACGCTGGTGAGTTTACTCCACTGTAGTGTGGCAGTACAGCAAAATTTCTTCAATGAAGACGAAACCAAGAAATAAATTATGTACCTCGACGATTACGGACCCGCTAATACTAAACAACTTTTACGGAAATCACCCTCTTTTGATTTAAATCTTGATTCAAAAATGTTAATTTTAATTTTTATACGGAATTCACACGGAATTTTAACCAAAATACGGGATATTTATACGGAATTTCAATAAAAACAGAAATACGGATTTTATACGGATTTTTGTAATGAATATACAGATTTCACGTCTACTTCATTTGGCAACACTGACAAAACGTGATAAGGGCATTGAAGCACGACAAAAACAACTTGCAGTTGCAATATCTGGACTCACTGAAATACTAAATAAAGAATTGGAATCAAAAAACAAAGATAGTGATCGATTAAAACAATTAATGGATGTGTGTCGCATACTGTGTGACATACAGCATGCAGAAAGTGTTACCAGGCGTAACTTCGCTATTTATTCCATTAAAAAAGAACTCAAGGAACACTTGAATAACACAAAAATAGATAAATATCTATTTGGAGAAAATCTATCTGAGACTCTAAGGTCAGCTAAAGCAGTGACAAAGTCAGGGACAGAACTGAAAAACAAACCCCCTCCGAAACCAAAACCAACCAGTTCTACCAATCACAACCATAATTTAAACTGGAAAAGCCCGGCTCCAGCTCGCAAACCACCGAACGGCCCTCGAGGTCGCGAAGCCCCAGTGGCGCCGGGCCCTCCGGCGCGATTCTCACGCAGCGCGCCGCCCACCAACTCGTCGAAGACATCGCAATATCACTCGAAACAGACCCACCGACGCTAGACCCGGTAATGTATGCTGGACGTCTTTCTCTGTTTTACAAACAATGGTCTCTCATCACTAACGACAAATCTGTATTAGGCTGGATTGACGGATATAGATTGCAATTCAATGGACCTGTGTCCCAACCTTACTTACCAGAAAAAGTAAATTACACACAAAAGGAAAATGCTCACTATAAAGAAGCTATACAAAATCTGCTTCAAATTGGAGCAGTTTCCCAATGTGATCCATGTGAAGGACAGTTTGTCTCAGGCATTTTTCTGCGACCCAAGCCAAATGGTAAAATGCGGTTTATATTAAATTTAAAAAATCTAAATAAATTTATAAATACAGAACATTTTAAAATTGAGGACTTCCGAACAGCAATAAAACTCATATCTAGAAACTGTTTTATGGCCAACATTGACCTCAAAGACGCGTACTTACTTGTCAAAATTCATATACAGTCTAGAAAATACCTACGATTTGTATGGGATGGAAAAATGTACGAGTTCAACGTCTTACCATTTGGCTTGAACACAGCTCCATATATTTTCACTAAAATTATGAAACCGGTAGTTAAATTACTAAGAACCTGTGGGTATTTATCCACAATTTATTTAGATGACTTGCTTTTAATAGGACAGTCTAAAAATGAATGCTTAGAAAACATTTTAATCACAAAAAAATTACTAAACAATCTAGGTTTCATTATAAATGAAGAAAAAAGTAATTTCATACCTTCACAAAATTGTAAATTCCTTGGCTACATTATTAATTCATCCAAATTTCATGTAGTACTGCCAGAAGAAAAAAAGATAAACATTAAAAGAGAAATTAGTAACATGCTCAACACTGACCGGTGTAAGATTAGGAAGTTTGCACAACTAGTTGGGGTACTAGTTTCTGCCTGCCCAGCAATAGAGTATGGAATGTTATACACCAAACAGTTAGAACGACTCAAATATTTGAACCTACAAGGTCATGATGATTATGAACACTATATGAATGTACCTATAACACTACACCCTGACCTTAAATGGTGGTTACATGCAATAGATAACTCTGTACGACAAATTCGAATAGACGATTATCGTACAGAAATTTATTCTGACGCCTCAACGACGGGGTGGGGCATAGCATGCGGAGTAGACACAGCAAGTGGGCAATGGTCACAACAAGAAAGGGAAAATCATATTAACTACCTAGAGTTACTGGCCGCTTTCTTTGGTCTAAAAATATTTGCCAAAAACCTAAGTAATTGCCAAGTTCTTCTGCGAATAGATAATTCTACAGCCATTGCTTACATAAACCGCATGGGTGGAATCCAATTTCCTCACCTTACAGAAATTGCAACAAATATCTGGCAATGGTGTGAAGCTAGAAATATTTTTATATACGCTTCATACATCAAATCCTCTGAAAATGAGATTGCAGATGCGGAATCACGCCGTACACACCCAGACATAGAATGGGAACTTAGCTCTTCATCTTTTCAAGTCATTACTGAAAAATTCGGTTTTCCCGCCATAGACTTGTTTGCATCTAGGGTTAATGCTAAATGCAGCCGTTACATATCCTGGCATCGTGACCCTGATGCCTTTGCCATAAATGCATTTACAGTTAACTGGACGAACTTCTATTTTTATGCTTTCCCTCCCTTCACGACCATCCTAAAAATGCTACGAAAAATTATTTCTGATAAAGCACGGGGCATCGTAGTGGTACCCAAGTGGCCTAGCCAACCATGGTATCCAATTTTTCAACGCCTCCTTTTATTAGAGCCAATAGAACTTGAACCTAATGCCATCATATTTAATTCCAGCAGCAACCGCAACCTCCAGGCGAACCTTACCCTGGTTGCCGGAGTATTGTGCGGACAGCGCTACTGCGACGCAGTATACCCCCGTCTGCAGTAGACATCATGATGGCATCGCTATCTAAAAATACTTATAAACAGTATGACGTAGCATTGAAAAAGTGGTATATCTTCTGTCTTAAAAATAATGCGGAGATATTTGAATCGTCAATACCTAACATAATTTATTTTCTTACGGAATCTTTTAAGCAAGGCTGCCAATACGGTACCCTAAATTCTTACAGGTCCGCCCTCAGTTTAATCTTAGGGCCACACATCGCGAAAGACGATCGCATATCTAGATTTTTTAAGGGCATATATAGACTCTGTCCACCTCTCCCTAAATATAATACAACTTGGGACACATCAGTAGTTTTAGACTTTCTAAGTCATCAGAAACCTAATGAGAATTTATCATTAGAGATTTTAACGAAAAAATGTATAACCTTACTTGCTTTAGCAACTGCGCACCGAATGCAAACACTTGCAAAAATTAATATCAATAACATAGAAATCCATTCAACAAAAATTTGTATAAAAATTCCGGATCATATCAAAACATCTAGACCAGGCTTTAGACAACCAGTTCTCACTCTACCATATTATACAGAAAATTTAGATATATGCCCTTCTAAAACTGTGATTGATTATCTAAATAAAACTAAATTGTTGCGTAAAAGTAATAACAACCTTTTCATAAGTTTCAAGAAACCCCACGACAGTGTAACATCACAGTCCCTAAGTAGGTGGGTCAAATCGGTTCTAAAGGACAGCGGTATTGACGTTTCAATTTTTACCGCACACAGCACGCGGCATGCCGCCGCGTCAAAAGCTTACAAATGCGGAGTTAGTGTTGGTTTGATTCGCAACACAGGAGGTTGGAGCGGCACCTCAAATACTTTTGCAAAATACTATAACAGAACAATTATGTCTAATAATGATACAGCATTAGCAAATGCCATATTAGATGATAGTATTTAAGTAAGATACCTACTTTAAAGATACTTACTTTTACTAATTTAATGAATAGGTATTAAGAAAAGCAAACTCAATAATTTGTTTTTTCTTAAAGATTTAAAAGGGTTCGAACATTTTTGTATGAAGCCTGGCTTGCCTAAAGTTGCAAGTACATACAAGTACATAAAAAGTCGCGTTTTTAATGTACACTTATGAAACATATGCCAATCAACAGAGAAAATAATTAGAAACAACAAATACTGATTGACAAAATGTCGTAAGTGATATACTTTCTGAGTAGTTTCAGTTTGAAAATGTAAAATATAATTCAAATAAAATCATTGTTAAAACTGATTCAAAAGTCCATTATCATCATTTTAAAGCATCCCGCGCCACGACTAGCATTAAAGTGGATTCTCGTAATACTAAATGCAAAAAAGGATTCTCGTATAAAAGGATAAAATGCAAAAAATATGTAAAATATGTTTTAGGTGAAATCATTATGATACAAAATCCTTACAAGCCTGAGTCATCCATTAGTACTGTGGTATGCAGACCTAAATGGAGGATCTGGCATAACGCAACTCCTTTCCCAATCGGTCATTTCGAAGAAGATTATTCGAATATAATTTCAAAGATTTCAAATGGTGTTCGATGTCAATATTCGAAATAATTGAAGATCTGGTCTTCCAACATTCTTAGGAGAGCTCGAGGAGTAATTTCATGTATTCGATCATAGGCGTGCAAATGGCACTTTTCAGGTGTTATAAATAAAGTGATTCGTATGTGATTAATTATATAAGTGTAATAAAACGAAATTGTATGGAAGTGCTCGTACATCATTCATAAATATACACCTCACAGAAGACGTATCTTCTTTTACTCATTTTCCCCTGAAGAGGTATTATAGTACTTAAAAAATACCATGGAGTTAATGCGGTGCGAAGAGATGCGGCTAGTGATAAGTGTCACGAGCCGCATCTCTTCCCGTCCCCATCTTCACCACTGTCAATGAACCATAGGGCTCTTTAACGCGCCAGGAGGGTAGCATGAGAGAAGCTTTGGATGTTGTCACGTTTTTTAAGCTTCTGTACGCATGCTGTCACGCGTACAGAAGCTTGTTCCTTTTAATAAAGAATTAATAAGACAGCATGCGTAGAGAAGCTTTGTCACCGCGCTTATGTTAGACGGGCAAGTTAAGTCAGTTAGTTTGTCATCGTAACTTGCACCATGCACAAGCGTTCTCGTTGCTGTAGAAGAAGTTTAAGTTGTTATCTTTTTTGAAGTTTTTGTTGTTGATATTTTTGTTATTTCTTGACTGTTGACAGTAGCTGTTTTATCTAATATTATTGACATTTACGCGATGTCAAGAAACTTAGGCCCGCCAGGGTCGCAGTGTTTCTTTTGCGGAATTAGTACTGCTCGCCCTATCGTACGCCGTCCGCGATCACAAATATGATGTTATGAGCTTTGTGAGGGACATCTAAACCATCACCCTTATGTCCAAGAGTATGCCAACCATATATTCCGCGGTAAACCTTATAAACCCTGGTGTCGAAACAGTATCTGTTTTATCTATAATTATTGAGATTTACGCGATATCAAGAAAGTTAGGCCCGCCAGGGTCGCAGTTTTTCTTCTGCGGAATTAGTACTGCTCGCCCTATCGTCCGCGATCACAAATATGATGTTATGAGCTTTGTGAGGGATATCTAAACCATCACCCTTATTTCCAAGAGTATGCCAACCATAATATATTCCGCGGTAAACCTCATAAACTCTGATGTCGAAGTTATTGACCCGCTAAAGACCTTCGCGGTGGCTCATGTATCGCAGATACTTAGGCACTTAAAGCCGGCGCCTTCCGTAGCATGGAATCATCTTTCATTCGGACAATCAGGTGATTCTCTTGCGGCCTGGTATCCCCACCGGTTACCTCCACCAGTAGGGCCACAAGAATTATTTAGTCTTGGTATCCTGTAGTGGATCAGGGGGGACAAGAGTACTTATCAGTACTTATTTCTCCACTCATTATGTTGAAGTACTAGCCACTTCTTAGTTCTTATGCTGTAATTGATACGAAGTCAAAATCAAAAGTCAGTGTCCTAACCAAACTGAGGAAAGTCTCAAAATCATAAAGTGATGTTTGTTCGGATCCCGATGGCCGCGCGCGGCGGCGTGGGAAATGGCGTACGAGCGTCGAGCGGCGCGAAAAGCGGCGTACCAGCGGTGCGGGAAGCGGTCTACGAGGGGCGGTGCCAGTCAAGCAATGTCTCTGTATTTAGGTTAACGTAGTGACTTTCAACCTTATTTTTAACACTAGATTGTAAGCTCGTCCAATCGTAGAAGGTCTAGGGCAAGATTGTAGTCAAGAGCACACCAATGGGTACGAGTTGCTTTTTTATTGATAAAGATCACGGTGACAGTGAGTAACAAACTGACTGGTAAAGAACAACCCTGTGGTTAATTCTCTTCCTTTCACCCTGCACCCTTCGCGCCGCATTTACGTGGTATTTTTCTTGATGAATGACCTAGGCTTGTAATGTATTAGTAGATTTTGGTTTTGATTGATGTGGATTTCACCAAAAACATATTTTACATTTTTTTGCATATAATCCTATTATTTTAGTATTACAGGAATCCAATTTAATGCTAGAGACGCGGGATTCTTTAAAATGATGACAATAGACTTTTAAATTCGTTTAAATGATGATTTTCTTTTAATTATATTTTACATTTTCAAACTGAAATTACTCAGAAAGTATATCACTTACGACATTTTGTCAATCTGTATTTGTTGTTTGTAATTATTTTCTCTGTCGATTGACATATGTTTCATAAGTGTACATTAAAAACGCGACTTTTTATGTACTTGTATGTACTTGCAACTTTAGGCATGCCACAGAGGTTCGATGCTCTTTAAGGTATACTTATTAATATACATACTATGATTAATATAATCTTACTTACATTGGTAACCATTTTAGTTCTATTATTGTTCTTGAACAACTTAATTAGCTCGTAAATAAGAATGTATCTACCTATTAAGAAAAAGATGTCCTTTAAATTCTCAAATAAAACTAATTAATCATTTTGAATTTTGGTCTTTAGTCTGACATTTCCTTAGCTTGCTCTCAAAGTCTACATAATATTACATTAGTATTAATTAGTTCATTTTCAGGTTACTAATCTCGAGGACGAAGCACGAGTATAATTAGTGATTAAACGAACTTACCTGTAAGTGAAGTTCTATCACAATTATACGAAGTGCTTCGTCCGAAGAGATTAGTAACAAACACCCTCCCACCCTGGTGCAGTGCACACCCATTGGCTGCGGAAATGTCAATATCAGGGATGTCCACAGGGATAATAATAATATGAGCAACTCTAAACTAATGACAAGCGGACGATAGCCGGGCGCAGAGTAAGAGCAAAGGAATGACCCATACAGCCTGGTTTTATAAAAAATAAAAATAAAATATATATCTCTCTCAACTATCAGTGCATGAGTGGTGCCACTTACGTGTAACTACATAATATTACATTAGTATTAATTAGTTGATTTTCAGGTTACTAATCTCTTCGGACGAAGCACTTCGTATAATTGTGATAGAACTTCACTTACAGGTAAGTTCGTTTAATCACTAATTATAGTGCACAATGCCACGGTAAATACCTAGATGGTAATTTAATCACAGTCTGTCCTGGAAATTATTTATCTATGTGAAACAATAGGTAAATTTATTACAAAACTGGGTAAGTACATATTTTATATCAGTTAGAAATTAGGCAACAGCTAAACGATATATCTACCCTCCGCGCTAGTTAAAAAACTGTGTTGCGGCAGAATAGGGATGTTGACAGTATTTGATTTTATGAATTATTGTATGTGAAACAAAAAATACTGCTAGAAATATATTAATATCCGAAAACAGCATTAAAATTGATTTATAAATGAACAAGTTATTAGCATTTATATTATCGAAAGGACTAGCTATCTCGTTTTGTGGGGAGAGATAGCTATCTCGTTTTTACCTACGCAAACAAATGGTGGTGACGTCACATGCCTGTCAGTGCATCTCTTTTTCGTTGTTTGACAGTTTCCCCCTCTATTGAAATTTAATAGCTTTTAACTTTTTTTTTCTTAATAGTTTTCAAAAATGATTTCGGTTTTGGGTTTTGGATTCAGTTCCCTTTTAAGACAAACAATAAAAAAAAATAGTCAACATCCCTATAGTATCATCGTCACTTATTGTCCAAAACCAGTTGAGCTGCTCTAATGCGAAACATAGGTGGTACGGTGGTTCAAGTTACAGTGGACTTTACTAATGATGCACACAGTATATGCAAAGAGTTGAGATAAAAACCGAGAAGATACCACAAAAATGTTATTATTATTTAACTACTAATGTTTAAGATTACATACAAAAGTAAATGAGGAAGCATGCATACGAAAAAACAAAAATAATAATACAGGTATTAAGTATGTAGTGTTTTCATAAGTGGATAAGTAAAGAGAGATACCTACATTAGACCAAGATCCCAGGGCCGCCAGACCTTACTTATTTTCTCATAAACCAAACGTGTGGGAAATAGTAGTGCTAGTACGTACTAGTAATGTATGAACACCAGCTAACCTGGGCCGAAGGCCAATTTTCAGCTACCAGGTTCTGAAGGTACTTCCAAAAATTGCTCCTTGTCTTAATGTCTGGTTGCTATAAAAAGTATTGTTATAGTTCCTTTAATATCATATACCAAAATCACGGCTCAGATTGTAGGTATAATCGCATAATTTACTTGCTAACTGCAAAGCGTCTGGCAGAAATTACAGCCAACGGAGAGTGGCTGGCGGTGCTGAACATTAATTTTTATATTTAATAAATTATATTTTTTAATAAATCAGCAGCCAGACCTCAAGACAAGTGAGTAATTTTTGGAAGTAGGTACCTTCAAACCTGATTGCTGAAAATTGGCCGTCGGCCCAGGTTAATTAGCTGGTATTCATACATTACTAGTACGTACTAGCACTACTATTTCCGACACATTTGGTTTATGAGAAAATAAGTAAGGTTTGGCGGCCCTGGGATCTCCGTCTACGTTATTGTATACATAGTTATTAGTGCAATGTAAATCTAGAAAAAGAGATACAGACCCCAGTACCCCAGTAGGGGAAAGTCAGGCATGAATGCAAATATATATGTGTGTAAGCTAGTGATGCTCTGCCTACCCCGGTAGGGTAAAATAAGCGAGAGTGTAAAGATATAATATTATGTATATGGTTTGTGAGTATTTTTGTGTATTTTGTATAGTGACGCAAAATCGTTAAAGATTGTGATTTTAAAATGCAACACAACCCTCGTCGCAGTTAAGTCGCAGTGTTGTGTCTTAAAAGATATGGAGACGTATTTTTGAAATGATAGAATTCCAATTCGCATACGAATTGACAAGATTCGCATGAGAATCTCATACAAATCCTGTCAAATCGTATGCGAATTGGAATTCTATAGTTTCAAAAATACGTCTCATGACTGGTTTCATTGGAAATTCGCGTGTTGGTGAAATGGGGTTATGTGTGTGTGCGTCTACATTTTCATGTGCGTGTGTGTAATATGTGTGTTACAATAGGTGCGTGCGCATGGTTGTTTGAATATGCGTGTGGTGCATTTGTGTATATGTGAGTGTGTGTGTGTTATCAAGCATATTGGATGCGTGCGACTAAAGTGTGAATGGCGCTTTTGTTGCTTATCTAGCCTGCGACTTAAGTCTTGAGATCACTACTAAGTAATAATAGTGCTAGGTAAGCATAACGGAGATAGATATTTCAAAAACCTCAAAAATATTTACACTTTTAGGCTTTCAGTAAGCTCTTCAAGAGACAATAGAAATAAGTACTTAGTTATTACTTTTTTACAATAGGCTATTTGACAGATTTCTAATTTCTATCTTGAATTACTTGGTTGCGGTTAAGAAGTTCACCCAAAGTATTTTTTTATTTTTAAAATACGTATTTCGTAAGAAAATTGCAAATAAAAATTCAAAAATCAAATATGCCGCCGAAACGTTTTATTTAGCAATATGGCGTCGCGCTCTGTGTGTGACGTCACAAGCTCGTAAACATTTTCGGTTCCGCAATGGTGTTTGTGTTTTTAAGTAATTTATTGTGGTATAACAAATAAAATGACTTACAAATGGTGTGCTGTACCAGGTTGTACAAATTCATCGATAAAAACCCCCGAGAAACTGTTTATAAGTTTACCAAAAAATGTGAAAATCCGTAAAAAGTGGATGCAACTTGCCCGCAGAAATCCAAGTGATATATCGGAGAAAACAAATGCTTTTTTCTGTGAAGACCACTTCGATGTAAGTAAACATGCTATAATTTCATGCCAGAGACAAAAATATTTCATTATTTTTTGTAATAAAATGACAAAAAGTCACTATTTGTTTTGAGGTTAGAATGAAATGTTGAGTCAAAACAAAAAGTCATTACGTGCATTTTTCATATTAAATGTACATTTCATAACAATAATAGTGATAATATACCTACAATTAAAATGACAATTTGTGTGACAACATGTGTTTATCTTTGTAAAGAATGATGGGCACATTAGTATGGAACTTGGTACCGGCACCAATTGAAATAAATGATACATCGTTAAAAAGGTCATTTTCTGTAGAATAAGAATAACTGAACCGCTAGTCCTGATTCATTGTCCAATTAGAGTAATCCTGCCTTGAAAGTTATTTATTTTTTATCATTTATTATTTTTTTCTGCCACATTATTCTTCATTTTGGTATAGTATTTTTATTTATTACTTATATTAATTATAAATAATCATCATTAATTATTATCATTGGTTGTTTATTCTCTCAGTACCTAAATAAAACAACTTGAAAGTAGGTTTTTTCATTTAATTTGTAACAAAATAGGTACATATATAAATTTATAATTAAAATATTAATAAAAATACTATGCCAAAATGAAGAATAATGGCGCCGAAAAAATGAATAAATGATGAAAAATAAATTATGTACTTTCAAGGCAGGATTACTCTAATTGGACAATGAATCAGGACTAGCGGTTCAGTTATTCTACAGAAAATTACCTATTTAACGATGTATCATTTATTTCAATTGGAGCCGGTAGCAAGTTCCATTCTAATACCGATACCTACCAAAATGCCCATCATCATTTGACAATGATTTTACAGATGGAGAAAGATATTGCTAACTATTGTCAATATAAAATGGGATTTAGCCAAAAAATTTTAGTGGCCAAAGGAGCAATGCCTTCTAAATTTTATTGCCAACCAGATCGCAGGAAAAGAATGTCTGATGAAAGTAGTACTCCTCGGCCAACATTTATAAAAAGACAAAAAACCGAAATGCTTCAAGAAATCATTGAAACATTCGAAAGACAGGAAGAATCTCAGCCAATCGAAAGTGCACCTGAAGTAGTTTTAGCTGAAACTCCTTTAATGACAGATATGTGAAAAAAAAACTAATAAACAGAAAACTTTAACATAAACATTTTTGTCAAGATGTGGTAAAGCAGCCACATTTAATTGCATTACAATCTACATTTTTGAAAAAAAATGTTTCGCGATTTATTATTTTAGTCAAAAAGTTGTGAAGCGTCAATCCACATTTTTTAGAAGCAGGCCGTTTACACTTACGAAGCGCAAAGCGAAATAATACGTTTGCAATGTAATCAGGACTACTCTTACGGTTTTCAAACTGTCATTCATGCTGTGGCAGTACGATTCAGTCAGGAAATAGAGCAATCAATGGAGATGGACTGTGTAGGTAGTCAGTTATCGTCAATTTAGACCTTCGGACCTTAACAAGCTAACTCAATGAATCTAAAATTAGGGAGGTTCTAATAACTACCTACCGGATCAGTGGTAACCCTAGCGGCTTCCGTGGACTACTGCGGGGCGTTACAGGGCGCTGTAGGTATGCAAATGGCGGCATTTGGCGCACCCACAAAGGTGATTCGCTTCTATACTATTACTAGCTTTACGCCCGGGGCTTCGTTCCCGTGGAAATTTCGGAAAATTATGTAGTCTATGTGTTAATCCAGGGTATCAGCTACCTCCATACCAAATTTGATCAAAATCAGTCCAGCCGATCTTGAGTTATTAGTGGTGTAACTAACACGACTTTGTTTTATATATTTAGATTTGTTATTCTTATGATCCTAGTGAGACATTCAACCAATCAGCGTACACCTTGCGTTTGTTGGATCATGAGACGCTGTAAATTGATCAATTACCGGAAATGTATACGTTAAATAAGACATTTCGATTGCCGTTTAAGATTTTCCGATAGTTGATGAACTACCTCGAAAGTTGATCAACACGATTTTTATGATTTTCCGGTGACATATACATATTGAACATCTATTTCTCCTGGTCACGCTTTAACTTGAAAATTGACTGATTTGGATGATTCTTTTTTTGTTGTGTTCCTTATTGCCACAATCAGGTTTATGTAAAAAAAAATGAAAATGCACCGGGACAGTTCCCACAGGAACGAAGTCGCGAGCGGACAGCTAATTAAAGGCTTTGGAAGATTTTGTGAAGTGATTTTCTGGTGTTTTGATACTTACACGAGAACCTAACTAAATGATTAACTACTTACGGTAAGTTGTAAATTAAAACAAAAAAATACAAAGTGAAACAGTGCCGTAACAATTTCGTATGAATTTACTACGACTTTTTAGATGTTTATGAAGCCTCTTCAGGAACTCGGCGTGGGTACAGTATAGATAGACCTTTCAAGATTTACATCCCGTCGACTTACAGGGTGATTTATAGTCAAGCCTCAAAAGTGCACCATACTAACTTTCTTCTGCCCTATAAAGCGTTAAAACAAGTGAAGGAAGACAGTATCCCAAGTAGCATTCGGAGTTCTATAAAATAAGTCTAATGGTTCACACTTACTGCACAAGCTGCATAAGTCAGCCATATAAGAGCGTATAGCGTCCTATAATGCCCTTATACGACCAGTTTGGGCACAAATTAGTCAGCCTTAAGTTCACTATGGCTGTACAATAGCAATATATTACCATTAAAATAGCAGTTTACCCCCTTATAATGCTCTTAGTCAGACGGCTGACTAAAGGAGTATTCTTAGTGTATTATAACACCAACAGTTGTTTAAAAGTAAGTATAAATCTACACCTCTAAACAGCGATTGCCGTATATCTACCCCCTTATAATGATCTTAGCCAGATGGCTGACTAAGGGAAAAAAAAAAGTTTTTTTTTATGGCAACCATTTAATGTTTTTTTTTCCGTTGCCATATAAAATTAAAATGGCAAAGGAATGAAGGCTTTGGATTTCGTAGAGGAGCGGTGTAGCGAAGTGAAAAGTATAGAAATTATTATTATTATATTATATTTTTATTTATCAACAAAAAAGGTTTTTTTTTTACAAATCTAGGATGCTACAAAAAAAAATATTAGACTCCTTTACAGAAAAAAAATAGGCGACTAGGCTACTTTGCGCCTTTTTGGTGACTTGGCTTGGACCTAAAAATACTTGGCAACACTGACACTGACAGTGACCAGTGTTGCCAACTTAGTGCTTTCGGCACTAGATCTAGTGCTTTTTTTCATGTATTAGTGCCTGAAATTCGATTTTAGTTCCTAGTGCCCAATCTAGTGCTTCTTAAGAACTTAGTGCTAAATACAATAGGTATCTAATAAAATTACTTGTTTATTCATTTATTTTAATAAATGCGCATGAGTGTGTACCCGATGTTGGGATGTGGTGTGAGCATGATAGCTATAAGTGATTATAGTTAAGAGTAACAAAGATGTCCGTACTACGGTTTCTTTTCTAGGGGAAATCCCTTAAACCTAAGGAATTCACGTTTTTTATATTCTTTTGTCTCGGTCAAACTAATAAGTTTTAAAATGAGAAAGAAGAATTAAGATTGCAGGGCGGGGCGGGCAGAATATTTGTGACAATATCGGGATAATTTCTTGTATTGTGTTAATAATTGAATTATGAAAATTACAGCAATCGAAACCGGGTCCATCAACTTCACAATCTAGCTAGTGTTACAGCCACTGCAATCAACTCCGACAGCAGCCATGACGACTCGGAATCAGATTTCATTGAATAATTTTTATTTTAATTTTTTTTTTTTTTACGTTTAGCGCCCTTTTTGACAATAAATACAGAAACTAGTGCTTTATCGCTGTTGGTTTAGTGCCTTTTTGAAAATTGGGTTGGCAACACTGACAGTGACAGTGACACAAGGTTCGCGTTCGGTCCTTATTGGCACCGCAAAATAAATGAAACTAGTATAGTTCTCTATGTAGTCTGTGTAAATGAAAAACTTTAGAGAGTATACATATGCATGTAATACTATAAGATAAAAAAAATGAATGATAATCGCAAGAGAAATTATTGCTGTGTGTTTGGGTGTCGAAATAATTCATCGATTCCAGAGTTGTCCCTGTTCAAATTACCTACTGAACTAGAAAGGTAAGCAAGTAACTTATCCTAGCATTTAATTTTTACTTGATGATGAGATACCTACTTATTTTTTTGTTGTCAGACAGACGAAGTAGGCAGGCATACTGTCCCACTAGAATGTATTAGGTACTTTTGATCTGTTATTTAATATGCCGCTATTGACTCATTTTCAAAAAGTTGTTCACTTTTCCTGACGGTCAAATGTCCGAGTTTCAAAAACGCATAAACAATGTTAAATTAATTCGTTTAAGTTATAGGGTAAAACTTTAGATTACGGACCCACGAGTTGGGCATTCCCGATTTTTTTATAGAAAGGTCTATACCTAGGTAGACTATGCAGAATTTCAGCTTCAGGAGATGCCTAGTTTTTGAGAAAAAAGATCTAGAAATCTAGAAAATGTTCATACTAAATTGAACCATTTTTTTCTTTAAGGCTTGGCTTTGGCAAAGGTGACAACGTTGATACAGCCAATGAGTATTGTGTGTGATGGAAATGTTAATGCAATCACAGTCGTTTCTGGCACTTCGCCGGCCGCTGCTGCGGCACACTCGCTTTGCTCGCTCGGCTCGTGCGTAAGGGGTCGCAGTACTAACCTAACCTAACCCAACCAACCCGTTAAGGCTACTAACAAACCTACTTGTCGCAGTTCCATCCGTCGCAATCGAACAAAGAAATCGAATGACTCACAAAAAGTGCACTTTGAATGTAACACATTTCCACCACACACAACTCATTGGCTGTATCAACATTGTCACCTTTGCCACAGCCAAGCCATAAAGAAAAAAATGGTTCAATTTAGTAGGAAAATTTTCTAGACTTCTAGATTTTTTTTCTCAAAAACTAGGCATCTCCTGAAGCTGAAATTATAATTAAAATATAATGAAATTCGTGTGACGTAATTTATGGATGGCCCCTTATAAGTATTGTTAATAAATCTTGACATATCGTTTTACTATTTTATTTGAAAACTGTATGCCTAATTACATTTCAAATATTTAAAAAAAAAAATTTGTTTTACTTCAATATTTTCTTCCATAAGTACAAATTTTTGATGTCCAGACACAATTTTCAGACTAAATTTCTAAAAACTAATCCTGTTACTTTGAAATGATAACTGTCTGTTTTATGTTACAAAATAAAACTCTTTACATATTTATGGGTCTATTTGATAATTAAGTAGGGTGCTTGAAACCTAAATTTCAAAGTAGTTTTGACCGGCATTTTTCAAAAAATTTCTTGACATAGTTTGTGAGGCATTTTCCCTATACAGAATAGTATATTCAGGGTTCGAAAATATCCGATATTTATTATAAATATAAAAAATATATATAGATATATATCAAAAATTGGATATATATCGGATATTTTCTTGTAAGACAACCATATTATTATTGTATTACATTATTTATGTATACTGTTTGCATATTTAATGTGTTTTATAAACATAATAAATTATTGAAAGAAAACTAAAATATTATTGATTTATTTATTTATTAAAATATTAGAAAAATAGACTGAAAAACATTAAATATCACAAAAAATCAACTAAAAAAATCCATAAAATTTTCTTATACTTAAGAAATTCTTATACTTAAGAAAACTAATGAAGCCATTGACTGATTAGAATTTATAAGAAAATTTTATTGAGTTAATTTTTCCTGATGTATAAGATCTTTTTTTGTTGAATTTTTGTGATATTTATTGTTTTTCAGTTGATTTTTCTTATTTTTTAATATCAATAATACAATCATATTTTACTTGTCTTTAAATAATGTATTATGTTTATCATAAAATACATTAAATATGCAAACAATATTAAAATAATAACATGGTTTTCATACAAGAATGTTACAGGGTGGCCCAGCGGGTGACGTCCAAAAGAAATATTTGGATGCTCCGTGCCACGGCACCCAGATCAAATATTCCTTTGGCTTCTTTGGTCAATCTAAAATAATTTATATACGACTACCTTTCTACCCGGGACTTCGTTCGTTCATAAGCTATATTATTTTTAAGTTTCATTAAAATCCATTCAGTAGTTTTTGTGTGAAAGAGTAATAAACATCCATACAGCCACATAAATATCAAGAAGCGTAATTATCTTGATAATTTCGAACCCTGCCCACGGCGCTGTTGCCCCCTTAGAGAAATAAGTGCCGTGCCGTTCGGCGGGACTTAAAAAATTTTTGAAGGGTTGTGGTGTCAAGATAACCCCCCATTTTCTTGCCGAAAATGGATAGAGGACCCTTCTAGAAACAACGTTTGTATGGGCCATTTATTGATTGGGCCCTAACAGGGCTGCTGGAGGTCTGGGGCTTATTTCTGTAAGCGCTCCGGAGCCCCCTCGGCACTTATTTCTGTAAGGGGGCAAGGGCCCCGTGGAGCCCTAAGGAGGCCCTGGAGCGCAAAGTAATGTATGGGGTGGTTGATCAGCATCGTAAACTGCGTCGATTCGCGCAATAAAACTGGGGGGGCCCCTTTACCGACACGCCGACCCACTGCTTTTGATAGATACCTAATGTATATTAAATGTGCTTTGCATTTCAGACGCCTTCAGTGGCTGCGCTTAATTGACCGAGAGGATTTGAAAAATAAATCTCAGCCCAAGCATGTTGTTTGTGAAGCTCATTTCCATCCAGAAGACATATTCAAAAACAGTGCTAGAAAATTACTAAAAAAAAATTGTTTGCCGAGTTTGAATTTGCCTAAACTAAAAAAAGCTGATAAACATACACAAGTGGAAATAACAACTTCATATAATAATTCTCGTCAAACTGAAACAACTAGTGCCGTTTCATCATACCAAACGAACAATGTTTGTATGGCCACGGATAACCTAACTCAAACTACTGCTGGTCTTTCTGCAAGTACCCCACGTAAGAGGAAATTAGAATTTGTAGAAAATATTAAGAGAATGATTAGATATTCCAAAAAAACATTTAAAAATAACACATAAATTGCAAAATTGGTACCTATGTCTATTTATGAACAAATAAAAGATTTAAATTTTTCATCGCCCTGCCCATGCTCTCCGAAATCATATTTGCAAAAGTTATTTATAAGATGCGGATATACCTATTACACACTAGCTTTCCGACCGCGGCTCCGCCCGCGTCCTAATTTTTTTAAAATAAAAAGTATCCTATAAACCTCACGGAGCCCGAGACCTTTCCAACGAATGCAAAACCGTGGAAATCGGTCCGTGCGTTCTGGAGTTATAGCGTCAGGAAGGAAAACCCGACTTATTTTTATTTAGTAGATTAAAGTTTAATAACAAGGCATTTCGTAATTTTTTTGTTTTTTTTCTGTAGCTAATTTGTAATTTTGTAATGAATGTGTGATTCAATAGATGTGTTTGTATTATTTTATGTTTGTTTAGTCAAAAAAAATAAAAAAATATTGTCCTTTACGTGCATATGTTATGGACCAAGAGATAAATTGGGCATATTTCATAATGACCGTGCATTATGATTCAAATAATCATTAACCGGGCATTATACATAATGTCCATCACCTTTTGGACAGAGTACCTAATTAATACAAACATATTTATTTACTATTTTTGAAGTGAATTTTTTTATTATTGAATAACATAATGATTTTAACAATCGGGACCCATTATTAGGAAGCCGGATTTTTTATGGGTCCCGACTGTTAAAACCGTTATTCAATAAAAAAAAGTCTCGACTACTGGGCTTACTTGATTTTTTCTTTTCAGTTTTTATTTCGCAGTCGGGTTTTTTATTTTTTAAATTAATTTATTGTATTTTACGCTTTTCAGTTAAGTCAGATATTTATACTTGTTTATTGATCTCCTCTTTAGCTGTAAGTATATATATATATATATATATCTCATTTGCATAAAATTTGAACAATTTCCAAATTAAAAGCCTACATTTAAGTGAAAAATCGTTTCTAACCAACTTTAAATCGTCATAGGTCCTAAACGGTAATTTTGGTTGAAAAACGATATGAGAAACCTAACAATATATTTTTAATACTTATTCAACGATACCCCATTTGACATAGTTCGTCGATTTTCATTTTTTTCTTTTTCACATTATGGCGTCCAAAATCGGCCATTTTTATTTTTCAATTTTTTTATACTTCCTATGACACTCGCGCCGTCATGACAAATCCTACGACGTATCATTTATCAAAATAGTTTTTGGTCTAAATAGTGCCACAAAGGTACAAACATACATACATACATAAGCTGATAAACACATTACCCTCCTTTGCGTCGCACAGTCGGGTAAAAATACAACTTCCCGGCTCTTGCCAATTTCTAGGCAATGAATTAAAATTTAGCTAAAAGTGACAACCCTGAGACAGGCAAGTACGGTAGGCAGTTATATCGCGGATTGGGCCGGAGATAGCCTACTGCCCTCTTGTTTTATATTATGACACCGGCATATTTAGCGGAACAACTTCTGTTTTTCATACAATCGATTTAGCTTGGAAGTTCTAAAAATATACGTTTTACGTGCATAACTGCACTGTTCTTTATGCAAATAAATTTTTAAAATGGTCTTCTCTTTTTTTTTACAAAAACTGACAAAAAGCCTAGAATCTCGAAATGAGAAACGCGTAAAATTATAACATCAAATAAAAATCTCCATTTATATAAGGTCCTAATTTATTAGTCACTTTCCTTTTAACACGTTATTGTGTAGGTCAAAATATATCATTTGAGTCAAAAAACAAAAGCATAATATTAAATTTAAAAGGTCTTGAAAAATTTTGTTATGATATTTTTTCATTACTATGTTGAATAAACCCATCCATTCAAACGTAAATAATAATGGCAGTAGTAGAGCGGGCGAGCGGGGAGTGGACGGCTATAATCGAAAGAGAACCATTCCTTTATCTTTAAATGGAAAATTCATTTTTTATTTTTTTTACAAAATTTAATTTTCAGATAATTAATTTTTATGTTGTTTTTTGGAATACTATCAACCTATACAATAACGCCTTAGAAGATAAGTGACTAATAAATTAGGACCTTATATAGTAAAGTTGACTTCATTGTATAAAAAACATGAGTTGTTCCGCTAAGTGTGCCAGTGTGTGTTGTGTATTAATGTTGCAATAAAACGATGACGATAAATTATTAAAACCGTTTTTTTAATAATCATTAAGTATTTATGTGATAGAAAATGAAATAAAAACCTATAAATTGACGTTTTAACATATTATTTTAAATTATTTAAATCACTGAGTTTTGGCTCCATACAAAATTTGAGTGTCCCCTCGTCGCCTTACATTCATTAATGGTAGTTTACTTATATACCATGATGATAATTTACAAAAACAAGTGTATTTGTAAAAGTATGATCCATTTAGGGTACGCCAATTGTTGCGTTAAGAAAGAAAGAAAGGCAAATTTATTATGTCGGACATACACTACATAAAGACAATTGCAAACTAGCTTTAGATCGCTATGTGCTGTAGGGTCCGAGACAAAGGGTCCTCAACTCAGCTATATGTTGCGACTCGGGAATCAGGATATGAGACCGCGAGCAACAATGCTGGTTTTCAGTGAGTCCCATAACCAAGTGACGAACGAACGAGACAGAAATTTTAAAAAATAAACAAATATTGGTTATGAACATTTATGGAAAATATGTTACAAATAAATATAAAATACACAATTAAACAGATATGTCAATGTTGTGAAATAGTGGGTTGAAGTGTGTGTGCATGATGCCATTAGGATTAGGAGATCGCCTTATTAAGTGTGTATAGTATAGGTACCGTCAACAGTAACAGACTCGGCTATAGTTATTATGGCACAGAAACCGTCATACGAGATTCCGTAGAATCTAGTAGATTTAGAAACATTATTAATTTATGAAAGCACTAGCTTTCCGCCCGCGTGGACTACAGGTTATATCATGCCCAACCGTGGGATAAAATGTAGCCTATCTCCTTTCCCAGGCTCCAATCTATCTCTGTACCAAATTTCATCAAAATCGGTTCAGTAGTTTAGGCGTGAAAGACGGATAGACAGACTTAGATACTTTCGCATTTATAATATTATATACGTAGTAAGGATTGCATTGTAAAATAAGTTTAAAAACAAAATTAGTAATTTTTTTCTGGGTTAACTCGCTCCATCGTCGACCTCATCTATGACCTTGGTCAAGGTTGAGGTCAAGAGTTAACCCATCTTATATAAAAAATAGAATTATTAAATAAAATAATTATAACTTAAAATAAAACAATACAATTATAAAATAATTATGTTAAATTTTAATACTTATACAGGGCGGTCCAAATAGTGACGTTCAAAAATTTTTTTTAGATTCCTCACCCCCGGGTGAATCCGAAAATACTTCATGTATGTTCCTCGATTTTTTTTAGTTTAGAAGTTATGATTTTTGAAAGCGTTTTTTCGAATTTTCTACTAGCGCTACTTAAAAAAATCATAACTACTTTAATAGTAAAAATTTTCAAAAATTTTTGGTTGCAGCTTGTATCACCTTTCATGTGATAAATAAATCATGCCACAGTCTTCATTACAAGTTATCAAAAAAAAGGTCGAAACTGAAAATTTTTGATTTGCGATGAACGGAGGATAACTTTCAAAAATCTCTTAAAACTACTAAATGGTTGTTTCATAAGTTCGCAGACGCAATATTTTTCACTTCTGAATTTTTCACTTCATTTTTTCACTTCTGAACTCAATTTTCTTCAAGGTAAGTACATATTCAATCAAATTTTGCTCTCAATTTGTAAGTTTTTGTGCGGTTTATGAGATAAAAGTAAAAAAATTCAAAAATCAAATATTTGTCGCGAGTCAACTGATTGTGTTACCTTGTGTTACTTTGTGTTACCTAAAGCTGTGTTTATATACGTAGTACCTACGCTTTCAAAATAAAACGAAAGAAAACATACTTACCTTACGTAATTGACATTAACTTTTTTAGCACTTATGTTCGATATCAAATTCTTCCCTGCTTTACTACAGAGCCCTAAAACGTAAAAAAAGTATTAGGTACGTTTATATTATTGCTAGCTGATGTCCATGACTTTGTCCACGTGGAAGTCGGTTATATCGCACATTCTAGGGACTCTTTGAATTTTCAGAATTTACAGTAGCATATGTTTTCTGATTCCATCTAGTCGTGAAAGCGGAACAAATATTTTTCTTTATATATATTTTGTAGGCGTTTTCGTATTTATAATACTTATTAGTAAAATTTAACGCTACTTTATCCTTTTTTTATTTGTAAAAAAAAAATTATTACAATAAAAGGTAGAATGGAGTCACCTTTAGGCAACGAAATGCCTGTGTTGGGAAAAATACAAAATTATTTATTTAAAAAAAAGATTCAATATTATAATATTTAAGTGTTTCTAAAGTTATTTGTATTTTATTTCAGATGCCTCTAACACCTGCTGAGAAACAGCGGATGTACAGAGAGAGACTTAAATTAAATAATCCGGATAAATTTGAAGAAATACAAAGAAAAAACAATGAACGTACAAAACGAAATAATAAAAATTCACAAAATAAAACATCAGAATGCACGGCTGAAAATAAGAATTCAGAACAAATGAAAACTGAAGAAGCAAATAAAATACGACGTAGAATGTTTCATCGTATGTATCGAGGAAACGTCACATTGCACGATACTGCTGCTACGTTGAAACTTAAAATTAAAGCAATGCGAAATAAAATTATGCTGTTTTTATACAGGGCTTAAGGTATCTCTCTTTCAACCTCTTGGGTGGTTAATCAGTCCATGAAACTGAACAACTTCCCCAAGGAACATAAGTCAAAATACGAAAAAAAAAATTTTGATCTCCGATACAAAATGCGCTATAATGTGCTGATGAAGTTTGTATGGGAAGTAAAATTTTTTTTTTCGTATTTTGACCTATGTTTCGTGGGGAAGTTGTTCAGTTTCATGGACTGATTAACCACCCGAGAGGTTGAAAGAGAGATAGGTACCTAAAGCCATAAGGACTTTAGGTTCGTCACTTGGTTATGGGACTCACTGAAAACCAGCGTTGTGGCTCGCGGTCTCATATCCTGTTTCCCGAGTCGCAACATATAGCTGAGTTGAGGACCCTTTGTCTCGGACCCTACAACACATAGCGATCTAAAGCTAGTTTGCTATTGTATTTGTTATTGTCTTCATGTAGTGTATCGTGATCGTGTTTTACTGTTTAATCTTGCCTCTTTTATGTGTTGTGATGTCCGTTATAATAAATTTGTCTTTCTTTCTTTTAAGGAAGGGTTTTCAAAATTCAACCTCTAAGGGGGTGAAATATAAAGTTTGGAATGAGAAAACAATTTTTTTGAATATTTTGACTCAAAACTTCGTGAAGATATGCCTTGTAACAAATAAAATGACACGTGTTTCGCGATTTTTGTAAAATCATCCCATAAGGGGGCGAATTACGCTAAACAAAATTGAAAATGCACTTTCTACTTCATTAACGCCTAGACTATATATTTTTTTCACAATACCAAGTGACACAAAAGAATGAAAAAAAAAACACTTCTCATTCTGTAAAGTACTACCTAAAACAAAAAAAAAAGTGTAGCGCGATTTGGAGAATAAAATGGGTGATTAAAAAAGTTTTCTGCGCAAGCCAAGCCGCGGGAAAAAGCTAGTTATGACCAAGTGTAAACATTCCTCTCCTAGACATTAGACATTCTGTTTATTAAAAAATAAAATAAAAATGTTTAGATGAATAAAAAATTGTTTCTTTTTAGTATTTTACCATTCACTTAGATTTAATTCTACAGCTAGGTTCCTTAACATTAGAGAGGCCTACACAAATACACACGTTAATTTAAACCCTTGATTCCAGGGTCACCCTTGAAAGAAGCGCCATCCGGTGAGGAAACATTAACAGAAGCCGTGGACAGAAACTGCAGCGTTTGCAACAATGTTATTAACAGGTACTTACATAGTTACTTAACCTTTAAAGATTGACGCGGCTAGAACACCGAGAAAGTTCACATAACAAGTGAAAAATATGAAAAACGTGATAATGCGAACTTATACAGGATGAAAGAGACAGCTTAGCAAATACTTAAACGGTGGAATCTACCCATAACTGTGATCAGCTATAAGTATTAATTATTTTTTCTTGGAAAAGTCAAGTTGGAGTTTTAGTTATTTACCTACTTTGGCGCTACGCAATGTACCGCGCCCCGCACACGGTTCTCTCGCCCCTGCTTCTGTCAGAATGCAATGTACATTGTGGTTTTCGTGTTTAACATTGTTTTCCTTGTTTTTTTTTTGTTGGAAATGGAGTGTATTAGAAAAAAATGATTCGATATTAAAGCAGAAAATATTAAAAAACATGAAAAAATGTTCTTAAGGAAAATTCCCCTGGAAAAACATTCAGAATGATGATCTGAGGTCAGGGTTTCACTTTTTGCCAAGCTGTATACCTAGTGGTGTTTTTTGTATTGAATAAAAACAAACTTATTGGTTGGTTAGAACCAATAAGATATCTCATATTTACATAGAAAAAAAAAATTGACACTTAAAATTTCTTTCGGAGAAAACATAATTTTCTTGACCACGCACAGATGTATGCACTGCAGTGCGTGCTACTTCTGTGGCTCTGCGCTTGACCTTATAATAGGTCAACGCCTATTTATAAGTGTTTTAGACTATACTATGAACTTAAAAATAAATAAATAATAATTATTATTATAATGTGGTGGTTGTTCCAGTTCCCGGTTTGTGTGCGTGCAGTGCGATGAGCTGGAGTTGTGCGGCGCATGTGAGGCGGCGGGACATCACGCGCTACACTATGTGCTGAGGATACCGAACACTAACAGACCTGAGGTCAGTAGGTACCTACACTATGTGCACTATCTCCTTCGGGTACCTAATTCCTAGATCTGAACAGTGCCGTAAATAGCCTTTTCTGCGCCCTGTGCGAGCTTTTATAACTGCGCGCGCCCTTGTTTTTTTTGATATTATAGTTAGGTACCCTATAGCAATGCTATGTATAGGCCTACTAATTTAATTCAGGGTGATAAAATAAAGCACAAGGAACAAGGTCGACCAATTATCTAATATTTTGGAAAAAAAATATTTTTTTAAAGAACTGATGTGGACAAACAAGCAGACGAGCTATCTGATGTTAAGTGGACCCTTCGCCTATTATACCACCCACTGTGTCTCACACACTAAAACTCAAACGCAAGTTCACTAGCGCAAATGCGTTGCCCACCCTGATGCCTAAGATTTAATTTTTGGATTTAAAAAATGAGCGCGATGTTTTGTCTAATTTAATAGAGTGATGATACTGGCATGTAGGTACGTATGTGTTAGAATCGAACACTAGTGGCGCAGCGGGAACTTATCAGGAGCAAACCGAAAAAATAATAGTCCTGTCAAAGTCTACCCCCTGTGGTCTACGATTACAGGTTATATCGTGCCTTTGTCCTTTCCCAGGCTCTAATCTATCTCTGTACCAAATTTCATCAAAATCGGTTCAGTAGTTTAGGCGTGAAAGACAGACAGACAGACAGAGTTACTTTCGCGTTTATAATATTACTTTCCGCCCGCGGCTTCGCCCGCGTGGACTACAGGTTACATCGTGTCCAGCTGTGAGATAAAATGTAGCCTATGTCCTTTCCCAAGGTCTAATTAATCTGTACCAAAATTCATCAAATTTATAGGCACGCGCCGCCCCCCACCCGGCCGGTACCGCCGCAACCGCTATGTCCCTCCTGCATGTTAAATATGTCATATCTTCGAAAATATTCATTTAAACTACATACCCTTTAGGCCATATTGATCTATATTAAATGCACAGTGTATTTAAGGTACTTAATTGGATAAGGATTAACTCTGTATTGCTTAAAATCGCTTCGTAAATAAGCCATTATTTCTTGTAAAAAGTAAAGGATAAAAAAGGATGATTGTAGTTTATCCCTAATTAAGAGATAGACATATACCATCGCGGACTTTTTTGTAGACCTCTTCAAGGTGTACAATACTGCAGTACATTATGTTGATCTATCTCGTAGGGCTCAGCCAGCGTTTGCAATGTAAGCGAAAAAAAAAGTGTTTATTTACGACATTACATTAGAAATCTCTAAAATTATTAGTGTTTCTCTACTATATTATGCATGTATTATACATATAAACCTTCCTCTTGAATCACTAACCGCATCAAAATCCGTTGCGTAGTTTTAAAGATCTAAGCATACATAGGGACAGACAGACAGACAGCGGGAAGCGACTTTGTTTTACACTATGTAGTGATGATAATAAAGATTAGTAAGGATAAAGTCAAAAGCCCCCATTATATATCTTGCAGTGTGAGGTGCAGAGCGTCGTCGACAGGGTCCGTCACTTGCTTAAAGAATTCAGCGCAATACAAACGGCCGCGGAGGTCGAGGCTCTGCAAGAACCACATATTATGTAAGCAAATTATTTTATACTGCACCTTTTTTAAATGTATGATGGGTTTGCTCTTAAACGCAATCTAGCACAAGGGCGAAGATGTAGTCGAGGCTGTGGCAAGCTCACCCAGAACAGATAATATAATAAGATAATACCCAGAAGAAGCGAAGCGACTAAAACTATAAACTGACGAGATGCGAAGACTGTCCACATACTCCAACTAACTAATTCGGGAAAGTGACGAATCAGCGATTTTAAGGAAATTGACGAGTTTTAGAAGTGACCAGTTGACGAAAGTGACAAATTCCCATCACTGTCGAGTAGTGATCTAATTGGTACGATTACGTTCATAAAAGATTTTTAAAATGAAAATACTTTCAACGATTACCTACTTACTATAGTAGGTATTATAACTTATTCAAAGTTGCATAACGGCCACGTTTAATTTTGTTTTCAGTCCTAAAGTGGAGGTAAAATTAGAGACAGACCCTGCAGAAGATGTAAGTATATAATATGGTGATTTTAAATATTTTTTATTTTTAATATTTTCAATATTTATTATTCGTATTACATTATAAAATGATTATAAAACAAGATTTTAAATTAGCTAGCGAAACATTAGGGTTGATTCTTTCCTCAAGGAACCTTATGAAATTCTTAAAAAATAATTTTACTTCCTATACAAAGTCTATTCAGCTGATCGCACAATTTTTTTTAATATTTTGACCTATTTTCCTTTGGGACAGTTGTTTAGTTTCTTGGATTGATTCACATCCATAATGATGTGAAGATGATTTATAAAATACCAAGAACATGAGATTCTTTCCGATTCAACCGCTAGCATTTCGGGTTTATTCGGATGTGACTCAGCCCACTAAACTGATCCACTTTTCCCAGAAACAAAAAATAAATAAAAATAAAATAGAAATATGAAAAAATATTCACCCGTCACAGCTTGAGTAATCACCTGATTTGTTTATTAGTACTTATGAGGATTCGAAGTTTTTTAAGCATTTAAAATGAGTATACCCTTGGGAAAGTTTTTTAACTTATTTTAAATGGTATAATTTTAAGTTGTCTATAACTTCGATTCGAGACTTCCATACGTTTCTCGCCGACTTAGAGCGCGTTGAAAATACAGTACAGGCAGTGCCATCTATCGACAGCTCACCGCGAGTGTCGGTTGTTGTTGACGTTGTTGTTTAATATATCCCTTTCCCGAAAGGAAAGGCAAAGGAATCAATGTCCATACAGCCGTTGTCTTAAGGTTTTTCCTTCCGTGTAGCTCCCCCCGTTGACCGTTAACCGATTGAGTTTTGTTTACGGAAAACTTTGGCGGCGAGAAGCACTGCCGCGGAGATCTTTGTCGGAACCAAACAGAGCGGATACCTACACTGTGTTTCACTTGAATTCCTTTATCACTACGCTGTTCTAATTTTACCTACTGCACAACACTATCACTATTTTAAACATTAAACAACGAAAAATAAAATTCAATCGGCACAGCGACCACCCACGCCGAGTTCCCGCGAAAGATCCTGTTATGTCGACACTATTGTCCGGTTTGTTTGCAGATGGACATGCCCCCGTTACTGCCGAGTCATGTGATGGAACAGTCGATGTTTGACGTCAGCATCGATATCAAGGCAGAACCCGACGATAACATCGACATTGTTGAGAACCCACTGCCCCATCCCGACACTACCGACAACCTCTGTACGTATAAACAATTGTCGCTAATAGTGAAAGTTGTGCAGTACTTTTCTTTGTTTTTATTATTCCCGACATTCGATTGCTTATTACTTTTAAATAGCTAAACCAACTTTGATGCTACAGACAGATACACATACATTCAGATGCACACACACACACACACACACAAACACACACGTCAAACTTATAACTGCACTCCTCTTTTTTTGTTGGGGGTTAAAAACAGAAATAATTTGAGTTTTTTCCTTTCCAGCATCGAAACAAGACGTCCAAAAGCCCCAAGAAACTAGACCAGAACATCTATATTTTATCCTCCCTCAGAATGCGAAAGTCGCAAGAGGCATAGCCGAGCCTCAGTTCTTAGTTCAAGTTTCCCATTACAGTACGGTTGAAGGTGTAATTAATTCTCCACAAGACCTGAATAATGAAATTAGTGCCCCACAAGGTGTTACAAGGAATCCAGTTACAAGTTTAGTTAAGCCAACACGCATAGTAGCGCCGTCTTCCTCTGGCATAGTGGTGTCAACTTCCTCTGGCGTGTTAGCGCCGACTTCTTCTGGCACAGTGGCGCCGTCTACCTCTGGCATAGTGGCGCCATCTGGGGTCACTCAGGCTGAATTATCTTCACAGTCAACGTCATCTGGATCTGCAAGAATGAAAAAAGAGGTATGTAGTTACATAAGTTTTTCATAATCATGTTGCTGCCGGCCATTCTAAAATCAGTTACTTACGTTTTGCAGAAGCCAGGCAGGCACTTGTTGGGTAGATAAATTAAATTTTAAGACTACCTACCTATGCGTATAGCTTTACGAAAAAGAGCAGTTTTTTAAGTAGAACGTTATTTTGAACTACTTACTACTTATTTTAAATAATAAAATTAATCGTTCATCGTCGAACGATAGAAATAAGTTAACCCATCGCGCGCTTGCTTACGCGGCGTGCGATGCAAATCCTGCACGCATGGGTTATTTTTCTAAGAGTCAGTACTTGGGATGTGAGGATTTTGCTATTTCGTAGGCGAAAAGCCCTATGTTCTATCTAGTAAATAACAATCGGAATGATATGTCAAACGTGGCCTCAAGGCTTAATACCCACACGATGCTCTGTCTACCCCAACGAAGATATTAGGCTTGAGTGCACGTGTATTATTATAAGTGTTGTCTCAATCATTACAGGAACCTGAACCACCACCGGCCAAGAAAACAAAAACTTGGGACGATGACTGCAGTAACTCTTTTTTAGTCTTCACGGACTGCCAAAGTAACACAGAAGGTGAATAATTACAAAGATAAAATCTTACACTTTATATGTATTGGGTCACCTTAGCTAGCGAAGGCTCAGGATGTGAACCAGTCCATTGAATGGAATAACTTTTCTCAAGAAACGTAGCTCGAAATATGAAAAAAGAAAAATTCTCCTCTCCATTCATCTTGAGCGATCAGCTAATTTACCTTGCCTTAGTGGGAAAAGTCGTTTTTTTTATTAAAAATTCCTTATGGGTTCCTTGGGGAAAGTTGTTCAGGTTTATGGGAAGAATCACCCCTTAAGTTTGGCTTCCTAATTTAATGTCATCCCCCATATGATAATGTAACTGAGAAAGTTTGTCAGGATGGATGAAAGTGGTTGTAACTCCTTCACGCACGGATTTTGATAAAAATTTAGAATAGAATAGAAAATGCTTTATTTCGGCGTACAACACAGACATCACAATATAGAAACACAGAAGACGCTTAACAGACACAAAGACGAAAACAAATTAAAGATATAACTAAAAAACACTTACGAACATAAAACAAAGTGCTGCACTGTGCTGCCTGTGTCGCACAGACGAGGTCGGCGCTGGCTCAGCATAATGCTACAGTTTGACCTGAGCGCTGATATTCTGCCGGGACCCAAGTGCAGCAACAGTCGCCGCCGCCGCGACACGTACGCCGTATGTGTTGTGTGCGTGTACGAGTGTGTGTGTGTGTGTTTGCATGTGGTGCTGGTGTGTAGTGTGTTTGTGTAAACAATATCAAACACAGGAAAAAATATATAATTATAAAGAGGAAAGATTTGATTGTTATTAATACCTTTACATGATAATATAAAAAAATAACCTATTAATACCTTCACATTATAATATAAAAAAATAAAAAAATAATAAATTTGTAGTTACATAGCTTGGACATCAGACTAACACATATGCTACATAATATTTCCAAATTTCCACAGCACCGGCACCGTTGAACGATACATTGCTGCATTTGGTTACCTCTAGTTAAAATCACTTTTGTTCAAAGGCAATGTATGTGTTAACGGAAATGTATGAAATCCGTCATTGTATACAATTCCTGGGAAATGTATACAATTCCTAAAATCGCCCGGAAATGTGTGAAATGAATTGTATTTGATACATTTCCTAGGTAATCTATACATTTCCTATATAACAATCGGAAATGTATAAAATGTTTGATTTTGTCTGTTTATAAGTAATTCGACATCTTTGTTCGATTGCGATAGACGGAACTGCGACAAGTAGGTTTGTTAGTAGGTTAGGTTAGAACTATTCAGGTTAGGTTATTATTATTAGATTGTTTTATTTATTTTATATACAGAACGCATTAGTTTTATACATTTCCTAGAGCAATTTCGGAATTGTATATAGGATATGTGTGTGCATTAAAAAATCTTTGAAACAATATTTTATACATTTCCTAGATAGCCTCGGAATTGTATTCATTTCCTAGGATTTGTAACATTTCGGTACATATGCATGAAATTGATATCGAAACCGATGACGCGTCAAAATCGACTTCATGATCCGCGTCAGTGGTAAGTAGGTATCCCAGAGTTTAAAATGTTTAACACTCAACTCTTTTTTTCAGATCGAGAGAAGAGAAAAAGAACTAAAACGAAAACTTAATTAAATAGAATTATCATAAGTAGCACTTATACGGCCGTGTGGAGTAAAATATTTGTTAAGTAAGTAGAATAGAATAGAATAATTAGAATAATTTATTTCACAAATTGGGTTATAAAAAGAGTTACAACAGCGGGCCCTGCACAAAGCAAGCTTGTATCGCAGGCGCCCTGTAAGCGATTGCCTACCCGTGTACAGAGTTTTAGACAAAATTTATAAACATAGCACAATTTAAAAAGTAAACATATCATATTAAATTAAATTAAAGTTGAACAAATTATATAAAATTAAATAAAAGTTAATTAAGTATATTAAGTGAATTCAGCGAGTTAGCTGTTTAAACTATATAAAACTTTTCTAAGCGATACTGCAGGTTCAGGCGACAACTTGGCAAAAACTAAAACCCTGAATTCAGAACTTTATTTTGAATGATTTTTCAGTGGAATTTTATACTTACCCACAGGAAAATCGTTATCTTAATTTAAATTAAGCAGTCGTCTTGTTTCTAGATTCAAATTGCGTACCCACGCAACCTACCCAGGTACCTCAACTGGCTTTGAACTTAAAACATGTATACATGTATTATTGTTGTAATCAATATGAATTTTGTAATTTATATAATTTAATATTTTTTACCATTGCCCCTCGAAAAAGGGTCCGTTATTTTTCAAAAATAGTGAATAAAACGCTGTTTATTTCACTGAGTGAATAAAACATTTTGAATTTGGAACATGCGCGAATAAGTATACGGATTTTAGTAAGAAAACAAAAGAAATGTGCAAGGAGGTTGCATACTCTCGCTATAAAAACGTATTGAATATGGCTCGGTTAAAATTTTTAAATTTAGAATAAGGAATTCAGCCAATTTACTGTGCAATTTTCATGCAATTAAAAGTTTCTGTTTAAAGTTTTTGTCTCAAAATCATAAAATGAGTTCGACATCCAGTGATGAAAGTGAACCTCTCGTTCCAGAGTCATTTCGCGTTAAAGCAGCAGCTATTGTTGATAATTTACTGTCACAGAGTAATTATTTTCTTTTTCTCGTAGTCAATGGTAAAAAGTAGAGTAGGTACCTAACTCGTGAAAAAAAAATTCATCTCGGCTCTTGTAGGTATCCCTCGAAAAGAATTCACCTTTTTTTCACTTGTTGGGTAATCTACTATATATCACCTATAATAAACAAGCCGTTCTCCCATTATTTCATTTACGTAATGAATGAAACGGTTTCGGTTATATATTTTTTAAGCTTTTGAGTTTAGTTTACTTAATTTTTTATTTGGCTGATTGTCCTTATGCTCACACCTAAAGTAGTAATTAATTGTTGTTTTAGTCAAGAAAGGGTCATAAAATAACAAAATCATTTTTATGTTCTTTAGTCTTTATTGTATACACAACACACATAGGTACGTATAAATTACAAAAGAGAAAGGATATGTAAACCGGCAAGCTTAACTCAGGCAATAAGTTTTCTTCCAGCTTACCTATGTGAGAGGAAGAAGCAGTTAAAGTGGGCAAGAGTGATGTTATGTTGATTATCTCACCAGTCATTGAATAAAGTTTATCTATAGGTACATATGTATAAGTCGCCTCTGTACTAATGTTCAACTTATCTAATACTTTCATTTTCTGTACAGAATTAGTATTTCGAAGGGCTGTTGATAATTTATCGATGATAAATCACGTTGAAAAAATAAAAATTTAATGTTAATCTACAATGTGTTCTAATAATTTCGTCATAAATTAATGCAAACTAATAAAAATAATAAAAAGTATCAAGAGTATATGGCAGACTTACTCGTAGCGGTTAGAATTTCATGTAAACATTGCTCCTTTTGCTCACGAACAGACTCCAACTCCTCCTTTATATTTTGGACTATATCCATTCTAATATTATAAATGCGAAAGTAACTCTGTCTGTCCGTCTTTCACGCCTAAACTACCGAACCGATCTTGATGAAATTTGGTATAGAGATAGATTAGAGCCTGGGAAAGGACATAGGCTACATTTTATCACACAGTGAGGCACGATATATATAACTGTAGTCCACGCGGGAGGAGAGCTAGTTTATATATAAATTTCATTATTTTTATTGAGAAAATCAAATCACTGAATTTCAGCCTGACCTAACTAACTTGGTTATTCCACAATCCACCATTATCGGCATTATTTGTTATTTGCTTGCAGATACGTCCTTCTACATCGGAAACCACAAGACAGTTTTCAAAGTGTGCATCTAGAATGTCTGGATACTGGATATCTAGAATGTCTGGATATCTAGAATGTCTGGATACTAGTGTTTCTAAAAAACAATGTTTGGTAAGTATTTGTTATAATTCATGCATAAATTTTACTTTTTCAAGCTATTTCGTAACCTCTCTAGAGATAATAATTAGTCCATGGTAACCTCGAGATATTTTTCTCACCATTCCTTTTTCTTTGTTGTAGTCATTACCTTCTACGTCAAAGAGCACGAGTGAATTTTCAAAGGATCAGATACTAATGTTTATAAAAAACTGAATGCGGTAAGTGTTACAATACAACAGAGTACCTAACTTTAATTTTGGTAAGTACCTAAATATCATTATTTATTAAATGTTTTTTGGTATTATTTACAGAGTATGGGAGTGTCACCGCGAACAGTATTTACGCCTCGCAAAAGGAAAATGCAACAAAAAATTGTGAAAAGGCAACAACGTTCAAGAATGCTCAACAAACAGTTGCGTGCTGTGCGGCAGTCAAGAAGACGTTTTATAAAAAAATCTGCAGATTTAAAAAGTTTGCTAGATGAATTAAAAATTTAAAATTCAAGCTTTTGATACTAGGAAATAAAGATATGGATTTATTGGAAAATATTGGAGAAGGTGATGCTGATATTATAAAAGCAGTTTTAGGGAAAGCTCAACCCAAAAAATACTCCGAGGCCATAAGAAAATTTGCTTTAAGTTTGTATTTCATTAGTCCGAAAGCTTATGACTATGTCCGCAAGGAATTCAATACTTGTTTGCCGCATCCAAAAACACTGTCTAACTGGTACAGATGTATAGATTGCGAGCCCGGTTTCACATCTGAATCTTTTGATGCTGTAAAAAATATTGTTGATAAGTCTACAGTTCCTCTTATATGTGCTCTCAGCTGATGAAATGTCCATCAGACAGCATCTGCAATGGGATGGTCACCGCACCGTTGGATATGTTAATATTGGCAACAACTTTGAAACTGACAATGTACCTTTAGCAAAGGATGCCCTCGTGTTGATGTTAACATGCTTAAATGGGCACTGAATAGTACCCGTCGGGTATTTTTTGACCAATGGAGTGAATGGAGAGCAAAGACAACTACTTGTCGAAAATTGCATTAAATTGGCCTTTCAATCTGGGGTATAAGTTGCGGCAGTAACATTTGATGGTTGCTCTTCCAATTTTGCAATGGCTCGTTTATTAGAAGCTAGTTTTGAAAATCCGTTTAACCCTTTCACTGCCAAAGTCTCATATATCAGACGTTTAAGTTTCGTGCCCTCACCGCCAAAGTCTGATATATCAGACATTTTTTTTTTAACTTTAATATCGTAAAAAAAAATTTTTTTTGATGTCGTGGCGTGTGGTGGGCGTTTTTGACGAAAACTCTTGGCGCTAAAAGGGTTAATATCGAACCAGTGATCACGATCGATGATAAAAAAATTGTTATGATGCCAGATGCCTGCCACATGATAAAACTAGTCAGAAATACTCTGGGAGATAAAAAAATCTTACGCACTCGAACAATGAAATTATATCCTGGGATTTTATTGAAAAACTCCATAACTTACAGAATAACGAAGGGCTTCATTTGGCAAATAAAAAAGAAATTCCCATGTCCAATATAAAAAGCTGCAGCTCTAGCACGATAACGACAAACTCGCGCTCGGCTCACGCTGAAACTTCACTTTGATTACGCGAGGGTCCCGCGCAAAGGCTTGCTCGCCCTATGGCGTTGTCAATGTTGTCATTTTGACATAGGACCGCGGTGTTGTCGCGGCGCTGTCTCTATCATACTCGGCCTGCAGATCATGAAAGTGCGATTGGCCACCCAAACTTTTAGCAGATCTGTCGCAGAGTCTATTTTTTTTGTCAAAATTGTTTGAAATTGGAAGAAATTCAAAATTGCAGCGGTACCGTAAAATTCATTAAATTATTCAATTATTTATTTGATATTTTGAACAGCCGACGACTAACAGCTTCGTGATGCAAAAAGCCCATTTCGGAAAAAAATTGGGCAGAAATAAAAACCGTTCTCGATGCTGCGCGGATTAGTGTTAGTGTCATAAACTCTGGCAGAAAAACTGGATTCCTAGGTTTCTTGACTTGCATAGAGTCAATCAAATTCCTAGGTATATGACTACTATATTCAAGAAACAAAATATCTCGGGTAGGTATATAACAACTTTCAGACTAAGCCAAGACCACTTGGAACTGTTTTTTAGCGCTGTGTGGTGTAAGGGTGGTTTTAATAATAACCCGACCGCTACGCAGTTCAAAGGGGTCTACAAACAGCTCCTCATTCATGGGGAAATAAAAAACATAAAAGCGGCAATTGTATGCAAGCTGACGTCAATATACTAACGACGTGACAAAAATCAATAAATCGAAATGTCGATTACTGTCGATTGATGAGGATGTCACAAAACCTCCTGAAAGTTCCACGGGCAACGCACATAGTCTGGACTTTCCAGAAGGCCAGGACTATGTGGGCCAAATGTGCCTAAGGCAATTTTGAAAAGAAATTGTAGCTTACATAGCTGGTTTCGTTACGACAAAACTCACTGATGTCATAAAATGTGACGAATGCGTTGCGGCATTGCGATATCCTGAAAAATAGAAGGTTTCATTGCCCAAAGACACGAGGTGGCTTGAAATATCCTTCTCGGGATTTTGTCAATATATGTACATACGCTGAAAGTGCTTTAACCCTTTCAGCGCCAAGAGTTTTCGTCAAAAACGCCCACCACACGCCACGACATCAAAAAATTTAATAAAATTATTTTAATGTCGTGGCGTATGGCGAACGCTTGGTGAACGATATTACCTAAAGTAAAAAAAAAAAATTTTTTGTCTGATATATCAGACTTCGTCGGCGAGGGCACGAAACTTAAACGTCTGATATATCAGACTTTGGCGGTGAAAAGGTTAAGGGACCTAACGAAAGTCAAGGGTCTGAGCTTTTTAGGAAATGTTACCGCACTCCCAAAGCTTGTATCGTCATAATTTTGTCAAAAGAAATATCAGTTTGCACGAGCATGTAAAGGAGCAAAATCCTATGGATAATCATTTAATTTTATTAATAAAAGCGATTAGCTTGAAATATTTTGAAGTTAGAATACACCATATGGTAAAAAAGGCTTGTCAAAAGGAAGAAAAGATCCGTAATTTTTCAATTAAAATTATTTATTTAAAGGTCAATGATGAAAATTCTACAGGGTTTATAATTTTATTAATTGACCTTTAACTTGTACTTTGCTTTAACAAATACCAAATAATATTATGAACCTCTCAGAAAAAAAAATGTATTGTTTTAACCCTCGGCATGCCTGGTGGGTCTCAGGGACCCGCCATGATGAAAACTCCTTCATATCTTTTAAAATATAAATGTCAACTGTCGCTCAGGGTATGTATGTCAACTGTCGCTCAGGGTAGCGTCAGATTATGATCTAGAAATGTATAAAATCCCCTTCCTACAATCCTGATATGACTTTCTTCCGAGAAGGACGTGCATAGTGATTAAGGTTCTGGTAGGGTCTATTTAAAAATTATGTTGATTGATTCCATTTATATCCTTTCTATATGCCAATTTTAATAATAACCTTAACTGCCTTAAAAAAGAAAAATTAGGCATATTATGAATTATTTGTTTTTTTTGTGCTCTTAAATCCAATAGTATAGGTTTATTTTAGAATGAATCTTAACTTTTTAACCAACTTCTTTAAATATACCTACATTTTTTTCTAAATAGTGACTTGTGAAAATAGTCTATATTTTTCTTAAAAATGGACATGAATAAATATTTTAACGAATCTTAATAAAAATTTGTGAATTTTCAATTATTTTTGGCTATTAAAGTGTTTGAACTAGGGTCTCTCAGACCCACCAGGCATACGATGTCATTTTATTCAACAGGCATGCCAAGGGTTAAATGTACCTACTAGGTTTCCGCCCCGTAGCTTCTCCTGCGCTGAAATTTCATCAAAATCCGTCCAGTAGTTTTTGCGTGAAGGTGTAACAAACATCCATCCATCCTCAAATCATCACAAGCTTTCACGTTTATTAATATTAGTAGGATTGTTACACAAACTTAATGTAAAAAATCTACAGATCTCACTTTACGCGCAACTATCCAAGGCATTGAAAATGTAATTTAGCAATAAAGTAAACAATAAAATTTTACAAATTTGTTTTATTCAACGAAAAGAAACGATCGTACTTACTGGCCTCTTATACTAGGCAAAATTTTTAGTCATTTTGTTTTCCGTCGCTAGGTTGAAGTACATGAAACTGAACAACGTTTCATAAGAAACATCACTCATGTTTCTTAGTAAAAGTTGTCCAGTTTGATTGATGAGTGCTTCAACCTAGCTAGTCTAGCTACGGGAGAAAAATGACTAAAATTTCTCCTTGTAGGTACCTACCTATAATATATGATCAAATCAAATCAAAATATAATTTATTGTAAACACAGGTAAAAAGACAGATTACGATGTCAAGATTTTGAGCACAGCTGCGCTGTGTTTCGCCATATGGCATACCTACAATATTTTATTTTAGACTGAGTCGTCTTCAAAGTAATCATTTATTTTATAATAACACTTATTGACTAATAAATCAAATACCTAGTTTTCGCTTAAAAATATTTATGTTGGAGCACTCCTGTAAATCTCTTTGCAATTTAATATTTTTTTTCGCACTTAACATTCGTCATCCTGCCTGTGATATTCGGTTTATCAATGCAATGGTAAAAATTATATTCCAACATTGCAAGTACAGGTAAAATTTTTATTACCTATATTGATAGTAGGTAGGTAAATAAGTTAGCGAAAATTGGGGATCTGAAACAGGCCACAAAACTAAACAATGGGTTATGTGCAAGATTTTTAAAATAATGTGGTTTTTTTTATTTTAAGCAGATTTAAGGTCCCATCTTCATCTTCATCAGCCCATATACGTCCCCACTGCTGGGGCACGGGCCTTCCTCAATAACGGTCCCATATTCAAATAAAAAAGATAGATATCAAATAATTTTGATTATAGATAAAAAAAAAAAAAAATTTTAATTTTGGTTACGAATTGCTGCTTACTACAGCATTCTATACGGTTTAATTCCTTTGCCAAAGTAAAAAAAAGACGTTTGACAGTTAGTTGACACATAACATAACCTAACCATTGTGTTTTTGAGTTGTTGAGTTTGTTTCTGTTTCGTGGTTTTGATTATTTGGATGTTTACTTCCGACTTGGCTTTGCTACCTGGACTCTATTGTTACCTTCTGTTTCGTGGTTTTGATTATTTGGATTGATATTTCCTGACGACTTGGCTTTGCTTCCTGGACTTTCGAACTTTCGCAATACACTGGATTCTGACACTATGGATACCGCTCAGTTCGTTAGAGCTGATTCTACCAACACGCCTGAAGTAACAACCAACCAAACTCGGAAATAAACAACCAATACAATATCACAAACTAATATTATTAATGTGTCTACGACAATACAATATGAAACAGGTTATGTTTTTTTTTTCATAATTGACATGACAGTTTGGCATATAATGCAGTTCTTAGGATTAGTTCACCGTACTGAGAATCTTTTAATTATTACCTATGTTTTTATTTCAAAAGATAGATTTTTTAAAAAATTTTTTAAGAAACGGGACCTTATTCCTTTATGTTAAATAATAAACCAAACGAAATTAAAAATATTTTTAAAATGTCATACATAGCCCATTTTCTTCAACGACCAGCCGAGTAAAGACGTGAAAAACTTCTGTGACTGCCTTGCGAAAAGTTGTTCAGTTTCAGGAGGGAGAATCACACCCTAAAGTTTTGTTAACTAATTTAAAGGCACCCTGCCCCATATATGCTTTTACTTTTGAACTTTAGCAACATAACGCTAATTTACCCCAGAAAATGGGTAAAGACTAGAAACTGGTAGCTCTGTTGCGTAGAGAGAATTCACTTTCGCTTTTGCTTTTGACTTATTTTTTCTATGCTATTAGCTTGTGTATTCCCTTCTCTGTCCCTCAAAACGCGTGTCCATTTGCCCAGCCAGCCCAAAAGCTCTGGAGCGATTTCACCTATGCCATCATTCAGAGCATAATTTGCTCCTTCCATGAGCAAAATATAATTTTATGTGAAATCGTACTATCGCCACTACGGCGGTTTGTTTGCGCGTGGCTGGAGAAATTTCGCTAGCAAGCAAATGCTCTATAATAAAAACTACAACACATACAGAGTTTTATTTTATGCAGAACTTTAGTGTCAAAAGTGTGCAATCCACCTGTGAAATCTCAGGTTGATATTCCTAGTCGTTTTAATGTGAGAGCGCAACAACACTGTGCTTGCTGTACAAAATTTGCCCAGCCAGCACAGCTCAAAACCAATAAAGGAACCCATTAAGGTTCAAAGTAAGTATACCTAGGTTTAGGGTCTGTGATAGGCATACAGACACAAAAGATTCAAAGCATTTGGACGAGTGATTACCGAGTTATACTTAGGCTTTTGAAGTTTGGGCTGGCTGGAGAAATTTGCCCAGCCAGCCCATTGTGATCTCAAAAACTACAATACATAGAACTAAAATCTTTTCACGAAAAAATTTCTTAGAATTTGCGCAATAGGCACAGAAAAAATTGGAATCCTACCTCTTTTAGTTGAGAAGAAATCTCAATTTTTCTATTTTCCCGCGAAAAATTCAAATTTTTATCATTCTTATGACAGAATGCGACGTTGCCGTTCTGGATTTTACCAAATAACCTATAAACCTTGTCGTCGCGTCGAACGACTTTCTTCGTTATGGCATTGTAATAAAGACTGTGGGACTCGCACTTGTATTCCCATGTCTTGTGGAATTGTAGTCCAAGAGCTGAATGTAATTTGAGTGAGTTCAGTTATTATTTTATTTTACATGTAAATTTTACGTTAAATCTTGGTAATTATTCGACGCTAACAAAGCATAAGCGAAGTTAGTTTCTGAAACTTCCAAATAATAACCTATGCTTTACAATTTTTAGGAGTATTTGATACTTAGGTATTTTTGTATCTTTTTTAGTTAGGTGATTTGATTTAATAATTATATTATTTGAAGTAGCCTACATATTATGAACTCCGCATATGTGATATTCAACCATAGACAAAATGGCGACCGGCTAGACTAAAAATGCACTAGCACATTTTGTATCAGTCTAGTTGGCAACGCTGGTGTTGCATAACTGTCGATAGTTTGGCTACTTAAAAAATGCCAAAAATATGCTAGTTTTTTAAATTGAATTTTGTAATCTATACTAATATTATAAAGAGGAAAGATTTGTCGCGTATTTGGTGTGTTTAGCCTACCCGCAGCTTCCACCGCCCTGATATGAAGGTGTGAAGGGACAAATGTGCTGAGGCATCCCAGACCAGGCTCCGCCCTTATTAGTTGAATATTAATATTATAAATGTGAAAGCGGTTTATTTGTCCTTCTTTCACGTCTTACCGGTGTGACAGATTGACCTGATATCTTGAATTCTTGAGATTCAATATCTTGAATAACCTAATTTTTTACGTGAACAAATACGCAGGCGGAAAACTAGTTAATCAGTTATTATATGGAAGTTTCAGAAACTAACTTCGCTTATGCTTTTGTTAGCGTCGAATAATTACCAAGATTAATCGTAAAATTTACATGTAAGGTAAGGAATTAATAAAAACTTAACGCACTCAAATAACATTCAGCTCTTGGACTACAATTCCACAAGACATGGGAATACAAGTGCGAGTACCACAGTCTTTATTACAATGCCATAACGAAGAAAGTCGTTCGACGCGACGGCAAGGTTTATAGGTTATTTGGTAAAATCCAGAACGGCAACGTCGCATTCTGTCATAAGAATGATAAAAATTTGAATTTTTCGCGGGAAAACAGTAAAATTGAGATTTCTCCTTAACTAAAAGAGTTAGGATTCCAATTTTTTCTGTGCCTATTGCGCAAATTCTAAGAAAATTTATCGTGGAAAGATTTTAGTTCTATGTATTGTAGTTTTCGAGATCACAATGGGCTGGCTGGGCAAATTTCTCCAGCCAGCCCAAACTTCAAAAGCCTATAACTCGGTAATTACTCGTCCAAATGCTTTGCATCTTTTGTGTCTATATGCCTATCACAGACCCTAAATCTATGTATACTTACTTTGAACCTTAATGGGTTCCTTTATTGGTTTTGAGCTGTGCTGGCTGGGCAAATTTTGTACAGCAAGCACAGTGTTGTTGTGTTCTCACATTAAAACGACTAGGGATATCAAACAGAGATTTCACAGGTGGATTGCACACTTTTGACACTAAAGTTCTGCATAAAATAAAACTCTGTATGTGTTGTAGTTTTTATTATACAGCATTTGCTTGCTAGCGAAATTTCTCCAGCCACGCGCAAACAAACCGTCGTAGTGGCGATAGTACGATTACACATAAAATTATATTTTGCTCATGGAAGGAGCAAATTATGCTCTGAATGATGGCATAGGTGAAATCGCTCCAGAGCTTTTGGGCTGGCTGGGCAAATGGACACTCAAAACGCTACTTGTCGTGGATGAGACGGTTACAGATCACAAAAACTAATGGGCGATATGAAAAAGGGGCGGGGCGCTGGTGTTGCAGCAATATGCGCAAAAACAGAACATATTGCTCGCGACAGTAATGATCCCACGCAGTTCACTTTCGAACGTCGGCGGAATATTTTGTGAAAATGCCGTGTTGTGCCGTGGTAATCTGCAAAAATAGAAGTGATACTAGCAACTTTAAGTCAAATGGAATTACATACCATCGGTAAGTACTAAATACAATACGTTTTTATTACTAAAACATCAAGAACTTTATGAAAATTAATTTATTGATTTCGCAAATTTTATATTATGAGGCTGAACGGCCGTCGAGATAATATGTGTAAACTGTTTACAATGCTTATGTAGTACTAAAGATTATTCGAACGTTGAGTACCGATACCGCAATGGATAATGAGCACATTGAAGCTAACAGAATACATTCAATCGCGTGGTACGGCCGCTGCTCGCAGTCGAGAGTTAGGGATGTGCTTCGAGCGTGCCCATGCCGATAAAGATAGATTATGATAATAAAATTTTGGTAATGATTATTATATTGACTAATTATGTTAATTGTAGGTATACGAAGGTAGGTATAAAAAGTGTTGTTATAAAATAGTTATACCTATATAGTAAATGTAACTGGTTTACTGACTAAATTACTTATGTACTATTTACAAATTATTATTATTAATTCGAATGATTGGTAGTAAATAAATAACACGGTAAATATCCTATCTCATAGAAATAAAAACAACGTAGTCATCTTAAATAAAACAAAGTCGTGTTTGTTTGTTTGTTTGTTCGAACACTCGAGAACGGCTGGAACGATTTTCATAGTTTTTGATTTGTTGTATTTTTCTCCGTCCAGAATATGATAATAATAATAAAAAAAACATTCTCAAGGGTAAATAGGTAGGGTAGTGGAAGGGTAGTAGTAGGGTAGTGGATTAAGACAAATACAACAAATCAAAACCATGGATATCGGTCCAGCCATTCTCGAGTTTTAAGTGTTCGAACACACAAACAAACACGACTTTGTTTTATATATTAAGATTTCTATTTGACATGCAACAATTATAAATGTAAAGTTTATAAAGTGAGAATTTTTGACCGTAAAAACTGTCATCACGATAAATGTAAATTTTGACTTTTCATTTACAGTTAGGTACATAATCACAAACACAAATTTTTGGGACCAAATTATGATATTACTTGTCAATAATAGTAATATTACTTACTTTTTTGTTTATTAATTTAGAAACTAGTCCACATTTTAATAAAAATTTATCTCATTCAGATTTCCAAGGGACGCCACGATAAAACAAAAATGGATTAGTGCAACACACAGAGGAGCAAAGTGGTGGCCGCTAGAGCGAAGTACAATTTGTTCTGCACATTTTGAAGAGAAATGTTTCAAGCCCTTAAATAACAGTCGACGACTGTTTGAATGGGCCATTCCTACGTTAAAACTTCGACTTGTATATGCCAACTCACCATGTACAGAATCTAATATAAAAACAAATGTTTCAGAGAAGAATTTAAGCGGTTTGAACGCTAGAAATATTGCTAATAAGGTATATTTATATTTTTCCATTTTCTAATTTTAACCTGTAACCTGATATTTATCTATTTTTCCATAACTGCTTTAATCAATAGGTAATGTAATATGATTATTGAGTGGAGATTGTTTGTATTGGTGATATTCTATGTTAGGTACTAAACAATTTTACACCAATGAAATATGGCAATGACATAAATATCAATTTTAGTTTTATATTTTATTTTGAGGTTAACAACTTTAGCAATACCTCCATATTTACCTCACTAAGCGAAAAATTATATAAAGTATTTTTCCAAATGTACTACGCACTTTATCGTTTCCCCTTTTATCGACAAGCAATCCCTACGTGCGAACGAATAGTCGCACTGAATGCAATGTGAGCATGACACGCACACTTCACGAATTTTGATTACTTTGTGTGTGTGTGTGTCGAACTCAGAGCATTGATTGGCATCTCTCTAGATCTCTATGATGACTTGATGACGGTCGGTCGTTTGGCGAATGCTACACGCTCGATATTTATCGTGATATTTAGATCGTAATCCAGGATCATGATATTTATCGAGTGTGTAGTATCATGTATCGTGCTACGGATCGCTGGATTTCTAGAAATCCAAAAATCCACGATCTGTATCAAGTATCGTCGATAAATATCGAGCGTCCAGTCTCTAATCGATATTTATCGCGTCAGTATTCATTCTGTCGTCGCTAATATAATAGCAATGGCGTTTAACGCCATTTTGACCCTAATCAATCAATCAATCAAATCATTTATTTGTGGACCATATGTACATAAGATCTTAAATATAGAAATGACATTTTAGTTCCAATATGACCAGCCATTCGGCATACAAATATTCATTTATAATTGTAAAATTAATAAAAATTATTTATAAAATGTGATAAAATTATTCATACGTCTTCTAAAAATAAATTAATACTATAATAACATTTTCTTGTCAAGAATTCATAAAGTTTGTTTTTGAACATAGTGACAATCTCCACTTGAAGTATCTGCGTCGGAAGGTGATTATATATCTTAGCACACATTTTTAAAATACTTTTACTAAACAGAGCTGATTTACAGCTTTGTGGTATACAAATTTTGCTTTGATGGCGTTTACTGCGATACTTTCCGAATAAATCAAATCAATTTCACAAAAACAGAGACTTCAAAGATGTATAGGCAGGGCAAAGTCAGCAGCTTCAATCTTTTAAAGTAGGGTTCACAAGATTCCATTGGCTTCAAACCACAAACAGAGCGCAGACATCTTTTCTGTGCAATAAATGCATCCTGTCTATCTGTGGAGTTTCCCCAAAATATTAGTCCATACCTTAATACTGATTCGACGTGTGCTCTGTATGAAATTAGAACTGTGGACTGGTCTGCCACTTTAGACAGCTGATATAATGCATAGGAGAACTTACTCAAGCGATCACAAACGCTCTTGATGTGCATTTTCCAGTTTAACTGTGAATCCAGATTAATCCCCAAGAATCTATTTGTATCAAGTCTTTCTATTATTTCACCACCGTACCTAATGTTCAATTTTGATGCTGGTTGGACTCTATTATAGAAACGCATATATTTTGTTTTTTTCAAATTAAGATGAAGATTATTAGCTTTTAGCCACTCAATTATTTTCTCTAAAGTGTAATTGATGTCATTTTCTAGCGCTTTCTCATCTCCATTTGAAAAAATAACTGTACTATCGTCCGCATAAAGTACCATGTTTCGTTCGATCGCCGTAGGAAAGTCATTAATATAAATCACAAACAGAAGGGGACCGAGTATGCTGCCCTGCGGCACCCCAGTTAAGACTTGCCTGAATTTGGAGCGATATTTTATTTCAGTTTTAGTTCGTGAGCAAAGACCATGAATTTCAGTAGCCTGAATTCTATTGGATAGATATGACTTCAGCAACCCAAAGGCATTGCCACGCACTCCATAAGCATATATTTTTTTAAGCAGCGTAGAGTGCTCAACGTGGTCAAACGCTTTGCTCAAATCCATAAAAAGAGCACAAACTGGCATCCTGTTATCTACATCCGTTAATATTCTTTTAATAAAATTATATATGGCTAAGTTAGTCGATTTTCCTTTCCGAAAACCAACCTGTTCCTCTGCTAACAGGTTAAAACGTTCAAAAAAAGGATAAAGATTGTTATATATTATTTTCTCATATATTTTAGAAAAAATTGTAATAAGGGCCAGAGGTCTGTAGTTACTCATGGTGTCTGTGTTCTGTTTCTTAAATATTGGTTTTATAATAGTTATCTTCAGTTTTTCGGGGAAGACACCAATCTCCATAGATAGGTTGATGGTATAACTAAGAACATCTGCAATATCACAAGCTACTATTTTTAGAATATGAGTTGAAATATCGTCATAGCCGGTACTCTTAGAGTTTTTTAAAGACATTATGGCAGTAATAATCTCCTGAGCAGTAACAGGTTTCAGAAATACAGAATTTAAATTCGATGTTAAGGAATTACTATAGAGAGATTTATTACCTGTTGTTTTTGCTTGATCTATATAGAAATCATTGAAAGCACTTGCTATATCTTCTGGATTAGTTATAAATTTATCATTTGATTTTATTCTTGTTATAAATTCCTTGGGGCGTTCATATTTAGATTCATTAATAATCCTCCAAGTTGCCTTGCCTTTATTGGGTGCATTTTTTATTGTGAATTCATTTTTTATTTTCCTAGTTAACATAAGAATTTTCTTCAGCCTAATATAATAGACTGAATGCCATTTTGACCCTATTATAATAGCAACGCAAGCTTTATTTATATTGTCACTCATAGCTTTATTTAGGGATCGTTCAACAATTACGTGATCATTTTTATGTAATCACCCCCTATGTAATCACAGCGTAATCTTTTGTTTTTAACCCCCCCCCCTCGCCTTGATTACGTAATCCGTAAAATTTTTAATTTTTTTTAACATGTTTAAATTTTTTGCTGTATCAGCAATACTGATGCTTGGAAAAGTCAATAAAATATGCCGAAAAAGTATAAAAAAACTTAATCTGGTCACACTGTTCCACAGTTTGTCTATAGCAGGGGAAATCCCGTTCCATCTATCTAATAGTTAGTGTTACCAGTAATAGACTTAAAAATTGGACGTAAATATTTAAATATGATTTATTTATTCATTTCGCTATACGTTAATTAAAGTTATAAAATGATGACGTAATCACGGCTTCTTCCCCCCCCCCCCAATCCAATCCGATGTATATACAAGCACCCGATGTATAGGTATACAAGCACCCGCCCCCCCCCCCCCTTCCGGTGATCACGTAATTGTTGAATGATCCCTTATTGTAATACGAAAAGTACAAGTGTACTCAATGAAAGGGCCTTGCTGGAAATGTATGGGCCACTGGTGCCTTTTTTTTATTGTACACTAACGCCACCTTATTAGACGTGTAGAGTACTTCCATACGAACAATAGTTATTATGCAGCTCAGCTCTAAAGTACATCCGTCTCAAGTTATACGCCACTATCAATAACACGTATTTAATGGGAAAACCGAAAGTAAGAGCTACTTTTAACGGTCCTATACTATATTTTATTTCATAGTACCAACTATTTATGGCTCAAGTTACGTCACGTTGGCGTTAGTGGCATAGTGCGACATGAAGTTACACTTCACCATGGCAATGTTACGAGTATTTTATTAGCAAAAATGAAGATATTAGTGCTTTTTATGCCTTAATCCTGTCTGCTTAATAGTTTAGACTCTATCTTGACTCAAGTTACGTCACGTTGGCGTTAGTGGCATAGTGCGACATGAAGTCTCACTTCACCGTAGCTTTGTTACGAGTATTTTATTAATATAACTGAAGATATCAGTGCTTTTTACGCCCTGATCCTGTATTTTTATAGTTTAGACACTATCTGGACTCAAGTTACGTCACATTGGCATTAGTGGCATAGTGCGACATAAAGTCTTGCTTCACCATTGTAATATTGCGAGTGTTTTTTTAACAAAACCGAAAATATTAGAAACATGCTTATCTCATTGCTAGCTGTTTTTAACCACTTGATGCGAATAAGTCGTGGCCAGTCACAAATAATAATACTTATGTATGTATAATGTTAAAAATGCTAATGTAATTCACTGTTTTGACCTATTTCAAGTAACATTCTGTATTTTGTATGAAATAACGCTTCTTTGATACAATGTGAATATTCTCGATTTTACGTTTCTCCTTGAAAAGATACAAATAGTATTTAAACTGAAAAAAAAATCAATATAGGCTCTTAAAAATACTTACATTCAATGAAATACTCGTAGCGTATTGTTGTAGTGATGTGTGAGTTTATGTCGCACTATACCACTTACGCCATTGCGACGTAACTTGAGTCCAAATAGGTTTAAAACATAAACGAGAAATCTCACATTTACTATTTAGTCAATGAAATAAGCATAACATAGTTGTGGTAAAGTATTTATGTCACGTTTGTCTATTTATTATTTAAATAAACGTAAAGCAGTAACTAGTACTAATATTATCAGTTTTGTTAATAAAATACTCGTCACAATGTTATGGTGCAGTGAGACTTCATGTCGCAATATGCCACTAACGCAAAAATGACGTAACTTGAGTCCGGATAGTGTCTGAACTATAAAGTAGACAAGATTAAGCCTAGAAGCACTGATATCTTCAGTTATATTAATAAAATATTGGAAACAAACCTATGGTGAAGTAAGACTTCATGTCGCACTATACCACTAACGCCATTGTGACATAACTTGAGTCCAAATAGGATCTGAACTATAAAGAGACAACATTGGGGCGTAAGAAGCAGTAATATCTTTAGTTTTATTAATAATATACTCGTAACATTGCCATGGTGCAGTGAGACTTCATGTCGCACTATGCCACTAACGCCAACGTGACGTAACTTGAGTCCAGATAGGGTCTAAACTATAAAGTAGATAGGATTAAGGCGTATAAAGCATTGATGTCTTCAGTTTTGTTAATAAAATACTTATAAAAAAGCTATGGTAAAGTGAAACTTTATGTCGCACAATGCCACTAACGCCAACGTGACGTAACTTGAGGCCGGATAGGGTCTAAACTATAAAATAGACAGGATTTAGGCGTAAAAAGCACTATCTTTGGTTTTGTTATTATTAATAAAATACTCGTAACATTGCCATGTTGAAGTGTAACTTCATGTCGCACTATGCCACTAACGCCAACGTGACGTAACTTGAGCCTAATAGAGTTTGTACTATAAAATAAATAGTATAGGACCGTTAAAAGTAGCTCATGCTTTCAGTTTTCCTATTAAATACGCGTTATAGATAATGACGTATAACTCGAGACGGATACTTTAGAGCTGAGCTGCGATAGTAGGTAGGTAACTATTGTTTGTATGGAAGTACTCTACACGTCTAACAAGGTGGTGTTAGTGTGCAGTCCAAAAAAAGGCACCAAAACTAGGCCTTACCGTCGCACTGACGCTATTCGTAATATCGTATGTGTGGTATAACAAAATATTACCTACTAGATAAATATCGCGATACATATCGAGCGTGTAGCATTCGCCTTAGACGTTTTTGAAGTGAAAACTTCTTTAGCGGCGTTGGGCACTTTTAGTATGGGGAAAAAATTTTAAACTCGCGTCTGATGTCACGTGACCCTGATCGAAAATGCGTAGGATAGGGTTGCCACCTTTTTTGAAGTGAAAACTTCTTTAGCAGCGTTATGCACTTTGAAGTATGGTGGAAACCCGGACGGATGGCAGCCCTACAGTAAAAACCCGGACGGATGGCAGCCCTACGGTAAAATTAGCTCTGTGTCAGATGTCAACGGTTATTCGCACATAGCGCGCAAATACCGCTAGACTATTTTACTAAATTGAAAGTAGTCAGTTTGGTCGAGTGGAAAAGTTACCAGAAAGTAAGCAACAGTCGAGGGTTCGAAACCACGAAGTGAACTCAAGAAAGTCTTTTTGTATTTTTGAGAGAATAACGGACTTTTTCTGTGTATTTTGTTTTATTTCCATATTAATGCACAACGTTAATGTTCAAGTTTTCACTTTTGCCGGCACTCCCGGAGTGCAACCCGTTTTTTTTTTGCGAAGACACCAATCTTTGTTCTGTAAATCCTACAAATGCAGTTGTTTCTTTTTAATTCAATTATAAATTAATGGATTCAAAATGATAAAAAACAAGTACTTAACTTTTATTTTTACCTCCACTTTTGAAATTCAAATTAAATAGGTAGGTACTTTTTTCATTTCATGTTTTGTACGTACCTACACCTACCCTAGCTGCTGAAATAGGGTGATAAATGATTGTCCAAATAAACATTTCGGAAAAAATAATACTTCTAAAGGAACATTAATATAAAAAAGGTTATTTCACTAAATACAGGTTGAAAAAGAACCTCCTAGCTGTATTCAAAATCCTGAATCAGTATCACTCAAAGAACACATTTATGAAAAAAAAATATTTTAAAATATTTTTTCAATGGGAATAATTAATTTTTTGCCTAAACGTAGACATTACTCCTACACCAGACATAGAACGGGACCCAAGGAGAATGACTTCATTTCCGTGGGACTTACCTCCGCCATACGAACTACTGGTATGTACTTATTCGGCATATGTTCCTGAACACAAAAAGTGCGGTAGTCACTTTCTGAGGGTATGGAGGGGGTAGCTATGACGTAACAAAGATGGCGGCTAGGCCTATTTTATTTACGTTATATTTAGATAACTACTGGGCAGATTTACTTAAATAGGGTCTCAAATGAAAGATAATTTAATATACATTGTTTTATTCCAAAGATGCATGAGTGTAAACCTAGTAACAAAATAAATATTTTCAAAAAACGACATTTTGTAAAATTAAACTTTTTTTACTGTGTGAAAAGAACAGAAACGTTAGGATTACGGTAATTTAGCTTATTATAAAAAAAATGCTACACTTATCAGCATTCTAATGAACCTAAAAACGTTTAAATCGAGCTATAAACAACAGAACTGCAGTCGTCTAAGTGAGCGTGGGTAGCGCAGAACTGACTACGGTACTTAGATTTTGGTACGAATAATCTTGAAAATAACGTGACAAAACGGCAAAATGAAAAAGTATTACGAACAAGCATCATTCAAAATGAAAAAGTATTATGATCAAGCATCATTTTTTTTGAACAGGCATCATTTTTTTTGTCAAAAAATTTTTCTTAATATTTTTACGAACTATTTTTAAAAATTCTCGTACAAAAATAACGCTTCGTATCATATCGAAATAAAACTCTTCATACTTGCACGTACTTGCGTTATATTTCAAAACAAAGGACTCAATGGTACTGGTCTGTACTGATGGACATGAGAGTGTAAACGTACGCACTCGAGACAGAGGCAGGTCACTGACGTGCGAGAGTGTACAGCCGCCGTTATATTTTTTACATCGGCAACACTGAGGAATCCCTGCACCGTGCTGCGCCGTGAACTTTGGCACTTGTCGCTTCATTCATTTGAAATCATTTGGTCAGGCCTATGACACTGTTAGTACCAATAACTGCGAAATGGCGCTGCTATCGCCTTTCAAAACTAAAAAAATAGTTGATGTTTGATATGGGTTCCTTTAAAAAAAGTTCTTTAGCTTCATGAGGAGCCCTAAATTTTGCTAGTTTAAAAGCATCAATAAAGCTTTTTTTATTTGAATATTTGACCCATTTTAATAAATCATACATGAGTTGAAACAGACTCTTGAGTAGCTGTTGCCTTTATGTTGTTGCTACGTAACAGCTACTAGGTTGGTGCCCTCTAAGTTTAATTTTTTTTCTGTTCTTGGAGGATGATTGCACTTTAAAAAGACATAGATAAAAATTCAAATGCAATCTAAATAAAAATGCAAAGCATCTCCTTTTCAGATAACTAGATTATGTAATATGAAATGCTATGGTTAAAGTTACATTACACGAATCAAATGTTTTTGACCCTGATTGATTTTTTAGATACATAGTTTCATTAAATAATAAATATACGTACCAGCCCTTCCAATCACCAAAGTCATTTCTGGGGTATCATCCTCATTTTGCTCTCGAAAATAATTATAAATAAACAAATAAATAAACGCTGCACACTCAAAGGCCCACACTAAGGTTTTCCCTTGTGTCGTGGGTCCCTTAAAACACACATAAAGAAAAATACAAACACCCATGACCCGAGAACAAACAAATAAATCTTTGACATGCTGCTGGGTAGTAATAACTAACATTACTTAAATACTTAAAAGCAGTAGGTACAGTTTTAAAGTACAGTGTGTAATAAATATGCCTATTGGGTTTCTTCATGGGACAGACTGTCAGCCGACTCACCCTGCACTAGGAATAAATCTGTATTGCAGTCGTAAGACATCTAGTCAGTTCACGAGAGGCAAGGTTATGGTACTTATAGTTGAGTTGTTGTACAACTGAATAGGTACTTCGCTAAAGGCTTAACCAATTTCCAGAACTAGTAAATAAAAGTGAATAGATAGATTCTCAAATATAGACCCATATGTGTTGCCACAATTCCGTCAATATCATGTAGCGCAGAACACTTCACTTTATAATAAATGGCAATCAGCCATTTTGTGAAAAAATTGTGGATAAGAACTTTTTTGAGTGACACCCAGGTGACACCTTTAACACTCTCATGTTTTCAAAATGGTTCAATGATAATCAATGGAAAAGTAATAGAAAAAATAAAATTTTTCAATGACTATCAACGTCTGACGTTTTTGGCAGGAGCTGTCAGGCAACTTGAAAGACTACTATAATTATTTAATTGTTATCTTTTTTGGTGACCCCAGTGTCATTAGTTCATTACACGGTTACACATTACTCTCTCTGCTCTTTGTAGCTGACCCACGTGATGGAAAGTTTTGAATTTGAAAATTAAAATAATAGGTATAGTGTGTCCAATTAAGAATAATACGTAACAGATTTACTCAGTGGTTCACCCAGAGCCATTCCGTTTTCAGTGAAGAGACATGTGTAAGAAAAGCGAATTCTCTTGCCTTCTTCATCGAATTGCGTTTTGTCAAAATGTTTTTGACAAACGCATTGTTTCAACAATTGCTCTTCAGAGAGTTCAAGGAGTATAGGATGTGTTGGCGCGAGAAAAGACATATCCACAAACTTCTTAGATAACTGTTTCTCGGGAAACAAAAAAACCTTAGCGTTTCACCTGTTGCAGTGCAACCACCAACACAACACTTAAGCATTTCCATGTTAAAGCAGGTTGCAAAAATAACCTAAGATGAAAAAATCGTCGACGGAGGAGGATTTGTGACAAGAATCTCAACTTCAAACTCAACATAAAATACACGAGCACTCAACTCGAGCTCGCAAGGGTTCATAGAATTACTCTTGAACGATAAAATTGTATATAAAAATCACTGTTCGCCGACCATCGGCTGAAAGAAAAAAATCTTCAGCCGATACCTTGTTCTGCCGACAGCTCAATTCGCCGAAAAGACGTTCTAAATATTATTTTTTTGCCGATGGCACGATTTGCAGATAAGCCGGTTCACTGAAAGCTCGACTGAGCGAATTAGCTATTTATCGATAGAAAGAATTGCAGAAAGCACTGTTCATATTTTCATTTACTAATACTTACTACGCCATTTGTTGGAACATAAGGTTTAGTTTTTTCAGAATAAAAAGTAGCTTATTTATTAATCTAGAGCAGCACATTCCATAAAAATCAGTCCGTTAGTTTTAGGCATAGAATAAATAAGGTGTAATTCACATTTGTTTGTTTAGATTTATTATAAAGTAGTCATAAAAAAACTTATATTATAATTTGCAAAACAAATGTATTTATTTTAGATATAAAATTGTTACCAAATGTTGTTGATAGTTTCGACACTCGAAAATAATTTTTTTCACGTACCTACAAAATACATAACAAAATTTTATATGGAATCAAAGCTAAATGGTAATAATACGGGTTACACATGGCAAAATATGCTTATGACAATCATAAAATAAAATAAATATAAGTGCATTTTAGTCATTTCCGCGACGAAAACTGATAATAAGTACTGCATTTATTTAGCAATGCACTTCAGTAAACGCCTGTGCGAACCATGAGAGCAATCATACATAATACCGTACTTGTACTTGCTCAGTGACAAGACGCCATCATGGAAGTTTGAGGTTATCTTGACATACAGCATGACGTCACAAGATGGCGATTTAAAGGCGATAGCAGCGCCATTTCGCAGCTATTAGTACTAACAGTGTCATAGGCCTGACCAAATGATTTCAAATGAATGAAGCGACAAGTGCCAAAGTTCACGGCGCAGCACGGTGCAGGGATTCCTCGGAATGAATCTCAGTGTTGCCCATGTAAAAAATATAACGGCGGCTGTACACTCTCGCACGTCAGCGACCTGCCTCTGCCTCGAGTGCGTACGTTTACACTCTTATGTCCATCAGTACAGACCAGTACCATTGAGTCCTTTGTTTTGAAATATAACGCAAGTACGTGCAAGTATGAAGAGTTTTATTTCGATATGATACGAAGCGTTATTTTTGTTACGAGAACTTTTGAAAATAGTTCGTAAATTTTTACGAACGAATTTTTTCTTTTTTTTTACGAATTTTTTTAATCATTATTTAATGAAGAAAATTTTTTGACAAAAAAAATGATGCCTGTTAAAAAAAAATATGCCTGTTCATAATACTTTTTCATTTTGCTGTGATTCTACTCGTTTTATCACGTTATTTTCAAGATTATTCGTACCCAAATCTAAGTACCGTAGTCAGTTCGGCGCTACCCACGCTCACTTAGACGACTGCAGTTCCGTTGTTTACAGCTCGATGTAAACGTTTTTAGATTCATTAGAATGCTGATAAGTGTAGCTATTTTTTATAATAAGCTAAATTACTGTAACCATAATGGTTTCTGTTCTTTTCAAACAGTAAAAAAAAGTTTAATTTTACAAAATGTCGTTTTTTGAAAATATTTATTTTGTTACTAGCTTTACACTGATGCATCTATAGAATAAAACAATGTATATTAAATTGTCTTTCATTTGAGACCCTATTTAAGTAAATCTGCCCAGTAGTTATCTAAATATAGCGTAAATAAAATAGGACCGGCCGCCATCTTTGATACGTCATAGCTACCCCCTCCATACCCTTAGAAAGTGACTACCGTACTTTTTGAGTTCAGGAAAACATGCCAAATAAGTACATACCAGTACTTCGTATGGCGGAGGTGAGTCCCACGAAAATCGTTATTTGAAGACTTTCTTACGAATGGGTCCCGCTCTAACACGCGAGGGGTGCGGGAAGCGATCAGGGGGTGCACCCGAGTTAGTGTCTACGTTTAGGAAAAAAAATTTTACGAAAAAAATAGTTCAGGATTTTGAATATAGCTAGGAGGTTCTTTTTCAACCTGTATTACCTACTAAGTAGGTAGGTATAACATAACACACTTTTTTCAACCAAACCAGTAGGTATACTTACTTACCACAGTCACGTTAAAACTTAGTTTTTTCACAGATATAAATAATTATTTACAAGTTTATAATAAGTGTAACGCCGTCAACTAAACACTGTGTAACGCCGTCAACTAAACACTGTGTAACGCCGTCAACTAAACACTGTCTTCTTGAGATACAGGTATTCCCACCTAGTTTAGAGGACAGGGTTACCATAATTAGTGTGCCTATCAATTGTAGTGATCTACCAATTTACTTATTGTATGTATTTAGTTTTAGGCTTCTTGAAATAAAAATATATTTATTTTATTTATTTATTGACAGCTATTCATTAGGGGTATTTGAATTTCTAAAGCTGACTGTATGTTACACAGTGGTATTTTCGACGGCCGGTTTGGTCGAGTGGTAGAGAGGCTGCCTCTTGATCGGCGGGTCCTGGGTTCGATCCCCAGTCGGGGCAAACATTTGTGTAAAAAGCAGATGTTTGTTCTCGGGTCATGGGTGTTTGTGTTTGTCTTTATGTGTTTTCCAAGGGACCCACGACACAAGGGAAAACCTTAGTGTGGGCCTTTGAGTGTTAAGTGTTTAGCTTTATTTTTATCAAACCTGTACCTAATATAAAAACTTACCTATTTTTGGTTTTGCTGTTTTAGTTACAAGAAGATCTGCAAAATGACCAGAAATATTTAGAAAGAAAATCCAATGGAAAATTGAAGACTGAGGTCCCGCAGCTACAAAACGTTACTAGTGGCCAGTCTCCTGTAACAGCTACACAGTTGAATACAGGTCTTTCTTTATTTATTTTTTATTATAAGATGGATTAACTCTTGACCTCAATCTTAACCAAGGTCATAGATGAGGTCGACGATGGAGTGAGGTAACCCAGAAAATGCCCATAAGGCACTGGTACTCCTACGCTCCGACTGAATACAGCAAGCTGTTTGGCGTCAGACTTCGGTAGGAGGGTGGTCGCGAACCAGACGGCTCCTTACAAAGCCTACCACACCGCATGAGACCATAGGACGCCACCTCAGATTCAGAACAAATTGAGGTGTCGTTGCCTGGGGTGGATTAATAGGAGGCGGGTCTCATTTTTGTTTCCTTAGTCGCCTCTTACGACACCCACGGAAAGAAATGGGGTGGTGTTTTTCACAACCGACCCCACACGGTAAAAAAGTCCAGCAGAGGACTCTTCAACTAATGTAGAAAAAGCAGAAAGTAAGGACAGAATGTGTTATCTAATTCTGGTCAGGGTTCACTGATATACCTACCTAGGTACGTAATTAAAGCGTTTTCTTTAGCTTAGATTATTTGTGAATATCCCTCAGGTGGGTTATTTGTTTTAAAAATACTAAATTAGCTGAAATTTTGATTAATCTTATAATTTTTTGGGTAATAGGGTAGATAATATATAACTAAAACTAAACATTTATTTTTATGAAGATTAAACAATGTAGGTACTTTTAGTTGAAATTAAATTTATGGCACAAAGACAGACTCATCCCACGAGGGGATCTCTCCCAGTCAACCTTATAAAAATAGGGAGAGCTAGGTTACCTACCACAAGTGTGCATCTATGCTGTTACGATAAGGATGATTTGCAATGAAAATGGAGTAACCTGATACGCTGGCTTCTGTATAAAAGGATTGTGCGTGGACTTTATGCAACTTATTAGCTGTGTGAAAGGACACCAGTGATCTCAGATCAGAAAGAAAACCTTTCCCGCAGATACTCGGGACCAGAAGGACAGAAAATGATGTTTTACAAGAACAATAGTAACTACATGTGATTCAATTTTTATTTGCCGATTTAGTCTGCTACTCAGTCGAACTTTGCAGTCCAAATGGAAAACGTATGCACGCATTTTGTAGCCTTTCTAATTTGGCTGGTGACTCCTCACCTCAGTGATGTTCTAAGAAAACGACATCAGCTTAGTCTAATCATTGGGTACCTGTACCTGTCCGTCCACTGTCCATCGAAAGCTGGCCTCGAGAAACAGCGGCAGATACAAAAATGTGTCCTCTGAAAACTGTTTTCTACATATAAATCAATACTTCTGTGTAGGTACTGTGCTGTATGCGTCCTTAAACGCCTAATTATACTTATTAAAAGAAATAGTTTTAATGTAAGAGTATCGAATCTTTTTAGAATTAAATGACTCGCTTTGTCTTTGAAAGAAAAAGTAAAAGAAAAGTGACAACGGAGAATGGGGATTGTCAGAAAAAAGGTGAAAGATAGTAGGTTTGTTTTTTTGGAAAAAATAGAAAAATCGTGATGAGTTTTAAAAATAATTTGAAATAATTGGGAAAATAGATTTTTTTTTAGGTTTAGCAAGTTGATAATTGTATTCGTTATCTTTTGCAAGGTTCTACCGGGTCCCTTAATTGAGGACGCGATCCGGGGACCTTGCGAGGATAGAGAATGCAATTAGCTAGAAAGTCCAACTTCCGATTCGGAAATTAAGGGAATATATAAGGGTGGTAGTCTTGCTCGTGTTCTTATTTTTTTCAGCGTCACCATCCTAATGACAGACGATTTGACGGAATTATAAGGTTGCAGGAGCAAATTAAAAAGGACCAAAAAAAAGGACAGGATATGGTTGAAAGGAAAATACTACTGGGATGGTCTTACAGCTAAGTGGATAAATTTATTTAATGTTGTTGGTTAGTTTCATATTTAAAGGCGTAGGAAAGACACCGGTATAAAGAAAACCCTTAAATAGAACTGTCGTCTTGGTCGAGTGGTAGTGGTGCTGCATCTTGATCGGCGGGTCCTGGGTTCGATCCCCAGTCGGGGCGAACATTTGTTCTCGGGTCATGGGTGTTTGTGTCTGTCTTTGTGTTTGTTCCGGGGAACCCACGATACGGGGGAGAGCCTTAGTGTGGGCCTTTGAGTGTATAATTTTATTAGCTTTATTAACAGGACAATGAAAGCAGCAGATTTAAATTTTGTTTAAAACCCTAAATTTCATTTACAATTAGAAAATCGCGAGTGACATATAAACAAATTTTGAAGTGTCAGTGAAAACAAAATCTATAAGAGGGAGGCCCATTTTATTAATATATTTAATTAAATAATCTATTAATAATTTTGATGAAAATAATTTAATAATTTAAATAGTTATACAATATTTTAACATTAAAGTGAAAAGAATAATTCAAACTGAAATAAACTGAAGTTGTCAGTTTATTTTGAACTTGAGTATGGAACAGGCCAAAGTTGACTTAAGGGATTCTCAATCAGATTTTAGGAGTAAATGTTCTTGATTTTGGACTCTGGTGAGTAGAACCTACTTTAAGATCACTAGGGATTTTATTTATTTAGGGATTAAGTTATAGGGATGTTGGAACAGGCCAAAGTTGACTTAAGGGATTCTCAATCAGATTTTAGGAGTAAAGGTTCTTGATTTTGGACTCTGGTGAGTAGAACCTACTTTAAGATCACTAGGGATTTTATTTATTTAGGGATTAAGTTATAGGAATGTTCTTAAATTTCGGGCGGATTCTAAATTGAATTTTTTTCCTTTTATTTTTTTATGACTTGACTTTAGCAAAACGTTATGCTTTTATTTTATTCTTTCTTATTAAACGATTTAAGAACTACGGACTTGCTGCTAGTTTAGGATCCGCCTAGAGGTTTTATTTTATATCCTTCTCCCTCTGTCTACTAGGATCGTTATTTCGTGATTCGCGATGTTCGGCGAGGCCTGAGTGACTAGGTTTTCCTGAATTTCCGAAAACGACATTATATCATAGCACCTATCTCTCCTTCTACGATTCTTCTACTGGCTCACGAAGGGCAATTGTGACGCTGCTATTAGTGTAGCACAATACACGAGTAGCGACAAAAGACGGATGACCATCGGCGGCAAACGTCAGATTTTAGTTTGCTTTCGTAGGCTCCCTCTTGCTTTACAGTTGACCTATGGAAACCAGGAGATGCCCCTCACAACCACTGAACAAAGTACCTCTACAGACTATACATCCTACTCAGAACCATGTAGCTGAGCAGTCTTCTCATTTGCTAAATTATCCTTGGGGTTGCGCAATCTCGTTCACCGAGGCGCTAGGGGAGGGCTTGTCAGTAACAGACACGTGGTCACCGCGTGCGGGGGTTGTTCAGTCCAATTGAGGGGGGTAGCTTTATAATACCACCCCAAGGAATACTGTCCTACCCGTATACGTGATCACAGCTGACTACTTCGGTAGTCAGTCGTAGGGTCTGTAGTCTGCGGTAATACAAGGACGCGCTGCAGGCGACGGCTCCTAGGTTTCGCGGGGAGGAGAGATTGCGACTATTCGGTTTTCCTTTCTGACACTTGGCTTTATAGTTCGGAGTCTAATCCACTCACAGGAGAAATAGGGAAGCGCGATGTTTGGCCTAGTATTAGTTGAGGATTTGTCGCTCAGAGAACATAACGATTCTAGGAGATCCTATAAGATGCCCGACTCGAACAGTCTCCCCGGGTTGGTCACCCCAAGGCGACGGATCTCGTCATTTGGAGCGCCGTCGACAGGTTCCGGGGCGTGGCTGGGGGCCCCAGAACGGGGAACTCCCAAATGATGCCCTGGGTTTATATTAATCTCTCTGTCTAGGTATTCTACTCGTTGTCCCAGCCTTCGGCTTTCATCCTGCTTCGATTGGAATAATCAAGAGATTAATCCTTTTGTGTCAATATGTCAAAATGTAATTTATTGGACTATGTGAAGCACATTAAACTTTGTTTTAATCTTGATTTTGCTTTTAATTCCTCTCTAAGTCTGAAACCCACTTTTAAATTGCTTGTACCTGCGAGAATCCTAAAAGTAATTCACAACGTAGGACTCTAGACATCACAGCCGTAAATATAGAGTATCCACCTCTATTTAATGCAGGTGGGGATCAGTACAATTTGGTGCCGTAGTGACCAGGATTCCAGGTTTCAAACAGGCAATATAATGGTGGGAGTAGAGAGGAATTGGAGAATAAAATCTGGATTGACGAGATAAGTGCTTTCTCGGATAGCAGGATGCTTTAAAGCGAGATAAGTGCTACTGGATCAGGATGAATAGTTATGTGAGGGGCTTTGTTCAGCGGTGTCACGTTTGTCAGTTGGCTAGAAATGATAATGTTAGAGGAGTGGGGGCATATGGGTCGATTTTGACTGAAGAACCCGGGGAGTTAGTGATGGCCGATATATTTGATGCGGTTTAATCAGTTTCATACTTTAATAGAGTTTCAAATTGGTGATCTGGTAGAGGTAAGAAGATCTCAATAGTTTTGGGTAACCTTTCTTCCTCGGGACTAAAGTCGTCCGAGAGCGAATAGGTTAGGGGGAGATTGTGCTGTATGCGTCCTTAAACGCCTAATTATACTTATTAAAAGAAATAGTTTTAATGTAAGAGTATCGAATCTTTTTAGAATTAAATGACTCGCTTTGTCTTTGAAAGAAAAAGTAAAAGAAAAGTGACAACGGAGAATGGGGATTGTCAGAAAAAAGGTGAAAGATAGTAGGTTTGTTTTTTTGGAAAAAATAGAAAAATCGTGATGAGTTTTAAAAATAATTTGAAATAATTGGGAAAATAGATTTTTTTTTAGGTTTAGCAAGTTGATAATTGTATTCGTTATCTTTTGCAAGGTTCTACCGGGTCCCTTAATTGAGGACGCGATCCGGGGACCTTGCGAGGATAGAGAATGCAATTAGCTAGAAAGTCCAACTTCCGATTCGGAAATTAAGGGAATATATAAGGGTGGTAGTCTTGCTCGTGTTCTTATTTTTTTCAGCGTCACCATCCTAATGACAGACGATTTGACGGAATTATAAGGTTGCAGGAGCAAATTAAAAAGGACCAAAAAAAAGGACAGGATATGGTTGAAAGGAAAATACTACTGGGATGGTCTTACAGCTAAGTGGATAAATTTATTTAATGTTGTTGGTTAGTTTCATATTTAAAGGCGTAGGAAAGACACCGGTATAAAGAAAACCCTTAAATAGAACTGTCGTCTTGGTCGAGTGGTAGTGGTGCTGCATCTTGATCGGCGGGTCCTGGGTTCGATCCCCAGTCGGGGCGAACATTTGTTCTCGGGTCATGGGTGTTTGTGTCTGTCTTTGTGTTTGTTCCGGGGAACCCACGATACGGGGGAGAGCCTTAGTGTGGGCCTTTGAGTGTATAATTTTATTAGCTTTATTAACAGGACAATGAAAGCAGCAGATTTAAATTTTGTTTAAAACCCTAAATTTCATTTACAATTAGAAAATCGCGAGTGACATATAAACAAATTTTGAAGTGTCAGTGAAAACAAAATCTATAAGAGGGAGGCCCATTTTATTAATATATTTAATTAAATAATCTATTAATAATTTTGATGAAAATAATTTAATAATTTAAATAGTTATACAATATTTTAACATTAAAGTGAAAAGAATAATTCAAACTGAAATAAACTGAAGTTGTCAGTTTATTTTGAACTTGAGTATGGAACAGGCCAAAGTTGACTTAAGGGATTCTCAATCAGATTTTAGGAGTAAATGTTCTTGATTTTGGACTCTGGTGAGTAGAACCTACTTTAAGATCACTAGGGATTTTATTTATTTAGGGATTAAGTTATAGGGATGTTGGAACAGGCCAAAGTTGACTTAAGGGATTCTCAATCAGATTTTAGGAGTAAAGGTTCTTGATTTTGGACTCTGGTGAGTAGAACCTACTTTAAGATCACTAGGGATTTTATTTATTTAGGGATTAAGTTATAGGAATGTTCTTAAATTTCGGGCGGATTCTAAATTGAATTTTTTTCCTTTTATTTTTTTATGACTTGACTTTAGCAAAACGTTATGCTTTTATTTTATTCTTTCTTATTAAACGATTTAAGAACTACGGACTTGCTGCTAGTTTAGGATCCGCCTAGAGGTTTTATTTTATATCCTTCTCCCTCTGTCTACTAGGATCGTTATTTCGTGATTCGCGATGTTCGGCGAGGCCTGAGTGACTAGGTTTTCCTGAATTTCCGAAAACGACATTATATCATAGCACCTATCTCTCCTTCTACGATTCTTCTACTGGCTCACGAAGGGCAATTGTGACGCTGCTATTAGTGTAGCACAATACACGAGTAGCGACAAAAGACGGATGACCATCGGCGGCAAACGTCAGATTTTAGTTTGCTTTCGTAGGCTCCCTCTTGCTTTACAGTTGACCTATGGAAACCAGGAGATGCCCCTCACAACCACTGAACAAAGTACCTCTACAGACTATACATCCTACTCAGAACCATGTAGCTGAGCAGTCTTCTCATTTGCTAAATTATCCTTGGGGTTGCGCAATCTCGTTCACCGAGGCGCTAGGGGAGGGCTTGTCAGTAACAGACACGTGGTCACCGCGTGCGGGGGTTGTTCAGTCCAATTGAGGGGGGTAGCTTTATAATACCACCCCAAGGAATACTGTCCTACCCGTATACGTGATCACAGCTGACTACTTCGGTAGTCAGTCGTAGGGTCTGTAGTCTGCGGTAATACAAGGACGCGCTGCAGGCGACGGCTCCTAGGTTTCGCGGGGAGGAGAGATTGCGACTATTCGGTTTTCCTTTCTGACACTTGGCTTTATAGTTCGGAGTCTAATCCACTCACAGGAGAAATAGGGAAGCGCGATGTTTGGCCTAGTATTAGTTGAGGATTTGTCGCTCAGAGAACATAACGATTCTAGGAGATCCTATAAGATGCCCGACTCGAACAGTCTCCCCGGGTTGGTCACCCCAAGGCGACGGATCTCGTCATTTGGAGCGCCGTCGACAGGTTCCGGGGCGTGGCTGGGGGCCCCAGAACGGGGAACTCCCAAATGATGCCCTGGGTTTATATTAATCTCTCTGTCTAGGTATTCTACTCGTTGTCCCAGCCTTCGGCTTTCATCCTGCTTCGATTGGAATAATCAAGAGATTAATCCTTTTGTGTCAATATGTCAAAATGTAATTTATTGGACTATGTGAAGCACATTAAACTTTGTTTTAATCTTGATTTTGCTTTTAATTCCTCTCTAAGTCTGAAACCCACTTTTAAATTGCTTGTACCTGCGAGAATCCTAAAAGTAATTCACAACGTAGGACTCTAGACATCACAGCCGTAAATATAGAGTATCCACCTCTATTTAATGCAGGTGGGGATCAGTACAGTACCTAACACAAAAAAAAAAAAAATAGTAGAAAAATAAATAGTATTAACTCCGTTTATTCAGTGTATACTCAGTGTTTTTTAGAGGACGAATTTTGAATCTGCCGCCGTTTCTCGTTGACACCTTTCGTTGGCCAGACTCTAAGTACTTGTCCTGCGCCTTCAATCAATTTTTATATTGAGTGAGTGGCTGTCTTCAAAGATTAAGACAATTTTTGCCAAAGGAAGGCGGGGTAAACAGCAGGTCGCTCCCGCTCTGTCAATTTGTTTAAAGCGTCAGAGAAGGAGAACTCGGAGAGATACAATATTATGTCACTGTTTTCTGCCTGTGAGATGACAGTGACAGGTAGTGACAATTAACCCCTATCTATTCCATCTTATCGTCTATCCGTTGGTACGAATGTTCAATAGTTTTAAATGTTATTTTTTTGTATTCTCAAAACATACTCGTGAAAAATCATTTCGCTATGTCAATTTGTTTCCAAAATAAGTAAGTAGGTATAGATTTTTAAAGTGAGCGCGCGACGACCGGCCGCGTTCAATGCGCGTGACGTCATAGTACAACATGTGAATAATACAATACAACGATGAAGACGTTACACTAGCCCGTGCCCCGCTCCGCTCTTCCGTACCGGTGCGCTGCGTTGTGTTATTTATTAGGTAATTTGTGCTTACTTACGTTCCATTATTAAAAAACATATTTTTTTAAATGTCCAATCCAAATACTAGAAAATCATGTGTTGTGCCAAAATGTACAAATACAACCATCCGTACACCGGAAAAGTTATTTTTTCTCGTTCCAATGAATATCAAAATGCGAAAGAAATGGTTACAAGCTATGAGGAGATTAGATCCCTTTGGAGATCGAAGCAAAGTTTATTGTTGTGAAGATCATTTTGACGTAAGTATGGTGATTCACTTTTATGTACCTATACGTACATACTATTACTTTTGTAGGTTGTCATCGTAACATTGTCAAACCCGTAATACTGTAATTTACTTAACTTATGTGGGTAAGGCTTTGAGTACCTATGTAGTATTGGGTAAGGATATACAAAATTGTACAAATAACTCTCGAGACAGTAACACAGTAACATAGGGGACAATTGGTAACGCTCAAGACATATAAAGCTATGTTTACAATGTTCCGTTTATATTATTTCATTATATGAAAGGACTGTACCAATTTATTTTTAATATCTAATTATAATAATTTATGACATGTTATTATGCAATATGACTGGTTTTTATCTTGTACTTACTATGATAGGTAGGTACCTACAATAAAACGACAAATGTATAAGTTTGACTTTTATTTCTCTTCAAAAATGTTAATTAAAATAAATCGAATCGGAAGTATCATCTTTTTAAAAGTATTCTTTAGAGCTTAAAATAAAATAACTTTTTTAACAATATTGGTTAAAGGCACGAAATCACGATAAATTTTTTTGGTTTAACAAATTTTAAAGGGTTTTTAACAGGTTTCAAAAAAATTTTTATCTTCCTCTCGCACGTCTTCAATAAAAACTGTGTAGAATTTCCAGGTCTTTTTTTCGTAATATTTAACGATTACACTGTCTCCTTCTTTCAATTCGTCTTCTTCTTCAGTTTTTTTCTCTTCATCTGTTTGTACTCTGTTTTCACATCTTATATTCTTGTTTTCTTCTTTTTCTATTTCTACCTTTTGGTCACTACTTTTTCTTTCAGGTTCCACCATCTTGTTCGCTTTCTTTTAAAAATATCATTTTATCAGGACCCGTGACCTTATTATCTTCTTTATCTTGAACTATATTATCGCTTGTCGTGGTATTTTTGGTCTTGCATTTCTTTGTTTCACATTTTGTATTCTTAATAGCTTTTTCAACTTTCTCGCTGTCTTCGATTCCTAAAGTTTCTTTGGTTTCATCTAATTGTACCTACTCTGTTTTCGAGATCTATAATTTTGGTTAGTTTGGCTTTGTTTCTATATTTAACGATCATACTGTCTTCTTTCAATTCGTTTTCTTCTTCAGTTTTTTCTCTTCGTCCGTCTGTTGTACTACGCTTTCATGTGTCACAGTATTGTTCTCTCTTCCTTCTTCTTCTTCTATTTTTTGTAAATAATCTAAAAATTCTTCATCATCTTCAATACAATAATCTGAAGAGTCGTGAAGAGAAAAATTTTCACTTTCAGTATCTGTAGAGTCGTCGCTATAATGTGACCGTCTTAAACTCTTTGGTTCAGCTTTCTTTATCGTTTTGAAATCTTTCTTTGACGTTGATGGAACAGGATTGCTATAAATATTTTCAGGTGTTTTGTTATTTTTGTTTCTGAATAAATTGGGTTAAATTTATCTTAAAATTTATTTAAGTCTATGTAGGATTCGTTTTCAGGGAAGTAGTGGATTTCGGACAAGACCTGGATTTTATTACTAATTTTCGTTTTGGTTGTTTCATTTGTAGTTTTCCTCTTTTTCTCAAAACTGTTCTTCTCTAAGCTGTTGTCCATTTTTCGTTTTGACACTATAGGCCGTTGTTCATTGTAAAGTAGGTACGTAAGATTTGATATTCAAGCAATCACATGAACCTCCGAAAGAAGTAACGTCGCAATAAAAACAACTTAAACATCTGTATTTAATAATATTGACGGAATTTGTTTTTACAATTTGATGCAATGTCATCGTTTGAGGTACTGGTATTAAATCTTCTAATACTGAGTAATTTTTTATAGACTCTTGTGAGATATAAAAGATCAATACCTACTGACGAATCTGATTTTTTAAGGACATCGTAAGCGGTTTCAGCGTTCGGTATGTCCATGCCTTGTGCAACGTAGTTGTCCAGACGTCGCTTTATTGCACCACCGACGCCATCGGCGGCTCCTTTGCCATGTGAAGCTTCGCTGAAATTCCATGTCGAATTTGAAAAACCCATTTCTTCAGTAAGTTTGGAGAAGAAGTAATTTTTTTTTTGTTTGTATTGGGATGTTGGCCCGTCCGAAAAGAAGTGGATTACTGTGATATTCGGTAATGTCTCTCTAATGTGATTTAAAACTGGTTTCAGATGTGCCCATATTGCTTCTGGCCCGTGATCATTGTTCGGAGAAATGGATGCGAATGTTTGCGGTTTTCTGTCTTTAGCTTAAAATGCCCCAGTATATGTAAAGTGATTTGCGGTTTTGAAGCTCCCCAATGCATGGGTTGTACCTCTTTTGCGAATTTGCATGTGTAATTTTCTGAAAAGTCATTGTGGACTGCTACTTCGTTTTGTTTCAAGTTGTTATGCAGGATAAATATTGGGCATATTGATGTTTGATGTTGTTTAAATGTTTGCTGAATGCATTGAAGTCATTATTGTACGAATTGGTAAACGAAATCATTGTGTTGCTGTTTACTCTTTTGACCATTTTTTCAGTGATTTTCTTGTTCCCATTTTTCGTATCTACGTATTCATGCTTTTCGCGGGCAAATTCGACCCATTCCACAATCTCATCTTTGCTGTGAGCAGCCCAATCAGAATGAAGAATGTTAGCAACTTTTAATTTTTACCTCACATTATAGTCTATTAAAAATAAAAAAATCCAGTGAAAGATTTTTTTTGATACGTCTTACAGTTTCCGAGATATTGAATTATTTAGCTATGCGTGCAACGACGCGCGCTGACCGCCGCTGTGACGTCACAAGACTACGACTACGCTCGCTCACGGCTCAGTGCGTACTATGCTTCCGAGCGTTCCACATATCTACGTCATACGATATTCGTAAAAATGACTGACCCACAAAGCAGAAAATCCTGTGTTGTGCCTCAGTGTTTCAATACTACTGTTAATGCACCCGAAAAGTTGTTTTTTAAAGTTCCTTACGAACCAAAAATTCGTAAGAAATGGATGCATGTTATGAAGAGGGCTGATCCACCTGCCGCCAAAAGTTGCGTCTATTGTTGCGAAGACCATTTTGATGTAAGTACCTACCTATACTCAGCTGCCTACTGCAGAACATGTACTTTATTTATTCACTTTATGTCAATGAAAATATATACACTTACACACAGACTAGGTACATTAAAGTGGAAAAGAGGTTGTAAACATTTTACCATTTTATTCGTTTGTTATAAAGAGTAAGGTTACTTTGTTTAGGTATGTGGGTTTCATACCTAGGTTTATTGATAGTTTTACCTGATACCTATTATAAATCAAATAAAGTAGGTGTTCATATTATAATGTTTTTTATTATTATTTCAGATTGAAAATGATATGGAAAACTACATGAAGTATAAGCTGGTTGGAGGAAGAAAAATACTTAAAAAAGGAGTCGTTCCACATAAATTTGAATGCCAAAAATTAGCTTCAAAAAAGCCTGAAAGGTCTGCAGTACAAAAACGTAACCAAATATATTTTTTTGAGAAACTTTTTCAATATGATAATCATTCAACAACAGTGACACCAGAGCCCGAACAAGTGTTTGTTACTACTTACAGAGGTACGAAAACGAAACGTAAAATGGATCCTCTGGTAGGTACGGCATATTTTGTGGTTAAATTATAACAGTACAAATGTATCAATGTGTAACACTGATAAAAAACACAAAATAAGCACTTTTAAAACTCAAAATGAGCAAATAAATTCAATGAAATTACGAGGACCGAGGACATTGATCGTCTCGCAAAAAATGCCGAGAATGGCGGGTGACGTTTAACTTTTTTTTTTTTTTTTACGTAGACAGAGAAAAGGTATAGACTGCTGTACATATTTCTTTTTCACTCACACAGGAAAGAGTTGGTTATATACGCGTTACTTGTAAAGAAAAGAGACAAAATTAGTCAATTTTTTGTCCCTCATCGCGTGCCGGTTTTTTCAAGGCCGGAACTTCACTTTGCTAAACAAACTTTTGACGTTTATGAAAGTAATCCGAATTTATTCCGAATAATCTCCGATTTTCATTTGGTTTTCGACTTAAGTAATTATAAATAAAATACAGTGTTACAAGTAAATATTGGTGGTTTTTTAACTTGAGAATTGCAGAAATGGTGCGGTGTAGTGTTAAAGACTGTAAAAGTGATAGTGAAAGGAAAATTACTGGACTGTCCTTTCATTCGTAAGTATTTGACTTGATTAACGAATTTTATGGTTGTCTATCATTTCAATAATTACTACGTTTGTTAATTTTGTTATCTATTGTTAGTTTTCACTAAAATTCTGTCATATTTTAATTTTTAATAAAAAGTAACCTTAAAAGCCAGTGTGGCAAGATTTTTGGTGTAACCGACTAATACCTAATACGGGTAAACGTTACTTGCTTAGGTACTGGAACCCTAATATATTTACTAAATTAATTTTATGAAATTTTCAGGTTTCCTAATGAGCCTGAGCTCCGTAAATTGTGGATTGCAGCCACAGGAAAATTAAATTGGTATCCAAAACAGGGTTCCAAAATATGCAGTAAGCACTTTGATAAAAAGTTCATATGGAAGAAAGAGAAAAAAACAATACTAAGCCCCGATGCAGTGCCCAATACGGTAAAGATGCATTTTTTATCAAATTATTTTTATATCTTTGTTTCAAGTACCTATTCTTAAAGCAGTGCCTAATAAATAATAAAACTAATATTAATTTTACAGCTTCAAGATTCTGATAATTTACGAGTCGATGAGCCCAATTATGATGAAACAATTATTCAAGAAAAGTGTAGTACAGTGTCTGTAAGTGTATTTATTTGTATACTTGATTTCTTTTTATTCATTTATAATATAATTTGATATTAACATATTTGATTTTGACTTTTATGCATAACTTCAATTGACTGGAAATACATTTTCAGCTTGAAGAACCAGTAGGAAATACTTCTGATGAACCGCCGAAGAAAAAAAAAATTAAAACGGTTGAAAATATATCCAAACCTGTTAAAGCTGTAAGTATTGAACTTATTCTTAGGATTCTTGTTTATGTTTACCTATTTTCATTGTTGTAGTTAATATGCATAGACTTAAAAAATAATAATTTAAATGTGATACAAACATATTTGATGATGACTTTCATATGACCTTTTCTCTGTCTACGTTTTTTATGAGTGAGCTTTAGTGTTGCCATATTTAAATTTAGGTTTTAGGAATTCGGATACACTGATAATAATTAAGCAATTATTTGGTAACGTTCGCAAAGTAGGTAACTCTCGAGACACTAGATTTTTGGAACATGCTTTTCATGTCAAAAAATATGTAAAGAAATTAAGAAATGGCAATAATGTTAATAAAAGCAGTCATTAGGGGGGCTACCACCTAAGCGAAGTTGATGCTGATTGAACGAATGGAATGATGTATATTGCTATGTTTGGTTCATGTTGTTAATCAAGGTCTCCTTATAAAGAAGCAATCGACAACGTTCCATTCGTTCACCCAGCGTCAGCTTCGCTTAGATGGTAGCCCCCTAGTTCATTATTCATTACCGAGGAAATAATAATGACGAAGTAATTAAAAGTCATTTCATATGGCTCAAACCATTTTTCTTGGATATAATCTTCACTTAGAATTCATAAGGTAAATTTTGGACGCAAACTTTTTGTATTACAAAAAAAATTTCAAATTTTTGAAAATATAACAATATAATAAAATTTGATACAATTCTTCGGTTTTTTATATTTTAAATATGAAATTATATTTCTCAGAACAGAATGTTACTTTACTACACTTATCTATTTAAGTAAACTATTTTATTACTTATTAACAAATACTTTTGTCGGACATGTGAACCAAAGGAAATGTACATTTTTATACAGCTTTACCCATGTACCTATAGAAATTACCTAAAGTGTTTAAATTCTCTTTGCGTAATTTGTGAAATGGCCCTTTTTTTCTCATTGACAGACTTTTTTACTATATTAATGCTACCTAACCCATTGAAGTATTAATGGCCTAACCTGAAAAAGCCTTACCTAACCTAACTTATCCTAATTTCATGCAGGCGGCCCTTAAATTTTCGTAAATTTATAATTTTATTACCTAGGCAAATTGTAATATCACGGGACATTTTAATTTCACTAGTGAAATTGTAATAATTACTGTTTTTACTTTTTTCCGGTGACAGTTAAACATAAAATCAGGTCAGAGGTGCAAAACCTTTGGTGTCAAAAATTTGGTTTTCATCATGTTTTTGTATTGTAAAATCCTTTATTGCACATCAAACAAAATAAATACATTCGAATCAAAAGATAAATATTAAATAAATTTAAGGTACAAAGGCGGACTTATCCCACAAGGAGATCTCTTCCAGTCAATCTGTTTACATAAACTTACCTACATATCTTGTAATAAATCGAATTATTTAGCGTTACTTTATGTTTTTTATATGGTTTATTCTAAACTAGCCTAAACCTGCCGTTCTGCTCGCGTAGAAATCTGGCTAATTTCATAACATTTATTCTTGTTTTAGATTGAGAATGACATGGATAATTATATTAAACATAAGTTGGTTGGGGGACCACTTAAACTTAAAAAGGGTTCAGTTCCTCACAAATTCGAATGTCAACAAACAAAGAAAGATAAACCCGAAAGATCTGCCACCTCTGCTGGCGGCACAATGTTTGCAGGTTATATTTAAAACTTGTTGGTCATTTTCATTGCATTCTAAACTACACTATAGTGATATGGTTTGGTACGTACGCAGTGTTCTGGTGTGATTCTACACTTAATCGTACATTCATCGCCTAATCTTTTAACAATAGCCAATAGTATCGTCACCAAAGCTGTCTCTTGCCGATCTAAAAAAAATATAAACAAAAAATGTATTTAAAAAAACACTTTACTTACATATTTTATTAATTAGTTACACAAAATAATAAAAAAAGATTAAGGACATATTTTCAACTCACTCCATTTGGAATAAGAAAAGGTTTATTACAGATACTTATAGATAAAAGTCCTGCCCGTCGTTACTCATATCTTCAATCTTTCTCTAACAGAAAGCTTCCCCACTATGTGGAAATCAGCTCATGTTATTCCTCTTCCTAAAACTTCCGACCCCGCATCTTTGTCTGATTTTCGTCCCATCTCCATCCTACCTTTTCAAGGTTCTTGAGCACATTGTCCACAAGCAACTATCTCTTTACCTATACTCTCACAATCTTCTTTCCTCTTTTCAATCAGGTTTTCGACCAGGCCATAGTACTGTGACAGCCCTTCTACAAGTTACGGATGACATACTCGTACGTCGTGCGATGGATGGCAAATTACTGACTCTACTGGTGCTGCTGGATTTTAGCAGTGCCTTCAATTCTGTCGACTTTAATGTTCTACTTGCCATCCTTCGTTCTTTAGGTATCTCCTCGTCAGGTGTGGCCTGATTCGACTCCTATCTTCGGGGGCGCTCGCAGTGCGTCCGCTCTGATGAAATCTCCTCGGATTGGTGTGATCGCACTGCGGGGGTTCCCCAGGGTGGCGTTCTATCTCCTCTCTTATTCTCTGTTTTTATAAATTCTGTCACTAAAGTTCTCTCTTTAAAATTCCATCTCTATGCAGATGACTTGCAGCTATATCATCACTTCAAAGTCAGTGATATCTCTAAGGCGATTGCAGAAGTCAACGCTGATCTAGGTCGCATTAGTAACTGAGCTAGCTTGGACTTTTGGCTTGTTGGTTAATCCCAGTAAGTCAAAGGCCCTAATCCTAGGGTCTAAAGCTCTATGCAGTTCCCTAGACTTCAACCACGTACCTGCTGTTACGTACAACAATGCTCCAATAGCTTATACCGACCGTGCTAAAAACCTTGGCCTTATAATAGATTCGCATCTGTCCTGGTCGGCGCATGTTGGTGAAGTTAGTCGCAAAATTAACTTTTCGTTGCATTCTCTTAAACGTCTTCAGAATTTCTTGCCCTTAAAAACTAAAATTTCCTTGGCTTAATCTCTTCTTCTTCCCCTCTTAGACTTCGCTGACTGTTGCTACCTTGACGCCACAGAGGAGCTCCTTAACAAGCTTGAGAGACTTCAAAATCTCTGTATTCGTTTTATTTTCGGCCTACGTAAATATGACCATATCTCGCAGTTTCGAAGTCAACTCAAGTGGCTACCGATCTGACTTCGCAGGAATACTCATATTCTCTGCCTTCTGTTCAAGATCCTGCGCAGTGATTCTTCTCCGGAATATCTTCTATTTTCACGTCCTATTGATAAACCATGTCGTTCTCATATAAGATCTATTGTTTCTATACCTCCTCACCATACTGACTTCTTCTCCTATTCTTACACTGTGCATGCAGCGAGGCTGTGGAATTCGCTTCCTCACGATGTCCGAGACAGCAACTCTCTAGGCATTTTCAAAAAACGCCTAAAAGAGCACTACCTTTCCACTGCCCATCCATAGTATCTGTTTTTATATTGTATTATATGTATTTGTTTATATATATATATATATATATATATGTGTGACAATCCGCGGCTAAAGGTACCTTGTGGTCGATATGGAGTTATGTATTCGCTAGTAATCTGCGATTAATACGCTGTAGATATCAAAAAAGATCAACCTCCTACGATGTTTTGTTACGGAGATATACATTTTTTAAAATTATATTCGAAATTGTGCAATTTCGAGAAACAGACATTTTAAGTTCAGTCACCTCGAATACTATGTTGCCGTTGTAAGTTACATAACGGCCGACGAAAAATTATTCCTAGGACTACTGTCTTTTAAAAAATGTTGAGACAACTTCTGTATTACTAATCAGAACCTTGTTATGGACCAATCAATGTGTCTATTGACCAATTTCTAAAAAATGATGTTTTGTTTAATTTTGCCAATTTCGTGCGATGAGACCTATAGATTTTAACTGATCTATTAGAACACAATTTCGAGAGAAAATCTTGTCAAAATAAAAACAAGAATTAGGGGTAAAATCACCTTTAATAATTATCATGCAAAATCACAAAACTTAACAAATTTCAGTCATAATTTACAAGCAATATAATTTTTCATACATAAATCAACGAAAATCTTTCATTAACTTGAAATAACACTGACAATATCGCCATTACAGGCTAATTTTTAGCTTTTTAAGTCACTTAAACTTACATCACAATAGCAGTCTTTGTTCCATACATTTGAGAAAAGGGACCTTATGGAAATAATGTAACAAATTATAATCCGTCAATACAATAAAATTAAGATTATACATTGATGATAATGGTTTTTCTAATGAGTGGTTTTATTTCTATCATTTTAGTAATAAATCGTTACAAACATAATCAGTTTTTTTTTACAGTCTCTTTGAAAATTATATTTTTTTAATGTAAAGAAAAGGGTCCTTATGGCCGAGTTACACGATATTAAAGGTTTGCTTGTTCTGAACGCCTTTTTTTACAAAAATAGACACCACCGCGAACTTGGTTTCTGTGACCAACCTCACCACAATAGGTACATGTAGGCTTTTTACGTTTTGCATTTGGCACGCGGCCGTAAGATACCTTTTCTACTAAACTTTGAGACCACATTATGGACTTATTATTTACATAAGATAAAAAATAATAATAGGGAAATAAATTTCAGATCTTATGCTTTGCGAAAAAGCAATAAAAAATATATATATATATATATTTCTTGCAAAATGTACAAAACATTCAATTATCTTCGAAACTATAAATGTCCATAAGGTACCTTTTCTCGCGAACAGTCAGTTATTATATCTTTAGTACTAGGTTTATAAAATTTTATATATGTTTAACTGGAGTAATATGTAGTATTTAAGTAATAATTAGCATTCAATTTGTTACATCTATTTTTCTCCTATATAGTACACGTCTGTCTTCCTTTCTTGCTCTATCCTATCAACAGGTCTGCTGGTAGAAATTTCTTTTTAGAAATAAGCCGAACCTTTTTGTATGTACTGTCTTATGTCTGTTATTTATGTCCTGTGTGTACAATAGACGTTATTATTACTATTATAAAACCTCATTTGTTATAGACAAATTAAAATAAAATAAAAAGATTAAGCACATATTTTCAACTCACTCCATTTGGAATAAGAAGAAGTTTGTATAGATAATTATAGATATAACCTCATTTGTTGTAGACAAATTAAGTTTTATTAGGTAGTTTTCGATTATAAGACCTATAACCTAAAATTAAGGTTTGATACCTACTTCTAGCTAGTTGCATTCACGATATGAAAATAATCATCCCGGTATTTTAGGTAGGTACTTCAATTGTCGCGGGTTTGGCGCAGTTGCCACAGCAATATAAAATAACACATCTATCTCTCCGTTTTCCGTATCGTGGCCAGTTCTCCATTCATCACCGTTTATTTATCTGAATCTGTAATATCAATAAAACAATTTGAACAGATATACAGTGTACACTCTATTTAGCGTCTCTTAAGGGACTGAGCATATTTCGACGTTATTAAGAGTGGCCCTTAAATGGAGAGAATAAAAAAAAACAGTATTATTTCACTTTTAACAGACTAACGACAGTTTAGTAGTTGAGGTAAACACGTGCAAGGTAAAGACAACAAACAAAAAACGAATTTCTTAGAATTTTGATATAAAAGATGCCGACGGTCGAGATTAATACCTGCTAGATAATAAAGTAACAAAACAAAGAACAAAAGAGAGTACACAGCTGCGTTCTTATCATTTCGACAACTTAGAAATTATTGTTTATTATTACATAAATATGGCGCATTGTTATCGTTACATAGAGGTGTGTGACGTTACGTAAGAGTGTATCATTGTATCGATAACAAGGTAAACCAACCAAAGTCGACGGTTTTAGGGAGTTGGTCGGTAAATAGAGTTTTCACAGTATTTATTTTCGATAGTTAATATTATGAGAAGGTTTACTTTTCTTTGTATTTTTACGCCTCGCGTTTTGACGGCAAAGAAATCACTATTTGTCGCTAAATAATGAACAACCATAAGTTCATCTATAACGTCACACGCAGTCACGTGGCTGTTAGCGGGACTTAATATTTATGTGAACTTTGATTGCATGTAAAATCGTAACTACTTGGCATTTGAAATAAAACAAAACCAAGTGTATCTGTATATAGAAGCTTTACTGAAACAAAGTTTCAAGTCATTTTATATGCTTTTTAACACTCCTATCCTAAATACCTGTCACTGGTTCAAGGTATTTAACACGGGCAAGAAAGGTTTTTGTTTCGGTACCTACTTACCTGCTTTAGTATCACGTTACTTTTTAAAAGAAAAAATAGCGGTTCTTTTGTGGAGAGGAATGCATTTAAATGTTTTACGAGTTAGGGTCAATATATCTACACATAAATTGTAATGCTAGTAGCGCATCGAGTTTTAAACTGCAAACATGGCTAGCAAGAGAAAAAGTATGTGCATTAACGAGAAAGTTTCCTTGATTCGTGCTATAGAGAAAGGGGAAAGAAAAAGTGTTGTTGGAAGACGTTTCGGATTCAGTTCATCGACAGTGGCCACTATTTGGAAAAACAAAGAAAAAATTCTGCAAGCAGACATTGATGGAAAATGCAACAAGAAATTACGAAAGCCAAAATTTCAAGACTTAGACCGCGCAGTGCTGACTTGGTTTAACAAACAGTGCCATGAAAACTTGCCTATTTCTGGCCCTATCATCAGAGCACAAACTGAAAAGATTGCTAAAGAACTTGATATTACTGGTTTCAAAGCTTCTGAAGGTTGGCTCGGAAAGTTCAAACAGCGACACAACATTAGTTTCAAAAAACGGATGGAAGCACGAGATGTTTTAGGTAAGTGAAATGTAATTGAGGAGTGTCTTTTCAAAAGGGCTTATTTCCAGTTTGAGTCTTTTTTAATCTGACAATTCCATTTTATTCTCCATACAATTATACGTAACTGACTTTTACTTATCTTTTTCAATATGTCTTATTTCATTATGAAACTTGACCATCAAAAGTGGCTTCCGAATCAAAACTGCTCATTTTCCATATATTTTTACCCATAATGAGTTTTTGTGTAAAGAGTTTTTCGCTATTTCTGAAAAAATTGACTAAATTGAAATAAGCCCTTTTGGAAAGACACTCCTCAATTATATTTATGAGGTGTTTACAATAAATAAACTTTAAGTATAAAAAATTGAACCAACTTCAAAAAAGCGAAAAATAAGGACAACATCATTTGATGTTCTATGTAGTACCTACCTATACCTACTGATATGTTTGAAGTCGGTGCGAAGGCGGCCTATCAAACTTAATTTTCTAGGCACCGACTCTAAACATCTCAGCAGGTAGGTACTATATAGCACGTACTTACTTACATACATAGCATGTGTGATAAAACGTAGGTAATTAATTATAAGTATTTTATAAGTAATTATAAGTATTTCGAAAATTAAAAAGTAGATAACCGAAACGAGAACTTCAACGGCCGCCATTTTGGCGCGTTTAGCGTGACGTGTTGTCATATCTACGACGAGTTCGTTGACTAGGTTGAAAAACTATTGTATGGATTTTGGTTTAATTTTACTGTTTTTTTATTGTATTTCACTTCGACTATATTTCATTTTTACAGCATTCTCCATCGATAGAACGGTCTAAAATACTAACATCAAGTACTTACTGCATTGTGTCTAAACGCAGATATACAAATATTTTTTAATTCATTTTTATTTAACTGAAAGGACTAAGGATCCTTTTCTTCAAAAATATTAGGTATATACATTTTTATTTTTCTGCAATAAAAAAGATAATAATTTTAACCAAAATTTTAACATTCTCACTATGGTAAACCAATTCTTATACAGATTTATGAAACCGTTTTCCTTTGCCAAGCTGTCAGCTAAACAAAAACATAACCTATTTCGTTTTGTATTTTTGGTTGTATCCTTTTGAATTATTTTTTCTGACGTCTGTAATTAGTTAGTACTAGGTGTGCCGTGTGCTCTTTGCTAGATATTATGGCATCTGACGGGTTTCAGCGATGGAGAGAACCTAAAAAATGTTTTATACCCCTTTGTTCGAACACTGACATTAATAGACCAGATTTGACGTTTGTTACGCTTCCAAAGGAATTAAAAGAAAGTTGGTGTACGATGGTTGGCAGGAATTGTCCTAAACGTGCACTGTTTTGTTGTGGTGATCATTTAACCGTAAGTACTTACAGGGAGCACATCATGCTGTCCAAAACTGTCAAATTTCTTCAATCGATTTTCAATGTTTCAATGTTATTTGTGACTTACCTGATGTACCGTTGACTGTACCTACATTAAAAATAAAATTTCGAAATATTCATTTCTATATCACAATCTCAGAATTGTTCTGTAGTTATTCTGAGATCACAATCACAGGCGGTGGCAGTTGAATAATAAATATACATCTACCTAACATTATACTTAGTCACATAGTAAGTAACCAATATTTTATCCCTGTAAGTTCAAAGCAAAATATACTATTATTTATAGCTTGACGATTTTGAGTACCATGGACTTAAAAAAAAATTGAAATTGACTGCATGTCTAAAATATATTCCCACAAGATCAATAATTGAGACTGACAAGGAAAAGCTACCTGAAACTCAAGCACAGATACAGTGTTTATTGACGTCTGAAAACCAATCCCATGATCACGTTCAAGGTACACATGTAGGTAAGCAAATTTTAATAGATATATTTATTGTAGTTCTAGCTGTCCGCCCGCGACTTCATTCCCGTGGGAATCGTCCCGGCGGATTGTCACTTTTTTAAAACATAAACCTGCTCGTGACAATAAGGAACACAACAAAAAAAGAATTGTCCAAATCGGTCAAGCCGTTCTCAAGTTAGTATTCTTTTATATTATAGTATAGAAGATAACATAATGAAATAGAAAGGAGGAAAACATAATCTAGGTACGGTTAAAGAAAGGAGTTGTTCCTCTGTGGTTGTTCCTCATATGTTTTTGTGTCAAGATGGGAATAGGCCACCACAAGTTGAAAGAATGGCCGTACTGAAAAGGCAAAGACTAGCATTGGTAAATCTCTTTTAGAGTATGCTATCAAAAGTAGTAGTATTTTATAAATTTGTGAACCTCCACAAAGAAGTGATTACGAAGCTATTCAAAACTGTATGCGTAATTAATTACATTTTATAAGTTTGTATTAAAACATTTTTTTTACATCAATATTTTCTTCAATACGTATTTGTAATGTCCGCGGAATCCTTTTCCGAGTTATAAAAATTCTAAAAAACAATACTTAAACTCTTAAATGATAATTTTGTATTTATGTTAGAAAATAAAGTTTTTTTAAGTATAAAATTATGGGTCTATTTGATGACTCAATAGGTTGCGTAAAACCTAAATTACAAAATTAAGTTTTGTCCACCACTTTTAAAAAATTTCTTGACATTTCGTGACGCAGTTTCGTTATACAGAAAATTATATTTATTAGTAGTAATGGTTAATTTTAAATTGCAACCCAGCGGTAATCCATAGACAAGACTTCAACTAAGCTGCCATTTTGCATTCGCTGTCATTGTCAGTGAAGTAAAGCAGTTGGATTTTCTGTACATGTGACGTGACGAGTTGTAATAATTCCTGACTTGATTTTTGAAGTAAAAGTGAGTAAAATTTTCCATTAATATTTATTGTTACTTACAATTTGTTTCATACCTGTTTTGCAGTGTAATAATTACGATAATCTTATTGAATTTGAGATTATTCGTGATGTTTTCTTGACACAATTTCATGACATTTCTTGACGTCCGTAAAATGTAACCTTGATTTGGATATGTTCATGCATGATGTGCTGGTTTTGTAGGCATCATTTTAAAAATCGTATTTGGGTGAAATGCAGAATGAATGTAAGTACCTAGTCTGTGTCCCACCACGAGTTAAAACATTAAATCGACTTTTTTTTATATTTTTTTTACATCGGTCTTTTTCTGTTCCATTAAATTTTACTGATAAATAACCATAGGTACATTTCATTGTAAAATGTTTTATTTCATTAATTATGAATTTAATACGAATTTGTTTGGGACTTAGTAAATGCTTTAGATAAATACGCAGAACCTAGAAAAACCATATTATTAAACATGAGACAAGATGAAGAAGAAAACATTGACCACTTTACAATGAGGTTAAAAATTCCAGCTAAACGATGTGAATCAGGAGAAATCGAAGAAAGTGTATAAAACATACAACATAGCTTTAAAAATGCTCACTGGCTGCGAGAAAGAAAGCTATAACCATATGTATGGCTGCAGAAGCTGGAAGGAAACAATTGAAAATGATAGGTAAGACAGAAACGGCTGATAAAGTTTTTATTCATTTTTTATTTTTATTATAAGATGGGTTAACTCTTGACCTCAATCTTGACCATAAGGTCAAAGATGAGGTCGATGATGGAGCGAGTTAACCCAGAAAATGCCTATAAAGGCACTGGTACTCCCACGCACCGACGGAACATAGCAAGCTGTTTGGCGTCGGACTTCGGTAGGAGGGTGGTTGCGAACCAGACGGCCTTTTACAGAGCCTACCACACCGCATGAGACCATAGGACGACACCTCAGATTCAGAAAAAAATGAAGTGTCGTTGCCTGGGATGGATTACTAGGAGGCAGGTCTCATTTGTGTTTCCTTAGTCGCCTCTTACGACACCCACGGAAAGAGATGGGGTGGTGTTATTCTCAACCGATCACCACACGGTTAAAAGTTGGTGTGTCCAAAAAATACAACCAAGAAGAAAGAAAGTGCCCTAAGTGTGGCCTAAACCATGAGATAAGGAAATGTCCAGCTTTTAGAAGAAGATGTGCCGTGTGCAAAAACTAAAATCACTTTGCTAAGAAGTGTCGATACATTAAAAAAGAAGAACAAAGTAAAGAACAGAGTAAGAAAAAAGTGCATGGCGTAGTTAGAAGAAGAAAAAACAACAAGTAGTGACAGTGAGAATGATTTTTTCTTAAACAGTATTATCACCAACTAACATTCCGCTCGGGCCTTCGTTCCCGCGGGATTTCAGGAAAGTTATATACCTAGCCTATGTTACTCAGGAATAAGGTATCATTCTAATGGTGAAAGAATTTTTCAAATCTGTGTAGAATAGAATAGAATAGAAAATGCTTTATTTCGGCGTACAACACAGACATCACAATATAGAAACACAGAAGACACTTTACAGACACAAAGATAAACAAATTAAAGATATAACTAAAAAACACTTACAAACATAAAACAAAGTGCTGCACTGTGCTGCCTGTGTTACACAGACGAAATATATAAAATATGATACGTATACTAATATTATAGAGAGGAAAGATTTGATTGTTTGTTTGTTTATTTGTAACGGTTTAACGCCTAAACGGCTTAACCGATTTTGATGAAATTTTGTTATGATGTAGATCAAAGCTCGAAGACGGACATATGGATATTACTGCGGGAAAATGTCTCATTCCCACGGGAAAATTAAAAAACGCAAGTTAAGCCAAGGGACCGAATGCTAGTATTATTATAAAGAGGAAAAGATTGTTTGTGAAGATTTAATGCCTAAACCGCTTAACCGCTTTTGATGAAATTTTGTGTAATGAATTCTAGTTTACAGATAAATAGGTACCTAAAGAGAATGTTAATTTTAACTATCCATCCTATTTTTTAACAGATGTCGCCGCTATCTAATGCGGAAAGTCAGAAAAGGTACAGAGAGCGCTTAAAAAAAAATAACCCTGAAAAATTCGAAGAAAAAAGGAAGGCTCATCTAGAAAACGTTAAAAGAAAAAAAAGAAAGCAGGAGGAACTAGATGAAAACGAGAAAAAAAGCGAAGGGAGCAATGGAGAAAATATTTCGCGAAATATTACAATAAATATGAAAAAGTAAATACTTAGTAATATATCTACAGAATATGTAATAGTAACGAATCTACAGATTACTGTTTTTTGAGGGCATGTGACCTACAACTTACTTATCAGTTTCGTTATTGATTTTTACTTATCAGTTTACTTATGGTTTCGTTACGGTACAACTATTTTGAATTTCACCCATTTATTGTGAAATTAGGTATCTACTTACCCAGTTGTTAATCAACCAAGTACAAATTAAATATATGAAAAGGTCCAATGCACAAGCTTTTGTTAATATATAGGATGACTTTAAATTAGCTAGCAAAACTTTAGGATGTTACATTACGAGTATTCTCCACATGAAACTGAACAACTTTTCCAAAGGAACCCATATCGATTTCACAAAGTTTCGACCACAGACCTATATCGAGATAGACGAAAAGAGCGCTTCAAACTGTATGAGAACCTAGCGTGTCGAATTTTTCGTACCTAAAATGACGTCACGAGCGAGATTTAGTGATGGGAAATCAAGACCGCGCGGAAATAATTCAAAGGCGCTTAATTTAGTAAAACAATAATGTAAATCCGTTTAATATTGATTATCATTTACGGCATAGGTCTCAAGTGGACTGACTTAAGTCGGACAAAACTGTGACGTAGATCACACTTTTTACACGCAAGGTAGGTAAACTTTTACCGTCTATTTCGATATAGGTCTGTGGTTTCGACTTTTCATATTAAGGTGATCAGCTGATCGGAAAAGTTGTAGGCGGATTTTTTTTTCATAATTCGATTCGTGCTCCTTGGGGAAAGGTGTTCAGTTTCATGGGCTAATTCACATCTTTAATTTGTGCTAGCTTATTTAAAGTCACTATTAGTACACCTATAAATATATTAGATATACTAAAACAGGGTAAATAGTATCTAAAACAGTTTTTTCGGAAATAGGTTCTTAATTTTTAGTGTTTATCTTCATTCTTCTATTCTTATAAACGTTATTAAAAATAATACTTATTGTTTTAGATGCCAATGAGGACTGCTTCCGAACGTCAAAAGAAATATATTGAAAAACTTAAACGAGAGAACCCAGAAAAGTACGAAGAGAAAAGAAAAAAACATTTAGAGAAAGTAAAAGAAAGGCAAAGAAAAATAGCTGAGTTAAAAAAGTGTGAAAAAATTAAAAAAAGAGAAATTTGGCGAATTGCCCATAGAAAAAGGTTACATAAAAATGGAAACTCTAACTTAGAAGACGTATTGCAGAAAAGCAAGAAAAATGAAGCTGCTTTATTTATCAAAAAGAAAAAAAATATAGGTATCGTAGATCATGCTTGCATAAACCCTTTAGTTTTCCTGACATTTCTTGACGATACAATTTACTGACTTTTTTTCTGTGTTTTTTTATTATGACGGGACAACTTTTTGAGAATGACTCATATGCATCTATTTTCGGTAGATTATTCGAGTGTGCTTTGACAAAACCTCTTTCCGTCACCGTCCTAGTCCTAGATTGAGTACAAATATACGATATTCATAAGTAATCCCAATCACACAGAAAATAGCGGTGATAGCCCAGTTGGTAATGAGCCAGATTTGTAATCGGAAAGTCGCGGGTTAAAACTCTGGTGCGGGCCTGTACCACTAAATTCGTCTTTTCGGATATCGGATTTATGTACGGATTTATAACTATCACTTGCTTAGCGGTGAAAGAAAACGTGATTAAACCCGCCCGTCCAAGAAAATTCATTTTCGAAAGACTAGCGGTCCACCTAACCGCATTGGGCCAGAGCGTGGTGGACTATGGCCTAAATCCCTTTCGTGTTTCGAAGGCCCCTTGGTGGGGATATATGTATATGGGCTAGCAAAAAAAAAAAAATCACAGAAATAAAGTTTTAATTAAAAAAAAAATAATAACTCGAGCCATCGATTTGAGCGCTAGTTAAAATTTTAAAATGTATTATTAATTATTCTCTAAATTATGACTATTATGAGGTAAATAACTTTTGTGCCGGGCTTGGGTCCGTTTTGGGCCACCTCCTTTAAATTCTATGCAAATTTCCTATTGTGACCAATTTAAAATATGGCTGTCTACAATAAATACTTTATTTATTGAATTTTTTCTCAGAATTTTTTAAATCTGTTTTTTTTTAAATATCTTTATTCTTATTTTATGATTACAATGAAAAGTAAATACGTAAAAATATTTTTTTCGAGTCTAAAGTAGAGAAGCCAGCTAACCGAAACGAGAACTTTAAAACGTCCATCATTTTGAAGCGCTTTTGTTTAATGACGTCACGTCACAGCAACGCGCGGCGAACACTGCTCGCCCATATATACGGATTTGTCCGTATTTGTACGGATTTTGCAAGTTCAATACGGATGAATCAAGATAATGGATTTACTCTAAACACAGAATTAGCTTCAAAAGGACACCGTTTTCGAGCCTTCTTTACCTAATTTTAAACAAATTTTGTCACACACAACGCCTGCCGCACTACAGTATACTTCAATGAAGGAAGACGAAACCAAAAAATAAATTAAGTACTTATCCGATAATGGACTCGCTACTACTAAAAAACTTTTAGGAAAATCACCCTCTTTTGATTTAAATCTTGACTCAAAAATGTTACGTTTAATTTTTATACGGAATTTCAATAAAAACAGAAATACGGATTTTTTACGGATTTTTGTAATGAAAATACAGATTTCACTTCTACTTCATGTGGGTGGCAACACTGGCGACGAGTTATCAATGGGAGGTTTTCTTTTTGGGTATTAAAAATAAAAGTATTTTCCCAGAGCTCTCTAGATGGCGCTGAACTGACTCCGTTACTAGGTGCCAGGCTTGGAGAAAAACATTGCATCAAATATTCTGAGTTTGTTTTAGCTTTCCAATCATCCTAGTTTTCTTGCGCTTTGTTATAATTCAGTTTTGTTTTTTCGTTGTTTTTGTAAAATCGCCTAACTACGTATGGTAGACGTGATATTGATGTGATATGACTGTAACGTTTCGTTTTATGATCTCAAAATTACGTTCAAGTGAATTAATCAAAAATAATTTAACGTTCCGTTCCTTGCAGTAACGTACATAGTTTAGCGCCATCTATCCGGCGACTGGGGCAAAAATAAAAAAAATAAAAAGAAAATCCCTCATTAATTCCTCCCGCCGCTTGACTGGTTTACTTATAAGTGTTAAGTGTTTTTATCCTATTTATAACTTTATTAAAAATACCATCCAAAAAATTTGAAGTGAAGTCCCGCAGGGTTCAATTTTAGGACCATTCTTGTTTCTCCTGTACATTAATGATTTGCCTTTTCTTGTTAAAGAGGCCCATGAGATCGTATTATTTGCAGATGACACATCACTTTTATTTAAAGTGAAAAGATATGACACTAATTATGACGACGTGAATATTGCGATCTCAAAGGTAGTTGAATGGTTCACTGCAAATAACCTACTCTTGAACGAGAAAAAAACCAAATGTGTTAAATATACCTTGCCTAACGTTAAACAGTTTAATACCAATGTACAGGTTAAAAATGAAAAACTGGAAGTTGTAGAATCTACTGTATTCTTAGGTATCACTATTGACGCAAAGCTTCAATGGGGTCCTCATATTGATAAGTTAGCGAACAGACTCAGTTCAGCAGCTTACGCGGTTAAAAAAATCCGTCAATTATCGGACGTAGAAACCGCGAGAACCGTATATTTCAGTTACTTCCACAGCCTAATGTCATATGGCATTTTGCTGTGGGGTAATGCTGCCGACATTAATAAGATATTTGTCCTGCAGAAAAGGGCTGTTCGCGCGATTTATCAATTGAGACCTAGAATGTCTCTTAGAAATAGATTTAAGGAAATAAATATTTTGACATTTGCGTCCCAGTATATATTTAATAATCTTTTGTATGTAAAGAAAAATGAACAATTGTTTAAGAAAAACTGTGATAGGCACAATGTAAACACTAGAAGCAAACATAACTTGGATATACTAGACAGCCGTCTCTACAAAGTAACAAACTCTTTTATGGGTCAATGTATACGCTTCTACAATAAGATTCCCATGTGTATTCAAAACCTACCTTTAGAAAAATTTAAGACGATAATTAAACAAAAACTTTGTAAAAAGGGCTATTATAGAATTTCGGATTATCTGTTAGACAAGCAACCATGGGAATAAATTGCTCAGCTCCAGAGTTATTCAGATATTAAGTCAATTAAAATTAAAAGTAAGAAAATTTATATGATTGACTTAAAAAGAGCGACCCTCGGAGTTTCTTGCCTATTCTTCTCCTGAGGAAGACTGCACCTTTGCGAATAGGCGCAAAGCCAAAAGTGCTAATGTAATTCATAATATTGACGTGTTCAAGTATCATTTTATATGTTCAATGAAATAAACACTTTTGACTTTTGACTTTTGACTTTTATACCAAATAAAGACGTGGCTCAAAGGTCTTGTAACCAGGCCATAAACTCCAAAAAAAAAGAAAGAAAAAAGTTGGACTAGGTTAGGTCTTTGGCGGGAACTCGGCGTGAGCGGTTGCTTTGTCAAGTGAATTTTCGTTTTCTGCGTGAAAAAGTTGTTTAATGTGTAATAGTGATAGTGTATTATGCAGTAAATTGACTAAATTTCGTGTAGTGATGAAAAATTCAAATGATAACAGTGTTTCTGCTCCGTTTGGTACCGACAAAGATCCTCGCGGTTGTGCTTCTCGCCGCCAGTTTTCGTAAAACAGACGCTATCCGGTTTTACGCAGAACATGAGGAGCTTAGGGCTTAGGTTAAGTTGAAGAAAGAAGATTTTTCACTGAAGACATGGCTGTATGGACATAGTTTCCTTTGCCTTTCCCGAAAGGGATAAATTAACAAAAAAAAAAAAAAAAATTGGACTAGGTTATGTTGAAGAATTATTGTGCGGATTTTGGATTAATTTGACGACTGTTTATTAATATATTTCACTTTGCCTATATATTTCATAATGGAACAACATTCTCCATGTATAGAACTGTCTAAAAAACCAATATACAAGTACTGTATTGTGCCTAAATGCAGAAATACAATTAGAAGTACACCAAATAAAGTGTTTTTTCTAGTACCAAGAGGTGCAAACATAAGAAAAATATGGTGTAAAATAATGAAAAGAGACATTATATCTCCATCATCAAGTTTATATTGTTGTGAAGATCATTTTGAAGTAGGTAAGTTTCGAAGTTACCTATTTTTTAAGGCAATATTTGTAATAGGTACTTATAAAAAATATATTTAAAAAAAAAAAAATTCTACTCTTCACAAAAGTATGTACTTATAGTACCTATCTGTATGAGGATATTATCGTTGTACTCGTTATGCATATCATACCTTTGTGAGAGTCTGGTGTCTAAATTAAAATCCTGTTTTGAAGTAACTGTGTCATTAATTCATTATGTACTTTTATTTATTGTTGTTTTATTTTCAGGTAGAAAAAGATACAGAAAATTACATGGAGTATAAAATTATGCACACACAAGAAAAGCAAAAAATTACATTAAGATTAAAGAAAGGTATCCTTCCCCACAAATTTCAGTGTCAAAAGGATAAATCTCAGGAAAAACCACCACTCAGGAAAGGTATCTTAAAAATAAATAAGTATTAGTATTGAATGCCAGCGACAGCCTCCTCTACTTAGAGGCTGATAAAACAGTCGCCCATGTGATTCTGAACTTCATTGGAGTGGCAGAACACCGGGCGAAAATCCTTGCAGATATTAGGTCGCTCCGCAAATCCTGCGGAATCCTCAGGAGTAATTTGAGCTTCTGGGCGGAGCTGAGGTGGCTGGAGTAGCCACTGACCCACACGCATTATGTCCACATACATCTCCTTTAAAAATAGCTGGTATCGGGGTAGGCAGAGCATCAGTGGTCTATTAGAAACACTTGACGCCTCATTTGACATAAATTCGTAGGGTTGTTAAATGAAACATGATGTATAATAGTGAGAGGTGGCCAGCCTTTTGCCGGTAATACATCAAAACCTTCACATCCCACTTACTGAATTTTACAGTATGCCTGGGAAGAGTTAGCAGCTGGTACATTCTAAGTTCTTTTTTCACTCCCAGTCCAGCTTGGAAGAAATGAAAATAGCTGGTAGGTATTAAAATAAAATTATTTCATGATAATTCTGATGTACTCAGTCTTCTCTATTATCACCATCATTTTTTGAACCTGGTACAAGTTCTCCGGGATCAAGTTGGATTATTGAGGATCATCTCGAAGAAGGGACACAATTTAAACATCCAATGTGCATGCATATTAACATCTATTAAAAAAGCCTAAAGAACCTAAAATGTTTTTACCTAACAGATTTATCAAAGAGATCTTATTTATTTAATAAAATTACTAAGTGAAAACATTCCTTAGAAACATTCCTTGTTTCTACACTCGGCTTCAAAAAAATCGCACCTTTTAAGAAATCTATTTTAAAACTCTTTCAATCGTATTTGTATTATGAAATATTGGTAATGTTCGGTATCATTTGAAAGGTAAGGAAACGGAGAATGCAAAAACAATAATTCATTTAATGTTTTTTATTGGAACTGAGAAAAATTTACAAAACAATATAAATCCTTAAAAAACCCTAATGAAATCTGATTAATTTTTCAAAACAAAGTTGCTTAAAACTAACCTAAAACCTAGTGTTACCCCCCCTAGCCCTAATGACGTCTTCCATGCGCTCCCTCATGGATCGCACCAACTTTAGGACCTCTTCTTGAGGGATTCTGTCCCATTCCTCAATAACGGCGTCTTGGAGCTCCTGAAGAGTCGCGGGAGCGGGATCACGGGATCTAACCTTGCGTTTCAGCTGGTCCCAGAGGTGCTCTATCGGGTTCAGATCTGGACTTCTCGCTGGCCACTGCATGACAGGGATCCCAACCTCTTGAAGGTAGCCCTGCACAATTCCAGCAGAGTGCGCGCGAGCGTTATCGTGCATTAATGTGAACCCGTCGCCAATAAATCCGGCATAGGGGACCACATGTTCTTCCAGGATCTCTGTGATGTACCGGTGAGCAGTCATCGACCCTTGCCCGCGAGCACCGCCGGTCCGAGAGACGCAAGAAAGTTCAGTTTTGCCGTCGGCAGATATGCCACCCCAGAACATGCAGGAACCGCCCCCGTATTCTACCGTCTCTTGGATGCAGGCTTGGGCAAAACGTTCCCATTGTCTTCTGTATACTCTTTTGCGTCTATCGTTGCAGAAAAGGCACACTCTCGTTTCCTCTGAGAAGAGAACAGCTCTCCATTGGTCCAGGGTCCAATTGACGTGGGCGCGAGCAAATTGCAAGCGTGCTCGCCGATGCGCTGCGGTTAATTTTGGACCCGTGGCAGGTCTTCTAGCCACAAATTTCTCTCCTTTAGTTTTCTTCTAACTGTAGAGACACTCACGGCCCTTCTACGAACTGCTTGAAGCTGCTGTTGCAACTCAACAGCATTAGAGAACCGATTTCTCAAAGATTTCGATACGACAAATCGGTCATCTCTCGCAGAAGTGCAGCGATTTCTACCAGACCCACGCCTTCGGACAAAGCCACCGGTCTGCAGGAACCGCTGGTACACTCTTCGAACAGAAAAGCGACTCAAGTGCAATTGCCGAGCAACATCACACTGACGTAGTCCTGATTGCAGTAGTGCGATAACTTGGGCGGCTTCAGCAGCAGTAGTGTCCATCTTCAAGGACGTTTTTCTGATGAAAGATATTCTTCTGTGTCTTCTTCGACTGTTGGTAGCAAATTTATCCCCCAATAAGCTGTATCGACCCTTTTATACCCAAAAAACAAAACAATACAAACAAAATTTGAAGAGGAGAATCAGTTCCATTGTCATTCACAGTGACTTAAAGTGTCAAGCTTTTTCTTTAATCAAATGAAATGGATATTTTTTTAAAGAGTTTTTATAGGGCTCTCAAATGATACCAATATTGCTACGAATAACTGCTTGTCTTAAAGATTAACAGTGCTTAAAGCCTATTTTTACGGACTCGCGATTTTTTTGAAGCCGAGTGTATTATAATTTATAATTTAAGTAAGTGAAACATTAATAGATAGACATTCTGTTTAATAAATATGTTTAGATAAATGAAAAATTGTTTATTTTTAGTTAAGAGTTTATGAAATTACCATTCACTTAGATTTAATTCTATTGCTGGGTCTCTCTCAAAATAATTGAATATTTGCGAAAAAATCTTGTCCTAAGTGCGAAATCTTTCATACTGAGAAAATTGTAAAATTACCCTCCTTCTTTGGCAGTCGGGTAAAAAGTTATAGATAGTAAACAAAAGCTATTAACAAAGAGTATGTTCTACCAGATGAGCATAAATAGAATTCGAAACAACGCATAAATAATCCTCTGCCTGTGCTAATACATAAGGACACTTTTAGTCTTCATACAAAAACCTTGTCCTCCATAGGACGTCAATGATAAAAACTGAAATAACTCCGATGATTGTTTCTTGCGATAAAGTTACATCACAGCTATTATACAGATATATCTTCCTTTAGCCGGTTTTAATTTTGTTTAGCATAAACAATGACTCATATTTTACGCAATTTATCTTTTGTCTTCATTTTTTACCGGCACGTAACGCTCCTGAAAAAACTACTCTATTCATACCAATAAAACAAAAATTCTACCAACAGTTAGCATTTATTTGTTCTGGCAACATTCTTCGACGCACTGCATTGCATGACATAAAGATCGCACCATTGAGTAAGCTATCGTAATATTGAAAACACCATTGAGTAAGCTATCGTAATCAGAGTTGTTGTCAGAAATATTTTCAGTTTACATGTGCGTAACGGTTTAATTTGCTAAAAAACAGTAATTAGTGTTATTTGTATTAGTACTTGCAATGTTTATATAAAATCTACAAAGTAATGTGAATGCCGTCCAAATCAAGCTACTCGTTTGAGCGTTACAGCGAAATATGTACTTTTTTTACATGCACGTAACGCGCATTCAGTTTTCCCGGGTTTTTTGAACTACTAAATTAAAATATCAATAACCGGGTTTTTAGAGTATCACGTTCACTTGAGCTTGAGATATGATTTTATATTTTAGGCGATGTTACTTTCGTTGGATGCGTTAATATCCTATTACAAAATCTAAAAAGTTTTTTAAAAGTAGAACAATTCTTAAAAAAATTAAAACTTTTATAATTTGATTGTTGTTTTTGTTCATTTTTTGAAGTTGATCGTTTTTATTGTCTTTCCATGTGTTTTTTTTTTATAAGATGGGTTAACTCTTGACCTCAATCTAGACCATAAAGGTCAAAGATGAGCTAATGGTAAGATTGATAAAGGTAATTTGATAAGTCTAATTTAATTTGTCGATTACATATTACATTTTTTCCTAGAGCAAGGTAATATTACACAAAAAAAAATTGAGATGTGATTTTATAAGCTAATAAAAAGAAATGTGAAATTTATTTGTTATTATTATTTTTGAGACCGTCATTATATTAAAATTTAAAAAAGCACCATTTTATACACTAGAAAAAAAAAATACCCGAAAGAACTAAAAAACCCGGGATTTTAGTTAGCAGAGGCTAAACCCGAAAAACCCGGTCTTGAAGGCAGCACCGGTCCTCGATACACTAGTATAGACGAATGTTTGTAGTACTTAAAAAAATATTTTTATTTGTAGTATAGTGTATTGGCGCTCGAGCAATGCACACTTAGACACTGCTCACGGAGACACGATATTGGATCGGAAACCAGTCTTACCAGTGCGAGCGCGTGAGTGCCATCCGCTCACAGAATATTAGATTAGCTATCACAGAATACTCCGCATGAGACGCACGCGCTTGTCACTTGTGTTGTGCAATGATGGAGCAACAAAAAAAAAGTTATTATAACTGTTCAGTTGACGGTTGTTTAAATTCAACATTAAACAGTGAAGTGTCGTTTTTTAAGCTACCAGTGGTTTCAGAGAAGTAAGTAGGTATCTGCTTGTATTTTGTCGGTTCGTTTTAACATTACACAAAACAGTTAGGTAGGTTAGTAAGCACCGTGATCCGGCCCCGATGAATATACTATCTAAGATCTATTTACTCTTAGTTCTCTATTTTGAATCATTAAGACGAAGTAACTAAATTTTTGTAAGTTCACGCCACCTTATTACGTAAGTTGAAAACATGTTTTTTTGTTTGTATAGATATTGTGTTGTTTTTAGTGTCATTTGATAGGTTTAGGTCTAAAACGGATAGGGCAATGGAAATTGTTTAACTAGGGTAATCCGTTTCGAAGTTATTAGGAATTTTCGATAGTGAAAATTGACAAACGTAAAATTTTGTATGTTTCTCTTCTGTAAACATTTTGTATCGTAGGTAATAGTAGGCACGTTTATTGTTTTGTTATGTAGGATAAGTTTTTTGCTATTACGGGCTATAGGTACACCTACTGCGGTTTGGAGTAGTAGCCCCCTCAGTTACCTCCCTCCACTTTAATTTGTTTGGGGAGGTTTAGGAAATTATCTAACACATCCCTCAGTTTATAAGTAACTGTTTATTTTCACAAGTACATAAGTGTCTATTAACTAGGTAACAACTTCTAGTTCCGCGCTGCGTGTTCGCAATGTCATACTGTGTCTCCTATAACACAGTTTCATCTTATTTAAAGGAACGGCCAAGTAAGAAACTTGTCGTTCATTGGCAAGCTTAAACATTGGCGCGTATTTGGCGCTCGCAGGCTGGCCAATAGCAGCCACAGAATTTGGTCGCTCCATTTTACGGAGCTGTGGCATCCGCCACATATGTATTAATTCGTCTGGCCGGTTATTTTTTTATTAAGATAGTTAAATCTTGTTTCAGGCGAACTGAGTGGTTGAGATTGATCCAAAGAGAAGATTTAATACATTCAAGTTGCTTTCGTGCTCGTGTGTGTGAAGCCCATTTTAGTCCCGACTGCATTAAAATACATTCAAGTCGAAAGTCGTTAAAAAGAAATTCTTTCCCAAAACTTATCCTACCATTACCGAATAATTTTTCAAATAAATGAATTCAAGCAATTATTGAAATGAATTCAAGCAATTATTGCAAATCATAATTACACTGTACATTTGCCGATGCAAATGTACAGTGTAATTATGATTTGCAAACGAATTTGCAAGATTATTTAGATGACAAACATCGGACAGGTGAAACTAATTAAAAATTAATATATTTTAGTTATTATTAATTTATATTATCATTCTTCTCGTATCATTCTCAAGAATAAATCAAACAACTAGATACGATTGCCACCACCACGATAGTTTTTCGTGGCCATACCTAGTTGACAACCCTAGAGCGACCGTCGAGCATAGGTACCTATGAAAAGTGAAGTAGGTACATACACGTCATAGTAAAAGGAGTGGGAAGTAAGTTATCTGCATACAAACGCACCGCGCGCGGCTTGTATGTGTGCGCCATAGTATCTATGGTCGCCGGACGCACACTCACACAAAATCTCATTACCTTTCGTACCACACTCAGTCGGGGCTAACACCGCACACGAGGTTCGCGCATCCATCACGGCTTTTCGGCACCGCTTTATAAAAATGAGTGATAATCGCAGATATTGCTGTGTGTTTGGGTGCCTTAATAATAATTCATCCATTCCAGAATTGTCTCTGTTCAGATTACCTATTGAACATGAAAGGTAAGCAAATCACTTATTATAGCATTATAATTTTTCTTGATGATGAGATACCTACCTACTTACTTATTTTTTGTTGTACATACCTACTTGCCTTTTTGTATTCTATCAGACAGAGGAAGTAGGTAGGTACTTTCCCACTAAAATGTATTAGGTACTTTTGATCTGTCAATTGATTTGCCACTATTGCTTTATTTACGTTTAGTCATGCCTTATGCAAATTTCTCAGTATTGTAGGTGTAGTAATTGAGTACTTAATTACTTAATTTAAATCGTTATTAAAAATAAGTTATTGATTAATTGTGAATCAGATAAATAGAGCAAAGTTCGAATCATAACAATAGAACAAACATTTGATTATAGTCAAAGAGGCAGGCGTTAGTTTTTCTATGTTGTTTTTTAAGTCACTTTATTCTTTTTTTTCACTATAGACACCTAATGTAGGTATATTAATGTTCTTTCCGTTTCAGACGCCTTCAGTGGTTGCGCTTAATTGACCGCGAGGATTTGATAAGTAAATGTCAAGCCAAGCATTTTGTTTGTGAAGCCCATTTTCACCCAGAAGACATAATGAAAAACAACGTTAGAAAATTACTAAAAAAAAACTGTTTGCCGAGTTTAAATTTGCCTAATCTAAAAAAAGTTGACAAACATACACAAGTAGAAATAACGACTTCAAGTCAAACAGAAACAGCTAGTGCTTCAGGGTCAAATGAAATTGATTTAACTATTGCCACTTCATCATGCCAAACCGATATCAACACCACGGATAACCTAACTCAAACTACTGCTGGTCTTTCTGCAAATACTCCACGCAGTTTTTCGTATTTCTATAAAAAATACGAAAAACTGACTAGTAAATATTATACTCAGCAAATAAATTAAACACAAGCTCTTGGTCTATAAATATTTGTTAGCGGTTTGGGCGACAACCGAATCCGACGAAGCGCGGACAGTCGCGCCTACACCGCCGCCCCGCCCCGCCGCCGGCTTAATTTATCCCTTTTTTTACATTTCTGTATTTGTAAGGAAAACCATTGTTGAACTTTATTGACTAATGATCACTGAATTAGCTATACATGTGTTATCTTTGGCAAGGGTCGGGCTTTAAATTAAACTAATGAATTGGTAGACAATACATACCTATCAGTAACCTACCGTACCGTTTACTCGTGCTCATCACCGCGCCGCGCCGCCCGTCTGCTGGCCCGTTGTTTTTTTTGTTTTTTTTTTTCAACGTGAAATATTTCATTTTCATTAGTTAAAACCGACCTCACAAACCCTGTACCCAGACAATACAAGTAAAAAAATACAACTTCCTAACCCTTGCCAATTTATAGGCACTGAATTTTAATTTAGCTAAAAGTGACAACCCTAAGACAGTAGGCAATTATATCGCGGATTGGGCCGGAGATGGCCTACTTCCCACTCCTTTTACTATGTACACGTGATTGACTTCTGTGCCTACGTGCAACTTTTGTTTTTTCACTTCTGAACTCAATTTTCTTCACGGTAAGTATGTGGGTCAATCAATTTTTATTTGTCCAGGAATTACTATGTTCTGTCCCTCGCCAATAACTGCAAATGTATAATAAAATTTAGCGTTTTATTTACGTGTCTAGCATTGATTATTTTAAAAGACGAATATACAGGTATATTTTATAGAAAAAAATAGTATTTAACTGGAATTTCATTGGTTGTCCTAGTGACAAAACGTCGCATTTTAATAATTTTTGTTTGTCCCCTTGTAGCTAAGTATTGTGAAATGTTACTTTATACAAAAAAATGCTATAGGACAAAAAGTTACTGATACATTAAATCACTCATTATAATGTCTATTATGACGCAAGAATGTCGATTTATATTTGCTTCTTATTTTTTTTAATAATTTTCACAAGTTTATTTTGGTCCCTATTACATATTCTCATTCTGTATGTCCACCGGACAACGGTAAACAAGTTCCAGAAATAAAACGTAGATGGCGTGATTAAGATCTTCACAACAAGTCGATAGAGTGAGTCACAATATACATCCAGCCGCCATTTTGATTTCATCATAGCCGCGGCGTCAGTTGGCCGGGATCCGTTGGAGAGAGTGCGTGGCTTAATTGTGTGTCTTCCGGACAACTAGCAAAAATACGTAAGTAATGGATATTTTGTATCAAATTAAAGTGAATTATATTGTTTGTTAACTATACTTTACTCTGCACGTAAGTCAGATTTCAAAAATACATTATTTTTCTCTAGAAAGCTAAAAGTTTTATAAATGTCCCTCGGACAACTAGTCACTTGGAAAACCAAAATGGTTGTCCGTGGGACATTTTGGTTGTTATTTAGTTGCTTTTTGCGTATTATAATTATTAAAGAGCTATGAAAAAATAGTCACTGAAGGCCCTCTTACAAAAACAGATAATTTGTCATCATCTAAAATAGATTTGGTGAATATTTTGACATTGAATATTTTTTCTACGAATCAACAGTTGATGAATTTCGCTCTATTAAATAGTTATTTTTTATTGTAATTTTTAGAGAATGGGATTGACAGAAAAAGAAAAATCAAGGCGTTATAGAGAAAGACTTACAGCAGACCCAGAAAAATTAGCTGAGCGAAGGAGAAAAAAAAGGGAAAGCTACCATAAAAATAAAAAACTTATTTCGAGTATGCCGCCTGAAGATAACGAAAACTGCAGAATCATCTGGAGGCTGCGAAAGCAATCACAAAGAAAGCGCCAAAAAGCGGTAAGAAACATAATTGACAATTGTACATTATTCAATCAAATTTTGTTGTCATTTTGTAAGTTATAGTACGATTTATGAGTTATAAGCAAAAAATATTCAAAAATCATAAAAGAATAAGAAATAAGGTTATATTTGTCGCGAGTCAACTTATTGTGTTACCTTGTGTTACTGATTGTTGTGTTACCTAAAGCTGTGTTTATACAGGGCTTTAGGTATCTCTCTTTCAACCTCTCGGGTGGTTAATCAATCCATGAAACTGAACAACATCCCCAAGGACCATAGGTCAAAACACGAAAAAAAAATTTTTTGATCTCCCATAAGTTTGTGTGGGAACTCTAAAGTTTTTTTATTCGTATTTTGTTCAGTTTCATGGACTGATTAACCACAGAAATACCTAAAGCCCTATATACAGGGTGAAAAAAAATCTCCTAGCTATATACCTACAGAACACACTTTTTATTTTTTCGATGGGAATTTTTTTTCCTAAACGTAGACACTACTCGGGTGCACCCCCCGAGCGCTACCCGCACCCCTCGCTTGCCTGGTGTAGGAGTAATGTCTACGTTTAGGCAAAAAATGAACTATTCCCATTGAAAAAAAATTCATAAATGTGTTCTTTGAGTGATACTGGTTCAGGATTTTGAATAAAGCTAGGAGGTTTTTTTATCACCATGTATATTTATTAGGCGTCTTCGTATTTATTATATTAGTAAAATTTAACGCTACTTTAACCTTATCATTTTAAATGTAATATTTAAGTGTTTCTAAAGTTATTTGTATTTTATTTCAGATGCCTCTAACACCTGCTGAGAAACAGCGGAGGTACAGAGAGAGACTTAAATTAAATAATCCGGATAAATTTGAAGAAATACAAAGAAAAAACAATGAACGTAATAAAAATTCACAAAATAAAACATCAGAACGCACGGCTGAAAATAAAAATTCAGAACAAATGAAAACTGAAGAAGCAAATAAAATACGACGTAGAATGTTTCATTGTATGTATCGAGAAAACGTAACATTGCACGATACTGCTGCTACGTTGAAACTTAAAATTAAAGCAATGCGAAATAAAATTAATAAATCATGGCGTTTTTATATATTGCCTATTATTTTTAAATCTTCCGAACATTCCGTATTATTTATGGTGTTAAACATAAAAAGACTATTTTGTTCAAAGTAAACTCTTGTGAGCTCAGCTTTACAATTTCGTTGTGTTACTTTGTTTGGCTTGTGTTACCGGCAAAGTAAACAATTGAACCAAGAATAAAATTACAATTGAACCATTTCATTGTGTTGTGAACATAGCCTTCATGTTGACATGAACGTAGTAACATTTTATACATGTGAATAACAAAACATGTGCATAACGCTACTTTACATGTGTGTAACGATACAATTATTTTGAGACAGACCCATTTTTTGACATCGAAGACCCAGATATTGAACATTTAATGAAAAAGAGCCTAAAATTTTTACAGGTTCATACCAAAAAGATCTTATTATTTAATAAAATTACTAAGTGTAAACATTGCTCCCCTATATTAGACATTCTGCTTATTAAAAAATAAAATAAAAATGTTATCATTTTTATAAAATTACCATTCACTTAGATTTAATTGTAAAGGTTCCTTAACACAAATACACACGCTATTTTAAATTCTTGATTCCAGGGTCACCCTTGAAAGAAGCGCCATCCGGTGTGGAAACGTTAACTGAAGCCGTGGACAGAGACTGCAGCGTTTGCAACAATGTTATTAACAGGTACTTACATAGTTCCTTAACCTTTAAAGATTGACGCGGCTAGAATACCGAGAAAGTTCACATAACAAGTGAACAATATGAAAAACGTGATAATGCGAACTTATACAGGATGAAAGAGACAGCTTAGCAAATACTTGAACGGTAACTGTGATCACTGATCAGCTATAAGTAATTATTTTTCCTTGGAAACGTCATGTTATGGAGTATTCGTTATTTAGGTACCTACTTTGGCGCTACGCAACGTACCGTGAAACCGCGCCTCTTGGGGGGCGTCCATTAATTACGTGAGGCGTTTTGGGGGGGGGATTGGTCGGGCCGGATCTCACTCAATCTCACGTGGGGTAGAGGGGGAGTCTACAAATATCACGTAATATTTTCCCCCAAAAGAAATAGTGTTAAATTGTGGTAAAGCTAAGTTAAACCAACTAAACCATGTTGTTCCAGTAGCCACTCTGAGTTCCCGTGGACTGAATTAGAACAATCTTTTTTTTTTCAAATTTAAGTTGGTAAATCATAGCTGTTTTTATTGTTCGATTATTAAAAATAAAAAAAATATTAGGTTAATTATGTAAGTTTTCTAAATAAATTACCAATTAACGTATTTACACTAAAACTAAGCCTTTTCATAAAACTCACGTGAGATAAAAGGGAAAGGGGGGGGGGGGTGTCGAGCCAAATCTCACGACATCTCACCAGAGGGGGTGGGGGGGTCGAAAAATCGCCAAAAACACCTCACGTAATTAATGGACGCCCCCTTGTCAGAATGCTATGTTGGTACATTGCTGGTTTTCGTGTTTTATCCTGTTCTTATAATTTTTTATTCGAAATTGGAGTGCAACAAAATAAATGATTTAATTTTAAAGTAGAAAACATCAAAACATGAAAAAAAAGGGAAAATTTTTGTGAGGTATAGTTTGGTCTGAGTTCAGGTTTCCGTTTTTGCAAAGCTGTATGGTGGTGTTTTAATAAGTCAAAGCCTAGTGTTTGGACTATGTCTGTGAACTTAAAAATGAATGAATCATTATTATTGTAATATCATGGTGGTTGTTCCAGTTCCCGGTTTGTGTGCGTGCAGTGCGATGAGCTGGAGTTGTGCGGCGCATGTGAGGCGGCGGGACACCACCCGCTACACTATGTGCTGAGGATACCGAACACTAACAGACCTGAGGTCAGTACCTACACTATGTGTTTAGGATACCGAACACTAACAGACCTGAGGTCAGTACCTACACTATGTGTTTAGGATACCGAACACTAACAGACCTGAGGTCAGTACCTTTAATTGTGTCCTCCCTCTCACTTAGCCACGCCTCTTGATAGAGTCTAAAGTTTGTCTCAAAATGATCTGCAAACAAATGTCAAAGTCGAGTGTTACCCGCGCGTATCGAAATAATTCTTTCACGAGTATTCTTTATTTTCAACGGAGAATACAGAAAGCTTACATTCAAAATTAGTGAACATTCTTAAGGCGACTACAGCACCTAAATTACGATTTTATGATGCGTAGATAAGCATGACGCACTGCAAAAAAAATACTACGATAATATTCAGGACATAAACTAGATAAGTAGTTTGCTGAAGACATGATTCAGCACTTTTGGTTCGATAGAAAAAGCTCACAAAGTCACCTCTAATTACCCAATATTGTGTATCTTTTAAGCTGTAAAAACGATAGTAAAATGCACACAGGAACTTGAATTTGCTATCAAAATGTTCGTGATTGAACACTCTCGATAAGTAGTTAACGCATTTTTCGATTTAAGCTGTTACCTTTCCATAAATTTCATTTTTCTAACTTTCGAACATGTTTTTACGCACGCATGCTTTCGTAGTCCGTAAACTTCGTGTATCGACACTATTCGCACTGCCGGCCCAGGCCTGTTGAGAGACGGAAATGGCACTATTCCTATGTGTGCTGCCTTTATCGGGTGCTGTAGTCGTCTTATGTTCTTTGCACTAATACGTCGTCGTCTCTGCGCCTTTAGGTTTGCGAATTATTGTTTTGTTAAGTTATTTTTTATGTTGACCTGTTTGTTGTATTTTGTTAAATTTGTTTGTTAAATTTCATTGTTTTGTTGGCTTTTATACTATGGGTGATAACGAACAACCCGGTTGTTCAAAATGCTTTAAGTCTTCGAAAAAGAGAACCCAAGTGCGGCTTTAAAACCGACGGATAAAGTCACGATAGTGAATATTTACAAGCATTTGTTTGAAAACTGGCCTGAGGGTCAAGTATGGTCAAGGGCAAACGGTGTGATGAAGACTGCAGAGATCAAGGGAGTTGGTTCACGCGTTGTTCACAACGTCATTAAATACTGAAGCTTAAATATCATACAAAATTACAAACACAAAATTGTGTTCTATTTTTTATTTCTTAAGAAAAGAAATTTCTTCCAACGGATTAATTAATTAAAGATGAAAAATGCTTATTCTTAATGATATGATAGAATAAATGATTATTCTATCATATCAGCCTATTGCAGTCCACTGCTGAACATAGTCCTCCCCCAAGGTGCGCCACTCTGCACGATCCTCCGCTGTTTTCATCCAGCCACTACCCGCTATCTTCTTTAGGTCATCTGGCTGGGGGGCGTCCTACACTACGTTTGCCAAGACGTCTACTCCAACGCTCGTCGGTTCTGCGACAGACATGGCCAGCCCACTGCCACTTTCAGTTATTCTAAAGTTTCATTAAAATCCATTCAGTAGTTTTTGCGTGAAAGAGTAACAAAAATCCATACATATAAACATTCACGTTTATAATATTAGCATTTTACTTGAAAGAAGTCCACAATTTGTGATTTCTGCGGCTCAAGATAGTGCGCGTTGGTCCTAATATAAACTTGCGTTTGCGTGATTTTACCCAAATAAATAATTATTTATATTGATGTATTACAGGACGAGGTGCAGGCTATTCTGTGTAAGATCCGACAAGTGTTGGAGGAGTACGCTCAGCCAGCGCCAGCTGATCAACAATCCATGTAAGATTACTTTATAAAAAAATTAGCTTAAGAAAGGGTTCGCCCCACAGACATATAAGAAACGTCTTATATGTCTGTGGTTGGTTCTTGACCACAATCTAGCTAAGTGTAGAGATGTAGGATGGACCTACTTAAATTTTAGACTATTTAAACTATCAATTCTGAATGGCGGGTCCTGGGCTCTTTCCCCAGTCGGGGCAAACATTTGTGTAAAAAACAGATATTTGTTTTCGGGTCATGGGTGTTTGTGTTTGTCTTTATGTGTTTCCCAAGGGACCAACAACAAGGGAAAACCTTAGTGTTGTAATTCTAATTCTGAATGTGCCAGTTGCCAACTCTTTCCAGGCATACTGTAGAAGCTAGTAAATGGAACGCGAGGGTTTTTCTGTATAGTGGGCGACAGGGTGACAACCTATCACCACTATACTCATGTTCCATCAAATAACCCTCAGAATTAATGTCAAATGTATTTTGTAAAACATCATATACAGATAATATACAATTAATGTAAAACATAATATACAGGGTAATTTTTTTATCACTATCCAAATTTTTCTTACGGTGTCAGTAACGTTGATAGAACGTAAATAAGGAGGAAAAAATTATATTTTTCCAAAATTTTCAGATTTATATTTCCCTTTTTAACGTCTTAGAGGATGAATTTTGTCACAGGTGTCACAAATTTTGTCGAAGAGTACTATTACCAAGTATGTTATTTTTTTTAAATACAAATAATTTGATTTATTTTCATGCTTCAGACGATCTAGCTTGAAATTTTTATATGTATAACGATATAAAACAAATAACCTCCTCCTTTTTTTTGAAGTCGTTTAAAAATACGGGGCTGTTAAATTTTCATAAAGTTTACGTAAAAAAAATTTGGATGGTGATAAAAAAGCTTTCTGTATATAACATGAAACGCACAACGCACACTTCAATTAAAAATTTTGTTATTACGAAACTTTCACACATGAAACGCAAACGCACCATTAGCAATTTTATGCGAAACTTGAGGGGGTGAGTCTTTCCATGAAACTGAACAACTTTCCTCAGGGACCCATATTTCGACCTATGTTACTTGGGGTAAATAGTGCAGTTTATGGGCTGATTCATATCTTTAATTTTCGCAAATTTCTCGCTCATCATATCATCATATCAGCCTACTGCAGTCCACCGCTGAACATAGTCCTCCCCCAAGGTGCGCCACCTTGCACGATCCTCCGCTGTTTTCATCCAGCTACTACCCGCTATCTTCTTTAGGACAACTGAATTTTCCGCTAGTTACCCTCTAAATATCTAAGTACATGTATGTTTTTTTTTCAGACTTACAGTACAAGACACGAAACAAGAACCGGATACGCAACCAAACGTAAGATTTGTTTTTATTATAAAAAAACTATTTATTTATTTATTTTGTAGTCTGCCTCTGTCGCAGGAATATTGTCAAACCCACGTTATTATAATTGTGCGAAACTTTGTCAATTACCTCCATTTAGAATAGAATAGAGAGAAGTTTATAAAGTGAACCATAAAATAACATACACTTTGACACAGTTGTTTCAAGATTCTTGCGGCAAGAAACCATTATAAGTACTATGTTTAAAACTACTGTATCCTAAGCTGATATAGCCTAACCTAACTTTTTTTTAAGCGGTGATAGCCTAGTTGGTAATGAGCCAGACTTGTAATCTGAAGGTCGCGGGTTCAAATCCTGGTGCTGGCCTGTACCACTAAATTCGTCTTTTCGGATTTATGTACGGATTTCTAATTATCACTTGCTCAACGGTGAAGAAAAACATCGTGATGAAACCCGTGTGTCTAAGGAAATTTGTTTTCGAAAGACGAGCGGTCCACCAACCCGCGTCGGGCCAGCGTGGTGGACTATGGCCTAAAACTCCTTTTTTCGAAGGGAGGCTCGTGCCCCTCGGTGGGGACGTATATGGGCTGGTAAACCTAACTTATCCTAATACAATGGAGGTGGTCAACAAAGTTTCGTCCAATCATGGTGTGCAAAATGATAAAATATCGGAAAAAATATACCTACAATAAAATACAATATTCTTTATTGCACAGTGCACACATAGGATCACAGATTATGTTTATACAGCGAATTTGAAATAATGTATACAAATAGGCGGCCTTATTGCTTAACAGCAATTTCTTCCAGGCAACCTTATGGTATAGGAGTTATGAATTGAAATGCGGTAAAGGCGCAAATATTAATTAAATAATAATTATAAATAAATTTACTATTTGTTCATATACAGGGCTTTAGGTATCTCTCTTTCAACCTCTCGGGTGGTTAATCAGTCCATGAAACTGAACAACTTCCCCAAGGAACATAGGTCAAAATACGATAAAAAAATTTGAGTTCCCATACAAACTTATCAGCATATAGCGCATTTTGTATGGAAGATCAACTTTTTTTTTCGTATTTTGACCTAACATAGGGAAAGTTGTTCAGTTTCATGGACTGAATAACCACCCGAGAGGTTGAAAGAGAGATACCTAAAGCCCAGTAAATAGGTATACAACTACCATTTTGTTTATTTCAGGCAGATACACCTCCGTATCTATCTGTTAATGTTCTGGAACAGCCTATGCTGGATATTAACTGTGTGATCAAATTTGAACCAGACGACGATTTGGACATACAGGAGCATAGTCTTACACCATCCACTTCAAAGGATACCGGTAAATATCCTTTTCTTCTTATCAAGAGTTTTCAGACCGCCAAATGGCTTCTGACTTAGTTTTAACGACTAATCAATCGACAACAGCCGGGACCGACAGTTTAACGTGCCCTCCGAAGCACACTCGTGATAAATTGCCACTTTTGGTCACCAATCAGGTTCCCTGCCTCTGTGTGCGTTGCTTAACCTCACTGGTCGTGGTTTGTGTTTCGACGGGGATTTAGGCCATAGATACCAAAAAAACATATCCCAATATCTTCCCAGTAAAAAAAAGAAAATTAGTGCTATCTGCATTTCACTCTTCATTAGTCAATTTAATTTAATTTAATCCGTGTGGTGATCGGTTGAGGATAACACCACCCCATCAATTTCCGTGGGTGTCGGAAGAGGCGACTAAGGAAACACAAATAAGACCTGCCTCCTAGTAATCTATCTTAGGCAACGAAACCTCAGTTTGTTTTGAATCTGAAGTGTCGTCCTATGGTCTCATGCGGTGTGGTAGGCTCTGTAAAGGGCTGTCTGGTTCGCGACCACCCACCCTTCTACCGAAGTCCGACGCCAAACAGCTTGCTGTGTTCCGTCGGTGCGTGGGAGTACCAGTGCCTTAATTGGCACTTTCTGGGTTAACTCGCTCCATCGTCGACCTCATCAAGATTCAGGTCAAGAGTTGACCCTTCTCATAATAAAAAAAATACTAGGCCTGCGCCATTTGATTCATATTTGAATTTGATCAGTAGCAGACAAGAAACTTGGATGTACACCAAATTTACATGTAGGTATGTTTTTAAAAAAAACTCCGTTTAATAATCATCAATTAAATGTTCCAGATCATGACCACGCATACAGAGAACAAATAAATAAACCAACGACTTCGAGGAAGGGGAGAAAAACAAAAACTGCAGCTAAAGCAGAAGTTTCCAGAGCGAGTCCAAAAGATCCCCTGTCTGTAGATGAAGATCCGCCTTATGTTGATCAAGAGACTCTTCTTACTGCAAAAAAGCTTGTCGAACAAATAACTCAAAAGACCTCCCCAAAAAATCCATTATCAGTTACAGAAAGATTTATCTCAAAAAGTAAAGTTAATAAGTCGAAGAGTATAACAAAAACGAATATTGTTGCAAATAAAAAAGTGTGTTCAAATGCTACGTCATCGACTGCTGAGCTTTCTTCTGTTGAAACGTTTCCACCACCATGTGTCACAGAAGCCGTTTATCTAAAGGAAGAGGTAGGTATTTTTTATTTTATTTCTTTATTTATATTATGTAAGTATATTTATGGATGTATTTTTGCACCCACTTATATGGTGTAATATCATCTTCTCCATACACAAAGGTTGCCGATAAGATATTGCTTCTTAGCAATGGGGCCGCCTTTTGTACCCTAACTTTACTACTGTTCATAATGTAACCTCCATACTAAATCTTATAAAAATTGGTCCAGCCGTTTGAGCGTGGAAAAGTAACAAACACACTCACAAACTTTCGCCTATAATATTAATGTGATAAGGATAAGTGAGTACATTTATATGAGCTGTTTTCAAATAAGTTAGCAAAACTTTAGGGGGTGATTCTATTAATGAAACTGAACAACTTTCCCAAAGATGTCTAAAAAAAATTTTGATTTCCCATACAAAGGCAAATCAGCTGATAGCACAAGTTATATGAAGACTCAATTTTTGAAGTGAAAACTTCTTTAGCGGCGTTCAACACTTTTAGTATGGGAAAAAAAAAGTTAAACTCGCGTCAGATGTCACGTGACCGTGATCGAAAATGCGTAGGATAGGGTTGCCACCTTTTTTTAAGTGAAAACTTCTTTAGCAGCGTTGTGTACTTTGAAGTATGGGTGGAAACCCGGACGGATGGCAGCCCTGTGGTAAAATTATCTCTGACAGATGTCAACGATTATTCGCACATAGTGCGCAAATACCGATAGACTATTTTACTGAATTAAAGTAGACAGTTTGGTCTAGTGGAAAAGTTGCCAGATTGTAAGCAACAGGTCGAGGTTTCGAATCCTGAGAGAATAACGTACTCTTTTTGTGTATTTTGTTTTATTTCCATATTAATGCACAACGTTAATGTTCAAGTTTTCACTTCTGCCGGCACTCTCGGAGTGCAACCCCTTGTTTTTTTTTTATATTTCGGCCTATGTTCCATGGGAAAAGAAATTCAGTTTCGTGGGCTGATTTGGGCCTTTAATTTTAGCTAATTAATTTAAAAAGTTGTTAAAACCGTATGATGGATGATTATGATGATGACTCTTTTTTAATACATAAATTATTTAGATGTATTTTTCAATTAAAAATGAAAGTAATTATTTACGTCGATTTTGCAATAAATAACTAAAGCCTAGACTTGTCTTAATTTTTATAACAAAATAAAGATTTTTTATATACTTATTATTACTATTACAGGATGTCGACAATTCAGGATCTCCACCACTTAAGAAAATAAAAACTGAAGATGAAGAACAAATAGAAATTGGAGATGAAAACGTAAAACAAACAAAACATGGTGAAGAAATGACTGAAGACGAAGAAGAAATAGCAACTCAAAGTGACAATAAAATAAAAACTGAATATGAAGAAGGTGATTCCAGTGCTATCTAATTCAGTCTTTACACACTTTGAAACAAAATTATAAGGTAAGAGCTGAGGGTAGATTTCAAATTTATATGGGGTTGATTCTCCTCATCTTAGGCACGATCACAGTGTGGTAATTGGTTGAGAATAACACCACCCCATCTCTTTTCGTGGGTGTCGTAAGAGGCGACTAAGGAGACACAAAGGAGACCTGCCCCCTATATAGTAATCCATCCCAGGCAACGATACTTCATTTTTTTCTGAATCTGAGGTGTCGTCCTATCTCATGCGGTGTGGTAGGCTCTGTAAAGAGCCTACTACCCTCCTACCGAAGTCCGACGCCAAACAGCTTGCTGTATTCCGTCGGTGCGTAGGAGTACCAGTGCCTTATGGGCATTTTCTGGGTTACCTCACTCCATCGTCGACCTCATCTTTGACTCATTGAGATTGAGATCAAGAGTTAACCCATCTTATAATAAAAAAAAAGGCTTTTTGTTTATCTCGTTCAAATAAAAATATTTTTGTAAAGTTGTCTACTACACAGTTTTTGTTTTCCCAATGATACTCTAGTTTAAGCATTTGTTAATTAGGGTTCCGTAGCAAACTACGAACCATTGTAGCACCATGTGTGTCTGGCCGCGTTTGTTTTAAAACTTTTTCTCGGTACTAGGGAGTTTTTTTTACTCGCAATGCCATCGCGTAGGGTGTGGGATGTCATTCGATAGTGTTTTTTGCTTTTCAAAACTATTATACAGGGTTTAAAAGACAGCTTAGCAAAAACTGAAACCATGGACTCAGACAATCATTCTAAATGATTTTACAGTGGATTTTTTCTTCGGAAAATTTTAAATTTTTCTTTATGTTTTTTAATACATATTTTCTGCTTACATTTTTTATTATTTAATCGAATACACTCCATTTTGCAATAAAAAAACAACCACAACAACGTAAAACACGAAAACCCAGCAATGTACATCGCACTCCGATAGCGCCGCGGCGCGGGGGGATATAATGAAAACTCCTAAACGTGACGTTTCCGGGAAAAAATAATTACTTATAGGTGATGACAGTTATGGGTAGATTCCACCATTTGAGTATTTGCTAAGCTGTCCTTTACACCCTGTATAGAATTAGAGTAAAAATATTCGTCAAAGATGTCATTTATTTCATTTAAAAAATGATATAAGCAGCCGGTATTAGACATTGTCTAAGTTGTGTTTTAATTTTGTTCTGGTTAAATTGATTTTGTTTATTGTTTCAGAAGAAATGCATGCTGTTCAACATTCGACGGTACAGAGGCATCTGCACCTGTGAGAATATCTCTCAAAGATTTTAAATAAGACTGTTATTGATAGGTTTCCTAAGTGATATTACGTTAATATAAGTGATACTTTAGTTATAAAATGCCATTTTTATTTAAAATATATCCCTTAGAGCAGGGTGGCCAACTTGATTATACCCAAGATCTCCTATTTACTAACGAAACCCTGTGCTATCTACCAATTACATACTTATTGAAATCTTTAATGAAACAGCATAGTTCAGTACACAATCATGTAGTATTTTTTAAAAATATAATAAGAGAAAAAACTTAAATGTGAAATGTTTTTTTTTTGCCTTGCCACGATCGACAGGAACAACAGTCGCGGTCGACCGGTTGGCCACCCCTGCCTTAGAGGAATCCTTACTAATGTTTAAAAACGTAAAAAAATTTGATGGATATAGGTTTGGATGTTTGTTACTCTTTGACGCTCAAACGGCTGGGCCAATTTTGATAAAATTTGGTATGGAGGTAGCTGACACCCTGGATTAACATATAGACTGCGTAATTTTCCCAAATTCCCACGAGAGGGCGGAAAGCTAGTGAGTTAAATTTGAATCTGACTGCAACAATGTAGACTCAATCCCCAATCTCCACTTTTATTTATTTTAACAGTTTGTACACAGGAAAAATCACAAATATTACAGACAAATAGAAAAACGAACACAAAAGGCACAGCTTATTTCTTTAAGAAATTTCTTCCAGCAGACCTGGCACAGAGAGAGGCGTAAAATAAATAAAGACAGACGTGCACAATTAACCACTGAAATCTAAATACTAATATAAACTACATAGAAATACAGCTACACATACATATAATATATAATACACTTTTAACCGAATCGATCATTACCTCCACAATCGTGTCGACACGGATAGCTATTAATTAATCAAACATTGAAAATCTTGAATTCTTGAAGAAATAAACATATTTTCGTATGGAAGAAACCAGTTTTATTGTTAAATGTCGAGATTCGGCGGGAAAGCCTATCGTCTAAGTCTAATGATGCTCTCCAAGTTGCACTAGACAAAAAAAATTTAAACTTGCAGTGAAAATGTCCAAATGTCCACATTTTCACACATAAATAACAGCCATTATTTATGATATAAGGGGCCGTCCATTTATCACGTGATGTTTTTTTAGCATTTTTCAACCCCCCCCCCCTCACCCTTAGTGATACGTGGTGACTTGGTGAGGTTTAAGACTGACCCCCCCCCCCTCCCCCACCCAAAATCACGTGTATTTTTAAGTACCTACAAAGAATCTTAAATTTTTAGAATATTGTCTTTAAATACAGATACAAAGTCTAATTTTCTAATCTAATATTCTAATCTAATAATAAAATCTAATTTTAAAAATGTCTAGACAGAAATGTTGCAGGTTGTTTTTGACTGGAATAACACACTACACGCGCGATTTCGGTTTGACGAAAATATAAATACACGTGATATCTTACTACACCCCCCTCCCCCCTTGTGATGTTTCGTGATTTTTGCTAAACCCCCTCCCCCTCTTTCGAGCCTCACGTGATTAATGGACGGCCCCTAAGGTTAAGATAGAAAAAGGCTTAATCTGAAGACGCCATCTTTGCTGTTTCCGTTTAATTTCTCAATGTTCCATATTCACAAAAATTTAATTTTGCTCAAAAAAATAAATAAAAAAAAACAGTTGATTTACTTTTTTGTTTTTTTTTGTTTTATTGCTTTTTTGATTTTGGCTTTAAAACCACTGATGGTCTGCCTACCCCAATAGGGATTTTAGGAAATACCCGATAGGGAATACCTACTACGTATGTCGAAAATATTTCGTTTATATTTATAGATATTTACATTACGTAGCTACACACGGCAGCACATCACGCTGTTTATCTTGACGTCGCCCTTATCTCGCTCGTAATAGCACCCATTGGCTTTCGTAGTGTATATGGGTAACTTGACATGCTGCTGTCTGGTATATTTTGAAAACAGGGGATATTCACAAATAATTTCAGGGAAAGAAAAATATTCGGCGCGGATGGGACTTGAACCCGCAACCCCAGGATTAGAACTCCTGGTGCTCTAACTTAGCTATCGTGCCTTCAAGTCAAGCGGCGAAATTTTTCAATCACCTAAGCACATTACGTCGTGCGTGTAGGTTAGCGCCATCTGTGTCTCGTACGGAGAACTACATACTCATACCATTCGCGCCAATATTTTTCTTTCCCTAAAATTATTTATACTGCTGACTGCATTTTATTCTAAATACATCTGATACAAAAGATGAGTAATTATAACTTAGTCACACTAGCTGACCTGACCTCCACTCCAGTATCACATGACTATAATAAAAATAGCATTGCCCTGATTGTGGAGAAATATGAGACAAAGCAAACAAACCATGCATACAAAATAACATCTATATTTAACAACATATACATAAGAAAGTTACGATAAGTAATTGATTAAGCAAGGAAAATCAAGTATTAAATAAAAAGATTTGATTTGTTAAGGCATTGAGAAACCATTACTTCTTTGGTTAAATAGATTTCAGGTATCTATGTATGGTATACAATCACCTAGTTGCGACATTTTATCAATTTAGTAAACTATTACTATCAATATACACTTAAGATAACTATGATAATGGCATTAAAGCATATTTATAAATTAACTAAGCCTCTACAATATTTTACGCAATAAAAGTTGTAGAGCTTATAACAAATTTTGAGTTGATCTGCCACCACTAATCTTGGAATAAGCACTTCTATAAAAATTACAACAAAACAATGAATTCATGACCTCATTCAAAGAATGAGAGCTCTGTGTTCTATAAAGACCTGAAGATACTTCTTCAACACACGGTTCACCAATGAACTGGTGCAAATCACTCTTTGGAAAACCATCTTTATAATATTGCTTAATAGTATCATAAGCATCCATGATAACTGAGATAAATAAACTGAGTACAACATAGATGTACAAACTTATAAATGAATAAAGGTATACTCTACTGAACCACCACAGCATTGGGGACTTCTTAGACATTATAGAGAATGTAGCAAACATATCATCTCCGTTTATCAGGGAAAATAAGCATTCTGAAGTAGTGGAAAGGGATCTGAACTTCATATGGTATGGGCCTAGAACAAGCCATCCACAAAACATGAAACCTGCGTAAAGCAGTAAAGCACAGATTGAGAATCTAAATATCTTAGGAGCTGCCTTCTTCAGAGTTAATATAACAACATTGTATGTCTTGAAAAAGCCCAAGTATCTTAACACTCCAAACCACACTAGTAGATTGCCGGTTCCTAGAAGCAGTGAACAAACATTCCATTGGTCATTAGCAAATTGGTTTCTTTCTATTTGTTCCTTAATAGCTGATCCCATGATGATAAGGATGTCGTTAACAATAATCATGATGTACCACACGTTCAGGAACTCCAATCGTCCATCCAAACTTAGCTCCTTGTTATATGCTCTTTGGAAAAATTGCACTGTAAGCTCCTTTAGTAATTGTGCTCTGTATATAGCACGACTGCAAAGGACTAAGGATGCAGAACATATCAAAATCACTAAAATATTAAGTATGCTTCTCAGAATCTGGTCTATTTGGTTATCAGTTATATATGTTTTGTCTCCTTTGCAAAGCAGCTTGTATGGCTCAGCCTCCAGGCTCAAAGACATTTGCCCATCATGATCTTCATTATCAAATACAATTTCAACATCAAATCTAAAACAATCCGGAGGAGTTATAGGACCTGCTGCTCTGAAGTTAATAGTTTTAATGGAGAACATTAATTTGGCTCGTACAAGTGCAGCAAAACTGATGTTTAAGCCGGCATCTGTCAAAAATCTTTGTGACTGGAATCCTTCATCTTTTTCTCCTTTGGTGAAATTGATACAAGTTTCAACAATTTCAGAGTTGAATTCATAGCTTTCATTGAACCCATTAATTATTCCTTCTTTGTAGTTGTACTGGCAAAATATTGGATCTGGCATTATGTTATTTTCATCATTATAAGAGTAAGGACCAATAGCATTGGAGAGGTTTGCATAACCTGTGTAAGCATAATCTAATGCATTGTAGAATTCATCTAGTTTGTAGACTGCCAAAGGCCCAGCTCCAGGAGGGTAAGCATTGATCTCTCTGGTAGAATCCCAACCCAGCAGGAACAGGTGTGAAAAACTGATGCGATTGTCCCAAGTATAGTTTACATGATTATATCTGTTATGGGCAAACAGGCAAAGTTGAAATGTGACTAGAACGATTTTAATTACTTGTACTACAAACTTGTATGGAAACTTCCGCTTGGCCTTCCATTTCTCAATCGGATTCATAAAGAAAAACTGTAATTTGCGACGCATTTTTTCCTCCAGCTGATTCAGTGCAGAAAAAGAGTTTTGTTGTGACTGATTGCCTACATGATGCTGATTACCTTGGTGGTTAACGTAAGGTTTTCTCTCTTCTTCACCTTCCGAGCACGTTGTTTCCTCAGGAGATGACACTATACCCTCCATGGCGATGATTTCTATTACAATTTCGACTTCGAGTAGTACTGAGAAGGTCACAAGAACACTATGATACGTGCTGTTCTGCAAATCCTAGATGATTAGCTACATTTGTCATATGAGGTAAGAGACGTCGTTTCCTTTGTTCACTACAGTGTATTTTATTTAGTACCCCTATTTACAATAAAATTTCGTGCTTTTGTAAACACATACAGAGGGAGGACACTGGAAAAAAATACAAATGTCATTAATGTCATGTGATAAAATTAGTCGTAAATTAGTCACTGTTCGTTAATTGTAATGGCAACACTTATCTAGTGTTGTCAAAATGTTTAATAAACCGGTAATTTATTTGCATGAAAGATCGATAAAAGTAAAAAAAATTTGTCCACCTATGGTTTTCAAATACGTCAAATGTCAGTCAAACTAGACACATGTCATCATGTTTTCCTTAGTCTGTGGTTTCATGTTTTGATCTGAGTTCGCATCTTTCACAATGTTTTGTAATTTATTTCTTCAGATAATCATATGAAAAGTGTGTGTAATAAAATAACACAATATTAGGCACTTATCCAAGTGTCCTTTAGAGGCAACCAAAAGTTTCTGCAATGTCGGACAATGATGAAAACTTGCATCGTTTAGAAGGAACATCAGGGGATGCTCCAGGCGGTCTAATAATTAAAAAGAAGGATAAACCTGCAGAATTCCAGTTCGCAAAACCTTCTTTGTTAGGTCTAGATAAGCTAGCTGCAGCAAAACGTAAGCAGAATCGATTGATTTCGTTTCAAAACGACGAGGATGATGTTGAGGAAGATAGTGGTTCATCAAGTGTTAAGGAGCGCAAATACAGAAAACACAACGAAGAAACTCCAACGTATACGGGTGGTATATCAGAACAGGCTCGAGAGCGTATGCTGGAAAGGTTGCAAAGGTACGAAAACTTTTTTGTCATGTTTTAGGTTAAGTTTTCATTGAAAAATTAGAGATCTGCTAAAACCCTGAGTATTCAGGTTTTTTAAAAACTTTGTAAAATACAGTAGGCGCTCGGTAATCCGGCACCCATATTTTTTCGCCGATGCCGGATTATCGGAACTGTCGGATTATCAGATTTGTATGGGAAGTAAGCGGGAGACCTACTACAGATCCACAATAAATTACTTTTTATTTAAAAGTGGCGATACACGAAAAGTAAAACGAACATCTTCACTATCAAGGTTAGGCCCAGACTGCCGAGCAAAACAAATAATTACTCGACGCCTCATAATATATAATAACGCTCTGTAATCCGGCATTCGGCTGTGTAAAATGCCGGACTATCAAGCGGGTTACCTGAGTCTCTGAGTGCCGGATTACCGAGTGCCTACTGTACTTCGGGTCACTGAGTCATCTTGTGACATTTCAATAGGTTTGTAACGTTTTAAAAAATTATTGTGTTGTAGAGCTAGTTTCATACCAATTCCTTAAATTACAGACGAGAAAAAGAAGTGAAAGAGAAAGGTGTACACAACTCAACATTGGAAGAAAAGCAGTCACGGTCAAGAGATGAAGAAGATGATCGTTTTAACCGTTATCGCAGAGACAAAAGAGGTGACGATCACAAGGATAGAAGATACAGAGAAGAAGATAGGAGAGATAGAGGAAGAGAACGGAATAGTGGGAGGGAACGAGATAGGCGATCAGAAAGACGAGATGACAGAGATAGAAAAGATAGGAGTGAAAGAGATAGTTCAAGAAGAAGCTATTATGAACCTAGATTTAAGGACGAACCTAGGACTCCAAGGTAATTTACCTAAGATAGAGTTTTCAATAAAAAGTAAAAAAGCCTTTAATTTCTCGTTTTTGGTTGTTACGTTTTTAAATGATTGTAACATTTGAAGAAAGTAATAATAAATCTACCTCCACGGAGAGAATATGTTTAAGATACATCAGACATAATAATAATAATAAAAAGCATTTATTTGTCCATTAAAAAACATTTAACAATTATGACGACAGAACAATATTTATAATGTTATAAGGACAAATATTATATATTTATATTTATAGTGTTAGTTACTGTCTGGAATTATCATCTATCTATCTATCTATGGAGGGGACGCCCGTTATCGTCAGGCACAGGCGGATGATCAGTCCACTCATTTGGGACCATTTCACCCAGTTCCCCACAACAGCGCATGAGTTTTACCTCTGCACTGACAGTTCCACCTCTTTGAACCTACCCGAAGCTTTAGCAAACCCGATTATATCCTTTTTGTTAAGCTCTTGTATTTGTTCTTCTTTTACCTCATCCATGCCTATTGTCTCCCATCTTACCAGCGCGTACATTGGACACTCAGTCAGGAAATGGAGACTTGTTTCCTCCTTGTCGCATTCTGGGCATGTGGGATCACTTTTTAGGCCCATTATTGCTAGGTGTCGGTTCAAAGGACAGTGTCCCGTGAGCAGACCCACTACAATCCTGATGTCCTTTCTATTTAGCTTTAGAAGTTGCTTCGACTTTCTTTTTTCATATGTCTTTAGGAAGATTTTTGCCTGGCGGCACTGTTTGTTGTGCTTCCATCTTAAATTGGCTTCTTCTGTTATGATCTTGCTTATTATTCCTTTACTGATTTTACTTGATATAGGTAGCCTGGGTTCCGGGCCGATGAATGTCTCATCGGCCCCTTTCCTTGCTAGCTCGTCTGCAATCTCATTACCTATATGTCCTTCGTGCCCCGGCACCCAGGCAATGGTAAATTGCAAATGCATTTAATGATTATTTTATTGACATAACTAAAAATAACTTACAGCCTAACAAAGTCTATCAAACTTCCTACACAATTTTTAAATCTACTAACAATACAATGTTTCTAAGGCCGATGTCGGTTGGTGAAGTACGGAATGAAATAATGTCTCTTAGAAACACTTTTTCAGAGGGATATGATGAAATCAACACTCTTGTAATTAAAGCTTGCGTCAATGAACTAGTTGACGTATTGACATACCTAATAAACCTTTCGTTCACTGATCATTTGTTCCCAGAGGCACTTAAAAGGTCCATAGTTAAACCTTTGTACAAATCAGGCAAAAACGATGATGTTGCAAATTATCGACCCATAGCTCTTATTCCTGTACTCTCAAAGGTCTATGAAAGGTGTATGCTTAATAGGTTAACCGAATTTTGCGACAAGTTCAATTTATCGAACACCGAGCAATATGGTTTCAGAAGGCACAGATCGACCACGCTTGCGATTTTCTCAGCAATGAGCACAATATTGACCAATTTAAATTCTAAAAATTTGACTACAGCACTTTTCTTGGACTTATCAAAGGCCTTTGATTATGTAAACCACAGTTACTTACTTCAGAAGTTAGAATTAATGGGAATCAGGGGCCCTACCTATCGGTGGATAGAATCCTATTTGCAGAATAGGCGACAATGCGTTACAATAAGTCGAATCAAAAACAATGAGGTCACTTTCTATTCCTCTAATTATCGCGTAAATGAGCGCGGCGTCCCCCAAGGGAGTGTGCTTGGTCCATTTTTATTCATTGCTTATATTAACGATATTGCAGAACTTATAAAACATAAATGTGTGCTTTTTGCTGATGACATATCAATCATAGTGACTACAAATAAACCCCGACTTGACAATAATGCAATAACTAACCACGAAGCTGACATTAATAACACGGTGAAGGGTATTATTAATTGGCTAAACGTTAACGACCTTAAAATTAATCTTAACAAAACTAACTACATGCAATTTCACAAACACCACAATTCTAAAACAAACTTTTCATTGAATATTTAACATGACGGAAAAAATATTAAAGAGGTCGAAAAAGAAAAATTTCTTGGAATATTAATTGATGAAAACCTTAACTGGAGGTCACATGTAGATAGCATTTGCGGAAGAATTAATAAATTAAGCATGTAAGCAACATCACCAATATAAAAACAGCACTTTCGTGCTATCACGCTTATGTAGAATCTATATTACGATATGGAATTGTGTTTTGGGGAAATAGTACGGATATAGGACGTGTGTTTGTTGCTCAGAAAAAATGTGTACGTGCAATGTGTGGAGTTCCGCCTGATGCTTCGTGTAGGTTATTGTTTAAGAGACTCTCAATCCTAACTCTACCGTGTCTCTACATACTGGAGGTGTGTGCTTTTGTCAAAAATAACACTCAACTTTTCCACAAGGCTTGTGATAGGAATCCTAGATTGAGAAGAGACTTGTGCAGGCTGGATTTTAGAGATACTCCTGTTACCACGAAGTATTACAAAGGTTGTCTGAGTATGTGCGTTAAAATCTATAATAAATTGCCTAATCATTTAAAGACCTTGAACAAAAGATTGTTTAAAATAAAATTGCGTGAGTGGCTGAGTGAACATACATTTTACAGTATTAATGAATTCTAACATTTTGTGATTATAATTTTAATTTTAATTTTGTAAGTGCTTATATTTACTGTTTGCATACCATTGGTGAATGGTGAAACATGTAGCTCTGTGATATGTTTGTAAGACCTTATAACCATGTTTCAAAGCAAATAAAGTTTTATGATTTATGAACTTTAGTCTTTTTGGCTAAGGAAATTACCATACTACAGACATTTCGTTTTTTTTGTAGGGCTTCAATTTGATTCAAGTCAAAGTGTTAGTTATGTTAGATCCAAATTTAAAGTTAGTTAGTGTTAGTTTAAGTCTAGCTATCCCCATTTTTCTGTATCCTCAGCCAGGTGCATTCAGATTTTGCCTGTAGTTTTTCTATGTCGTCTGCCCACTGCAAGGGGCCATCAATATATTGTTTTCTACTTAGCTACAACTACATTGTTTTCATAAAAACTTACACTTTCAGCAGGTACTTCTAAATGGAACTCCATAGTACTTTTAATTTAAAAAAAAAACATATTTAGGTACTTACTAATAAAAAAAAATTCAAAATTTTCAGCCTAAAAGCCTTAAAACCAACTGACAAAACAGCTTGGGATGATGACGATGACGATCCAAAAGCCACTGTACGTAAATCCAGTTGGGACTTCCCTACACCGCTTCCTAGAGAGGGTACATCGGAACGGGCCTACAGATCTGAGAGAAGTGATCGTAGCGGTCGACCTTTGAGGGATTATAAAGGAAGACCCTACGAAAATACTCCAAGAGCAACGCCACATAAGTAAGTAGATTTATGCAAATACTTTCTTTGTGCAGAAAGCACACTTTCTCTTTTATAATATTTTAGTAAGGATAAGTATAATGTGCATTATTGACAGTTGATTAAGAATTTAAGACGAATATATGCAAGTTTGACTGTGTACTATACATATATTTAAATAAAAATTATACTTTTACTAGCTTTCCTCTCGCGGCTCCGCCCGCGTGGACTACAGGTTATATTGTACCCAACTGTGGGATAAAATGTAGCCTATGTCCTTTCCCAAGGTCTAATCTGTCTCAGTATCACATCAGTTCAGTAGTTTAGGTGTGAAAGCGTAACAGACAGACAGAGTTACTTTCGCATTTATAATATTAGTAGGGATTGGTAGGGATCTCTAATCAAACCACAGTGCAATACAAACAAAAAACATAATTACAAAATATTTTTGTCAATTATAAAAACACAACATTATGTATACTAAATATTTATTTGTATAATTTTAGGTTTGCCAGTTCGCGGAGAGGGATAGATGTTGATGATCCTGAGTGGCAGGAGGCAGAGAAGAAATTGGACAGAGCATGGTACAACATGGGAGAAGGTACATTGTTTTATTATGATTTTTATGTTATTTTCTTTGCGAAACTTCATGCTTCTAAACTGCACACAGCGGTTTCAGTTGTGTGTTGATGGATCAGTCAATGAGGATCCGTAACGTTTTTAGTTGAGAATGCAGATTTATAGAGCTACGAAATCCATAACATAGAGTGCAAAAATTTTTGTTCTACGATAAAAATTGACGAAGTTATGATTAAATTACTAGCTAGCGGAGTTCACTGACCGGCCGGCGCGGTAGGCTGTGACGTCACTGTGACTGTCCTCGCCAGTTAGCCGTTGGTAGCGTTTAGGCGCGCAGGTGTTTTCATTGGTTAATTGTGCCTTTAAAACAAATTAAGTTTCAGTTTTCTGTCTAATTCAATCTCTTAACTATGTATAAATATTGTATAGTGCCGAAATATACAAATACTTCTTTTAAAACGCCTGAAAAACTATTTTTTAACGTGCCGAAAGACCCAAAACTACGCAAAAAATTGTACCTATACAAAAAATGGTTAAATAAAGTGTTGTTAAAGAGTGTAATTTTGTGATATTTAAATATATCACAAAATTACACTCTTTAGCAACACTTTATTTAAATAAATTGCAAATAAAATGACCAATCGGGTCGCCGCCGCGTATATAGAAATGCTTCCAGTACTCAGATCCCCCATACTTACTTCTTAGATGCGTACGAAACGACGTTTAGATGTTGTAAATGCTACCCGGGTTTGGGTTCTGTACTGCGGTAGGGTTTACTTAAGCATAATGAACCATTTTAGATATGAATCCCTACTACTATTCAGAAAGCAATTTTCAGATAAACTGCATCTGCTTCTAAGTTACAATCTGGTTACATAACTGAGGAAAAAATGTGAAAAATATGTATTTTAAGTAAATTAATAAAAAAGTCAGTTGTTTTTGAATTTATATTAGAAAAATCTAAAAAGTAGGTATAGAGATATACAGAGTCATTAGGTATGTACACAGTCGTTTCTGGCACTTCGCCGGCTGCTGCCGCGGCACGGGTTAAGCTACTGACAAACCTACTTGTCGCAGTTCCGTCTGACGTAATCGAACAAAGAAGTCGAATGATAAACAGACAAAATCAAGCATGTAATAAATAAATTAATAAAAAATAAAATTGTTTATTTCCTAGCCTAGAGAACAATTTTACATTTAAGTAAAAATTTTACTTGTGTTAGAAGCCCTGTTCTTCTACTATACATTATGTTATCTAAGTAAACAGTTTTATTTCGATAGAATTTGACCAAAATTAATTAAATTAAATATAGGTGTCATCCTATGGTCTCATGCGGTGTAGTAGGCTCCGTAAAGGGCCGTCTGGTTCGCGACCACCCTCCAACCGAAGTCCGACGCCAAACAGCCTGCTGTGTTCCGTCGGTGCGTGGGAGTACCAGTGCCTTTATTGTGAAAATCTCTGAGTTCAGGGAGCATAAGATATGAAAATCCTCCCGCGGCTCAGATCGCGCCTACTTTCGAAAGTGTATGATTCTGAATAGCGGAAGGGTTTCCGTTATAATTTTCTGAACTACACTACGGAATCCATACCTGATTCCAGCGCGTTCACTGATCTGAATAGTGGAAGGATTTTAGTGATCATTTTTAGAAATCTTGCTCGTAAAACCTCCCGCATCTCAGACCGGTGCCGTAGCTGAGATCGGGTAGCATTTCCATAAGCGCGTCGCCGCCGCCGCTCCGAGAACTATGAGTACCGACTGCCGACTGCGCTCGGACAGTCACTGTGACGTCACACGCACCCGCGTATACCAACTTTTAGCGGCAGGAACGGCATAATGTTTATAACATAATATCTTCGTAAGTAATTCAAAAAGAAATATCATTCTAATGTCATAGAGAATAACGTGGATACTATTTCTATTGAATTTGCTATAACATTACTAATCCTCATTCAATCAATAAGTCAGTCAGTTGCTTTTGTATTTGTGTACAGATATAACTCTTGGGTTCTAAAATATAATAAAAATTTCAATTTATTAACCAACTAGCATTCCGCCCGGGACTTCGTTCCCGTGGGAATTCGGGAAAATTACGTAGCCTATGTTCATCAGGGATAATGTAGGATTCTAATGGTGAAAGAATTTTTCAAATCGGTCCAGTAGTTTCAGAGCCTATTCAATGCAAATAAACAAACAATCAAGTCTTTCCTCTTATAATATTAGTATAGATGAAAGACAAGATTTTTAAACTAAAAAACCTATGGCAAAATTATAATTTATAAAAAAATACTATTAATCACTTATTTCTAGATGTCATGCTTTTGATTGGATGAAACACTGTCTTTTTTGCATTATAAAAAACACACGGATTCATTTTAGCTCTTTCCAATCATAGACTATATCCAAGTTTTATCAAAGACTAGCTTCCCGCGCGGGACTTCGTTCCCGTGGGTATTAGGGAAAATCATGTACCCTATGTCCATCCCGGATTATGTAAGATTCTAATGGTGAAAGAACTTTTCAAATCGGTCAGTAGTTTCGGAGCCTATTCGATGCAAACAAACAATCATATCTTTCCTCTTTATAATATGTATAGAAATGGTATTTGGAAGTATACTAATTGAAAATTTACTGTCATAGAAAAATTCGAATTTGAAAATTCGCTGCGGTCTCTGAAACCGGTGGTGGGTGGTTAAGGGTTAGACAAAACTCGTCAAATAATTTGAATACTTTTAATAATACGATTTTTGTATGTTCCTATTATTATGAATAAATTCCATTTTCACAATGTATAAAATTCAATACGTACCTTACTTTCATCATAAATCGAACCTCGTACCGCCTATTAAAAGGCAGTGATAGTGTCACTACTGCTCGTCACCTATGGTGATCAAAAGCCCCAATTTTAGATTTAAAAAAAATCCATTGTCATATTCACATCGCACACTTATACAATACAGTAGAATCTCACTAATCGGCACTTCAATAGACCGACACATCCAATAATCCGGCACCCTCCGCCTGCGCCATCCTCACCTCTCCCTGCGTCAGATCTCAATTAATGTTGATTTTAAAACTATGTACTTAATTAGTTAATTGTGAGATATGTTATAGTTACAAAAAAACCTGTACCTAGAACATGGACACAAATACATAACATTGTATTCCCTTCATGAAAATGCTATTTACTATGAGTTTTTCTATACAACCCAGTAATCCGAACATTCCAATAATCCGACACACTCTGGTTTTTAATAGTGCCGGATTAGTGAGATTCTACTGCAATGATTTAACATGTTTAGGTGAAGCGGACGAATCAGATCCCTTCGCGGGCACCACAGCGGAGTACATAGCACGTAAAGAGGAACAAATAGTCAAACGACAGAACAGGAAGGTGTCCGCGCAGAGACAGCAGATAGACAAGGACAACGAGCTGTGGGAGCGAAACAGAATGCTTACTAGTGGAGTGGTGCATTCTATCAACGTTAATAATGATCTCGATGAGGTATGTATTTAGTCTGCTCTCTCAATTATGTATTCACCCAAGTTTCTTCTCTGCTTCTTATAAGGTTCAAATATGAATGAATGTGGCCCTGTATTGGGCATTGAATTAACATATTATTAAATAATAAAAAAGGAAAGTGTCCACTCAAAGACATTAGATAGACATAACCTAACCCAACCGCAATTTTTTATTTGTTTTCCTTGGTGATGATTGGTTATATTTATTTCTTTTATATTATAAATGCGAAAGTAACTCTGTCTGTCTATTACACTTTCACGCCTAAACTTCATTAAGTTTGGTACGGAGATAGACTAGAACTTAAGAAAGACTAGAGCTTTTTTATCGCAAAAAAAAGGCTTAAAGGGGTTGAAATAGGGGATGAAAGTTTTTAAGGAAGTTTGCCACTGTCGAAGATAAAACTGTAAAACTTAGTAACTTAGGCACCAGATAAGAAATATTTTTTTAAATGTTTAGCTGTGTGAGAACAAGTAAAAAAAATATGAGTTGCCCAAAGTTCCTCCTCGCCGTCGAAGTCCCGGGAAAAAGTTAGTTTTTCTTAATGTAAAAAAGCTAGTTATGATATAAAAATATGTTGTAATTTGAATGTTTCAGGAGAGTGTAGATCGCGTCCACCTTCTGGTCCATAACATCGTGCCGCCATTCTTGGACGGCAGGATCGTGTTCACGAAGCAACCGGAGCCTGTCATACCTGTAAGTTAACATACATGTGTAAATTACAGGGATGGTGAATAGTGCGAAACGACGAAACTTACAATATAATATACTTTTCAACACATTTGCTCATAAAGTGGGTCTTATATCATTGATTTAAGGTTCATAATTATATGTTTTACCCAGCCCGTGAGTAATGAAAATAAAACACTAGTACGTAATGGTTTTTGTATTCAACTGATTGGTTATTATTGTCAGAAATACAACACAAAAAATGTCTTCTTCAAGTGCAGAACAGGAAACCTACGTGGGTACACCGCCAGAGGTACTTTCCGAGGCGCAACATGCAAGTGATAGCTTGTTGCCGTCAATATCAAAGAAAAGTTTTTATTTATTTCTTTCCTCGCAAATGTGTTGAAAAACGTCGTATGACACGCGTGCGCATTGGATATTACATTCTCGACTCCGTTGAGCCCTCGCCTTCGGCTTGGGCTCTGAATTCGCCTCTAATGTAATATCCAACTTAGCACACTTGTAGCATGATGTACTATTAATGCACAATTTAAAAAAAAAAAACAAAGATATAAGGCTTACAAATAACATTCACAAAAAGGTACAATATTGGCGACTAATATAGGGTACTTGCTTTACAAATAGTTTTAGAAAAAGAAAAATATTCGGCGAGAATGGGACTTGAAACCCACGACCCCAGGATCAGATCTCCTGGTGCTCTAACCAACTGAGCTATCGTGCCTTCAAGTCAAGCGGCGAAATTTCTCATTCCCTTACTAAGCACATTACGTCGTGCGTGTGTGTTAGCGCCATCTGTGTCTCGTACGGAGAACTAGACTCATACAACTTTTTCGAAGTAGATTTTCCAAGGTTTCCTATACACCCGTATTAATATACTGCTATTTAAAATATTAAATATATGATTTTAACTAATATTTGATATAAATGTTTATATTATAGGTAAAAGACCCAACGTCCGATATGGCAATAAATGCCAGGAAAGGCTCGGCGCTGGTGAAGGCATTCAGAGAACAGAAGGAGAGGAAGAAAGCGCAGAAGAAACACTGGAAGCTAGAGGGAACTAAAATAGGTACTTAAACTATTTGATTTTCTTACCTACTTTTGATGAATTTTTTTTTTGGATTATGCAAACGTTAGTATCAAATTCAAACATTCAAGACTCATTTTTTTTGCCGCAGTGATGCGTTAAATGGTTCCACGATTTTATTTATGAGTTAGCATTTCCACGCTTATTAGTGCTCTGCCTTACGTCCAAAAAAGGCCGGAACATTTCGCTTTCGGAAACCAGCACCAAATTTTTATGTGTGGTTAGGCATGTTACCTGGACCCCAAAACTGCCGGGAGACACTTCGTGAGGTGTCAAGGTCACCAGTTATGACGTCATCAATGTGGCCGCCGCCGCGTTTTGAAAAATGTAAATTACTCATAAATTACGCAGTGCACAAGTACGTGTGGGGTATCAAATGAAAGGATATTAAATATGCTGCATTGTTTTCATTGAATGTAACTGCGTAAATATGAAAACAACAAAAATATAGGACAAATAAGACAAATTAAAAAAAAAATAATACATATTTATTTTTATAGCTAGAGAACCATTTATATTACAGAGAAAAAATGTAAGGTACAAATAATTCTACGTTATTCGTCTATAGTTTACAATTTAAATCATCACAATCAGGTAAAAAAAGCCATAGTTATGCTGGTTTAACTAAAGCGCGGCGGATGCCATATATTCAACCGACGTCGCCGGCGTGTTTTGAAAAATGTTAATTACACTTAAATTACGCAGTGCATATGAATGTTTGGGGTATCAAATGAAAGGATATTAAATTTTCTGCATTGTTTTCATTAAATGTAACTGCGTAAATATGGAAACAACAAAAATATAGGACAAATAAATAATACAAGTTACAAAAAAAAATACATATTTATTTTTATAACTAGATAACCATTTGTATTACAGAGAAATAATGTAGCGTACAAATAAATCTACGTTATTCGCCTATAGTATAAAATTTAAATCATCATAATCGGGTGAAAATAGACATAGTTATGCTGGTTTAACATAAAGCGCGGCGGATGCCATATATTCAACCGACGTCGCCGGCGCGTTTTGAAGAGTCTAAATACACTGAACTGCGCAACACACATGTATGTATGTATACATTCGGACATGAAATGAAAGCATATTTAATATGCTCTAATTTTCTAATGTAATGTACTCTGCGTAAATATAAAAATAAGAAAAATGTGTAACAAATAAATCGATTTATAGAAAAAAATATGTTTAGCCAGAGAACCATTACATAAGAGACAAATAATGATTTCTTCGTATAATGTTATGTTATTTTTCTATTGTTTAAAATTTAAATCATCTAAATCGGTAAAAAACAGACATAGTTCTGCCAGTTTAAAGATAGTTCGGCGGACGCTAACAACGTGACATGGGTAAGGCTCACGAGCGTTTTGTCCGCCCGTTCCAGTGTGTTATAATAAATAATAATAAAATCATTTATTATCAGGCATCTAAGGCCCATAGATAAATACCTTACAGACTAACATACATATGAATTATAATTTAACAAAATAAAATAAAACTAACTAACACTATTTCCCGGGTGTTTTTCCGGGGGTGTCTGCAACCGGGAATTTCCCTCGGAAACGGCGGAACACCACGCCCTCCGGCCAAAAACTCTCCTTCATGACTATGATTATTGATGCATACTAACGATGGCCGTTTCTACTAATAATCAGGATGAAGACTTCACTTGGAAGAGTAAAACTACTTGCATCAATATTCATAACACATTGGAACGGGCGGGCAAAACGTTCGTGAGCCTTAACCCACATGCCCATGAGTAAACTAGTGTTTCAAGCTCTTTCTGATGAACTAAATTTTATATAGCCTCGTAAAGGGTAATTTTAAATTACATATTTTCAAACTAGTGTGCAGCTTTCAATTAACGCTAGGCGCAAAGAGGATTAAGTGTGTTACACTTAATCTATCTAACTTATAAAAATCAGCCTTCATATATAATCTAAAAATAAAAGGACGGTCTACGCTCTCGAGCATGCACCTTCACACGCACAAAGGAGAGTGCAATTTAAATCGTTTTCACGCATCGGCACCTGGAACACCTCTCCTTGCACTTGCATGACACAAGTTCTTTGCAGCTCAAGCTAGCATCCGGAATTGTTTTC